>OW386285.2:61197643-62598268 GCA_936432065.2 Rutpela maculata
TTCATAAGAGTGTATGCTAATGCATGATTGATTATTGTCAGTGATTTGTATGTGGCGTCATCTGGGAATAATTTCTGTAATAGACTACGTGGTAAGCAAGCAAATTTTATGGTAATTCTTTTAGAACTTCTAGAAGACGACAATAATATTGGTTTGTCTACCAAGTACAATAGTACAGCGAACTAATACTGGGTTAGAATTACAATTTGATAATAGTTAAAAATAAAGTATACTATTATCTAGTTTAATTTGACAGAATTCAACAGAATAATAGTCAGACGAACAAAATAATGGTCTTATTCATCTATTTTTTAAGTTAATGTTCGTATTGTTGTTCGACAACTTTTTATTAATTAAAATAACAATCACCTCTTGTTTAAAAATACCATCAATATAGTTTGGTTTAACAAAATTAACGATATTGTTAGTTAACCATTTTTTTTTGTTGAATTTACCCATACTATTTCTTTGAGTGTAAGACTATTTATTATTCATTTATTTAATTATCTAACAATATACTGCTAGACCGAGCATTCCAATTACAGGGCAGGAGATAACATACCTACAAATATATAAGAATATAATGCAGAAATTTAAAAATGTAAAATAAACGGGTAAAAACAATGATAAAAGCAAACAATAATTTATATATTAATGTATGCAATTAATCTCTGTATCGCAGCTACACTACATGGCAGATATGAAACTAGTCTTGAAGATTATTATTATTTCACACAGTTTGTATTCTGGAAAAAATGTCTGAACGTTAGTTCTGGGGGTCGGCAGATATAATAATAAGTATTGCCTAGAACCTGGCTTTCGAAAATTTAGAAAACTTTAGATAGCACCGCAATCTATTATATTATGCATTACTTTAAAAAGAAATATTTGTTGTGAAATAATTCTGCGAGTCTCTCTCTAAAAGTGCAGTCTTAAGAAAAAAACCAATAGCAGGATAGACACCATATTCCTTATGACTTAAAGTCTCTAGCGCCTCTGAATTTTATCTATGTTTTGTATGTGTATATATTAGAAAAAATTCATAGCAGTCTTTTTATACTTGGCAAAGGCGTTCGACACAGTGCCTCACAAAAATCTCCTTAGTGCTCTTGAGAACTGTGGTGTAAGAGGCATTGTGCAGACAGTCTTTCGAAACTATTTGACCAATAGATTTCAATGTGTTAAAATTAGAGTAACATGTGAGAAACATTAGAGAAAAGTGATAAAATGGTAATACAAATTGGTGTACCACAAGGTACCGTACTAGGTCCAATTAAAGTATAATATATACATAAATTCCCTAACAAAAATGGATATCAATGGTAGAATTATCTCATACGCTGACGATACTGTGCTAATATTCAATGGAACCACATGGGAGGAATGTAAAGAAAAAGTAAAGTTAGGTCTACATAAAGTAAAACTTTGGCTTGATATGTACAAGTTATCGCTCAACTCAAAGGAAACAAAATATATCGCATTTTCTATTACCTCGGCAAACTGCCCCAGATATACGAGCATAAAAATAGATAACATAACAGAACCAATAGAAGAGACCGCTGATATCAAATATTTAGATATTATAATTGATAAAAACCTGAAATGGGATAAGCACACAACATATCTAACAAAAAAAATTAGATGCCTCATACACAAATTTTACCTGTTACGACAATTCTTAAACCAAAATCTTTTACAAACCCTCTACCAATCCCTAATAGAATCGCTCATTCGTTACGGCATAGTAGTATGGGGTGATCTTTACAACAACTCTTTAAAAAAGCTGGCCGTGGCACAAAACACAATTCTTAAAATAATCTATAAAAAAAACTGACTATACACAACAAAACTGCTATACTCTGATAAGATATGTAACGTTCGCAGCCTATTTGTTTTGTCAACTTGCTATTTTATGTACAAGCATGCGAAAGTAAAACGTTATACCACACATGAGTACAATACTAGAGTTAGAGTAAACCAGCACTTAATAATACCCAAAAATAGAACAAATATAAATAAGAAATTCATGAATTATTTAGGCATAAAATTCTATAATCTGTTACTCTTAGCGATAAAGAATATAAATTATCCCAAAAAATTTAGCGAAGTATGTAAATTGTATGTTGTAAAGAATTTTATCGCATTTGCCAAAATTATGTCAAATTAACATAGATATTATTGAATTTGCCATCTCACTATATCTGATCATTCAATTACTCTAATTTTAATTTCAATTTTTATGGGTAAAATGTTAGTAGCTATTATGTTAATTTCTTTCCCTTTTGTAAAATCGGGTACGTACAGGTAATTATTGTCTAATAATAACCTAGGTACCAACAAAACCTCATTAACAAAACATCCTATCATACAATTATAAATAAGCCTTAGTATGTATGTGAAAAAATTGTGAATAAATTGTGAATTGAATTGTTATGATGAAGATAGCAAACAATTGATGGATATTCCAATTTGGATCGAATAAAAGGCTGGTATAGTAGTTTCAGTATGTTAATGTCGTTAATATCATGAGAGAACTACGTTATAAATCTCAATATTCTAAAATTTTCATTGCTGATTGTTTATATGATAATTTAAGGTTACTTTTCTCTCAAATAGGAATGTTGATGAACGTGTTAGCACTGAATCTTCTAAACAGTAACTACATTCGACACATTGATGTTTATTGGTAAAATTTAGAACATTGTACTTGCTTATATTCAACTGGAATTCGTATAAATTACGCCATTAATTGATTTTATCAATGACAGTTTGTAATGCCACACAATCATTAACTTCATTTACTTTATTATATAACTTCATATCACCTGATTACACTAGATAATTGAAAGTTTTACTGTAATGTTTTTAATGAAAATATCAAAGAATAATGGACCTAATACAGAACCCTGAGGTACACCCGACGTAGATACAAATTCTGCAGACCGTTAGCCACAGTACTCAATATGATAGTGTCTATTTTCAAGATATGATTTGACAAATGATCTCGAGGAGCCAAACTATTTAAAAGTTACGTTTTATGCGGCACATAAAAATGCCTTAATAAAAATTTTATTCTCAGCTAAATGTACTCTATGCAAACAGGCATATTTTGAACTTCAAACAACGCAAAAACTTTGTGAAACTTTAGTCATGCCTGTAGTCAATTACTACAATTTTATGTATTTTTACTGCTTGGACCAAGTTACTAAAAATCGGCTACAAGTTATTCAAAACTGTTGTTGTCGTTTTATTTACAACTTGAGAAAGTTTGATCATGTTTCAAGCAAATATGTTGTGGTTGCGTTGCTTAAAGATGGAACAACTCATTTAATGGTACCTTTATTTGGTCACAATATGCAGAAAATAGATAATTTCTTATTAAACAAAAAGTATGAACGACTGAATTTAAATAAATGATTTAAGTATTTTTAATGTATTTTTTGTTTTAAAATGCTAAGAATCCTATCATGTAATTCAACACTTCGTCAGTATTAGCTAGAAGAGTAGTTGTTTTGATTGGTTCTCCAATAATGAGTGTTTAAAAGTATTTACCTAACTAGTATATTAGCGTGCCCAGATTAGGGCAACAATATACAGAAATTAGGTAATTTCATAATAAATAAAAAAGTGTGTAAGTTGTGATTTGCATAATACCTAAATAATATTCTCTAAATTGATCCGTATTCGAGCAAAATATTAATCAACCAAGTATCCGCAATCGGCCACGTCCAACGGCAACTTCTATTCGTATTTAAGTTAGCAACATTCTATGAAGTTATTTTTCAATTTACCATAAAGCATGTTTTCACTGCTTCACCCCGAATGACACATAAAGAAAGGCTAAATGTGATATAATGGAAAAGTTTATGTGCCATATCTTGAAAGGAGGGTGCTAGATACGATAATCAAATGGGAGATGGTCCACAAAGTAGATACTCAACGAACGTGTATATTCCATTCATGCTGATGCCACAAAATAGCTGATAGTGCTCAATATTGCTTACACCGAGAACATCACCCATCGCAAACCACAAGGACGGTCCTATCCAAGTATAATGACATCCCTATCAATGTTAATTAATTAATCGTAAACGTAGTTTACATACTCAGTCTGCAGAACTTGTTACTAATCTACTTTTTAGTATATCTCGTTAGCGATTTGTGTTTATTGTCAGTCATGTTGACACTAAAACTCAGTATCTTTATCTTATTCATGAGTTCGAGGTTATTCACAAGAGATTGTCTAATTAAGAGACATTATATAATACAGACCGTAATGGAAAAGTTTGAAATTACTTATTACCTTCATTGCAATTAAAAATTAATATATATTGTACATCACCCAGTACTGATTGTTAATTTGATTTATTCATTTTGTTTGAGAACAATATAAGCTAGAAAACAATACCTATGAGCAATATAAGCACTAAATCTGAATTTAATTGGAGCAACTTGTATCTATCCAGTGAACGATGAATTTGCGTAATATACAGGGTGTAATTAGTTTCATGTCATTAAGAGACTTCTATACCTACTCCGAAACGACATCTGCAATAATTTGCTTTAAAAACGTCTGATTTTAATACGATTTGCATCAGTTTTCTTAGAAAAAAATGTAGTTTTACGAAATCCTAATATTTTTAGGTTACGAATAAATTATATTGTATAAAAGGGGAAATGAGAAAATTAACGACATTTCGTAAAACAATGAATTATTTTAATAATTTTGGTACATTTTTTTTAAAAATAATGTAACAATAAGGTATTGATTTCAAAAGAAAAAATGCATTTTATGTTTAATGTCGCTCTCTAGCCAAACTATTCAGTACAAATATATGTGCACAATTCGGTGTTTTCACAGATTTTAAAGTCTCATTGACTGTAAAGATAATATTTAATTATAACTAAAAACATTTGAATTTCGACAACCAGTTGAGTAATATAAACAAAAAAGTATTTTTAAATTTGAATTAAAATTTTACCGCCCAAAACACTAAGCCATATTGTTGACATCATCGGTCATATTGATGGTAAACAAACCTCAAAAATACATATATTTTAAAAATTTCCAAGTAATATGTCACTATTATGAAAATTTCCGCTTGGTTCTCGTACTTTCAACTAAAATATTGTTCAATGTAATGTTTATAATGTTTTAAATATCTTCTCCCAATAAAATAAGGATTTTTGTAGGTTGGAAATCCAACCTATAATTAGCAGCCCATTTTTAGTAATCAACAATATTGAGACATCATATGCGTCAATATTTAAATGTTTGCTTGGAGCCATACTGGTTTCAAATGAGAAGTGCGGATAGACTCATTAAAAATGACAATAAACTTAAAAAACCTAAAAGTTGAGGTTATGCTGGTTATATTAATGCAACCGATGATGTCACAGCCCGCTTTGTATAATACCCGTTCAGTTATTATACTCTTCGCAAAAACGAAGAGTATATTGTATTTGATCGGCACATTTCTAAAATCGTAAATATCGCTCGTAGAGAAAAAAATTTCATATCATTGTGTTAGTGAACGAATTCTGAACAACTTTCAAAATGTCCGTCTGTTCGTCCGTCTGTCCGTCCGTCACGTTTCTTGTAAGCACGATAACTTAAGAAAGAAAAGTCCGATTGTATTGAAATTTAGAAAGTAAGTTAGTGTTAGCTAGAGGAATAACCCTATTGATTTTGAAGAAAATCGATCAGTAAATAAAAAAGTTATTAATTATTTAATAAAAAAAAAAATAATCTCTTAATTTTTGTGGCTTGTACTAAAATGGAAATCTTGCGAGATATTATTTCCATAATATTTTTTTTTTATTTATGAAGTTTACTAATATTTCATAGAAGTGAAATATGTATGAATGGCGAAAGATATATATCACAGACAATCAATTTTCGTAGCAATAGGTGGTGGTGCAGCGGCTAAAGCTTCGCGGGCGTCCCCCAGGGGTCGTGCCTTTCACCGAAATTGTACAACTTGTACGTCTCCGACTTCCCGGAGTTCCCGAATTCTAATCTTGCCAAGTACGCCGACGACACGGCCATGTATGTGCACTCACATAATGCTCAAGCGGCCAATATGCTGCTGAAGGCACACATGGCCCGTGCCACGGCGTATTACGACAAGTGGAAAATTCGGATCAACTCCGAGAAGTCCGAGTCGATTCTCTTCACGCGCCGATTTACCGAAAATCGGATTTTAACGCCACTTTCGATCGGGGGTAGACAAATTCCTATCAAACGGTGCGTGAAATATTTGGGGGTTAACTTAGACAAACGACTGACGTTTAACACCCATATTAATGAGACAGTACGTAAGGTCTACTCCATGTCCAGAAGTCTGTACCCGCTCCTGGCCAGGGGTAGCGGACTAAACAGACAAAATAAAAAAATGTTGTACACAATGGTGATTAGGCCGGCAATCACATACGCGGCGCCGGTATGGTGCAGCACCCCGGCCACGACAATGAGAAAACTTCGAGTTCTTGAACATAAATTTATGCGCCTGATCTCTGGTTTGGACAGGTACACCTCCCTCAGAGATCTATACGCAAATTGCCACGACATAACCCCACTAGCGGACTACGTCCAAGAAATTTCACAAAAATTCTATCAATTCAAACTGGGCGATAGTCCGCTAACCCGCAACATAACTCGAATCAGACAGCATAATGCAATACTTTTCGATATCAGACACCCTCTACCATACCAGGCGTTGCCTATTTTCCGGCAACTCCCTTAGCCAAACTTTCTTCTACCATAACTTATCTCTACCCTACTCTTTACCTTTCCTCAACTGTATAACTTTACAACCCTCTCTTCTTATCTCTGTTCAGTTTTGTTCTTGTCCTTTTTGTTCTTTTGTCCATTTTGTTTCTAAATTCCGTCTAGGCCGAAAAATTCCCTAGAAATCCAAATATTTTAAACCACACCTTTTATCCACCACACTTTCCTGGCAGGAAGACCAGGGTGGAATTGCTTCGAACGGGTTTTTTCGTTGAGTTCTGTTTTCCCGTGTCAGCAATCAAAATTCCAAAGTGTTCGTCTGTGCGCGAAACCGCTAGTTTTTAAAGTGCTAATTTTAATTATTTTTTAAGTATTTTTGTGTACTATTATTGATCCAAATTGTTAATTTTAAGCTTTATTCTTAGGCAGGAGTTTTAACTTTTCACATTCAGCTTTAACCAAGCCGGACCTGCCCCGTCCAGCCCGACACCCACCACGACGCTGCGCGTCGTGGTTGTCTGGCTGGCTCCGGGCCAGATTCCGGGGAAACACATCCATTTTAATAAACTTGTTATTGATTGATTGATTGCTTTGCGTTGCAATCCAAACGTCCCGTGTTCGAATCCCAGAGGTTGGATATTTTTTTTTTCATTTTTTTTTTCATACAATTTTTTTCACAACAAAGATGGTATCGCAAAATTTAGGATGTCCAAAAACTAACATTATTTACAAGAAAACTGCGAAGAGTATCCTATAGAATGTGTAACAATTATTTATAAAAAGCTCAGTAAATTGGCGAAGAGTATGTTTTTAGCTTGTTCAGTTTTGTTATTTATTTGTTCAAATTTTAAATTGATGGTGTTTAAATATTGGTAAGTGCTTTAATGTAAGGAGTACTTCATTTTAATAATATCAAAAAAGCAAATTTGCGTACAGTGAAATGGGGATTTTTATAATGGGAGGATTAACAAGTACTAAATGAGGACAGCAAAGGAAAAATCTTGATTTCTCAAAAAATACGGTGAGTAACTATTTAAATACGTTTCTCTATTTTCGTGTATTATACAGGGTACCTATTTTAAAAAAGGAACGAATTCATGTAACTTTCTTATTTGTTGGACGATTTGAATATATTTTTTTTAATGTAGAGCGCTAAAAATTTTATCAGTAGGCGACATTAATTACACAGGTCAACATTTAGTTTGAAAAAATACACCGGACTTTACCTAGGTACTCAGAGGTTTTTGGGGTCGCTGATTCAGATGCCGAGGTTGGTTAAGCTCTATCACGTCAGGTTTAAGGTCATTTGAAGGTCAAACTAACAAAAGGTAGTTGAAAAAAATCTGAAAATTTCACGCATAGCTTTTTGGGGTCGCTGAGTCCGAATCCGATGTCACCTCATATTCAAGGTCGTTTGAAGGTTAAAATAAGAATAGGAGGTGAAAAAAAATGGAAAAATTTATACGAATGCTCACCTGCCTACTTATTGTCTGTTTATCTATCAGCCTTTATACCTGCACACTTGTTTGCTTGCTTGTTATTCTGTATTTTTCATCCGCCTACATTTTCTCTCTGTCCACCTACCTGACATCCTGCCTTTCTATCGGTAATTCAGTCTATCTTCCTGCAAGGGCGGATCTGGACCTTGATCTTGGGGGGGGGAGGGAGAACACTGAACCCAAAATTTTTTGATGAGCGGGGGGGAGAAATCCGAAAAAACTTTTTCCGTCCCAAAATTTTTTTGATGAGCGGAGGGAAAATTTTTTCGTATAAAATTTTAAAACGAAAGTTAATGGTTTACACAATCTTGGGGGGGAGGGCGTTAAAAAAATTTTCTTCCAAAAATTAATAAAAACCATAACATTTTAAAACGAAAGTTGGTGGTTTACAGAATCTTGGAGAGGTAATTACCCCGTTACCCCCCCCCCCCCATAAATCCGCGCTTGTCTTCCTGTCTGACTAAATGTTTCTATCTGTCTGTTTTTCTGCCACCCTCCGTCTAAATGTCCACTGATAGTCTGTCTGCCTCCTTGTCAGTTTGTCTTCTTACCTTTCTGCCTACCATTCACTCTCGGTTTTGCGTGATTGTACAAAAACTAGATTAAAAAAAAACTTTTGAAAGCCTTCAACAAATCAATTCGCTTCTCTCAGCATACGTGTATTAATCGAATGTTTACGTTGTTCCTGGAATGATCCAATTTGCTTTTGATATGTGTTGAAATTTCCAAAACTATGTTAAAAGTACTTACATTTAAAAACCCTGACTCAAAAAACCATTAAATTACTTTGATCCTGACATGATTCAGCTCCAAGTGAGTGAAGCCAACGCCCGTGATTCGCGCCGAACTCATATCCCTCTTGTGCCCCAACTCACATGCGGTGGGCATGCGCCATCTATCGAACACTCAAGGTACTCTCTACTTTCATGTTCGTTCTGCTTCTGCAACTATACCTAAAGGCCAGTCTTTGCGTTCCGCAGGATTTATGTGGTGAATATAAGCTCGTCAGAAAAAATAAGTAGGTGATTCATTGAGTTAAATATATTTGCACTGAGATAGCCGAAGAATTTTCATGTGTAGCTAAAGCTGGCGGACGAATGCCGGCTTGAAATGACCCCAGAATGGCCTTGAAATGACCTCTGAATGTCTTCTAAGGGTAAGCGAACACTGAATTCGGACTCAACGACCCCAGAAATCTATGTGTGAGTTTTTTCAGATTTCTTCAACCACTTTTCCTTAGTTTGACATTCGAATGACCTTGAAACTGACGTGGTAGAGGTCAACCGGCATCGGATGCAGACTCAGCGACCCCAAAAACCTATATACATAAATTTTTTCAGATTTTTTGACAGCTTCCCCTCTGCTTTTCTCAAATTAACCTAGAAATTACCTCCGGATGCCTTTTAAGGGTAAGCGAACACCGGATTCGGACTCAGCGACCCCAGAAATCTATGTGTGAATTTTTTCAGATTTCTCAACCACCTTTTCTTAGTTTGATCTTCAAATGACCTTGAAACTGACTTGCGACAGCGACCCAAAAATTCTATATATAAATTTTTTCATATTTCTTGACAGCTTCCCCTCTGTTTTTCTCAAATTAACCTTGAAATGTTCTCCGGATGCCTTTTAAGGGTAAGAGAATGTTGTAGAACTCTCCAAAATCGTCCTAAGTTGAAGACATAATCAAAATTCGACTTAGGCAAAAATTTCATTTAAAGACATTTTTGGGAGTCTGCAGAGGCGCAGATCAGTCCACAAGGGCCGTTTTGGGTTCTATAAGGCGTTGGAAATGACCAGGTGAAAATTCGAAGAAACACCGAATTTTCACTTAGGAAAAATGTTTTTGGTTCAGAATATGAGAGTAGAAGTATATAATGACAAAGATTTATGAATAATATACTTTTTCAAAGGAACCATAAATTGGACTTTGAAAAATAATATTTTTGGAAGGGCGTCAAAATTTGGCCCAGGAATCGATTTATCGAAAGTACGCCAAAGTTTCACTTGCAGACTAATTTTTCAAAACTGCGTTGAAATTTGGCTTGAAGATCGATTTTTCAAAAGTACGCCAAAATTTCACCCGCAGATTAACTTTTCAAAAGTACCTTGAAATTTGGCTTGAAAATCGATTTTTCAAAAGTACGCCAAAATTTCACCCGCGGATTAACTTTTCAAAAGTACCTTGAAATTTGGCTTGAAAATCGATTTTTCAAAAGTACGCCAAAATTTCACCCGCAGATTAGTTTTTCAAAAGTACCTTGAAATTTGGCTCGAAAATCGATTTTTCAAAAGTACGCTAAAATTGGTCTTAAAATGGATTTTTCAAAAGTACCACGAAGTCAGTTTAAAAAGTACCACGAAAATATAATTTAAATTATTTTTTATTTTATTTTTTTTTTTTTATTCCTCAACCAAAGACATTGACCTTTGAGGTACGGTCATTGAAAGCCCAATTCTAAAGTATGAGCATAAAATTTTAACGATGCACTGCATCCGAAAGGCAAAATAGAAGATTTTGTCAAAGCCGGCGTAGTGCCGATAAGCAAAAATTGATAAAAATCAATGCACATGTACAAGGCCGGTTTCTCGCATAGAAAGAGTTTGGATTGACCCAGCGGCTCGCAATTTGGTCGAGCGCGTTGAGTGGTCCAGACAAAGCGATGGTAGAAAAGCCAATAACAGGGCTTTTCAAATGACAAAGTTATAGAGGAAAACGCCTTGTGCATAATAATCCAAAAATTCAATTTTGCCTAAAAATCGCTCGAAGGTGAGACGCTGCCAAATCGGTAATATTAATCGACTGTGATAAGGGTTAGTAAGTCGTGGACTGATCGAACGCCACTCAACTTATGCAGTAATAAGTCCTCTGAATGTGTTTGAGTACGTGAATCTCCACGATACAAGAACTTTAAAGCTAAGTAGTCTCTAGCGAAACTAAATTCATTTAGTAAAACTTTTTTAAGTTAATTTCAGTCAGCCTTAATTATTCATTTACCCAGAGTCTGAAATGATTCTAAAAGCTCGCATTTTGATTCTGAGAAGGTATGTATGAATCTTTTCTACCTAATCGATCGTTAGCGTGAGCGCTCTCGCTTGTATGGTCTGAAAGTCACTACCTTGATTGGGGAAGGCACGATTCTTATCTTGAGAATTTTGTATAACCAATTCTGTTAAATAAACGGATTCTTTGAACTAATATTTCTTAATTGATCTTGAGGCCTGTTGACGGTCTATAATCCCTGGAACTTTCGTATAGAAAACCGGATGTGTCGAGTTAATTCGCATTAACGTTCGACCTTCTGGTTGCTTTACGGAGGTTTGATAGGGATTTTTTTTATGCGTTTTTTGAGAAATATATTCCGTTATTAATGGACCAAAACGTGATTTTCGCGTACCAAAACTAATCCCTCCGCAGAGAAATTCTTCGGTTGGGATTTTTTTATGCAAAAATTCAGGAAATTAAGAGGTGCCTAAACCCCTAACGAGGGAATTCGGGTCCAGAGAGAGCGTAGTTTCCGATCTGTGGTAGTGCAGCCTTGGTCCATTACTCGGCTACCGAAGTGCATCTTATCTCGAACCCGCCTGGGAGGTAGAAGAACGGGGTAATACGCGACTGGCGCCCCCTGAGAAATAAATTGGTGTCGCGTCATTTTGACGCCCGGTAGTGCGTTCTTCTACATGGCGCCCAACGTGGGGCGTTGTTAGTCAGCAGGGCTTTCTGGAAAGGATATGGATGAATCAACGCCTTTCCAGTTTTACGACGACATCTGTGATGGACAACGTCTCTAGAGGGTTAGAGAGGCCGTGCGCGGAGGATGTACTGGGTAGTTCGGGGGTAGGCCCGAGTACCACTGAAGGAGTCATACAGCCCTCCTCAGAACAAGTGTTCGCCCAAATGGCAGCAGGTCTTGCCAAAGCTCTAAGCGAAGCCACGCACGAGCATAAGTATCGGTCGAAGCATCCAAATGCGGAATTTCATGGCTTCGAACACGAAGACCCTGAAACCTTCATTCATCATATGGAGGAATTTTTCGTCCGAGTACGAATTACGCAGGATAACGACCGTCTATATAAAATATCAGAACAGCTCAAAGACGATGCCAGGAAATGGTTCGAACAATACCGAACCCTAATTACCACGTATCCTCTATTCCTCGAGCGGTTCAGAAGCCGTTACGATTCAGGTGAAGTACTCACCGAAGCAGTAGCTAATTTATATGGCAAGAAACAAGATGCCGAGGAAAATACGTCAGTATTTATTTCCAGGAAGGTATGCCTCTTCAAGAGAATCGATCCGTTTAAGCCGGAGGCGATGAAGGCGGCTACCATCTTCAATCAGTTGAGACCTGATATGAAAATGCTCCTAAAGAGTGCCGTCATACTAGATACAAATACACTAGTGACGATGACCGAACAAATGGCCAAAATCATGGATGAGAATAAAGAATTCGAGACTCTGCTTAATGTCAGAAAAGGCAAGGACCAAGAAGCGTCCACCTCTACCGCTTCAGCTCAAGGGAATCAGCAATCGAGCAGTAACTGGAGAACGGAACCCTCCGTATTAGCGAAGCCGTCCTCCAGTTCCTTTGGTGCATCTAGGACGCCATCCAATGGATCCCAAAGAAGAGATAATCCGCCAGCACCAAGGGTGCATTTTGCAAATAATATTTCCCCGCTGCCCAGAGGGGATATACCGAGAAGGGGTACTGGAGACGTAAGGAACTCCCGAGTCCCGTATCGCCCTTGCAGATACTGCCCAACGGAGCAGTGGCATTTTCATGCGGAATGCCCAAACAATCCCTATCGTAATATGAATACGGGAAACCAAGCGGGGGTCAGAGGCGATGGCCCAGGCCGAACTGTACCAGCCCCGCCTACCAGGCCCCACCAGGCTCGAAGCGACCCTCGGGGAAGCTCCGAAGCAAGAAGTTTAAATTAAATAACTTCGATGACCTTCCTGACCTTAATTACCTGTTTAAGGATCAAGAAGTCAACCTATCTCCCCACCGATTCACTCCATTAGAATCTATCAATCAAACTAGCGACGCTTTCCCTCTGCCTCGCATTAAGATTATAATTAATAATCGAGCGGTTAACGCTTTATTGGATACAGGTTCGACAAGGAATATTATCCAACCGAAATTTTTGAACGACATTGATCAACTTACAGCTCCCCAAACGTTTGTTATGGCTTGTGGCGATGGTTTAGTAGAATCCCTCGGGACTACGACCATGAACGTTAATGTACTAGATGTACCCTTTCAGACCACGTTTCAGGTCATTCAAAATTTAAACGAAGAGCTCATTCTGGGAGCCCCGTTTTTATATGCTCACAATGTCGTATTCGATTATCAACGTAAATGTGTCTACGTCGGCACTGAAGAGCGAATAACCGTCTTCTGGAATCAAGCGGCACATCAAGCAAAGAAGCAATGCCGGCTTCCCGAAGAACTGATCATCGGAAACGATAATTTAAAACCTCTATTCGAGGAATTCGCTGAATTGTTCACCGCGGTGCCTACCCAAGCAACCACTGTGACAACTAAACATAAAATAAAAGTTAAAGACGACCGCCCGTTTAATATCAAACCTTATCCTATGTCTCCGACTAAGAAGAAAGTTATGTACAATCAAATTGAAGAGATGCTGAAAGCCGGAGTTATAGAACCGAGTACCGCTCAGTATAGTTCGCCTCCCATTATAATAGAAAGGCCCGGCAAGAAGCCTCGCTTTTGCATTGATTATCGTCACTTAAATGAAGTAACGGAAGACGAAGCATCCGTCTTACCTAAGATATACGAGAGTATAAAGGATCTAGGAAACGCCAACATATTTACGGTGTTGGACCTCAAGAGCGGATATTGGCAAATCTCTCTTGAGGAGTCGTCAAAAAATTATTCTACGTTTACAACATTGGATGGAGCATCTTACCGATTTAACGTGATGCCTTTCGGATTGAAGACCGCTCCATGTACGTTCCAAAAATTTATGGCAAGAGACGTATTGACCGGCTACTTGCACCATTTCTGCAAAGTATATCTGGATGATATTATCATCTATAGCGAAAACATAAATCAGCATGTAAATCATCTGAGAGCCGTCTTTGAACGCCTGCGTTTACATAATTTAAAGGTGTCACCGGAAAAATGTGTGGTAGCCACGTCAAGCATAACCTATCTCGGGCATCAAATAAATGCCAACACCACTCAGCCGTTAGAAAAACACATATTACAGATACAAAATTATCCGGCCCCTACGACGAGGCGCCAGCTTCAGAGTTTCCTTGGCCTATGTAATTGGGTACGTGAATATATCCCTAATGTAGCAATAATTACTAAGCCCTTGACTCGACTACTCTCGAAAGACTGGCGCTTCAAGTGGAATCCGGAAGCCCAAGAAGCTTTTATTTTACTAAAAGAAGTATTGAATCAACCACTAGGACTACACCGGCCCGATTTTAACAAAATGTTCATTTTACAAACCGATGCATCCCTGATAGGATTATCGGCCGTCCTTTATCAGCTAGGGGATAACGACCAGAAGCACATCATCTCTTATGCAAGCAATACGCTGTCTCCAACAGAGAGAAATTATCACATAAACGAGTTAGAATGCCTGAGCGTCGTTAACTATATAAAGAAATATAAAATTTATTTGGCAGACCATCCTTTCATCGTTAGAACTGACAACAGAGCATTACTATGGCTGAATAAGCATAAAGATGAAAAGACCAAATTTACACGATGATCGTTATTACTTCAAGAATATAGCTTCTCGATAGAGCACTGTCCTGGTAAAGAAAACATACTGGCGGACTATTTGAGCAGAAATCCTCAAGGCCCGAACGTCGAAGCAGACGACGAAGAGGAGAGAATGTATCCACCAAAATTCTCGTACAAGGAACGAATATCAGTGATTACCACATTGGAATTAAACGATCAGGTCAGAGAAGCGCAAACGCACTCCAGAGATATCCAAGACCAAATTGAACGATGGAATACTCTAGTGCGACAAGCAGATAAAACCGAGGCAGAGGTGAAATTTGTCAATACACGACAAGTGATAGGCGGCACACTTTGGACGAGCGGCGAAAATGTCAAAGAAAAATTATACGTACCAAAACGTATGGTCATGAGAGTAATATCTCATTTTCACGACCGACCGGAAGTAGGTCACCCCGGCCGCGATGAAACTGTTAGAATCATCTCGGGCCGCTATTATTTTAATAATTTGTCGAGACTAGTTAACAAATATTTAAATGAGTGCATTATTTGTAATTCCGTAAAAAGCAGACAGTCACAACCGAAGGCTCCTCTCAGAAGCCATGCTCCATCGCATCCGTTCGAAGTTCTAAGCGTCGATGTAATAGGACCGCTTCAGCGAACCAAAGATGCAGATAACCGATATATATTAATGGTAGAGGATGTATTTAGTAAGTGGGTCGAAGCCAAGGCGTTCACCCAAGTCAGTGGAAAAACAATAGCACAATTTATCGAAGAGGAACTAGTGGCGAGATATGGCGTTCCGAGGGTCATCATTTCCGACCAGGGAGGCCACTTCAATTCCGGCTTTTACGATACGTTCTGTACACGTAACAATATTGAAAGATTCTTCACTGCAGCTTACCACCAACAGGCCAATCCAATAGAAAGGGGGCTGCAAGAAGCTAAGAAGATCTTAAAAACCTTATTATATGGTTCACCCAACGACGAGTGGGATCGACATGTTAGTCAGATGGCATATATCTTGAGAACAAGAAAAAACGCCGCTACGGTGCATACGCCCAGTTTCGTAGTACTCGGCTATGAATTACCGCAGATTGGTGATTGGAATATGTTCGCTTATAGACAAGAACGTCGTAATCAAGCGGACGTTCCCCGCCTTGAAAGAGTCAAGGAGATTCGTAGAAATCAAACAAATTACCAATGGCGTTACGCGCCCAAAGTGGCGGTAATGCCGGTCGTATATAAAGTGGGAGATATGGTAATGACTAAAAGGATCAGGAAGGATCATACCTTCACACCGTCGTGGAGTGGGTCACACAAGGTTTTAAAGAGATTGTCCAATGAAGTTTACCTCATTCACAAGGGA
The DNA here is from genome assembly GCA_936432065.2 of Rutpela maculata. NCBI lineage: Eukaryota > Metazoa > Arthropoda > Insecta > Coleoptera > Cerambycidae > Rutpela > Rutpela maculata. The sequence goes on from OW386285.2 coordinate 61,213,964, forward strand.
GTAACTTCGACGAGATTACATGTCGATGCCATCAGGCCGGCACCTAAGGGAGATCCCGATGTTGAATTGGAATTGTCTGAAGAATCAGAAGATAGTCTGGATGAAACTCATCTTAGTGACGACGCTTCCTCATCAGACAATGAGATCGCGCCCAGGTCAGAGCGACGTAGCGATACCACGCTAGTTCAAATCAATGTTCCCGCAAGTGCTCAAGATGAGCAGGATGTAATAAGTCGAGATCCCGATGATGCTCGAGATGAGCCAGACATAGAAGAGTCACCTCTAGATATTTCTGAGGTCGACCGCGGCTAATAGCCGTTTTCGCTTTTTTTTTATATTTTTTTCTCAAAATTCTAAGTGGCGATTTTGACCTATATGCGGTCGAATCGAAAATTTAAAGTCTACTCCATGAGCAGACATGGAAAGACGGCGAACCCGACGCAAGAGCGCGATCCGGTAAGCCTAGCTTCTCAAGAGCGAGAGCCGCCAAGTTCGAGTAATGGACGTAGGCATAAGTACGAATCAGTACGAGTTTCGGAAGCTGTTTTTCTTATGCAAGAAGACAACTTCTATTTTAATCATTTTAAGTCAACAAAATTAACGTATACCCCAAATGGAAACTACGAGTTTCAGAAGCCGTTCTTCGCTCAAGAAGACGCTTCAATTTTTTTTTTTTATACTTTTTTCACAAGTCGTGATGACCGCACGAGTATCGTAAGCCGATTTAATCTACCTTACGAAGTAGAAACTACGAGACGAGTTTCAGAAGTCGTTCTTCACTCAAGAAGACGCTTCAATTTTTTTTTTTTTATACTTTTTTCACAAAGTAGTGATGACCGCACGAGTATCGTAAGCCGATTCAATCTACCTTACGAAGAACCAATTTCTAACCATTATAAGTTAACAAAATTCATGTTAGAAAAATATTTCATTAAAAACAACACATTGTGTTTGTTAGTCGACGCGTCCCAGTCGACGACTTGCTAAAAAGTCAATCTAGTTGCAGAACTGCATTTTCCATGTGCAGAAATGGAAAGATGACCCAGCCTGTCGCAAGGGCGCGGCATGGTGAAGTCTGAAACTCAAAGGCGAGGACCGTCCAAGCTGCGGCATGGAGATATAGACAGCCTCTTCTAGAAAGGGCCGAAGTTAAGCAAGAGCGAGACCAGGGCAAAAAAAAAAGCGAGTGCAACGAATTAGTGAGAGTGGACGCTAATCAAAATTGTGCTACGCTTCGCACCTCGACGCGGGTGTAATTAAGTTGATAAAAATGTTGTATCAACTTGGCGTATTGTTTAAAAAATGTATTTATTTTTAAGTTAGATAGGCGAATCAGCCGTCTGCCCCAATTAAGGCCGTTATTTTTAAACATCTGTACCATAGGTCAGACCGTCAAATGAAGGCATACAGACATACAAGTGAATATGGAAATTAAAGGTAATCGATGAGTAGAAAAGATTCAACCAAAGGAGGGGAGTGTTGTAGAACTCTCCAAAATCGTCCTAAGTTGAAGACATAATCAAAATTCGACTTAGGCAAAAATTTCATTTAAAGACATTTTTGGGAGTCTGCAGAGGCGCAGATCAGTCCACAAGGGCCGTTTTGGGTTCTATAAGGCGTTGGAAATGACCAGGTGAAAATTCGAAGAAACACCGAATTTTCACTTAGGAAAAATGTTTTTGGTTCAGAATATGAGAGTAGAAGTATATAATGACAAAGATTTATGAATAATATACTTTTTCAAAGGAACCATAAATTGGACTTTGAAAAATAATATTTTCGGAAGGGCGTCAAAATTTGGCCCAGGAATCGATTTATCGAAAGTACGCCAAAGTTTCACTTGCAGACTAATTTTTCAAAACTGCGTTGAAATTTGGCTTGAAGATCGATTTTTCAAAAGTACGCCAAAATTTCACCCGCAGATTAACTTTTCAAAAGTACCTTGAAATTTGGCTTGAAAATCGATTTTTCAAAAGTACGCCAAAATTTCACCCGCAGATTAGTTTTTCAAAAGTACCTTGAAATTTGGCTCGAAAATCGATTTTTCAAAAGTACGCTAAAACTGGTCTTAAAATTGATTTTTCAAAAGTACCACGAAGTCAGTTTAAAAAGTACCACGAAAATATAATTTAAATTATTTTTTATTTATTTATTTTTTTTTATTCCTCAACCAAAGACATTGACCTTTGAGGTACGGTCATTGAAAGCCCAATTCTAAAGTATGAGCATAAAATTTTAACGATGCACTGCACCCGAAAGGCAAAATAGAAGATTTTGTCAAAGCCGGGCGTAGTGCCGATAAGCAAAAATCGATAAAAATCAATGCACATGTACAAGGCCGGTTTCTCGCATAGAAAGAGTTTGGATTGACCCAGCGGCTCGCAATTTGGTCGAGCGCGTTGAGTGGTCCAGACAAAGCGATGGTAGAAAAGCCAATAACAGGGCTTTTCAAATGACAAAGTTATAGAGGAAAACGCCTTGTGCATAATAATCCAAAAATTCAATTTTGCCTAAAAGTCGCTCGAAGGTGAGACGCTGCCAAATCGATAATATTAATCGACTGTGATGAGGGTTAGTAAGTCGTGGACTGATCGAACGCCACTCAACTTATGCAGTAATAAGTCCTCTGAATGTGTTTGAGTACGTGAATCTCCACGATACAAGAACTTTAAAGCTAAGTAGTCTCTAGCGAAACTAAATTCATTTAGTAAAACTTTTTTAAGTTAATTTCAGTCAGCCTTAATTATTCATTTACCCAGAGTCTGAAATGATTCTAAAAGCTCGCATTTTGATTCTGAGAAGGTATGTATGAATCTTTTCTACCTAATCGATCGTTAGCGTGAGCGCTCTCGCTTGTATGGTCTGAAAGTCACTACCTTGATTGGGGAAGGCACGATTCTTATCTTGAGAATTTTGTATAACCAATTCTGTTAAATAAACGGATTCTTTGAACTAATATTTCTTAATTGATCTTGAGGCCTGTTGACGGTCTATAATCCCTGGAACTTTCGTATAGAAAACCGGATGTGTCGAGTTAATTCGCATTAACGTTCGACCTTCTGGTTGCTTTACGGAGGTTTGATAGGGATTTTTTTTATGCGTTTTTTGAGAAATATATTCCGTTATTAATGGACCAAAACGTGATTTTCGCGTACCAAAACTAATCCCTCCGCAGAGAAATTCTTCGGTTGGGATTTTTTTATGCAAAAATTCAGGAAATTAAGAGGTGCCTAAACCCCTAACGAGGGAATTCGGGTCCAGAGAGAGCGTAGTTTCCGATCTGTGGTAGTGCAGCCTTGGTCCATTACTCGGCTACCGAAGTGCATCTTATCTCGAACCCGCCTGGGAGGTAGAAGAACGGGGTAATACGCGACTGGCGCCCCCTGAGAAATAAATTGGTGTCGCGTCATTTTGACGCCCGGTAGTGCGTTCTTCTACAAGAACACCGGATTCGGACTCAGCGACCCCAAAAATCTATGTGTGAATTTTTTCAGATTTCTCAACCACCTTTTCTTAGTTTGACATTCAAATGACCTTGAAACTGACGTGGTGGAGGTCAACCGGCATCGGATCCAGACTCAGCGACCCAAAGAACCTGTATATAAATTTTTTCAGATTTTTTTGACAGCGTCTCTTCTATTTTTCTCAAATTAACCTTGAAATGATCTCCGGATGCCTTTTACGAGTAAGCGAACACCGAATTCGAACTGAGCGACCCCAAAAACCCATGTATGAATTTTCTCAGATTTTTTCAACCACCTTTTCTTAATTTGACCTTCAAATGACCTTGAACCTTGAACCTCGGCATCGTAATCAGCGACCCCAAAAACTCCTGGGTACCTAGGTAGAGTCCGGTGTATTTTTTCAAACTAAATGTTGACCTGTGTTATGTTATAATTTAATTGCATGGTCTCCTATGATGCATTTTTTTATCACCAAAATAAACAAAATCATATTCTTCTTCTTATTCATGTCTTGCCAGACGTTTCGTGATTCATGAAAATTATGCTAGTTGGCATTCGCTTGCTTTTTGATATGTCTGGCGGCATCGCACCATCTGTAGCGATTGCCTGTTAGGAGCTTATTCCCATCAGATCTTTCATGACATCAACCCAACGTTTTGGAGAGTGTCCTCTTCGGTTTTTTCTGAAGTATCAACCGTTCTATATTTTTCTCTCCCCGGTTGATGTTGCCAGTAAATGAGAGGATTCGAGAGAATATGATGCGGAAAAGTCTGTTATGGGGTGGCAGATGTCAAAGAATATTTTCAGCGTTGTGGTTTTTGTACATACTAAATTAGAGTTTTCTTTTTTTTTTCACCCCACTTTATATTGGGATAGGGGTGGTTATGTGGCGGGAAAAAGTTTTTGGACCTTGCCTTCTCATATATAGACTATATTCCAATTTTATGGACTCTCATTTACTTACTTTACTTATTTACCTTCATTTACCACATCCCCCAATCCTTCAACGGACTAAGCTCAAAATATAATTTAGTTCCAGATCACGTTATATTACATATCTGTACCAAGTCAATATCTTTAACCGTTCTAGAGTGAACCTGTGCACAAAAAATTTTACAGACAGACACATTTTTTTGCTCGAACTTCAAATCTCGACGTTTCGTGACATTGTAAGCCTATTTGAGCAGAATTTTTTTACGATTGCCAATTAAAATAAAAACATAAAAACGATTTTTATAAAATGTGGAAACAACAGTTTCAAGCCATGTTGAAAAAAATAACGACAAGTTAAAAATTACATCTACTCAGGTGTGGCATATTATGAATAAACGCATTACAGGTCGTCATGATGTATGTTCGTATTTTGATGAAACTGAGGCGATGAGGCGATGAGGCATTTTTTTAATTCTCATTAAAATTTAAAAACGTTTACAGATGTTGCTAATAGCTTGCTTATGAATCTGAGAGGGCTATTCTAATGATATTTGATACATGGCACCAAATACGCTGAAAATAATTCATTGTGCCCTATGGAACGGTATGCGGTAAGAGGTTAACTTTGTATTGCTTGTATTTTGCCAATTCTGTATATTGTTAGGTTAAATCATTTGATAGATCCTGAATGGAAGTAAAGAATATAAAATTTAAGGAAATTGGAAGTAATAATTATAATATTAATTTTATTATCACTATATAATTGGATATAACCAAAATCCATTCAAAAAAATTCCCATTGCGGTGATGATTTTAATGAAATTTTGTGTTATTAGAGAACTTAATTTGATATTTAATAATAACATATCTATACGTGGACGCTGTGTGAGACAGAAATACCAACGCACGAAATTATGTTACAGGTAACGTTAAAAAAATACTCACAAAAAGTATGTTATTAAAATATGGATATCGTACTGATGTTACAAAGTAACATTCCTGTCGAATAGTACGAATTGAATGTGTAATAATCTGTTTATTTACGATTATGTAAAATAAATATTTTTATATGAAAAATTTTACTTACATCAGGGAATAAAAGAAGATAAATATTAATACAAAAATTAATAAATCACCTTGTTGACATCAAGGAGATAAAACTAAGATTGTGTTTAATATGCTCACGCGATGTTAACATCCATTACCTAGAAACTAGATTAACATAATAATGCATTTTCTACTGATACTTTTATTAGTTTTTTTACTGAATGTCATAAGTAGGTGTACTTGTTTTTTTACTTAAGGGTATTTAAATACATTGTGTATTATTCTTTAGGTGTTATTAGTGAAAATAACAACAAAATATATGAAGTTACAATAATAAATGGAAAAATTGTTGGTGGCAAAAAAGTTCAAATCGAGGATTATCCTTATCAACTCTCTCTCCAATTCAACAGTTATCATATTTGTGGAGCAGCGTTAATCGGTGATAAATGGGCGTTAACGGCAGCACACTGTACATACAGGTAAGTAATCTTGATTATGATACCTATCTTCGCAAATACATAAACGAAGTACAATTGATCACTCATAGGAAAGAATTTTTTGCAGAAATGGGTAAAAGAAACTTTTCATTTGAAAGTTCCCGGAACGAAGCTTTGACAAAAATTAAAGTTTTCAATAAAGTATTGGAATATTTGAATATTTAAATGTTTCCAAAATTCCGGGAAAGTTTCCTTTGGGAACTTTCGGAATATTGAAATATTTTACTGAAAACTTCCATTTTTATCAAAATTTCGTTCTGGAAACTTTCATATGAAAAGATTCCCTTACCCATCTCTGATTTTTATCAAAACATCGCACCGGAAACTCCCAAAAATTTCCAGAGCGTTTATTGGAAAGTTTCCTCTGATATTTTGTATCATAGTGTTAGCCGTAGAATTCTGATTAACTTTTAAAATCTTCGTCCGTATGTCTGTCTGTCTTTTCGTCAGTCTGTCATATCCGTCCTTTCTTCCATCCATTATATTTTTGTAGACACGATAACTTAAGAAAAGTTCTATATCTTTGGGGGGTAAGTTAATATCAGTAAATATCAATTAAAACAAATTCTGCTTACTGACGAGTATTTTGCCAACCAAGCTGGCATCATCGAGAGATAAAATTAAAGATAAAAGATAAAGAATTAAAAATATAACTTACCATTATACAAAAAAAATTAACTTATTACCAAAAATCTGCTGATTAAATCTGAGATGAGAATGTTTACATCCTTAACATGGATCAAATATGAGAAAATACCATTGATAAGGAAAGCTTGTATTAACAAAAATAGTTCATACTATCAAGAAATAAATCACTAAAATGGCTTATCGTTTAACCATAGCTGAAAAAGTAGAACTTCTTCGATTTGTTAAAAGTGTCACTAGCACTGTTTCCATGGTCAGTTTTTTTATTTAGAGATTAAATCTAATATTTTCAATGAAAGTAAAAATTTTAGAAATAGGTGTTTAGAAATAGTTTCGTAATATTTTGTTATGAGATAGATTTTCTAACATATGATCCTGTCTCAACAATAAATTTCAAGTTACTAGTAATACTAAAGTGCAAAAAATTACATTTTCGGGTTCTTATACCTGGAGCACCTTTAAATATCCTTGTTGATCCTTCAGAGAGGATATGGAGCACGCTAGATAAAAATATAGCATTAAATTGTCCATAAAAACATGGCTAATTTAATTCATTTCTTTTTTCGGCCGACCAGAAAGTATATTGTGTATTTAGGTGTGAAAGCAATACATTCCCGGACGACGATGCAAATTGTTGGATAGAAGTCCGGGAATGTGCTTTCACACCGAACATACTATTTTTTCTGAAATCGCAATCAATATTACTATAAATTAAGGAATTTGTATTAACGCATAACATTTCTTCATTGCAATTTAACTGCTTACTAATAAATGCAATTTTAATGTGAGGTGGTTTGTCTGCGTGTATTTATTTACTATCTAAAATATAGATAAAACTGTACGGGAATGTTCTTTCCCGGCCTAGGCCAGGTTTTGTTGATCGTTGCTTGGCAACGGATCTTTTCCGGTCTGTTTTCTGATAGTTTCTTAGCAACGGACTAAAATACTGGAATTGTGTATTTTTCGATCTGAAATCGCGCCGAAAATGTAGACATTGCCGATCGATTTCAGAAAAAACTTTTCCGATCCCTGTTATTCTCGTTGCTATGGAAAGAAATTGTGTTAATTGTTGAGACAAGTGTCAAATAGATAAATACACTTGACTTTTACGAGTTTTCAAAAGTCAATTCACAAGTTATGGAAAATATGAGATTTTGAAGCGTTACAAACAGTAGTAGAAAGGTATTGCTAGGTATTTAATTAGTTATTATTGTTTGCCATTGTATTTGTTAGGAAATTTATTAAAAAGATAATACAAAATTGATTTTGTATGACAGTGTCTGCCGAAAAAAAAAATATTGTACATTACACAACCAAAAAATAGTGTTTTGCAGGTCGACCCAATTAAATTTGCTTGCAAAACACCTCTCTTTCCGATCTTGTAACGTAAATTACTATTTCAGAACCTCAACAACCGAACGCTTGTGAGTAAAATCATATTTGATTACATTATAATAATTATCTTATAGTAGATATACAGTGTGTCTCACTTTTCATGGTAGCAGCATCGTAGCAGTTATTAGTCATCCAATTTAAAACAAATTTGGATCGGTATCAAAGACATTTAATACATCTTTTTTGAATAAAACTAAACTTATTTTAATATTTATGAGCATTATAAAGAAAAAGAGGGTCGATTTTTAAAGAAGAAGGTTTGTTTAACTCAAATAATATATACTTAAGGTCTTTGATACCGATCAAAATTTGGTTGAAATTGGATGGCTAATAATTGAACTACGAAGATGTTACCGTGAGAAGTGAGACACACTGTATATTTTTCATCAAAATTTCGAAATATTTGAATTCCAGAGGGTGGCTCCCTAAAAGTGAGACATGGTGTCTCAACTCAGCTTTGAACTTATATCTTCTTGGTAAAATATTATCAGTAAAACTTTTGAACTATTTTAATTTCCTTATGTACAAGTTTTTATACCTTTCAGATGATGTCACATCAGAAATGAAATCTGTTTGAAGTAAATGACAGAAACCTTAAGTCATCATGTTTATTTTTGATACTAGAACCTTCTATACAGTAAAACCAGAAAATTACATTGTACTATCTATATTTCCATTATTTTGATCGTAACATATGATTAAACTGATTTCATATTAAGGAAAATAATATATAAATGCACAATTACAAATTTGCCTTACCTATTGCTAATTTTCTTTGTTGACTCTATTTTTTTCATAGAATTCCATCCAGAAACTTCACAATTCGTGCCGGGACATCATTTAGAGGATATGAAGGAGAAGTAATAGGGATAAAAAGAATACATGAGCATCCTTTTTATAATGAAGAAACTCAAGACAGTGACATCGCTGTTCTTGAACTGATTACACCAGTAACTACAAAGAAGGCTGCAAAAATTTCAATGGCCTCTTGGTACAATTTTTTATTCCCATGGTTAAGTGGCACGGCAACTGGATGGGGAACTACTAAAGAAAATGGTACAGCTTCATGGCAACTTCGAGCAGTAACTGTACCGCTTGTAAATTATTATTCATGTGCAACGGTGAGATTTTTTTTTATGTATACAATCTATTTTTAAGGAGAACATGTAGAAAACACACAGTACATTCTAATATTTATTTAAACTGTGTTGTAAAATATATCATTACTATTAGGCAAATATCAACCGAATGATTGGCAGGAGAAATGCAGAACTCAAATAGCATTATTGAAAGAATATAAAGCTGAATATTTTTTAACGGTGAAAAACTTTTCCCCTATGTTTTATTAAAATATTATTGCAAAGTAATTGACTCTCTGTGACAATTTAGTCGCATCCTAGGAATGCTCTTACAACGTAATTGTAAAACCATTTTTATAGAGATTCTATCATCCCATTGTAAAGGTTCCCGATATGCCTTTTATAGAGCTTCAAATAATAATGCGAATATTTTTGTTTTATAACGATTCACTAAACGTTGGTTATAGATCGATTATAACACTTGTAGGTTGCTCCTTTAATGTCACATTACCAGCCAACATAAACCTATTAAAAACTAATTATAAAACAGTTAGGCTTATGCAGGTAACAGTTCTTGATAAGTGCTCTTGTATATAAACTTTATTAAAGTATTTTCACGAAATCCGGTGAATGTACCTATAATAAATAAATAAATAAACACCTTTATTGCCCAACAGATCACAATGAATCCAATTACAGGACAGAATTAATAATTAATATTAAACTAAGCTAAAGTAACCTAAGTTTAAAAACTTATAAAATAGAATTACAAAATGGATTAAATAATTAAGTTATATAAGCAAGTTAGTTAAATAAGATACAGTAGTTAAATGAAATTTCCAGTAGTTAAATGAAATTTCCATGATTTGCAACCTTTTCGAAGAGCTCTTTTAATTTGTTGTGATGTATATCGCAGATCATAGAAACGTCATTCACACTATTGCACATTGTGTATATAGGTGACCGTAACAATATATTGGTTCTGGCTACAGGTAAGTGAAAAGTAGTCGAAACTCTTGTATGAAATGGTGGAACTCGAAATGAAATTTGATTGACAAGACTAATGCAATCAATTTTATTATGTAGGAGCTTGTAGATGAAACTTATTGAAGATAACATCCTTCTCAGATGTAGCGATTGAAAATTCAAGGAATTTAACAACAGATGTTGATCAAACCCTCATACAGGATATACTCCTAAGACTTTGTATTGTAAGAACTTAAGAAATTTCCTCTGAACATTTTCTACAGCCAATTCTTGTGCGTTATAAAATGGATACCAAATCAACGAACCATATTTTAATTTAGATCTCACATAAAAAAAATAAAGTGTTTTTAATGCAGTGTGGTCGTGAAAATTACGACAGTTTCGAATTATAAAGCCTAACATTTTTAGTGCAGAGGTTGCACATTGAGTGATATGTTCATTAAATGACATTTTTGGATCAAATACTATACCAAGACCTTTTATGGATTCACACCGGCTTAGGTCTGTAGACTTAAATTGATAAGTGAATTCTGTGTAGTGTTTCTTTAGTGTGAAAGTTAGGCTTTTGCATTTTTGAATGTTTAATTGAAGATTATTTTCTTCACACCAATCTTCAATCTTTATCAACTGGCTTTGAATAAATATGCAATCTTCAATATTCTTTACAGCATGGTAAATTTTGAGATCATCAACAAATAGCACTTTTTCACAATCAATAATCTGTGCCAAATCATTAATGAAAAGCAGGAATAGTAGAGGGCCAAGATTTGATCCTTGGGGTACACCAGAGGTAGCAATGAATTTTTTTAGAATCAAACCCGTTGTAAGATACATACTGAATTCTGTTGGTTAAGTAGGACTTAATGAGTGCTATAAGAGATTCATCAAATCCAAAGTTATTTAACTTAATCAAAATTATTCCGTGGTCTATGCAATCGAAAGCTTTGGCGAAGTCGGTATATATAACGTCAACCTGTCCACGATTATCAAGTTTGGAAGCCACGTATTGGGAGAAAACTGCTAAATTTGTTACGGTGGAGCGACTCTCCATAAATCCATGCTGGTGCGGTGAGATGAGGTTTTTTACCGCAGGATAAATATAGCTATAGAGTGATATCTCCAAAAGTTTTGCAAAATTACAAAGAATAGAAATGGGCCTATAATTAATCATTTGAGAACGATCACCGGATTTAAGTACCGGACATACTCTCGCAATTTTCCACGTATCAGGAAAGACAGAAGTTTTAAGAATGAGATTGAAAATAATTAATAGAGGAGTTACAAAGGCATATCTACAATCTTTTACTAAGAAACTAGGGATTTGGTCATGACCTGATGTCATTTTGTTTTTTAGCTTATTGGCAGAATTCAGTAAGTCCCTTTCAGTAAATTCACTGATATTAAGTGTAGCTAAATAGTTAAAACAATTGAGTTCGGTATCAGTATCTAGGCTAGTTGAAGATGAGTAGACACTCACAGTATTATTAGATTATTACTCACAGTAATAATCACTAAATCCGTCAACAATGGATTCAGGAGCTTCAAAAACTACATCGTTCTTAACAACTTTAGCTGGTATTCTGATTTGTTGTTTTTTTGAGTGAATTTAGGTCCAAAAGTATTTGGAATCGTTTTTTATGTTATTTTCAACGTTTTCAAGGTATAATTTATAAGCTATTTTGATTCCTGATTTAACTGATGGCCTTAATCTTTTAAATTGATCTAAATACTTAGCTAATTTGGTTTGTTTGTATTTTTTGTGATAATAGCTTTTTAGTTTGATATTATTGATTATATCAGGGGTATACCAAGATGGATATTTACACTTAAAGTTAACAAAAGTTGGCACGTGTTCTTCAAATATAATTGTTAGTTTGCTATAGAACATTTCACATGCTAAATTAACGTCGGCACATGAATTAAGGAAATTCCAGTCAGTTGTTAGAAGTTCTGTATATAAGTTAGGATAATTTGCTTTACGGAAATTAAATTTTTTAATACTATCATTATTATTGGAGAACTTAATGTGATTATCAGTAATTGAGGCGTTGATCCGTAGCGAAGGGTGATGCAGATCTTCATTGATAAGCGGAACTGAGTCGCGATATACTTAACTACTTAAGTTACTAATAACCAGATCCAATAACCTGCCACTACTGTTGCAAACGTTATTTAACTGTTTTAAGTTACTTAAATTAAGAAAATTTTGTATTTTCTGACATTTAACATCGTGTCCTAGTAGGTTATTAAAGTTTGGAATATTGAAGTCTCCTAAAATAATAACATTATCCTGATTTAACACAATATTTTCAAACATCTCAAGAAAGTTTTCAAAATCTGCAGCTGATACACTAGGCGGTATGTACAAAGTATAAATAAAAATTGAACATGAGTTGGGATCCAACTAAATCGATTGTTGGGGAATTATTCTCTACGTAAGATAAGTCTAACCTTTCAACATTCAAGTCACTTTTACAGGCTATGAGTACATCCCCCCCCACGTGACAAACCAATGGCCTCAAATTTCCGGTCACATCGTAGCACCTGATAATTTCCTCCAAAGTACTCTGAACTTAACACGTCACTGGACAGCCACGTTTCAGTCAGGCAAACAAATGAATACTCGTTATCACTGATTCCGGCACAAAACTCGTCTACCTTAGTCCTCAATCCTCGAACATTTTGAAAATACAGCAAAAAATCGGACAACTTTGTTCCATTGGGCTTATTTAGTTTAAAGGTGTTATTGATGTTATTTTAGGTATTCCGTTGACGTTTTTTATTTTAAGGTTGGCTTCTCCATTTGACATGCGCTCATCAAGTTGTTTCTTTAAGGTCTTATAGTATTCTATTTGTTTCGGGGTACGATCAAGCGAAATTGATATGTTTCTGAATTCGGAGTCTGAATGCATAGAACTTTCACGGCCAAAAGTTCGCTGTTGCAGCACTTTACCTGTGGTAGTTGTATTTATAAAATTGTTCAAGTGGGAGAAATAGTTAATATTTCTGTTGTTATAACGTGGGAAATATATCAGTCGATCTATTGTTTCCAATTCCGTTAGCTAATGTATTTAAGGAGAATCAGAATAGTCAGTACGATATCAACATGGAAGAAAATGAAGCGTAGTGGAAAATATTCTGAGACCACTTGGCTCTTTACTGACAATATAGAAATTGAGCTGTGTTCTCAAATAACAACTTGAAACTCTAGAGAGTTATGATATAATTACTATCAAACTGATCAAGGAACTCTATGGCTTTATAATAGCTGAGTATAGTACAATGAATGAAGAGAACTCTGTGTGGCACTACGCGAGCTTCTTATTTGTGTAATGATTGCATACGAAGCTGAGTTATTCTCTAAAGTAAATCGTGGTCTATATCTATGAACTAAAAGTGCTTATAGCTTTATAGCAACTGCATAACGGGGTGAACTGTTTTATAGCTAAACTTTCGGCAGCCCTTACACAACAAAGAAAGACAGATAGCTATGTAATAACCACATAACGTGCTAAGTTGTCCTATAGGATAGTCTGCAGTTGTTTTCAAACTACATAAACTTTTTGTCGCTATATAATGGCTACACAACGAGTTTGATAGTTCTATTAAGCAATCTTTTACATTATTTATGCAAGAAAAAGTTGAAATATGTATAATTACCGCAAATAGAACCGAATTATTCTTTCGCAACAGTCTCTATGCAACTAGAAGGATTTTGTAATAACTGTTACAAAACAAATAGTTTTGTAAAGGCTTATTGGTTCCAAATTATAACTTTCATAAAAATTTTCAAATCAAAATACCAGACAGAGAGAACTGGAAGAACGACCCTCCAATATCGGCACAAACAGTCTCGTATGTGGACAGCTTCAAGACAGAACAGGAAGTTGAAGCTGGGATTTATGGGATAACGTCGAAGATGGAAATCCTGATAAGTCTAAAAATACACGTCACAATATTTCAGGCTGAAGTGGCCGCTATACAGTGCAAAGGAAATAATGAGGAAAGGAACTGTTAAGCAGTCAATTGCCATTTTTTCCGATAGTCAAGCAGCGCTAAAGGTAATCAATTCCACGTAGGTCAATTCAAGACTAGTATGGGATTGTATTAATGCCCTTGCGGGCCTAGGAAGTCAGAATAAAGTGGCCGTGGCTTGTGTACCAGGACACGAGGGACACAGGGGAAATGAAAAGGATGATGAACTGGTCCGATAAGGTGCGTCTAAGGCCCTGCTAGGACCCGTACCCTTTTGTGGTATGGCTAAGCCATGCATACGATCATCCATTAATAAATAGATATAAGACGTCTCTAGAATGGTGGAAGAGTTTCCCGCAACAGAGGCAGGCTAAAGAGTTCATTAAAGAACGATCGGCCAAATTCAGGGAAGATCTACTAGGCCATTAGGATAATAGTGGGTCTTCTAACCGGATACTGTAGGCCAAAGAGCCTAGCAGATGATGCAACATGCAGATTCTGCCAAGAGGAAAAGGAAACCTCAGTTCATGTGCTGTGCCACTGTGAAGGCCTAGCTGGACTGAGATTCCAACTACTTGGAGAGGAAAACCAAGGGCAGATAGCTATAGTAAGAAGCTATAGTAAGGCTGTGGAGTCTGGTACAAAGGATAAAGCTGGATAAGGAACTCTAAATAAAAATTAGATTAGGAGAGCCACAATAGATCCACAGGGTCACGGTGGCCAAGGCCAAGCGGCCCTTCAAATCTAATCTAATCTAAAGGCTTATTAAAATAAGAAGAAGAAAGGCTATTTAACTGAATCTGATAATTATCAATTATGTCTTATAAAGCCATTGTCTCTTATTAATAATAAAACTGTTCTGTAACAGCTGCATCATTTCCATAAAGGTTGTATAATTTCAGCCACCATATTTTCCACACATGTAAGATTTTAGACATGACATTCCTCTTACATGTAAAAAAATAAAATTCACAAAAGAAAATCACACTATTTGCACAGTTTAAGGCATTCCACATTTATTTTTAATCACTTGTTTTGTTTTAAATAATTAAATTATGGAAATTATGAACAGTTTTTGTTTTGTAGAAGTAAATAATTTATTTACAAATCTTTGTCACCCAACTAGCACACTAGCTTTATAAATGGACTATAATGTTATATAACTGATTTGTTACATCTCGCAGATATTCGTTTAATTCGTTAAAGTGATCTATTTTGGTATTTGTGGAAACTGTCTCAGAGATATTGTATATTTTTTAAGTTTCCTAGCGTAAATAACAGTCACCGTGCGAGTCCGACTTGCATTTTTTTATTACAAAACCTGAAAGAATTTCATTTGGTTAACACAATATTTTTTTGACTAAGAGTGCTCAATAAATAAGAAACCAATTTAAAAACTACATAAGATCCTCTTACTGCAACAATAAGTAGTTATATTTCTTGTCTGAGTTCTTAGTATTGAGTATAGTTGCTATTTCAAGAGTATTGAAGAAACTTCCCAGACAAAAAACAAAAGTTTCAATTGTGTAATAAAGTATTGTACAACTCGTCGTTTAAATTGCAATCAATTATCGTCGTCTGAAACAAATTAAACAATAAAAGTGTATAGTTTTGGAACATGCAATATCGTATCTGCCATGCAGCTCAATAACATGACTACAAACAAATTAACGTGAGTTTTATAGCCTTTGTTTTAAATGTATTTCTTAAGACTTCAGTAGGTATTTATTTATGAATTTTTATACATTTCAAAGAGAAATTTAAACGTAATTATAGTTAGTCTTCGCTTCAATTAATTTATATCAAATAAAAATGAGGTAATACAAAAACCAAAAGAGCATAACCCGCAAGTTGGTTTATCCAGTAAGTGCTGTGCGTATAACATTAATTCGTTAGTTAAATTATTATTATTTTTTAAATTTGTATTTAATTTTTTTGTTGTGAATAATTTACCAACAGTGAAGAAGTTTCATTATTGGATACCGATGTTGTTAGAAAATTATATGATTTAAAAAATAAATTATTATGTAAAATGAATGATTTGAACATGAATGATCTTCCGTTACATTAAATCATTATACGACTACAGTGCTGCCATCTATAACTTGCCATCAACGCCGCGTTTCAATGCCAGAGCCAGAACAAGTTTACGTTCAACGTATACTAACTTCACATCAGTGTCTGCGTCATATCATCCTCGAGGGCGTTCTGTGTTTCCTCACGTGTGATTTTCTGGGAAACTGCTCATTTTTAAACTTTAACGACATGCTCATTATCAGAGAATCCTGAAATCTCCATATACCAAATTTCATGTAAATCTGCAAAAATATTGTAATTGTGGCAGCCATACTGGATTCACCTTTTTGAATTATAATTTTTTAAATTAGATGTGGTATTGTCAAAGTACCTATTTTTTTAATTACTCAGAATCTATTCAAATTATTTTCAAAATTTAGTAAATAAATCCTTATGTCATTCCATGTGGAAAAAACTTTTATGCCTTTTATATTTAAAAATTAAATCATTTTTAACATTTTTCGGTTCGCCATTCTTCAGTGCACAGATGCAATTTCGAAACTTCGAGAATACCAGAATCTTCGATTTCTGGAAATTTCGAGAATAAATCGAAAACCCGTGTAATGTACTATAAAAGGAGAGGCAAAGGGACCTCGCGGTCTCAGGCAGTTATAAAATCGAAGGTTGTGACAAAACCAATACGTGAATAAACTGACCGCCAAAACCAGCAATAAGGCTAATTTATACTTCTAAACGTTTTAAATTCACTAATTTGTGCTAATAATTAATAAATATTTCGTTATATAGCATTATGAGTACGTGAAACTGACAATATACGTTTGAAAACAAAAATAAACGTCGAAAGACTTTCTCTTGTTCCAGTCCCAAACCACCATATACAGGGTGTTGGCAATCTAAGTGCCAAAAAGTGAGATGATCGGTGCAGTGTTTCCGAGTTGACGTACTTCAGATCGCGAAAGCATACGTTTTCAGTATCAGCTACTCCTAAAATACCTACCTAACTATCAATTTTAATTCAATTCCGATGAAAAATTCGCCAAATTTGCACCTAAAAAATATTTCTTCCAATTTTTGCCCACGCTACATTATACGAAACTTATTGTAGGACCACCTCCAAGCCATGCCTTGCAGTTTGAGAAAGATTTCATAGAAATCCTTTAAGCCAGTTCAAAGTAGTGAATGAACAAACATTATAAAAACATTCACAAGAGTCAACAAATTTTGAACCTCTTCCTTTTTGAAAGTCAGTTAGAAAAGGAGCAACAATTTCAGGATTGCTCATCCAAATACAATTTACTATACACTATACCATATTAGACCAGTCACTTGGTATCAGAAAGTACCTAAACTTAGGACTAATTCTATAGCGGCTTGGATTTTTTTTATTTTTGCAGATTAAACTTACAGTATCAACTTCAAATATTAAAAAAGAGTAGATGTGCTTTTACCTTCAAGAGGGTAAAAACCACTACAAAGTCAAAAAATCAATAATTAACGAAGTACTGAGAATAAATTAATAAAATTTACATTATTATGTTTTTGGGGCCGCTGATCACGAATGTGAAGTCAGAAATTAAAAATTTTATGTTGCACCCTCAATATGGTCGATATAAAATGGGTAAAATGGACGAAGTAATTATTTTTGTTTATTTGGAGAAATTAGGAGTTTCTTATAAGATTGCTACATTTTGAGACATAAAACTGATTGCTCTTACCCCCAAGATAGGGGTAATAAGTATAAAGAAAGTACTGGGAATTTATTAATGAAACTAATATGATTTACGATATTGGGGTTGCTGATTACGAATTTGGATCGGGTTTTTGTGTTAAAGCATAGCAAATTAATAAATATATTTTTCAATTTTATTAACTATATGAAGACTTAACCTAAATTTAATATAAATGTTCATCTTCATCAATGTTTGAGTAATTTTCATCTTTATACATATTTACACAAATACAGACATGCATGCGATGTCCAATGACTTAAGGTATTTCTACCGAGAAAGTCGTTAACGTCAGATTGTTTTCAAATTGTAGGATGTAGATAATGGCTTGGTGAAACCACTGGCAAATTTTGAGATTGATCTTGTGTCTACTTTTCCAGCTATGATACATCAAAATTCACCTTATTAGCAAGGAAACGATAGGGAAGGGCAATTTCCCGTGAATGTATCGCCATAACTTTTATCTCAAACGTCAGATTCTTTTAAATTGTTGACTGTGAGGGTTATTACAAAAGTGTACTCCCAGTTTGAGAAACTTCTTGTGTCTGGTTTTTAAGTAATTCGTGGTACAATGTCTGAAAACTATGGGAATTTCACGCATACATAAAAACTGGCAACACCGCATTAGCCAGTCTCGCCCGATCTTCAAACAAACGAACAGGGGTTCAATTTTTTATCCTTCGCTAAATAACGATATCTTTAGAATCGTTCGTATCTTGAGCTAGAGACAAAAACCAATTTTTTTTTTTCATCGCACGTTAGATAACGTATGCAAGTTAACAGCCATCGTTTCAAAGTAAGCGTGCACTCATACAGTGCTATAAATCACAAATATCAATACAATATCAGCAATAACACTTTTTATTAATTTATGCTAATACTATTTATGACAATAAATACGTAAAAATAGAAATAAATATACATAAAATAAATATCAAACCCAAAAAATTATAATATGAATCAACAATATTTTATTAGAGTAATGTATGATTTTTTGAGCGATAATCGTCAGTACGTTCATTTGAAACAAGTTTTATTTTCATTAATTTGTTAATATCACTTAAGATTTTTAATTTTAACTTTCCCACAAAATTGTTGGAGGTTACTAGAATTGGCCCAAAGTCGGAAATTGAGACATCAAATCTGTACGTTTTGAGGTCCCAGGAACTCAAAAAATTGGTTTTTGAAAAATATCTATCAGTGTGTGTGTGTGTACTAAACGGATTTAGATGAAACTTTGTATGAGGGTTTCTTTAGTGCTCCAGAAGATCTAAAAAGGTATTGGTTAAGATCGGATTACGTTTAGTGCCGTTTTGACCCAACAAGTTGTTTATTTTATAATTACAATTTCTATTCGAACAAAAACAGTAAATTGTTTCCCGGTTTATGATCTTTACCTGGGAGATTTCTATTTTTTTTTGCTAGGAGTGATACTTTTCGATTTGTTTGACAAAAACCGTGTTGAAGCGTCCGTTTTCGCAATCTGCAAAGAAGGCAAAACACGAAATCTTTGAACGTTCAGATCTTTCTTAATCTATGAGTTGAAGGGTCATACTATGTCATTATGGAAAGAGGAAGAATTGCATGTGATGGACATCGTAAATCACATCGGCGAAATCGATAATTCGCGCCTACAAGAGTGACATTTTTTAACATTCTCATGTCATTGTTTACGTGCGAGTTGAAAGTTGCGATGTTGCCACGTTTCGTCGCCACACGCTATCTCGCTCCCACAGTCTCTCTCGCTCCGGTAGAAATACCTTAAGAAATGCGGTTATAGGTTTTTTTTTGTGGGGGGAGGGGGGGTAGAATTCGACGGTCTACATATTTCAATAGTCACTTTTTTTATTTCGAAATCCCTGAGTTGTGGTGAAACTCTTAACTCAACGAAAAAGCATCCTTATTCCTTTTTAATATTTCATATTTGACCAATTTTGAATCAAACTATGCAAAAACATTTGAATTTAAGACTGCTATAGATTTAGTCCGAAGTAAGATCTACTATGAGAACATTATTAATAAAGCCAATAACAAATCCAAATGTGTGTGGAATTTAGTACATTCAACTATTGGTAATAACACATCTAATAAGTTACCAACAGGAAATCCACTTACTCTACCAAATAGTTTTAATTCATTTTTCATTGACACTGTTCCCATGATTAGAGAATATTATTTAGGTATTATGCAAATCACAACTTACACACTTTTTATTTATTATAAAAATACCTACTTTCTGTATATTCTGTTCCCAATCTATTGACAAATTTAGGTCAACATAATGTCAGCACAGACTATAAAAATCTCGTAGAAACCACCACTGAATCTATGTTTTTGTACCCTACATCAGTCGATGAAATATGTGATGTAGTAAAAAAATTTAAACCGAAATTTTCCAGCGGTTTTGATGACATCTCACCCAATTTGCCAAAAAAATGCATAACTGCTATAGCTGCGCCACTTGAAAACATATTCAATACATCATTTAGTCAAGGCATATTTCCAGATGCCCTGAAATTAGCAATTGTATTACCACTATATAAAAAAGGAGATAGTAATGATCTGGGAAACTATCGTCCTGTGAGTTTGTTATCTGTTTTCTCTAAAATCTTAGAAACATTAATGTACAACAGGTTATACAATTTTCTGAATAGTACTAACTTTTTTAATAATTTTCAACATGGTTTTGTGTGAGATAAGTCAACAACAACGGCTCTCTTTAATTTTGTCAATAAAATATTGAATGCCTTGGATGAGCGAGAAATTGCCTGCGGGTTGTTTCTGGACCTATCCAGGGCATTTGATACATTAAATCATAATCACTTGCTTAACAAACTGGAGAAATCGGGGGTTCGAGGGACCACTCTTCAGTGGTTCAGTTCATACTTACAAAATAGACGGCAGAAAACATCAATAACAATTAATGGGAAAAAAACATGAATCTGATATTCTAAATATTAATTATGGAGTTCCTCAAGGAAGCGTTCTGGGGCCACTCCTTTTTGTCATTTTCGTAAACGATCTGATGAACGTTACAGATCAAAATATCAAATCAACAATCATCAACTATGCCGATGATACAAACCTTTTAATACAGGGTCACACGCTTGAGGAAGTTGTGAACACTCTATCTCAATTATGAAAAAATATAAAAGATTGGTTTTACACTAATGAGCTTATCTTAAATGAGGCCAAGTCAAACTGTGTGATATTCAAATCGGATCGTTCGATATTAAAAGTGCCAGAATTGCTAACTGATAAAGTACCAGTATTAAACATAAATTCCACTAAATTATTAGGCATAACTTTGGACAGTAATATTAAGTGGTTTCTGCATATTGACGAAATCACCAAAAAACTTAACAAGTCTTGCTTTGCACTTAGAGTTTTGTCACGTCCCTTTGACACTTCGACACTTAAAATGGTCTATTATGCAAACTTCTATTCCACCGCTAAGTATGCAATTGAGGTATGGGGTGGTTCCTCTGACCTCCACAAAGTATTTAAAACCCAAAAAAGGGCATTTAGAATAATATACAAATTGAAGTTCAACGAATCTTGCCGGGGGGTACTTTAGAGAGAATAAAATGCTTACAATACCAGGACTATACGCATACTCCTGCTTACTATACCTAAAAAATCGTCAAGCTGATTTCCAAATGTTAAACCTAAACGTTACCTATGATACTCGACACTTCCTGTTTTATTAAAAATAAAATCCTCTTGAAGGACTTCAGAGAACAAATTTTCCAATATATCTGTAATATAGAACCATATTCAGTTCAGGAATTTCTTGATTTTTAACAATCATGACTATTTTTAAATTTTATCTTTAAACCCTCCAATTTATCTATTGTATTTTATATTTTAATTACTGTATTCTAATGTGACTTTTTAATTATTTGTATTTTTTTGTAGTTTCACCTACTATTTGTCCTTTAATGATCTGTTTTACGCATATTTAATGTAATATGTATGATACTACGGAATAAAAACTTACTTACTTACTTACTTACTAAGATCACCAAGTTACTGTACTATACTAAAAAAAAAAAGTGACATTCACGAACCCCCTGTAACAATAATATAAATACTAATAACATGACTATGTCAAAAATTACGAAACAGGTGGTGTCTTTTGAAAACTAATCATTTCCTCTTTCAGGTTTATGGTAAATATTTGACGAGCCACATGTTCTGCGCGGGCGAAAAAAATAAGGATTCTTGTCAAGGAGATTCTGGTGGCCCGTTCGTAATAAGTGGAAAACTCTATGGATTAGTATCGTTTGGTATAGGATGTGGAAAACCAAACTATCCTGGTGTATATACAAGAGTTTCAAGTTTCAGATCTTTTATTTATGGAATCAGTGGAGTCTGAGTATCCCTAAAAAAATACAGTCTTCGCTTATACTGTTTATTAATCCGGCAGACAAAGTAAAATATGATACGTTTATAATAACATTCAAATTAATTATCTTTTCATTTGGATCTTAATTACCATCTCACCTAATTGGTGCTATTACAGTAATTGTACAAATGTATTTTAAAACTGAAAATAAAAGCATGCTTCGTGTATAAGTTTTATTTTTGCCTTGCCCCATTTTTTAAATAATTTAAATTATTAAAAACAAATATTTTAATACTGTCTGCACTGAAGGTTTCCTATGACAGAGTGACAAATAATCTAACACAGTAAATAATCATTTATTTTCCACTGTTGCACTGTTCCATTTAGGATTTTTGGAACTAATACAAAGTGTTTATTAAATTTTATCTTTTATCTACTTTATGGATGCCGAAAATTGTGCGGTTTGGATGCCTAATCACTTAGCAAATTTGTTATATTCTTCAAATATACAGTTTTTTACTTACCCAGATTATATTTTCAACACATGATATGATCAGCATATAATTTTCTCATACTAAAGGGTAACGTGTAGTATTCCATCTACAGTATAGTCGAATTGATTTAATTTAATTTTTTTCGACGACAACATTCCCCTGAAATTCTATTGTGACCTCCTGATTACGAACAAAATATTTCCGCCCAAAAATTCCTTGTGCGTCAAAAGCTATATGCACTTTTTAATGCGCTTTCACGGGTTTTCAACTTATCTGCTTAATAGTAATCGGATGAGAATTTTAAAAATACTGGCTTATTTGAAATAAAATACTATTTTGAAGACTATACCGTTTTTAATTTTTTTTTTAATAATTATAACAAACCGAAAATAAACGCATATTTCCATCTCACTCTGCAGAATCCTATCCTTAATAACTATTTTCACAGTAAAAAGTAGTGTAAAAATAAGATATGTCCTATATGTTCCAAAACTCATGACGTCGTTCGAAAGATAATATATAATGTTGTATTAACTGCCACAATGATAAATTAAAACAAAAAAACTGATATCAAAACAAAGTGTTTAAAACATCGCACTGTGTTTTAAACAAATGTTTTAAAACATATTTAATACAAAATGCAATGTTTTAAACAACTGTTTAAAACATAGTTTAAAACACAGTGCGATGTTTTAAATAAATGTATTATTTTGGAGTTTGTGGAAAAGCAGGAAAAGTGCCGATGATGGTCCATTCCGATAAGTAATTTCGATGTAGTGGTCACGTGCACTAAACTGAGCATTTTATTTGCAGAGTGCTGTAAAATCCGTTTAAGAACGCCATCTGACATCAACTAATAGTAGCAGACATAGTGTGCCTGGCACCATTTAATTACTTCCATATCCAGTGGAAGTATAGTAACGACAAAAATTTTTTTAAAAATTTGTATTGTTCCAATAGGCTTACAATGTCACTAAACGTCGAGATTTTAAGTTTGAGCGAAAAAAAAAATTCTGTCTGTCGGTCTGTCTGTCTGTCGGTCTGTCTGCCGGTCTGTTTGTCTGTAACTTTTTTTGTGCGCACGTTTACTCTGGAACCGTTTGAGATATTGACTTGAAATTTGATACACATATGTACTTTAACGAGATCTAGTACTAGATTATATTTTCATCTTGTTCCGTCGAAGGGTTGGGAGGTAAATTCGGGGAAAATAGGTAAATCAAGCAGGTAAGAGTCCATAAAATTGGTATTTAGTATATACAAGAGAAGCTGAGGTCTCAAAAAAAGTTTTGGCATTAGTCACCCCCATTACCACCCCCACCCCATTATTAAAGGGGATGAAAAAAATTGTGATTTAAGGTGTGTACAAGAACCAGAAACTTCAAAATGTTTTTTTACTTCATCCACCTCACTACCACCCCCTATCACCACCCCCACCCCGCTACCGATGTGGGGTAACGTTTTATGGGTTTTTGGGGTAGAGGATTTCAAATATTATATTATTAAAGTTCCATAAACAATTATTTCCACATACAAAATTTTTTCGTTGTGCGTGACTTAGATAAAAATCTGGATGTGGAAGTAGTGATTCCTTGGGCAGCGGTTTTTTAGTTGAATATATTTTTAAACGTTTTAAACGAAAAAGAGACAGATTTGGAAAATGTTATAAAAGACATAAAGAACAATTTGAATATAAATTTTGAGGCCTCTGATACCCGAGATATTGTACGTATTGGGAGAAAAATTGAAAGTGAATCTAGACCTATACTAGTGGAACTATTTTCTTACAACAAAAAATTAGAGATACTTAAAAACTGTAGCAAACTCAAAGGTACTGGTCTTTATGTCAGTCCAGATTTAACATATCAAGAACTTGCTGAGAGAAAGATTTTAATTGAAAATTTAAAATTGTGAAAAAGAATATTCGGCAAAAATAGTGAAAAATAAATTAGTTATTAACGGGGAAACATATAACGCAGCCCAGTTAAGAAATAGCCACCCAGATATTCTCTTCAAAACAGCGACTGGATCTGATATACCAAATAGCATATCTTCAGAATTAAAAGCCCGGGAAACAATTAGTGCTCCTTCAACCCCCGACCCCAATAAAACTTTTTCTGAAAATAATGAAGATGATGTGAACAAAAATAATAACCAGCCTGGAACAACCAACTCTAGTAGAATCCGTAGAAACAGTGTCAGATCGTGTTCTCAAAAAAATCTTAATCTTAATTAATCAATCTTAATTATTTGTGTTTTTACAACACTATTATTTACTATATATTAATATTAATTATTAGATTTAGCCGTTACCTATTGCTTATTTAGAAATAAATCGGTCAACTGTATATGTGAAATCACACAAATACAAATTAAAACATGAATCCTTATATTAGAGACTTCCAGTATCAATCCATCGAAACGAAATTAGCAAATAATATTGCAGAGTATAATAATAGTTTTGAAACCTCATACTTCACATTTTTTCACAACAATATTCGTAGCCTTTCAAAAAACTTTAACGAATTAGAACTTTATTTGTCTGAGCTAAAACCATTTGATTGTATCTGTTTAACAGAGACATGGCAAATTACAAACATAAATGACTTTCATTTAGATGCTTATGAAGTATACTATAAAATGTGAAATTATAACCAGAATGATGGTGTTGTTTTATATGTTAAAAATAACCTTAATCATAAAGTAGATATCACCAGCCTTGGTCCTCTAAAAATTATTAAATGTTCTTTAGTTATTAACAATAAGTCATTTATAGTAATAGGCATAAACCGCCCTCCTTCTATAAATGTAAATGAATTTTTAGAAGAGGTCAGAGCGTTTATAGAAAATCTTGAAATAGCAGATTATATTCTGGTTAGTGGAGACATAAATATGGACATTTTATCCAATGATCAAATTGCCAACGAGTATTTGAACATGCTGTATGGTAAAGGTTTTGAATCCCTCATAAACAATTACACGAGTTCAGCAGAACAATAAAAGTTGTATAGATCATATATTTATTAAAATAAAAACGCAGAATAATGTAAAAATAATACCTTTAATACTCACCTCAAATATAACTGACCATTATGCGACATTGGTTTCTATAGAAAAAAACTAGTTACATTTTAATGAAAAAAAAAGACTGCTATTTTGAAAAAGTTAATTATAAACAAATAACCCATGAACTGTCCAAAATAAATTGGACACATTTTTACGAAACAGGAGACCCTGAAGAGATGAGTAATACTCTAATAAATAACTTTAAAACTGCTATACAAAATGCAACCAAAAAAATAAGATTAAAAAACTTAAAAAAAGAGAAAAAATGGATTACAAGAGGTTTAATATAATCGATCGAAACTCGTGATAAAATGTACCAAGATTTACTAAAACAACCTTTAAACGTAGACTTAAAACAAAAATATAAAATATATAGAAATAAAGTAAATTCACTGACTAAAAAAACTAAAAAAGATTATTATGAAAAACAAATTGAAAATAATAACCACTGTAGTAAAACTCTCTGGAAAATAACAAAGGATATCATCAAAAGTCAAAGACAAAATCAGGAAATAACACAAATTAAACAAGATAACAATTATGTAGTAAATGACGAAAAACAAATTGCAAACGAGTTTAACAAGCATTACTCAGAAGTCAGAAATAGGAGAAAAATTAGCAAATAAAATAGTTTTACCAAATACAACTTTCCCTATTGCAATTACCAATCATTCTTTTTTTCTTGCACCAGTAGGCGACAAAGAAATAAACGGATACATAAAAGAACTAAAAAATAATAAGGCTCCTGGATTTGACGGCATCACATCAGAAATGTTAAAAGAAACAATAAATATAATAACACCATTATTAGTCAATCTCATAAATAAAATTTTTCAATCCGGAATATGTCCATCCAATTTTAAAGGTGCTATAATTAAACCTTTATATAAGAAGGGGGATAAAAATTTGATGGAAAATTACCGACCTATATCCTTGACTTCTAATATTGCAAAAATTTTCGAAAAAGCGTTAAAAAAAGATTAGTAAAATACCTCAACAAATTTAATTTATTATCAAAAAACCAGTTTGGTTTCCGAGAAAATACATCAACAAGTGATGCTATAGCCTGCCTGACTAAAAAGGTTTATGATTGTTTGGATAATAGTACACCATCCCTCTGTGTTTTTATAGATCTGGAAAAGGTCTTTGACACAATTAGTCACAATAAAATATTTAAAAAAATAGAAAATTTTGGTGTAAGAGGTCTTTGCCGCGATTTATTGAAAAGTTATTTAGATAAAAGGACACAAGTTGTAAAAATAGGAAACCAAACAAGCAAAGTAAGAACCGTGCTCTATGGTCTTCCACAAGGTACGGTTCTTGCCCCAATTTTATTTGTTATGTATCTAAATGACATATTTAGCCTAGATATTAGAGGAGATATAGTATCATTTGCAGATAACCGCCATATTTTTTAAAGGAAATTCATGGGAGGAAGTGAAAAGAATTTCGGAATTGGACTTAAAGGTGATTAAGGATTGGTTAGACGAAAATATCTTGACCCTTAGTATCTCAAAAACAAAATATTTGCCATGTTGCTCCTATAGAAGCAATTTACCTTTATTTAATGAAATAAATATTGTTAATACTAATTTGGTCATAACTACCTGTGAAAAAATTAACTATCTGGGAATAACTTTAGACCCTCATTTAAAATGGAATCATTTAAAATGGAATCATCATATCACCAACACCGTAAAAAAACTAAGATTTACAGATTTAAAATATTAAAAGATATATTAAGTAAAAAACACATTAAAATCATGACTAAATCGATTTTAAAATATGGTATTGTAGCATGGGGAGGTGCAAACAAAACTAACATTACACCATTAATATTAATCCAAAATATATATGTAAAGATTTTATATGGAAAATCCAACCTTTATCCTACTGAATTATTATATAAAGAGTCCGAATTATTAAATGTCCGTAAGCCATATTCGCAATGTTTATTAATGTACCAATACAAAATATACTCAGAAACAACACTCGTTGATCATAACTACTACACGAGAGGTAAAGATAAAAAACAAATAAAGGTAGTCGTTGCACAAAAGGCTATAGGAACAAAATGTTTTGTCTACTTATGTCCTAGATTATACAATAAGCTCCCAGAAGATATTAAACAAATCAGATCTGTAACAAAAGATAAAAAAAAAATAAAAAAATGGCTGCTGAACATAAATTACACAGAAACAGATACATTTATTAATACTGGAAGTCTTTAAGCTTTCTTTTAGTCTTTAAGTTTTCTAATTCCTCAAATTTATGTTTTTTTTTTACTTTTTGTAAATTTTCGTTTTTAAGTTAACTTCTAATATTTTAATTTTAATATTTTTCTTAATATTAATATCTGAAAATTCACTCATCAAATTCTTTTACAATTAAATGAAAATATATGTTTTATAAAATCCATGAAAACTTATATTGATAATACCCAACACGGGTCTATTGCCTTTGCATTCAGGTTCTTAGGACCCTTCGCAAAATAAATAGAAACTTAGTTGGGTATTTCGCATATGTACGCACACTCTTATCAAACTACCCATTGCTCACAGACTCTAACGAGTCTAAGCAATCACTCATTTATTTATTTATACCTATGCCTATACCTTTATATTAAAATTAATCATTGTATCTTTTGTTAACCTATATAAACAAATAAATATTCTATTCTATTCAAAAAAAAACCTGTTCTAAACATGTTTTAAACATAACATTTAAAATTAGAAAATATTATTTAGGTATTATGCAAATCACAACTTACACACTTTTTTTTTAAATAAAAAAGTCTGTAAGTTGTGATTTGCATAATACCTAAATAATATTTTCTAATCATAATGAAAGCAAATAAATAAAAAATAATTAATTGTAATAACATTTAAGACTTAAAAAATACCTGTTTTAAACAAAAAAACTGTTCAAAACGAAAAAAAACTGTTTTTTTGTTTAAAATTAAAAATAAACTGTTTTTTTTCCAATCCTGTTTTCTAATAATTTTAACAGGGTCGTCTCTAAATTGCCAATGTATTATAAGAACATACGTGGAGTAAATAGTAAAATAATTCTCCTATTTAATGCTGCGAATTCAAGTGAATACACTGCCATTGCAGCCACAGAAAGCTGGTTAGAATCTGGAGTAAATAGCTCAGAGTTATTTGATCCTAATAAATATTCTATGTAATGATGCTATCGCGACTTTATTAACACCAAATATTATATTATATTATCTTACTCTTCTGTAATATTGGATATTTAACAACCTCGATATAGTTATTGATGTAAAATTTAAAACAGAATTTAAAATAAAGTACCTCCTCCGACTTCTGTTCCATTTTTCTAATACCACTTTAAAATAAGATTAGAGGCATAACCCGCATCAAAGGAAGTGGCTTTTCTCGCTCTGAGGCAATGGCAACACACACGCCGAAATGTTACCACAGCAGTAGTAGAATTCCAAGTTTACAAAGAGGAATAGAGATTTATCTAAAAGTAAATGACATTTATTACAATTTACTACAGTTACTTTTTAAAAGCAAAATTGCCATGTACTGAATAATTGAAGTCCAACTCTCAAACATGCAATACATGGAAAGACATTTAGAGCACTTTCATTTAAATTGCAGAGAAGAGTAAATATTGAAATTGTCTAAGGCCGCCATCACCAACATTTAGTGAATTCCATACCCACATGCATATCTATTACAGGGTGGTAGAGGTGGGAATGAAGAATATATTACTGAATTATGCGAAAATTGTATACTCTATAATTATTCTAAAGTAATACAATTGTAGAAGAGTAGTTGTTTTTATTGGTTCTCCAATAATGAGTGTTTTAAAGTATTTACCTAACTAGTATATTAACTATGCCTTGTATTTTATTTATTACTGATGTATTACTTACTTGTTGGCAGTAAATTAAAATAGTCAATTACTTTAATTTTGTGACTATTGACTATTTTGTGACAAAACTAGCAACGAGCAAACCAAAATTTTTAGTAGAACTATCTTACCGTCAGTCCAAGTCAAAGTGCATTCGTACACTTCTAAGAAGTTGTGAATCTTTTTGTGTCACGTTGATTGGCACTACATACTCTCCATTGTATGGTAGTTGAGATACACGTTTTCTAAGAAAGCGTCCACCCTTGCCATGTTTCGTAGGCAGATTCTTTTGTATTATTAGACAGGTTCTCGCATATTTACCGTATACTTGAATTACCTCAATAATAATAGTATTAGTTGAATTCTTGCATTTTGTGATTGAATGATTAACTTTAAGTTTAACCTCTCGGGAGTTTTTGAGCTTTTGTGCGTTAGATCAACAACTGAATGAAAGCGGCACTCGAGGGGCCCACACGTCTGATATTCAGAATATCGTTCAGATCATAGAAGCTGAAGAGAGGAACTCTACAAAAGTTATTAGGATATTAAGAAGATTATTAGCATAGTTAGAGAAGCGATCATCAGTACACCGTAAGAAGGTGGAGACACTGAATTCTACTATATAAATGGAAGACCAGTATAGGTACATGCGCGTGAACAAAATACGGTAATTACGGATTCAAAAGGTTTAGCTATGCTTTGTTTTCTATAGATTCCGTAGCGTAAGTCTTGGATTAGATGCAATTTCCAGAGTCGGTATCACTAATTTTATTCTTTGTTTCTTTCTGTCGTTTGCGTAAAGTTGTTATAAATTTGTTATTTTGTGTAATATTTTGTGACTTTCATAAACGGTGTGTGATTACTGATTATAGCTCAATCGAGACAATATGGTGCAATCTTGTATGGTACTGTTTTGCAAGAATCGAGTAATTTTAAACAGTTGCAATAACAATAAAACCGGCTCTGGCGTATTTTGTAGTGCGATTGCGCTATTCCTGTCTGTCGCTATTCTTGCGCGAGGTTCAATTTCACGTAAAAATTGGTATGGATATTGACCTTCCATTTCTAGAGTAGAGTTCAGTAGGTGGAGGGGTGGTTGTTCTCAAGCCTATAGGGACAGTTTATGAAGACTACGTCGGACCTGATGCAGTTTCTTATCACTTTCAGAAACAAAACTTAGATATTTCGAGCTTTTTCAGCAGTCATTGCCGTTTTGGATCGATTTTTTATATCTGGGGGTTATTTTTCGCCCCTTCCTGGGGGTGTGTTTCACATCTGTTGTATGTACGCTGCTGTTTAACCTTAATTTGTATAGTTCGATTGATTAAGATGTAACAAGTATTCTCGTAGCTTAATTTTCTTTTTACCCCATTCCAGGGGTGTTTTTTGGCTATAGCTAATGATTTTGGGAGTGTACGATTTTTTTGACCTCGGTTTCGGATTTAGCTACCGAAAATACATGGGTCTGCTTCGCTGGTCTGAAAATTTTGTTTTTTTTTGTGGGGCTGTGTAATTTACATATTTCATCAAAGCTGAACACCATGTAACCCACAAAAGGTGCTCAAAACAATGGGAACAGAAAATACTACTTATTACAGTAAAAATGAAGGGAACTTTGCGTTACTACGGTTAATTATAGAAGGCAGAAGACAACTTTCTTGTTTGCAGAACATTTTCAATTGGATCAGCTTGACAGCAAATGAACTCTTTCACCTCGTGAGGGACAATGTACAGTTTGCCGAAGTTGTGACTAACCTTCGTTAACGAAGGGCCAACTTTAAGACGATTATAAATATATAAGTATTTGTTAATAAATGAAAGAAAACTTTTGGTACAAATATCCGCAAAGCTTTCAAATGGTGAATGGCGAAGGAAGTTCAGTATAAACACTTATGAGGTTCATTTTTAATTTAATAAAATTTTCAGCGACGGATTTCAAACAAATTGGGGCATTTGTCTTTAATCATCCAAATTTCGCTTTTGTGAATTTATCATAAGAGCAGATTTAAAGGCGTATAAAGATAAATATTTAAAGGACTGTTTCAAAGGGCTTTCAAATGAACTCTAATGAAGATCATATAACGAGTTTTATCATACCGCAGGCCTATCCCCGATATTTTACTTGGCAGTTGTTTTAAGCATAGTGAACACATAAAACAAAATAATTCAATTTCAGATACTTAATTAGTCTTTTGATATTATACAAAAAAATGTGAATAATTAGGCAATACCTTTTGCTAAGATATAATTTCATAAAATATTAATTAACCTTTTTATTTTAGACATAAATATTTTTAGTGAATAGCTTTTAATAATTAAGTGTATTGGATAGTAAAAATGTAATGATTTTTTCAATATGTGGTTCATTTGATCGTTTAGGATGTCATTTAATAGATCGTAAAAATATTAAGTGGACTATAAAATAGAGCAATATTTGTTTGTTTTCCAGTTCAACTATATTAAAATAGATTTTCATTTCCACTATTAACATGTATTTGAAGTAATATTTCCTCTTTTCTATGTTAATTTTAATAATTGTCAATTATGAGCAATTCGTAGATTATTAATGGCAAGTTCTATAATGATACTAGATACCAAATGGCAATTTTTAATATCTAATATGAGGGAATGGGTTTACGAGAAATAGAACAGCAAATTAAGCGGAAAATGAAATATGTAATTGGGGTTCTTCATAATAATAATAATAATCTTTATTGGCCACTTGTGATACATAGTAGTGTATATATGGTAAGTCAAGATATTATATCTTGACTTACTAAATATAAATATAAATAAATAAATATATAATATCAATAATATTAAACAAACATTACATTACAA
The DNA here is from genome assembly GCA_936432065.2 of Rutpela maculata. Lineage (NCBI taxonomy): Eukaryota > Metazoa > Arthropoda > Insecta > Coleoptera > Cerambycidae > Rutpela > Rutpela maculata. The sequence goes on from OW386285.2 coordinate 61,246,384, forward strand.
CGAAAGAAATGACAATACAAAACAAATACAACAATAAATATAAAGTACGTCAATCAGTCAAGAAATATTTAAAAGAAAAAATTATCCGGATACAAATTCATCAACGCTATAGAAAGCATTTTCTAGTAGAAAGTTTTTGATTGATTTTTTAAATAACCTAGGGCAACTTATTTCACGTAAAATACCCCTTCGCTGTCAAATTACAGTCCCTTTAAAAGGGTACGTTAAAAACTGTTTTCATTTTTTTACTCAAAAAATAAGATTCCAAAAAACAAAATGTTTGGCATATCTACTGCACTTATTTATTGAAAGGTATATTGTGAATTTTTTTCATCCCCTTGATTAAAGCAGTCTACTAAAAGTTTAAAACATTATCGTTCAGTAATTATTGAAATGAACTCAATTGCATGAACGTAAATTTTATTTTTTCTCATGAAAACCGTTGGTAACACGGCATTTTTTAAAGAGAAGAAAAAGTTTTAGAATTAACAATGGAATCAAAAAATATTTTATTCTGAAATGTAAAATGGGGGCGAGTGTAGAGGCGACTTCAATGTGAATATCAGTCGATATTTCGTTGAAGCAACGTCGAGCGCGGTTAGTACTTGGATGGGTGACCCACCTATCTTGGGAAATACAGCGTTCTCGTCCCACCTTCTAGAGGCTTGTATATCAGTGTATACTCGGAAGTTACGTAATTTCAGACGAGGATTACGTAGTGGATATACCATCCTTCGGAGGGGATGTAAAGCAGGCGGTCCCTTGTCTATTAAATGTTAGGCAAGTAAAAGATCCCTACTCTTCTTAAGGGAAGAGGTTCGGCAAAATTTCCAGGTTGGGGGTAGCTCGTCTCCTGGCGTCGGTGATAGGCCCTGGTAGCGGAAATAGGCCGACGTTAAATAATTATAATAAAAAAAAAAAAATGTAAAATGAATGGATTTTAAAAATATATTGGGGGTTGCCCATTCCACCCCTTGGTGAAGCACTCAATGGGATGAAAAAAAAATCGCAAGTTACCTTTCAAGTGTAGTAGATATGCCAAATATTTTTTGGAATTTTATTTTTTGAGTAAAAAAATGAAAACTGTTTTTAAGTTACCTCTTTAAAGGGGCTGTAACTTGACAATTGAAAAATGTTATATGAAGAACCCCAATTAATTTGGGTTAAGGAATCTACAGTTAATTTTTTCTTTGTTTCCGGACACGCTGTATAATGTATACTTCTCATCAGGCCATTGCAATGTAGTAAAACTTTGGAAAATTACACTACCTCCGCTACAGCGTGGCCCATATTTCTATGCACCATATAGCATCACGCCATCTGTCGCGGTTGCTTGTTAGGCGCACAAATTCACCAAAGCTATTTCCCATCAGCTGTTTGGTGATGTTAGCACAACGTTTAGGAGTGCGTCCTCTTCGCCTCTTGCCATCTGTCGCGGTTGCTTGTTAGGCGCACAAATTCACCAAAGCTATTTCCCATCAGCTGTTTGGTGATGTTAGCACAACGTTTAGGAGTGCGTCCTCTTCGCCTCTTGCCATCTGATTTTCCCCAAACTATCAATTGTTCTATATTGTCCTCCCACCGGCTCATGCGACCAAGAAATTAGAGGGTGAATGCGATGCTGGAAAGGCGCTTTTGAAGACGTATTTATGTATTAGTATTTATTGGTGTTGACCCGACGGGCTGTCCAGCGAACACGCCCACATGTCGAAAGGATCCCTCAAAATTGCAGATGATTCCACTTTAGTTGCAGCAGAGGAAGATGAGCTTGTGTACTTGTTGCCTTTGAATAATAAGCTCTGAGTACGAGAAACAAAATGATACACCTTGGAGTCCTTGTGGATAATACGAGTAACTGTGAATGATATTTGCTGAAAAATACGGATGGCACAATCGACAACTTGACAAAATTTGGCGTGTCAGAAATATCATCAAATGCACAAAGATCTGTGTCAGTATATAAAAGAGGAGCGACAGACGTCTGTGATAACTACAGATTGTTGACACTAATATCGCACGCCAATTAAATGCAGCTGTATATTCTTCAATTAAGGCTTCAAAGTTATCTGTCGTGGCAAATACCTCCTGAGCAAGCGGGCTTTGTTAAAGGACGCGTTTCCGGAGAGAAAATACTGAACTTGTGACAACTCTTCGAGAAAGCAAGAGGATATTACGTGCCTATGTACCTTTGTTTCGTAGACTACAGTAAGACTTTAGACAATGTGGAATGGGATAACTGTGGACTGTATTGGAGATAGGGACACTCAAACATCTGGTATTGATTATCCGCCGACTGTATGAGCAAAAAGCATCAGACAAGGCTGACACCAATCCTCTTTAACATCTATAGTGAATACATAACGCAACGGGTGCTGGAGGACTGGCACGGTGCAGTATCCAAGATATCTAACTTAAAATTTACAAAAGACACATCAGTTGTAGCAAGCGAGATGAGTTCATACACCTGCTGGACAGGTTTCAGGCAACAAGCTTTGATTGTGGCCTCTGTGTAAACTACAACAGAACTAAAATTATAATTATACCATCCCACCAACCAATAAATTCTCCTTGTTTTTTAACCACATGAACCGGAGCGAGATCAATATAGAGCGGTTATTGGTTCGGGACGTCCTTCAAAATGTTGAGTTGATGTTCACAAAAGAGCAGATGGGAAAGAACTTCAGTGAGGCTGTACGCCTAACAAGCAATCACGGCAGACGGTGTGATGTTGTAAAGCGTGCCATACAGCAAAGAGAACTTAACTAGAATAATTAGCGGATCACAAAACTTCTGTCAAGACGTTGTAATTAAGAAGAGGAAGACATGTTACACTTCCGCATCTATGGCAAATATTTCCGAATTATAATTTTGTATTTTGTCGGTAAAGAAATAGATTAACCAAGACAAGACATTGCCACTGACCTTAATGTTTACAATTTACTTTCCACAAAAGTTAAATCAATAGTAGGTTGCATGAGTCGGACGAAAACCCGACTATTTTCTGATGCAACCAGATTAGTTCTCCCCCACGTTTTCGAGGATACTGAACACCGTGGTGGTGTCAGAATTTCTTGTTGGCAAAACCGCAAACGGCCAAAAACCACCCCCAAACGGGGTCAAGAGCGCATTATAATTGTTTGAGGCACTGAGTGGCTTGGTGATCCTCCGTTTTCGAGCATGATGAACACCTTGGTGATGGTGAAATTACTCCCCGGGGTGACCCACTCCCATAAATGGTAAATAACAACCCTCAAAAGAGGTGAGGGTGCGTTCTCAGCAAACCCCCGGACAAAGCAACCGCCCCCATGCTACACTTGAAAGAATACATATAAATCACCTCGATCTCGTCAACAAAGTAGTCATCTTCATTTACTGTAAAGCTGAAAAAAGATGAATGTGGACCGTGGACCCGCGTTCTTTCAAATTTATGTTTACGTTCTTTGGACCCGTGCAGTTACACTCATTATGAAAATTCGAGGAAGGGGTATTTTTTGCGATTGAGGGGGTGAATGGGTGTCAAGTACTCGATTCATGGTCTTCTCCATGTTCGGCATGCTCGAAAACGGGAGGGAAACCTTTTGGTCCAGTGGTATGATGAGAGCGCTTTCACACCTCTTTGGAGGGTGGTTATTGGCCGTTGATGGGGTGGGCGAATATCAGGCACGCGTCTCAGGGTCCTACTCATAATTGGCATGCTCGAAAACGGGGGATCAATAAGTTAGATTCCGTGAAACATTATCAATACGTTTGAGGGTGGTTTTAGCCGTTTTAGTGGGTCACCCCAACGAGTAATTCTGCCAGTTCAGCATCTTCGAAAACGGGGGAAGAACTACTTTGGTTGCATCAGACAATAGTCGGGTTTTTTTCCGACTCACATAATCCACTACAAGGGTATAACATGCTTTTGTCAGGGCAAGGAAAATTAACTATATGATTTTGATCAATCTATTCATAGAGAAACTGAGTAAAATGAAACGATGCACTTTTCATTGATTTGTAATATCTGGAGCCACGTTATTTGAAAACAGCTCATGAAATATAACAATTTTAAAATAGCCATCTGCATATATAATGTTTCTGTTGATTTACGACAGTAATTCAATAACGGATATAATAGATCTTCTGAAATTAATTCAAATTGTATTAAACAAAATTCTATACGGCTTGGAAAACTTCAATTGAACGAATCTTCTTTCATCGAAGAAACCTAAATTAAATCCATATTGAAATTTTAATAACAGTGAATGTCAAGACCTCATTTGGGAAAATATTAAAGGATGAAATTGAAAAACAGAGAAAATTTGTTTACAGGCTTGTCTACTAATGGTTGAGAATAGCATACTCCATGTTTAAAGGGATGAAACGGTACATTATAAACGCTATAATGGAGCCACTCGACGTAAGTATTTTTAAATTCGTTATTTCCTGAATAACAAATTTAACAAAGTATAATTTCAAATGTGCCAGATGTTATTTAATACAGTTTACTCTTACCATGATTGGAACTGAAGATGACATTATTTAATCAGTTGTACTTTGGTTAGGTAAATCATTAATATTATCCAAATAGGATGCCGTTAAATAATTACAGGACAAATTTCGGAGTTTTGCTTGTTTCTCATTATTTAATCGGGCGATCTAGCAGGCCACAGGTTCAAATCTCGTTATCCATTTTTTGTAAAAAATTTCATTTAACTATTTCCGGATTAAAATCGATGAGTGAGTAGGACACATCTTGTTGAAAATATAACTCTTCTTTCACATCATTATCCAGCTCATTTAGTGATGGTAACAAAAAAAAATGCAACAAGTTGAAATAACCATTTTAATTTAAATTTTACGTCAATAAAATAAGGATCAACAATTTTATTGTACATAATCCACACCCAGCATTAATTAACCTTCTTTAAATGCTGACTTCTCAAAATAATTATAAAATTTGGATTCTCTTTGGTCCAATATCATGTATTCTGCGAGAACACACAACCATTATAATTTACGATCAAAGAACTTATTCCTAATTACATAACAGCTACCTCTTCAGTACATACCTTGTTTGCTCCTAACATAGTCACATTATATGTCCATTAAAAAGGACATATAATGTGATGTGTAAACATAACATCCCATAAGCAACAGTGGCGGTTAAGCGTTAAAATACATACGTGTACCAAATTTCAAGTCAATATCTAAACGGTTCCAGAATAATCGTGAGCACAAAAAAACAGAGGCAGAACGACAGACAGACAGAAATTCTTTTTGCTCAAACTTAAAATCTCGACATTTCATGACTCTAAAACCACTTGAACAATAAAAATTGTAAAAAAAATTTTTTTGCATTACCATACTTCCACTGGATGTGGAAGTAATAGCAATGAAATTAACATAGCGCGCACATAATGTATTGTGTGATAGTCACATTTTTGTTTTTATGTAATTTCCATACATTGAAGTTTATCCAAGAAAATAAATATGTATTTATTAAAATAACCACAATATTGTACCTATTTTATATAATAATCGTGGGTTAAATTTTCATATCTTCTAGGTACATAACCGCGAATTTAACAAATATAAAAGGTAGAGAGTTAAAAGCATATTAAAATTTAATTTCTCTTCACCTTATTACAACTGTAAACAAAACCCCATCATGTTACAACTATGATATTTATATTTACTTATGATATGAAACGATCGATTTACATTTTTTCTAAACTGTTTTAGCGACGGACACGTCAAACGGAGATTACGATAAATCGAATTGAACCGATTGTGTCCGAAACGTTACGAATAGATTGACTAGCCAATTAGGAACGTGGATGTTTGCAACTGAAGTGCCTTAGACTGTGATTATCTTATCAATAAACAAACCAAATACACATTATGTATCCAGAGATAAGTTCTTTGATCGGAGATTATAATGCTACCTATTTCGCCTACTATCGTCTGGTGCTGTTGTTTTTTAACAAAATCGATCAGTAAATAAAAAAGTTATTTATTAATTATTATTCAAATTTGAAAAAAAATGTTTTGATTTTTATGTTTTTGTAATTGAATAGAAATCTAGTGAAATGATATTTTGAATGATTTTAATATCTATTTATATATATTACTATACATTTCATTATATAATATCTAACCGTGGAAATATGATTTCAACTCATCGCTTATAATAATGTAAAAATTTACATTTTTTCGCGTGCCAGGTGGTGATCTAGTTCTTACGTTTTAACTCATTTGTAATTTTAATATAAATAAAGCATTGTTGACTTGACTTGACTTGACTCGGAACTCAACAGTCCCAGGTTCGAACTCCACGTAGGTTTTGAATGTAGGTTTATACTTTACTTTATACTGAGTGTTTCACCAACTAAGTTGATATGATAAAATAAAAAATGTCTAAAACTAACATTTACAAATAACTGCGAAGACTATCCTATAGAATGTGTAAAAATTATATAAAAAATGAAAGTAAATCGGCAAAGAGTGAAACGCTCCCTCTAATTAGCTTAATAATATAGTTGAGTAAAATTTAAGTTGATAGGTCCAAAGGTCGCTTCATCATATTGTTACCGGGCCTAGACCCACTTATAAAAGGGGGCTCCAAAGGCTGCTAAACCTCGAACGCAGGGTAGGGTAGTCACCCTGTGCCCGGAACAAAATTTTAATATTTTACGTGCAGTACCCCCTCTGCAATACGCTAGTGGGGAGGGAGTATCAACGGCCGACTAGTCAGTTCCTTGGGGGTGGCTTCGATAATTGGGGTGGTGTAGGTGGTCAGATATGAAAGACAACGTCGTTCTAATTAAACATTTAATAAAATATCAGGGTACGTAGTACAAAATATTTCACAATTATCACCGATAACTCAGTACGCAGTACAAGTATCACAATATACCCTAATAAGTGAACTAATAAGTGGGGCCCACACGCTTAACCTAACATACACAAAATATCTTACAAAATAATAAATCCTTGATAAATGTACAAAAGGTCATATGCCAGAAGGTGACAAAAAAACTATAAGTGACCCAAGGTACGGTAAAACATAAAATTACTTCAAATTATTGACATCTATTTGTGAAATAAGGCAAAACTATTCAGTCAGTGAAGTAACGATACACAAAATATACCAAATATTACTGAAATCTAAAATGTTACTGAGATTTACGTTACGAGCAAAATATTACCAATATTCCTTGAAAATTTATTTTACTGTCCCGTGGACGTTGAGTTGATGTACCGGATCCCTCGTTAAGAGAATATGATTCCGCTTAACTTTGGTAGTGTCTGAATACCTTTTCCCGTCCTACCAGGGTAGCGTAATTCTAGGTGATAACAGCCGCAGGTGGTAGACCATCTACGTGGAGTCTAAGGTAACGTGCCGAGATCCCCAGTACCATACATACACAAGATGTCAATCAATAATCCACCATCTAGACACCAAAATCTGGACTAGAAGTTGAAACCAAAATCAGGCTGGAAGTCCCTCGTAAAGTGTAGAATGTGACATAAAAGCTCAAGTAGAATAAATCTATTTCAACTGAGATGTGATGTGGGCTGAAAGAGGTCATTTGCCGTCAAAATGGCACTCCAAAGTCTTGCATTCAGATGACGCCACGTGCTTTGAAAATTGACTTTATCCGGAAATCCGTAGCTGCATTTCCCCAAAACGATACTCAAAACCAAATGGAAATACGACTAATCTTGTCGTGATGAATACTAAATCCCATAAATGGAGCAAAACTTACAATATTACTGAAACTCGTATTCAACAAAAGGAAAAATGATCAAGAAAATGTCCCCTATCAAAATGTCAAGTTCTTGTCTTCCGTTACAGTACGTTCAGAATATTCACTTCACGGCGTACCTCACAACTAGAATAGATTTTCCTAACTTCGTTTATATCCACAAATATTATCATAATATACTCTGAAAGCCGTCCCCTCATAAATCTACCCACCAAAAGAAGGTTTAATCAACAATACTAGCCCTTGTAGAAGCTTTAAAAGGGCGTTTTTGCAATGCACTCTCTTAATGAATATCTGAACGCACTCACCCGTACTTCCTGTAACAAAACGTATTCAATGGCCAACATGAACTATCAGGTAGTGCTATTATGCAACCAGTTATACTCTATTATTATCTATTGGCGAGGGACGGTACCAATAGGCTCAAATGCACAATAAAATTTGGGAAAATAACGAAAAGTAGTACATACATTTCTGGCCATTATTAAACCTGAAAATCGACCGTAACAATATAAACTAAGAGGATCAGACATACGCGACTAGTTTCTATGTGGGTCGTTGCAATGGCTCTGTGCACATCGCAAATCATATCGTACGTTGTGTTACCAACTCATACACACGCCAAGTTAAAGTTTACACTACTCTATTAGGTTAAGTTTATGTCGCACTTAACTTATAATCTTTTATAATTAGGCATTCATGTTTGTTTGGGGTAAATAAATAAATAAATAAATAAATAAATAAATAAATAAATAAATAAATAAATAAATAAATAATAAAAGTACCTACAATCTTTTGCCATTGGAAAACGACAATTCATTTGTATAATAAACTTTATAATATAAACTGTATGTATTGGTTCATAAATAACTAATAATTTTCCTCTAAACTAATATTAATATTTAATACCTTATTAAAAATGTAGAACAATTTTCACAATACTTTCATAAAAAAATTATCACGTTATTTATTATATTAAAATATACAGGGTGGACCATCTTAATCTATTATTGCAAATATCTCGTGTTGGGTTCTAAGGGGGCCATCTGATTCTGTGATCGGGAACCGGGTCCATGACCTTGGTGATGTCCTGTGATACCCAACTTTGACTTTTTAAATTTATTCTAAAATTATTTTTTATTGCAGAATCTAATTCTATGGAAAAAAATACGTCCAAGTATGATTTTCAATTTTTTTTTCCAGTTGGCCATACTCGGGCCCAATACCAACAATTGAAATCACAAGAACCCAATTATCTCGCCGGTTAAGTTAACAATTGAGAAATGACTTAAATAAAAGTTGTAGGATTCGATGGGGGTCATCTAATGCTATGGGTCCTTGATACGGCCCTGGGGTCCCCAACTTTTTTTTTCTTAATGGAAATATCATTTTCTTATTGCAGATTTGCATTCTACAGAAAAAAATACGTTCAAATATGAGTTTTCAAATTTTGTTTTCAGTGGGCCTTACTCGGGCACAATTTGTAAGGCCCACTGGAAAAAATTTTTGAAAATCATATTTGAACGTATTTTTTTCCGTTGAATGCAAATCTGCAATAAAAAATTGCACCCATTTAATTACTTCCTGAATTAGTGAAGGAAAATATAACAATAAAATATAGTAAAACTATATCTTCCATCGCAACATCATAGTAATGTTAAGAATAAAATTCCACATGCTTCCATTATTTAATATAGAATCACTAGGATATTAATTTTTCCAATACTGATTGGAACTCTATTACAATAGGATTTCATTCCGTCAAATTTAACTTTTGCTCTCCGCTTGATTTCCGGGTTGGTGAATTTTAGCAAATTTTCTCTTTACGAAAACCCACGAAATTATCTTAATATTTGTCTTTAATTTGTAATTCTTTGACGTATATTTATCGCCCACTTGGTATTCAGCGAAGTTTTCAGGCACGTGTTTGACGAAGCGCATTTTCGCTTTATCCCTTTGTCGTCGAGTTCTTTTTGCACGTGAAGTCTTGTAATAACGAGATTTTCTGTTGTTATACTTTGTTACGAATTCCGTTATTGGATCATATTGGTTCTACATAGAGCCGAGAGATAGTTCCATGGAAATTAGAATTTATAAATTATTATTTCATTATATCAGTTAATTAGGTGAAACAAACTATTTTAAGAGATAATGTGCTAATAATACAGGGTGAATTTGAAATACACGTGAATATTTGAACCTGTTAAGCACTATGACTCACAAAAATTCTTAAAAATAGTCACTTGTAAAATATATGAAAAATAAGGAAGAAAAAAATTACACACACCTACAAATTTTAACTTTTATTTTGTATCGTTAACCAAAACCACTTATTTGCATTGTTTTGGTCCCAGCTACGTCTAACATAGTCATAAAAAAATTTGTTGGCTCCAAAAATTGTAATAACTGACCTAACTCACATATTATGCTATAATTTTAATAAAAAAAAGCAATTCATTACATCATGCGAAAAAATATTTGCCATTTTGATATATATATATTTCAAATACATGTTATATATTATATATTTAATTAGAATATAAGCCCTTTAATCAGAAAATTAATTATTCTTCTTGCGCTTCTTAGCCCGTCTCTTATAAGTTACTTCTGGAGCATCTCTTATAATACATGTCCTACAGTAGTCTGCCAACATCGCAGACGTCCATTTGCCCTGATATATTTTTTCCATATTTTGAATATCCTGGTGGAATCTCTCTCCATGCTCATCACTTACTGCACCACAGTTTTCTGGGAAGTAATCTAGGTGTGAATGCCTTTTAATGACATATTGCATCTTAATTTCTGGTAGCAAGAAGAAGATTCCCAACAAGGTCTCTATAGTTTTCTGCTCTTTTGTTACCGAGAAAGTGTGTTGATACCATTTTAAAGGAATTCCAAGCAGCTTTTCATTACCTTCTAGAATGTTGTCAAATTCAGCATCTTTGAAAAGGTTCTTGATTTGAGGACCCACAAAAATTCCCTCTTTAATTTTCGCATTACTAAGTCTGGGAAATTTTTGTTTTAAATAACTGAAAGCACGTCCTTCTTTGTCCATAGCTTTTACCAAGTTTTTCATAAGCCCCAGTTTTATGTGGAGTGGTGGCAGTAATGGAATGTTAGCTACATTTTTTTCTCCTGGTTCAAAACCCAGTCTTGGCGGACAAATTTTTCTTTTGTAATGTTCTAATCGCGCTCGACTGTCCCACTTACAAAGAGAACAGCAATATTTAGTATACCCTTGCTGCATACCAGGTACGATAGCTAACACTTTTAAGTCTGCACAAATCTGTCACTTATACTTGTTATATTCTATAGTTTGTAGCAATATATTCATGTTACTGTAATTTTCCTTCATGTGGACAGCATGGGCGATTGGAATTTTTTTCCATTGTGGAGTAACACAGCTTTTAGACTAAGTTTCGAGGCGTCAATAAAATGTCTCCAGTCACTAGGATCATGGGGAATGTGTAAAGCACTCATTAAACCGTCAATGTCCTTGCCGGAAACCAAGTCATTTTCCATTTTGAAAAAAGGTATAAGATCTTTTTGTCGACTTCGATACATGGAAACTTTAACATTTTCTTGTAGTAAATTCCATTGTTGTAGGTCTCCAGTATTGAAGGTCTCTTATAAGATTACTTAATTTGCGTTGACGAATTTTGTGTGGTTCACCACCGGACACTTCGGCAGAGAAATCGGCATCTTGTGATGTTGATGGCTGGACTAAGTCGTCATCTACATTATCATCCGATTCTTCGTCAGAATCAAGGCTGTATCCTTAAGGTGGATTAGGAATAGGTAGTTCATCACTATGGAGAACCGGGCGAATGGCAGATGGTAAATTGGGGTATTGTATTACCATCCTTTTTTCTTGTTAATACCCTGTCTAATAGGAGGTATCACGCAAAAATAACAATCGGTAACATGATCTGTAGGTTCTCGCCAGATCATGGGCACAGCAAAAGCCATTGAACGTCCTCTTGCACTTAGCCAACTGCAAAGATTGTTCGCACAATTGCTGCAACATATATGAGGTGCCCATTTTTTGTCGTCATCTCCAATTGTACAACCAAAATGCAACTGGTACGCCTTCTTAATTTTGGGAGTAAAATTACGTTTTTGATGCGCAAAAATCACTTCACCACAAATATAACAAAAGTTGTTAGGTGTATTTACACAATCTCGTGGCATATTTTCAAAATAGTACTATTTACTTTCGAAAATGAGGTCTTATCATGCACAAGGTACAAATACAACTAGCTAAGAATGAATATTAGTTTTAGTGACAAATAAAGAGGTAGGTAGTTAGTAGTCTATTTTTTGTAGAATTCTAATTCTACCTGTTATTTGTGATAGGACCGTCCATAAACTAGTGTTTATAAGGGGTCTATACGCTATCCAGCAGCAGGGAGCCAGCCTTGTCGGCATGCTTTGAACTCATTCATAAAAGTGAACTAGTCCGCTCGAATTCCAATTATCTTCAAAGCGTACCGACAATGTCGGGTCCCAGCAGCTGGATCGTCTGTAGACCCCTATACCTGCGTTACACTTTATTACCTGTATTGGGAAAACCAGAGCCAACTTAAACTTTTGCTTTTTATATTGGTATTTATCATGACGAAGTTACTAAGAATTTGCTATTCTTACTTCCAATACATGTAGGCTGTAGAATAGTGTATTATTAAATGTTGATCTGAAATATCTACGACGCTAATGAATACACATGTGAACTTTCTTATTCCCAGGTGATCATGTAAAGACTGACGCAGTTTGGTCACTAAACTGTGGAATGTGGCGCCGACCAGTGACCAAATGTCAGGTAGTAAAGCGTTTGGCTATATGGACTACATTAACAGCAGTGTTTCGATCTCGGTTTTTTATTTAACACGTTCGATGTGTATAGCATAGATCCGTGTCACTTCGTTGTTTCGTTTTAATCAATTTTATTTTTGACATTTTCTTAGATTTTAGTGTTTCAGTAAGTTATTTACAATGACAATGGAATAAATCGAGACAAACAGCAGTGTTTTTAAGAAAATATGGCAACACCGCGAATACTGCTTGAGGAAGGACGGAAAATGTGAGGTTTATCGGTCAGTGTTTTCCCTGCGGGAAAACACACTTTCTTATTTACTGATTAGTAGGATAGCTGGATAGGATTTTGATCATTATCGTTCACCATAATGTTTGCCAGCTCTCCTACTTGATGATTTTCTTCAAAAACAATAGGGTTCTTCCTCTAGCTAACACTAACTTTCCAAATTTCAATACAATCGGACTTTTCTTTCTTAGGTTATCGTGCTTACAAGAAACCGACATTTTGAAAGTTGTTCAAAATTCGTTCACTAACACAATGATATGAATTTTTTTTCTCTACGAGCGATATTTCCGGTTTTAGAAATGTGCCGATCCAATGCAATATACTCTTCGTTTTTGCGAAGAGTGTAATAATAATTATGTATGCAACAAGTAGATAAAGTTCTACTTTTTTACGAATGGGAAGGCTGAGTGAAAAGAAGATATTTTATGCATGTGTTTCATTCAATATTTTTTTCTATGACTGCTGTCAATTGTCATATTTAAGTAAATAAGTTCAGAATTAAGTTGAACGTCAAAATACAAATCTATAATTTGACGCTTCTTAAGCGAAGATATTGCTATTTTGTGATAAATCCATAAAATAAACTATTTTCTAAATTTCAAGGCACCGTTATTCTTCCAAAAAAGAAGACGATATTATTACTACCTGTAAACGAATCCTAAGAGATTTATGTAAGCCCCTCTAAAGATAAAAGAAATCCGGCGATAAATTGATGATTTATAGACTTAAATTTGAACAATAAAAGTGTTATCAAAACGTCTAACTTATCTCATTATTATGCTTATTCAGTTTTAGATATTTTGTCTTTTCTTTTCGTTATATTAAAGTCAAACCTGAAAATTTCAAGCCTAGTTAGTTTTAATACATGATACTATTTTTTCATAGCATCATAGTTTTAATAGAGAAGAAAAGAGGGAGACGCATCGTAACGGTTAGTTAAAGATTAACTCTGATATTCATTTTACACGGGCACATTTTTAACTAAAGCATTAACGTCACAGTACGATATGCGGGCACTCATCTGCTATATATTGTAAAATTATATATTTAAAATATAACTTATATTACCTCAAAACGACTCTCCAGCATCGTATTCTCCTGAATCCATCTCATTTTTTGACCACATCAGAGAGGATAAAATAGATTGGTTGATAGTTCAGGGAATATCAGATGGTAATAAGTGAAAAGGATGGCCTACAAAACGTTGTGCTGGTATCACTAAGAGGCTGAGAAGGAAATTTTGTGATACTGTACGCCTAACAGGCAACCACGACAGATGGCGTAATGCTGTCAGGCGTGCTACACAGCAAAAGAAGGCCAACAGATGATGAAAAAAAGGTAATCCATTTATCTCGTAATACAGAGTGGTCCTGTATGGTTGAATACATTTAAATTTACAGTAATTTGTGAACATCTTTCTCATACCAATATCATCAAACCAGATTGTTGAATGCACGTACGTTAATTGAGTGTAAATTTGTTGTTCCATTGCAGAGAAGATTTAGATTACAGTTTCAATGTGTTCGGAAATGAATTGAAAAGTTGTTTAACGGTATTAGTTCTCTTATGATAGACGTATAACAAATATGTTTATGAAAAAGTCGTAGATTAAATAGAAATATAAGTATTCCTTTTACCTTTTCGAAAGGTTTTTATGCTTCGGTTGGTCGAAACTGAAAGAATTACGTTCAGCCAGAATTATAATTGGCACTGTTCATATACATATGCATTATGACTCGCACAAGTTATACACAAAAATCACGCAAGCGCGCAAACACTTTTCTACTCACTAATTAAATGCTTGGCTAAGTTTTCTGTACCCGAGGAGGTAAAGGATATAACAAAAGTATGCGTTTAAAAAGATTTAAATTACGAGTAGTAACATAATTAAAGCAATGTACTGTAATACTTTTATCAAAGAGTAGTTTAATTAAATTAATTTAATGTAAAATGAATTATATAACATTACCTTATTTCCATGGAGATATTAGTTATTATAATACGGGAGTTAGCCACACTCTTTCTTGAACGGTCTGCTTTAAATTAATTTATTTTTCGTGTTATATTTTGCTGTTTTCAGAAAATCGACTACTGCAGGCGCACCAGCAGGATAACTCCTAACAGGACATTTTTTGCTACTAGCGTAGCCATTTTTCATCAATTTCAAGTGACAAACTACTGCCAAGAAAAACTTTAGTTTTAAACATTTCTATCAATTCACTTTCTCTTCTATTACATATTTATTGTTGTGTTTATCTAGAAGAACCTTACAGCGTCCGATGGATGCGACACCAATTTATTTATTATGAGCGCCAGTCGCGTTCCCTCCTCATTATGCGTTGTTTCCACTCCCAGTTAAGTTATTTTATTTAAGAGATGTTTGATAGACGAGAAAGGTAAAAGCTGTACTTACCGAAAATTGCTAACTACATTCTCTGCCAATGTGGCTTCTCTGACGATGTACATTAGCTTATATATACTGTAGAAGATATTGTGTTTAGAGATCTCTTAATCACTTTTATAGAAAATTTCTCTCGAGCTCTTGCAATCCGGTCGATGTATTAAATTACAAACTTGCGGAGTCAGGAGACGCTCGATATTCAGCTCCGACCTAAAGACAAAAGCCCTCGAGGGAAAAGACTTAAAGTTAAACATTAAATCAGTAAAATGCAACAGTTCAAATAATACCATTGATTGGTTGATCCAAAGAATACAGATAAATGTTACGTAATTCTATCCAAAGAAAATATGAAAATTTTAACTGAATCGCCTCTCCAATCAGGACAAGGACGAGTGCCTCTTATAAAGAAAGTTTATATTACAACTACCATATAATGGAGAGAGTGTAATGCAATCGATTAGGTAGAAAGGTTCACACAACTTCCTCAGAAGTTTATGAAGGCACTTGAGACTGATGGAAAATAATATAAAAATATTTTACTTAAAAATTTTGGGACACTAGTGGTTAGCTTTAAGATTCCTTTTAGTGATTATATCATTCATAAGAATGGAGTTCAACTATACAGTGGGTCCCAGGATAGATGTAACAAGAGGTGTATGGACCAAAAATTTTGGAATTTTGGAATGGTATTTGGGGATTGAGTCCTGCTTGTTGTAAAACTAAAGTATACCAAAAATGACTTGATTTGGTGTTCTACAGGGTGTTTTATAAGTAAAGTTGTAAAAATCACCACTAATAAAGTACATTTATTTTTCAAAATATGAAAAAATTTCACTAAGAAAAGTTATTTAGAATGCAATTTTATATCTCTACACCAAATTTCAGGAATATAAAATTATTTGTTTGAAACTTCCCATTTTTTGCGAATTAAGACTTGAATTCAATTTAATGTTGTGTAGGAGCAAATGTTAATCATCCACTGCTTTTCTCATAGCCTACTTTTAGCTTCTACATAACTTTAAATATTAATTCACAAAAAATAATTTCTATGCAGTTTTAATTGAATGGTTCAAAATAAAATACTAATTTATTGAAAAAATGGGAAGTTTCAAAAAAATTATTTTATATTCCTGAAATTTGGTACAGAGATATAAAGTTGCATTCTAAATAATTTTTCTTAGTGAAATTTTTTCATATTTTGAAAAATAAAGGTACTTTATTAGTTGTGATTTTTACAACTTTGCTTATAACACCCTGTAGAACACCAAATCAAGTCATTTTTGGTATACTTTAGTTTTACAACAAGCGGGACTCAATCCCCAAATACCATTCCAAAATTCCAAAATTTTTGGTCCATTACACTTCTTGTTACATCTATCCTGGGACACACTGTACTATATCACTTTATTTTGCTTTCTTGTCTCGTTTACGGCGACGGATAGTGTGGTCCCGAATTGAGTTTTTTTTTCAAAAATGGCTAGTGGGATCAAATCTTATCGGAAATGAATAATTTTTTTTTCAAGTTAAAGCTTACCGAAATTCCAACAAATCCTCGGAAAACATTTTTTTTTTTTTTACCTTTAACTTAATATAATAAAAACGAATTTTTTTTCAAAATTCAGGCTCCGAGGACTTGTTGGAAATTCGGTAAGCTTCAATTTAAAAAAAAAAATTCATTTCCTACAAGATTTTCGTTCTCTAGCCATTTTTTTTGGCCTTTATCTTAACATAGTAAAAAAGGAAAATTTTTTTCAAAATTGGGGCTCCGAGGATTTGTTGGAATTTCGGTAAGCTTTAATTTAAAAAAAATCGTTCATTTCCGACAAGATTTGCGCTCTCTAGCCATTTTTGAACCAAAAAACTCAATTTGGGACCACTGTGCGACGTACCGGTCCATTTATGTTTGAATTAGGGTATGTGACATGACCTTGCATTCGAGCGACTTTTTTGCAAATGGTCTTTTTATCTTACTTATGCACAAAGCGGATTTCTCTATAACTTTGCTATCTTTAAAGACCTGCATTTGGTTTGGCTACCACAGCTTTCTGCCAATTCTTCAGCTCACTCGTTCAAGTGACGAGTCGCTCGATGAATCCTGTTTTATTCGAGAAACCGGCTTTGTCCATTTTTGATAATTTTTGTCTAATAAATGCATCTAGAAGCTACGCGCCTTTGCCACATTTTTCGGTGTTGTCTTTTAAGCCTCATCAAAATTTGTTATTCTTTTGAATGATATCTACAATGACTGTGTCTCCAATTTCTCTGTGTTTCGTGAAGCGATAAAAAATTAAAAAATATTGTGAAAAGATAAAATTCGACGCAACTTCGAATTTTATGCCTTTGGACATGGTTGTCACTGAACGACGTAATTTTTTTTTTCAAGCCAAATTTTTCAGTACCTTTGAATTATGCGCCTTGTCTACTTTGGGCATTCTTCTTAAACAGTATAACATATTTTTTCATTGTCCCCAAAAATGAAATTTTGGCGTACTTTTGAATTGTGCACCCAAGAAGGATTAGCTTTACAATTTTTTTTGCAGCACTTCTAGAGGCTTAGTTATATCCCATACGTTAAGTGCTCTCGACTAAGCTATGGTAATTTTTTTTTTTTTTTTTTCATTTCAAGTCCGTAATTTCTTTTAGAATGTATTCAATATGGAAATTCTACCTTAAATGACTTTCAATATAATTCCAAGGTATTTCATTTTACTCGCTGGTAAAATATTAGCATTATTTCGGATTCTAACATGTGAAAAATTTGGTAATGTCGACAAAAGTTTGTGATCAAATCAATCCTTAATATACTTTAGTTCTTTTTCTGCATTGTTTTTAATTTCCGCCCACGATCTGTTTTAAATAATATGGCGATACAATCCGCAAAACTACTAAGTATTTTGTCACTTCTTTGGAAAAAGGATAAACCGTCAATGTGTATACTAAATGAAATAGGCCCCAACACCGTATCTTGTGGTACACCACAATCAATAACTTGCTATTTAATCAGATTATCTTTTATTTTTATATATTGCCTTGTCTTACTTAAATATCTTTTAGATAAATTCAGCGCATTATTTCTTAACCCTATATCCTCCATGGTATTTAGCAATACAGAATGACTGAAAGAGCGACGTCTACTAATACACGCATCAACTGTTTACTACTAAGTACATCATAAAATGAATTCGTCTTCAGTTGCTTTGTGTCTAATTACATTCCAAATGTAGATAAATGAAATGTAAATACTAATTATCGCCTGGATTGGAACTGACTGCAACTGAATCAAAGTAATATTCAAATTTACACATTATTTTTTTAATTAAATAAATTATCTTAAATAAACTGCTCCTTGAAAGTTCGGAATATTACAAAGTAAATCCTGAAATGGGATTTTTTCTGTTACATTTTCCTGTATTAGAAATCAAAAAACTAATCTGAATTTGTTCTTTATCAAATCAATGAAATTTTACATATTCTTTTAGAAGAATAAAAGCTCTTGAAAAAAATCACTTTTTAATACACGGCGCATAAGTATGGTTAGAGACAGTCTGAGTTGAAAACAATGAAATTGAGAGAATTAAATACTGCACAGGCTGAACATAGGTTGAAGTTATAGAACAACGTAAAATGGGTCAAGGTGTATTGTTGTTACGGTCGATTTTCACATTTAATAATGGCCAGAAATTTATGTACTAATTTTCGTTATTTTCCCAAATTTTATTGTACATTTGAGCCTATTGATACCGTCTCTCGCGAATTAATAGAGTATAACTGGTTGCATAATAGCAGTACCTAATGGCTTACGCTGGTCATTTAATATACTTTGATACAGGTAGTATGGGTGAGTGCGTTCAGATATTCATTAAGAGAGTGCATTGTAAAAACGCCCTTGTAAAGCTTCTACAATGGCCAGTATTGTTGATTAAACCTTCTTTGGTGGGTAGATTTATGAGGGGACGGCTTTCAGAGTATACTATGATAATATTTATGGATATAAACGAAGTTAGGAAAATCTATTCTAGTTGTGGGGTGCGCCGTGGAGTAGAAATTCTGAACGTACCGAGACGGAAGACAAGAACTTGACATTTTGATAGAGGACATTTTCTTCTTGGTCATTTTTCCTTTTGCTGCTTGAAGATTGAGTCGTCTGAATACGAGTTTTAGCAATATTGTAAGTTTTGCTCCATTTATGGGATTAAGTATTCATCACGACAAGATTAGTTGTATTTTCATGTGGTTTGGAGTGCCATTTTGACGGCAAAGGACCTCTTTCAGCCCACATCACATCTCAGGTACGTCTCTGAAAACCCACTTAAAGTTGAAATAGATTTGTAATTTAGGTTATTTATTTTATTGCAGGGCTGTTTGTTTGTCTGTTGATTTGTTCGTTCGTTAGTTGTTCATTGTTGAGTATATTACAAGTATTGGGATCTATTTGTTGGTTTATGGCTATTTGGATGGATACCTTATGATTTTACTTGGACCTGTTACTGGTATTCCACTTGAGCTTTTATGTCACATCCTACACTTTACGAGGGACTTCCAGCCTGACCTTAGTTTCAACCTCTAGTCCAGATTTTGGGGTCTAGATGGTGGATGATTGACTGACATGTTGTGTATGTATGGTACTGGGGATCTCGGCACGTTACCTTAGACTCTACGTAGATGGTCTACCACCTGCGGCTGTTATCACCCTGAATTACGCTACCCTGGTAGGACGGGAAAAGGTATTCAGACACTACCAAGGTAAGCGGAATCATATTCTCTATAACGAGGGATCCGGTACATCTACTCAACGTCCACGTCCATTTTCAAGGAATATTGAAAATATTTTGCTTGTAACGTAAATCTCAGTAACACATTAGATTTCAGTAATATTTGGTACATTTTGTATATCGTTACTTCACTCACTTAATAGCATTGCCTTATTTCACAAATAGATGTCAATAATTTTAAGTAATTTTATGTTTTAACGTACCTTGGGTCAATTGTAGTTTTTGTCACGCTTCTGGCATATGACCTTTTGTACATTTTTAAAGGATTTATTATTTTGTAAGATATTTTGTGTATATTAGGTTAAGCGTGTGGGCCCCACTTATTAGAATATATTGTGACACTTGTACTGCGTACCAAGTTATCGGTGATAATTGTGAAAGATTTTGTACTACGTACCCTGATATTGTATTAAATGTTAAATTAGAACGACGTTGTCTTTTATATCTGACCACCTACACCACCCCAATTATCGAAGCCACCCCCAAGGACCTGAGTAGTCGGCCGTGTGAGACTTCCTCCTCACTAGCTTATTGCAGAGGGGGTATTGCACGTAAAATATTAAAATTTTGTTCAGGGCACAGGGTGACCACCCTACCCTGCGTTCGAGGTTTAGCAGCCTTTGGGGCCCCCTTTTATAAGTGGGCCTAGGCCCCTGCAACATTGTATAGACTTTGTTCGAGGTTTAAAACTCGTGGCACATCTTGATGAAACAAGGTGGTTAGTTAGGAATAATAGAAGGTACCAAATGAGTAGGTTTAAGTACGACAGGTACTACAATATTTAGAAATCGTTGACATAAGAGAGAGATGCCTTCGTTTAGAAGGACTCAATTACGGTTTGTGGATAGTTTATCCAAAATGCATTTTAAACAGAATTGAGAAAAGTAAGTACAAAGAAATACTCCCAGTGCCCAGTACAAATAGTCTAAAACCTGTTATTTTACTACCAATATAAAGTAAAAGTAATTAAATTGTTAAATAATATACATGAAATTCAAAACTTAATGATCTAGTATAAAGCAACTAATCCGTGAAGCACTGTTTAGTACTTTAAATGCATATAGTACCTTAAAATTAAGAACTCCATCGCTATTCAAGGAACTGACAATGATAAAATTCTAGAGATTTGACTTCAATACTGAAATCAAAAGTAAAAAATTGCAAAACATCTGTACTCGGCAATATTACGGCTGAAGTGCTTAAGTAAGTTGATGAAGATGGAACGAGAATAAACATAGAAATATAAACACACCACATATAGCAGACAACTCACAGATCCAAAACCAAACTTGTCTGAAATGCGGCTACACATTTGAAAAAGCGTAGATATACATCCATACTCACCGACATTGTCAATGCCGGAGTCAGTACACGATAGATAGTGCGACCAGAATATTCGTCACACAATACGCTTTAGCCGACTAAGCTACCGTGCCGAGAATCCTTCACAGGATATGAAAAAATATGGTAAACATAAATTTGACCCGGTTATTGCAGAACTTTAGTCTTCGTACCACTACAATTAGAAGGTCATTGACAACCTCAGATTACTGATATTAACATTACATGTCAGTAGAATAATTCTGTATGTTGTACATTGTTTTGAGCCTTTCGACTCTCGAAACTCCAAAATATATCGTTACCACCTTCGACTAGAAAGGATGCGGTCTTCAGGAATAATTCCACGGATGGTAGCTTCGCATCACCGTTCGCTCGAGCGAGCGCGTGAACCAAATGACCGAACCTGCGGTTCCTCTCGTACTGAGCAAGATTACTATCGCAACGACGAGTCATCAGTAGGGTAAAACTAACTAAAACTAACCTGTCTCACGACGGTATAAACCCAGCTCACGTTCTCTATGAACAGGCAGGCTTTGCTAAAGGATGCAGTACTAGAAAACAAATTCTGAATTTGAGCTTATCGAGAAGGTAAGAAAATGTACTTATTTCGTAAACAATTGTAAAGCTTTTGACAATATGAAATGAGAAATACTATGTATCACTGAAGATGGAACACCCAGTCATATGGTATTTTTTTTTCGCCAACCGTGTGAAGAAAACTCTGCCTTTGTTGAGAGTCGACAGCACTTACTCCGACAAATGCAAAATTGGAATATGCATCGGACAGGACAATATTCTGTCACAAATCTTTTTTAACACCTATAGTGAATACATAACGCGACGAGTGCTGGGCACTGGTAGTATGGAGTGACTGTAGACGGAACTGATATTTACAGATGAGCTGATTCTGCCTTAGCTGCAGCAAGTGAGAATGGGCGCATGCGCTTACTGAACAACTCTCAGACAGTAATCTCCGATTACATTATAAATGTAAATTGCAGAAAGACGAAAATTATGACTGTAAATCGAGCAAATGAAAATCACACAGACACGTTAAGAATTATGATTGATTGTGAGTTAGTAAATAATATGGTATGTATACCTTGAAACCCTTATGCAATGCGCGCAACGGTGAGTATAAGATTCGACGAAGACTACAAGAGGCAAGGTCGGTAAATTACCAGTTAAGCAAAGATTAGCATGATAGAAATGTCACAATTGCTGACGCCATAGTGTTTTCCATCTTTCTTTACGCCTTTAAGACATGAACCATTAGGGAGGCGAACAAGTGGCGTATTAATGCTTTCAAGATGAGGGTCTGGAGATGGTTTTTACTAATTCCTTGAACAGCTCATCGTACGAACAGCTCTCCCAAAACGACCCTTTAGCATTGTATTCTAACGAATCTTCTCATATTCTGACCACATCAGATGAAAAGAGGAGAGCATACTGCGGTTTATACTTCAAGGAAACCGGGATAATTGGAAGCGATGGGCTGATGTCACCAAGGCGCTGATTGGAAAGAGCTTTTGGTGAGGCCATGTGCCCAGCAGGCAATCACGACAGGTGGCGTGCTGCTGTCAGATGTACCAAATAGCGAAGTGAGGCCAACTAAAACAATGCATGGATCAATAACGTTTGTCAAGACGTGGTGAATAAGAAGAAGGCCTTGAAACGCTGTAATTTTTTTACGTACAAGTAAACGAATAAGTACTTAGAATAAGTACTAAAAGTATGTTTTGATACTTGGAGTATCTGGAAGTACTTTTAGTATTTTTTTCGTTAAGGAAGGATCGGATGACGAATTATATTTCAGACGGATTACTTGTTTCAAAATGTTCATCATTTTCGGGACAATCCTGTAGTGTAATTGAGTTTCAGTCAAAAATATTTTTTTACCGCAATAGGCCAGTCATTTAAAACATCGTAGGTTGCAAAAAACTGCACCGTTCTGATTTTTTGGGATATTGTTAGGATAAATACCAGCAGTGTAAAACCAAGTTTTCAGCTTCAGCTTTTCAGTTTCGTGCTAACTGCGTGGTGCTCGAAAAACTTTGAAATTTTCGGACTTTTTCCATTTTCGGGCTGATAACTTCGAAAAGGTGCATCCTACTGAAAAAGGCACAGTGTACACTTTTAAAGTAGTGTAGTAGTTGTGTGAGGTAAGTTGTCATAGTAATGGGTTTCTTCAGAACAAAACTTTTTCATATCTTGCAAATTGTTAAATGTTTTGTCTAATATTGAAAAGAGATCTAGAATAACGTAAAATACTTATATTAACAGTCACACATCATATTTTCGGTCAGGAAATAAAAATTCATTACGGTGCAGGGCAGGCGCGGGCTCAGGCCTTTTCTTTCATTGTCCATTAAAGGAAGATCTGTGCGACATGAGCCATGGATGAACAACACTTGCTTCTATTTCTTTAATAGGGCGTATTGGAAAGGTATATTTATCGATGTAAGGTAACTGTTCAAAATATACCTCTCAATCCCTTATTACTTCCTGAAATTCTTCAAGATACTGTTCATTTTCACTTCATTTACTTTCATCCATTATGTTCCTTTTAATAGGTCCCCGACAAAAATACAAAGGGAATAACGTACACCACTTGTAGATAGTCTTAAAACAGAGTATAGTCCGGTAAACTCTAAGGTGGCCTATGTATGAGTTGGTAACACGACGTACGATCTGATATACGATGCGCATAAAGCTATCGCAGTGACATAGAGATGAACTAGTTGCGTATGTCTTATTCTCTTAATTTATATGATGAAGCGACCTTTGGACGCGCCAGCTTAGAGTTTACTCGACTATATCTCTATTGAAAGTAAATTATAATATTATTCACTTAAAATTAAAATATATGGACCTCCCCTGTTTCTACTGTACTATTTTCCTTGTGGATATTTCGCGTTTGAATAAACATATTAGCGGACTATGCTATCTTTTTACAGTGGAGGCACAGTGTACACTTTTAAAGTAGGCAAAATTTTCTACAATTTGAATGCAACCGCAGCTCTGTAGGTCCAATAGGTCCCGAGATACACCACTTCAAAAATTGGCCATTTTTCTGAACCATGACGCCACTCATGAGGAGATAGCCTCTGCTGGCAGCAAATGTCTCGTGGCACTCTATGGTGGGGGAAAAGATGATTCTCTCCACGCCCTGCGTTACAGGATATTTGTCCGATATGTTGCCAACGCCAAAGTCCACCTCGCTCGTCTGCCCCCCAACCGAAGAGGCTGCTGACCAACTTTCCTACAGAACCTACCACCAGGTGCAGAAGTGGTTGGGAGTAGAGAAAGGGTCCACCAACTGGGGGGTGGACGAGGAGCCAGCATGAGCTGACACCGGTGACCTCAACCAAGAAACCAGCGCCGCTAACTCTGCTGAAACTCCTGTCATGCAGCTGCAAGAAAGGGTGCGGAGGAGGAAGCTGATCCTGCCAGTGAGCAGGGCTTAAATGCTCTGCTCTCTGCAAAGTTTGTCAGGGGAAGACCTGCCTGAATACTCCTTCCGTCGACGACCTTTTATCACTAGTATCTAGCAGTAGATCTAATCCGACAACAGAGGAGTGTCCGGAGCCCCCAAGCGTGTGACGCACCTGGGCCTTCCAAAAGAACACGACTGTCTCGCTAAGTGCCTAAAGGTAAGTCTAATATTAAATACCTACCTTTGTAATTTATTACAAAATTGATTACGCATTTCATAAACGCTTATTTACATCTTGCATTTATTTAGCAGGAGTCAGCTGAGGTCCCGTCATCACTTCACGTTCAACATTTCACGTTCCAGGTTCCCCAAACTATCAAAATAATTTTTATACAATTTTGATATAATTTTGATAAATTTATACCTTATTAATAATTTTACTCAACTTCATTTTGCATGATATAAACCATTTTCCACTGAGTTATGTCTTTCTTATCCTTTACAAAAGTTCTGCAATTCGTCATGCTCCATTTCGTGAAAAATCCAATTTCCTTAATTTTTCGTTCTTTCCAGATAACAAGGGAACTATTGACCCTACAGGGTTTCGCTTGTGCTTAAATTAAAGCAAAATAACCGCTCTGCAGCTTCATCTCCCATGACTTTCCTCTTAAGATGAGTGTTTTAGCCAATATCCTACTCGGAAGACGGCTAAAACTACAATGTCTAACTTTTTGGAAAAAATGGCCAATTTTTGAAGTGGTGTATCTCGGGACCTTATTGGATCTACAGAGCTGCAGTTGTGCTCAAATTGTAGCAAATTTTGTCTACTAAAAAGGTGTACAGGACGACTTTTTCCGTAGGATGCATCTTTCAGAAGGTATAAGCCAAAAACTGAAAAAAGTCCCAAAATTTCAAGGTTTTTCGAGCACCACGCAGTTACCACAAGTTTTTCGAAACTGCAAACTTGGTTTTACACAACTTCCCAAAAAATCAGAACAGTGGAATTTTTTGCAACCTAACGCGATTTTTGTGTCTACGGTGACTGGTCTACAAGTGAAATAAAAATTATTAAACAAACTATCGCTCTATATTGACTTTCTCAATAATTGTACGTTGCTGTAAGGACAGTAATATTTTGTGCTTTATATTTAATATTTCTTTCTTAGCTTACCTGAAACTAATGATTTACAATTCAAAATCAATAATATACATTGAAAAAAGCAATCATGTTAGTCAATCAGAAGCAATATTACGTAGGATTGCTGATGCCTTTGATAAATCTAGTTCGAATTTAAAATTATATTCCTTTAGTACATATGATACTCATTTCACTGTGGAGTTGATTATATATACCTAATGAAATTTTAAAGGCGTATATGATCTTAATTTGCAGAATGCGAATTTGTTTGAAATCTCTTGCTAAAGTAGATATAATATCCACGTGTATTTATCAAACAATATGGTACAAACGAATAAATACAAATAAAAACCAAGGGGGTAAAAGAAGGTATGTCACAAAAAGTTAGTTTCGAGAAACACGATTTTTTAAGTTTTAAATGTCGCCGACTTATAATGTATTGATAAATTTAATTAAAGACATTTTAGTTTTATTTATGAAAGTATATTAAACCATTCGTTAAAAGCATTCTGACAAAAAATTTGTTTATACAGAAAAAAATACGAAACACAAACGATTACCAATAATTATATAGCCCCACAAAAAAAAAAGTTCAAACCAGCGAACCAGGCCCATGTATCTCTATGTATTTTCGGTCGCTGAATCCGAATCCGAGTTCAAAAAAATTCCCAAAATCTTTAGCTAGAGCCAAAAAACACCCCTGGACTGGGGTAAGAAGAATATTAAGCTACGAGAATAGTTGTTACATCCTAATCGATAGAATTATACAAATTAAGGTTAAACAGCAGCGTACATACAATAGATATGAAACACACCCCCAGTGAGGGGCGAAAACTAGCCCCCATTTATAAAAATCGATCCAAAACAATAATGACTGCTGAAAAAGCTCAAAATGTCTGTTTTGTTAAAGTGATAAAAAACTGCATCAGGCCCGACGTAATCTTCATAAACTGCCCCTATAGGGTTGAGAACAACCACCCTCAAGTTTAAAGGACACAAAACAAGAGAAAACGTAAAATCCAACAGGATTTCTATTTTGCGTAGTACTCTAAAATAGAACTAGAAACTTACGTACCATCAACGTCCTACAGTGTCAACCCTCAGATGATGTGAAAACTACCCTCTATGTGAGATTTATCCATAAAAAGTTACAGTGACTTCTATAAAACTTCGAAACACCTGCGTTGTGTGGAAGTGATACTATGTTCGAGTCTGTGCTTGAAAATCACCCCCACGACGTTGCAAGATGCCATCCCTATATCCGTAGGATGCTGGAAAAACAGACAGAAACTAACCGGATTTACATTTTACTTCCACGTCCAGTGGAAGTATAGTAACGACAAAAAAATTTTTTAAAACTTTTATTGTCCAAAAAGGCTTAAAATGTCATGAAACGTGGAGATTTTAAGTTTGAGCGAAAAAAATTTCTGTCTGTCTGTCTGTCTGTCGGTCTGTCTGTAACTTTTTTTTGTGCGCACGTTTACTCTGGAACTGTTTAAGATATTGACTTGAAATTTGGTACACATATGTACTTTAACGAGATCTAGAACTAGATTATATTTTCATATTGTTCCGTCGAAGGGTTGGGGGGTAAATTGGGGTAAATTTGGGGTAAATGGGTAAATCAAGCAGGTCCATGAAATTGGTATTTAGTATTGAGACGAAACTCAACCAACGGGACAAGCTACGCTTCCGGGGGTATACGACTATACGAAAAGATAGGGCAGACATTAACAGAGGGGGCGGAGTGGCCATACTCATAAAGTCTGATATTGCACACACACATCGTACTCTGCGGAACACTTCCGTGGAGAACGTGTGTGTGACGCTAGATGGCGGCATGAGTATTATCGCCGCGTATAACCCGCCCTCGAACGGGTTCACGGCGGGTTGTCTTGAAAATTTACTAAACGCGAGCCCACGCTGCTTGCTCATAGGCGACCTTAACGCACGACATAACGCATGGAACTGCCATCGCAACAACGCCAACGGCAATACACTGTACGATTACGTTAGTAATCGTAATGTCGTGTTGCAGTATTCGGATGATCCCACGCATTTCCCGGATAACGGTACAACACCTACCACCCTCGACATAGTGGTTAATAAGGGTGTGAGGAACTCTACGCCACCAGTGGCACTAGAAGAACTCACATCCGACCACAATCCAATTCTGCTAGAATTGGATAATATGTCGAGGGAAGACATAACACGAAAAGTCACTTCTTGTAGAGACGCCGACTGGCGTCTCTACAAGACACATATAAACACACACTTGACACTCACAAACGATATCACTACAGCCGCCGAACTGGAAAATGTAGTGGAGGAATTCACAAGGATACTGCAGGACGCCAAACGGAGTGTTGCAACGACTATAACCATAAACCCGTACAGAGACCGACTCGACGCGGCGGTCATACTAGACATACGAGAAAAGAATCGACTGAGACGACTTTGGCAGCGAAATCGTGATGTCGACGCTAAGGTCGAGATGGGTAGGCTGCAACAGCGGATCAGGACCGCCATCATCACCGCTAAAAACCGGAAATGGCGGGATAGGCTGGAAGCGTTGAATCCTCAAGACAACTCGCTGTGGAGACTGTCGAGGGCCATGAAAAATACGCGGGAGGTCATACCCGCACTGACCAACGCAAACGGACAGACGGCTCTGACGGACTCGCAGAAAGCGGACGACTTAGCTAACTACTTTGCAAATATACACAACGTACAAATACCGAACAATCCAGAACACGACCGCATCGAAAACGACATCAACGAACTGATTGGCCATGACATCCAATTGACGAGACGAGAATTTTTAAAGGTCATGGCCAAGCCCTCGGAGGTGGCTGGCATCGTCCGGACATTACCCAACAATAAAGCCCCGGGTTCAGACGGCATCGAATACAAGCTTCTTAAATATCTCCCGAGAAAAGGCATTGTGCAGTTGACGTATATTGTCAACGCGATCCTGCGACTGCAGCACTGGCCCAACCAGTGGAAATGCGCCGTGGTCATGCCAATCCTAAAGCCGAATAAGAACGCGAAGCTCACCGGCAGCTGTCGACCGATCTCGTTGCTGTCGGTGATCTCCAAGTTGATAGAGAAGGTCATCCTGATCAGATTAGACTCTGCTCAGGATGAACTCCACATCGATGATGAGTGCCAGTTCGGTTTCAGGCGGGGCAGGGGCACTGTGCAGCAGATCGTCAGGATCGTGAATGATGTCAAGGTACAATGCAACCTCGGGAAGAGCACCGTCATGGTGCTCCTCGATGTTGAGAAAGCTTTCGATACCGTATGGATCCCGGGACTGCTTCATAAACTAAACGCACTGGACTTCCCCATGCGCATAACGAAACTTGTTCACTCTTTCCTGACAGGCAGATCGCTGCAGGTCAGAGTGAATAATAAACTATCAACTCGGCGGGACATTCGCGCGGGCGTCCCCCAGGGATCATGCCTGTCACCAAAACTATACAATCTATATGTCTCCGACTTCCCGGAATTCCCGAATTCGAACCTTGCCAAGTACGCCGATGACACGGCCATGTACGTGCATTCGCACAATGCACAGGCAGCTAATATGTTGCTGAAGGCTCACGTGGCCCGTGCCACGGCGTATTACGACAGGTGGAAAATTCGGATCAATGCCGAGAAGTCGGAATCAATTCTATTCACGCGCCGTTTCACCGAAAATCGGATTCTAACACCACTTTCGATTGGGGGTCGCCAAATTCCAATTAAACGGTGCGTGAAGTATCTAGGGGTGAACTTGGACAAGAGACTGACGTTCAACATTCACATAAACGAGACAATACGCAAGGTCTACTCCATGTCCAGGAGTCTGTATCCGCTCCTGGCAAGGAGTAGCGGACTCAACAGGACAAATAAAAAATTGTTGGCATTAGCCACCCCCATTACCACCCCCACCTCCTTATTAAAGGGGATGAAAAAAAATGTGATTTAGTGCATGTACAGGAACCAGAAACCTCAAAATATTTTTTTACTTCATCCACCCCCACTACCACCCCCCTATCACCACCCCCCACCCCATGTGGGGTATCGTTTTATGGGTTTTTGGGGTAGAGGATTTCAAATATTATATTATTAAAGTTCCATAAACAATTATTTTCACAAGTTTTTTCGTTGTGAGTGACTTGGATAGAGAATCTGGATGTGGAAGTAGTGATTCCTTGGACAGCGGTTTTTATGGATGCTATGATTAGGAAAAATCATGATGCACACTTTCAGCGTATTACGAATATAGGGGTAGCATCTCGCAACCCCATGGGGGAGGTTTTCAAGCACAGAGTCGAACATAGTCTAGTTTTTTCTCACTTTCACGCAACGCAGGTGTTTCGAATTTTTATAGAAGTCATTGTAACTTTTTATAGATAAATCTTACATAGGGGGTAGTTTTCACACCATCTGAGGGTTAACACTGTAGGACGTTGATGGTACGTAAGTTCTATTTTAGAGTACTACGCAAAATAGAAATCCTGTTGGATTTTACGTTTTCTCTTGTTTTGTGTCCTTTAAACTTAGAGGTGGTTGTTCTCAACCCTATAGGGACAGTTTATGAGGATTACGTCGGACCTGATGCAGTTTCTTATCACTTGCCCCAAAACTTAGACATTTCGAGCTTTTTCAGCAGTCATTACTGTTTTGGATCGATTTTTTTATAAATGGGGGCTAGTTTTCCCCCCTCACTGGGGGTGTGTTTCATATCTATTGTATGTATACTGCTGTTTAATCTTAATTTGTATAATTCGATCGATTAGGATGTAACAACTATTCTCGTAACTTAATATTCTTTTTACTCCAGTCCAGGGGTGTTTTTTGGCTCTAGCTAAAGATTTTGGGGGTGTACGAATTTTTTTGATCTCGGATTCGGATTGAGCGACCGAAAATACATTGGGATACATGGGTCTGGTCCGCTGGTCTGAACTTTTTTTTTGTGGGGCTGTGTTATTCAAGGGAAAAACAGGAATTGTCACAGAAATAAATATATATTCATAAAAACAAGGGGGATTGTCCAATTTTACATCCTTTTCCTTTCTTCATTGTGCCTTTTCATTTTTATCTACTATTTTCCATTTTTTTATTCCTGTAATCTTCATTTCTTTGTCTGTGTGAGGTAAGTTGTCATAGTAATGCTGGGTTTCTTCAGAACAAATCTTTTGCATATCTTGCAAATTTTTAAATGTTTTGTCTAATATTGAAAAGAGACCTAGAATAATCAGAAAACAATATATAAGAATAACATAAAATACTTATATTAACAGTCACACAACGTATTTTCGGTCAGGAAATACAAATTCATGACGGTGCAGGGCAGGCGCGGGCTCAGGCCTCTTCTGAATTGGGCTTTTCTTTCATTCTTTCATTGGACTAGTAAAATATAGAGGTTTGTCTACCAGATGGCGATGCCAGCTGACTTCATGTGGCATACCTTCTTTTTCCCCTGTGGTCTTCAAATGGCAAACGTTGTGAAATGTTTTAAGTGTTTTTAAATTAATGCGATAAATTTATTGTCGATATTCTGTCGAAGCAACGTCGAGCGCGGTTAGTACTTGGATGGGCTCCCATCTTGGGAAATACAGCGTTCTCGTCCCACCTTCTAGAGGCTTGTATATCAGTGTATACTCGGAAGTTACGTAATTTCAGACGAGGATTACGTAGTGGATATACCATCCTTCGGAGGGGATGTAAAGCAGGTGGTCCCTTGTCTATTAAATGTTAGGCAAGTAAAAGATCCCTACTCTTCTTAAGGGAAGAGGTTCGCCAAAATTTCCAGGTTGGGGGTAGCTCGTCTCCTGACGTCGGTGATAGGCCCTGGTAGCGGAAATAGGCCGACGTTAAATAGTTAAAAAAAAAATTAATCTACATCTATACGTACACCAATTGTGAACATTTTTATTCTCTGAGCACAATATCCAACGTAAGTAAAAGAGTTTGGCAAAATTTAGTATTTTGTGAAATACTATTTTACAACAGTGATGTAAAACTCTTTGGGTAGTCTTTCCTGTAGATCTCAGCAAACATGAAAACATAAATATAAAAATTGATTGATTGATTTACTAGCGTGCGGTAGGTATTGCTGCCACTCCCAGATATACAAGTAGGTCTGCTACGTCCACGCTGGATTAGGGCCATGGATGTTGCCAACAGCGAGAGGCAAATGGCGCATGGTAAAGGAATGTGAGAATGTGGGAGGTGTAGGTATTTGTGAGATGGCGTTACTGCATTGTGTCATGATGGAGCGTGTAAGCTCCCTTTTTTGTGTTTTTGGTTCTGGACTTCTGCCTTTTCGGAGACTTTTTGTGACATATGTTGCCGCGTTGTGTCGTGATATGGAGTGTTTATGCTCCTCTTTTCGTGTTTCTGCTTCTTCGAGTCTTTCTTTTCTGAGTCTTCCGATTCCTCGGTTTCTGATGCTGGGTTGGATTTGGTCATGCTTGTTGTCAGCGGCAAAAGCCACATGACGCATGGTACAAGAGTGGGGGATGGGCAGTGTAGATGTTTGTGAAATGCGTTGCCGCATGGTGTTCGTGATATTTAATATTTATGCTCCTCTTTTTTGTGTTTCTGCTTCTACAGATTTTATTCTGAGTTTTCTGATTCCCCCGTTTCTATCTGTAGGTATTTGTGAAATGCGTGGCCATATTGTGTCATGATGTGGAGTGTTTGACCAATAATAATGTTTAGGCGCCACACTACTTTAATTATTTACAGAATATTATTTTAATCTAATTTATAATTTTATAATAGCAGTAAATTTCTTATACAATATATGTAAATAAATATACAAAGGATCTTATTAAAACTTGCAAGTTTCACATTAGCCTCTACTTGCTCATTCATGAAAAAATTCTAATATACATTTCTCAGTACGTTTTTTATGTGCACTAAGTGATAATATCTAACGAGTAGAAGGTTGTAGTCGGGCATAGCTGACGAGTTGAAGATGTTTACAGCCAGTAAACAAAATGTCGACGATACAGGGTTTCCTAGAAGTGGACGATCAAATGAAGTGATGTGATAAGGGAGGTCATTTCCAATCAAAATAACCATATTATATGGTTATCCAATTGTTGCTGGTTTAAAAGTGATTTCAATTTTCAATTTTTTTCTGAAATCGCCTACAGCGTCCAATAAAAAAAATAATAAAAAAAAATGTATGAGTTGTTTGGTTGTTTCTTGTTTTTAGTGTTTTTTAATAAGGTGTACCTTTCCAATAAAAGCATTTTCATAAAATCTGTTATCTCCTGTCAAATAAAAAAATTGTTTTGTTAACACTTTTTGTTCACAAAAAAGTTTTAGTTAATTTTTAAGTGACCTTTTCAGAAAGAAATATGTACTACAGAAAATTGACGATGGAAAAAATGGATCCATTTAATGCAGTTTCTAATACATTGTAACACACAGGATTATACAGGAGAATTTTTTTATTATTTTTTTTTTATAAAAAAATTTTACCTTAGCTTCTCTTATACATACTAAATACCAATTTTATGGACTCATACTTGCTTGATTTACCTATTTACCACAATTTAACCCCAATCCTTCAACGGAATAAAATCGTTAAAATACATACATGTACTAAATTTAAACTTAAACGGTTCCAGAGTAATCGTGAGTACAGGCAGAACGACAGTCAGACCAGACCAACAGACAGAATAACAGACAGATTTTTTCTCAAATTTAAAATTTCGACGTTCCACTGGATGTGGAAGTAAAATATATCGGGAACAGCAATTTTAAAATTCAAATTTAAATCGCAAATAATTCAAAAAGTCGTAAGTTAAATCCCTACAATATCTACATGGAAAAGGGGGGAATTTAATTTTACATAATTTAATGCAAAAAATACAGGTTGTTTCATTTGACTTAAACAAGTTTTCGTGGTTTGAAGTTGACAAAATGTAACATAAAAACTGAACACTTGGTATATTGTTATTGAACTCCTTTAAACTGCAGAGCGTAGCTCACCTTATGGTATTTCCGCATGCCAAAAAGCAAATGAAGATCTTTTACCTGAAAAAAGTTATAAAGGTTATTGCAAACCGTTACACCTGTCAAATTTCTTATATAATGTCAAATATCTCTGAAACGGCTGGGTTTAGGGATAGATAGCTACATGCTTTCGACTCAGAATTTTTCGCTCTATTCGAAAACTTTGATATATATAGGGTGTTCCATTTAAAATAAGCAAGTTTGTATTGACTTCCAGTATACGCTGAAAAAAATTTCTTTACTCGAGTCTCATAATTGATGAGCGACGGGAGGGATCCAAAAAAATTTTTTACCTCAGTCTCATAATCCAGAGCAAATAGTCACTTTAGGTCGGACGGGAACTTCATAAGTCCGAGCTCCTAAACTCCGTAACCAATAGATCCCCCCATAAGGGGGGGCCTGTCTGCAAGTTGGCAAGTAGTGTCACAACCTGTTAGAGCGTGAAAAGCAGGTAGATTCTGGGAAAAGTTTTCACTTAAGTTTATTTCGTGAGTAGGAATGTATCTTATACTGTCTCTAAGTAGGATATTCGGATATTTATTAAAATGAACTAAAAGTAACACATCAATATCACAGCATACAATAATAAATCTGAAATAGCCAGCCATTTTTGCAGATAACACGTGCAAAAAAATTCCAGTGTCCGCTTCTGCCTTACAGCAGCAGACTTATTTAAACTTATTAGTGGTTTGTAAAATTCCATCATATCCATAACCGCAGTAAAAACCCCAAATGCAGCCTCACTTCTTTGTTTTGCACAAAGCCGTGATGTTTCCAATTCTTTACAAAATATTTCTTTTGATCAGATGGAAATTAAATGTTCGACAGTTTGAGTAAACACTATAGTCAAAAAATTGATCTTGCAAATTTAAAACAGTTTTTTCCTCAATAAAATCGTCAATAAAATAAATACATATGACATTCGTTTTATAAAATGCAACGGAGCTATGAGGAAAAGTGAAATGCACGATGCGCTGTTGGAGTGGGGTCGCCTACTAGACGGCTTAAGACGGATCATGGGAAATTTGCATCGCGTTGTATTTAGGTGTATATCTTATTTATTATTAGTCGCAAAAATTATAAATCATACGCTATTATGTTCGGAAAGGATAAAACAGTCTTAAAAGTGCAAAATTTTGATTTGAGCTTTCATATCGGAGATAATACGATGGAGACGCAAAAATTGTCTAAATTGAATTAAATTTTGGGACATTTCAAACAGAGATATTGCGGTTTTAAGTTTCTTTCTCCCGTAAGTCCAATGTATAATATAATGTTTGAAAATTATTAAAAAATATTTCCTCTACAAAACCTTTTATGAAAAATATTTCAAAACATCGCAATTTATTTCTTCTTTGCCGAAATATGCTTAACTCGCTTTTTATTTATAGCGCCCTTTTGAACATGACGTTTTTTGACGACTTCGAGATTTTGAATCATCTGTATATCATCATTCATTTTATATAAAATTCAGCTTGTAACAACGAAACCCCCACGGAAGTCACAATAAGCGTGTTAGTGCACTCTAATATGAGACATTGTACTTTAGAGTAGTGCTGCGACGAAGCGACTTTGGTTTAACCTAACCTAAAAATCGCAGATATTACTCCACATCCAGTGGAAGCATAGCAACGACAAACAAAATTTAAAAAAGTTTTATTGTTCAAATAGGTTTAGAATGTCATGAAACGTCGAGATTTCAAATTTGAGCAAAAAAATTCTGTCTGTCTGTCGGCATGTCTGTAACATTTTTTTGTGGGCATGACCACTCTGGAATCGTTTAAGATAGTTGACTTGAAATTTAATACACGTATGTATTTTCACGAGATCTGGAACTAGATTATATTTTCATCTTATTCCGTTTAAGGGTTGGGGATAAATTGGGCTAAATGGGGGTAAATAGGTAAATCAAGCAGATAAGAGTCCATAAAATTGGTATTTAGTATATACAAGAGCAGCTGTTGTCTCAAAAAAAAAATTGGCATTAGCCACCCCACCCCCATTACTACCCCCTCGGATTTACTAAATTGCAATCATATACCGAATTATCAAGGTTGGTGACCATATAGTCTATACAAGAGGAACTAGTATGGCCATTCTTATTCGTAAAAATTCTGGTACTGCCAGTAGAGCACATGTTTAACTCGAACGAATTAAATATGTCCATTAATAGCTTGGTGTTCATACTATTAAGCTGGTTATAGTCAATATTAAAGTCTCCACAAAGGACAATGTATTTGGACCTACCTGAGGCGATGCTAAGAGCCTGGGACAAAGTGTAAATAAATATATTAATATCACCATTGGGAGGCCTATATAGAGTAATAATCGATATCCTAGAATTGCCCAGTTTATAACATATGGCACATATTTCGATATGACACTCAACAGATAATTGTTTTATTGAATTAATTTCAGTGGCCACCATGGTAAAATGAACTAAAATAAGAGATCCCCCATGAATGTGATTACTTCTGGTATATGCAGAAATCAAGTTGTAGTCAGGAAAATGTAAACAATTTAAATTATTATTACAAATTCAATGTTCCGAGACACATAGAATATTAATCTTTTGTTGTTTTACAAACAACTCAACAGTATTAAAGTTATTTAAAAGTCCCTGGACATTAACATGACATACATTGAGCATATCATTTACAACTACATCACAGTCAAGAGATACATTTAAATTACTACAGATAACTGGGATTACTATTATTAAATGGATTAGACGGACTAACTTTTCTTTTTCTTCCTTATTTAGTATCTGATGTTGATGTCACTAAATAAGGAAGAAAAAGAAAAGCTATTCCGTCCAATCCATTTGTTTGAAAAATTTTCATTAACTCACCTACGTACAGCAACCGAATAATGCATAGAAGCACTATTTATTTAAAGAATAACTTTTCTTTTTTCTTCCTCATTTAGTGTCTGATGTTCCTTAAGTCGAATGACTACTTTATCTTTTTAGTAAACGCAACCGACGTTTATACAGGGCCAGCCGAAAAGTGGGAAATTTTAAATTTGGCTGTTGTATAACAAACACCCTATATGCGGTATCGAGTTAAAAGTTTGTATAGAGGTATTTGAGACAACTATCACAATACACGCTATCCAATTTGCCGATAAAAAATTGCCTAATAGTCGATCCCGAAATTTCGACCCATTTTGAGGAGCATAGTAGGCCTTGAAAATATGAAAATTACAAAATCTTCAAAACAGTCAAATAAAGCCCATCGAGCACTATATCTCAAAAAAAGAAAAATTAAAATCGGCCAACGCCGTCTTAGATCCCACACACTGTATATGGTTATTTTGATCGGAAATGACCTCCTGTCACCTCCCTTCGTTTGATTGTCTACTTCTGATACACCCTGTATAATCTAGCCTAATTAGACGTATATTTTTGGCAATAAATTAGATGAAACATAATGTCACCAGTTTCTGGATTTGGTACATTCATGTCATTAAATTGGGAGTGCATCAATCAAAGTTAGCAGTTAATGAATGTTTCCCGCAAATCATGTGATCAGCATGACTAGAAATTGACAAAGTTATGGAACATTCAAGGGAGTAATAAATGTCAAATTTACCA
Source organism: Rutpela maculata (assembly GCA_936432065.2). Classification (NCBI taxonomy): domain Eukaryota; kingdom Metazoa; phylum Arthropoda; class Insecta; order Coleoptera; family Cerambycidae; genus Rutpela; species Rutpela maculata. The sequence goes on from OW386285.2 coordinate 61,283,941, forward strand.
TTTAATCTAGAAGACATATACTAAGTTACCGTAGGGCTCTGCCACATAAACTCCGAATATACGTACGCGTTATTACCTTTACAAACAATTTAACTGGTTTGTAAATTAGTTAATGAATTGCGTTTCTCAGTTTCTAACAAGGATGTTTGTTTCTGGTTTCTGTACCTCAATTTTGTAGCTGCGCATTTAAATATTCGGGAAGGCACTCTGTTGTAATGTGAATTTAGTGTAAAATTAGAAAATAATATTTCTACAGGATGTTAGGGAAGTAACTCTCATCCATTTAGGAACTGATTTTACAATAAGAATAATTAGGAAAGTTCCTATAAACATGTATCCATGAACACTTCCTGGGGGAGCTACAGCCCTCTTAGCATAGTCAGTCTAGATATGGAGATTTATTCATAAAATAAACATAAAATTTATATTAACATTCAAAAAATAACATTCAATACTAATTTTTTGTTATTTTTAATATTTATAGTAACATAATCTTATAGATAGATCGATAGATAGATCTTTATTAACCATTCAGAGATATATTGAATGTACATTATGGCAAGTCAAATAAGCATAAATGGTAATAATTAATAAATAAAAGCATAAAAAAATATAATATTTTTGTAGTCAAATACAGGATAAAAAAAAAACATGATAACGAAATATGTATGTACCTGCACATACATATGCATATATGTATATATATATACAGACACATATTTTAAAAACAAATACTATACCATGTATTTTTAAAAACCATACTATTCATTTTAAAAAATCACTTACACTGTAAAACGTAGATTGGACTAGAAATTTTCTTACTTCTATTTTAAAAATTCTTACTGTGTTGATTTCTTTTAAGTAACTAGGCAATTTATTGTACATAACTATGAAGTTGTAGTGTGGTGAATCCTTAAAAAATGTATTTTTATGGCTAGGAATTTTTAATACATTTCCATGTCGTGTTGAATACTCATGATTTTCGTTTAGCTGTAAAAAACTGGAAATATTACTTTTTACATAAGTAACGCATTTGAAAATAAAAATACTAGGCACAGTTAACAAATTTTTGCGTTTGAAAATATCCCTGCATGTTGCCCGGGGTTCAAGATTAAATATTAAGCGAATTATTCTCTTTTGACAGATAAACACTCTACCTATATCGGTTGCAATTCCCCAACAGACTATATTATTTGCAATATGGCTAAATGCCAATGAATAATAAACATTTAATAGACCGTCCTAATCCAAACATGATTTTAGTTGTAAAATTGCAAAAAATGCGCTATTTAATTTAGAGCAAACATAATCAATATGTTTATTCCAAGACAATTTTGCATCAAGCCAAAGTCCCAAGAATCTAGAGTTCTGAGAAAACTGGATATTATCAATGTTGCCAACTGTCCTACGTTTGTGGAAGTGTAAGTAATCTGTTTTGGTGTTATTCAGGATCAGACGATTTCGCTGGCACCAGATATTGAATTCTTCAGAAACAATTCTGATATTTTCTAAGAGTATCTCAGAACTACTACCAGAAACCGTAATGGTAGTATCATCAGCAAACATAGTAACACTACCTCTACTGATGAAGTCCGGCAAATCGTTGACATAAAGCATAAATAAGAGTGGACCCAATACTGACCCCCGAGGAACACCAAGTGTTATGTCTTTTGGCTGTGTAAGGTGACTTTCCAATTTCACTCTGATCTTTCTGTGAATCATGTATGATTCAATCCAATTCAATAAATTACCACGTATACCCATATTGTACAATTTTTGTATCAATAATTTTACATCTATTGTGTCAAATGCTCGGGATAAATCGAACATTAGCGATACTACATATCTTCCCTGATCAAGCTCGGAATACACAAAGTTTAATAAGCGATAAGAGGCCGATTCTATAGATTTATTTGTTCTAAATCCATGTTGAGCTGATGATAAAACTTTGTTAGTGTCTAAGAAAGATGAAATTAAGTTGTGGACAATTCTCTCAATTAGTTTTGAAAAGGTGCTCAATAATGATATTTGACGGTAATTGTCTATGTTAGTGGGATCATTCTTTTTATGTAGAGGTAAAACCTTAGCAGTTTTTAGCACATCAGGAAAAATACCTTGTTTAATGGATTTATTAATTAAATAAGTCAGTGGGGTGATTATTATATGTATAATTGATCTTATCAGTTTCAGTGTGAAACCATCTAATCCAGAAGAATTTGTATTTTTTATACAATTTAAATATTTCATAATATTTTCTTCTTCAATATAATTGATAACTATACTGCTTTGAATGTTTTTAGAGAGTGTATATAGGTTTTCTCCAAAATGTTCAGTTAATTTAATATCAGACGTCGTACTAAAATATGTGGCAAATTTTTCTGCTATGATCTCAACATTTGACTCGATCATACCATTTTCACTAAGCTTTATTTTGTTATTTATATTAGTTTTTCTCCCAAGCTTTTTATTTACTATATTCCAGGTTGTTTTAGCTTTGTTAGAGGAAGAATTTATTTGATCTTTATAGTATTTAGCCTGGCTTAATTTAATTTTATGTTTGTGTAGGTGAATACTCTCTCTATATATATATATATATATATATATATATATATATATATATATGTATATATATATATATATATATATATATATATATTCCCCCTCCCCTGCAAAATAAAAAACAACCTACTAAAGTATCAATATTCTAACGGATTTTTTTGCAGTCAGACTTGACAGGTAGATCGACATCGTTCAACAAGTATGCAGGCTTAACTCTGTCCAAAGCTATAGTAAACTCCTTTCCACGTTTAAGGACTGTTATATTTTTGTTAGTTCGAGAAAGTATTCGAAAAAGTCCTTCGTACCAAGGGGATAAAGTTGGTTTAAGTCTACCTTTTCGAATAAAAACAAATTTACAAGATTTAATGTCAAGATTGACAAAAGTATTTTGAAAATGGTTTTCATTTAGGATTTGTGAAATAGTTTTGTAATTTATTAATAAATAAAGGTACTTTACAAACAAAGTAAATCGTCTTTGGGCATTGCTCGTAAACCTAATAAAATAGTTGATAGTTCATCAAACCAATGAGCGGAGTTAGCTCTGGCAGTTAATGCAGTTTTAAAGGTTCCATGGAATATTTCAACCATACCATTATTTTGTGGATGATATCAAGTTGTGTGAATTCAATGGAAACCTAAAAATTTTGAAAATTCACGAAAAAGATTTGATTCGAACTGAACTCCTTGATTAGTAGTGACATGTAGTGGAATGCGAAAACGACAGATATAATTTTGGAATACGGTTTTAGCAACAGTTTAGGCAGTAATGTCTGATAACAATGATACGCTTCTTGCCAACGAGTGAAACGTTTATTAACTGTTAATATGTAAGAAAAACCATGTGAAGGTGGCAATGGTCCAAGAAGATCAATATGAATTTGCTCAAAGCGACCTCTGGGACTTCAAAATTACCAATTTGAGTTTTTGGATATTTATTTGTTTTAGAAGTTTGACAACTTAAGCAAGTCTTGGTCCACAAGTTGCAATCAGCATTCATTTTGGGCCAGAAATAATTGGAACTGATAAGTTTTTTAGTAGAACGGATACCAGCATGCGCTAAGTTATTAAAAATATCAAAAAATGCGCGTCGTAAAGATTTTGGTACAAATGGTCGACATTTAGAAGAAGGCACACCGCACCAAATTTCATGATTTGAATTAGCAATATTATTTTTTTGTAAATAGTATTTCGTTTTACGATTTGCATTTGATAAGTTTATTAGTAAAGAGGAAAGTTCGCAATAGGTAAAGTGAATACGCTAGACATATCACCCAAAAACAAAAAATAATAGGAAGCTAATTTTTGGCATAGATACTTATTCTTGGAGACTTCAGATACATATTAAAGGTTCCGAAAAGTCCTCCTTTCACAGACCCCTTTTTTTCTCTACCCAAATGTGCACGTGCACTATTAATTTTGTAATAGTAAATAAAATTTCCTTTTCAATGTATAAGACAAATTATATTTTCTTCTAAAACCACCCCAAAGGTGGTTGAATTAGAAAGCTTTAAAATAAACATAAAAATTTAAGAATTTTTTAAGTAAAAAATCCCTTTTAGCGGCCATTTTGAATATTTTCCATCGTTTACAACTTTCCTATTAGTTGAGAAAATAGGGTTTCTTTGCTGGACAAAAATGGTATAAAGCTAAATTTTGGCATGAACGTTAAGAATTGGTCCAAAAACAATAATCCGTCAAGTCCCCATGAATCCGCTTTGAGCTTTCTCTGCCGTATCTAAGAAATGGCGGAAAATAGCTAATTTTTAATTTAAACAAAATTACCACGAGTACCATTAGAGTATCATTAGGGGCATAAAAATTTTACAAGAGTAGCTTTTTAATAATTATAAAATTCTGATTCATTTGATGTATAACATGATGTGTTTTCATATACAGGATGTCTCCGAATGGGAATCAAATACTCTGCTTGCTAAAAAAGTATTGTGGTTGGTGTTAAGAAAATTGTATCCTTTCTTCAGAGGGCGCTAAAAAATTTCAGAAATATGAATTTTATCTAAGAGTAAACTATCTTTAGTTTTCATTTTTATGAAAGTTCCATTTGAAAAAGTTGCTTTTACACATTAATCTTATTTTTTTAATAAGCAAAATTTTTTATAAACAGTGACTTTTTTTTATCAGAAAAAGAAAATTTATGTCCATTTGTGGTATAAGTATCCGGGGGACATCTTGCACATTTATATGTTTAATTATATGAAATTTACTATTTCTCTAGACCCACTATATGTGATCATAAATGTTAATATTACTTATTTGAAGTTAGTGCATTATTCATATCATGTTTATTATTTTGAAAATTATTGTTAAAAATGTACACGGGGTAGCACCATTGTCTAAACAAAAATTGTAACGTTTCCTCGATTCATTATATGTCACTTTTCTTAAAACATAAACAATATTTTTTGTTATTTATTATTATGTAAACAAGCAGCACACCAATAATCGACCATATTAAAATAACGTAAATTAACAATTTTTTTGCATTTTTGGACCCTGAGGCGTTGTTCTACCGCTTGGCAGCCAGACGATGCTTTTTGTGATTGCCACCGTTCACTAGGTCATAAAAAAAATAGATATTTCCATTTCAAAATGACGTAAGCAAAATTCACTTGCTCCCGGACTATAGTACCACACCAGTTTTTGTAGTAACAAACACTTGTATCATTGTCACCATAGTTATATTGTTATTTGAGAAATCTTTTCAGAAAAGCAGCTGAATTTATGTCTAAATAAAATTTGAGTTGAATCAATGACGGCGCACAGTGGGAAAAATATGCCCTTTTTTGGACAAAAATCTGCCGACAGTAGAGATTTCAATCAAATTAAATAAAAAAAATAGCAAATACTCTTAAGACATTGTACTTTAGAGTAGTGCTGCGGCAAAGTGGATTTGGATTAACCTAACCTAAAATTGCAGATATTACTTCCACATCCAGTGGAAGTATAGAAACGACAAAAAAATTTAAAAAAAAATTTATTGTTCAAATAGACTTAGAATGTCATGAAACGTCAAGATTTTAGGTTTGAGCAAAAAAATGTCTGTCGGTCTGTCTGTAACTTTTTCGTGCGCACGGTTACTCTGGAACCGTTTAAGATATTGACTTGAAATTTGGTACACATATGTATTTTAGCGAGATCTGGAATTAGGTTATATTTTCATCTTATTCCGTTGAATGGTTGTGGGGTAAATTGGTGTAAATGGGGGTAAATAGGTAAATCAAGCAGGTAAGAGTCCACAAAATTGGTATTTAGTATATATAAGAGAAGCTAATGTCTCAAAAAAAAATTTGCATTAGCCACCCTCAATACTACACCCACTCCATTATAAAAGGGGGTGAAAAAAAGTATTTCATCGTAGATGACCATTCGAAAGCTTATTTTAAAGAGGAAGATTGAATTATGTATTTATTAGAAATAAATTGAAAATTTGTTTGAATCCTATACATAACCTCAAAATTTGCCAAAAAAGTCATTTTTTTAACCTAAAATATTTCAAAATCCTGATATGATGGGCCAATTCTGAGGCCAGATTCAGATTCAGCGCGAAAAATTACTTCGGAAATTGGATAATGAAGTAAAAAAAATTGAGGTCTTTGGTTCTTGTACACATACTAAATCACATTTTTTTTCACCCCCTTTTATAACAGGATGGGAGGTAGTAATGGAGGTGGCTAATGCCAAAAATGTTTTTGAGACATTAGCTTCTCTTATATATATACTAAATACCAATTATATGGATTCTTACCTGCTTGATTTACCTATTTACCCACATTTACCACAATTTATCCTCCAACCCTTCAACAGAATAATATGAAAATATAATCTAGTTCCAGATCTCGTTAAAATACTTATGTTTACCAAATTTCAAGTCGATATCTTAAACGGTTCCAGAGTATTTAGTACATATAAGAGAAGCAAATGTCTCATTATTCTTATTATGTCCCATTATAAAAGGGGGTGAAAAAAAATGTGATTTAGTATATGTACAAGAACCAAAGGCCTCAATTTTTTTTACTTCATTTAGTTTTAACATTATCCAATTTCCGAAGTAATTTTTCGCGCTGAATCCGAATTTGGCCTCAGATTTAGCCCATCATGTCAGGATTTTGAAATATTTTAGGTTATTTAAAAAATGACTTTTTTGGCAAATTTTGAGGTTGCGTATAGGATTTAAAAAAATTTTCAATTTATTTCTAATAAATACATCATTTAATCTTCCTCTTGAAAATAAGCTTTGGGATGGTCATCTACGATGAAATAATTTTTTTCACCCCCTTTTGTAACGGACTGGGGCTAGTATTGGGGGTGGCTAATGCAAACATTTTTTTTGAGACATTAGCTTCCCTTGCATATGGTAAATACCAATTTTATGGACTCTTACCTGCTTGATTTACCTGTTTACCCCAATTTACCCCACAACCATTTAACGGAATGAGATGAAAATATAACCTAGTTCTAGATCTCGTTAAAATTCATGTGTACCAAATTTCAAGTCGATATCTTAAACGGTTCCAGAGTAATCGTGTGCACAAAAAAGTTACAGACAGACCGACAGACATTTTTTTTGCTCCAACCTAAAATCTCGACGTTTCATGACATTCTAAGCCTATTTGAACAATAAAATATTTTTTAAAATTTTTGTCGTTTCTATACTTCCACTGGATGTGGAAGTAATATCTGCGATTTTTAGGTTAGGTTAATCCAAAGCCACTTTGCCGCAGCACTACTCTAAAGTACAATGTCTTAAGAGTATTTGCCATTTTTTTATTTAATTTGATTGAATTCTCTACTGTCGGCAGATTTTTGTCCAAAAAAGGGCATATTTTTCCCACTGTGCGGCGGCGTCAGGTATTCAAGCTGCATTTGTGTAATCTGCTTTGAATTATTTGTTCGCAAAGATATCGTGGGTGTTCTGCAGTAAAATTTCTGGTTGAAATGCCATCACAGTTTCATTTCGACGACCCTGGAATCTCATGAATAAGATGGTCCTTGTTGATGCTGCTCTCTAATACTTCCTGTGTTGCAATACCTTTGCCGCAACCGCGTAATTATACTTTCGGTAATGCTAATGGCCTATTCTACAGCCCACACAGTTTGCCCAGCTGCTAACATTCCTATAGTATCCATTTGCGTGGTATAATGTAAATGATATCTCTCCATCGTTTTAGTATCGAGATTATCTCGATTTAAACACCGGTCTACAATTTAGGTGAAGTAAATAAGTATCCACTAAAGGCATTTTCACCATTGCGTAAAAACTATGTTCAATGAGAAACCCGAGTTATAAACAAGTTAAAAACGTTCTCACCGCCAATTTACTGAACTTTTTATATAATTGTTACACATTCTATAGGATACTCTTCGCAGTTTTCTTCTAAATAGTGTTAGTTTTTGGACATCCTAAATTTTGTGATACCACCTTTATTGTGAAAAAATTATATGAAAAAAAAATGAAAAAAAATATCCAACCTGTGTGGGATTCGAACACGGGACCTTTGGATTGCAAGGCAAAACTTAAGCCGCTGCAGCATCACATATTGCTACGAAAATTGATTGCCTTTGATATATATCTTTCGACAATCATACATATTTCAACTCATTAGATATATTTTTATGAAATATATATTAGTAAAATGTATAAACATAAAATATGTCATGGAGATAACATTTCGCAAGATTTCTATTTAAGTACAAGCGACAAAAATTAAGAGAATATATTTTTTTTTAATTAAATAATTAATAACTTTTTTATTTACTGACCGATTTTCTTCAACAACAATAAAGTTCTTCCTCCAACTAACACTAACTTACTTTCCAAATTTCAATACAATCGGACTTTTCTTTCTTAAGTTATCGTGCTTAAAAGAAACGTGACGGACGGACGGACAGAAGGAGACGGACAGACAGACAGACGGACAGACGGACGGACAAACGGACGGACAAACGGACATTTTGAAAGTTGTTCAGAATTCGTTCACTAACACAATGATATGAAATTTTTTTCTCTACGAGCGATATTTACGATTTTAGAAATGTACCGACCAAATACAATATACTCTTCGTTTTTGCGAAGAAATAAAATCGTATAGGTAGTTCAGTGATATAGTTTGGGACAAAATAACGATATAAGTGCTAGTAATTTTTTCCCTTTCAAAATTTTTCGTTTTTACTTCTCTCGCTTACTGAAGGGAAGTGTTGTAATAAAAAAAAAAATCACCCTTCGAGATTTCTCGGGATTTTCACATTTCAGACTATGTAGACTAAGAAAACTGAAGTCTTTAAATTCAATTAGTCAGTCTGTCCGTTTGTTGGTCTGATGTATGTCTGTTGGTGCTATATCTACAAAAGTCAAAAAAAGTCAAGGAGAAAACCTGATTTTAGTGCAAAATATACAAATATAAAATCCTTAATAAATAAGAAAATAAATGGCAGAGGAAAATTAAATTTGGAATATAGTTGCCAGGAAAAAATCTGATATAATTTCAATTAAAAAAAATTATAGTTTTCATCCAACAGAAAAAAAATCGATGAAGTTATTTACCCAAAACTTCCCTCTCTGTTTATCATACTTTCTTCATTATTCTTTTATTTTCTTTTTAGGGTGACCACCTGTATATTTTTCATATTTTTATTCCTAAATAGTTAACTGCATGCGAAATATTATTTCCATCCGTCACATTTTTTCTTTAATTTTTTTAGAGTGACCACCCTGTATATTTTTCATATTTTTTTTTATTGGCAGTTGTATTAAGTGCATGCAAAATATTATCATCCTCCGTTGCATCTAATTATTTCTTTCTTTGGGCGACCTCCCTGCATATTGTAATATTTATAAAATTTAAGGTTATGTTGGTTACTAAAAAGTAGGCAGACTTCAACAGATCGAATGTCTGAATGTAGTGTATTTGCACCTACTCGAGAAACCTACCAGAAGTTAGTTCTGGTGACATCTGGAATTATCTAGAGAATGGTGGCGTCATCACAGAAAAATCGAGATCTGTCATTTTTAGGTATAAAAGACCGACCGCATTCTCAGCGAGTAGTTCAGAAAGTTCAGAAAGTATAGAGAAAGTGAGGTTAAGACTTCAAAGATAAACAAAGTGATAAACATTGTGATTTTAGTCAGTAAAGTGCATTTAAATTAATAATAGTATTGTGAAGTATCCAGTAAATATTTAATAAAATGTGTTAGTGGACATCTCTTGTTATAATTTTTGGAACCCACGGAATCTGCAAGGGGTAGTTTCCTAAGGGTGGAAACACGTGACAATATTTTGTTTTTCTCATTTTTTTCCTTGACAGTTGTGTTACATGCCAAATATTATCGTTCTCCTTCACATCTTTTTATTATATTTTTAGGGTGACCTTCCTGTAGATTTGTCCATATTTTTCATTTTTGACAGTTGTATTAACTGTATGCAAAATATTATCGTCTTCCGTCACATATTTTCAATTTTTTCCTTGGGCGACCACGGTGTATTATTTTTCATATTTTTCTTCTTTGACAGTTGTATTATCTACATGCAAAATATTATTAAAATGTTTTCTTAAAATGTTTTCTTAACCGCTTCTCAAGTCACCGAAGTAACTCCTTGAAAATCCAGAATGATTTTGTGTTAGGTGAAGAGAAACGAGGCCCTACAGCTTATAGTGGAGTCCGAACCACTTCTTGGGGATAATTTTATAATTAAAATTATTTCGCGATGAGCAGGGATTGAACCTGCTTCGCTAGGTACGCCAGTATGCAAGCTAGACGCGCTAAACCACTGAGCTACCGTCCCCCTTCCTTTCTATTTCTCAAATTCTTACGTAAATTTCTTTAAGGTGACCACCCTGTACAATTTTTTATATCTTTCTCTGACAAAAAATTTAAAATTAAGCTAAAAGAAATTATTATGAATAAAAAGGAGTGCCGCACTATCTAATAAACAAGATAATAAAGGTCTGCCTTCATGAAACAACTGCCATACAATGGTTCGGACAAATGACGGAAACCAGACAAAAGAACAGAGGAGTCAAACGAGGATGCCCCAACAAAAGAGAGTCGGATCAGTGGAGAAGAATACAAAATAGGTGACTACTCCCTAAGAACAACGAACAAACTGAAATACCTAGGAACATATCTGACGAACCAACTGAAAAGGAGAGAAACAGTAAAGGAGAGAATAAAAACAGCATACAGAGTCACAAGAGCAATTATACCGTTCATTGAGAAAAACAAACTATCATGGGGCCTGACCAAACGGCTGTACATAGCCATAATACTGCCAACAATGACATATGGAGTTAAAAACGTGGCAACAGAAGAAGTTCGAGAAGAGCTGAAAGAGACATCATCCAATTACTCAGAAAAAAAAACAGGACAAAAACAGCGACATAAAACATCAACAATACTAGAAGGGAAGACAATCACAAAAATGATAGAAATGTACGTAATGAAGTACTGGGGACACGTCCAAAGAAGGGAACCAACACACCTACTGAAGAAAGCACTAACACTGAGCAGTAGCAAACTAAAAATTGGGAGACCATGTTACACGTGGAAAACAACAATCGAGAGGATCATGAACAAACTGGGAAAGGACCAAACATACTGGGAAAGAAAAGCGAATTCCACAAAGAAATCGGGGCGATATATACTCTACCAGAATCAGAAACGGTGGAATCAGATGCCTCAGAAGAAGAAAAAGAAGAAGACTTGTAGAAACAGAAGTACAAAAATAGGAGCACAAACAGCAGCGACACAATGCGGCAACATGTCTCACAAGAAGACCCAGAATAGGCAGAAGTCCAGAACCAAAAATACAAAAAAAAGGGAGCTTAAACGCTCCCTCATGACACAATGCGGTAACGCATCCACAAATATCTACACCTCCCATCCCACATTCCTTTATCATGTGCCAAGTGGCTCTCGCTGCTGATAACAAGCATGACCTTAGTCCAACCCAGTGTGGACGTAGCAGGCCCAGCTGTATAACTTGGGAGTGGCAGCAATGCCTACAGTACGCTGGTAAATCAATCAATCAATCAATCATTCACCATAACGCGATTGAAGTAAATTAAATAAAAATAGAATATAATGTCGTAAGAATTATATAATTTTTAAGGCATTTTAATATATTATTTTTAATTTCTTATTACTTATTTTTTGTTTTATAGTTTTTTTTTATTGTATGTATACTAGGACTTACTAATTCAATAAAATTCTTCTTTTAGCTTTAATTAATTGATGGAGTTATCGCAGTCAGTTATTTTAATCTTATAAACAGAAACGTTATTCGTTTCCAGACGAAAATCGAGAGGTCTCAAGTCTTGGGACTTCCCTGGTCACAATATGTAAGAAGACCGAAATATATACAGTGTGTCCCACTTTTCACGGTAACACCTTTGTAGCTCAGTTATTAGTCACCCAATTTTAACCAAGTTTGGATCAAAGACCTTTATTATACCTTTTTTGAGTAAAACAAAACTTATTTCAGTCATTGGCGTGCATTTTTATTAAGAAAAAAAGGGTCGATTTTTCGAGAAATCATATTAGGCATTTTTTTATTGAAAAACTAATGCAATATTATTGATCAGCATGCTGTAGAACCCCCATATTCAGAATTTTACAACATTTTGACTTTTGGTTTTCGAATTACGGCCCACTTAAAATTGCCTATTTTAAACATTAAATAATCAATAAATTGGTAACGAATCTTTTTTCGCAAGAAAGTCATTCTTTATTTTCTCTTTAAACTCATTTTTTCTACCACCTCATATCATCGATACTTTAAAATTCGGTAATCCTTAATGCCCGAATAATTTACAGATCCAAAATTTTTCAATGAAAATTCTTGGCCTTCGAAATTTGAAAGTTTCAATATGGAATAGTAGAAAAAGTGAATTTAAAGAGATAATGTAGAATGACTTTTTTTCGAAAAAAAATTCGTTACCAATTTATTGATTATTTAATGTTTAAAATAGGTCATTTTAAGGGGACCGTAATTCAAAAACCGAAAATCAAAATGTTGTTAAATTCTGGATATAGTGGTTCTACAGCATGCTGATCAATAATATTGCATTAGTTTTTCAACAAAAAAGACGTGTGGCACTCGGGGACTGCTGCGGTAAAGCTATTGCATAGCATTTTGTATCAACTTATGCAATTATAATTTTATTTATTTATTTTATTCATGCAGTATTACTTTTTCTTTGATATTAATTCAAGTTACACTTTTTGAGCGTGGTGACCGATAAGAAAACAAATTTTTCTATTATTAAATAATGACTTTCTTCATTAATAATAAATGCACTTTGTTCATTCATATTCAAAACACTTTATACACAAATTTTACAAGTACAGCTATTCACTGTTGTACATAAATACCTATACACCTATATACTTTCTCATAAACAGCTGCTTATGTATTCGTCCGATTTCGGAGCAGCTCGTCTCGATTCGTGCGAGTTTCGTAGAGTCGTACAATACGTCTAATCGCACGCACACAACGCCGTGTCGAAGACTGCTGAACTGAAACGACGTTAGACGATGCACGGCCTTCAAGCCACACCTCCTTGCCCGTCGGAGTGGGGAGCGTGAGGTTTTTTCGTTACGGAATTTCTGGATTCGGTCCCCGCGCTCAAGGCCCGCGATAGAAGCTATGCAATAGCTTAAAAAATGCCTAATATGTTTTCTCGAAAAATCGACTATTTTTCTTAATAAAAATGCACGCCAATGACTGAAATAAATTTTGTTTTACTCAAAAAAGATAAAATGAAGGTCTTTGATACCGATCTAAACTTGATTGAAATTGGGTGACTAATAACTGAGCTACGAAGGTGTTGCCGTGAAATGTGGGACACACCTTTCACTGTGCTTTTGCTGATGATATGACTCTTCTATCATGCAATCAAGATGTATATATAATGTCTGAACTTCGGCAGAAAAATTTGATTTCCCTCTTCAACTATTTTACTTCAAACAACCTGGCAATGAATCAGGAAAAAACGTTTTCAATGCAGTTTCATCCTGTTGGCGCCAATTATATATCTAGTCCACTAATTAAACTTCAGCATAAAACAATTGAACAAGTAAAAGACTTTAAGCTTCTAGGTATTTATGTAGATATGACACTAAACTGGAAATCTCATATAGATTATGTATGCAAGAAGTGTTCAAGTATTTGTTTTGCCTTAAAAAGATTATCACAAATTACAAGCAAAAATGTAGTGAAAATATTTTATTATTCAAATTTTGAGTCAACAATTAGGTACGGAGTGATTTGCTGGGGTAATGCTAGTACAGCTAGTCGTGTATTTGTGCTGCAGAAAAGAGCCTTACGTTCTATGTATGGATTGCAGTATCGTGAATCTTGTAAACAGACCTTTATTTCTCAAAACATTTTAACTTTACCGTGTTTGTATATCCTTGAAATTTTAACTTTTGTCAAAAAAACACATTCACGTTTCAGAATATATTACATGAATATAATACACGACATGGAGAAAATTTGCAGCACTCACTTCACAGATTAGAACTTTATAAATCTAATCCTTCACAGTAGGCTAGAACCACCTTTAAATGAAATATGCATGCACTCTCTCAATTCCTACGGGAAATGGTAGCTTTATCTGTCCCGAAACAATTCCCATAAAATTTGAAATCATTCCCTTGGCCGTTTTCTAAAAAACTCGCTTTTAATTTTTTTTCTTTTGAAGTCTCTGAATACCCGGACATATTTCAAACAACCTATCAGTTAAGTATCAGTTATCTTCTTCAATCCGTGATTCTTACGTTTAGACAAAGACAATATCTATTTCCATCGTGCGTTTTTGCATGATTACTTTGATTTTAATCATGGTCACAAAAAATTTTCACTTGGAGTCTTGGATTGTTTGCCTAGTGAATTCTAAAGAGTAACTGACCGAGCGACGCCAATATTCTTTGGCAATGATGACGGTCTCAGATATATAAGGTCGAGCAGCTGCTCTTTTCCCTAGTACATCGCTGTAGACCTGGACCGGCCTCGTGCGGGGTGGGCGAGCTTACTTTACATTAACCCCACTCACAAATGTGAGCGGTGTGGATGATTTTGACCCACCTCCCCGGGTCCTGGCTTGTTGGACCTTGCTGGCTAAGGCTTTCATCTTCTGGCGCTCTTCTGTCTTGATGATCTTTCTTCGCCAGCTTGTCACCCCCCGGGTCATCTGTCTGTTCGGAAACTTAGGGTATTTTTAAGGTATTTTTGGCTGGGATTGACTGCCGGTACGCAGAATGTCAATTCACATCCTGCCATCCGGATCATCGGTTAGGTAGGGATGAGCTGTGTACCTCGAGGAAGTACAGACCTAAGTGCTTTGGTAGCACTTTCGGTCTGCACGGAGCTAGGTGACTACGGTTACTGGACGGCTTTTCGTCCGGTACCTGCAGGGTAGTGGGTGGGAGGTTGGGTTATCGTCATGTCTCTTCTGTGGGTTGTCTTCATCGGCGGTGGTATGGTTCTCATATTCACCCGTTATCTCACTGAGCGAATGGAAAGTTTACTCAGACGGCCAGTAGAGGCGCTCGGACTTCCTTAGCAAATCCAGTTACGCAAATAGTAATGTTATTCATTGGTTACGGATATATTGATAGACAAAAATTGCTGTCATTCAAAATAACATAAGAATAGATCTAATGATTTTGTCTAAATTGACTACTTGGAAAGTTTATAATAATAATAAATACTTTATTAATACTATAAATATACTGTACAAACTACACTGATAAATGTTTACAAAAAAAAAAAAATATATTACAAATACACATAATAAAAAAAAAACGAAAAAGAAGTTAAAATACAACTGTTATGAAACTAATTTCACTTATTATTAATAATTTTATTTTTTATTGCAGTTTTAAACCGCTCTAAACTAGGTAAATCTCTGATATTTTTAGGTATATTATTATATTCCCTAATTCCATTAATTAATAACGACTTTTGCCCTTTTGTGGTTTTTCTGTGATCCACATACATATTACTTTTCCGTCTCGTATTATAAGAATGAACATCTTTAACAAATTTAATTAAATCACACAAATAACTTGGAAACATATTATTGACAATTTTATAAATAAATACCATAGTTTGAATATAAATAATGTCATTGACTGAAAAGATATGTAACACATTTAACATTAAGTGAATAGGTGTATACCGATCGCATTTTAATATTGTTCGCATGCATTTATTTTGAGCGATTTGAAAGTCATTTTTCAAACTTTCATTTACTGAATGCAACAAAGTAGTGCAATACATAAAATGTGGCAAAACAATGGTTTTATATATTGTAAGTTTAGTGTAAGTTGAAAGATCTTTACCTACTCTTTTCAGAAAATAATTTTTTTTGTTGATTTTCTTTATTAAATATTCAACATGTGGCTTAAATGATAATTCACTATCTATTATCACTCCTAGGTATTTATGTTGGCTTACAAATTCAATTTAACCCGATTATTATCAAAACGTCTTGAGTTGTCGACCATGAAGGTTTCTTGTATGTTATTTCCCCAAACTTGCCTTAAGTTTAAATTTGTATTGGAATGTTTAATTTTACTTTCTTGATTGACTTATTAACAAGCTTAATTTAAATGCAAAAAATCAATTTTCAAAAAAAAAAAAATTAAAAGTCAATTTTTTAGAAAACGGCCAAGGGACAGACAGCTACCATTTCCCGTAGAAATTGAGAGAGTGCATGCATATTTCATTTAAAGGTGGTTCTAGCCTACTGTGCCTTACTATGTCGGTACGGTTCTATATAATAAATTAGATATAAGCATAAAATGTTGTACTTTAAAGAAATTTATATCCACTGTTAGAAACATGTTGCTCACTAATGCCTTTGATAGCGTAGATGAATATTTAGCTTTTTAAATTAAACAAAAAAATATATATATATTATGTGTAAATGATTACTTATTAATGTATTCTCTTCTTGACCTGTCCTATATCAACATTGTTTGATCAATTGGATTAATAAAGTATTATTATTATTATTATTATTATTATATACGATATATACTTTATCTAATGGTCATTCAGATTATACATTATCCCCTCTCTCACCCCCTTAAAATTTTCTATCGATGTACCAAACACGCGGTATATTGGAAGTATTAACTATTTATTTAATTATAACAGCATTAATTGGAAAAAAAGTGGAGGTAAAAAATGCAAACCCTTACTAATGTAGTCTTTTATTTAATCCACCGCTCTATCACGAAACGGAATAATAAGCAAAAATGTATTTTAAATTTACCTGTTTCTGGCATGTTGCTTCGTTTTGATGAGGGTGAGATTATTAAAAAATACACGGTGAAATTAATTCAATATGAGAAAACCTTCATCTAATCATCTTTCTGTTTTAAAATAATTATAAAATATAATACCTCGTACCGAGCAAGAATAAATTATTAAAAATGTATTTAACTGAAACAGCGATGTTTGTTTCAAAAAATCGCAAATAATGAAAGTGTTCATGATAGAGTAAGTTTATTAGGCAAGTGTCTAGGTATTTGCTGATAATAGTCTATTGTCCATGTACTGTAGAAAGGAACTAAAACGTTAAAGGGTTTTTATTGTTTCTTATGTTCAATTGACCCCAAGATATGAAAAAACCGCGGAGTGCTACCATTTAAAGTGGTGCGTTTTTGAGATCGAAGTAAAAAGGTCCACTTTTCATATTTTTTTGCTCGAAAACTATGAATTTTTTCTATAAACACGCCAATAGAAAAGTGTGTAGAGAATTAAATTTCCAATCGAAATGGCACCTTCAGAAGTCAAAAAAATTTTTTTTTACAAAAATACGTCCAAAAAACAAAACAAAAAAAACGAAAAAATGCAATTTTTTATTTTTTTTTTATTTTAACCTGTAACTATTTATCGGATACATTTAGGCATAGACATTGCTACATAACAAAAGAAGCCGTTAAAATGAGATTTTGTACACAGTTTTACGATTAATAGTGACCGAGATATAGCGTTTCAAAGTTTGCAACTTTTAACTTTTTTTGCTAATTTTTACTATTTTTTTTTCAAATTTCGTCCTGTAACTTTTTTCTGAGTGAATTTAGGTTTAGACATTATTATGTTAAAGTGAAAGCTGACTTTACGCCCGTTGAAATGGTGGCTGGTAAAAGTCTCTACGACAAATAGAAACCTAGATCAGCGTTTCGAAGAGTGTTACTTTTATTAACTTTCTTCCGATTTTTACGTTCTTTTTTAAATTTCGGCCTATAACTTATTTGCCAAATACAGATATTGCTACATGGAATGCACTCGCAGCATTCTTATTTAAATGGTCTGCATTAGTAGTTTATGTGATCAATATTAACCAAGATACAGTCTAGATATAGAAGATTATTGTACTTAAAAAATAACTTTTTACATTTTTCCATTTCTGAACTTTATTATATCACGTGCTTTTTTTTGTTCTCATAACTTAGATTAATAACTTACATTATGAAATTACTCAAATGCTGGATTTAACATATTTTCAAAATCAAAGTCGATTTCTTCATCGGCATCTATGTAAACATTGTCTTCCGTTATTTGAGGTACATCAGCGTTTTCACAGTTCATTCCCATACATTTTTTGCAAAAAATGGAGCAATTCATTCCCAATTTCCTGCAACCACAGTTTCCTCTGCATCCTTTGGTGCATTTACAGGCTATTTTTTCCAGCAAAACTTGTGGTACGGGAGGTTTATTTGTCAAAATTGGTACTAGTCCATTTTCTGAACTTTTCCAACCCCAGATGAGAGGATTTACAATATTTCCTTTCCTACCACTTGAAGTGGTAGCACTCCGCGGTTTTTTCATATCTTGGGGTCAATTGAACATAATAAACAATAAAAACCCTTTAACATTTTAGTTCCTCTTTTTTTGTACATAGACAATAGCCTATAAGCCGCGTTCTCTTTTTTGTGTTTATTTCAAGATGATATAAAACAATTAAAAATCTAAACTCTGGATTGATAATAACATACTCATAATTACAATATCATTAAAACTGAATTATAGTAAAAAATTTAACATATTTTATTAATATTTAGTTATAAGCTGCGCGAGTGCTTCTGGAAAACTAATAAAAATAAGATAAGAGATGCAATACAATTTAAAATTAGAAACAAAGAATATAAATGACAGCAATGAATTATTGAAGTGTGACCATGATACCCCTGTGTAAGCCTCTCAGTAAATTATTCTAATCATTATAAAAATATTTAAGTGAATTTAATTTAAATTATGCCCGAAATAATAAATAACGTATTGTTCGTAAAGCATGGTCATATAAATTTATTATAATTTTTTTAAATTAAAAATACTCAAACTAATTTAATTTAAATTAAACCTGAATAATAAATGAGGCATTGTTGATATATTGCGTCAAAACTGAATTTTCACAGCACTTCAACGGAGGTATGCGTGGTGTAAGCTTCTTTCAGAAAAATGGTATTTTCTAAAAAAGCATACATATACGCCGATATTCTCCTAATCGCCGCAGGACACATCAGGACTGAAAACAAACTTCAAGAAAAGCATAATAATGGAGCGAGACTCATCAACAAAAGAGAATCACGGGCAATCAACCGTCCACTGAGAAAAATAAACCATCATGGAACCTTACCAAATGTAGGTATATAGGCATCAAACGGCCAACGATGATATATGGAGTCAAAAAACGAGGCAATAACAAAAGCCAACAACGAAAACAGCGACATAAAACATCAACACTATTAGGAGGAAAGACAATTAAAAAAGAACAGAAATGTACGCAATGAAGTATTGGGGATATGCCCAAGGAAGAGATCCAATACATCTACTGAAGAAAACGCTAGCACTGAACATCAACAAACTAAAAATAGGGAGACCATGCTACAACGGAGAACAACAAATGAAAGGATCAGGATCAAAAAATGAACACCACAAAGAAATCGCAAGATATATCACCACAATCGGAAACCTGGGAATCAGAAGACTCAGAAAAAGAAGATTCGAAGAAGCAGAAACAAAAAAAGAGCATAAACATTCCATATTACGACACAACGGTGCAACATATTTCACAAGAAGACTCAGAAGAGGCAGAAGTCCAAAAACACAAGAAAGGGAGATTAAACGCTCCCATCAATTTCACAAATACCTACACCTCCCATCCCACATTCCTTTACCATGCGCAATGCAGCTCTCGCTGCTGTCAACAAGCATGACAACCCACCATGGACGTAGCAGGCCCAGCTGCATAACCCTGGGAGTGGCAGCAATGCCTACCGCACGCTGGTAAATCAATCAATCAATCAGAAACAGAGAATATAATCATGATACTATACACGCATACCTCCCCTTACTGCAGTCCCCGCTGTACCGTCACGTAAGAGCCAACTAGTTCAGCGGTCAATTTTACTTCCACATCCAGTGGAAGTATAGTAACGACAAAAAAATTTTTAAAATTTTTTATTGTTCAAATAGCCCTAAGATGTCACGAAACGTCGAGATTTTAAGTTTGAGCGAAAAAAAAAATTCTGTCTGTCTCTCTGTCGGTTCGTCGGTCTGTCTGTCTGTCTGTCTGTAACTTTTTTTGTGTGCGCACGTTGACTCTGAAGCGTTTAAGATATTGACTTGAAATTTGGTACAGATATGTATTTTAACGAGATCTAGAACTAGATTATATTTTCATCTTGTTCCGTCGAAGGGGTAAATTGGGGTAAATTTGGGGTAAATGGGTAAATCAAGCAGGTAGGAGTCCATACAACTGGTATTTAGTATGTACAAGAGAAGCTAAGGTCTCAAAAAAATTTTTGGCATTAGCCACCCCCATTACCAACCCCCACCCCCTTATTAAAGGGGATGAAAAAAAAATGATGATTTAGTTAGTGTATATACAAGAACCAGAAACCTCAAAATATTTTTTTACTTCATCCACCCCCACTACCACCCCCTATTACCACCTCCACCCCACTACCGATGTGGGGTATCATTTTATGGGTTTTTGGGGTAGAGGATTTCAAATATTATATTATTAAAGTTCCATAAACAATTATTTCCACACACAAAGTTTTTTCGTTGTGGTTGACTTGGATAGAGAATCTGGATGTGGAAGTAGTGATTCCTTGGGCAGCGGTTTTATTTTAGATGTAAACTAAAATTACCTTGAAAGAAGTGTTTAGAAGCTTATCCTTCGATGAAATAAGAAATTACGACTCTTTTGAATGGCCGAAACAAAACATTCAGCCAAGAATGTAAAATAAAAATTGTAAAATAATAGATACAATTATTTTTCGTTTAACTCGCCCTAACTCAAAAATGGGACAACGAATTAATCTCAATTTTTTACCATGTTAATAAAATGTGTTAATATGAATGTCAAATTTTAATAAGTAAAGAAAATATTTCTTTTCTAAGACCATGTCGATAAACTGTGAAATTTTACAGGTTCGAATAGGACACGCGAGAAACTTTTTTATCTTTCGAATTAGATACCAAGTATATTGAGGACGTATGAAGGTAAAGGATGCAGCTCACTTTTTTATTTGAAACTCTTTTTTCTAGAACTAACAGTTTTCGAAACAAATGCAATTGAGTATACAGAACGCCATCGCGGACGATACAGTGCAGAGAATGCTGTGTAAGAACTAATGGACCTACGTTAGTGTTTAATGAAATCGAATTCAGATTTTCTTGCAGGGTCAAAAAACGAATGAGATTTTTGAGCAAATCAATGGAGAGTCATTAAATATTTGTAATAATTACCATGAGAGAACACATTAATATATCCCGGGCTATTGAATTAAGTCATACCACGGAAACACTATTTTGCAAATGCAAAATGTATTTTCATAATAGAAACATTGTGGTTTTTTTTAAATGTCTCGTATTAGACCGCCAATGCACGCCAATGAGCTAGTGGAATTATAGCTTTTTATACATCATTTTAAAGAAAATTTTATAAGCTATATTTAAACTCTCTTGACATTTTCCTCTCAATTCACTTCTTACGAAGATATTGTGGATAAATTGAAAAAATGTACCTTTAGGGGTGATTTTGGGGTGGTTCAACCCCGAATTCGAGATGCCAACCGAAATTTTCGGAATCAGCGGGGTCGAGTTACTCTAAAAATCTGGGTTGGCAAAAAGTAATATGGTTTTCTTTCTAAACATTCGAATTTGAAGAAATAAACCTAGACTATTCTTTTTTCCTTAATTTTTAGAATTCAAGAATTAATAATTTTAGAATTAAGAAAGAAAGAAGAATTCAGTGGAGTGCGATGCCTCAAGAGTTTAATTTTCTGTACATGATTCATTTGAAGTTGTCGGTTGTGAATGTATATTTACGGAGTTATCTTCAACTTTTAGTCCCTCAGAATCGGAGCCAGTATTTACAGTTCCATTATTATTATCACCATTATCGTCATCATCATTTTATCATTATTAAAATGTTGAGGCTCATCAGGTCCAGCCTTGGGGGGCGACCGTGCCCCGCACGAGGGCGCCGTACCCCAGGGGGCTCCACGAGCTTAATATACTTTTTATTTTCGAGTAAAATTTATGAGGACAAAATTTTCTTTTTTTTTCGATTTCGTGGTTATGTATTTTCGCCACATTTTAATACTATTTGGTTGAATTATTTCTGCTCCAAAATACCTGGCGCCTGGTCTATAATTAGTCCTCTTAGATATTAAAGAATATGCCTAGTTGAATGGATTAATTAGAAAATCTCTCAATGTCGGTTTTATGACATAATGATGTCATCAATGCATGTGTCATTGGCATTCATGGGCTCAATTTTGTATTTTAACTTGACACTGATTGACTGCGACCACTAAGTTACTCTTTAAATTCCAAAACCATCACTAGCACAAACATAATATAATATTTTCTAATTAAATTACAAATCAGCGATATTAACAAAGGAAATCAATAACACCATATGTTCTCTTAGCACAATACCACCATATTTCATCAAAAGTGTCATCAAGTATTGAGTAATGTATGATAAAATGAACTTGTAATAATGCAGTGATAATTGAGTGCGCTGCATTTAATACCTTAATGATGTAGCTAATGAGGTTATTCGTCTAATAAACCCGCTTCCCGGGAATAGGCTCTTTCCAACCAACAGTTCTACCAGTCACCGCATCAGTGCTTTGCAACTCAATTAGGAAACAATTTTGTACAATTTACTTTTACTTCCACTGCAGATAGTTTTTTTGAGTCTTGCTGGAGTTATTTCATATAAAGTTGGAATGACTTTTATTGCATTTGTACGAATTTATGGAAAGAAAATTTATTTGACATAAATACTTTTGAACTTGTTCTAGACACAGAATTATTTGTGTCAATCAATAATAAGAAACTTTATTTATTGTTGTCAACATTTCAATAATTTGATTTAGCCAACCTCAGCATAAATTATGGCATTAACAAAGCAGGATTGTAGAATACCATAATCTTAAGAGAGATAAAATAGATGGTAAAACCAAAAGTGTACATCTTACAAGTTGCTTTATCCAATAAACGTTACGCGTATAAGTTAATTGATGAAATCATTATTATTCTGTTCGCATATACGAAAACAAATGGTATATTGTATTTGATCAGCACATTTTTAAATCCGTAAATGTCGCTCGTACAGAAACATTTTCATATGACTGTGTTAGTGAAAGAATTCTGAACTTTAAAAATGTCCGCCTGTGTATCGGTCTGTCCGTGTATCATGTTTCTTGTAAGCGCGAAAGTTTGACAGTAAGTTAATGTTAATTGGAGAAATGAATATAAAATAAAAATCCTGTGAAATATTAATTCCCATCAATGATTTATATATTTTACTAAAAGACATTTAATAATGGTATAATATCCAATTGTTGATGAGATTTTCAAGTTATTTCAAAGTTTACGGATTCGTAGTTTAAGAATAATGATACTATAAGTAGTTACACTTTTGACTCGAAATCGAAGGGTCGTGGGTTCAAGATACAAATTGGTCGGACATAACTGTTTTTTACTTTATTTTTAACACGCTTATAAAGATCATAACGCTGAGGTGTTAACATCTCACTAATAGCATACCCAGACCCTTTAAAATTTTCTTCTTATATGATATGTTATGTCGTTTCCAAATGTGAACAAATTCTAACACTATCGCTTGTTTTTGTTTCGTTCCTTACACCACACCGATAGCAGTCCGATATGTCATGTTTTGTTAGTAAAGTATCCTCGTTCTCATTTAATTGTAACTTGGTGTTCAAAATATTTGTTAATATAGAAAATAAACCCTTTTTTCGTAATAATTTATTTTTGTTTAACTTTTGAGCGTACATATCTACTTGTAGGTTGATTTCACTAACCTGTCTAAGTTGTAAAAAGGATTCTTTTACTGTAGCCTCGAATCTCAGAAATTCTTGCTTTAGATGATCGATTTTTGTTACATTTCCTGGGACACTATCCTCTTTTCACATTCCTGATAATTCACCTTTAAACTTTCCCAGTTATAGTGAAAAGTTTTCTTCTAATTCTTGTAAACGAGTGATAATATCACCATGACCAGTTAATTTTTTATTTATATTGCCATTTCCTCTCGTTTTTACAGACATTCTGTGCAAGTTAAGTTTGATTTATGTTATTAGTTACTATTTAAGCACTTTACACAGCAGTATTAGTACGTATTAGAACACCAAAATGGCTGCCATTAAAGAGGGCCGCCATTAGCCGCACTAAATTTTTTTGTATTTCAGCTGCTAATGGTCCGATTTCAATTTTTTTTTTGTTTGTTTGAAAGCTCTTGTGAAGAGGACACTTTTTTGTTCCAATACATTTATCTCTTCACATTAAGGATTCTGCGCAATTTTCAAAAACCTGAAAATTCCATTTTTCTCATGAATTTCATTGATAAGTAATAGTCGGGGAGCCCTCCCTAGCTATACGTGCACCCCCCGCCCGATCCTTGGGGACAATGTTTTTCATAAAGATTAAAGCCTAAGGAACAATTTAAGACATGTTCTAGAAAAAAAAAACTGGCTTTCAAAATGGCGGCCATATGTTAAAGAAAACTGTTGCCAATGTTGTTTTTGTCATTTAACACAAAAACTAAAAAAGATAGACAAAAACTTTTGTCACAAAAAACAACGTCCATAAAATTTTCGACAATTTTGTACCTATACAATATATTGATAGGAGTTACCATTTTCCAGATAAATTAGTCCAAAATTAAGAAAACATGGAAATTCATATATCGGTAAATCACTTAGAGGAAATAACTGTGACAATTATTGTAAGGCGTATAATATAACTTTATATTATTAACATAAAAATAAAATAAAATAAACTGAAAAAAATTAATAATAATAATAATATTATTATAATTCGCACACATTCTGGAAAACGGTAACTCCTATCCAAATACTGTATAGGAACAAAATTGTAGAACATTTCATCCACTTTGTTTTTTGTGCAGAAAGTTTTTCTCCATCTTTTTTAGTTTTTGTGTTAAATGACAAAAACAATATTTGCATTCCTTTTTAAACAGATGCCATTTTGAAAGTTCAGCCAGTTTTTTTTTTTTTAGGACATACCTTAAATTGTTCCTTTGGCTTTAATCTTTATGAAAAACATTGTCCCCAAGGATCGCGGGGGAGGGGGTCGCACGTACAGTTAGGGTGGGCGTCCGTAGTGTTACGTTTTATATTGAATTTTATATTTTACTAGCTGACCCAGCAAACGTTGTTTTGCCATATAGATTATAAATTTTCGTCCAAAAAATAAAAAGAAAATTTCTGGATAGGGCCGCCCTTAACACCTAGGGGTATAAAAAATAGCCTACGACCTATTCTCAGACCTACCAAATATACACCAAAAATTTCATAAAAATCGGTCAACGTTTCGGAGGAGTTCGATAACAAACACTGTGACACGAGATTTTTATATATTTTATTTTATTTTAAGAGATGAAGCATTTATCTGGAAAATGGTAACTCCTATGCAAATATTGTATAGGAACAAACTTTTAGAAGCACTTTATTTTTTGTGCAGAAAGTTTTTCTCCATCTTTTTTAGTTTTTGTGTTAAATGACTAAAACAATATTTCATTTTTTTTTAATGGACCTTAAATTGTACCTTGGGCTTTAATCTTTATGAAAAACATTGTCCTAAAGGATCGGGGGGGGGGGGGGGGTGCACGAACATTTAGGGTGGGCTCCCGTGGTATAAGTTTTCAGTTCTGCTCAAAAAGGATTTATGTAAATGGGGTTCCGTATATATGAAGAAAGACTTGTTTCCATAAACAACAGTGATTTTAATTATTTTGGAAACATTTATTATATTAAGGAAACAAATTTTTACAAACAAGATGACTAAATACTAAGAAATACTTATTTGAATGAACTGCTTTTATACAGATCTTATGACTCTAGATCAAGCAATCATCTTCTTCATTTTCCAATTCATCCCTGGAACAAAATAATTATACATTATTATTATATTAAGGCATTGAATCAACAAAGCAATATTATGATCTTGAAACTGAGAAACGAATTTAAAAACAATCAATTAAACGCATATCTTTTATTATATTTATTACTGCATTGTCGATCTCCAATGCAGTTCGAGCAAAATAGCGTGCATGGAGCCTTGGCCTGTGAACAGGAGCATCGTGTACAGCATCCGGGGCAACTACACTTAACCAATTCTCTGCAGGAGGCCATAATAGAAGGAAGAGAAAACAAAACCGGCATCCACTCCCCAGAAACCATGGTCCATCCCTATTCTTCTGGCCCTGGAATGTTGTCCTGCTGAGCGAAGTCAATGCTGCCTTAGTGCCTCTTTTGTTGGGGGCAGATTTTGTAGACTGCGACTTTTTGAAATAAAAAGAAGCTTTCTAATGTGATTGACTGAGAAGTCATCTTCGTCTTTGTAGTAAAGCAAAACTGTAAAATTCTCCAGAACTTGAAAAGTCTCATCAGAAATAGACTTTTGTGGTAGAGAGATAGCTTGGAAGGCCTCAGCGGCTCCAGGAAATGATTTCTACATTTTTCAGGAAATCTGTTTCCCTTTGATTGCAAAATATGGCGTTACATCTGATCTAGTGAATGCACGGAATCATCTCAATGCAACTGTTTTATGTTCGTGTATCTCTGACCCTTCCCAGTACCAAGGAGAATCCACATCTCCTGAAGTTCCGCAGTTGTCAAAATGTGAAAGAAAGAGATTGCTAAAACAACTACATCAGTATCTCCTGTGCAAATAATTATTTTTTTCCTGCCGTCTGCTTTTTCCTGTTGCCTGCATTGTACTCCATCAATTGAAGTTCCATGCGGCCGAGATGAATGAATAATGCCATCAACCTCAGTACTGATGTGAGCCCAATCAAACTAAAAATGCATGTTCTCCAGGTAACTTAAAGAGTTTTATCTTATTCTGATCGCAACAGAGGAAGTCATTCCAATTTTTTTGTAGCATATTTCCTTGTGCTACTTGGCGACGAAGACCAACGCCTCTCTTATCTCTCACACGTTTCTTCAGACAAGTTTTTGAGCAAGTTTTCCAAGAAACGTGTATTCTGTTTGCATGGAACCTCTCAGCATCAATTCAAAATTCTGTTTTTGAATTCCGCAGTATTTTCCAAAAGTCCGTGAAAATTAAGAAATATTTGTTTTTTTTTGAAAATTGTGCAGTACCCTTAAGGTGTAGAGATAAATGTATAGGAACAAAAAAAATGTCCTATTCACAAGAGCTTTCAGACAAAAAAAAGAAAATCGAAATCGGACCGTTAGGAGTTGAGATACAAAAGAATTTAATGCGGCTAAAGGCGGTCATCTTTAACTTCCCGCCATTTTGGTGTTCTACATGGATTTTCAAGTGGTTCCCTATCTGGAAAGTTACCTTTTGACATCAAGTATGACCACAGAAAGTGGCATATTCTAATCAAAAAGTGCAGCTTTTCAGCTTTTTTAGCTATGTGTCCGATATACTATATCATATGTTTATTATGTTAAATTACTGTTTGGAGGAGAATCACAATTCGTGCCTACTCGCGCGCTGCCATCTTAAATACTCTTTTCCTTGCGATAATTTACATCCTTCATGAACTTTCTTCAATTTAATTAATTATGCAATATTAATATTAACGGATTATACCTTTTAGAAACTCTGCGCAATATCCTAAAGTAGTTTAATATTTTATTTACTGAAATTGCGGCTACCTATTACGGAGTGGGTAGGTGCGATAATTTAGTGCGGTCCTCAGAGTTATTACTGGTATATTTTATTTTTATATTTCTTACCTACATAATGGAAGACAATTTTTCACCTGAGATACCACAAAGGGAAATACTATACTATTTAGCATTTTTTTATGTCACACTTTACGTTCCGCAAGTTAAGTGTACGGGTAGCTACAAGCCAAGCCGCTTTTTACCTTTATGATATATTTCGACGTTATTTTATACTGCCTAATATAAAAGAAATACCTTTTAAAAGTTAACAAAGCAAGAGGTATGGATTATTAGTGGGAAGACAAAAATTACTTCATTCCTCGCTGAGTAAATATACAGGGTGTTCTAAAATTTCTGTCGTTAACTTTAGGTGGTGATAGTTTTGCAAAAATATAAGTAATAGTTCATTAATAAAATGAAATATATCTATTAAATATAATAAATATGACATATTTTATAATGAGACTCAAGAATTGAACAAAAGACAATTTAACTATAGATTAATTAATTTACAATATAAAAAATGTCTCCCAAGTTGGCAGAAGGCGGTATGGTGCCAAGGATTGACGCCGCATTCCCTCTCTGAGTTGCCAAACTGATTCTCTGGATGAGAAAGTACTTTTCGTTTCGTTTGAAACGCCACGAATTTTCTTTCCTATGCAATTAATAAACTTTTTAGCCTCATCGCCCCATGGACCCAAGGTTTCAACTCAGACCGGCAAAAAAAAAGAAACGAGATTCCAGTTCTTTGTATTTATTTCTTTCAGTATCTTCTTCGATGCGGACAGCTTCTCCAGGTTTTTGGGATGTTAATACAGTGCCAGTGTATCACGACACGCAGCGTGTCATAGACGGGCCTTTCCCCCTTCCCATGGTACAAGGGATATTCCATCGGCCCTTTTTCCGTCCCTTCTGCAACACCCCACTGCTTCAAGTACTGAAGGAATTTCTGCCGAAACCAGAGCTCTCTTGATGAAGTCGTTGATAATTCCATGACGAGACCACCTCCCTGTACTTTTGCAACATGATAGGCCATGATGACCAAAGATATCTACGGGTTCACCGCAAGTACAGTTGTGGGGTTCGCAAGGCAACGGCGATAAGAAAAGATGAGTGAGTCGTCTAAGAGAGTTCCTAATGATGGTGATGGTAAAGTATTAAGTCAGGCATCAGATTCTTTTTGTTGAACTGCGAGCAAACGTGTTTTTCCTTTGAGGCCTTGATTTTGAGTCAGTATGTTGCTGAGTATACGTAAACATATTTGTTTATCCCAATCTCTCTGGTAAATGCTGGTAATTGGATCCATGCTACTTAAAGTAGACCAATTAGCTAGAGCTTCATCAAAGGCTTTGTCAGGGCACTGAGAGATGTACATGGGAAGAATCGAAAGTAGTAATTGTGAGACATTAATTGAGTAACATAATGTAGTTACGTTTCAGATTCCTAGACCACCTAAAGCTACAAGTAATGTAGATTGCTACCATGAATGAAAGTACAATTGCAAATTTCTGCTATGTTTCTTTTAAGAAAGTAGTCATAATCGATAAGATCTTCCTTGGGTCTCCAACAAGGGGAACAGCGTAATAAGTAGGTTAAGCGTGGGGTTGCCAAAGAATTTTTTAAAAGATAATAAGATGAATTTTTTTAACCCCATGCAGAACCTTTTGGATGTTTCTATTTTCGACTTTATAGCTCCACTAATACCACCATTGAATAAAGGGCATCCTAAGAGCGAAATTTCTTCAAAATGCTGGATTGAAATGCCGGGCGCTCTACTCTCAAAATCTTTTAAAATTTCATATTTTACATTTGGGTCACTAGAAAGAATTAAAAGTTGATATTTCTTAGTGTTGAGTGATAAGTCAATTTTTGAAGACTCTTCTATAATTTTTTGAAAGCCTTGTAAAACAATGTGGTGATTATCAGCCAAAGTTCCATTATCCAGATACCAAATATTTAGTTCAGATTTTAGGGAGGTATCCATGGCTGAAGCACAAGACAAAAAAGAACAGGCCCCAGTGGGTCCCCCTGTTGAACACCTATTTCCGAAGATATTGTGTGATTCCAGTAAGATAAAATTGTAGGCCCACTATAGCACAGCTTCAGAAAGGGAAGAAAGTCGGGCATTATTTCCCTTGCTCTACTGAGGACATCGGCCCTTGAAACCATATTAAAAGCATTAAAGTAATCTATTTTCAAAAAGACTTTTACCGAATTGTGGCAAAATGATAAGTATTTTCTGGCTGAATGCGCCCCTGCCTCTGCTCCATAAAGCGTAACTGTAAAGTTCGTAAGAAATTTTCGACGGGTCCTGAAATTCTTTCGCTCGCCATTTTAGCGCAAAATCTTCGTAAGCTACAGCCAACAGCGATAGAACTTTTTTACTTAGAGCACAGAGTGATGCATAGATGATATGACTAATGTCAAGTGGGACTAAGGGTTGAAACATTAGGTCGATAATTCCAGCCAAAGAGGGAAAGAGTAGATGAAACTCAACAGAGTTCTTCCAAAATTATATCTTTTAAGTGTTGTGATTTCAGTGAGTCAAGTCCACCAGCTGAATACGGAGAAAAAGCACAATTGCACTGCGAACTTCATTTATGGTTACTACAGGAACAGGATTGGAGGATTGTTCATCATCTGTACTCGGAAATGTAGAATCATTTGAGGCTTTTGGGTGTTTCTCCTGGAGCTTCGAAAAGGTCGAATTGTCGTTTGGTGCTAGAGAGTCTTGGGAGCATAAGAGGCGACTGACTCCTCATACATCACCGTCTGATAATTTTGATTGAATTTTCTTATGAAGATCATCATTGCCTACATTATTTTTACGTTTTTTTGTATTTTGATTAGTAGACAAATTCAGGTGACTGAAGAGTTATCATGTAAGCAAGAATCCAAAATATTTGAAAACTCTTCCGCTATACCAGCATGCGCACTTTCTGGAATTCGCTTCAAAATTGGTACTGAGGATTTTAAATTAGATAGGAGATCGGATATGGTAGTTGGATCAGTAACGTCTACACAAGGAGCCAGTTGATTTGGATGCAACTGTGTCTCGAGTGGGTGGTCGTCTGACGTGACGCTCCGAGTTTAATCCACATATGACCGGGTAAAACTTATGTGACCGTGGCTTAAATTAACTGAATTGTGACTTTGAAAAATTCGCATAAGTCGATCTTACTATATCTAAGATTAATTACGCAGTAAAAGTGATAATTGAATTCATAATAGTGCAGTATATAACAGTATACAAATAGTTCGACCCAAATCCAAGTGGCTAAGGCATCTAGTACGATATAAAAGGTCGGTGTAGTGAGCGGTAAAAACATCTGGTTACCATCAAGTGACAAGTATCGAGCACCGATAGACCCAAGGACAAACAGACAATACCAGTAATAATATTCCTAACCCTCGCCGTCAACATATTTGTGAGACGTTGCCAAACTGAATAACTTTTCTGAAAACGTCTACAATGGCTAACGTATGCTTCTGCTGTAAAGCTGAAACTGAATCCTCCAAACTTATCAAGTGCTCTATTTGCAGCAATGACTTCAAATATTCCTGTGTTGGGCTTACTCTGACCGACACTAAGGCAATACACTCGAAGCCTGGGCTTTCTTTCACATGCACAAGCTGTACTATCATTGGCAAGGATATGAACGAACTTAAAAGGGTCATAGTTGAACTCAAAAACGAAGTTGTGGTCCTGAAAGCTCAGCATCAGGAAGCTATCAATAATAAGCCTCTCAGTGGGGAAAATTTCAATGAAATTGTGCAAGAGGTCATAGAGCGCCAAAAGAGATCGAGAAATATAATTATTTACGGCATCAAGGAGAATTCAAGTGCTGATACAGAAACTAATTTAAATCATGACAGAGATTATGCAAGAAATGTGGTAAATTTCGTAGCTATTGGTGTCTCTACCCAGGTCATTAAGTCTATGCGTCTTGGGAAGTATTCACCTGATAGCCGGAAACCTAGACCTATCCGTATTACGTTTGACAATGAGCAGTCAGTTAATATAATTATACGTAACGCTAAGCAACTAAAGGACTCCGAATTCAAAAACATATCAATTTCGCTTGATCGTACCCCGAAACAAATAGAATACTATAAGACCTTAAAGAAACAACTTGATGAGCGCATGTCAAATGGAGAAACCAACCTTAAAATAAAAAACGTCAACGGAATACCTAAAATAACATCAATAACACCTTTAAACTAAATAAGCCCAATGGAACAAAGTTGTCCGATTTTTTGCTGTATTTTCAAAATGTTTGAGGATTGAGGAGTAAGGTAGACGAGTTTTGTGCCGGAATCAGTGATAACGAGTATTCATTTGTTTGCCTGACTGAAACGTGGCTGTCCAGTGACGTGTTAAGTTCAGATTACTTTGGAGGAAATTATCAGGTGCTACGATGTGACCGGAAATTTGAGGCCATTGGTTTGTCACGTGGGGGAGGTGTACTCATAGCCTATAAAAGTGACTTGAATGTTGAAAGGTTAGACTTATCTTACGTAGAGAATAATTTCCCATCAATCGATTTAGTTGGATGTAAACTTTATCTCAACTCATGTTCAATTTTTATTTATACTTTGTACATGCCGCCTAGTGTATCAGCTGCAGATTTTGAAAACTTTCTTGAGATGTTTGAAAATATTGTGTTAAATCAGGATAATGTTATTATTTTAGGAGACTTCAATATTCCAAACTTTAATAACCTACTAGGACACGATGCTAAATATCAGAAAATACAAAATTTTCTTAATTTAAGTAACTTAAAACAGTTAAATAACGTTTGCAACAGTAGTGGCAGGTTATTGGATTTGGTTATTAGTAACTTAAGTTGTGAAGTATATCGAGACTCAGTTCCCCTTATCAATGAAGATCTGCATCACCCTTCGCTACGGATCAACGCCTCAATTACTGATAATCACATTAACTTCTCCAATAATAATGATAGTATTAAAAAATTTAATTTCCGTAAAGCAAATTATCCTAACTTATATACAGAACTTCTAACAACTGACTGGAATTTCCTTAATTCATATACCGACGTTAATCTAGCATGTGAAATGTTCTATAGCAAACTAACAATTATATTTGAAGAACACGTGCCAACTTTTATTAACTTTAAGCGTAAATATCCATCTTGGTATACCCCTGATATAATCAATAATATCAAACTAAAAAGCTATTATCACAAAAAATACAAACAAACCAAATTAGCTAAGTATTTAGATCAATTTAAAAGATTAAGGTCATCAGTTAAATCAGGAATCAAAATAGCTTCTAAATTATACCTTGAACGTTGAAAATAACAT
Source organism: Rutpela maculata (assembly GCA_936432065.2). Lineage (NCBI taxonomy): Eukaryota > Metazoa > Arthropoda > Insecta > Coleoptera > Cerambycidae > Rutpela > Rutpela maculata. The sequence continues at coordinate 61,317,068 of OW386285.2, forward strand.
AAAAAATGATTCCAAATACTTTTGAACCTACATTCACTCAAAAAAACAACAAACCAGAATACCAGGTAAAGTTGTTAAGAACGATGTAGTTTTTGAAGCTCCTGAATCCATTTTTGACGGATTTAGTGATTATTTTATCAGTGTCTACTCATCTTCAACTAGCCTAAATACTGATACCGAACTCAATTGTTTTAACTACTTAGCTACACTTAATATCAGTGAATTTACTGAAAGGGACTTACTGAATTCTGCCAATAAGCTAAAAAACAAAATGATATCAGGTCATGACCAAATCCCTAGTTTCTTAGTAAAAGATTGTAGATATGCCTTTGTAACTCCTCTATTAATTATTTTCAATCTCATTCTTAAAACTTCTGTCTTTCCTGATACGTGGAAAATTGCGAGAGTATGGCCGGTACTTAAATCCGGTGATCCTTCTCAAATGATTAATTATAGGCCCATTTCTATTCTTTGTAATTTGCAAAACTTTTGGAGATATCACTCTATAGCTATATTTATCCTGCAGTAAAAAACCTCATCTCACCGCACCAGCATGGATTTATGGAGAGCCGCTCCACCGTAACAAATTTAGCAGTTTTCTCCCAATACGTGGCTTCCAAACTTGATAATCGTGGACAGGTGCACGTTATATATACCGACTTCGCCAAAGCTTTCGATCGCATGGACCACGGAATAATTTTGATTAAGTTAAATAACTTTGGATTTGATGAATCTCTTATAGCACTCATTAAATCCTACTTAACCAACAGAATTCAGTATGTATCTTACAACGGGTTTGATTCTAAAAAATTCATTGCTACCTCTGGTGCATCCCAAGGATCAAATCTTGGCCCTCTACTATTCCTGCTTTTCATTAATGATTTGGCACAGATTGTCGATTGTGAAAAAGTGCTATTTGCTGATGATCTCAAAATTTAGCATGCTGTAAAGAATATTGAAGATTGTATATTTATTCAAAGCCAGTTGATAAAGATTGAAGATTGGTGTGAAGAAAATAATCTTCAATTAAACATTCAAAAATGCAAAAGCCTAACTTTCACACTAAAGAAACACTACACAGAATTCACTTATCAATTTAAGTCCACAGACCTAAGCCGGTGTGAATCCATAAAAGATCTTGGTATAGTATTTGATCCAAAAATGTCATTTAATGAACATATCACTCAATGTACAACCTCTGCACTAAAAATGTTAGGCTTTATAATTCGAAACTGTCGTAATTTTCACGACCACACTGCATTAAAAACACTTTATTTTTCTTATGTGAGATCTAAATTAGAATATGGTTCGTTGATTTGGTATCCATTTTATAATGCACAAGAATTGGCTGTAGAAAATGTTCAGAGGAAATTTTTTAAGTTCTTACAATATAAAGTCTCAGGAGTATATCCTGTAAGAGGGTATGATCAACATCTGCTGTTAAATTCCTTGAATTTTCAATCGCTACATCTGAGAAGGGTGTTATCTTCAATAAGTTTAATCTACAAGCTCCTACATAATAAAATTGATTGCATTAGTCTTGTCAATCAAATTTCATTTCGAGTTCCACCATTTCATACAATTGTTTCGACTACTTTTCACTTACCTGTAGCCAGAACCAATATATTGTTACGGCCACCTATATACACAATGTGCAATAGTGTGAATGACGTTTCTATGATCTGTGATATACATCACAACAAATTAAAAGAGCTCTTCGAAATGGTTGCAAATCATGGAAATTTCATTTAACTTCTGGAAATTTCATTTAACTACTGTATCTTATTTAACTAACTTGCTTATATAACTTAATTATTTAATCCATTTTGTAATTTTATTTCATAATTTTTAACTTAGGTTACTTTAGCATAGTTTAATATTAATTATTAATTTTGTCCTGTAATTGGATTCATTGTGATCTGTTGGGCAATAAAGGTGTTTATTTATTTATTTATTTATTTAGATTTGTGGCCGGAAGTGCTTCTTCAGAGAGTTCTTTGAATGTGTGGCCTTAGAGTAGATTAATATTTAATATATATTCTGCTAGAGCGATGAGATTCTATATGCTATTTAGTGGTGTCGTATGCTGTATGAAAAATATGCAGCCATTGGGAGGTTACCCAGTAATTTTCTGTGTTTGAATTATTAATTAATTAATTTAAAGAATGTGATAAATAATATGTGGATCATAAAATTAATAATTGATATATATCTTATGAGACTCACAAGTCATAACTCTTTTTTATGTATGGTATAGAAACGCAATTGTAGAAGACAAGACAGAAATGAAATAAAATATAGTGACATGTTATATGGAATGAAAAGTCAAAAACATAAACAAAAAAAATAATAAATAAATGTATATTTATTCTGTTTTGATTGTAACAAAAAAAAGCAACGCTAAAGTACATTCATCGAGGAGCGATAATACGGATAAACAAATCCAGTAAACATAGAAAGTCCGGCAAAGTGCCGGGCCAATGCATTTATTGCCGGGCAACTGTCGCTTGTCGTGTAATGATGCTGGCCCTCTGTCTTATAAGTAACTAAATCGCGATGATAAATATGCTTTGATGGCCCAACAACGATAAAATGGCAATTGACCGTTAATTATTTCAAAATTAATCTGTTGCAATATGTAATATAGCTATTATGTTTTATTTAATCATAAAATAGACTACATGTAGGTTAAATATCACATTTTTTTTGTATTAATGTAGGAAAAAATATGAATTATATATACCAACACCACCTAGCGCTGGCAAGTGCAAATACTGCAAATTCACAATTGATGAGTCATCAGACAACGACAAAGTTCGTGGACAAGGCTCATAAATAGCGTTATTGGTTATTTTTTTCGAGTTTTGGAGTTTTATTTGTTTATTTATTGAATAGTCTTTATTGTCGTGAAGAGGTAAGTAATTGATAGCTCTATAAAATATACGTAATGTTCAATTTATGGATAAATTATAATTGTGCCATGATTTGCTTGAAGGTTATGTTTACAATTTTTCGATTAATTTAATAATAAGTATTTTAATTTTATATTTTATTTTCAAAACGAAATTAGGTATGAGTTTCTATTTGTTTTTATTTTAAGGTCTGTCAATTACACTTTCGGTAGGATAAAATTGAAATTGAGACAAGCGTGTACAGGAAGGGAAAAGACTCACGGCTCCATTACGTCACCCCCGTTTGATAGAAGGTTTACTATACTAATTAATACTTAACTTCTTTTTAGTTAATTTTCTTTCTATCATGTGCGGTACCTAGTCAGTTTTCAAATTGTGTTCAGTATATGTCGAAGCCCAATAATATTGATCGGGAATATATATCCTACAGATACTGTTTTTCTAGGTTTGGTCTGTTATATCTATACGTTGATAGTGGTGATTGATTTGTTGGAATTTTCAGCAGACAGATGAGATAGTTTTTCAAATTAAAAAGAAAACTGGAGTCAACATACATCTACTTTTATTATGGAGAAGTGAGTATACATATTACATAACATTAGAATTACTTGCTGTAGCTTTCCCACATTTGATTAATAATTTTTGTTATGTTTACAAAACACGCGTGAAAAATTTTCAAACATTACTCTTTTAACAATATCAAAAACAAGCTCTGATGCCATTGAAAATAATGACCATTACCCTATATTTTTCTGAAATGTCGGTTACCAAAATTCCAAAATTAGGGTATAATATGCACGAATGTACAAGTAGGTACTTTAATTTAGACCCTCCAAGTGTTGTTTTCGAGGTGTTTTTTTTTTTTTTACTTTGGATTTTACAATGGTCGGATCTACACTTGTTGCGTATTGTATATTAAATTAAATTCTTTATTACCTATTACTTATGTGATACATTACATGCATATTTGGTAAGTCAAAACTAATACAAACGTAGTATGGGTAACATATTATAAGTATAGAGATAAAATTGTAAATATTATAAAAAAGGTACAACAACGGACAGTATGAATGTATGTGTAAGTTACAAAATATATTAAAATCACAATATGTGATATGCATATTAAACAATTCCTAATTGTCTGAAATTTTGTTGCATAATATTAAAACAAATTTTAAGGATTTAAATCCTCGAGAATAAAAATGTGGTTTGTTTTCTTAATATTTCATATTATCAGGTCAAAAAATAAATAAATCCGGAAATATTATGTAAGAAAACTTGTTTCAGCTGTAATACGAGGAAATCCAATGGGAAATAGGAACTACCGTAACAGGTTTGGTACGATCTTTTGCTAATCGAGAAAAGGAAGAAGATAATTAAAAGCAAAGGAGAACAGAAATAAGACCAGGAGAAGATATATACGTTGGAATATGAAATGTATTTTATTATGTTCAGAGAACTGTTTTGATGATTTTTAATGTTAACGTATTGAATAAATTTTAGTTTTTTTTTTTTAGTAACTTGGACTCAGTTCTTAAAAAATAGTGTGTCAAGACTTCACAGAAATGTACCGGTTTTCATTTTTTTTAGAAGGGGCAAATCTAAAAACCACGATATGGGTATATTTATTTAATCAAACTTTCATTTAGACGTTCCCAAATGTCAGTTGACAATTCTAATCAAGCAGTATGTGTTACGTGATGCATGTGGTTATTGACGTACATGGGTAATATGTAAAAGAAGTTTTGAATATAAATATGCATATGGTGGTAACTTAATTTTTAAACTAGAAAAAATTTTAAACAGAAAAATTCTATCTATAAATGTAATGGGTCGTTACTTATGGCCTAATTAAGTTGCAGGTAAAAAAAAAGTTGCAGGTATATACAAGGTGTCCCATATCGTTATGTTCAAATTTTGGGAGCATAAGGTAGACTTAATTGTAAGACTAAAAAACACAAAAGCAGTAGTGCGATTTTTATTCGTTTCAAAGTTACAGGCCTATTCAATTTATGAACAGTAAATAAAAAAAAACTTAGTCGTGGGAATAAATGACAAAAAACTAACCATTTGACCACGGATGACAGATGCTTTTTTTGTATTTACTGGTCAAAAATTTTATAGTCCTGTGACTTCCAAACATAAACATTGAGCTACCACTTTTGTGTTTTTTAGTCTTGCAATTAAGTCTACTCTACGCTCCCAAAGTTCGAACATAACAATACTGGACACCTTGTATAGGTCATATGCTGGGCCACTGAAGTAAAGTGAAATTTAATTTAACGGCCCATAATAGAAGTGTCGACATTGTGATTTCCATATGATGGCACAATGCCGGCCCAAAGACGGCAAGTGATGGCAAATCACCTGTACCCGGCTGCCGGCCGTAGTGACCTATATATGTTATATAAAATTATACGCTTATTACCAAGACTTAGCCATAACAAACCTTCACAGGTATATCATATTACATGATAACGACTTCTCTTATTAATCGCTTATCTTAGAGATATTATGTTTCACCTAATTTGTTTCTCACATTTTATGCTGACTGTCGAATTGCATTTCCTTTGTTCTATATTTTGCTTACTCAGGTTCTGTATGTTATAAATACGACTAGACATGCTTTGTAAAATCAGTTATTAAACTCAGTTAGAATGCAACACTTCTAATTTATTATTCTAATTCCTTCTCCAAGAGCCAACGTTGGCTCCAATTAAATAAATAAATCTTTTTAAAAAATCACTCATGTGAATCGTGATCTAACATATATGCCGGCCCAATGAAGTATGCCAGTAACAGGCTAGCAATTCATATGCCGGGTGTACGACATAGGGCCAACAAAAATCCGCGGATAAATGTTTGCTGGGAATGAATACAGGAATTTTGCGTTTGAGGTTATATTAGAAGTCACCAAATTATCGTGGCGGCAATTTTAAATTATGAGGACCATTGTAAATATTCGCGGAAAGTTTGGAAACTTTCCTGGAATTTTGGAAACTTTCGTAATATTTTAATGGAAACTTTAATTTTTATCAAAGCTTCAGAAAATTTCCTGGAAGCTTTTATATGCAAAGTTTCCATTACTTACATCAATAAAAATAAAAATTATCTCCTACCTATTCATTTAGTAAAGGATATTGATAAGATTTATACACGTATACGAACGAACTAAATTGAATTTCTTATTTCAAATTTACAACGAAGGAGTACGTGTTTATGTCGCTTGTTTCGAGTATAAATTACCGATTCCTTTAGAAATATTGATATTATTATCTGAAAGCTCTGAAATGAATAGGCGTCTGATTGAAATGATGCTAATTTAGAAGAAAATAATGATTGCTTTTTATACACTACGCTACGCCGGCCGTTGAAATGTGTAGGTACAACATTTCTCTAAGAATCGAAGAATCTACTTACATTCGAAAATATACGCTCATTTTCAGTATCATTCTGCGACATTGAAATAATTGGCCTTGCTGATGGCAAAAATGAATCACAAAATAAACTCGTCCTTAAAGTATGGATTTACTGAAAATCAAAAATAAAACATTTTTAATATATTAATGCAATATATTTATTTCATAATAATAATATAATCATATTAACATAATAATATATTTATTTATACCAAAGACAGTATATTAATATACAAAAATATATTAATATAGAACACAAAGGAAATTGCATATTTTCTGTTAAAAATATTTACAGATATCGAGTGCTTTCATTTTAAAGTAGACACAACTTTCAGCAAAAAACACGTCGATTTATTTTTCGAGGGGAACTTCAAAACCACTGTTGGTTGAATTTTGTGTTCCACCCCTTCACCCCCAGCCACCCCAAATTTATAATTTCAAATGGCATCCTCTATCTTTCAACGGCTTAAAAAGTTCTATCCTTATACTGAAAATAAATGAAATTGTTCAATCCGTTTCTGAGATAAAAGCAAAATAAAAAAGAAATTGGTATAAAACACATTCATTAAGTGTTTCGTGTAGTTTCTTAATACATTAATAAAGAATACTTCAAAAATGATTTACACTTTGGCAGAGAGAACAGAGATTATCTACATTTACGGAAGTGAAAATCATTGTGCAAGTAGTACAACTCGAGTTTTCAACGATAGACACCCTGGTAAACGTGTAAGCGATCAGTATGTACTTGATTTAGTTAGGAAATTTGACAATATTATTTCAGTATGTAATATAAAAAATCATTAACCAAGAATTCTAGACGAGGCAACGCAGATCGAAGTTCTTGATCATTTCGCTACGGATCCTAATACTTCCATTCCGAAAGTAGACAAGTTAACTCAGAGTTCTGTTGGTTCTGTACGTAAGGTGCTCAAAGCAGATAAGTACTTTCCGTACATAATGCAAATTCATCAATAACTCAGCGAAGATGATTATGACAGAAGGATGCAGTTCTGTGAAGGAATTACTAAAAATATCAGAGATAATCTAAATTTGTTAAACAATGTTTGCTTTAGAGATGAATCAACATTTTTCTTTAATGGATTTGTAGGTATTGGGATAATTAAAATCCACGTGTTTCGGGAGGACCATACACAGTGTCCCGAGAAGATCAATGTGTGGGTTTCTGGGATCGATATAATCGGGCCTATTTCCATTGAGCAAAATTTTACTATTTCTTCATTTTTCTTTCTCTTTCATTCTTATCTCTAATATAATTCAATGACTTGTTTATATTTATTTGAACAATTCTGTTTTGTTTTTATTAATAAAATTGTATTGTGTATTTTATATACATTTACTTGCATGTTTCTTGCTCTTTAATTGGATTATCTGCCTAAGCAGCTGTATTCATAAATAAATGAATAATAATATTTTTATTTTCTATCGAATAAATCTACTTTGCGAACTCAACACTGTTTTACCCTAGATTTTTCCAATATAATTTGGAATCCATAAATATTAACATAGTAACAGCAATCAAAAGATAACGGCCATCATTGATAAGCCCATCGGCATATTAATTGGACATGAAACCTTTTGGGAAATATAATATAAATTACGTGACATCAATTTAAAATCGAGAATTAATATGCGCTACGTAAAATGTCATTCCGCAAAGTTACTACCAACTTCACCCGTAACAGAGTTTTTAACTGTAATATAAAAATTTATGTTTTTCTTGTTGGAATCCTCAGCCACATGTATTTTCTCCTAAAACTATGTCCGTGAAATCTACAAAATAATACAATTATCCAGTGTCTTACTGGAAAATAAGCTATACGTCTGTGACTTTTACATCAAAGGAACAGTTAAAGGGCGTTTTTGACAAATGATGAATAAGAACAAAAATATAAAAATAATGTATTTTGCTGACATTTCAGAAACCGAATCTGTTTCCTTGCTGTGTATATTAAATAAACAGCTTATTCAGTGTCCATAGATTCTTACTACTTATATAGAACTGTTGATATCACCTATTAGATCCCAGACTAGTTGAAAAAATAAGTAAATTAAGTAATTTTGATCTGTGCAACAAATATGGGGAAAAAAAAAGGTTCTCCTCCGTTATGCTCCGCCTTCCGTGAAACTAGCAAATATTTTGACCGCCTGTCTAACTCATATCCTCCTAGCCCCGAACACGAGTACTTTGACCTATCTGCACTCAAAGAAAATGATAGGTAAATTCAACCAAAAAGAGCATATGAAATCACGCCTATCTAGTTTCATAGTTAAATCAATCAGAAAAGAATAGTCATACAACTTTATTTGTTTTCGTAAACAAATAGTAATTTAATAATCATATCTTCTTGTAACAAATTAAATAGTACAATGACATTTTTTTATGTTCACTAACAATTTTCAATTTGGTTTACAATTAAATAGTACAACGACTTTGTTTTTTGTTCACCAACTAATTTTTAGGTTGATCTACATTTTATTGTATGATGAAGTTTTTTTTGGTTAGCCAAAATCTCAGTATTGAGACATCAGACCACCCAAACCAAAGATTAGAGATCGTTTATAAGATCCATCCAAATATATCGATGATCCCTGAGGGAATTTGAACATTGCAATTATGTTACTAATTTTCTATAAATTCATAAAAGTATAAGATAATGCATGATTGATTATTGTCAGTGATGGGAATAATTTCTGTAATAGACTACGTGGTAAGCAAGTAAATTTTATGGTAATTCTTTTAGAACTTCTAGAAGACGACAATAATATTGGTTTGTCTACCAAGTACAATAGTACAGCGAACTAATACTTGGTTAGAATTACAATTCGATAATAGTTAAAAATAAAATATACTATTATCTAGTTTAATTTGACAGAATTCCACTAAATAATAGTCAGACGAACAAAATAATAGTCTTATTCATCTATTTTTTAAGTTAATGTTTGTTTTGTTGTAAGTCAACTTTTTATTAATTAAAATAACAATCACCTCTTGTTTAAGAATAAAATCAATATAGTTCGGTTTAACAAAATTAACGATATTGTTAGTTAACCATTTTTTTTTTGTTGAATTTACCCATACTATTTCTTTGAGTGTGGTAATAACTTTGTTATAATTCCAAATTATAGTGAAAATCATACTCTAAGTCGTTGCATTCTACTGCAAACCTTAGAAAATATATCTGATCAGATTACTCTGTATACGGACTCTTCTAAGTCTCATTTCGGCACAGGATGTGCATATTAAAGCCCACAAGAAAATATCCAAGCCTTGTATAAACGTATAAACTCTGGATATGTCGATTTTTTCTGCAGAAGCCTTTGCTATACTACAGGGCATAAAATATATTATGTCTAAAAATATACCGTTTTCCGTCATCCTCTCCGACTCACTCTCCGTTCTAACAGTCATCAAAAATAGCTATAGCCCAAGCACTATTTTAGACCCATTTATTACAAAAATTAAATTACTGTTGGCCAAATGGAAAGCAAATGGTGGGCTTATCTCGTTTGTATGGACTAAAGGGCACAATGGTTTACAATATAATGAACTATTTGACACATTAGCTAAAAATGGTATCTACTTTGGAACCGACATAACCGATGATATAAGTGTGAATGATTGCTTCAATGTTTTTAAGACAAATATAAAAAAAAATGGGCTCACCTCTGACGACAGTTTTGCTTTACATCTCCTACAAGATATTCATTTATTCATCCGGAAATATCGATAAAGTTTTGGCACGACGATTTAAATATTCCCCATAAGTACATAAGCATTATAAATTGTTTTAAATTTGGACATGGATGTTATCCAGCACACCTTGCCAGACTCAATTTAATTCCATCCAGTTTATGTGAATTTTGTAATACCGAGGGTAACTTAGATCATTTAATGTTTAACTGCCAAAAGTATATGAATGAATACAACACCTTGGATACAAATTTAATCATAAGCGGAGTCATGGCTCCATTCAACTTACTACATGTTTTGTGTCTAAACAAATTAGAAATATTGAAATATATAATTACTTTTCTCAGTAGAACTGGAGTTAAAATATAGAAATATTTTAGGCTGTGTAATACATCCTATCGTCTAACCTCATGTTGTTCTCCCTCCTTACCGAGGCCTTACCCTGTTTGTATAAGAACATTAAAAATACCTTGATCGCCCCCTAGGCGAGAAACGTGTGTCCCTGTCTACTTTCCTTTAATTGTCTCAAGTACCCCTAAACATCGTGGATGAATTTAAATGTATTTTTCCACATCTGATGAAATCTATTTAACTACACCTCTTTGGTGTTTATATGGTCTATAATATTCATAGAACTAGTAAGCATATACAAATTAAATATCCATTCCAAATCTGTATTTAAGTATTGGTCTTACCATCAATATTTTGTTTCTGGCTGATTTTACTAGTTCCACAGTGCCACAAAAAAAAACTGTTGATATATAGTCTGGTCGAGAAACCGAAACGTGTACGTTTTTTTGATTGCATTTAATTTTTGACATGTTAAGGATGAAATTTAGCATTGGAGCCACTTTTACAATTTTGGCATTTGGTGGTCATTCTGAAAAATGGCGGCCGGTCTTCGCGTTATAAGAAATCACAAAAATTTCCCGAACTTCTTGGACAATGGGCCCATTTAGCATATTTTTTTAATTATGTTTTCCAAAAGATCTCTTAATTTTAGAGCAAAATACAAAAAAACAGAATATTCTAAGATCTCAAGTTATTCAAGAACATCGACGCTGCATGACGTCATTCCACCCTAGTTGCATTTTCATTACCCTCTTTTTGGCACTTTCGGCACTTATATGCTGCATACTCTTGTGTTAAAATACTCAAATAGTCTGTAAGTCACCATAATCAAGTATATCTCTGGCAGATTAGACAAATCGCCGGGTTCTAATAGCGTAAACGCAACTTCAAGACAGACTTTCGGATTAAATGACGTCAGCATTTTGAGCGCGGTGGTTCATGTTTAAAGCAGTATATTTCTGTAACTACTTACCGGATCGACCTCAAATTTTCAGTGTTATAATTATTCGGCTATTGCTTCGCATAGAAGCGTTCTTTTTTTTCTTGGAAGATCAATTATCGAAATACTATTTTCATGCTGCTATCGTAGTCGCCATACAATATTTAACCTCTGTTTAAAATTTGATCCTTGTGGCTTTTATACTTTTCGAGAAAGCACGAGCTATATCTGAAAAATTTTAAATATCGTGTATCGCCGGAAAGGGGTGAAAAATTAATATAGGGGATAACGCAAGCTTACATCGCAAATCGTCCTCCGGAAATGCATTCGGCACAAAATTTTACATAACATAGACCACATTTTAAAAGTATGTCCAAAAGGTGTGTAGGTTTGAAAGTAAACGATCTCTGAATCCCTGGCATTTCTAATTGAAATCTCATAAATTCCCCAAAAAGAAAAAGTTGTTCTCAAACCGCCATTATTGAGAATGGTGGGCAAAATACGATTTTTCGTTTTTTTTTTAAATGGTTCATTTTACAAATAGAATATCAATAAAAATTATCATACAAGTAATTATCTACAACTATTGTTGTTACCATTTTCTTGTTGGACCAACCCTGGCGGTACAAAATGACGTTGAACGTTTCTCTCACGGAACGTTATCTAAGTCGCCATTAACTGTTATTCGACGCGTGATACAATACATGAGATATACATTGTTTGTCTTTAATTCGCATCCTTTGTCTATCCTTTTCCTGACTCATATTATTATCTCCTACTCTCGTCCCAAACACCACCAGCGGTGAAGTGCCTCTGGGCACTTTCTATATTAAATCCGGCATTTGCTGAGATGCCTGAGAGAAGGTTGTTTTATTTTTTGATGCACTTGAATGTGGTATAATTATTATGTTCAACCTCGAAAGAAGGCACTAGTTCTGCAAGAAATTCCTCCAACCAGTGATGCGGCGAAACAACACTCTTACCTCGTGTACTTACAAGTGCAACACTGGAAGGAAAATATGTTGGAGCCAACATTACGGTTAGATATGGTGTATTTTAGTTCTTATACTGTTCTTTGTTTTTTTTTTGCTTAAAAAATTGTTCTCTTATTTATCTTCTTAATTTCGTTGCCTTCTCAAACAATAAAAGTTTTTATTCTGGTCTTGTTTTGTTCTAGAGAATAAAAATGAAACAGAACTTAGTTCTGTTCACACTCAATCAGGGACCGAAACCGAAAAAAAATTCAAATCTTTAAACATGATGTAGAAATACCAAATTGTATGGTGAAAACCATATTTTAGTGGATTCGTCCATTATAAAGCTTATATAAGGTAAAAGGCAAGTAAAAAGCCAGAAACCGATATCAAAACCAAAAACCGCACCCTAATTACTAATTTTTTCTAACAGAAACCGAATTGCCGCGGATCTGTAAACTGAAACCATAACCGAGAACCGAATTGTCGCTGCTATGGAAACTGAAAATAGCATACGTTATTTAATCCTAACCGAAATTAATTTCGATTTCGGTCCCTGTAGTCGACGTAAATTAGATCTAATAATGGCATCTAGAAGAAAAAATTTATAAAGTTTTAAAAATTTGGGTACAGAGTCTTAATAGCCATTCAAATATAGATCAAAAGAGTTCCCACCTCTCAGAAGGGTGCTTCATCCCCTTTTGCTTCAAAAACCACCCTCCAATGATACATGCTGCCAGTTTTTTAAATTTTTCTCGAAAACCGTTACCCTGGCGAGAAAAATGTATAGAACTTAATTTATTCTATTTATTCTTCTGCATCTTTTATGTCCTTTTTTCCTACATCGATCCCTAATCGCAGAAATAGCGTTTGAAGTTAATTAAGGATGGTATTTGACAGTTATTCTGAAAATATGGAGAGTACAAAAGGCATCGAACGACAACAAAGACTTTTAAAACGAATATCTCCTGAAATAATATTTAACGAAAAGACGCCTGTTCCTGATTCCCAAAAAAATTTTTTGAGCAATCTGGCGAATAAACAACGTTTAATTAATCAACTGAAGGAAAAATTGGAATGTGCCAGCTTTCAAGCTCTTTCTGCAACAGATGACGCTGATACGCTAATTGTCCAAACCGCTATTAAGGAAGCATATAATAGCCATACGGTTGTTGTCGTGGGACAGGATGTTGACCTTCTCATACTTATAATTGCTCTTTGTCCTCTTGATAAAGATGTTCGATTTTTAAGAGATGTTCAAGGAAATATCAAGGAAAGGGCATATAGTTCTCTCGATATTCAGAACTCGGAAGTCCTTTATAACTGTAAAAATAACATATTATTTGCTCACGCATTCAGTGGATGTGATACTACATCGGCATTTTTGGGCAAAGGAAAAGCACAAACTGTAAAGTTGATAAATACTAGAAGGGACTTGGACGATGCTTTGAATATATTTAACAATCCATCATCGATGAAGCCTGACATTGTTCGAGCTGGAGAAAAAATTACACTTGCTTTATACAAGGCACCTCGTACTGTTACATCATTAAACCAATATAGATTCATTTCATTTAACAAATTTGTCGGTGAATCTAATCAGGCGGTGCTGTTATCAAAACTGCCACCCACATCTGCTGCTTTAGGACAACATTCGTATCGCGTTTTCCAACAAATTCACTCCTGGCGTGGAAAGATTTTGAAGTCTAATGATTGGGGTTGGAAATCAGTCAGAAAAATTTTGGTGCCTAATCCTACAACTGAGATACCAGCTCCTACTTTCATTCTTAAATTGATATCTTGTAATTGTAAAAAGGGTTGCGGTTGTGCTAAGGTTGGATTAAAATGTTCAACAATGTGCTCCAGTTGTCATGGACAAGGATGTCTTAATTCATTGGTAGAGGAAGAATTACCTGAAGATAATCCAATTATTGAATAAGCAGTTGTTAGTTTTTAGTAGTATTATATTGTAGTAATAAAAACATGTTTGAAGTCTTTTTTTGTTTTTATTGCTAGGTTTCTAAACAACAATCTGCTTTTTATGTAACATTTTTCTGTGGTCAAGGTATTTTCAGATGTTTAATACTTGTTTTTGCGTAACTTTAGTATTTGATCTAAATTTGTGAGATTAGGATACCATATAGGGAAAAATTGTATAGGGCATAAATTATGTAGAATTTTATCGCGAATAATTTAATTTCTATTCATTTTTGACGTCAAGGTAACGGTTTTCGAGATAAATGTAAAAAACTAGCAGGAGGTAACATTGAAGGGTGGTTTCTTAAGCTAAAGGGGATGAAGCACCCTCCTGAGAGGTGGGAACTCTTTTGATCTATATTCACTTGCCTTTAGAGAGTTCGTACCCAAATTTTTAAAACTTTATAAATTATTTCTCTTGAAAAACCTAATTTACTTCGACTACTGCACTCAATACAATTAATGAAAATACAATTTTCTTTCCCATGTTTGAATTTAAATATTACATGAGAGCCGTACATATAATAAGATATTTAAATCAGCATCAAAGGCGGATCGAAGGATAATCATAAATACACCACCAGAAGGATCTCATAGAAGATAAATGAAAAGATGAGACAAAACTACACATAGTCGCAATAGATCTTTAAAAGGTATTACTGTAAGTTGTCAGGTGATAGTCAATACCGCACGTAGCAAATGGGTACCGTACCGGTAATAGAAACCTGCCCTCACGAAGTTAATGCAATTCAATGGTAAGGACAGATAATGAAAATTAAACAGAAGAATATAGGAGTCAAGCAAGGATGCCTCTTGTCCGCCCTGATCCTACATCAAGTAACGCAAAGCACAATAAAAGAAACTCAATAAATTTGAATGTAGATATAGAAATATTGAGGGTTGCGATCGTACTAGCATACGTCTATGATCTCCTAATGGTAATAGAATAGGAGGACTTTAAATTTCTAGAGAACACGAAACCGCATTTGGACACATCTGGAATTAAAATATTTCAAAGAGAGTCTAATAATGATGTCCATCGACAAGACAGGGGCTCTCTGTTGTGAACGGAAACGAATACAAAATAAGCGACTGGGGTACTACTCATAAAATCGACAAACAAACTGAAATGCCTAGGGATATATCTGGCGAACCATCTGCAAAGGAAATAAACTGTAAAGAAAAAAATAGAACCGGAATAGAGCAGGAACATGTCCAGGGGAGGGACTCAACACTTCTAAGAGCGTTAATACTAAACAACAAATTAAAAATAGGAATACACAAGAATAACAACAATTAAAATTATCATGAACAAACTAGGAAAGAATAAAGCAGGAGTCACAAGAGTATATGCGCCGCCGAAATCAGAAGGATCAAAAGAAGAAAAAACATAAAAAAGTAATATAAACACTACATCTCACATACACCTTTGCTTCCCATCCTATATTCCTGTGCCATGCGTCGTGTGGCGCTTGTTGCTGGCAACAAGCATGAGTCAAATCCAACCCAGCGTAGAGGTAGCCGGCCTAGCGGTAAGTTTATAGGAGCGGTAGCAATGCCTACTGTACGCTGTACATAGCGTCCCTGTTTAATATACGCGGCGCCGGTGTGGTGCAGCATCCCGGCCACGACAATGCGAAAACTAAAAGTACTAGAACACAAATTTATGCGCCTCATTTCAGACTCTGATAGGTACACCTCCCTCGGAGATCTCTATGCACGTTGCCACGACATAACTCCACTAGCGGACTTCGTCCAAGAAACATCGCAAAAATTCTATCAATTCAAAGTGGGCGACAGTCCGCTAACCCGAGACATTACACGAATCAGACAGAATAATGCCACACTTTTCAACCTGAAACACCCATTACCATACCAGGCGTTGCCTATCTTTCGGCAACCTCCCTAGCCAAATCTTTCCTATACCAAAATTTCCATTTAACCATCTTTTAGCTTTCACCACCTTTTACTCTCAAACCCCTTCTCTATTCCCTCTATTAGTCACCTTTTTGTTAATTTTCTGTTCTTTTGTCCCTTTTTGTTTTCTTTCAAAATCCCCTCTCGACCAATAACTTCTTGTAAATCAAACTTTTTAAATCACAACTTCCTCTCCACCCTATCCTTCCGAAGGCAGGCAGACCATCGGAAGAATACTGTCATTGGCTCGACCGGGTTTTTTCATTAAGTCTTTTCCCGTATCAATAATCCAATTTTTAAAACTGTGCGAGTGTGCTGTGCAAACTAAAACCTTAGTGTAATTTTTAAGTGTTTTTGAAACTTATTCTAGTTATAGTTCGCCAAATTGTTAGATTTAAGTTTTTTGTTCCAAAGAGCAGGAGTTCTAACCTTATACTTCTCCATTTATTGTTTAAGCCGGAGTTAAACCCGTTTCACCCGACCACCCATCTACCACGACGTTGCGCGCCGCGTGGTGGTGTGGTCGGCTCTGAATCGGGACTTGACTCAGGCGCACTTTTGTAATATTAATTATAATAAAACCTTTTTGAATTGAATTGAATTGTTTAATATAGAGACAATGGACACTCTTCCAATACCCGAATATATTGGGACGAATTTTATTTTCCTGAAATATATTGAACTTTACGTCAGGCATCGATCCGGAGTTCCTGAAAAAGCATTTGCCACTCACCAAATAACATACCGCACTACACCGCCATTAAATCAGATTTCTACCATATAAATTATTAAACTAATTAAACAATGAAACTCTACCGCAGTCAGAGATATAAGATGCACAGTACGTAATTCTCAGTAATTGTTGTTTTCGCAATGTTCATGTATCTATGCAGCTTTAGGACAAGAACTAAACTCACTGCTCAACTTATAGCAAACAATAAATTTAATTGACGAAGACAAATTACACTCCGTGTAGTTCTCAATAGTTACAGCAACAGAATACACTTTTCAAATGTAATTACATTCAACTTTAAGGCATGAAAGGAGTGCATCAGAATTTGAATTAGTAAGGCAATTACTCTGACAACGCGAGATTCATTTGATATTCAACAATTTAAAAACTAAATTGCTGATGAAATATTTAAGACTCTTAAAAAACAAAAGTAATTGTTTTACTTAATAGTATTAAACACAATTAAATAATAAATCTAATATATAAAAATCTCGTGTCACAGTGTTTGTTATCGAACTCCTCCTAAACGGCTTGACCGATTTTTATGAAATTTTTGGCGTATATTTGGTAGGTCTGAGAATAGGTCGTAGGCTATTTTTTATACCCCTAGGTGATAAGGGTGGCCCTATCCAGAAATTTTATTTTCATTTTTTGGACAAAAATTTATAATTTATATGGTAAAACAAAGTTTGCTGGGTCAGCTAGTTATTAAATAATATTGAAATAAAAGAAATTACTAAATAACAAAATAAAACACTCTATTCACTCGCAGGGAAAGAAATGTCATTGTACCCTATCTTACTTCCACATCCGGTGGAAGTATAGTAACGACAAAAAAATTTTAAAAGTTTTTCTTGTTCAAATATGCTTAGAATGTCATGAAACGGCGAGATTTTAAGTTTGAGCAAAAAAAAATTCTGTCTGTCGGTCTGTCTAACTTTTTTGTGCGCACGATTACTCTGGAACCGTTTAAGATATCGACTTGAAATTTGGTAGATATTTTAACGAGATCTTACTCCGTTGAAAGGTTGGTGGGTAAATTGAGGTAAATGGGGGTAAATAGGTAAATCAAGCAGGTAAGTGTCCATAAAATTATTATTTAGTATACAGGGTGTCCCATAAGTAATGGTACATAAAGCAATGGCAGATTCCTTACGTAAAAATATTACGATTTAACCAAACTTACCTTAGTCCAAAAGTTCATATTAACAGAGACACGGGGTGTCAAATTTAAATTTTTGTTTTGGTTTTTTTTAAATAATTTCTTTAAAAATTGAAATATTTTAATAAAATTTGGTGAATGAGGAATTTTTGAGGTGAGGGATTCAAATCTATTCATACTTTTGCTGTTATTTGTAGAGAGCGCACTCACGGCAGTTTGCGTGTCATTTATATGTCATATATTTTTGGCGAATTTTTAAAAAAAAAATTTAAATAAAAATTCATATTTTCCTGTCTTTTTTACGTAAAAAAAGGTATACCTTCTGAATGTCGCTACGAGTAACCGTTTTCGAGATATTTGGTTTTAAAGATTCAATGCAACCAATTTTTTTTTTTATTTTTTATTTTTTTATTTTAAATGCCTTATTTATATTAACGTCCTGGCGAAGTTTAGCTAATGCTACTCTACCACTTAACCAGGACGGCGAGATGAGTTACGGTAACCCATCCAAGTGATGGACTCGCCCGGATGTGCTTAACTTCGCCGATCGAGCCCAGTCACTGAAACCGGTACCGTACCTCACCTCACATTTAAATTAAAAAATTCTATTACTCTCTTTCGGTAAATAAATCCCGATCTGGCTCATGGACTATAACCCTAAGTGGTGGTGGGTAGCAAATTGAGGACTGTTCAGTCTTAGAAATTATTTTATCTATCCTAAGTCAACAACTATATAACGTTTTCATATCCTGAATTAACACTAAAAGGGAATATAATCTAGATAGAAGGATGTAGAATGGCATTCAGAATATAATATTGATAATAACAATATTGACATTGTAGTTGCTACTATTTGTGAAAATGACGTATTTTTATAAAAATATAGATATTCTTAATGTATTATGTAATGTTTATGAACACTATTAAATAATAAACAAAATTGTCCATAACATGTAAAAGTCACAACACACAATCAAAGTAGTTAAATAATATGTAGCAATCTCAGATACATACGGGGTGTAATTAGTGTCATGTCATTAAAAAAAAACTGATAGTGGGGACCGACTAGACAAATAAAAAACCTATATGACTTTTCCTCTAGGTGCACTTTGAAAAAAACTCACCTAGGTCAATAATTAAAATGTTAAAATAGGAGACATTTGAGAATCACTGCTTTTTTGGTTCAATGGACGTATGGTTTCGAATCATAAAAGTTACTTACTTACTTTTAAAAAGCCACAAAAAAGTGCAAATATTGCCGACTTGTGTCCTCGCGCCACGCGGTCTTAATGCAAGAAGCGCGGAACTTTGATAGGACCGCTTGAACTCAACTTTTTATACCAATTATGAAAATGTAAAAAATTCATTATCTTTTTCTGCACAACCGCAAGTACAGGATGGGCGCAGGAGTTTACACAGACTGACCGCGCCGGCTTATTTCTTTGTTGGCATACCATACTTCTTAGGCATGGGATAAGTTCCGTTTTGAAGCAGGGCAGAAAAAATACTGTCTCTGCTCGGTAATTTAAAGGGCTTGAAGGTCGATACCGCCCATTTAATTCTGCTAGGCGCGAATATTTTTCCAGCTAGCCTTTTTCCTTCCCTGGTAGGATGGTGTTCATCCTCCTCCAGGTAGGCCTGTGGAAGTTCACCTTCGACTACATGGGAGCCAGGGGAGTGAGTACCTAAAAGTACTCTTATGTTTTCCTGCTGACTCTCTGCATGTTGACCATCGGGCTTTTTGAGTAGCCATATTCTATTTGAGTGGTCTTTTGCGAGGACTTTTTGTAGACGGACTGCTGGGGCTAATTCATCTATCCCTTCACAGAATCGTCTCTATGATCTTCTTTTAGACCTTCTCAATTCTTTGTTGTACTCGGTGAGGTAGTGCTCCTAGTTTCCAGAGTTTTTAGCTCTATTAAAAGTTTTCCTGGTCTCAGCTCTAAGGCGGCTTGATCCCAATTCCACCAAGGCACGTCTTTTTGGACTGCCTTTTGTTTAACAGGGCAACTTTTTTCATAACACAAGGTCATGAGGTTTTATATTTGATATGAGATTATATTTAATTCCTCTATTGTGTCGATGGAGTGTGTCATACCTTCGACCTCCGACTTTAAGTGTTCCTTGTAAACACTCCAGTCAGTCAGTCTAGGCATTCTACACTCCCAGAAGCTTGTTTGTCTCCAAGTCGAATCGAATATGTCTATGATTCGATATTGAGGGCTCATCTGTAACATGCCAGTTTTTAATAGAGTACGTTATAAATGGATACGCAAGGGTTACATCTAAAACCTTTTTTCTAACCGCATTTATGAAGGTGGGTTCATTACCACAAAAAGGCACTCCTAGTGTTTGTATTAGTGCTGCCCCACATGAGATGGTGCACATTAGCGTTGCTGCCAATAATGTAATGTTTGTTTCTACTTTTATACAATACAATCTTTATTACTCCTCTTAATGTTACAGCATACGGAGAGTTGAACATTGTGGGGTCGTTAGGTGGTATATATTCACATACGTGTATATGACATACATTAATTGATTTACCAGCGTGCGGTAGGCATGGCTGAGTTATACAGCTGGGCCTGCTACGTCCACGATGGTTTGGACTAAGGTCATGCTTGTTGCAAGCAGCGAGAGCCGTATGGCGCTTGGTAAAAGAATGCGGGACGGGAGGTTAGGTATTTGTGAGATGCGTTACCGCATTGTGTCGTGAGGGAGCGTTTAAGCTCCCTTCTCTGTGTTTTTGGTTCGGGACTTCTGCCTCTTTTGAGTCTTCTTGTGAAATGTTGCCACGTAGTCTCGTAATATAGAGTGTTTATGCTCCTGTTTTTGCGTTTCTATTTTTTCTAATCTTCTTTTTCTGAGCCTTCTAATTCCTAGATTTTCGATTGTGGTAGAGTATATATCGTTGCGATTTTTTTGTGGTGTTCATTATTTTTTTCTGATCTTCTCAGTTGTTGTTCTCCTCTGTAGCATGGTCTCCCTATTTTTAGTTTGTTGATGTTCGGTGCTAGCGCTTTCTTCACTGGATGTGTCGGGTGTCTTCCTTGGATATGTCCCCAATACTTCATTGCGTACATTTCTATCCATTTTTTTTTGTTAATTGTCTTTCCTGCTAATAACCTTGATGTTTTATGCTGTTGTTTTCGTCTTGTTGTTTTTGTGAGTAGTTGGACAATGTCCCTTTCTGCTCTTCTCAAAAACTTCTTTCTTCTGTGTTCTGTATTTTGTGTTCCTCTCCGCTGATCCAACTATCTTTTGTTGACAGGATTCGCTCCATTATTAGGCTTTTCTTGAAGTTTGTTTTCAGTCCAGATGCTCGTTCTCGTCCTGCGGCGATTAGGAGATCATCGACGTATGTGTCTGTTTTCTTAGAAAATGCAATTTTTCCGAAAAAAACCCGCATCACGCACTCCTCCGATGAAGTGCTATGAGAATAATATTTTCACGCAGTATATCAACAATGTCTCATTGATTATTTCAGGTTCAATTTAAATTACATTCGTTTGAATACTTTTAATTATTATGAAAAGCCAAATTTTTAAGAAAGAATTTAAGAGTAAAGCCTTTAATTATTACGGGCTTAATTTCAATTATATTTTTGAGGGTTAACATAAGAAATGCATATTAATAGTTTACAAACAATACAATACAATTGATTATTTCGGAAATAATTTACATTAAATTCATTTGAATATTTTTATAATGATAAAAAAAATAATTTACTTTGAGGTTTACACAGAGATATGGCCATATTTTAATAATTTATGGCTCTCCATAAATTTGTCGACAGATGTCGACTTTTCTGAGCCTTCTAAACACTTCAATGGCAGACACTTATACGTCATTAAGACATAAATAGGAACTTAGAAATGAAAATGTACTTATCTCTTATTCCTGTTATGTATTGCGCCTTGGTCCCGGGTCGTTTGTTCATATTCTCGTTTCTTTAAACTCGTTTATTTATGCACCACACTGATTGCCACTAAATACTCTGTATTAGTTATTTTCAAATATTAATTCTATTTCAACTTTGTCCATTTGTTATGACACATCATTTTACGTGGAATCTTTTGGGCTATAATTCACCTGAGCTTTATCAAATTTATCGCACTTTTAACAGGTAATTTTTGTGTTTTAAATGGGAGCATTTCAGATGTACAACCATTCGCTTCGACCTATCCCACTCGACCTCTCTTATGTGTACATGTGTACATGTGTACATATAGGTAATAGACAATTAAAAACAAATAATATATAAATTATAGTAGTCATAATCTTTTGCAACAGTTAATGAGGCGTTTTACTTCCTCTGGGGGTGGGCTTCGTTCTTCGCAGGGAAAGTAGGCAGAGGCAATTACAATCTGCCTTTTGCTTTTTTCGTAGGTACATCCACAACCGCGGCAACTAAGTCCCTGGTTGTGAACTCTGAAAAGAGAACAAAATTAGTGTTTTTGTCAAGTAGTAAGGCTGCTCTAGAATTGTCATGTAAAGTGGAATAAGTTAACTTACATGATTGTGTGGGGAGTCCTTTGATGCGTTCTCTATATACCTGGGACTCTTGAGTTAGCCCAATATTTATTTTCTCCCTAATAAATCTCCTGCTAAGCATGCTTGAAACTGATTTTGCGTGGTGGAGATTTATCTGGAGGAATTCAAGTTTAAGATTATTTTGGCCGCTTGAGGCCTTTTTGTGGCCCATTTTGCCTATACCCTTGCCCTTGCTCGAACTCGATAAAGTTCCACGAGTAGCGGAGAAAAAGCAGATTGCCTGAGGCAGTGCCCCGTGTACCCCAGGTAGGTATAATCGAAACCAGGGTGCGTCAGGTGCCCTGGAGTCCGTATAATAGTGACTAAGCTTACCCTTAGTCACGCAGTTCTCAGCTTGTGCTGTTCCAAGTTGACTTCGGGGGAGTTTTATTGTGGCTCCCATCCACTTGGTCGGACGATTAAGGCAGATCTCCACATAGCAACCACCTCAGCAATCACCAACTTGCTCTACGCGGTTTGTACCATGCAGGTTTCCAAAAGTGAGACAAATTCTCCCGCGCGTATGACTCACTGGGTCCTAACCCGATGCTCCAAATGCCCGAGCGAATGAGCTCTATCCTCCACGCCTGTTGATCCTGATATAGCTTCAAGACATTGGATTCACTACCTCCCATCCTGTAGGCTACAGGCCTCAACGGAGCTAGTGCGCCATATGATACACGTTTACAAAAGTAAAGCCGGCGCTAGACTATGCTGGACGCATGATAGTTGGACACATAGTGTGTCGATAAGCAAGTGACGTGCGTCGAGTGTCGAGTTTCCAACGTTGGTATTGGAAGACGTTCCGGCTAGAGTCGGTATTCTTGTCCCGCTTCAAAGGGAACTTCCAACGTTGGATTGTGTCGCTATTACATTTCGGTGTCATCCAGACTATCCGTCCAACATCTTTAACAATAATCGGCTGAAATATCTTTTGTGTCTCAAATCAGTGCACGAATATTACTTTATCGAGCATACACGCTCTTGTAGACAAATATTTTAATGTGCTCTGTTTGAAAAGGTCTGATACGGATTGGAATAACGAACAAATTTTGGAGTTCATCAGTGGTTATGAAAAATATCGAGTACTTTGGGAACCCAAACATTCCGATCATAAAAATCGTAATAAGTTAAATGATGGTTGGGTGCAGCTACAACACACAAGACAACATAATAATGGAACTGTAATACACACAGTATCGTCTTCCATGATAAACGACTGGTCGATTCATTCACAAACATTTGAACCAACGCTGGTTGCAATGTTGGACGCATTGTCTGTAGGCACAGTTTGGCAAACGTCACAGACATAAATATTTGAGGCAAATATTGGAGCCAACATTGGAACCAACGCTGGACGCATAGGCGAACATCACACGACGTCAGTACCGGTGCGTGAAACCCTAGCTCGTGCCGTCATATACCTTCATCTTCACTTATGGGGTGAGAAAAAGATAAGTATATTACGGTAGGTTATGTATAGGTAATGGGGGTAAGTAAGTAAATTAAGCAAGTTAGTGTCTATAAAATTGAGATTTAGTATATGTACGAGTAGGCAAGGTCTCAAATTTTTTTTAGCATTAGCCTTCCCCAGTATCACCTCCATTTCCACCTCCATCCCATTATTAAAGGAGGTAAGAAAATAAAATTGTGATTTAGTGTGTGTATACAGGAATCAAAGGCCCCCAACATTTTTTTTGGCTTCGTCCAACCCCGACCTTCCACCTTCACCCCATTATTGAAGGGTCTAAAAAAACTAAATTGTAATTTATTGTGTGTACAAGAACCAATGACCTCACAATTTTTTTTGGCATCAGCTACTCCCACCAGAAATCTGGATGTGGAAGTAGTGACTTCTTAGGCAGCGGTTTTTAAAATTTTCGTTGAAATACTTTCACATTGTGCTTCCAAAAGCACAACTACATATATATAATTTTATTTTTGTATAAATTTACTCCGTATGTTGAAAGTTTATTATTAACTTCAAAACAATATTTTCATTATTCTTTCTCATTTCACAAAATCCTACCGACGTTACATAATTAGATTTTGAAATATCAGAAACAAGATAAATAGTGGAGAGAAGAGCTAGCTTAAATATGCGGCTTGCGAGCGTGAAAGTGAATAATAGTGTCAGGTGAACCTCAAGTAACTAAACTTCATTTTAGGCTGAGATGATTAATTCTGACAACAGCATCCAACAATGCTCTTTTTGAATATCGTATAGTCAAGAAGCTAAGACTATGTACTATGGTACTTGTAATTATTAACGTAAGAAATTATACAAGAATAACCTTGCGTAATATTTCTTACGAAAATTATAATTTAAAAAATATGCTACCCACAATTTGCATAATAAATAACCTTTCATTAACTCCACTTTGAAATTTAGATTTAGGTTCATTAGCCGTAGATAGTTTGTCACTCTAATGGAAATTACTTCCTGTAATTAAGCTGGAGCTTTTGTGCTGGGATATTTTATTATACGAAGGACCAAATTACTGTCTGTAAATCAACACATATCTTGGTTGTATAGTCAGTACGATAGCTAATAATAGTATGTGTATAAGCAGATACATAGGTATTGTTTAGAGGGTAATTTGGTTTATCATAATTAATTTCATACGTTCAATAAAATTAAGGGATAGTAATTAGACTAAATAATAATAATAATAGTAATAATAATAATATTTATTAGTCATAAGATATGCATACAAAGATATATAAATATATAAATTGTATTACTATTGTTGCCAAAAGTGTGTAAATAAAACTATATATACATAAGTATAACGATGATAACTTATGAGCTAATAAACAGCAAGCAATCCCACTGGACAAGCATAGCTTGTGAGGGGCTTTGATATACACATATACGTACATACTATATTATTGACAGTGATAACACTTGTATTGCTTACATCTAAAACTAAATTTAAACTAAAACCTGAACCATAATATCACCAAGGTGAACCAAATAACGTTTAACAAAATGGTGAAGATGCTGAGTCTCTGTTTAAGATTTCTCAGCAAACATTTGGTCTCAATGAACTATTTTAAATATTTTTGTTATATAAAATTTCATGTATTTCTTTTTGTGTATTTTCATTTAATAACCATTTCTGGAACTTTTTCTTGAACTGTAAAGCTGTGTTTGAACCTCTTATCCCCATAGGTAGGATATTGTATAGTCTAGGTATAATATAGGAAAAATATATTTGTGCTATTGTTTTTCCGGTTGTTGGTAGTATTAATCCTTGATTATTACTCAGCCTGGTGTTATAATGATGACATATTTCTACAAACTTACTTTTGTATTTATAATGGTAATTCAGCAATATTTTACAATAAAATAATTTCATGTCGAGTACTTTTGCTTCATTTAATAGTAATTTAGAGGGATACTGGATACTTTTGCTTAGCGTTATTTTTAGAATAGATTTATGTAATATATTTCAATTTTTTTAATGTGTGTTTGATACACCTCCCTATCCAGTTACGTCGTACTGAAATTGTGACTCAAATGAACGATATCCTCATTTAGTCAGAAGTTGCCTCTGTAATTTTCTCTTTTAGAAGGTTTACAATGTCGAGCACACGCTCTTAAAGTTTTTGCTTAGGAATCCCCAATAACAAAAAATCAAGTGGGGTAATGTCAGAGAATCCTCAATCCATTTATTATAGAAATGGCTATCTAAAAAATTTAATTATAACTATTTCAAAACTATCGGCTTTGAGATACAACGTTCAAATTTTACATCTGGACTTTCATTGACGTTAGACACATCTTTTTACAATATCTTTAATTTCCTCTAAAAAACTTACACTCTTGATACAATTTCACGTTAATTCTCGATCACCCTGTACGTTATTTAGAAATTCTGACTGCGGCTAGGGACCTCTCAGAATAAGCAACACTTTTTATGAAGAATTACTTTTTCTTTTAAAATGCGAAATAAGAAATATTACATAATTAGATCCATCACACTGTGTATACAAGAAATATTTCTGACTAAAGACTGACCTAGGAGGTGTATTACTTTGTTAGAAAGCACTCTATATATCACATTTCGCACTTAATTACTTCCACATTCGCGTAGCGGAGTTCAAGTATAGGAACGGCAAAAGAATAATGTTTGTCTGTTTGTCAGTCTGTCTGTAACTTTCTTTTTTTTTGTGCGCGTAATTACTCTGCAATGGTTTAACATATTGACTTGAAATTTAATGTTATAATGAGATCGGGAACTATATTTTGATTTTATTCCGTTGACGGGTTGGGGTGTAAATGTGGGTAAATAGGTAAGGCAAGTAAGACTCCATAAAATTGGGATTTAGTTAATGGTCGAGAAGCCAAGCTCTCAAAATTTTTTTGGCATCATCTACCCCGACTATCATCTCCCTTACCATTATTAAAGGGAGTAAAAAATAAAATTGTGGTTTAGTGTGGGCACAAGAACCAAATGCCTTAAGAATTTTATCGGTTAAGTTTTGTGAGATTATTAAATGACACATCAAGTGCATTATGACATGTATTCCCATCAAACATCCCCTTTTTCAAAATATAAAATGAAATATAAAATTGCCGCATGGAGGGCTGTACATACAGTTTAAATTATGTCCTAGAAGTATATAGTTCTTAAAAGAAAGCGTCAAAAATAAACATTTCATTTTAAAATATTGATATTTTCGCCAATTCCATTCGACTGAATTTCATTTTACGGCATAAACATTTGTAGATGTCACACATTTTCAAATCCCAGTCTTTGATTTGACCGTTTATATACCTCATTTCTTTCTTCGTGGTTCCTTCTATATTTGATTCGAATACGAAATACTTTTGTATATGTTTGTAGCAGCTTTAGAAAATACGTTTAAAAGAATATCAAATAATCGAATCTCTGTTTTCTGGAATATAATCTATAGAAAATATCTATATCGTTTAATTTCCTCATACTGATTTCTAATAATCCTATAAGCTTACATTGACAATGCTAACGAACGGCTGCAAGTTTGGGGATTAATATTGCCAAGAATAATACGGGTTTTGGCATGGTTTATTCGTTTCACAAATCATTGTTAGTAACACCGTTGTGTCAATTGAAGGCAGGCCTGTGTCGATACGAAGTTGAAACTTTGAGGTACAAAAATACGTTGATGAATTGCAGTTTTTCGGTTACTACCTTTATTTATGACATTGCCAAAGTAAATATACACGAGTAACTAACCCATTACAAAACTAACTACCTAAC
Source organism: Rutpela maculata (assembly GCA_936432065.2). Lineage (NCBI taxonomy): Eukaryota > Metazoa > Arthropoda > Insecta > Coleoptera > Cerambycidae > Rutpela > Rutpela maculata. Next base: position 61,344,947 of record OW386285.2, read on the forward strand.
TGTAAAATAATACAGTAGCAAAATGAACTAAAAAACCGCTGCCCAAGTAATCACTACTTCCACATCCGGATTTTCTATCCAAGTCACAACGAAAAAATTTTGTATCTGGAAATAATTGTTTATGGAACTTTCATAATATAATATTTGAAATCCTCTACCCAAAAACCCATAAAACGATACCCCACATCGGTAATGGGGTGGGGGTGGTGACAGGGGGTGGGAGTGGGGGGTGGATAAAGTAAAAAAATATTTTGAGGTTTCTGGTTCTTGTACACACACTAAATCACATTTTTTTTTCATCCCCTTTAATAATGGGGTGGGGGTGGTAACGGGGGTGGCTAATGCCAAAATTATTTTTGAGACCTTAGCTTCTCTTGTCTATACTAAATATCAATTTTATGAACTCTTACCTGCTTGATTTACCTGTTTACTCCAAATTTACCCCAATTTACCCCCCAACCCTTCGACGGAACAAGATGAAAATATAATCTAGTTCTAGATCTCGTTAAAGTACATATGTGCACCAAATTTCAAGTCAATATCTCAAACGGTTCCAGAGTAAACGTGCGCACAAAAAAAGTTACAGACCGACAGACCGACAGACAGATTTTTTTTCACTCAAACTTGAAATCTCGACGTTTCATGACATTCTAAGCCTATTTGAACAATAAAAATTTTTAAAAATTTTTTTGTCGTTACTATACTTCCACTGGATGTGGAAGTAATTAAGCTATTCATACTGTTTATACACTCAAATGAATAACGAAAATAGTAGTAAGCATTTCATTACTTTTATTATGCACGGTGTTCTATTTTGAATCTGTATAAACTTGGTAATTCGAAAGAATATCATAATATAATATTATATTTTCAGTAATAATTAATAATAACAAGCTAAAAACGTAGGTATTCTTCGCGAATTTACTGAGTTTCTTATATAATTGCTACACATTCTACCGTGCGTGTAATTTCCCATTAGGCATGTACATTCACGTAGCGCGAGAGATTTGACAACACCGTCAGCCGTAAATTCGTCCGTCGATGGAGCATTCCAGCTCTGTTATTTCATTTCAGCCAGCTGGCACGCGCGATGTTGTAATTCTTCTCCCCATGCCTAGCCCGCGACTACACACACGGTATATGATACTCTTCGCAGTTTTCTTGTAAATAATATTAGTTTTTGGACATCCTAAATTTTGTGATACCAACTTTGTTGTGAAAAAAAAAATATGAAAAAAAAACACTCTGACAAGAATTCGAACACAAGGCCTTTGGATTGCCAGACAAATTACCAAATTACCAAATTAAGTATTTCTTATTCTATTTAACTATGGGTTACATTTCATTTGTATCTCAATACTTTATTTATTTCATTTGACAATCAAAAAGTTTACATTGCGTCACATTTCGCATGCTGACCACGAAGAGTGACACAAAGGCCAGGTGTTTCGGCAAGAGAGATTCCCAGAATATGTAATTTATATTATTAAGATGGTCCTTGGTTAGATTGACCTTATTATATTGGAATGTATCGGAGGATTTCACTTCTTAATATTTTGTTTGTTTTTAATGAAGGAGGGGGGTACTAATAAATATGCAGGGAAAATGATTCTAAAAACTCTGCTGCAGATGTCGTATGTTTAAAAACGGTCATTTACTCTAAAGAGCCAATTCTTAGATGGTGTATAGGTTTCTGCGAAGGGTCAAGAGGGGTTGAGGGAAAGGATTGCCAGACAAAGCTTTAGCCATTGGACCCGCACGGATTATTAGAATAATTGATTGACTGTAATATGTATCATTCCAGTATTATGTTTCAACGAATTAAATATATTATGAAATATACAGGGTGTCCCGAAACTCCCGCCTTCCCCTTTAGGTGCTAATTCTCCATGCAAAAATAGTAATAAAAGTTCCTATAAACATGTGTCCGGAAATGCTTCCTAAGGGAGCTGCGGCCCTCTAAGAATGGCACAAAAATAGGTGTTTTTACTAATTATCTCGGAAATGATTTGGGAAAACTTTATGAAACTTGGTTAACTTTTTTCGATTAATAAAGGTTATTGTTTTACAGTATTAGCCAAAATTAATTTTATCCAGGGGCGGAGAAACGAGGGCGGAGAAACGAGGGGTCGGTGTTGTTTGTTTGTACGTATTAATTTTTCCATTTGACATTTTTAGTATTTTAATCCCTGATTATGATTCCCTGGTTAATTCTGCATAAAAAAGGGCCTCTTTACAATTAACCATATGGCAAGACGTTTTCGAGTAAAAGCAGTCTAAACGAAATATTGCGTATTCGTTTGCTAAATGCACATTATTTATTTTTCAAAGTAGGCATAAAACAATAACCTTTATTAATCGAAAAAGTTAACCAAGTTTCATAAAGTTTTCCCAAATCATTTCCGAGATAATTAGTGAAAACACCTATTTTTGCGCAATCCTTAGATGGCCGTAGCTCCCTTAGGAAGCATTTCCGGACACATGTTTATAGCAACTTTTCTTACTATTTTTGCATGGAGAATTAGCACCTAAAGGGGAAGGCGGGAGTTTCGGGACACCCTGTATATATTAGTAAAATGTATAAACAAAAAAAATATGTATATAGAGAATAAACTTTCGCAAGATTTATATTTAAGTACAAATAACAAAACTTAAGAAAATATATTTTTTTTAATTTAAATGATATTAAAAACGTTTTTATTTACTGACTGATTTTTTTCAAAAACAATAGAGTTCTTCCTCTAGCTAACGCTAACTTATTTTCCAAGTTTCAATACAATCGGACTTTTCTTTCTTAAGTTATCGTGCTTACAAAAAACGTGACAGACGGACAGACGGACAGACGGACAGACGGACAGACGGACAGACGGACAGACGGACAGACGGACAGACGGACAGACGGACAGACGGACAGACGGACAGACGGACAGACGGACGGACGGACGGACGGACAGACGGTCATATTGAAAGTTGTTCAGAATTCGTTCACTAACATAATGATATGAAAATTTGGATAAAGTAAAAAAATATTTTGAGGTGTTTGGTTCTTGTACACACACTAAATCACATTTTTATTTTCATCCCCTTTAATAATGGGGTGGGGGGGTGGCAATGGGGGTGGCTAATGCCAAAATTTTTTTTGAGACCTTAGCTTCTCTTGTCTATACTAAATATCAATTTTATGAACTATTACCTGCTTGATTTACCTATTTACTCCAAATTTACCCCAATTTACCCCACAACCCTTCGACGGAACAAGATGAAAATATAATCTAGTTCTAGATCTCGTTAAAGTACATATGTGTACCAAATTTCAAGTCAATATTTCAAACGGTCCCAGAGTAAACGTGCGCACAAAAAAGTTACAGACCGACAGACGACAGACAGAAATTTTTTTTCGCTCAAACTTGAAATCTCGACGTTTCATGACATTCTAACCCTATTTGAACAATAAAAATTTTTTTAAATTTTTTTGTCGTTACTATACCACTGGATGTGGAAGTAAAATAGCCCTGTAGACGAAAAACCTTTTAATGTTTCATTTCAAACAAATAATTTTTAATGATTATTCCAAATAACATGCTTTTTTCAAGTGTGGTATACTAAATTTTAATTACATTTAAAATTTTTAAATTGAAGAAAAAAAAAGAATATTTATAATCAAACCCAGCTTAGGTAATAACTTAAAAATAAGTCAATAAACAATTCTTTCTAGCAATTTTACATATGAGCCTAGCCAGGGGCGTACCATCAGGGTAACAGTACACCTTATCAAATTAAATCAATTTAAAAATATAATAAAAAGTTGGATAAAATTGGTGCCCAGTAGCTTGGTTTCAGTGCCATTAAAAATTAAAGAAAACCTCATCCATGCCAAAAAATATGTACTGACTGTTTATACTTCTGGTACGATTCTGGTAAGGCTAAGGAAGTTTATTAAAAAGTTTAGAATCGTAATAGTAAAAGTAATCAAGAAATAAGTCTCCAGAAAACACAAATATAATGTATCCACTACAGAACGTAGGAACGAAGACACATCAGCTACAGGTACAAAAAATTCATCAGTTAGAAGGAGACCCGTCTTTTTACCAGACCTTTTTATGTGCCGTCGCTTGGGCTGGATGCAGGGTGTAAAAGATGTAATTTTAAGTTATCAGGTGAGTGATGGGTGTGCGATTGACGATTTGTGATGTAGTGCAATGGAACAAGTCAAGAAGGGAAGGGAATGGAAGGGAAGAGAAGTATCACAGGTAAGTGTTGTTGATCTTTGGCTCTATGCTGGTGTCTGTTTTAAGAGGAGTGTGTTTTGCGGTGTTGCATGTTCTTTGCGTTGTGGGTGTTATAATATATTGTTGAAAATCTGACTCAAACAGCTTTCCTAGAGGAAGTCTGAGAAGTGTTTATACAAAAAATTGCGACAAGAAAAACGTCAAAAAGGGACAGGTCACCTATGAGTAAGAATTGATTGAAAACAAACCTCAAGAAAAGCCTAATAATGTAGCGAGATTCGTCAACAAAATAGAGTTGGACCAGCGAAGAGGAACACAAAATAGAAGAACAACGAACAAACTGAAGTACCTAGGAACAGACGGAACAGACCTGACGAATCAACTGGAACGGAGAGAAACGATAAAGGAGAGAATCAAAACGACATACAGAGTCACAAAGACAATTATACCGTTCACTGAGAAAAATAAACTATCATGGTACCTTACCAAATGTGTGTACATAGCCGTCAAAATGATGACATATGGAGTCAAAAGACGCGGCATCAACAAAAGCCAACAGAAGATGAATGGGCCTAAGCCTTATCAGCGGGTGCGTCTAAATAATTAATTGAGTGAACTGTATTTTATAGGTGCGAGATTTCCAAACAAAAGAAAAATAACTTAAAAATGTCGAAAACTTACCTACTTTCAGGATGTCTCGTGGTTTCACTGTTGATGTCGGTAAGGTGGAAATGATAGAAAATTAGGGATGTGAAATTTCCGACACTTTAAAATATTATTGATTAAACTATTAACTAATAAATAAAAAAATATATTATAATTCACTTTTCTAGTTGATAACTATATGCGTTCGATAACTATATATGTGCGTGCCATTACAATGTCTCGCGCCCGATGCTATCTGTCTTTACGCACCCTTTTTTGCTGGTGCAAAGACCTTGGAATTTTTATTAAGAATACCAAAATATATAGAAAAATCAAAAGTACTTATTTGTACTAAAATTAATACTAAGGTGCGTAACCAGAAGAAGTTTTTTGGGAAGAGCAGAAAGGGCTCAACTCCTCTCGATAACAATAAAACGAAAACAGCGATATAATACAAATATATTATTACAAGGAAAGACAATAAAAAAAGGATAGAAATGCACACAATGAAGTACTGGGGACATACCCAAAGACAGGACCCAACACATCTATTGAAGAAAACGCTAGCATCGAACATCAACAAACTGAAGACAGGAAGACCATGCTACAGCGGAGAACAAAAAAGATTCGAAGTAGCAGAAACACAAAAAGAGGAGTATAAAAGACCAAAAACACAAAAAGTGAGCTTCAACGCTCCCTCACAACACAATGCGGTAACGCATCTCACATATACCTGCACCTCCCATCCCACATTCCTTTACCATGCGCCATGTGGCACTGGCTGCTGGCAACAAGTATGACCTTAGTCCAACCCTACCCTACCGCACGCTGGTAAATCAATCAATCTACATGGACGACCTGTAGTTGTTTGCTACGAGTGAAGCTCAACTAAAGCAAGAGCTAGATATCGTTAAATCGTTCAATGATGATATCAAAATGGAATTTGGCTTAGACAAATGCGCCACTGTGGTCCTCCAGCGAGGTAAACATGTGAAGAGTCAGAACATCGTGTTGAGTGATCAATCTGCAATACGAAGTGTGGATCTTGGAAAAACATATAAGTACCTTGATATTGAGGAGTGCGTCGGAATCAACAACGGCGAGATGAAGAGTAGGATTGCGAGAGAATACTACCTACCGTCTCATTAGACAAGCTCTTAAGACAGAGCTAAATGCCAAAAATAAAATCACAGCAATAAATACTATTTCTGACGCCGTAGTTACCTATAGTTTTGGAATTGTCGACTGGCTTCGAAGTGACATCGCGAAAATGCACAGGAAGACCAGGAAAATCCTAACAATGGGTGGAATTCATCACCCAAAAGCAGACGTGCAAGTGTTATACGTTAAGCGGAAGGAAGGCGGACGTATTAATAGAGCTAGAAGCTGCTAATGATTCATCTATCGTGGGATTGAGCGAGTATATTCAACAGGACAAGGACAAATTCACACACTTAGTTAAAGAGCATGATAAGGATAAGAAATTGCATTTCATCCAGAAGGAAGCGCGAAAAATCCGGGAACAATACCCGGGAACCGAAACCACCGACGAGCATGCCAAGAATAAAATTAAGACCAGCACCGAAAAGAGGAAAATAGAAGTACTCTGCGCAAAGCCAATGCATAAAAAATTCTTCCGCGATCTCAACTGACTAGGGGCGGACAAAAAGACGTCTACGCATTGGTTGAACGGTTATGGCTTGAAGGGGGAAACGGAATGTTTAATAATAGCAACGTAGGACCAAACACTAAACACCAGATACCACTAGAGGATGATCTTGAAACAACCTGTTGATAGCAAATCTAGGATGTGCGGCCTAGCAGAAGAACATGTCAGTCACTTGGTAGCGGGATGTACTACTCTAGCACCATCGGAGTACACTCACCAGATATCTCCACTGGGTCATATGCAAGCACTTTGATATATCAGTACTGCCAAAATGTTATGAATACCCCCAAAAAAGTTGTCAATGCCAACGACGTCACAGTTATGTGGAACTTGGCGATTATGACTGACAGAGAAATTCGCGCGAATCGACCAGACATCGTCGTACATAATAAAAAGGAGAAACCCTGTTTGCTGATCGATGTATCTATTCCGGGTGACACCAACGTGATGCCCAAGGAAACGGAGAGGTTGAGTAATTACAAAAACCTCCAAATAGAAGTTATCACAATGTGAAATGCAAAGACTACAGTCGTGCAATTGTAAGAGCCCTTGGAACTGTCAAAAAGGGCTATGACCAGGGTTTACAACAACTGCCTGGTCAACCGAGCGCACAAGAAGTGCAGAAGATCGCAGTTTTAGGAACAACAAATATTTAAGGGAAGTCCTAGGAGTCTCTGTGATCCCTTGTTGGTGTCTGGACTCTGAGCTGTTGGAGTGGACAATACCAACGTCGCCTGAAGAACCCAAAAATCTGGAATGGGCTCCAACAGAGCCGATTCTCTATCGCGTGCGAGGAATCAGTGAAGTATTTCCAGCTACGGCGGAGAAAGTGTGCCGCTGTTAGATTTATAATAATCCCGATAGGTAGAAAGTATTTTGTTCATGAGTGCCTTTTTCATTTTTCTTGGACATGCTAGTCATGCCTTATTGTGCCTTTTCAATATGTTTCTCTTTCTTAATATTTTGTCTAAGATTTATATAGTACAGTTCAGTTATTTACGTATGTAAAGTCTTGATATATAAAAGAGCATGTCTCGGTTGTAAATTTGATTTAAGTATGTTTATCTGTATTTTATGTATGTACATTTTTGATAAGTCCCTTTTGTTAACGTAAATTGCAAGTAAAGCAATTTGAGTAGAATTCGTTATGTGGTACTTTTTATTTGTGTACTTAATGTCTCCAGTAAAATATTTGGTTGATAATTTCATGCTGGACAACTAACGTTGTGATTTATTTGTATGATTATATATTTACTCTGCATTTTTAATGTATTTAGAATAGAATAGAATAGAATAAATGTATTCACCATAAATCTTGTTAAAAAATCAATACCGGTTTTGTCATGAAAACTCGCATAAAATATAAGATATAAAATATAAAAACCAATTAATGTAATATATATGTCATATGTTGCAAAAAGTGAACTAAAGTAAGTCTGAACATATTGAAATTGTACTACTTTGCCTATATTCATTCCTATTTAAATTATTTGTTGGGGAAATTCAGTTCGAATTAATGACATTTTAGTCATGCAAAAGAAAATCATACAAACGATGACTTTATTGAACGGATTTCGTTCATTTTTGGCGATAAATGCTTCACAGAAAAGTTTCTATATTGTACGGGGGCTTGCTAATTTATAGTTGGGGGTGGATGCCACCCCCTTTCAGGGGGTGGCACTTAAAAAATATATTTATTTATTGGAGCTGAAATAAAATCAAATTTTAAGAAGAAAAGGTTCTATGCAATTTCTCACATAAATTGATAGTTTCTAAGTTATAACGACTTCAAAATTGCGATTTTAGCATAAAAAAAAATGTATTTCCAAAGGGCTTTCGTCAAGTAACTGGAAAAGTATTACTTTATCGAAAAAATGTTACAGACCAATTACAGAAAGTACAAATTGGGAATTAATTATATTTTTTATTTATTGATGTAGGATTAATAATTTCGGAGATATTTAAGTTTATATTTGGTATCCAAGTGTTTCGAAATTACCTTTAAAGTTTAAAATGCATTTTTTTAAAAAGCAAGTGCTTTAAATGAGCAACAAAAATTTGAGCATCTAGGTAATGCTACATCTTAACGAAAAACTGTATTTGAGATAATTTTTTTAAATTACTGGCTAATTAGAATAACAAAATGGCGACCTTTTTTATATATAAAAATATAAATACGCATATTTTTCCGTCATAACTTCTTTATTTCTTATGCTACAGGAACGAATAAAAAGTAATTTGAAAGCGCAATTAATTGTCTTTAATTTCATTTATTAGCATGCGTGACGTAGGTGTCACAATTTCTGAGATATTTAACATTTAAACTGCATTTTTCGTCTCATAAACATTCGGACACCATTTGTAAACTTTCATATCTCCGAAATTATTAAATCTATGTAAATAAATAAACAAGCAAAATTCATTATCAGTTTAAGAGCTTTATTTTTGGTCTCTCACCATTTTCCAATAATACTAATATTTATTGAGATATTTGGAAAAGGAAAAAAAATACGTTTTATCGTTTTATAGTTTAAACTCTATTTCTATTCTAAGGCAAGTGCTGTATACAAACCAAAAAAATCGAGCATCTACGTCATGCTATATGTTAATGAGAAATATTGTTTGAAATTCCTTTCTTTTAATTACTGGCTAATTACAGTAACATACTGGCGATTTTGTTATTAAAAAAAATGTGTAGATGCACATTATTTCGGTCATAACTTCTTTGTTTTTTATGCTACAGAAAGAAATAAAAAAATAGTTGAAAGCTTAATTAATAACCTATTATTCTACCTATTAGCATCCTTGACGTAGGTGTCGCAGTTTCTGAGATATTTAACTCTCACTGTAAATGATTATCTTATGAACACTTGGATGCCAAATGTAAACTTAAATATCTCCGAAATTATTAATCCTACATCAATAAACAAAAAATATAATTCATTCCTAGTTTGTACTTTCTGTAATTGGTCTGTAACATTTTTTCGATAAAGTAATACTTTTCGAGATACTTGGCGAAAGTTGTTTAGAAATACCTTTTTTTAAGCTTAAATCGCAATTTTGAAGTCGTTATGACTTAAAAACTATCAATTTATGTGAAAAAATGCATAGAACCTTTTCTTCTTAAAATTTGATTCTACTACTCTCCAATAAATATATATATTTTTTAAGTGCTACCCCCTGAGAGGGTGCTAAGAATTAGCAAGCTCCTGCACAATATAGAAACTTTTTTGTGAAGCATTTACTATTATACTGCCAAAAATGAACGAAATCCGTTCAATATGACATTATTCCGAAGTTTTCCATATTTTTTACCTCTAGGTACTGTACTAAATATTCTGAATACTTGTTTGTACAAGTCTAATTGAAAATAAAGAGACATTGTATTGTATTGTATTGTATTGTGTATAAAACAATCAAGACTACAAAAATACATAATAAAAAAGAAAACATAAAAATAAACTAACAAATATATGTATATATAAAGGTGAAGCTACTTCCCATTACCGATCAAAAAACTCGGTCATGTTATAAAAACAATGTTCATTCCAAAACATTTTCAGTTTGCTTCTGAACAGTCTAAAATAATTTTGATGTGTATTTTCCTCGCACATCTCTTGTTTATATTTGACGAAAGTATTATTGTTTGCTCACACCCTGTAGATATTCTCATACTCTCCGAACCGCTTGTTATTTCTTTTTGTATTTTGATAAATAGTTCAGCAAAGTGAATTTAACTTTATGTCTTGTTTTATTTATCGAACACTTTTTGAAGTAATTAAAAATAAGCAAATTAAAGTAACTATTAAATATTAAATGCTTAGCTAGAATTTGGATTAAAAGTAATATATTTGATTAATATTTATTATAGTTCACTGTGCTTAAAATCTTCTAGTTAGCGCGTATTCCATTAATACTTAAAAAAACACGCTAGATATGTGTTACCATTTTCTTTATATTTCGTTTCTATTTTATATTAGTTTTTCCTTGCGTAGAACACCCAAGTACCTTGTACACGAGCCGCCACTGCTGCTCACTGCTAATAGACTCCTCCGAATTTGCAGATTACCAACGTCCTTGTTTAAAACTGAATCCGGTATTGTACTAGCCTTGCAGGCCAGTGGAGAGCCGGTACGGGCCCAGGAGGGTAAAATTAAATTCCCCCCCCCCCCCTCGGCTGGGACAAATCAAAAATACTCATTTTCAATACATATAATATTTAATTTGAAAAATAATCGATACAAAAATGTATTTAACAGTGATGGTGCCGGGCCCTTTCGGCTCGGGACTGCAGCTCCGTCTACACCCTTGTCGTCAGCCCTGGCATAGCTTTAAATATTCAGTCTAGATAATTGATATGGTATGTGTCAAGTCTTCTGACTAACCAGCTGAATTAAATCTTTACACCAACTATTTTTTCAACTAACAACAAATTAGTTGGCGTTCCAAGAAGAATGTGAAGGTGAAAAATCAGAAATATTACATCCACTCCTAATTAAACTTTTACCAAGCTTCCGCTACTTTTATTTAAAACTTTTGTATGGTTTCTGGTGGATAATTTTCAAAGAGAATAGCTACCTAGTATGTACTCTGCAATTAAAGCTGAACCAGATTTTGTGGTATTGTTTCTAAATGAGCTTTTACGCAAATGAATAATTCACGGATTTTCTGTCAAAGGAGAAACCCAAGAACATGTTATAAATCTTAGGACAAGTGAGATAATGGGTGGTGTTTTACGGTTTCTTGTTTAACTTTACGCTGTGCAAATTCCAGTTTTCATTAAAATTGGAGCTTAGATTCATAATCCTCAATACACGGCGGGACTCACGCCGTGTAATTCACATAAGAATATTAAATTAGTGTTCAAAGGCTTGTAATGCAGAACACATGCGAATTATGAATATATTGTCGCTATATGATCATTGTTTATTAACCGCTTAATTTCTCGTTATTGTACCTTTTTGCATGATCCAGCTTCTTTGTCTATTTACAATATCTGTTGCCAAGATCGTAGCTTATGTTTACTGGTTGATAGGCCAAACTCGTCGGTAAGTAATTTACTTACCGACGTGTGAACTGAACAGTAAGTAAAATTAATATAATGTATGTTATTTCACAAGAGATAAAGACAAAAGATATGGAAATTTGAAATTGCATAGCAGGATAAGCATGTAAAATCTGCCACCAAACAAAATTTTGTTTGTTATCAACTATTTGAAGGGGCTTACCCTGAATATGATTTACCCAAAATTTCAAGCCTGCAGCCGCCATATTGGAGGAGTGGTGGGGGTTTTTTGATTTTCGTATTTTAAAATTTTCTCGGATACCGTTATACGAAAAAACCCAAAAAAATTTACAGTTGCTACTTACATGTTGAACCATTTACCCAATTTTTTTCATAATTTTTAAATGCAAATTTCGTATGCAAAAAAATTTGCAAATTTTTGCATACAATTTTTTGGCACTTTAAGAAAGAAGGCCACTCTGATTTTTTCATCGTAAATTACTCAATTACCAAGGCTTATTTTCAAATTATTTTTATATTTTTAAAAAATGTGGAAGAAAAAACTGCATTACCGACCATTCTCTTATACCCGCCTCGCTATCATTTGGACGCATGTCTTGTTAACACATATACAGGTTGTTTCATTAATAATTGGACATACGCTAACTGGAGAATCCTTAGTCCAAAATATGAAGATTTAACCTGAAACTCTTAAATAAAATGTGCCTCCTTACTGAGATACAGGGTGTCAAAGTTTTTTTCTTTTTTTTTTTGCAAAATCTCAACTACCTCTTGACCGATCTTCTCCCAATTTGGTAAGAAAACATGTTTTAAGCTAAGAAACAATAATTTATGTATTACATCACGCTAGCGCGTGGAGGGCGCCTCATGAGCTATACCTGATGATGGATATTTTTTCTCTTTCTTTTTACGAAACGTAGTGGCATTTTTGACTAGAAATGACTCCTGTATGAGATTTTCTAATCAAAAGTGCCACTACGTTTCGTAAAAAGAAAGAGAAGAAATATTCATCATCAGGTATAGCTCATGAGGCGCCCTCCACGGGCTAGCGTGATGTAATACATAAATTATTGTTTCTTAGCTTAAAAAATGTTTCCTTACCAAATTGGGAGAAGATCGGTCAAGAGGTAGTTGAGATATTGCAAAAAAAAGAAAAAAACTTTGACGCTCTGTATCTCAGTAAGGAGGAACGTTTTGTCTAAGTGTTTCAGGTTAAATCTTAATATTTTGGACTAAGGATTCTCCAGTTAGCGTGTGTCCAATTATTAATGAAACATTCTGTATATGTGTTAACAAGACATGCGACCAAATGATAATGAGGCGCGTATAAGAGAATGGTCGATAATCCAGTTTCTCGTGTTTAACTATTTTCCACATTTTTTAAAAATATGAAAATAATTTGAGAATAGACCTTGGTAAATGAGTAACTGATGAAAAATTCAGAGTGGCCTTTTTTCTTAAAGTGCCAAAAAATTGTATGCAAAAATTTCCATTTTTTTTTTTGCATACGAAATTTGGATTTAAGAATTATGAAAAAAATTGGGTAAATAGTCCAACATGTACGTAACAACTGAATTTTTCCGGATTTTTTTCGGACAACGGTGTCCGAGAAAATTTTCAAAAACGAAAATCAAAAAAACCCCCACCACTCCTCCAATATGGCGGCCGCAGGCTTTAAATTTTGGGAAAATCATATTTAGGGTAAGCCCCTTCAAAGAGTTGGTAGCAAACAAAATTTTGTTTGGGGGCAGATTTTACATGCTTATCCTGCTATGCCCTTTCTATTTATTTAAAGAAGAATGACATTTTCTGCACAATCGTATTAAATTACACTGCACTAGGATCATCCCGCACATATAAATTTTGATATTCTAAGTGGACTGTGTGAGTCGGACGAAAACCCGACTATTGTCTGATATAACCAGATTAGTTCTCTCCACCTCGTTTTCGAGGATGCTGAACACCGTGGTGGTGGCAGAAACCATCCCCAAACGGAGGTTAACGCGTATTATAACCCAAGGAACAATTTTAGTTTCTTAAATGTATACAAGGATGCTATAAAACTATTTATAAAATGCCTTGAAAAATCTATTTTGCTGTAACAATATCCTTAATACCATCATAAAGCGACTTGTAGACTAAAAGGGCCCACTCTTATGAAGGTTTTTAAGGCCTTTTTAAATTCCATCATAAAACTCCTTAGGAGGCACAGTGCTGCTCTTGAAAACCTTGTTCGGGCCGTTTTAAAACCTTTCTTAAAACCTATTTTAAAGCTGTCAGAAGCTTTTCTATTAGCTTCCTACATTTCTAGAAAACACCTAGAAGGCTACCTTAAAACTGGTTTTTAAAACCATATTAGAACTGAGAAGCTATAAGAATGTCCACGAAGGAATCCAAATAACTTTATTATTGCATTTATTTTTTCTAAACTGATTTAAGCAAACACACCATCAGACTTATTGAAGATAAAATGGAATTTGAAATGTATAAGGCGTAGAGCACTATAACCTCTCTAAGGCCGATTTAAAAGGTAATAAAACGCCATCAGGTATGACAAAAAAATTAAAATCAACGGCAGTTTATCGTTAAAACTACATAAAAAAGGCCAAAAAAAACAAGAGCCCCTCAGAAATAATAATGATTTTAATATCCATACAAAATTACACGTAATCAGCAAAAAAGTGGGCTGCTTCTCGGTTCCCACGGTAATTTTCAGTCGTTTCTTGTAATTCTACCTTAATTTGCTAACGAAAAAGTGATAATTATTGATAATTATAATTGTGAGATTGACCTTTAATATTTTTATATAACAAGAAAAACATGGCCGGCCAACTAAAAACCTAATTGTCATTTTACAGTCCTCTCCAGTGTTGCCAGGTCTAGTGAAATTTCACTAGATCTGGTGATTTTTTTTAAATCTAGTGATTTAGTGAAAACTTTTATGAAAATGCCCATTTTTAATGATTTTTGAATTATCCAATTTATTACTGGTAGGTAGACAAACATTGAATTCGAATTACCTCTAAACTCTATGGTTACCTCGATCAGCAGCTCTTAGACGAGAGAGACGCGCGGAGCGGGGAATCGAATGAATGAAAGAGACAGACATATCTGATTTCCGTGCAAAAGACACAGACAAAGATGCCTGTAGTGTCTACAGCTGACGTAGGCTGTAGACCCTAACAGAATATCTTTCATTCGATTCCCCGCTCCGCGCGTCTCTCTCGTCTAAAAACTGCTAATTGAGGTAACCGTATACTTTATTGACCGTGAATCCTACAATCAAATAGCCTAGCGTTTCGTAGACAAACAGTACTTTCTAGTTACAAACCATTTAATACAATACAGAGTACGGCAACGAAATAATCAGATAGAGGACGCTCAAAGCTATGGTGTGCTCAGAGAGCTCAAGAAAATTACGTGTCCTACAGACACTGCAACTTTTGAAAATTAAAGATGAGAGCTTTAATTTCAAATCTAGTGAAATTTTAGTTTTAATAACTTTTTAAAGCGTCGTCTGATAACTTTTAAAATTTTTATCTGGCAACACTGGTCCTCTCATTAAACTATATATTCTAATAATGGTAATGACCTAGAATATTTACTCTAAATGAAGCCCTTTTACCTTTTTTGTATACTATCACAAATAATCCCTTCCTTACAAAAATGCAAATGCACTTGGCGAAGATCACATGGACTTGATAAAAGCTGTAATAAAACGTTTGGGACGTTGACATTTGATACAAAAAACTTAAAACTTAACCTCAAAATAATTTGTATGTGTGTGTGTTTTAACAGTCCTTTTAAAATGGCCACTCTTTTTTATTTTCTTCCACCTTTCCAAAAAAGACCTAATTACACATCAGTAAGTCGTGAAATGCTTTTAATTAACACACACACATACATGCATCAACAACACTTCAGGCAGACATATTGTTTATTATTTTTATAATAAATGTTTTATTGAGGTTTCGGAAAGTGTTTTATGGAATTAAAATTTCCCTTTTAGATTTATAGAGGCCTTTTTTTCTTCATAACGGTTTTATCACAACATTTATCGAGGATGTTTTAAGAGTCTAGTTTTGTAATGGCCTTTAATAAGTACTAATAGGCATTGAAAATGTCTAGTTTTAAAAAGGATTTAAAATGCATTTATTGCAAATATGTTAAAACCATAAAGAATAATTTAAAGCCTCTTTAAATCTAAATGGAATTTAAGACGTTCATAAAACTAATTAGCTTTATGGAGAGTTTTACGTAGGTTATGATAAATCCATTACAAATACATATTATCCTAGAAGCAAATTAGCTTTATAATTAGGTCTTACAGAATGCTTTAAAACTTACTATTAAGAGCAAGTATACTTGAAGCCTAAAAGGCATTAACTACAACATCAATAAAGCACATGACTATTTCCTAACCCTGACAAACCTTTCTTAAAACCTCCTCAAGTCCAAATGACTTTTAAATTGTTCCTTGGGAATAGTTTGAGGGACTCTTACTTGGTGACTCCGTGTTTTCGAGGATGCTGAAAACCGTGGTGAATTCCTCTCCGTAAATGGCCAATAACAATCCTCCAAGAGATTGAGTTCTCAGCATACTCCCAGGCAAAGTTCCTCCCCGGTTTTGAGTATGCTACAGAGCAAGACAACAAGATGTCTCCTCGATCTCGTCAACAAAGTAGTCATCTTCATTTACTGTTGAGCCGAAAAAGATGAATGTATAGTTTTTGTACATATTTTTTGGGAAAAATAGGTTTATATAATAATTGAAACATCTGATTTATTTAATTATATATTATATAAAATATTTTTATTGACGCAAATAATTACTGCATATATTGTTACGCTAGCTTTTATTACATTATAAAATACTATGATTATTAAAAAAAAAACAATCAATATATTTCTTTATTTTAAATTTATTTTACCTACGATCACTACGGTAAATAGTAAAAAACACACTACCTGCCATCTATGTAAGTTGAACTTTACATATTGTAAACAAATCGCACTGTAAACAAATCGCACGGTAAACGCACGGGACACGCAATTATAGGTGGCTTATATCGCTGACGCGGGGTTTAAAAAAACAAATGCGCCTACTTAATTTTCAAACGCTGTCAAAACTGACATAATATTTGTTTCGACGACAAAAGAGGCAACCAATGAGAAGGCCCGGAGCCTTCTCATTGGCTCGGAATACGCTACGTTACGAGCAGCGTGGGAAAACTTTATTATTTTTCTTATATCAAACGATGTAATATGAAAAAATAAAAAAATACAGGTGTATTTGGTGGATTTTGTACCATGTCGGCCCGACTAAAGATTACTTTTAATCTGACTATTAGCAAATCACTAATAGATGTATTCAACATGAAGAATTCAAGTTATTTAGTATAAAGAACAAAGTTAAAAAAAGGCATTTCTTGTCCATTCTGACAAAAGTGTGCAGAAACAGTGTTTATTGACTAATTTTTCATCTCTATTGACTCTAGTCTTAAATAAAGTGTCAGTTGTGTGCCTATTAACATCGTCAATGGCCTTTGGCAGCAGAAATTTTTTTTGTCGTTTCATAACAGACCTGTATTTAACTATCGAATAAAAAATATCTGCCTGTCTGTCTGTGTGTCTGCGAGTGTGCAGACTGTTTCTTGTAAACACGATAACTTCTGTTAGACTTAACATTTTTAATTCAAATTTGGAATGTATGTAAAACAACATAGTAGAATACTCTCTAGTGAAATTGGGCCTCATACAGGATGATCACTAGAGGACCACGAACTGTCATTCTTATGTGAAATAGCTTTTATTTTAATTTTAGAGCAAAATGTTACTAAGGTTTTTGATTAAGCACACAAAAATGTGAAAGCGCACAAAATTTCTAAATTGCAATATACAGGGAGTCTCTCAGGTTCGAACCAACTGTGGAATATAGTATTTTTAGTAAGACTATTGTGAAATAAATAAAGTTGCAGTGGGGCATTGAAGACTGCGAATATCTATTAAATACGACAAACTCTGTTAGGTTTAATTTTTTTCTTTATAATTTGGCACATGTATAAAACAGCATGGTAAAATACTTCCTATTGAAATTGAATTATATTAGTCATACAGGGCGATTGTTACAAGCGTGTAAGCTCTCATCTCCTATATATACTGTTTTCTTATAATTTTATAGTAAAATGTTACTGAGGTTTCTGATTACGCGCACAAAAATAGAAAGACGTACAAGATATCTAAACCCCAACATACAGGTTGTCTCTCAGGTTCGAATCGACTTTATGTAAGTTAGATTATATAGTAATGTTACTTTAAAATATCATCAAAGTATTTTTAATGAGAGTATTATGAAATAAATAATAGCTGCCGTCAGGCGCTGCCGATTACGTATTTATTAAATACGATAATTTCCATTGGACTCAAGATTTTAATTTCTAATTTGCAACATATATAAAATAGCATGGTAGAAACGTCCTACCGAAATTGAATCATATCAGTCTTACGGAGTGATTGTCAGAAGCATGATGTAAATCATGTGTGTCATGTTTATACGTACTATATTTTATTATAACTTTAGAAGTCAAAGATTTTTGATTAAGAACATAAAAAAACAAAAGTATGCAAGATATAAAAACTGAAATACAGTATGTCTTTCAGGTTCAAGCGAACTCTAAGCAAGTTAGATGATATACCAATTTTGTCTTAAAATGTTAATGAGGTAGTGTTAATAAGACTATTACGAAAAGAATAAAAGTTGCAGTCGGGCGTTGCCGACAGAAAATGTCTATTAAACACAATAATATCCGTGAACTTAAAATCTTTGATACATATGCAAAATAGAAAACATACAAAATAGCATGTGAAATTGGGTCATCTCCGCAATACACATTAATCGTCAGAAAATTTTATATAAACTATTAGCACAGGAGTTTTAGTCAATATATCGCTTCTACCCGGAATTAATTATTTTTATTTATTACGCGTCGGCTTTCCTGTTTTTTCGGAGCAACAAGGGCCTAAGTCGCAAACATTGCAGAGCTGGCTATAAAGTGCAACAGAAAGGTCGTTACTGGTCCAATTTGGGTCGGAATGATCATAAAAGATTAGAAGAAGCATATCCGTTCGTATTTCAGATGTTGCATGCATATTTTGTTCATAATTTTTCGTTCTAGTTCTGTCAAAATTTCAATAATTTAAAGAAATTCCGAAATGGCTCCATTGTGGATAAATGAAGACTCGGAGGGGAAAACGTACCCGAATAAACATTTTTCTTCATACTTTGGGCTTTCCATTGGTATGTCTACGTTCTCTGTAGCGTCACCCGTTACGGGAGTTACGCCATTCTGAGTGTCGCAGCGCGGCGGCTGCGCCCGTCATACTTCCGGTGGAACTACCCTGGCTGCGTTAATGAAACTTATTGCGAATTCCTATTTATATAATCCAGTCATCTTAGTCAAAATAGGGGGGAGTTTCTCGGAATTCAAGATAACCGGCTGTAAACTCGTATAAATCTTTATTTTAACATCCTAAAATTTGTCTCAAAACCTACTTACGATAGCGTGGACGCGACTTGTAGATAACTAAGGTCAAAGGTCAAAAAACCGATTTTTTTTTCGCATTTTTTGCAAATATCTCGTTCCCTGTAAAATTTACGCTATTTGTATTTATTATAAATATTATAGGGGATAAAATTCTCTACAACTTTTGTTTCAAAAATTTTTTTATACCTCAAACCGTTTTTGAGATAGAGGGCGGTGAGCGCGCAGTCTTTCACTATGTACGGTGTCATTCAAGTTCGATCTGTAGTCTCGGTCAAAAACACGCCGTATAAAGCCCGTTAATTATTGAAAAATATATAATTATAAATAATTTACATTTTTTCATTAAATATCACATTTAATATAATAATTACTTCCACATCCAGTGGAAGTATAGTAACGACAAAAAATTTTAAAAAATTTTTATTGTTCAAATAGGCTTAAAATGTCAGAAAACGTCGAGATTTTAAGTTTGAGCAAAAAAAAAAATTTCTGTCTGTCGGTCTGTCTGTCGGTCTGTCTGTCTGTCGGTCTGTCTGTCTGTCTGCCGGTCTGTCTGTCTGTAACTTTTTTTTGTGCGCACGTTTACTCTGGAACCGTTTAAGATATTGACTTGAAATTTGGTACACGTATGTACTTTAACGAGATCTGGAACTAGATTATATTTTCATGTTGTTCCGACGAAGGGTTGGGGGTAAATTGGGGTAAATTTGAGATAAATGGGTAAATCAAGCAGGTAGGAGTCCATAAAATTGGTATTTAGTATATACAAGAGAAGTTAAGGTCCCAAAAAAATTTTTGGCATTAGCCACCCCCCATTACCACCCCCACCCCCACCCCCTTATTGAAGGGGATGAAAAAAAATGTGATTTAGCGTATGTACAAGAACCAGAAACCTCAAAATATTTTTTACTTCATACACCCCCACTACCCACTACCACCCCCATATCACCACCCCCACCCCACTACCGATGTGGGGTATCGTTTTATGGGTTTTTGGGGTAGAGGATTTCAAATATTACATTATTAAAGTTCCATAAACAATTATTTCCACATACACAGTTTTTTCGTTATGAGTGACTTGGATAGAGAATCTGGATATGGAAGTAGTGATTCCTTGGGCAGCGGTTTTTTTTTTCATAAATTAAGTATATCTTCATTTAATAACACTTACCTCTTTGTACAATTAGAAAATTATTAACAGAAATACTTTAATTACATTTTAATTATATTCAGATTTATACTAATTACATTTTAAGTAGAAAATAAAAAAAATTAAAAAAAAAATTAAAAAATTAAAATTAATAAATTAAAAATTTATTTATTGTCTTTTTATTTACTTAGGAAGTAATTAGTATAAATCTGAATATAATTAAAATGTAATTAAAGTATTTCTGTTAATAATTTTCTAATTGTACAAAGAGGTAAGTGTTGTTAAATGAAGATATACTCAATTTATGAAAAAAATTATTATATTAAATGTGATATTTAATGAAAAAATGTAAATTATTTATAATTATATATTTTTCAATAATTAACGGGCTTTATACGGCGTGTTTTTGACCGAGACTACAGATCGAACTTGAATGACACCGTACATAGTGAAAGACTGCGCGCTCACCGCCCTCTATCTCAAAAACGGTTTGAGGTATAAAAAAATTTTTAAAACAAAAGTTGTAGAGAATTTTATCCCCTACAATATTTTTAATAAATACAAATTGCGTAAATTTTACAGGGAACGAGATATTTGCAAAAAATGCGCAAAAAATCGATTTTTTGACCTTTGACCTTAGTTATCTACAAGTTGCGTCCACGCTATCATAAGTAGGTTTTGAGACAAGTTTTAGGTTGTTAAAATAAAGGTTTATACGAGTTTACAGCCGGTTATCTTGAATTCCGAGGTGAAACCACTAAGATGACTGGACTAATATATTATTGGTGTTTTATAACATATGTTGAATATAATTTTACTTGTCAGACTCAGTAAATGACTTTATTCGGCAAGACATTATTGATCTACGGGGAAGAGAGGCCGTTCAGATCATCATCCATATCCACTGACTGGCTGTCTGTACAGCTGGATCCTCTGCAATTCCTGCACATGGTGCTGCAGCTGAGACCAGAGTTCCTGCACTCCCACTGGACACCGCAGTCCGCCTTGCAGACACAGGAAATTAGCCGTGGCAGGCTATCAGGAACTGGCTGATAGCCATCCGATACGGGCTGATAACCAGGGCCTAGTGTCCTGATTTCCACCCCCATTCCTCCGGGTTGAGCTTGACATCTAGCCATTGTTGGACCTGTAAAAAAGCATATGCACATTAGTTGATTGCTGCAAGCTTTTCTTACACTGTTCTCCCTAACGCCCTCACCTGGAAGTATGCGCGGAATGAATGTTCACATTCGGCACTTGTTCCGGGAGGCTTGCCAAATCAAAGGAGGCTGTCACCGACTGCTTCGCCATGGTTGGTTGTATCGGACTACTTGTAGCTGGTCCAAGTTCTCCTGCTCACTACCTCCATAAAGGGCTACGATAATTTTTCCCCAGCGCCGGCCACAGTCCTCTTGCCAGATGCAGGATGTGAAAAGACCGCGGAGCATTCCTGTAGCTCAGGTCTCTTCTTCAGGAGCTTTCACACTTTCTGCTTTCCCATTATGTACAGAACTGACGTGGTGTCGCATACTGTCATGGCATGGCAGAAGAGAACGGAGTCATTCATTTGATCAGAATTGCTCCTGATCTACTGGATCTTAAAGACTCGTCCACTTGAAGTGCTCGTGGCCGGACTCAGGTCTTGGAGGATGGAGGTGTCATCTCCAGCACGGGCGACTAGCATCTGAAGGATGTCTGTGTCCTGGGCGGTGATGGTGACCCGCAGTCCTGATACGTCCATGTCGAGAGCTGTCCTAACAATTGGGGAATCCGCATCTGCCACAGTCCGGATGACAGTGACTCCAGCATTTTGGAATTGAGCAGAGGGGAGGTTGATGAGACGCGTTTTATTCTGCGGGTGGCTCAAGAAGTCTAACTGGTTGATCTGCACAGATCGTAGCCCTTTATGGAAGCAGTGAGCAGGACAGCTTGGACCAGATACGAGTAGTCCGATACAACCAGAGCGTGGCGAAGCAGTCGGTGATGGCCTCCTTTGATTTGGCTAGCCTCCGGCCAACAAGTTCCGCAAGTGAACAACGTTCATTCCGCGCATACTTCCAGGTGAGGGAGAACAGTGTGAGGATTTAATCTCTCGAAAAGCTTGTAGTAATCAACTAATGTGCATGTGCTTTTCTACAGGTCCAGCAATGGCTAGACGTCAATCTCAACTGGGAGGAATGTGGGGTGGAAATAAGGACTCGAAGGCCTGGTTATCGGCTTCTATCAGATGGCTATCAGCCAGCTCCTGATATCCTGCTACGGCTAATTTTCTGTGCCAGTCAGTGAATATGGATGATGATCCTGGGATCAAGAATATCTACAAGGCGGACTGCGGTGCCCAGTGGGAGTGCAGGAATTCTGGTCTGATCTACAGCATGATATGCAAGAGGATCCAGCTGCACAAACAGCCAGTTAGTGGATATATATGATGATCTCTGTAGATCAATAATATCTTGCCGAATAAAGTAGTTTTCTGAGTCTGACAAGTAAACCTAAATTCAATAAATCCTATAAAAAACCGATAATATATAAACAGGAATTCGCAACAAGTCTTATCAACGCAGCCAGGGAAGTTCCACCGGGAATTTTTTTAAATTTTTGAAATTTTGACAGAACTAGAACGGAAAATGCATAGAACATCTGAAATACGGACGGACATGCTTCTCCTAATCTTTTATGATCATTTCGATCCAAATCGGACCAGTAACAATCTTTCTGCTGCAATTTATAGCCAGCTATGTAATTCCTGCGACTTAGGCCCTTGCTCAGAAAAAACAGAGAAGCCGACGGGGGAGAGTAGAGGACTTTTTGTTACGAGTTGTCCTGGACCAAAACTATAATCCTGCAAATATTCAGCTTTACAATAATTAATTCCGGGTCAAAAACTGAAATTCCTGGTCTATATGAGTTATGATGTTTTTAGAGAAAAATATTCCAAAGATTTTTGATTACAAACATAAAAATGCAAAGATGTACAAGATATTTAAGCTGTGTTATAATGTTATTATGGTATTTTTATTAAGATTATTACCAATACATATAGAATTTGCAGTCGGGCGTTGCCGAATACCTAATAAACACCATGACTTCTGACAGAAAAATTTTATATGTAGATTAGCGTGACCGTGTATTACGAAACGAACGACAGTTGCAGTCAGGCGTTAACGACATCGAGTATCTATTTTACAAATGAGAATAAAATGTATTTAGACTGTGGTGTACTGAATCTTAGTAGCACCCTTATAAAGGTGAATTATGCAAGATATGAATCAAATAGGTGTTTGCAGTTGACCACGTCTGACTTCAACTTCTACTCATTTAGCTTCTTCACACTAAAGTAACATATCCGTCATTTTGTATTTTTAAGCTTTAACGTGAATCTTGAAATATCTATATATTAAATTTCATGTTAATCTGCAATAATTTTGTATTATGGCAACCGTCTTGGATTCACTATTTCGAATTCTCAATTTTTGAGATCAAATTCTGTATTAGCTACTCCTAAAATATCTACTAACTACCAATTTTAATGCAACTCCGACGAAATTTGCGCGGCGCCTTCGCCAAATATTGCAAAATTTTCAACTAAAAAATTTTGTTTCCAATTTTTATTCACCTTGCATTAGATGTAGCTTGGTGAAATTAATATGGGACCATTACCGAGCCATACCTTACAGTTTCAGAAAAATTTCATAGAAATTGCTTCAGACAATCCAGAGCCGGTTAAAATAGGCGTAAAATGTGTATCATCCAATGGAAGCAAATTTTAGGACAATCTTAAGCTACTTGTATTTTTTAATGCTTTTTATCATAGCAACATCAACTATTAGCTTTTGTCACACATTGTCTATTGCCATATATTTGAAAATATTCGCCACTTAATACTATATGATATTATTTTTGTTAATTCAATATTCCAGTAGAACTTAAATGAGTTAGTTTAGGAAATGGCCACTCAAAGATAATCATGTATTTTTGTTACAAATTAGTTCACTCAAAGAGGGTTAACAAGAAGTACTTAACGTTATGTTAATTTGAGCCTATGTATGTATATTACAGTCATCTGTTATAATTAATGAAGAAACTCTCGCTGTTAAGCTACGCTTGTCACATAAAATTCACAACTTCATAAAACGTAGGTAGCCCTTTTATAAAAAGCTTTTATGCATGACATAATTTTCACTTCACCATATAACGCTTTAAAGAAAATTAATTGTGTTTCAGTGAAGTAACGTGATTATCAGCTTAATATAAATGTTGTTTTCAAAGTGCTTTCAGTACGCAGTTCATGTTCACAATTTAGAAACATACTGAATTTTAATATAAAAATACAATTTCATACAAATGTAAAGTAGCGTCGGATGTATAAGGATTGGCGAAGGCACAGCCATAAAATCACGTTGAAAGTAGAGGAAGTATTATACTCTTCGTCGATTTACTGGACTTTTTATATAATTGTTACACATTCCAAAGGATACTCTTCGCAGTTTTTTGTAAATGTTAGTTTAAGACATTTTATCATACGAACTTGGTGAAACATTCAGTATAAAATAAAGTAAACAAAAAGAACTACATGCAAAACCTACGTGGGGTTCGAATCCGGGACCTTTGGGTTAGAAATTAAAATTTACCAAATTAATTGATCTTTATTTTGTTTACCTGTTTTAACATGTCAAGTAATAGGTCATTTATTTCATAGTTTTACAATCTTTTACAACACTGCGTTACAGTATACGCGGAACTGATCACTTAGAGTAACGCAGCGGCCAGATGTTATGGCACAATGACTTTCAGACTACGTTATTGCAGATTAGGAGACGGTCTTCTATTAAATATCAACCGTGTTTATAGTTATTTTTTATATCAAGGATTTCAAATAAACTCTCTCAGGTTTTATTAAATGCAATGGGTTTTATTAGTGATTACGCAGGAAAAATAAAATAAAAACCCTGCTTCGGGTGTCATACGTCTGCACGAGTGCAGTTTTATAAGGCATATGATTTCAGCGAGGGGGCAAGGGGGTATAGGGAATTTTAATAGTGCAGGGGAGAGTGTTTTGTGAGGGTTTTGCGGAGTTTCAGGAGAGAGGATTTCGTCAGACTTGTATGTATGTGTGTGTCATAAATTGGTAGACGTTCGTATGTGTATTTGTGAGTATGTCCTATATTATCTTGTCGTCAGATATGCGTTAAATTTGTGTTAGCTGTGAGTTAGTCATTCTGTATGTTAAAAATTTTTGTGACGTCTTGTCTATGTAATCTCTCACCATTTGCACCCCCGTAAGCCTATGCAGGTCTTCGATGGTGATATATCGTGGAGAATTTGTCAACAAGCGCAGCAACTTGTTTTGAGTTCTTTGTAGTGTGAGGCACTGTGCGTCCGATATAAAACTCGAAGACGCACTGGCGTAGGTCAAATATGGGACGAAATATGACTTTATATAAGCAGAGCTTGTAGTCCGTAGAAAGTTTGCTGCGCCTGTTGACCAGCGGATACAGTCTGCTAAGAGCTGTATCGGCTTTGTTTATAACCTTGGTTATATGGGGTGCAAATGAAAGTCGTGTGTCCATCGTCAGTCCTAGTAAGTTAACGGTTTTTCGTTCTGTAATTTGTCGATCGTCGAGTTTTAGTTTTGTAATAGCCTTTATCTTTGTGAATTTCCTATGCAAGGTAATTATTTTCCATGTTTCGTAGTAGTCCGTTAGTTTGTTTGTATGGTAGCTTATTTTCTGAGTCGCCGTCTGTCCGTAAAAGCTTTGAGTGTAAATAGTCGTGTCGTCAGGTTGGTGGTGAGATGTGTGGGGATATCGCTGAAAGTCTATGTGGAGCTGAGTAGGTGTTATTTAGCCTTTTCATTATTTGCCTGTTCCAAAGGTAATTCTTGATGTGGGTTCCGAGTCAAAGATGTAAGAAAGATGTAAGAACTACACCACCACCTGTGTACTTAATTACTTATATTTAAGTTTTAGAGATATCAGGATCTCAGAAATAAATAAAATGATCCAAAAAATTTGATATGATTTTAAGTGCAGTCCTACACGTATGTTCAAAATAATTATGAATATCTGAAGTTTTCATTACCGCAATCCTTTCGGGTATAGACTGAGGCCATCTTTATATCTGTGATGGTACTATACTTTGTGTGATATATTCTAACATCATAACATAACACGTATTGGCCATTCGAAAGGACATAATTGAAAACCTCTTTAGCCAAATTTTCAGCCCCCTAGGTGCTAATAGGGTGCTCCTAATTGAAAAAACGTGTTTTTGAAAAAAATGTCTGCTGCTCGACTATTTGTTCCAAAAAATCTGAAAAAATTCACGGATGTGTGTTTTTGAGAAAGAAAACAATCCGATTTTTTTCAGATTTCTCGGATCAAAACTGGGGTCAGGAAATATATTTGAATTTTTCAATGATTTTTTAAGCATTGAAGGTCATATTTGGCTAACTACTAAATAACAATTCTTTGTGTACTTTTTCCCGTACTTTCGAATGCCGGTATCAGAATTACCATTTTCAGACCGGAATATGCTCAAAATTTGAAAAAACCGTTTTTTCCGCATTTTAACCTCCCCACAATAAAATTGTGGGAGGTTACTAAAATTGGTCCAAAATCGAAAATTGAGATAACATCAAATCTTTACGTTTTACGATACCAGGAATCCCAAAAAGTGATTTTTGAAAAATGTCTGTGTGTATGTGTGTGTGTATATGTGTATGTATGTAAGCACGATAGCGGCGAAACTACTAAACGGATTTGGATGAAACTACATGAGGGTTTCTTTAGTGCTCCAGAAGATTTGAAAAGGTTTTGGTTGAGATCGGATTACATTTAGTGCCGTTTTGGCACAATAAGTTGTTTATTTTATGATTACTAACAATTTGTAATCGAATTATTGAAAAGCAGTAAAAATTCCGATTTCAACGATATATCACACTTGCACCCTTTCGATTTGGTTTCCGCAAAAAAAATTAAAAAACAAAATAACACGCTTCTTGTGTAAGATATATTTTAAAGTCTAACTTTACGTTCGGTAGACTAATGTCTTAAAGCATGCAGACTGCCATACACGTTTTTTCTAAGAACGTCAAGTCAATTGTGTTGGTTGGGGACTATATATTTTGAAAATCTTTTTTTGACAGTTACTTTCGCGCGCGAAAGATTTTTGACAGCTGTCAGATAAAATGCGTTAGTTACAGAACTGTCACTTTGAAACCTGTCAAAAATTTTTGTCACTAACTTTATGGGGGGGGAATGTCACTTTGACAGCAGTCAAAAACGGTTTTCTCAAATTTGGTGCATGTTCTGGTCTGAAAATGGTAATTCTGATACCAGCATTCGAAAGTACGGGAAAAGTACACAAAAAATTGTTATTTAGAAGTTAGCCAAATATGACCTTCAATGCTTAAAAAATCATTGAAAAATTCAAATATTTTTCCTGACCCTAGATTTGATCCCAAAAATCTGAAAAAAAATCGGGTTGTTTTCTTTCTCAAAAACACACATCCGCGAATTTTTTCAGATTTTTTGGAACAAATAGTCGAGCAGGAGAAATTTTTTTCGAAGAAACACGTTTTTTACAATAAGAGCACCCTATTAGCACCTAGGGGGCTGAAAATTTAGCTAAAGGGGCTTTAAATTACGTCCTTTCTAATGGCCAATTCGAAATAAAAATCCAGGCGGGGGCAATTTTCATCATCTTATCCCGCTATAGCCTTTATTGATTTGACAATGAGTCGGTTTGGAAATATTTCTTTATTTCAAAATAATGATGAAATTGAAAATAAAGGTCAGTGAACTCTAAAAAGTGGCAAGAAAATGTCTGAAGGCAAATAATTACAAAACATAATATTGAATATGTACTTATTGAATTATTTATTCGTGAAATATTCTCCCCAAATACCACTCGTGCTTTTAAATTTTCTTTATAAATTTTTGCACAAGCTAATTTGCCAAAAAGTAATATAATTCTTGTAAATTGGCAGTTTATTATCAAAGATTAAATCCCTCCCGCTAAAGCATTCCTGGTTTAATCAGATAATAAACTGTCAATTTACACTCTTTATATCACCAGGCAACAAAGCTTTCGCAAAAATTTTACTGATACAATTTTAAGCACTGGGTGATATTACATACGAAAATTGCACTGGGCTTGACAACTAAAACGTCACATTATAATCTGCAACAATTACATTTTTCATTGTAATAATTTGAATTGTTAATTTAGTTAATAATAAGAAATATTTGTTCTATGTTTTTTTCTGGAAATAGTCTAATAAATATATTTCGTACATTAAAAATAATCTGAAAATTCAGCATTCAAAGCGTGTTGCCTTTAAGAAACCGCATTCGTTTATTTTGATGTGATTTGACTACGTTTCGGGCACTTTTCGTCAGATCACATCAAAATGAACTCAAGCAGTTCCTAAGCAACACGTTTTCATGCGCTGAATTGTCGATAATTTTTAATGCACTTAACATATTACTATAGAATATTTCTATTGATAAATCCATTATTATTGATTTCCTTTTCTTATTTAGCAACCATCTACAAAATCTTACTCTCCTCGGCTTATCTCCGTCACTTAAATGTTGAACTTTCTTCATTCTGTAGCATCAAAATTCGTTTCCGTAGTATTTTTCTTGCATTGTTTTTTTACGTGGTTGTTTCACTAAATTTGTCTCAAAGAAGTTTCTTAATTTTGGTTAACATAATTCAATACTCTATTCACTTTTCTTTATCATTATTCTTAACATGCCTTACTACTTTTTTTGGAAAATGAACCACGTGTTTTTAGATTTTTAACTAACCGCCTAAACATAGTTCGATTTGGTTGCGGAGCATCTGGAAAGCTCTCTGCTAAACTTGCACTGGCAATAAATGGTAATCTCATCGAAGTTTTCAATATTTGTATACACCATAATGACTGATATAAAATTGGTCTTAAGACAACGACAACATACAACAGTGACAATCAGTCTAATTTGTTGATAGCCATATACATTGTTTCTCACTAATCGTGGCATAGCTGATTTGCACGATTCAGTGACATGTAAATATTATGGTTTTTGAAAAATTTTATACTGGCACTATAAGTTAAAACTTTTATGACATATTTTATTTCGTTGGAAGGAGAAAACAGTAACGGATTTAATTGGATCATGACCTACCTCGCGATTTGTTCTTTTCATTTTTGTACAAAAGCCTATGTCAAAAGCAACTGTATTTTTCGATTCTTTTTTAAAAATATTATTATTTTTGCAGCCTTTGCCGTAAACTTTCATCCCTTTAGTTTTTTCGTATCTCCTCAAATAAAGAAGATATAAGCGTTTGTCATTTTTCATGATTTTGTACTATATCTCACACAGTAGGCTATGGATTTTGAATTTATTTTACTGAAATAAAGCTCACAGAACATGTTTTACTAAAACTTTTTTCTTCTTTAATAAATATTAAGAGATATACTTGGTGTGACCCTGGTAAAATAGACAGATTGTAAATCTCTTGAATATAGCAGCCTGAATGCGTTTAGTATAAGCTGCTTTGTCTACCTGTAGATTTTATTAAAGTAGTAATAAGCAAAAGCATATTTTGGGGCCTTCACAACCGTTAAGTTCTGAACTTTCTGAAAATTTAATTAATTTTCCAGGGAAAATAATGAATTTATTTTACCTATCTAAGATATTACGTTTTAAAGAGGATTACCATTTAAATAGGTTTTTGTTTTTGTCTTCTGACCCATGATAACAACAGCGTATAAAGACATATGTCTTTGGAGTCGGTATATTATTTGTTTTCATGTTAATATATTGCAGAGGGAATTAAGGCAATCAGAATTTAAAAATATATTTTTTTTGTAGTCCCCAATTAAAACCTGTGTAGGTATTAAGGTATTTGATTCAAAGCCAATTTAGTGTCATTCATATTGAATGGTTGTTTTTCTTTGGCTTTATGAAATAAATTGAGTAATAGTTATAATTTTATAGACAGAAGACTATAAGCCAATTAAATAAGATTTTCGGGTTGATTTATCTGAATAGAATAAACATCATAAATATTGTGGAACAAACAATCATAAAAAAGTAATCGAAGTATTTCACGAGTAAATGAGCAAAAAACATAAATAAATAGAATAGTGTACATACCTCATTTGTAAGAATTCCCTCTAAGTTAAAAGTTTAAATAAGAGAGAATTAAGTTAGTTAGTTCGGCAATCGTCCCATTAATATAAATAGTGAGCGAGTAATTAGTGAAGTAATTAATTGTTGTAATTAAGGCATAAGTTAATAAAGTAGTGTTTAGTGTGTAACATGGCTCCTCCGCTGTTCAATAAATTATTAATTTTTATTATTTGTTCGAGATTCAGACGGAACTTTATATTATTTAGAGGAAACAAATTACTACACCAGCAGCTCAGAGACTCGGCAGACGAGTCATGGGTCAGAAAACACTTTCCAAATGGTCTTACGTGTTTGGTAGATTGTAGTTAATAAATGACAGATGTTTTTATAATTTGTCTTAAAAAATGTTAATTTGACTTATATAATGATAATTTTCCTAGAGAGGCGGGGCGCCAATCTTTCTATATTCGAAATTTACACTAAGAGTGGAGTATGATTACAAGAAAGATAAACTAATCAAATTATAAAGAAACTATAAATTGTTGACTATAAAAAAGTGTAAATTAATAATCCAAATTTAGCAAAAATCAAGATTAGATTAATTCTTGCAAATAATTCTAAAAGATATTCAACTTTTTTTTACAGAAAGGTTAATTAATTAATTCAGAAGGTATTGTCTAAATGGTTTGTATAGTTTGTATAGTTGGTATCAAAATACCTGAAATAAGTGGACAAAGTAATGATAAAATTGATTTTATTATAAACCAATAAAACTGGACGTGTTTTGTTAGAAAACGACTAAACTGAGGCCTTAAATTTAAACAAATTTATGTACAATAGGGAAAACGAATTGACAATAATATGTTACGTAGATATTATTTAAAATACTGTCTTAAACATGAACAGATAATATAGTGTTTTAAAAGTCATAACTAATTATTTAAATGTAAACGTTTCGTAGAAATTGTGATCACAAAGTCTTTACAGATACGTTTCATACATTAAAGATAAAGTTGAAAATTGAAATAATTTAAAAAAAAAACATTTGCAATTTGATTCTTTAAAGAATTCTAAAAGTGTTAAAGCATAAAAATACGAGTTATATAAAAAAAACATTAGATAAAAATTTTATTTGCGACACTTATCTGGTATTCTCAGTGGATTAAAGTAGTGAATCCAAGTGAGGGAGGATGATGGTGAAATCCAACCCACTGTGATGCTATCGCTGATTTCTAGATGAGCCCAATATTAAGTCTGGGAGTTCCCAGTACCATATTCGACACCTCCAGAAAGTCCATAAGGACACTTTACATCTATCCTACCATATTACCGTCTCGATCTCCGAAAAAGGTAGTCCTAGTCTAATATATAATACATTCCATCCCCAAAATACGTAGAGGAGAAGAAAGACAACCCCATTAGGTGATTAAAATAAAAGTTTCCAACCCAAACTTAAATGTGACGTTAAAAAAACATATCTAGAATGCGTATGTACGATCTGCATCTAGAACCCTGGAAAAAATGAAGCATATAGCATGGCTTACTGCAAAATGGCCGTTGCCAAGTCTAAGTTACAAAAAAAAATTATTCCTTTATAAATTATTTACGGATTAAACCGGTGAAGAACAAAATCTTAGGCCTGCTTCATGTTCATGAAGAAGGACTATCAACCCTTACGATGTTGAAGTCGTTGGTCAAAGACGAATTTGATTAATGAAGACACATCACTACTCAAAAAAAATTAGCAGACAATTACGAAGTACAAATCTTCTTGTAACGGAGAATAATTCATTCTGTTCGCCCTTTCTCAGTATGCAAATCGTTTCGCATGTTTACCTTCTCCATTCTTAAAGCTATGTTAGAACATCAGCTACCTTGAGTACACTTAGACGTGACTCTGGTTGCATACCATTGTGTTTGTTTATGAAGAAATTTTAAGAAACAATATTTCAAATCTCCGCGGTCTTTCATGCTTTAGTTCATTTATGTTTTAATTTATGAAGCAGCAATATGCATGCTGTAATTGTTACACCGGTGTTATAATTTCGGAACCTACGATAGAGAGTGTTTACTAAGAGGTGTAAATGTAGAAGAACCTACCACACAGCGAATGACGGACACCAATTTATTTATTAAGGGCGCCAGTCGCGTTCTCCCTTGTCCGTGTGTGGTCTTCCACTCCCAGGCGGGTTCAGTAAGACATATGAGATATTTGGTAGCTAAGAAATAGGCCAAAGCTGCACTTATCGTAGATTACTAACGACGCTCTCTTCAAAAATTGTTTTTTCTTTCTATACACCCTTTCCTATTTATTTAACGTTTTAATAGTAAGTAAGTAAGTACGTAAGTATTTATTGATGCATTATACAAGAATGTATTTATATACGTCGTTAACATAAGATTAAAAAAATATGTATTAATTAATATAGGCATACAGAATGCCAAAGTAGTATAAGTGTACATTGTACATATACATAATATATAATCATGAATAAATTTAAATATAATTGTAATATATATATAATCTAAAAAAATAACAAACAAATATAATTTGAATTTGAGTTTACAACAAACAAACAAACAAATAAGCAAACATATATTATACGTTAGTTACATAAATCGATATAGTTGAAAAATCAGCATTAAAAAATTATTTTAATGAGAAGAAAGCATTGTCAATTAAAAATGATTTTACAACAGTTTTAAAAGGTTTATAATCCAGTTCCTTTACATTACATGGTAGAGCGTTAAAAAACTTTATCGCATAATATGCTGTGCCATTGCGTGTTTTTAATAAACGTAAAAAGTCAAAATGTAAGTTCCCGTTACTTCGGGTAGGATACGAATGTAGCCGAGCACGAGGTACATATTTTGACTCATGTTCTTTTATGTATAGGAGGCATTGCAGAATGTAGATATTATACAATGTTGGTATCTTCAGTTTTTTAAAGGAGTCCCTGCAGTCCTCCCTGTAACTCAAACCTGCGATTACCTTTACTGCTTTTCTTTGTACAGCAAAAGCAGTTGCAGCATGTGATGAGTGACCCCATACCAAAATTGCATAGATAAGTACAGAGTGAATTAAGCCAAAATACGCAGTTAATAAAGTTGTCTGAGATACACAATTCGCAAGATTATGTAGTAAATAAATATTTTTAGACATTTTGCCACAAACAACGTGTACATGTTTTTCCCATGTTAATTTGTTATCCAGATGGACGCCTAGAAATTTGACACAGTCGGTGGTTATCATTTTATCTAAAGTATGCTGTCTTAGACTAAAAATCATCGATTCTGTTTTGTTCGCATTAAGCATTAAATTATTTGCCAAGAACCAGTCTTGAACAGTAGATTGAGTATCGTGTACACTTGTAAGCAATTTGTTAATATCTCTATTATTATGTATTAATGTGGTGTCATCCGCAAATAGAACTGATCTTGCTGTGACGGTGTTATATGGCAAGTCATTAACGAAGATAAGAAACGGAGTTGGGCCCAATACCGAACCCTGGGGGACACCAAATTTAACTTTTATGGGCTTAGAATTCATATTATCATAGTTAACAAACTGGGACCTCTCTGTAAGATACGATGATAGTAACTTCTGGCTGCCAATAGAAAATTTATAAAAACCTAACTTTTTCATTAATATGTCATGAGAGACGCAGTCAAATGCTTTGCTTAAATCTAAAAACTGTGCATACAAAATTTCGTTTTCTTCGAAACCACTATTTATCATATCCGTTAACGCATTTATAGCTAGTGTGGTGGACATTTTGGCTCTGAACCTAAATTGATGATTATTAAACAAATTAAAATTCTCAAAATACGATATTACTTGTAATTTTAATACAGTCTCAAAAATTTTTGCAAAGAAAGGTATTATGGAGATTGGTCTGTAATTGGCAGGATCGTCAATGTCGCCTTGTTTGTGAATTGGTATAACTTTTGAAATTTTCAGGATTCTAGGAAATACATTGTTTTTAATACATTGATTTATAAGTTTGGTCAAAGGAATGTATATGATGTGCCTAATAGAATTTTGGATTTATATCATGAGCGTCTTTACTGTCAGTTTTTTTAAGTTGTTAAGTATATCAAGTATTTGTACGTAAGAGACCTCAGAGAAACTAAATTCAGTGTTATGTCCAGCTACACAAGTGGTAGATAAGTAATCTTCAAAGTTGTTGATTGAAGGGGGTAACATATTTATTGTTTTTTCGGCAACCGTTCCAAAGTGATTGTTCAGTTCCTCAGAATTAATAACTGGAGAGTCTGAACGTAGGTTATTGGTTCGTGATTTCTTATTATTTATGATATTCCACATTGCTCTGCTTCGATTGCTACTTTGGGAAGTGTACATTGGCATTGATTTTGGCCTTCCTTAACTCAGATCTATAGTGCGCTTTTTTAGTATTTAATAGGGATTTTAGATTAGGTGTTGGATTTATTTTGTAAAGATCTTGCAATAGATTTTATGCTTAAAGATCTGTGAATTTTCTTCATAAGGGAATCCCTCTCGAGCTTCCGTAATGTGACGAAAGCCCTCGAGGGATAAGACTTACAACAAGTCATTCAATCAATAAAATGTAATCGTTCAAATAATACCATTTATTGATTAGATTTAAAATAAGTACAATTGAAATTATGCAATATTCTATCTAATAAATTATATAATTTGAATAGAATCGCCTTCCCCAAGTTGGGCAAGGTCGACCACCTCTTCTAGAGAGCTTTTCATGGTACCATACAATGAAGAGCATGCGCTAGCAATCAATTTATTTCAAAAAATTCACGCAACTTCCCTAGAAATTGATGAAAGCGTTTTTGGGTCTGGCTAGACATAATATTAGCTCTAAAGTTCTTTATCATGATTATATCATTGACAAGAACGGAGTTCCATTTGAGTTCAACTATATAATGAGTTATTACAACTTTCTGTCAGTCTCACGACGTACCGGTTCTCATATAGGTTCGATATAGGGGATGTGACACGACTTCGCGTTCGAGCGACTTTCTGGCAAAGTGGCTTTTTGTCTTACTTATGCACAAGGCGCTTTTCTCTATAACTTTGTCATTTGGAAAGACCTTCATTATGTCTCAAAATGTAAAAATTTGCTCTAAGAAAGTCCTAATTTTTCAAAATAAACAAAAAATAATTACTTCGTCCATTTTATCCCTTTTATATCGGCAATATTGAGGGTGAAACATAAAATTTTTAATTTTTGATTTCACATTCGTGATCAGCGATCTCAAAAACATAAATAATACAAATTTCATTAATTTATTATCAGTGCTTCGTTAATTATTAATTTTTTGACTTCAAGGTGATTTTCAACATTTGAGGTGCAAAAGCACATCTACTCCCTTTTAATATTTGAAGTTGATACCCTAAAGTTTAAGAATCCGCAAAAATAAAAAAAATCCAAGCTGCTATAGAATTAGTCCAAAGTTTGGGTACTCTTTTATACCACGTGACTGTACTAGTGAGCTAGTTACTTCAAATTTGGCATGGAGGAGGAGTACCCGAAGTCTAGAAAATTGCAAAACTCAAAATGGCGACTACAATAAGACTATTAATCAATATGTACATAGAAGGCAATACCCACATTAAAATGAAGACTCTGCCAAAATGGTAAAATCTGTGATATAAACTATAGAAGCAAAGTTGTAGAGAGTAATATTTTACATAAAATAGTGAGTGAAGGAATATCTGCATCTTTCATTGTTTTGGTTATAGGTGTGTGTTTAAATTCGATGATTCTGCACGATGCCACACACTTTGCACTTTTCTGTTGCATATACTATAAGAGATAGACATATCCTCTCACTGACTTTTTAGTGGATACGTATACGTTTGAATGTTTTTTGTAGTTCAAATCATGCTGATCAGAAGTTCTCATTGCACATAGTCTAACCTACGAGTGGTTTTTCTTCAGGAGTGCTTGAAAGTTCTAAAAAGGAGGTCGCAACTAGGTGGAACTTAAGAAAATAATTAACGAAAAAAAAATATAACCGAGAGCAATAATATTTTTCGTGTAGTTAACACAATTTTCAATGATGAAGAATATAAAAAATATACAGCTTTAAAAAATAGGAAACGAAAAACGTTATTTTTTAGTTTTTATACATTAAGAACGTCGATATGATTTTCAGGAACAATTTCTTTGTATGCAGCACCACTCCCATTTAGTAAAGGACTTTTAAGCACTCCTGGAGCAAAACCACCCATGGCCAATAGGGTGGAATGAAAAAAATTTTTTTTTCTATCCATGTGTCATAGCACTCAAAACCTGCATCCAGTAACATATAATATCAACACCCTCAATATAGGACTACATGTTTGTATACCCTCACAGTATGTCTGTCTAATACAAACTAAAGGCAAATGCTCTTTTAGCAATAGCGAATAACTGCTCTTACCAGTCTCTGCAGGTTTCAACTAGATTGTAAACTTACTTGCAGTACCTAAGGTACTTGAAATAGTGATCAAGTACTTTAAATACTTGAAGTAAATTGTAACATACTTTAAGTACTGTAATTTCGTTCAACAAGTACTAAGTACTATTCTAAAATATCTGCAAGTACCAAGTACCAAGTACTCATTTCTTCGGGTAGTTGAAGTAAAATACTTCAAGTAATAAAAGTAATTGAAGTACAATTTATACTACTTTTACTTGAAGTAGTGCCCAGCTCTGATCTGCCCAACAATCAAACTTCTAAATTTTACAATTTTATCTGCTTATCGCTTAAGTTAATTGTAATTACAAAACCGAATTAAGCAATGTATAAATATTAAATTACTTTCAATATTCTAAAGACTATAACGTTTGTTATTTTCTTGAGAGCAAATTATAAATCTTTAAAAAGAGGTCAAATAGCAAAGCCCGGCTATCTTTAAAAAAACTATATTTTTATGGCTGTTGAAATAAAACATATCTAATTAACAAGAACAAATTTATTATGAAGCGAAAAGACATGGTAGAGCAATTGACAAATCAGGGGTGAGCAAATAAAATTTGTGCTTGGAGTATGATCACAAAAATCAAACAGAGCAAAAAATTGTACAGAGAGACAGACATTTATAAGATAGGTACTCACAATAAATCACAGATACGGTACCATAAAAAGAAACTCTTTTGTCGGCAAAAGGCCACAATACACAAAATAATATTGCAAAATATATAGATAACTAAATTATTAATATATATGCATAGTTGGCCAACGATTTGTCCTTAAGTAGAAAGGTAAAATGACATCATACTAATAAACAAATTGTAATTTTTATAGGAATCAAAACAAATCTCTATATGTAACTAAAGTTAAATAACATAACAAATGAAATGTAGCATTTCATGCTACAAGGTACATATAAAAACAAAAGGTACGAAACATAGAAAATGTTTTATAACTATTAACTGAGAAATTTCATTATCAGTCTTTTTAAACGGGACTAGGCACTCGCGATCTTGAAATGCCGCACTTAGCACTTAAGAGTTAGTTTTTGCGATGATTGCCTTTGAAATATAGAATAGTTTGATTACTTACATTGAAGTTGCCGGTCAAATGGAATACACTTTCCTCTAAACACAGTACACCTCCAGAATTGAGCACTACAGTGTAAGTAGACTCAGAACAGCATTAAAACACTATTTTTACGTACAATTGTACACACAAAAGAATATTTTTAGATTCCACTCTTAAAAAAACAAACATAACCATTTAATGAACTCCCATTAACGGGAAATGGTTAATTGTACTAAACAAATCATAAAAATAGGTAATAAAATCAGGGTTTATAAAGACTCAACCCTCTAACACTAGGACGATTATTCTTCTCGTCGTAATTCAAGTCAAATTTTTGATGAGTGATGACTGTGGGCACGCTTAAAGCGGCCGTGGAAGTGTTATGGCTACCGCTCGGCTCGGTATTTATCTCTTCCCCCACTAGTAGTCGAAATACCTCACTCCTTAAACCCGCGAATTTAAACTATGGTTTCTCATTGGAAGAAAGGCATTATTTTCAAATATTTACCAGTAAAGCCGAGAACTAGGTGACGGTTACGTTACCTTCTAGAACCTTACAGTAGCGGCGATAATTTATTTTTTAAGAGGTAACAAAATAGGTAATTTATGTACGGAAAATACGAAATAATGTAATTTAAGGGCTTTTATGCCTGAAAATAATAATGACCGTTACAGACAAGGTATTGTGGTTTGGCCGAGTCAATTATGAGATACGGAACATCTAGTTAGGGTAGTATTTATCTTACAAATCTTACAAATATTAATATTCCTCAAAAATATCTATTAAAAGTAATTACACACAGAGTTAAAGAATACCCCACAGAAAGTCTGTTCAACGAAGTTGATGTTTTGCATATAATTTTAGATAATATATAGGTGTATTTTTATTAAAATATGAATTGCACACACAAAGTTGTTTACTTAAATGTGCATTGTTTATGTAAAATTCATGTCTCTTGCTTAATTGCTATATATGACAATTAATCAATGCATACAATCAATATTACATATTTTATAGTGGAATTGCCAATGTTTAATGAAGCAGTAAATGTTCGACTCATGAAAATTGATATAACATAAATTGTAATTTAATACTACACTTCATTGTATTTTTAACCGGTTTTAATTTTCTATTACTGCATATTGGAAATATATTTAAATTCTTTGTTGTTATTAAATCAATGGTCTATTCATAATAACCATATTTATTTAATATAAACTCACATGTTAATATTTACCAGTTTTTATGAATTACGCGCTTTTAAATTCTATTTTGCATACACAATTATTTACATTAAGATAAATCATCTACTCCTCAACATCAAATTTAGTTTAGTCTAGTCTAAGACATCTAAACATCAATTAATATTCCTCACCTTTGTCTTTAATATTCCTTAAGTAATTAGTCACAATTAGACAGAAGCAAATATTTTTCTTCATATCGGAGATAAATTGTTATTAATTAATGAAAAATGTTTGTCTTGAAATGTGTTTCAGAACACGCCATTTTTTTTAAGTTTGCGTGGATAGATGCACGATCCAAATCAATCTTTCTACTTTTTGAACTCATAAGAAATAAATAAATTGAATTAAAAAATAATTTTTCTTTAGGTCTTTACGACAGAAAATCTTTTCCATTCCAAAAGCAAAGGACCACGGAACAACCCTTATGAAAATGGGTTTTGACAGAATCTGCTGAAACTTTTCTAATTTGTAGTTCAAATCATGCTGATCGCAAGTTGCCATTGCATAGAGTCGATCCTATGAATGCCAAGTCTAAAAAATAGCAGTTATTCTCTTATTATTTTCAAAAGACTTGTACATACCTCAAAAATTGTATCTTCTGTACTTTTTATTTCTACAAAATTATATAGTCTATCAGATAAAATTTTATTCTGGACTAGATCTTTAAAGAGATCCTGAAGTACGCCGATGAATCAATTAAAGTTTTCTCCTTTGTTACTTACATTAAAAGGTAATGAAGACTATGTAATAGTCTGAAACTTTATCGGGTTAACCAACTGTTGTAGTCACTAAATTCGCCTTAGTTTCATGTAACCGATTAAAATTTTACTTTACCCAGGGAGTATTAGACAAAGAATAATTTCTAAAGTAGTTTATAAAATATTAAAGTGATCCTTACAATGCAGAAATCAAATTTAACAGGTAAATCATTAAAATTTTCACATAAAACTCGAAATGCCTATATTATATAGTAATTTAGTTAATAAATCAATTAGGTAGAAATTTTTTTGCTCAAATAGAAATCCTATTAAATTCTCCCATTTCTAAACACGTGTGCGGAAATAACCAATCAGAACAACATTATACTGAAAATGTTTGAACAGTTCTAACAAGCAATTAAATTTCGTTATTTCTTGTCATGTGACACAAAACACCCAATCATTTTAACATTACACTGATAACACCATCCAGGGAAATTTTCAATCACTATGACAATAAAATTATTTAACTTGGACAACTTCATAATAACTGCCAAATAAATTTCAAAATGCCACGTTTTGGCAGGAACGAAAATACGAATTAAATGCTTTGTGGTGTTACGACTTTTTGATTTTATTTTTTCAAAAAATTTTCTGACCGAATATCCCTCTGACATTGACAAATGCCTCATAATTTTATGACAACCTCAAGCACGTTGCTTGCCTCCGCCTTCGGCGTCGGGCTATTACCAAGCAACGTGCTTTCGATTGTCATAAAATTATCTCGTACATTATCAATGTCACATGGATATTATAGCTGATAATGTCCCTAGGGCAATTTTCACTTGTCATCCAGTTTGACAGTTCAATAATTTATTTTTTCACAATGTCACAATTACAATTTGGCACTGCAAATAACGACTTGATGAATATAATAATAAAGGAAAATAGGCCATATAATACAATTAAAAGTAATAAAAATACATCTGGAATACATTTATGGATTTTTGCGGCACCAGAAATTATGAATAAGATAAAAATAAATAAAATAAATGGCAAAAAATTTTCTATGCGAATGCCCCTCCATAATTTTATCACAACTTCCTCAAGCACGTTGCTTTTGGGCTCCGATTAAAGAACTTATATCTAGATACATAATGGCATTGATTTATTTGTTGCTGAAAGACTCACAATCTAAGGCACTTCTTCCCATAAGTTTCTGATTGGCCCATCGGCCTATTCGCGGCTGTTTTCTACACGATCGGTTCAGTTTGATTATCATAATCTCAGTTTGACAGTGTCCGCCATTAACGTCAATAAATGTTTTTCGTGTTTTCCGACCAAAAAGTGATGAAAAAGTAATTTTATTTTAAGTCGTGATTTGCTTAATACCTAAGTAATATTCTCTATTCATATTTACACAGTTTAGTGAAAATTTAATGCTACATGTTGAAGTGCTGTGCCGTTTGCAGAAGGCAGTTTAGAGAAGAAGAAAATCGGTCGTTTCATAAGTAAGTAGGTCATAGTCGTAACATAATGACGTTCAGTTTACAGTTGTAATAATAATATTATAAATAATATCCTTTCAATGCATATTTCCCTTGAATAAAACATCTCTACCAATTATATTTTTTAAATCCGCAGTTATGTCATAGAGGTTGACCAAAAATTATTACATAAAATATGTACAATATTGTACATTTTCCCTTCTACACATACCCGCCACTGTTGCCTGTGGGATGTGATGTTCATCTATCCATTTTAATAGACATATAATGTGACTATGTTAGGAGCAAATAAGGTATATGAAGAAAATATAGCCATTATGTATCTAGATATAAGTTCTTTAATCGGAGCTTTTGGGTAATATCACTCCGCCTACGGCTCGCCGCGGCGTCAGGATATTACCAAGCAACGTGCTTTCGGAAGCTGTGATAAAATTATTTCGTATTATCAACGTCCTTGGGGCATTATAGTTGATAATTATTTTTTATGTAACTTAACTCCAACGAACTATCATGTATTTACTGAATACATATCCTCAAAATAGATAATCCAAGTTGAAACTAATTTAAATAAAGACAGATATTAAATATATAATAATAATAATACAACAATCTAATTTTCAATAATATCAAAATTAACATTAATATTTTTGCTACAAAATTATCCAAAATATATATATATATATATATATATATATATATATATATATATATATATATATATATATATATATATATATATATATATATATATATATATATATATATATATATATATATATATATATATATATATATATAAAATGCACATTAATTTAGTAGTATACTCATAGTGAGTATTTATATATACTATTTATCTAATTATTTGTTCATTTATTTTATTCTATTATACGTACAGGGTGGTCGCGCGTACGTTAGAACCTCATTTAACTTGGACTTATTTTTGGAGTTACGTAAAAAAATTCAAAAATAAGAAAACCACATTGTATTTTCCAAAAATCATTTCAGAAAAACAATTGAAAATCGCATTTCGGAGATATGAGCTTTAATTTGTGTTTTTTTTTTTAATGGAACATCCCGTATATTCTTACACCATCTGAAAAGCCATAAAGAAGCTTTTCAATGATATATATACTATATAGTATTTTTCTTCAAAACTATACTAGATACTAAATTTTATATGTTGTTACCATTAAGTCATGACACTCAGAAAAATACATTTAAATCATTGAAATTTTCCATTTTATTTAAAACAAAGTGAAAATAGTTATCAACACATATCTTGACAGAAATAACGTATTGTTTACTTTAAATTACATACTTTTGTTTTCCACCTACTATGTATTATGTATTATTGAAAAGCTTTTTTTATAACCCTTCAGGTGTAAATATATATAGGTGTTCATTTAATAAAATCAAAGTAAAGTTCATATCTCCGAAATACGATTCACAATTGTTTTTCTGAAATGATTTTTGGAAAATAAATGTGATTTTCTCTACGTTTTATTTTTGAACTTATTTATGCAACTCCAAAAATAACATTAAATGGGGTTCTAACGTTTGCGCGACGGCTTTGTAGTATCCCCCTTTTCATGAAGCCACCCTCATATCTCGCTCATCTGATATCTAAATATTTTAAAATTTTGGTGGTGAATACATACCTATAGAGTAAGTCTTTAGACCTAACCACATTTGATTTTAGTCAGAGACGTCAGTAGTTATACAGTACCAATATGAGCGCAATTCAAGGTCAAGCTGGAGCTGCGGCTGTAGCTGTGACGTCAGCACGCCTGCAGCCCCGCGGGGGGTGCGCAGGTGATAGATGATAGATCCTATGATCTAGGTTCTAGTGTGAGGTGAGATAATGCTAGATGATAGATCCTATTATCTAGGTTGTAGTGTGAGGTGGGATCTTCTTAGATGATAGGTGATAGGACCTAATGGGAGGGGGGAGATGGGAGATCCAATCCCCGAGCTTAGATAAGAGATTATATCTAAAAGGACGTGGCTGAGAGTATACAGGGTGTGTCTAAAATAAGATGGCTGCCGTTTATTGACTAATAGTATTGTATGTTTACGTTAGTGGGCGTTAAGAAAATGGCTACTGACGTCCATCATTGAGATTAAATAGACAAGTCTTATAATTATGAGATAAATATTCATTTACTTCTATATGTTAAGATTTCAATGTAAAACTGTAACCAAATGCAGAGACGTTATCGGATTCCAGGAAATTGTTAATGTAAATAAATGTGACTGCCTACGGCTATATGTATATTTAAAACGTGATTAATTACCTTTAGATAACTACAGCGGCTAGATCAAAGGAAATATCGAGACCCAATATAAACGCTTTTCAGACAAGTCTCTTTAGCCCGAGTTTTATATAAGATAAATATTCATTCGCTTCTCTACGTTTAGATTTCAATTTAATAAGAATATAATGCAGAGCTGTTATCGGATTCCGAGAAATTGTTAATGTAAACAAATGAAATCATTTCTGATAGTCTACTAACATAAGATAGGTATACGGTAAAGATGCATGCGAAGAATTTTGTGTCTTACAATACATGGTTTCTTATGGGAATATGTAGCCACCCCGCAGCGATATAGCAATTTAACATTGTTTTATATGTAAAAGACGAACAGATTATGAAAATTCGGGGGCCTTTTAGAAATCGTCCATTGCAAAGTCACGTGACCCTCGACTGCCGAGTAAAAAAGCAGCATCATCTCCCAGTCTACATTGTGATGAGTGGAGCTATCAAATATTTATACTAGAGCTCGGTCTAAGAAGAGCGTGTGTTAATATATGAGTAAAATGGCTAATAGAAGCGATTATTTATGGTCACATGTCTATGTAAATAAATATTAATAATAATAATGACAATAATAATATTATTAATAATGATAAAACCATCATCGATATATGTATTCAAGTCTTATATGAGGAAAAATTGTAGTTGCCTGCTTCAGAAGATAGGTATGGATTTGAATGTATAAACTGCGGTCAAATGCAGAGGCGTTATCAGTTTCGAGGAATTTAT
The DNA here is from genome assembly GCA_936432065.2 of Rutpela maculata. Lineage (NCBI taxonomy): Eukaryota > Metazoa > Arthropoda > Insecta > Coleoptera > Cerambycidae > Rutpela > Rutpela maculata. The sequence continues at coordinate 61,389,359 of OW386285.2, forward strand.
TAATATAAACAACGGCTGATCGATTATTAAAATGACTCCCAGCAGTAGGTATATGTATACGCTTAGTGCAACTTAATTACTTTAGATGAAGACAGCGAACTGAAAGGAACTGTACGTAATTAAAAATGTAAAAATAGTGTAAACAATATGATTGAAATTTTTAATACAATTGCAGATATTTTCAGTTAAGAACCGGACATTATAATATATCAAGAAATATCAGTACTTTATAATTTAAGTGACTAAATTAAATACCGATAATGAAGTGAATAGTAAGATTTTAATAATTAATACAGAAATATTAAAATTGTAAGCAGTGCGATTGAGATATCAGTTTTGAGGAATTTCTTAATTCATAATATCAAATCTAAAAATCTCTAAAGAAGTCGGTGGCTTAAGACATCAATTTAAGTTTTAATTTTCGTATGGAATCATAGGTTCGGATCCTGACATTTATTCTAGGGAAGCTAATATATTAATGCAGTCAATTAATTTATTTTTCATTAATATATTTATATTTATAAGACATCGAAGAGTGGTGGGTGAAGTATCACATAAAACTAAACACTAGAAGCTCACTTTATTGGCAGTCATTAAGTCAAAGAAATTAGTATTCTAACATTCATGTTGAAGCCGCCTCGGATGAAATAAAAAAATCATTTTTTTAAATTCATCGAAATGAATATTGTACATGCTACAATGTATGTGTTTTTTAATGCTGAATTCAAATATGCAATCAGAAAAATTAAATATCAAAAAATAAATCCACCCCAAGCGAAAAATGAAAAATTCAGATTTTTCAAGTTTATTGCATTAAAAATGTTCATGCTACATTTTCTGTGTTTTTTAATGCCGAATTCAAATATGTCATCAAAAAAATTCAGTCTTGTAAAATAAAGCCACCTCAGACAAAAATGTGAAAAACTCATAATATATTTCATTTATTTAAATACATAATACTGTAATAGAGACGCTTATACGGACGCTTATACAGAAATAAAATATATAGAATAATAATGGAACCTGCTTGAATATTTAAAAATTAGTATTTTTTCTATCAAATGTGCGTATAGGCATGACTGTGATAGAAGCCGTATATCTATCGTTTTCATGCTAAAGGTCTCTTGTATCAATCTTTGCTTGTCACTAGCTACGCCATCAAAAAGGTAAAATAGAATTAATTTTAGCTTTCGTAAAAGACATTTACATTACTATTTTTTATTTTTATTTGTACTATTTATATTAACGTCCTGGCGAAGTTTAGCTAATGCTACCTCACCACTTAACTAGGACGGCGAGATGAGATACGATCACCCATCCAAGTATCGGACTCAAACAGCGTGCCTTAACTTCACTGATCGAGTTCTCACCACTGAAACCGGTACCGTACTTCACCTCACATCAGCATCCTCGAACTAATGATATTTTTTAAACGAGTTAAGTACTTGATTATTTTATACATATGATTTGAATATCCCGCGTTCTGTTCTCAAGATAGAATACGAAGATGGTGAGGCAATGTGTTATGCATCAATCAGCTAATTGAATTTTCTACAAAGACGCTGGTTAACAGGGATATATTATGGTGTTCTTATTATTTACATCGATTCACATTCATGAATTATCCTACTGGACTTCTGCTTGCTGTATGGAACGTATGACAGCATTACGCCATCTGTCTTGGTTGCCTGTTAGACGCACAACATCGTTATGATTTTTACTATATTCCATCATATAATAATATAGCAGTAGTCATAGGTAGATAATGATATCTAGAGGTATCCATTCCTCTTAGATAATCAGAAAAATTACATTTGAAGACTAGAAATTTTGACCAAAGAGCAGCGATTAATTCGATCAAAGAAACATGAAATATATACTATCAAACAGAATAAGGTGGTACTCAGTCCGTATGATGATAAAAGAATTATAAATTATATAAATACCGATACGAAACCTTGGGGATATAATTTCCAACAAGTCTCGGCTCGTCAGATGACGTCAGCGACGCAGTGAAGCGCTTGGCAGTAGCCGTTCGGATTCATTTACTTTAGAGACTTTGATCGCGATGGACGGGTTAGAAAAAGAATTGCAGTACAAGCTTGTACTTATCACTCGCGACGTATATGAGAAGTACATTCAAAATGCATTGAATCGGGGTAATTATCAATTAGTTCATAAAATTTTAGAAAAGATTGTTATACCGGACAAAGCTTTATACTGGATGGCTTTAAGAGATAGTTCTAATTTCGATTTAATGAAAAAAATATTTACGAAAAAACTTCAAAACGATATTTTTATTCAACAGTTGGAATATATTTTCCAAAGAGAATGTATTACTCACCTTACAGTGTATCGATTACGAGAAGTAATTAACAGACATTATCCCGCCGCGAATAATAGTTATTTTAGAATTTTTTTAGAAGAATTATTAACGTGTAATGATGATTATATGTCAATTGATTTTTATTCGAAATCGTACCCGGCTAAAAATATTTCTGATAATTATAAAAGTATTGATTGGTCGATTAATAAAGCATTTTGCGAGGCAGCTTACTTTACACAATACGAATTTCTTGAAATTTTGTTTCGAGTAATTGGTAGGAATAATATACATTTCAAATTAGATATTAATTTCAATGAAGAGCATAAGCAGCTAATAAAATGGCTGGAGGATAATATATCCAAAGGTCGCTCTGGGCAGCCGACTGGTTGGAGTTCTGGTCCAGACAGCGGGCACTGGCCATCCACTACCTTAGAAGATTATGTTAAGACGCTTGACATAGTTCGTCTACATTTTTTGTAATTAGTATTAAAGTATTGTAATATAAATATTTTACATTTAATAAATTAAATTATTTATAAAATGCGTGTTTTTATTTCCTAATACCTATCCTGACATGATGATCATGAGAGAGGCAGGTGAGACAGCTTGAACAGCTCCAACAGCTCGAACAGCTCCAACAGGTGTAACAGGTACCGTACCTGTTACACCTGTTGGAGCTGTTGGAGCTGTTGGAGCTGTTGGAGCTGTTCAAGCAGCCCATATACATATACATATACGTGTATTATATATGGTTAGTTTCAACAGCTCGAACAGCTCCAACAGCTCCAACAGCTCCAACAGGTGTAACAGGTACGGTACCTGTTACACCTGTTCGAGCTGTTGGAGCTGTTGGAGCTGTTGGAGCTGTTCAAGCAGCCCATATACATATACATATACATGTAATATATAGGGTCAGTTTCAACAGCTCGAACAGCTCCAACAGCTCCAACAGCTCGAACAGGTGTAACAGGTACGGTACCTGTTACACCTGTTGGAGCTGTTGGAGCTGTTGGAGCTGTTCAAACAGCCCATATACATATACATATACGTGTATTATATAGGGTCAGTTTCAACAGCTCGAACAGCTCCAACAGCTCCAACAGCTCGAACAGGTGTAACAGGTACCGTACCTGTTACACCTGTTGGAGCTGTTGGAGCTGTTGGAGCTGTTGGAGCTGTTCAAGCAGCCCATATACATATACATATACGTGTATTATATATGGTCAGTTCCAACAGCTCGAACAGCTCCAACAGCTCCAACAGCTCCAACAGGTGTAACAGGTACGGTACCTGTTACACCTGTTGGAGCTGTTGGAGCTGTTCGAGCTGTTCAGACACTTAATAAGTATGAGACGCTATCAACTCATTGAAATAAAAAAAGATTATTAATAACATTTTTTATTAATATAAAAAAAAAAATACAATTAAAATTGTGTAGAATTAATAAAATAATAAAAACACTGGTCTGGCTATCCGGCGGGAGGGCAGATCGTATGTTAATTTAAAAAAGAAATTTATTGGTCTCGCCGGCTGACAGATCGACCTCTCCAAATCTCCGAAGAAATTCTGAGTTCAATGGAGTCTGTAACAATTTAAAAAAATATCTATAAGTATTGAGTTATACGAAACAGAAAAAATATTTTAAATACCTTTCATGATGTCGGCTAAGAGCATCAGCCGGGGCATCTCCTGTGGTGGTGGTGGTGGTGGCGTTACGGGGTCCTGGGGCTGAGGCAGCCCCAGGTACCTCCAGCCCTCCGGTGGGACTTGGCACATCGAACATTGGCAAATATTGCCCGCTATCAGCTCTCTGAGCCCCGTTTGATTGTGCATCTTTGCAACGTCTAACTGATCACCGCGCTCTGACTCGAGGCAAGAGCTCTCCCCCCACTTCTCTCTCTCCCTCTCTGCCCCCCACCCCACTCGTCATTCATACACGCACACATGTATACAGAAATAAAAGCCAGTATGGTTAGCATAAATTTGTTTATTCAAAATCCTTATCTTTATTTACAATATACCACTGATATATCGAGTAGACATTCTGCCTAGAGCAGCGTAAATGATTATTAATATGTTTATGACAATGATATTCTAAATTATTTAACATTAAACTATTCATATTATTACAATTATATAAGTCTATAATATTATTATTATTAGACAGATAATGCTGAAGCCATCGCTTCTTTTCCAGTCCCTTGACATAAACTTTTGCTTCTCTCCCAAGTACGTGGCTGTCGATGAAGTCCTGCAGGTCGCCGTACCGGAGATTATCATGAGGCGTGGACCATCGGAGACCGTGCACATGATCAGTTATCCAATTAATTTGCTTCTGAATATTGTGTGTAAGAAGCCCGTAACTAACAGTCGGTTTAATTATCCGATGTACACACGAGACATCGGTAATATTAAAAATTGAAATTTCTTTACATGTAAAAGCTAACTCCTTTTTATGCTGGAAGCCCTGCACGTCTATTATATACATATTAGTATGGACGAACTATACTGGTTAAAGGATTGTAATAAATCAATCTATCATGAATTATAAGACAATATGCAGCAGTGTCTTTCGGAATATTTTTATTAGTGCTAAATTCCAGCCTAATGTCCACTGCACTCGACTTTACAACCTCATTCTGACACGAACAGTCGATAACTACCAGAGGAGCTTTAGTTTTAAATTTATATTTAGTAAGCAGAGGTTCATTTTCTTTTTCATAATAAGATTTCTGAAATTGACAGAACATTTCATACAGAGTAGCACAGAAATTCTTCTGAAAATTAATATTCAAGTTATCATAGGGATATGATTCCGAATTTAAAAAAAGTTTAAAATTAGTCAACTCGCAGTGATCAAATTCACTCATACGTTTAGCGACTGCATTTTTACGACCCGTTTGAAGGCCGAAAATAATATATCGCGGTGTCTCTAACTGAGACGAAGTTTTAATATTCCAAGTATGCGTCTGCGATTCCATCAGCATGGGGTATTCATGTAATTCCCAGCTTCTAAACGGTACAGGCAAATCGATATTCCTCTCTAGATATTTCATTAATTTTAATCGCTCAACGTCAGATACAGTCACGTGTGGTACACGCCATTGAACGATTTCCAATTCTACTTTAATATTTTCATCGGCTACAAGATTTATGATTGCGTTTGTATCAATACTACTGCGAACGAGTACCAGCTCTTGACGGACATTTAAAATAATTCTTTCAAAGGTCTCTGCGAACCCCAGACATATTTTTAAAGGTATACATGCGTCAAAGTAACCGTTCTCGTCTGCAAAATTATCATCCACATCAGTCCACCCAGCATTTTCTAAGTGATTCGCGTCATTCGGAGTGAATGATGCATATCCCTTCATAACAGTCGCGAGGCCTGGATTTCTACTGCTGTCCACAATTTTACCGCTCACTTCGTATCGTATCTCGTCAAACAGATACAATAACCCCATTTTATCAAAGACCGCTGTGTTCGAAACCGTACCATCCTCTTTAAGTAACCGGCCCCGCATATACAGCGAACTAGCATACGGCGCAGTATACACATCCTGCTGCTGAATGGGTATACGAATTTCGTCGTTATTATTTAAATTTCTGATTGAATATGGCCCATGACTATGATTTTCAAAATTAGTTATCGCGGTTTCAAACGTAGGCTTCTCAAACACGTTTAAAATATTCGGATTCATATTAGCACTTTGTAACCGAGAGAGTAAAGAAAACGTCTATTTTTAGATGTTAACACCTTGAAGGTTGCAGGTGAACTGTTTCGAGCGCGAGCAGGTGTTCCTTTTAAACTATTTCGGAAACTAAGACCCATTCTTCTTCAAGTGCAGTCTTACCGTGATGACCTCGCCACGGAAATTAACAAGATCACCGTCTTGATCGACTATCTTAATTGATATGCTATCTATATGCCTCTTATTAATCGGCAGGTAAATTGCATTAGCGGGACACTCTATTATTTTATAGCCGGGAGGCACGCTAGGAAAAAATTCATGAATAATGTGTACAGATCTATCATTCATGTAACTGCCCGTGATGAGATTACACTCCACGCATATAGCGTTTACTTTTTGAATTTTTGCCGGGAAATCAGATATATGTTTCTCGAGCGGTTTTAGACGACGAGATGTAAATCCTAACAAACTGCCAATACCGCCGGCCTTTTCAAAATTTATCATCTTATTGGATTTTATTTCCACTTTTAACGTATTTTTATTGGATACTATAGAAATATGACTATCGTTACCATGATTCAGAATAAAATGCTTTCTTACGTAATTATTTATATCTTCTATTTCATACGAGCCCTCCGGAATTTTTATAAACTTATCGTCTGTATCATAATATATATGATTATTTGTAGCGTCTATGTTCGGTATGGAGTTATACGCCTCGAAATTTATTAAAGCAAGCGAATATTCAGCGCCGTCTTCAAGGTCTATGGGTGGGGAAAAGTGCGCGGTTAAATTAGATGATTTGCCGGATAATGTAAACGTACAAGACATGTTGCGGCTTCAAGGTTAGCTCTGAGAATGAACGTGACTTAAAAGCATGACGCATTATATAGAAATTGTAAACACAGATGTCCACAATTTACTGTGTCATAAGACTGATACTGCTTGTGATTGTATTCAATAGAACAATTTAAATATTTTATTAATTCGAGAGGAGGCTGTAAATTACCAAAACTATCATAATAAACGGCTTTCGAACCGTTCTTAAAGTATGCAGTCCAATGAGTACCATTACCGCTATCACTATCCAAGTTCACAATGCCCGTCTCAATTTTATGTACGCGTTTAGGTAGTCGGTCTCGCATAAATATTCCTCGAAAATTAGGTATATTTAACATCTTAACATATTTTTTCAGATCCACGTCGGTGAGCGCTCGATTTGGTAATTTTACTAGTCACTTGCTGTTGGTGTTTTTATTCATGTATAGTCCAAGTCCCGTTCGATAGGGACGAAGATAGAGTCCCTTACCGAGGGCGATACTCTCCATAGCCTGATTGTGACGTTTAGATTCTTTAAGCTGGGAGGCTGCCGCCTGAGAATCTCTTACAGCTTTCGCTATACCTGCAGATCCGCCGGCTAGCGCTCCCAGAGCACTAAGTCCGGCAAATATTGGTATTAGCGGTAGAACGCCACCCGTCTTCGGTATAGGAATAACGCGAGCAGCCATCGGTGATATTTTTTTATCTTTTTTAATACGCTGTACTGCACGAGAGGCCTTTTTAATAGCATCCCCGACGGAGGGAGCTCCACGTACTAGTTTACGAATTTTATTGGATATTTTTTTAAACGTCATCGTACCGCCACATTTTCTTTTTTTACATCCCAAGCCTAATTTAACTTTAGCACTCATGATGCCTGCTACACCGGCTGCTGCCGCTCTTTCTCCGATGGACGAATCCCTAGCAAATACACGCTTCAGAGCACGTTTTGCCAATTCTTTATCGGCAATATGCCGTCCTTTCACATCATTGACTTTAGAATATTGTATGTCGTGGTCACGACACGCCTCATCTAGACCATTAATTCCGCGATCTCCTCGCGCCAGTCTTTTTTCTAATTTAGTACCCGGGCCGCAGAAACGATAGCCAGGGATATGGGCTTCGAAAGGTAATTTATTTATGAGAGCGTTTACAGCCATGTTACCTCTATCACATGTAATAGTAGACTGAGGTGTTACAGGTGACCGAAAGCTATTTATACTTAAACTCCTGGTGGAAATACCTCAGTGTCAATCATGCGTTTCATCAAGACAGGTAACAGTCTGAAAATCGATAATCTCGATTTCGACAGTCATGTGAAAAAAGATAGTAGACATGGTCCTCTGTTACCCGACAGCATCAGGTGTATCATATGCGGACCTTCAAATTGTGGGAAAACAAACATCGTGATAAGCCTGCTGACTCATCCACACGGCTTGCGTTTCAAGAATGTTTACGTCTACTCGAAATCTCTCTACCAGCCTAAATACGAATATCTTAGAAAAGTACTCGGCTCGATCGTGGGATATCATGAATTCAAGGATAGCGATGTAATAATGACGCCTGCGCAAGCTAAAATTAATTCCATTTTTATATTTGATGACGTAGCTTGCGACAATCAAAGTGTGATGCGTGACTACTTTAGCATGGGACGGCATAAACAGATAGACAGCTTCTATCTCTGTCAGACCTATACCCGCATTCCGAAACATCTGATAAGAGACAATGCAAATTTACTGATATTATTCAAGCAGGATGACATGAATCTTAGACATGTATATTCCGATCACGTTAATACCGATATGAGCTTTGAGGATTTCAAACATATGTGCTCGTTATGCTGGAAAGATAAATACGGATTCCTAGTGATAGATAAAGATAGCGATATCAAACATGGCCGATACAGAAAGGGGTTTGACGAGTATATATACCTGTGATTTTACTATCTCAATCAGTTGATAATTACACATGTTATCTGACGCACCTGTCGACATGGACATTACTAATAAAATTATCGAAGCTCGGAAAGCTGTAAAGCGCAAATTAGAGGCACTCAAAATGCACGATCTGCAAATCGAAAAGTCTTTTGCCCCAATCACCGCACCGTTACATTCAATAGCTAAACATATCAAGCTTGAGACGGATGAGAATTTAAACATTAAGAAAAAGTCTGAACCCCCAGAGGATGAAAAAAATATTAATATTACACCGTCACCGTCGATTGTCGACTCTGAAGAAGGCGACCAGTCAGATGAGAAGTATCTTGAGAAATTTAGCGATCTGCCTAAAACCTATATATCTGAGATGATGCATGATACTGAAAATACACATGATTTTCGATATGGTGTACGATATAATCCCGAAGAAGATAAATATTATATTGGAAATTCTGCCATTCAGTTTGACGGTGACAATTTAATAATAAATAATAAAGAGTATCAGGGCACTCGCGGTCTTTATGAATTACTATTTAAAAAACGTTCGCATCACTATAACTATGATGATAAGAAACAGTACATTGATATTGTAAAAAGGACTAGCGCACATAAGAGAAATTATGATTCTGAAAAGCAAAAGTCTGGTAGTAAGAGCTGGAAGTACCTGCATATTATTAAACCGATGCTTTACGCTCGCGAACCTCGGCAACGTGCTCCTGGTAAAGTAAAAGGCGGCGAATTAATGATGCAAGTCACCGATAATGCTATTGATTACGTATATTGGGACGATCCTAATGAACTCGTCGATCGTCTTAGGCTTTTGATAGCTTCACAGGAGGCAGGCAATTCAAGTCATACGAATGAAATAAATAGAATTTTAGAGGAACTATTAGAAAGTAAAATAATCGAACCGCTGGATTAATTTAACAGTACGTAAATTATTGTTGAACTGTAAACATGTCTGCTGTAAAAAGAGATATTGTTAATGAAATACATAAGCCGGCTAGAATTAACTTTAAGAGACGAAAAGTCGTAGTTAGAGGTTTAAATGAATTGCTTCAGGCTGACTTAGTCGAAATGATTCCATATGCTAATTACAATAAAAATTATAAATATATTCTCATTGTAATTGATGTTTTTTCAAAGTACGTATGGGCTGAACCAGTTAAATCTAAATCTGGCGTAAATGTTACTCGAGCTATGGAAAAAATATTAGTCGCAGATAAACGAATCCCCGTCAATTTACAGACTGATAATGGAACCGAATTTTATAATATTAATTTTCAAAAATTAATGAAAAAATATAAAATTAATCATTATTCTTCGTATAGCACTAAAAAATGTTCAGTAGTCGAACGCGTAAATAGGACTATAAAATCTATGATGTATAAAGAATTTAGTATAAATGGTTCTTTTCGGTGGTATAATTTACTTGCTGATATTATTAAGAAATATAATAATACTAGGCATAGTACCATCGGCATGAAACCTGTAGATGTAAATAAAAAGAATGAAAAAATACTCTTGAAATCCGTTTACAATTATCCTACAATTACATACACGCAATTACCTAAATTTAAAATTAACGATCATGTGAGAATAAGCAAGTACAGAGGCGTGTTCGATAAAGGTTATACTCCTAATTGGTCTAATGAAATATTTACTATTTCAAAAATTAATTATACCAGCCCCATAACATACTTACTGACCGATGCACAGAAACAGCCAATAGAAGGATGCTTCTATACTGAAGAACTGCAGAAGGTTAAACATTCAGACGTGTATCTCGTTGAGAAAGTTTTAAGGAAGAAAGGAAATAAGGTTTTCGTTAAATGGCTTGGATTTAACAGTTCCCATAACAGTTGGATTGAAAAAAGTAGCATTGTTTAATTTTTATGCACTTATATTAATTATTATTATTATTATTATTATTATTATTATTATTATTGCTATTATTTTTATAGGTTATGTATTCCATGTACATATATAAGCTTTATTACTGTATTATGCGTTCAGATAAATAAAATATATTATAAAAATTAAATTATTTTTTTATTTTTCGTCTGGGGTGGCTTTATTTTTTAAGATTTAATTTTTTTGATTGCATATTTGAATTCAGCATTAAAAAACACATAAAATGTAGCATGAACATTTTCGTTACAATAAACTTGAAAAATATGAATTTTTTCATTTTTTGCCTGGGCTGGCTTAATTTTTTAAGATTTAATTTTTTTGATTGCATATTTAAATTCGACATTAAAAAAGACATAAAATGTAGCATGAACATTTTCGTTACAATAAACTTGAAAAAAATCTGAATTCTTCATTTAATTAGGAAATGGGTAATAATAGTCAACCATTTTTTAAATTAATTTATTAATACATATAAGAAAGAGGTTACATGTTTTGTGATATAATAACAGAATATTTATGTTCAAGTACTGGATTAATTATTTGAGCGTATCGTAATATTTTAATTTGAAAACGATCTCGATCGCGGGCGTCTTGCATCCAGTTACCACATCTAGCAGTTCTATGGGCATAGCTCCAATGGTAAATGTGATGAATTTTAACGTCCTCGCTGAACTGAACTGTTCTTGGACTTCTTCGGCTGGATACTGACATGTTGAAATGTACGTAAAACTTCAACGTACTTAACGTCTTCTCTGAGTAATTTTAAATTGTTCATAAATTGCTGTAACCTCTTCTTATATGTTTCGGGATCCATCTTTAGGACTCGATGAATTCGATGTTAGTGGTCGTGCCTGCTAGCCCTCTATATACTAAGTACACTTCTTTTAGTATAATGGTTTGTTGTAGCGTTACCATATCATCATCAGAAATAATGCGTGAGTATCTGGCTGGTAGACTCACTTTACAATTTTCGAGGATTACTTGGACCTGGATACCATACGGTGAAAGTGCTTTATATATATCTAGCACTTTATATTTTCTATCGACTTCCAGCTCATAGATTTTCATGAACGGCGTGACATGAGCTTCAACATTAATTTTTGTGAAAGACATTGCTGCTGCTGCTGCTTGTATATATCGACTTTAAGATTGTGAATGAATGCAGCGATCTCAGGTCTTTACTTTTATGCTGTATTCCACCCCCACTTTTCGTATCGTGTAAGCAGAAAAATATGGGAAAAAATATGATGATTTCATTGTTTACATTATTTCTCTCCAAACCCTGAGACGCTCCTTATAATGGATCACGTGACTTATTAGTCATTGTATTATAACCGCCGGATGCTGTTATCAAAGACAATTAATCACGTTTTAAATATACATATAGCTGTAGACAGCCGCATTTATTTACATTAACAATTTCCTGGAATCCGATAACGTCTCTGCATTTGATCACAGTTTTAACATTCAAATATAAAATTTACGTATTGAAGTAGATGAATATTTATTCCATATATAAGACTTGTCTATTTAAACTCAATGATGGATGTCTGTAGCCATTTTCTTAACCTCTAACGCCCTCTAACGTAAACATGCAATACTATTCGCCAATAACTATAAACAATAAACGGTAGCCATCTTATTTTTATTACTAGATACACCATATCACTAGTACACCTTATATACTTATTTTTTATTACTAAATACACCCTGTATACTTCTTTTATTACTAGATACATCCTATATACTCTTAGCCACGCCCTCTTAGATATAATCTCTTATCTTTAGCTATAATCTAATATCTAAGCTCAGGGATTGGATCTCCCCCCTCCCATTAGGTCCTATCACCTATCATCTAAGAAGATCCCACCTCACACTACAACCTAGATAATAGGATCTATCATCTAGCATTATCTCACCTCACACTAGAACCTAGATCATAGGATCTATCATCTATCACCTGCGCACCCCCCGCGGGGCTGCAGGCGTGCTGACGTCACAGCTACAGCCGCAGCTCCAGCTTGACCTTGAATTGCGCTCATATTGGTACTGTATAACTACTGACGTCCGATTCTAGGATGAAAATAAAATACCTCTAATATAATCTTATCATTGCTTTCAGATTTTTAGTTGTTAAGCTTACTTTATTAAGTTTAAGTTTTAAATTTTAAGTTTAAGGTATTTTATTTTTACAAAGTTTGGGAATTAGAGGAGTTGGTCAACATGTGCAGTCGCTTTCTACTACTTTTAGTGATACCAGTCTAGTATGACATATGACACTTTTTACCAAACTTTCTAACGTGAAATACGTCAATTCGTAAAATGATCATTTTTACACACAACTGAAGTCGTTTTTATCTTCCGGTGAACACCTGTTATAGAATTCAAATATCTCTTTTAGTTATCGAGAAAATGCTAGCGGGGATTCCCTGTATAGGTATAAATAACGATCCAAAAATATATACCAATGAATTGTTTTATACATATAACAACAAATATGAGAAGGTGAAAAAGGTGAAATATCTGACGGAACTAAACCAATGCCAGAAACATGAAATGCTTAGTTAATTATCCAAACAGAGAATTATTTTTTTACTTTTATTCATGCATGCGCTGTTCTTAACTTCGAATTACCTTAAAGCAATTCATTATACAAAAACAAACTTAAGCTTTAAATAGGAGATTTTCAAAAGCTAATCTTATAAAACATAAAGCATCAGGCGCGGGTGAAGCAAATAATTGCAGCTTTAAACTCTTTCTTATTTCATAAGCAAGGGAGGGTGAATTACAGCAGATTTTTGTTGTATAAGCTCATTATCAAACTAAAAGTTCAAAGTCTTAACATGGATTCATTCGACAATGAAATAATCTACGCAAGCGCTAAAACACTTGAACTTACGAATACTATACTCGACACCATGTTGGCATCAATTACAGATGATCATTGGCGGGCTGAAGAAAATGGTCTCGATTTTAACAGCAATAGAATTTATTAAATAAATTCTGATGGTAAAGTTGATGGGTGCCAATAGGTGAAAAGAAAAACAGATTTTTAAATAGTCGACTTTTGCCAGAATTTATTGACATCCTCAGGATCATTTATATGAATTTTTCATTGTCCAGATGGACTCAAAAAAAAAGTATGTTGCCCATAGATATGAATACGCAAATGAATGACCAAATCTATACTGAGTCACCTATGCGCTGACGTCACAGGTTTTGAGACCTTAGCAAAAACAAACAGTTGTCATTGAATCATCCCCCAATTGAATGTTTTTCTTTAAACTGAATTTGCTGTGTTTGTGCCATTTAAAAGCTTAATGTTAGATTATGAAGATGACGGTTAGTTCGTATTTTGCAGAATTGTCTCATGATGTAGAGGTTTGGTATACTGCTGCCATCAAATTAAATCCTTATATTTTCAGAAAAAAATGCTTAGTATAAATATTGATGTATTTCCAAATATTACACATATGGATACTGCGAATTACTTAATTTTTGAGAGAAGTGCAAAGACATAAGATGGGTCCAAGGCATTCAAAAGTCTTAAAGCTGTTAGCAAAGGTAAGAAGAGTATATTGTATTTGATCGGCACATTTCTAAAATCGTAAATATCGCTCGTAGAGAAAAAAATTTTCATTGTGTTAGTGAACGAATTCTGAACAACTTTCAAAATGTCCGTCTGTCCGTCCGTCCGTCACGTTTCTTGTAAGCACTATAACTTAAGAAAGAAAAGTCCGATTGTATTGAAATTTGGAAAGTAAGTTAGTGTTACGTAGAGGAAGAACCCTATTGTTTTTGAAGAAAATCTATAAGTAAATAAAAAAGTTATTAATTATTTAATATAAAAAAAATATTCTCATAATTTTTGTCGCTCGTACTTAAATAGAAATCTTGTTATCTCCATAAACTTTTGCCTTGCAATCCAAAGATCGTGTGTTCGAATCCCACACAGGTTGGATTTTTTTTTTATTTTTTTTTTTCATATAATTTTTTTCACAACAAAGATGGTATCAAAAAATTTAGGATGTCCGAAAACTAACATTATTTACAAGAAAACTGCGAAGAGGATCCTATAGAATGTGTAACAATTATATAAAAAGCTCAGTAAATTGGCGAAGAGTACGTTTTTAGCTTGTAATTTTATTAAATATTCCCTTTATATTGTTTTAGTTATCACTCCTACTACTATATATTGTAAATTACTCAATTACGTCGAACTTGTATATGGTACATGCATGTAACTGAAAGTAAAACAAAATATCTTTACTAAATAAATTATTATTTATTATCCAAGGTGCATTAATACTTCTTAGAAGAATCGACAAGAAAGTTATAAGATGTAAAGGTTTATATTGTAACAAAAACATAAATGATTTCAACATAACATAACATATATACTTTATATTAATATCTAAGTAATAAGTAACATTTATAGTTTATATATAACTCAAAAGGCTTTTATAGCTACACTTTGGTAGCTCATTCAGACTTTGCGTGTTCACTGGCCTTACACCACTTTAAAGTTTTAATTTTATACTTTTTCAATGTTCAACGGTCCAACATTGAGTTTTTAAACACCATACGATATACATTAACAGGGCGCATTGCATCGCTTGTTGACAGCAGTAAGTAATTTGGAATTTCCTTTCTTAATTTATGTACTTCATCAAATATCTTCATGAAGCCTGCAACTTTTCTTCTTGGAGTGTACCTTACTTAAAACAATTTCTGCCACTGCACTTTTCTCTCCATCGATACAGCCCCACACCTTCGCTCAACGAAAATTTAAACAAGAAATAATTATTAGTAGTTATTATTATCATAAGCACTTTCAGTTTCACATATAAGTTTTAAATTATATCCCTTATTAAGAGAGGATGCCCAACTGGATGTACCATCATCGTCTTGTAATACTGATGTCTTTCCTACAACATAAACTCACGTTAAAAATCAAATTCTTACATTAATATGCAACAACGTACCACTAATAAAATGCTTGGAAGACTTGTAAAATCATTCCTTTTAATTGTTTGAAATAAGTTGCAGTCTTTTAACCCAAAACTTCTTCTGGTTGTAAATTGAGGTTATTTTATAAAAACTTTGTCATTTTGTATATATAATATACATAAAAACAATAATATCACGAAAAGTGCAATTAGTTGTCATTTGAAAGTTAAAGAATTTCAGTTTGTTCTTCCTAAGGTCCGAAGCATTAATTAAGTTTATGTTGTGTGAAAATAAGGTAAGAGAGTGGCAATGTTAAAAAGTGAAAAAGATAAAGGAAGACGGTGGAAATGTGAGAAATGTGCTGGGATGATGGGGGAAACGGTAGGATAATGGGGGGAGCGCAAGCTAGTGCTAATTAAAATATGAATAAGAAGAATAGTAATAATACACCATAGGTAATACAATTTCCTTTATCTCTGAAGGCCTAAAGGCACCTCGTACGGAATACATATGGAGGCAAGGGATATACCCCCAGTATTCGATTATGGTAGGGTTAATTTCTTTTCCTAAACAATCCCAGTACCATGACCGGAAGTCACTATTAAGAAATAGTCTTTTATAATTTTAATATTCATTGCCTTATACGTAATTTTAGTAATAATTATACTTTTATGCTAATAAATCACAAAGTCACATTTTTTAGATTGTTAGTGGTGAAAACAGCGCCCCTATAATCAATTTTTTATAATGTCTTTATTATATCACTAAATAAAAATTACCCATTTTATAAACCGTGTCTGTTCTATTTTTATTTTTCAGAGGCGTGCGTTTTTTATTATAAGCAGAAAAATACCACAAAGACAGGCAATTACTTACATCCGTCCCGAATTAATGAAGCACTTAAAATTTATATAGCTTTTAGAAAACCTGAAAAATGAGGTACTGAGAGAGAGTTAGAGTCAGGAAGATAAATATACATTATAGAAGGTACCCACCCATATACTGTATGTCTTTGCTTTGAGGACACCCAAAGAAAAAAGTATTTGTTATTGCTTGATATTCATAAATGGAAATGCATTACGGCTGGTATAGACCAAATGAAAATAAAAAAAAAATGCAAGTGTAATTTCCTTACATTTTAATTAACTAATCCGAGGTGTTTTCTTACGAAATTTTATAAATGTTATTTTAACATAAAAGACCTATTTCCGTCCCACATGAGATATACTGACCCAAATATTACTGAATCACTGACCGATAGATATAAGAAAATCTGTTGCGAAGCTTAATAATAATATTAAAAGTGCTTAATTTACCTCAATATTGGGTTTCTCTCCAGTAAAAACCGCTGCCCAAGGAATCACTACTTCCACATCCAGATTTTCTATCCAAGTTACTCACAACGAAAAAATTTTGTATGTGGAAATAATTCTTTATGGAACTTTAATAATATAATATTTGAAATCCTCTACCCCAAAAACCCATAAAACGATACCCCACATCGATAGTGGGGTGGGGGGGTGGTAGGTGGGGTGATAAAGTAAAAAAATATTTTGAGGTTTCTGGTTCTTGTGCACACACTAAATCACTTTTTTTTAATAATAATGGGGTGGGGGTGGTAATGGGAGTGGCTAATGCCAAAATTTTTTTTGAGACCTTAGCTTGTCTTGTATATACTAAATACCAATTTTATGAACTCTTACCTGCTTGATTTACCCCAAATTTGCCCCAATTTATCCCCCCAACCTTTCGACGGAACAAGATGAAAATATAATCTAGTTCTAGATCTCGTTAAAGTACCAAATTTCAAGTCAATATCTCAAATGGTTCCAGAGTAAACGTGCGCATAAAAAAAAGTTACAGACCGACAGACAGACAGAAAATTTTTTTTCGCTCAAACTTAAAATCTCGACGTTTCATGACATTTTAAGCTTATTTGAACAATAAAAATTTTTGAAAATTTTTTTGTTACTATACTTCCACTGGATGTGGAAGTAAAATTAATGTTTTACATTTAATATCAGGTTCACGTTGTCGCACGCGAGAAGTCCATGCAGGCATTAATTTTGTTTGACAGAAATTGTGAGCACTTTAGTAAGTATTTTTTTCTATGCGTGGTATAACAATATCTTGTTTTTTCTTACTCACAGCGTCTTGGTAGACGTATTGTCGCAATATCACAAAAAAATCTGTAAGAAAATCTGCCATCTTTTGAAATTAGAAAAAAATTATAACATGATGGTGCAATTCTAACATCAAATTTAGCCATCCAAAGTTCAACTCCGCCTCCTCGTTGGTTTATGGTCGAAACAGACTGTGGCCGCCGTATGAAAGGGATGTATTTAGACTCCTATCAGAGGCGAATCACAGTGCTGGCTAAAGAAGCTCTGATAAAAACCTCAATCCAAGGTAAACATTAGTCCCTCGAAGACAGCCATAATGGCATTCACCAGAAGAAGGAAAATAGATGGATTTGGACCACTAAAACTTCAAAGTGATCCAATACAACTAACGGGAGAGATAAAGTATCTGGGAGTAATACTAGTTTCCAAACTTACCTGGATCAACGGTTAAACAAAACCAAAAAAGGGCAGAGACCACACTCATGCTAGCCAGGGGCACCTATGGGAAAATATGGGGACTAAAGCCGAGCATGATGTACTGGTACATATATCATGGTGGTTAGACCAATGATCACATATGTATCTTTGATATGGTGGACAAAAATGCTGCAATGCACCGCTGTCGCTATACTAAGCAAGGTACAAAGACTTGCCTGTCTAGCGGTAACGGGAGGGGTAAAAACAACACCAACAGTAGCCAGGTCCTTCTGGACCTCCCGCCCCTCCACCTGGTGGTAATGGGGGAGGGGGTGATGGGACACTTCAGGCTGCAAGACAAACCCAGTGGCAAATACGCAGCTTTGAGGCATAATCGAATTAGTGGGAGTGATAACATCCCAGATGAGAACAGATGATCCCTAAATACATCTTTAACAGAAACTTCGAAATAAAAATAAGAGATCGAAGTGAATGGGCAGTAATCGACAACAGCACCAGACCACGGGACCTGGTCTGGTATACAAATGGATCAAGAACCGAGGAAGGTACTGGTGCCGGTATATGAGATTTCATAGAAATCGCTAAAGTCAATCCAAAGTAATGATTCCATAAATACAAAAAAACATACAGGTTCAAACCTCCTCCATGTTTAAATTTTTCGGTTAAAAAGGATGCAAGTTTTCAACAACGCAAATTGAGTGTTACACAAGGAAACGTAATAGTCTAAGAGCCAGCGACAGATTTTCATGACCAAGTCCCTCTCAAGTGGTAATTAGTGGAATGCATCAGGGAGTTGTATTATAAAGCCTCGTGAACGTCAGCTGCGGTTTCGTGGGTGGGATGAGCGGCGGTAGCCTCCCACGCACAAAGAAAAAAAAATATTTTTAGTCATTTCCTCCTGACTAAAAATTTGTCAAACTATAGCTAATCCAATATCTTGAAGAAAAAAAAAGTCAGCCGACTATAACATGGTGTATTATACGTCAGCTGGTCGCTTGAACATGAAAAAAAAGAAATTATAGATTCAATGATTTCCTCTCAACTAAAAATTTACCTGATGATAGCTTATATGCTACTGTGAATGAATATAAATGTCAGCTGGCTGTACCTCGGTGGAAAGAGCGTCAGCTGATACCTTGAAAGTTATAATGCAGAAGTTAAGCGGGAGCATAATTAAGTAGGGAGTCGTTTCTAAAGAAATATTGATGAACTTTTCTCCTG
This sequence comes from Rutpela maculata, assembly GCA_936432065.2. Taxonomy (NCBI): domain Eukaryota; kingdom Metazoa; phylum Arthropoda; class Insecta; order Coleoptera; family Cerambycidae; genus Rutpela; species Rutpela maculata. Next base: position 61,408,779 of record OW386285.2, read on the forward strand.
ATTGCATATCGATCGAAGTCATCCACCATATCAACAATTTTTTTATGGTTTTGATTGGTTTTTGGCATCGAAAATTTATGGTTAGTGGTATACTCTCTGACAATTTTGTAAACACTGCGGCCACACACTCCTGTCATATTTGCCACTTTGTTTACAATTTCATCTTTGAGTAATATAGGATTTTCTTGAATCTCATGCTTATACACGCTTAAAATCATTTCCTTGGTCTTTACGTCGAAATGAGACTTTTCCGACCTTTTTTTAAGAGGAGACAAACAAATTTCTGTGGGCTCATTAGCTGTATCCATGCTACTAGACATTTTTAGGTGTCCTTGATATATTTGATACACCGAAAAAGTATTTAAACAAAACACAAAGTCAAAGTCTTGGTATATGCCCGAGAGGCAAACACACTTATTTAATATACTCTGAAAGCATATAAATAAAACACAATAATCATATCACAAGGTATGGTATTTACAAAGATGCAATTTAAACAATGACATGAAAAGTAAACAGATACAACAACGATGTACTTCCAACTGAGCCTGAGTACGCACCTGTACCGAAACCGCGATGAGCGTTATCAGCAGTTTATGGCCATTTGACCAATAGCATTACAGAATCCAGCACACGAGTAGGCGATCACAATAGAATATGTAGTCAGTCGTAGAGAGTGTTCAAGAAGAATTAGTATAGTGACCGTTAAACACAAGTTGCCCAAAAAGGGTACTGATGGCTCTTCTCTACCACCATGCAAATCGGAGCTATATCAGCAATTTTTAAGAGCATGTTACATAGCTCAAATTTGGTCGCATGCACACCTGAAAGTCCCAACTACTGATGAACTTTCAGACTATGGCTGGGTAGAAATCGACAACAGATTTGAATTCATCTGGTTTTCTGGAACTCAGTTACCAGAGTCGATTGAAGAAATAACTATTCAGCCCGAAAAAATTACATTTTTTTGATCATTTTGATTATGTTACACTAAATATGCATCTTAATATATTTTTTAAATTTTTGTACAGATGATGATGATGAGGACATGATGGCAACAGCTCTGACAGCGACTCTGACAGTGAATCAGAGAGAGATGAAAGTGACACAAGCCAAAGCGAGAACGAAAATGATTAAATTATTATTTTTAAAATGAATGTTATTTATCGAAGTTACAATAAACTATAAATTGATTAATTTACTTATCTAAATATTTCTTCAGTTATTCAATTATATACTTATTAGTTTTAAAGTATCTATACAAAATATTGATTTAATCGGAACATATCGGAGCGTAATGCCGAATAATTTAAGATACGTCATTTCCTCCCGGATAAAAATTTGTAACCTGATTGTTAATATACTTCTGTAATTAACAAAAAAAAATCAGGTAGCAGTAAGTCGAGGGAAAACACGTCAGCTGATGCATTTAAATAGGCGATAGATGCTCCCGCCTAACTTCTGCGTTAAAACTTTCAAGGTATCAGCTGACGATCTTTCCACCGAGGTACAGCTAGCTGACATTTATATTCATTCACAGTAGCATATAAGCTATCATCAGGTACATTTTTAGTTGAGAGGAAATCATTGAATGTATATTTTTTTTTTTCATGTTCAAGCGACCAGCTGACGTATAATACACCATGTTATAGTCAGCTGACTTTTTTTCTTCAAGATATTGGATTAGCTATAGTTTGACAAATTTTTAATCAGGAGGAAATGACTAAAAATATTTTTTTTCTCCATGCGTGGGAGGCTACCGCCGCTCATCCCACCCACGGAACCGCAGCTGACGTTCACGAGGCACTATGATACAACTCCCTGATGCGTCTCACTAATTATCGTTCGAAAAGAAATAATTGACCAGATTTTCACCTGGCTCCCGGTCTATAAAGGGTTATACGTCTGGATTATGAATATTTTATCTGAAAATTCAACAATTTATTTTATTGCTTCAATCCAGACTTCAAAATTATCTGTAGTGGCAAATATCTCCTGAGCAAGCATGCTTTGTTAGAGCACGTGATGCCAGAGAGCAAACACAAAATTTACGACAACTTATCGAAAGCAAGAGAATATTACGTGTCTATGCGCCTTTGTTTCGTAGACTACCGTAAGGCTTTTGATAATGTGGAATGGAACAAACTGTGGATTGTATTATTGAAGATGAGGACACCCAAATATCTGGTATTTATTATCCGCCGACGGTATGAAGAAAACTTTGCTGTGGTAAAAGTAGACAACACTAACTCCGCGACAAAGGCGTCAGTGTTCTGTTACCAATCCTCTTTAATAACTATAGTGAATACGTAGCGATGGGTGCTGGAGGAGTGGCAAGATATCTAACTTAAGATTTACAGATGATACCACATTAGCTGCAGCAAGTGAGGATAAGCCCATACACCTACTGGGCAATAAGCTCTGATTATGACCTCAGTGTAAATTACAACAAAACGAAAATTATGATTGTAGACCGAGTAAATGATAACAACCCAGACAAATTAAGGATATGTGACTGTGAGGTAGCGAACAAGATGGTATACCTTGGCGCCCTTGTCAACAATACTGGCGACTGCGAATATGAGATTCAGCGAAGAACACCGAGAGCTAGATCAGCAACTTGCCAATTGTCCAAAATTTCGCGTGACAGAAATATCAGGAGGCACACAAAGTTCAGACTTACGCCCTAGTTTTCTTCATCTTTTTTTACGCGTCTGAGGCAAGGAACACTAGGGAATCAGACAGAAGGCGTATTGATGCTTTCGAAATGTGAGTTTGGAGACGTTTATTACGAATTCGAAACCGACTCTTCAGCACCATGTTCTCTCGAATCCTCTTATTATTTTGACACATCAACTGAAGAGAGAACAATATAGAACAATAAAACCAGATGGTAAGAGGCGAAGGGGACACCCTCTAAAGCCTTGGTTTGATGTCACAGAAAATGGAGAAACTGACAGGCAGACGGATAAACGACGGATATTTGAAAGTTGTTCAGAATTTTATGGTTAACGCAGTGATATGTTTTTTCCCTACGAGCGATATTTGCAGTTTTAAAAATGTGTAGATCAAATGCAATTTTCGTATTTCAGAAGATTATAATAATAGATACGGAAAAAATTGTTTTATTATTATTTTTGTAGGGAATTGTGTAAGCTATATTTCTTATATATATTTTTTATATATAAACATAATTCCGATATCGCAGATGGTTAGCCAAATACAAGCAAAAAACGTAATCGGGCCACCGTTTGTTTTATTATTATTTTTGTAGGGAATTGCGTAAGCTATATTTCTTATATATATTTTTTATATATGAACATAATTCCGATATCGCAGATGGTTAGCCAAATACAAGCAAAAAACGTAATCGGGCCACCATTTTTTCCAGAATGGCGGCTCGAGTGTAACAAGTTGGCTTCTGGACTTTTAGTATGTATAATATAGATCCAAATGAACACCTGCGCCAAGTTTTATAGTTGAGTAAACTCTAAGCTGGCGTGTCCAAAGGTCGCTTCATCATATAAACTAAGAGAATAAGACATACGCAACTAGTCCATATCTATGTCAGTGCGATAGCTTTATGCGCATCGCATATCAAATCGTACGTCGTATTACCAACTCATACATACGCCACCTTAGAGTTTACCGGACTATAAAACTTTATTAGTTATTTCCGTCAAACGTCTAAAGTTTCTATTTGACTGGGGTACTACATTAGTTTTATTTCTTCTCACAGCAGTAAATTATCTTCTCCCCAAATATAAGGCTAAATCCCACTAATAATAATTATACGAATATTTTTATGGCGCTTTTATTGACAACTACTGGCATTCAGGCACTAAACAGTACTTTGATCACTTAGTATTCTGTTTTCTATCATAAAACGCTGAATTAAATGCTGTTTTAACAGAGTTTACGCGATATTACAACTATTTAATACAGATCTTAATTCAACTCAATATTAAAACAAATAGAGTTACATCACAATACCACGACAGCCAATTACCATGACGTCAACGTCAACTTAGAAGAATCATATTTAGTTAATTTTTTGGTGCAGCTAGTTATTTTTCTACCACTTTTTGTTGCGATAGCAAGTTTGTTTACAAAATTACACTATACGAATTTGAAAAACATGAGTACACCTAATTCTTAAAACAACAATTAAATTCGTGTAATATTTCGTCATTTTCAGACTTAATATTGTTCATTATTCAATTAGTACCTCTTCTCTTTGAGTCTTTCAACCCTAAAGGTCCCTCAAGAAAAATAATGAACCGTAGAAAATTTAGACAAAAAAATATATTCCCATTATGTTGCTTTGTGAAATAACAAAGCAGCTGATTGTAATCTCGTTAAAAATGCAAATAAAAATACCTATTTTTAGGCACAGAATTATACAAGATCTAATGAAGTATACTGGTTTGGTAACGTAACACCAAGAATTGGATTAGCAATTTCGTGGAAAAGTTTTGTTTCATTGTAGCTAAGAAATTTGGATAAAAGAATTACATTTTCTGGCATTTTGGTACATATATCTTTAAAAGTACTGTATACAAGTAGTAAGTAATATTTATTTTAGTGATTAGAGTATTCTATTTAAAGTACACAGTGACGTATTTAATGCCTTTTTATTCTAAATATAGACTTCATATCAGTTTGTAGATGTCATAATTTGAGTTATACACAGATTTGGAAATGCCTAGAATTCGTAGAAGAATCAATATTAGACAGTTAAGTAACCTAGAACGAAGCCGAATAATCGGAATGGGGAAGCCGGACTTTCTCTAACTTTCTTTGTTGTTGTAAATCAAATTACGAGAATTATGTGGGAAAAAAAAATTCTCATGTGCTTTCTTCTTCATTAACTGAAAGAATCGTTTGATTTCATGTATTTGATAGACCAATGATGTGTCAGAATGTCACATGCTGAGGTACGGATCATTCCAGAGCCACTAGTAAAAAACGTGAAAAACGCAAACCGCCCATACAAAAACGATATTAGCTATACATAGAATTGACAGACGAAACCTTCACCATAAAAACTTGTTCCAATTGTCGACAAATAAGAGGTTTCAAAATCTCTAAAGGTGAAAATCGTTACGTGTAATGTTCATAATCATTTATGTATGTTATAGTGTCCCTTATATGAGGGCAATTTTAACTTTTGGTGAGAACACTTCTTAATCGATTCCCATCTAAAAATGAAGTCTGTGCAAAAGTTGAACTCGATCAAACAATTTTGTGCCTTGCCACAAGACCTATGACATTTGTGAAAAATACGAATTTTGTCACTTTTTAATAAAAATTTATTAAATATAATTTGGAATAAAAACAATGTCAACAGCATTTTTGAAGCAAAATAATGTTTCTACAACATAAACAAAAAAAAATACATTTATTTAGTAGTATATGATTTAATGTACTGATAGTCACTCTGACCTGTAATTCTTTCCAAATCAGCTAATATAAAATGTCATACAGATATCATAAACATGATTAGCGTTAATACATTCTAATGTTTCTAATATAATATAAACTAAACTGAAGCAAATAACTCTAACATAACTAAAAACAAATTTAAAGAAATTGCTTTAGGTGCCGATGAGCTTATTCAAGACATTTCTCATAGTACTCACTTAGTACTCTTGTTAGAGCATTCTGTATATGAAACGAAAAGTCTTCTTCAAATATTTCAATTATGTTTGGGGCTTCAAATAAATAAACATCGTTTTTTGTATGACCTTGTGGGAAAAGTCAAGGGGACTTAGATCTGGAGACCTTACTGGACACAAAATAGAACCATTATTGCCCATTATCTTAGCCAGGAAATCTCTATTAAATAATCGGTACCAACGATACGATTATGAGCCAGACAACAATCATCCTCCTATTAAATCTGGGATTTAATAATGTAATACAAATTTTATAATGAAAAATTAGTAATTATAGTAAAATGGTAAATGATAATCTGCTATTTAAAAAAAGTTTTGGTTGTTTTTAGGTAATTAAGAAACTAATTTTGCCATATTGTAACACATCCTTGAAAGGACAATTAAAAGTACTATCGAATACATAAAAATCTAATATGGCGTCCTTATAAAAAACGAAAGTCATCAGAAATTAAAAAAAAAAATTTCCTCTTACTCTCACCCCTTGATTTTGAAGAAGTTCTTCCACAACGAGTAAACTAAAATGACAAAATAATTTAAAGTAAGCAAATACGACGGGCTTTCAAAAAGCCATGAGTGTAGTTTTTCTCAATTATTTCAAAAAGAAAAGCACCATTTAAATGCTTAAAAAATCTTTGAAACTTTCTCTATTTTATAATAATAGAGATAGCAATATACCGGGTGTCAACGGAATCATTAGACAAGCCATAGTTTCCAGAGCTTTCAAGATATAAGTCTTAAATTTGGCAGGGGTAATATATACCAAAAGTGGAAAATTTTTCATAATTTGACACTTTTCCATCACTTCCGGTTTCCCAACTTTGAATGTTTAAATGGAACATCCTGTATATTTTTACATTTTTGGATTCCGGAGACGACTGCGTAGTTTTAAAATTTTTTTGAGACTACTTGATTTTCTTTGGGCTATTTTTATTTTTTGCATCTTTTTTTTTTTTCGGAGGAGGGCAAATCTTTCATAAGACGGAGTGCCGGATTCCTACTGACTAAAACCCCTCCCCCTTCATCTCGCTTCTCCCACCGGAAACCGCTTTCGCATTACTTCAGTGGGGAGCCGGCCCTTAACTTCCTTTATCGGCTTTCTACTTCCTTTGTCTCTATTATTGTACGGACTGTTCCATACGCCATGATTTCTCGGATGCGCATAAGCTTGACATCATGTTTATGTAGTTGAAGGTTGACCCAGTTTGTTGGGTATAGTTCCTCCTGGTCTTTTCTCAACGAATACAAGTAAACAGGGTATGCTCTAAGTCATCCACCTCGTCGCAGTAGCTGCATCTGTCTGTTTCTACCCTTCTACGATCATAGAGCTACTTCTTAAAACACCGTGTCCTGAGAGAGCTTGGGTTAAGTAGTAATCCACTTCTCCTTAGGGGCGGTTTATCCATGTCTGAATGATAGGTATCAATTTATAGGTCCATCGTCCTTACGTTCCGGTTTCCCATTTTTGTTACCATCTTGTGAGAACGTTCTCTTTTACTACTCTGGCTTCCACTCCATTATATTTCTCTGTCCTTTTTTGTATTAGAAATTCTATAGGTGGGACTCCCACTATGACCCCCACTGCCTCGGTTGAAATGGTACGGTATGCACTGCCGATTCTGATTGACATCAGCCTTTGGAGACGTGCCAGCTTTGCTATTAGTTTTTTATTTCGGGTTACCGTATGCCAGACTGGTGTGGCGTACAGTATTTGAGAGTGGACCAGACTTGCCATTACTCTCCTCTTCGATACTCTTAGCCCTCCTATGTTGCATTAGGCTTGTCAATGCTGCGACTGTTTTTTTTCACTTTCTCGGTCGTTCTTTTGACGTGCTCCGCGAAGGTAAGTTTGGTATCAAGCCACACTCCTAGGTATTTTATTGCCTTGCTGAGTCTAATCGATGGTGAAATTGATCGGCGCTATTTTTCTTTTAGTGGTAAGGAGGACTGCAACCGATTTATCTGGTGCCAGCTTTAGTTTTCTTTCTTCCAACTATTCTGCAACTCGCTGAAGGTCAATGTCTCAAATTGAAAATCGGTTTGATATTAACCCAAATACACAAATTCTTTGATGGATTATAATTAAAATATCGAGAAAATACGCTTACCAAGTAAGTATGCCGTGGAAATTGAATAAAACTAGATTCAAAACATTCATTTTGTTAACAAAACGCTCAGGGCCGGATTATCCACAAGACTAACTAGGCTATAGCGTTGAGTGAAGAGTGAATAAGGACTCTTCACTCAACGGCTATAGCCTAGGGGCGCCAATGCATGAAGGAGTATGCGCTAGGGAATGAGGAGTGCCGCCAGCACTTTGCGTCCTCGGCTTATTATCAAAAAATATATCTTTTCTCCCCCCCGCTCATCAATTTTGAAACTTCGTAGTCTTGCCTATGAGTGAGAGGGCGCAAATACATAATTAGCCTAGGGGCGCACTAATCCTTAATCTAGCCCTGAAAACGCTGCAAATAAAAGAATTGTGCTGAGAAAACAAAAAGAAGTTTGACAGGTAATAATACGTGTGTATTCTTAACTTAATAAGTTTGCTCTTTGCTCTTTATCTTTAAATTTGTTGTTGTGTGTTAACTACTGTTACTATGTATACAAGGGATGAAAAAGTGGACATGTTATTAATTTTTGGAGAATACCACAAAAATTCCAGAAAGGTTGCAGATTTATATACCCAAAAATAACCGAACAAACATCATCCATGTTTTCAATATTTTCCAGTTGTGGAGAAACAAATCAGGAGAGGAACTGATAACAATCCTGCAACTTTTATCGTTGAATTATGAAATTGCCACTGTTCGTATTTTAACAAACTTGAGAACCCACGACAAAAGAATACAAAACTGTCGGTCCATGTAATATTTAAATAAGGGGAAATAAGACACAATATGCTTTGTACATACATGAATACGTGCCAGTAGGTAAAAGCAGGTGAATAATTAAATTTGCATACAGCATTTATAAAACATAAAAGCCCTTAAAGGCAGTGAGATTACTCGTTGAGAGCCACTTTATACCGCGAGACATAAAAGACTTTATATATTTTATCTTTCTTTTCCATTCCATATTTTAAATACATGTCGTTTTTATGGCTCTTTTATACCGACAACGCACTTTTAGGCTAGTGTATATCCGTCAATGTTTTACAAAAAAAAAATAAACATACCAAATGGCATACTGTAAACACAAATATTATATCGTACAATACAGCGTGTCCAGCTGGGAGCTTACACGATCCATATCTCGAAAACTACTGAACAAATTTTTGTAAAATTACGTATGTATAGCAAAGAGCTTATGATCTTTCTAACTATCAGTTCTATCACTTCCGGTTATACCGGAAGTAGATGTCAACTTTGTTATTTTAAATGGAACATCCATATTTTTATTATCGGAATTGATAGATTACAAAATTTTAAGGTCACTTTGTGTAACAAACCTTGTACCTAAAATTTATAGTTTTCGAGATATTAATTTTTTACCAAAAAATTGACAACTGCAGACCTCTAAAGAAATTCTTCCTGTGAATAACCCATACAAGAATCTAAATATCTTTTACTATGGAAGTAATCAGCATAGCAATATTGTACAGGGTGAGTACAAAAGTGGTCACAACTTTCCATTCAGAAACATCAAATATCTTCAATTTTTTAAATGGAAACCCCCATTTTTTTTATTTTATCGAATTCTACGACTAAAAATATGGATAGTTTACATCTACTTCCCTATACCTAACTACGACGGTTTTTAAGATATTCACGAAAGTTCAGAAAAACCAATTATTTTGTAAGAATTCTTAATTTAACCTTGTAATATTTTATTTTTTTTAGTTTTAGATATTGTGATGAACCCAACCATGACGTAATACATTAAAAAGCTTGACTGAAAATTGCAAAAAAATTTGTTGTTTTAAACCTAAACAAGAAAGAGACAATTCAAGACAAATAACAATGGAAATTATTTTGCAACTGCTAACAATAAAATTAAAAATAAATTAAAGTAGTTGTTCAAATACACCACCGTTGGCGTCTAAACGTTTTTCGCGTCTGCGAAGTACAGCGTCTGTAGCCGCTTTTTGAATCACATCTGGTGGTAAGGACTTGGCATTCATCTTTTGTAGTTATTGCAGTTGCAAACACTTCGTTTTTTATGTAGCGCCATATAAAAAAATCAAGTATTGTTAAGTCTGAAGACCTTGGTGGTCAAAGAAATTGACTTCTGTTAGCAATCCACTGGCCTTCAAAATTTTTAGTCAAAAAATCATTTACGATCGTTCGTCTGTGAGGTAGTGCTCCAACAACTAATTTGACAACTCTGATGCTTATTTCTTCTTACAACAACTGTTTAATGGCCCTCTTAGAGTTAGTTAAATAAAGAATTCTTACAAAATAATTGGTTTTTCTGAACTTTCGTGAATATCTTAAAAACCGTCGTAGTTAGGTATAGGGAAGTAAATGTAAACTAACCATATTTTTAGTCGTAGAATAAATGGGGGTTTCCATTTAAAAAATAAGATATTTGATGTTTCTGAATGGAAAGTTGTGACCACTTTTGTACTCACCCTGTACAATTTAAATGTTTTCAATTTTTTTTAAATAATCTACGACTATGCTGATTACTTACACAGTAAAAGATATTTAGATTCTTGTATGGCTTATTCACAGGAAGAATTTTTGGTAAAAATATTAATATCTCGAAAACCATAAATTTTAGGCACAAGGTTTGTTATACAAGGTGATCTTAAAATCTCGTAACCTATCAATTCCAATAATAAAAATAACATGACATCTACTTCCGGTATAACCGGAAGTGATAGAACTGTCAAAATATTTTAGTTAAACAGATCATAATCTCTTTACTGTACATACGTAATTTTACAAAATTTGTTCAGTAGCTTTCGAGATATGGATCGTGTAAGCTTCCGGCTGGACACGCTGTATACTACTGTGATAGAAAATATCGCCAATGGTTCTTCCCTTATTTTTTATAAGTAAGGTACCTTCCAGCACAGATTTTGTTATTTGTCTACCCACGATGATTCATTTTTCTTCTGTCTAGATATGTGTTTATACCACCATGATATAATTTTTCATGTAATTGGTTAAATAGTCGTTAAGTTCAGGCCAAGTTCAGCTTGATCCAAGATCAAAAGCCAAGGTTACGATTGTTATAATAATGGATTTTGATCTTGGATCAAGCTGAACTTGATCTTAGTTGGTACATCTCACCCTTACTCATATACTTAACTTTTGCCAAATAATTGTGTTAATGAGTTAATTAACTTTCTTGCGATATATCTTCTTATTATCCATCGTCATTTAAGAATGTCGATAATGTCAAAATTGAGAGGATGAGTTTCTATTGTCTTTCATTTTGAACAGACTCATTAAATGCTGATTCTTGCTCACTCATTTTTTTAAATTCCCTTTCGCCCCATTCATTATTTCATTTACTTTATTGCAGATTCTGTCCCAAAATTAAGATTGTCTCATATTGTGTATTGGGTGTTACAACTTTCTGAAAAAATGTTTAAAAATTTTGAACATTAGTACAAAATACGTCACGTCACACATACACTGAAATAAAAATCTTAATGACAAAACAAAAATGATAATCCTATAATAGAAAATTAAGTTGATGGCTGTTAACGTTTTGTAAAAATTGGATTTATTTCCGTTATCAAAATCACAGAAAAGAGAACTACCAGAAACGACACTTAGGCTTCCCGCCAAAATTCCATTGACGCCATTTTGTTGTAGGTGTATCCGTCTGTTCATTTATTGTTTTTAGTTAAAACCCTTCAAAGCCGGATTTTTTTTTTCTTATTAAAACTAAAGACATATACGATTATGTGATCAATAGAGCAATAAAATAACTCACAAAAACGAATTTTTGAAAAATTTTATTTTTAATTTATAGTTACAGCATGTGACCATATGGTCACACTAGGTCATTTAACCATTTAAAAAATAATTTAAATATTTTTTATGAAATATCGCAAAACACTCAATGCAGAGTCCAATATCACACTTTTCACATTGCGTACGACCAACTGAGGAACATCCTTCCCCAGCGCATCTTCTACGTTTCTTATTGGGGATAGCAACGATAGGATGGTTTATACCGTCATACCTAATATCGTCAGAAATCTGATTCAGCGACAGACTACCTCTGCTAGTTGCTGGCCTACCAGGTCTTATCGGAGATTTTTTATATTTAATCAGATAAGTAATAGCGATTTCGCGGCGAAACTGCAAATTAGTAACTGGCCTTCCAGAACACTTGAAAAGAATCCACGCATTCTGGATTGCAGCATCAAGTAACCAAGTAAGTAAGGACCAATACCACTTTTTACTGCGAATACTTATTCGATGCCGAGCTAAATCTTCGTCCATGTGGTCGGTACCACCCATGTATTTGTTATACATTCCGACCACTTGTGGACGTGAAACTTGTATAATATTTTTTTGTGCTTGCGAATAACGTTTGACTTGTTGAATAGGATTCACTCCATGTGACGTTGATGCCATCGTTACGACAGCATTGTCCATCCACCTTGTGAACATTATGCCATCTTCCCTGTCAATTTTTGATATGAAGTGACCTCGAGCTTCTTTAGACATCATTTTTTTATCGGTTAGAGGGCAATCTTTAGGGAGTCTGTCCATGTCCTATTATCATATTTTCTCCCTTTTAATTTTTTTTAAAAGTCGGCAGCAGTGTCAACATCAAGTACCGCAATTTCTTGATTGTGTTCATCTTCCACTAAATGTAATTCTTCTAAGTGGTCATTGTTACCAGCAAGTGATGAATGCTGATCATTTGAATATCGAATTTCTGCAGCAGCTGATAATTGACGTCCGGACAGATTATCCACTAAACCAACATTTGGATCAGGTGGGCATATGAATATGTCGGTTATTTCATTATCGTCATTACACGCTATATCTAGAGCTTCCTGAAGTGAAAAACCCCTCCTGTAAGAAAAATTAAGTTAGCTTACATATTAGCCTAGTGTGACCACATATATTGCAAGGTTAGGTTATACAAAAAAAATCTCATACTATATGCATTAGTCATTTAGTTATACATACTACCCTATGAAAACGTGACAATTGTCATAATAAAGAAAATAATATACTTACTCGAATGTTGGCTCCATTATTTCCAGAGAACTAAGGGTAGCACAATTTCAAAACACCTTTCTTTTCAAACTAAGATGAATTAATCTGTGACAACTAAAACAGGCTGATCACATACGCCATTTAGTAGTGAAAAAGTCAATTAAAAAGAATTTTTAGCAAGTAAATTAGTTCTAATTCCATTTCAAAGATGGACATGTTTGCGTGACTATAAGGTAACATTAGGCTTTGGTGGGAACAATGACATTGTGTGACATAATATCCAAATATACTTTTACCAAATATTAGGGCTATTATGCCATGCATATTTAAGAAATCATAGGAGGAAAGTGCTGTAAGTTGTGTTAACTAGTAATAATTTATATTAGCGATATGATGATTATACGAGGTGGAACCATCTGTGCCTTTCGAGAATGTTCAAGCAGTACGACAGAAAAAGGCATTCTATTTAGGTTGTCTAAGGACACCCAATGGTATTTTATTATTGATGTAAATTATAAGTATTTCCAAGTAATTGTGAACGTTTTATCTTTTAATGTTCAAATTGTGGATGGCAACATGTAACCCTGAGGATTTAGCAAGAAAAAGTTCGGCCGAACCTACACGTAGGTATGCATGTTTCTTTTTCTTTACTTACTTATTAAACGATTTGCACCAACTGACATTACGTGAACTATATTTAAATTTTTTGTTTTCTGCGGTTTTTTTTCTAATGACACTCACCTCATATATTACTACCTAATCCACCTAGTGAAGTGGAAGTACAGTAACTGTATGTACGTATATTAAAGCCATTTTTGAGAAAATTGATATTTTAGATTTTTTTTAGGATAAGGCAAAAAATGACAAAAATTCTGAATATATTTGTAAATGGACTCTGGATATCGAGTTTAAACGAAATCCGTCGATTGGTTTCGGCGCTAAGCGACACACAGACATACACAAACGCATGTTTTCTAAACCAATTTTTTAGTATCTGGGAGTGATATAGAATCATAATCGTCGAATTTTCAGACGATTACGATACCTTCTTCACTCCTGGTGTCGCTCAAAAGTAAAAATATAAAGTTACTCATTTCTAAAATTTCATTATTTTGTCTATTACCTAATTCATTGTTTTGTTCATAGTTTCATAGTCAAAATTGTTTCTTTTGCTACTTTCAATTGTTCGTAGATATAAGTTTATCCATTTTGGATGCCAATAAATAAACAATTTTTTGCGTTAATAGTTTTAATACCCATTATAAATAGAATTCTTCGCATAACGTAATTGTATTCAGCCTGTGTAAAATTTTTTCGTAAACATGATGTTTAAATTTCCTGCCAAAAGTACTTACAACAAAACGGCAATGGTCAAAGAAATTGATCAAGAAATATCAAAGGCGGTGCTAAGAGTGCCACTTCTAGTAGTTCCTTATTCTGCGTCAAAATTTTGATTTCTAAGCACGTCAGACATGACAGTTTGTTGTTTATGAATTTCCATATTCACGTGCGAATTAAATTATATTTATTTTATCTCGTCTTTGAGGATGGGCAACCAGTTGGTATAGAAATCTATGGAGTAGTTTACAATACATTTATCCTCATGGAAGGTGTTGTAAAACGTTTAGGGCTAAAATAGTCAAATAATGACGAAATATTAACTAACGAGAAATAATTTAGAAAACTGTCCTATTGAATTATCAATACCCCACGAGTTTTGTTGTCATCTGTATATCATAAGTTATTTCCTAATACTCCGTTTATAAAGCCTTGGGTGCTTTCATAGAATGCTTTTTGGGGAATATTTTCAGTGTACAAATTGAATAATTGTGAAAAACTTTTATTAGTCAGAAATTTCTTTATCGATCTTATTTGCGCACTTTGATTCCGGCATTGCAAATATCAAAACTCTTTCAAATATGTGTACAGCACAATATCTTAGGTGATCCTAATGCTATAAGTATTAGGATCACTCATAGGCTCTTTATAAAATACGGTATATTGGGTGAGCCCAAATGCACGTGAAAACAAACATTTTTAATTTTACAGAAATTTTAAGGTTTAAGAATAGCCCATAATTTGGTAATGTTTATCATGTCTTTATAACAATTACAAACACATTGACCATAATCATTTTTTAAAGTTGACTTCACACTTGTTGGGCGAGTAAAAAATGTCGGCGTCTTTGGCAGTATGATGCGGCGTGTTTAATGGTCAAATGCGTTGACATTTTTTGAGTGCTTCGTAGACCTGAAGACAATAACAGCGTATTTATATTAACGTCCTGGCAGAGTTTAGCTCTAGCTATTCCACCACTCAACTACATAGACAACAGCACAACAACCATTCCCTGCGAGGCACAGTGGGTCAGGTTTAACGTTTTTTGGCCAAAACTCTGAAACTTCTGGAAACGCCCCAAAATCAGCTGGCTTTGAGAGGAAAAATAATGAAAAAAATCCCATCGACAAATGGGGGTGGGTTTCGGGGGTGTAAATTAAATTAATTGAATGAAATTGTAAAACTTTGGATTCGAATAGAATATTGCCTCCAAATTCTAGAAAAAATGGTTGAAAAATTCCACCGATATATAAGGGTGGGTTTCAGGGGGTGGAAATTGAAATAACTGGATAAAGTTGTGAAACTTTTTATTCGACTAGAATATTGCCTCCAAATTCGAGGAAAAATGGTAAAATAATTCCATTGAACGATTTCATGAATTGAAATAAATCAGTCATTGCAATATCAGTAACTATATTACTCCTAATATTGGGTATTTTTAACCTGCATTAACGTATTCAAAACACCTTTACTCAAAAAACGGCAGCTGTGGGCAGCTGCAATTCACAGAACATGTAGAGAACACTGTATTCAATATCATAAAAAAATATATAGGAGTAAAGCTTACGAAAGTGAAGTGTAACAAAAGTAAAAAGTTTCATTTTAATCAAAATTTACGGCTGAAACCGCTCACTCGCTAACAGGCTATAATTCGGACATCAAATGGCAAATAAAATCAACTAACTGCTTACAATAAAGCTATTGCCTTGTTCTATACCAGACATGGCCGATTCGTTCAAGTGAAGACAAAAATGAATAAAAATTCACAGTCGTGTAAACGCTGAATTTTAACTGCACAATTTTAAACTTGAACACGTATTTCCTTCTCGAGCTGTAGAACGCAAATGGGGCAGGTATGGGGATCCAGGCCTTTTGTTCCCCCAAGAATAACCTTACCAAAAAGCTGGTTAATTACTCATTTCTCGGAAGTTAGTGAAATTTGGTTCATTTGAGTTTTGGCCAGAAATCTCTCAAAATGACCCACTGTGCGAGGAGAGCGACTAGCAGTGTTGTCTCTCACACAACTGCGACCTAGGGTACTGCTGTCGTCTCGGCAACACGAGAAAAACGTCACTACACACATATCCATTAGTATATGGTTAGTACAGTAACTAGATGTTTTAACTTATGAATAATGTCATATTGAACGGATTCCGTTAATTTTTGGCAGCATAATAGTAAATGCTTCACAGAAAAGTTTCTATGTAGCGCGGGGGCTTGCTAATTTCCAGGGGGTGGATGCCACCCCTTCTCAGGGGGTGGCACTTAAAAATATATATATATATATTTATTGGAGATGAAAAAAAATCAAATTTTAAGAAGAAAAGGTTCTATGCAATTTTTCACATGAATTGATAGTTTTTAAGTTATAACGACTTCAAAATTGCGATTTTAGCTTAAAAAAAAGGTGTTTCCAAATCGCCTTCGTCAAGTATCTCGAAAAGTATTACTTTATCGAAAAAATGTTACAGACCAATTACAGAAAGTACAAACTGAGAATTAATTATATTTTTTGTTTATTGATGTAGAATTAATAATTTCGGAGATATATATTTGGGGTCCGAGTGTTCATAAAATAATTATTTAGAGTGAGTGTTAAATATCTCAGAAACTGTGGCACCTACGTCAAAAATGCTAATAGGTAGAATAATAGGTTATTGATTAAGCTTTCAACTGCATAAACAACAAAGAAGTTATGACCGAAGCAATGTGCGTCTTCATATTTCTTTAATAACAACGTCACCATTTTGTTACTGTAATTAGCCAGTAATTAAAAAAAAAGGAACTTCAAACAATATTTCTCAATAATATATAGCATGACGTAGATGCTCAAATTTTTTCGTTTGTATAAAGCACTCGCTTTAGAAAAAATTAAAGTTTAAACTATAAAGGTATTTTCGATAAAACGTAATTTTTTGTTTTCCTTTTCCAAATAGCTCAATAAATATTAGTTTTAGTGAAAAATGGATAGAGATAAAAAAAATAAAGCCGTTAAACTGATAATGAATTTCACTTTTTTAATTATTTACAAATGGCATCCAAACGTTTATAACACGAAAAATTTAGTTTAAATGTTAAATATCTCAGAAATTATGACACCTATGTCAAGCATGCTAATAAATGGAATTAAAGACAATTAATTGCGCTTTCAAATTATTTTTTACTAGTTTCTGTAGCATAAGAAATAAAGAAGTTATGACGGAAAAATGTGCGTATTTATATTTTTTTATATAAAAGGTCGCCATTTTGTTACTCTAATTAGCCAGTAATTTTAAAAAATTATCTCAAATACAGTTTTTCGTTAAAATGTGGAATTACCTAGTGTTCAATTTTTTTTGCTCATTTGAAGCACTTGCATTAGAAAAAAAATGCATTTTAAACTGTAAAGGTAATTTCGAAAAAATTTCAATAAATATTAGTTTTACCGAAAAAATGATAGCGACCAAAAATAAAGCTTATAAATTGCGGATAACGCTTGATATTACTAGTGTCTCAAATATATTTCAGATGTGTATTATTATTAAAATTCTAGATACTGGAACAACCTGTATAATATTACATCTTTACGGTGCAGCGAAAACTGATAAAAACTTGGATGAATTTAGATATAAAACCTTTGATAAATCTGTGTAGAAACAGAAGCCTGCAAATCTAGCAGCTGCTGAACATTTTTTCCGCGTTTACCATCAGGTACCACAATGGAAATGTAATGATATTCCTCCTGAGAAAGGATACATTCCTTAAGCCAATTACTACACAAAAAATGCCGGCGCCGGAAAAAAAATTAAAAATGATTTTCTGTAACTGCAAAAAAGCCTGCAGTTGTAGAAAATCGGGATTATTATGTACAATAGGATGTGGCTTCTCTTCGTATTTCTGTACCAACCTACTACAAGACAAAAATGCAGATATACTACAAGATCTAGTAGAAGAAGAAGATGAAGATTAAAACTAAAATAAAATCGTTATGCTATTAGTAATTATCATAGTAATACTAACAGTAATAGTATTGGTAGTAGTAATAGTGATGTTGATAGTAATAGTAATAATAATAGCAACAGTTGTTTATTAACCATTTCGGAGATGTGTATGTATAAATGGTAAATCAGATAATACAAAAAAGAAAGCTTCATGAACATAAACGGGGCAAATGTAACAAATTGCTTCATTTCGCGTTTAATTTATGCATCCGATATGGCGGAGGGAAATGGGGCAAATCTAACAAATTACTTGATTTCGCCTTTTAATTTATGCATATAGGTTTCTGGTGTCGTTGATTACGAACCTGAAGTCAAATTTTAAAAATTTAAATTATAGGATATAAATGGGGTAAGGTGTTAATAATAATTTCTCATTTTAATACTGGTAAGTAAAAAGGAATAAAATAGATAATTTACTATAACATTTTGTCAATTATTTTTTAAAATATGTTCTGATCATCACAACTACACCACGAATTTATTGACTATACCTACAACTATATAATATTTATATGCTTTATATTTTTTAATGCTTTATCAAACGACATTAGAAATATTATTAATTAAAAAAAATTAAAAACGGACCAAAACAGTTTTTAATCGATAGCATTTTCTACAACATAGTAAATTATGATCATTTGAGAAGTAAATGTAAAGACAAAGACTTGTGCAGTCGGATTTTTCATTATCTTTTTTCTTTTAAGTTTTATATTTTTGTTTTATCTTATTCGCTACTTATCATTTTAACGATTATTAAAAATGTAATTATAATCCGACATTTTGTTGAATATTGTTTATTTTCCTTATATTTTTGTATTGTATTTTGTGTGTTATTGTGTATATTTTCATGTATTGATATAATTTTTAGCCATTGTCTATTGATCTATATATATCTGTTAATTTCATTACTTTTTTCTATTAGCTATATGCATAAATTAAAACGCGAAATCAAGCAATTCATTACATTTGCCCCGTTTCCCTCCGCCATATTGGAACCACCATTCTCAGTTTTTTAACTTTGACTTCATATTCATAATTAGCGACCCCAAAAACTTATAAGCATAAATTAGAGTGCGAAATCAAGCAATTTTTTCATTTTGCCTCATTTCCGTCCGCCATATTGAAATCGCCATTTTGAATTTTTTTATTTTGACTTCAGATTCGTAATCAGCGACCTCAAAAACATAAATATACTGCATTTCAAAAATTAATAATCAATACTTTTCCATATATTAATCTTTATGATCAAATCAGAGCAAGCGCCGGGACCATATAAAAATTGAAGATGATACCTTATACTACAAGAATCACCCATAGAAAAAAATTATCATTCAATATGACATTATTCCGAAGTTTTGCATATTTTTTACCTCTAGGTACTGTACTATGTACCGACACTGCCATACCAATTCTAAATAATTTTGTTACGATGTGGTACATTTTTAAAAATTCATAATTATTTTCTAAGGCTTATAATTTTTCAGTGCTTTCAGAAAATTCAACATATTTTTGTTTATTTGGAGAGTTAAAGGTTTTTGAAATTCATTTAAGACCCTCAGACAGTTCGACATTCTGCATATTCATTTAACCATATAAAGTAGACGTAAAACGTGTGAAGCCCGATATATCGAAGTGAGCAAGCAAATAGCTTGCGAGCTATTATATAATCGCCCGACTTTATATAGTGCCCACACAGGAATTTATTTCAAATGAAATAAATAATTTAGGCCCCTGGAATAGGATTTTAAATTACTTTTCGTAGTTATTTACTGACACCCCGAGGAATTCTCTTCGAGGGGAACATAATTATGGCACGGAACAATTTGTTTCGCAGTCTGCGTAGATCAGTTTCAACCAACGCGGATTCTTTTAAGTGTGATAATTTTTATAATTTTCATGTTCGTGTCTACATTAGGTGGATACATAGTACAGAACAAAGAATCCCGCACGTTTGTTATGTAAAATAATGCCCGGTAAATTGGTTAAAATTGAAATATGTTATTTATGAAATCATCCTGAATAAAAGTCTCCATGGGAGCAAGGCCGAAAAATTAATAGTTTTTAAGATATGGAGCTTTGAATTTGTCTATCCGTGGTATATCAAATTCGGAACGAATTATGATGTGGCTGAAGAACAGCTCGAGTTTGACACGAATTTTCAAAATTAGAAATCCAACAAACTAATTAGCCTCCTCCCTAGATATGGACCACAATACGAACCGGAAGTTGCATAATTAAGTCCATTTTTTAGAGTTAAAACTTTTTCAGTCTCAGTATAGTACAGGGTCCGCCACTTAAAACTCCCCAGACTCGTAACTTCCTTATTTTTTAAGCTACCACCATGTTCGGCACATCAAATTGTAAATATTTTTAAGGCCTTTAAATTTGCATACAGAGTGATTTAAAAAAAAAATTGAAAAAATTATTATGAAAAAAAAATTAATTTCTTTGAATATTTTTTTCCCTCACCCTGTACATGAACTGTGTTAATGTTTTCTTATAAAGGTTTTAATTAGCTTCAATTTATGTTATTACGTCATATTCGAAATTCTTTTTGGTTTTAGAGAAAGAAATTAAAACACTCCTTCCGATTCCAAACTGATTTTTTTTTAAATAAATGAAAACATGTAAATAATAATTTTATGCTTTATTTGTAAAAGACATATTAGGCTATTGTCTATGTACAAAAAAAGAGGGTTGAAAGGAACTAAAACGTTAAAGGGTTTTTATTGTTTATTATGTTCAATTGATATGAAGATATGAAAAAACTGCGGAGTGCTACCATTTAAAGTGGTGCGTTTTTGAGATCAAAGTAAAAAGGTCCACTTTTCATTTTTTTTGCTCGAAAACTATGAATTTTTTCTATAAACACGTCAATAGAAATGTGTGTAGAGAATTAAATTTCCAATCGAAATGGCACCTTCAGAAGTCAAAATTTTTTTTTTTTTTACAAAAATACGTCCAAAAAACAAAACAAAAAAAAAAACGAAAAAATGCAATTTTGTATTTTTTTTTTATTTTAGCCTGTAACTATTTTTCGGATACATTTAGGCATAGACATTGCTGTATAACAAAAAAAGCTGGCGTTTTACCCGTTAAAATGAGATTTTGTAAACAGTTTTACGATTAATAGTGACCGAGATATAGCGTTTCAAAGTTTGCAATTTTAACTTTTTTTGCTAATTTTTACTATTTTTTTCAAATTTCGTCCTGTAACTTTTTTCTGAGTGAATTTAGGTGTGGACATTATTATATTAAAGTGAAAGCTGACTTTACGCCCGTTGAAATGGTGGCTGGTAAAAGTCTCTACGACAAATAGAAACCTAGATACAGCGTTTCGAAGAGTGTTGTTACTTTTAATAACTTTCTTCCAATTTTTACGTTCTTTTTTAAATTTCGGCCTATAACTTATTTGTCAAATGCTTTAAGTACAGATATTGCTACACTGAATGACCTCGCAGCATTCTTGTTTAAATGGTCTGCAATAGAAGTTTAACCCATCTTAAAGTATTGTTTTTTCTTCTTTTCATCCTTATCCATTTTTCGTATTTCCGGCCTCAGAAAATCAGCTTACTGGCACATTTCATGATGATATCACGTAGACGGAATCAAGATACCTATAAGATATGCATGCATCATGGTTTAAGAACTTACTTGCAAATGCAACATTGGAAAGGAAATATTGTAAATCCTCTCATCTGGGGTTGGAAAAGTTCAGAAAAGTTCAGAAAATGGACTAGTACCAATTTTGACAAATAAACCTCCCGCACCACAAGTTTTGCTGGAAGAAATAGCCTGTAAATGCACCAAAGGATGCAGAGGAAACTGTGGTTGCAGGAAATTGGGAATGAATTGCTCCATTTTTTGCAAAGAATGTATGGGAATGAACTGTTGAAAACGCTGATGTACCTCAAATAACGTAAGACGATGTTTACATGGATGCCGATGAAGAAATCGACTTTGATTTTGAAAATATGTTAAATCCAGCATTTGAATAATTTCATAATGTAAGTTATTAATCTAAGTTATTTGAACAAAAAAAAATACGTGATATAATAAAGTTCAGAAGTGGAAAAATGTAAAAAGTTATTTTTTAAGTACAATAATCTACTATATCTAGACTGTATCTTGGTTACAATTGATCACATAAACTTCTATTGCAGACTATTTAAACAAGAATGCTGCGAGTACATTCCATGTAGCAATTCCATGTATTTGAGAAATAAGTTATAGGCCGAAATTTAAAAAAGAACGTAAAAATTGGAAGAAAGTTAATAAAAGTAACACACTTCGAAACGCTTATCTAGGTTTTTATTTGTCGTAGAGACTTTTACCAGCCACCATTTCAACGGGCGTAAAGTCAGCTTTCACTTTAATATAATAATGTCTACACCTAAATTCACTCAGAAAAATGTTACAGGACGAAATTTGAAAAAAAATAGTAAAAATTAGCAAAAAAAAGTTAAAAGTTGCAAACTTTGAAACGCTATATCTCGGTCACTATTAATCGTAAAACTGTTTACAAAATCTCATTTTAACGGGTAAAACGCCAGCTTTTTTTGTTATGCAGCAATGTCTATGCCTAAATGTACCCGAAAAATAGTTACACGCTAAAATAAAAAAAAAATAAAAAATTGCATTTTTTATTTTTTTTTGTTTTGTTTTTTGGACGTATTTTTGTAAAAAAAAAAAATTTTGACTTTTAGAGGTGCCATTTCGATTGGAAATTTAAATCTCTACACACTTTTCTATTGACGTGTTTATAGAAAAAATTCGTAGTTTTCGTGCAAAAAAAAATATGAAAAGTGGATCTTTTTACTTCGATCTCAAAAACGCACCACTTTAAATGGTAGCACTCCGCGGTTTTTTCATATCTTGGGGTCAATTGAACATAAGAAATAATAAAAACCCTTTAACGTTTTAGTTCCTTTCTACAGTACATGGACAATAGACTATATCAGAAACAATCCTCAACGTAACAAAACAGCAACAAGAAACAAAAGAAATAAATATTTTTAGAAATAAACTTTATTAAAATGTACTAAATAATAGGAAATTTAAAAATTTTTATTAATTTTCTTTTTTTAACCGTAAATTGAAGCTAATTAAAACCTTTATAAGAAAACATTAGCACAGTTCATGTACAAGGTGAGGGAAAAAAATATATAAGGAAATTAATTTTTTTTCGTAATAAAGTTTTCACTCTTAAAAATGAACTTAATTATGCAACTTCCGGTTCGGACTTCAGCCCTGTGTTATTGTGGTCCATATCTAGCGAGGAGGCCTGAAATCTGTTTACCCTCTATATACGTACTTAACACGCAGGTCTATACTGAGACTGAAAAAGTTTTCACTCTAAAAAATGGATTTAATCATGCAACTTCCGGTTTGTATTGTGGACCATATCTAAGGAGGAGGCAAATTAGTTTGTTGGATTTCTAGTTTTGAAAATTCGTGTTAAACTCGAGCTGTCCTTCAGCCATATCATAATTCGTTCCGAATTTGATATACCACGGATAGACAACTTCAAAGCTCCATAACATAAAAACTATTAATTTTTCGGCCTTGCTCTCATGGAGACTTTTATTCAGGATGATTTCATAAATAACATATTTCAATTTTAACCAAATCTACCGGGCATTATTTTACATAAGAAACGCCGGGGTCCTTCTTTTCGGAAAATATACAATTCTCAAAATAGTCTAGGTGATGGCTACATATATGGGGCCTGGAATATAACATGTTGGCATTGCTGTTATGTTTTAGCAAATATTTTTCTGAGTATTTTGTCTTATGTGCCAATTTTGGCCCGCTTGGTGCCAGTTGGAGAGGGTATCTTGGTGATCAACATTCGATATATGCCAACATTTTTTCTCCGTGCAATTAGCAACACTGATGATATCAATTATGATCGAAATTGGAACCTAGCATAACACTTTCTGACCAGGTGGAAAATTTTCGTTGTTAAAAATTATATGCCAACATTTTCTGCTTGCCCATTTTTCCGAGTTTTGGCCAAAAATTGAACTTTTGGCCAAAAACGGGCCAAAACTGGTGCCTTTCAAAAAAAAATGTTGGCACCTTCTCGAACTTGTAGTTTTTGTGTCAAAGAATAATCTCTGTGAGTGCCAACATTTTTTTCTCAATGTAACTCCCCCAAACTACTCTCTAAACTCCCCCAAAACCCCCAAATATTCAAATACTGATTATTATGCCAAAAAGAATACAAAAATGACACATTTAGCGAGTAATGACCGAAAAATTATCCTTTTTAACATAACAAAGTATTTGAATGTTGGCATATGGTTTCCCAGAAATGAGCTTTGACAACGAAAATTTTCCGTCTGGTCAGAAAGTGTTATACTCCGTTCCAATTTTGGCCATAATTGATGTCGCCAGTGTTGCCAATTGCACGGAGAGAAAACGTTGGCATATATCGAATATTGATCGCCAAGATAGCTTCTTCAACTAGCAACAAGCCCCAAAGTGTTATATTCTGTTCCACAATTGAATATTTTCAATAAAATACTCAGGAAAATATTTGCTAAAACATAACAGCAATGCCAACATGTTATATCCCATATATGAAGCTATCTCCTAGACTAAAAGAAATCCAGTGACATTTGTTATCTTGTAACGTCATTGGTAATCAATTACGTCATTCTTACCATCGTCTATGACTTTTTTTAAAATAACAAAAGCATTCTTTTTTTGTGGGTGAATTTTGTCAATAATATAGCTGTCAGTTCATGAGAAAAAAATTATTTCAAACGAGAATTATTCTATTTAATTGAAACTAAAATAAAGTAGTAACAATGATAATGTTTAATACGAAATTTAAAAAAATACATAAAATTATATTACTTATTCGTAGTGAGAGGTGAACACAATCGTATCAATTTTTTATGCTTTATTTTATTACATAGTCTGCTAGTAAGCATTACTTCCAATCTATGATATTGGTAGTACATGCATATTATTGCATACATACAACATTTATATATCTAGATTTACAAAAAATTAAAATAAACTTTTAGATATCCTCAAAAAAAACATTATTATCATAGCAATGAAGCTGTTATACAGTAACTGCTGAAAATTTTCATAATTTTCTGCTTTAGTGGCCAATACGTAAAATTATTGTCGTATATGTTTTCGTAAAAAAAAACTCTATAGTCGTATCCATAAGTTTCCCAGGTTTGTATTTTAGTGGTTATTATACTTATTTGATTGATTGAAATAGGTATATTATAACCGGAAAAAAATCTATAATAACACAGCCATACAAAAAAAAAATATTTTCCAAAGGTGAAAGACATCTATCCTTACGTTCTTAGAGCCGCTGATTCCAAATATCACGTCAAAAATATATGTTTCACTGCTCAATTTTTCGCAAATTGCCATTTCGTCCTTAAATTCGGGGTTAAATGGCTATTAAATCTAATAGAACGACGCGTTGAAATGAAACTTCTGAATCGTTTAAAATGGCTGTAGTCACTTACCCCCAACGTTCTATCGTACCACGGAAATTAAAAAACTACTACTACTACTACTACTACTACCACCCTTTGTTCTGATTTTTCCATAATACGCTTGTGAGACAGATCGGGGGTTATTACAGGGAATATTGATAAACCGAGTATCTTTTGACCAGGAGATGCCAAAACAACCCTCGAGAGTTTGAACCACCCCCTCCCATGACAAAACATTTCAGGCAATATTGATAAATCGAGTATCTTTTGACTAGGAGACGCCAAAGCAACTCCCGGGGGTTAGAACCACTCGCTCCCTGAATGACAACATTCCGAAAACACTGCGAAAGGGCTGAAGAACGGCTGAAGAAC
Organism: Rutpela maculata; assembly: GCA_936432065.2. Classification (NCBI taxonomy): domain Eukaryota; kingdom Metazoa; phylum Arthropoda; class Insecta; order Coleoptera; family Cerambycidae; genus Rutpela; species Rutpela maculata. The sequence goes on from OW386285.2 coordinate 61,434,752, forward strand.
GGTCGCTCTCCCTCGTTTTCGAGGGCGAGGAACACGATGGTTGCAATATTTCCTGGCCCTCGATAATGGGGGGAAACCATTCTTCAGTCCTTTAGCAGTATTTTTGGAATGTTTTGTCATTCAGGGAGGGGGGTGTTTCCAATCTCCGGGAGTTGTTTTGGCCTTTTCTGGTCAAAAGATACTCGGTTTATCAGTATTCCCTGTAATAACCTCGATCTGTCAAGCCCTTATAAGCATAGTACAATAAAAAAAGTTTTTACCCATTGGGGGTAATTTCACAAGGGTGGGGAAAAAGCACTGCAACCACCGTGTTCCTCCTCGCCCTTTAAAACCATTCGCAGTAATTTCGGGATGTTTTTTCATTCAGGGAGGGGGTGGTTTCAACCACCGGGAGTTGTTTTGGCGCCTTCCGATCAAAAGATACTCGATTTATCAATATTCCCTGTAATAACCCCGATCTATCAAAAGCCCTCACAAGCGTAGTATGGAAAAATCACACTCGGGGGTAGTTTCAGAAGGGTGGGGTGGGGGTGAATATTGCAACCATTATGTTCCTAGCATCGATAACGGGGGAAACTTCAGTTCTTCGCAGTATTTTCCGAATGTTTTGTAATCATTCAGGCAGGGAGTGGTTACAACCCCCGGGGTTGTCTTGGCGTCTCCTGGTCAAAAGATGTTCGATTTATCAATATTCCCTATAATAACCCCGATCTGCCAAGCCCTCACAGGCATAGTAAGGAAAAGTCAAAACAAGGAGTAGTTTTTTTCATTTAGGGGTAGTTCCAGAGTGGAGGAAAGTATTGCAATTGTCGCCCTCGAAAACTAGAGGAAACCGTTCTTCGGTTTATAGTTTATAATTATAGTTTACACGCCTCTGACGAACACCCTGTATGACGGATATAATCCCATTTCAATAGAAAGTTCTCTACTATGGTATTTTATATGTTCCAAAGAAATAAACATTTTAAGTCCAAGAGAAGTTATTGTATTTAATACATACAACTCCCGACTGCAATTAAATAGGTATAATAAGTTCTTAGCTAAGAATATTTTACGCCAGATAAGGATACTCAATTATTGTTTCTTTTACTCTCTGTAAATTATATTATTTCTAAATTTATTTTATTCTAAATATTTACGTTGATGTTTTGATGTATATTTGCATTTTGACAATTTTGGATTTTTAAAAATTCGCTTTTATTACATTTATAGAACTGAATGTTTTTATGTCATAATTTGTCCTTTTCCGACGAAGGTTATAAGGATATAAAATTCTAAACAGAAATATCTAAATGGTGCTCGTCAGAGGTGTCAATCCGAGCAAAACAGTTATTGTTGCATTCATCAAAAGGAGAAAGAATTTGGGAACTTCTCTGTTAAATGGAACAGTACTGAATTTTTACAGTGAAGTCAAGTATCTAGGAGTAATCCCGGATCAAAAACTTACCTGGAACTGGCATATGGAAAGGACACTTACAAAAGCAACCTCGGCTATCTGTTTGGTAAGACTTGGGGTCTGAAGCCAAAAATGATATATTGGTCCTACCTTTCGGTTGTCAGACTCATGGTGACCTACGCATCATGTGTATGGTGGCCAAAAACAGAAGAGAAAGGAAAGCTGCAGAAACTGCAACGCCTTGCCTGTCTAGGGACTACAGGAACAATGTGCTCCTATCCCACAGCAGTTATGGAGGCAATGCTGGACTTACTTCCTCTGTATTTGTATGTGAGGAAAGAGGCAGCACTTGGTTGATTATGTATATAATCAACTTTTGCCTCCGACCAACAGTTCTCGAGATATTAACGAAAAACCAAATAAAGTGCCCTATTTTCGCTAATTGCCGCTAGAGCTCGCCTCATATTCATGAGGACTTTCGGTATATTCATTCTTAGGTACCTCTAAATATGTGTGCGAAGTTTCAAAACTTTCGGATTTTTCAGGAGGTTGGATCATTTTTTGAGGCTTTTTGACTGGACTGTAGGGCTGCATTAGGCACTTAAATTTAGACCAGGAGACCCATTTGGTCATTTAAGGATTTTGGAGCTAATCCAACTTGAATCCATGACCAAACTCACTGACTCAATGCCAATCAAGCACGACTTTGACCACCCGTTTGATGTGCTGATTGAGAGTCGCCAGACGAGCAGGAGCGAAGTACTGCGGTTGGAGAAAGAGTCATCTGGTACACAGATAGATCTAAGATGGATGAAGGAGTTGGTGTGGGCGTAGCGGGGCCTAAATGCAGACTATCTAAAGCCGTTGGTAACATCTCAACCATCTTCCAGGCAGAAATCTATGCTATATATTTCTGTGCCCAGGAATACCTTAACAGAGGCAAGGGCAAGGGCCTACATACTTTCAGATAGCCAAGCAGCACTAAAAGCTCTCAGGTCTTGTATCTTCGAGTCTAAAATTGCCTGGAAATGCAGACAATCCCTGAAGCAACTGGCAAAATACAACAAAGTTACCTTGATATGGCTGCCAGGGCCGAACTGTTCTGTGACTTATCTAAGGGACACATAACGGAGGAGGTCCAAAAATGGGAGAAGGAACAGAAGTCCTACTGGAGAAATACTCCAGGCCAAAGACAAGCGGAAAGGTTTATAACCTATTCGACGCTCCTCGAACTCGAAAAGTTCGCCCTAAGGCTAGTCACAGGCCTTCTAACAGGCCATTACCCCTTGGGGTATCATCTCAAGAACATGGGCATGGCAGAAGATAACAAATGCAGATACTATGATTATGATTACACACAGATTATGGGACTTCATTTATTCCTGTTGGCATAGGGAGAACCATGCTGATCTAGCTGTTGTTCGCTGAGATGTCGAGGATAAATGTCACTCGGGAAATCTTACAAAGTAGGGCATAAGAAGCGTGAGCAAGTTGTGCTGCCAGTCTTTAGGATTGCCAAGATTAATCAAGGTTTTCTTTTTCTTTTATTTTTGGGTAAATCTTTTATGAAAACACAATATTAACAATTTAAAAATTTCAAATTGAGATGGCAAGATAAATTTTCTTGCAAGCACGTTAATATAAATTTAATTTTAAGCTTTAAAGTCTCTATTCACGGATTTATGCATGTTAATAAACTATCTTAAGTGCACACTGTGAAGGTAACGCATGGTACCATGGGGTACTTCTAGGCCTTACGCAATATCATGTATGCAATATTTAGTCTCCTTATTTAATAATTTCTGACTTCACGTATGTCAAATGAATTGAGAAACATTTCCTTGCCGGCATTTTAACCTACAGAAGGGAAAATTACCCTTACATCATTATTTGCTTTAAACATAGACAAGGCAAATTGTGAATTGTAGGATTAAAGTTTTAACCTGAAGGTTATTTATTACTATACATGCCTTGTTGATATTTTTAATAAATGTTGTCACTATCTGGACATTCTTATTGTTGATACTTAGCTAAGATTGGTTGACTTTTTCATTACTAATAATTTGTTATTAGAGTAAATTTTGTTATAAAACCAGACATTAAGAATTTTCCATCGCATATTTTTAAGCCAGCTTAAATTTGTTTTTTGGCTGACAAAATTTCACCACTAAATATATTAATGGCCAAGTGGCGCCCTCTCTTTTATTCATCTGTGTTCACGCTCTCCACTGCTCCCAAAATGTACTAGCTGCCGAACGCAAATGAGATCTTGTTATATTTAGACATAAAAAGTATTGCAACATTTTATATTTACGGTGTGTCCACCGAATAACTGAGCAGTAAGTGAAATGGATAACAAATTTTAAAATTTTGAACATTTGGAGATACATATGTTTTTCACAGTAATAACCTCTAAGCGTTCTTGACGTACAGCCAACAAATCGTTTTGGGGCACCTTCCCCACTCTCCCCCACCGCGACACAAGCATCTCATGCCGGCTCTACACATTCGGCGAAGTCGAGAAAACCAAGGCAAACAACGAATGTGTGGAGGGTATTTGTAGACAGCGAATTGTTCGGCAAATGTTTCGGCGATACATATAGGTATATACAGGGTGATTCTTTTAAGGCGGCCATTAGAATATTTCCCACTTGCAGATGAGACAGAGATTTGAGATTTGGTGCCCTACCATAGTCGACCATTGCGGGTCCGAAAATAATAATTTCAAGATGGCGGTACTTCCGGAAATACCGGAAGCCGATACCAACTTGCTTATTTTCGACTTTTCGAAATAATCATAAAATTCTGAGTCAAAACATGTACACACCCTATACCTAAACCGAGCAGTTTCGGAGATATTTGACATTTTATAAAAAATTTGACAGGTGCAACGGTTTGCAAGAACCGTTATAACTTTCTTCGTGTAGGAGATCCTTATTTGCTCTTTGGTACGTAGAAAGAACACAAGATGAGCTACTCTTTACAAAAAAAAAAAATAGATTCTAAAATAGTATACCAAGTGATTTATTTTTCACGTTACATTTTGTCAAATTCAAACCTCAAAAACTTTTTTATTTCAAATGGAACACCCTGTATTTTTTTACATCAAATTATGTTAAATTAAATTCCCTTTTTTCTAGTATAAGCATTGTAGGGGTTAAAGTTACAACTTTTCGAAATATTGGCGATTTTCTTAAATGTCCAAGAATTTTTAGTAAAAATTGCCATCAACTTACCCATGATTAGAAACAATCATTAATGTCAGTCATTATTTTATGTTAAAAAACACCAACACGTTTAAATTACACCCACGAAGACTTTTAGGTTCGTTTATTATTTATGGAGAATGTGATAAAGTAATGCCAAGAACATGTAACACATTTTCTACTCGATACCCACAAGAAAAGAAACCGTCCACCATCCACTGTAAACCGCATATTGGATAATTTTAGAATATTTGGCTCTGTCAAATGGCAAATATGTAAGGTGTTCCATTTAAAATAAGCAAGTTGGTATCGACTTCCGGTATTTCCGGAAGTGCCACCACCTTGAAATTATTATTTTCAGACCCGCAATGGTCGACTATGGTAGGGTACCAAATCTCAAATCTCTATCTCATCTGTAAGTGGGAAATATTCGAATAGCCGCCTTAAAAGAATCACCCTGTATAAACACGGCAACTGTTCCGGCCACAGTATGTGTGGAGGCATGTTTCTGCGAATTGTTCGGAAAATGTTTCGGCGATAGTTTCGCCGCATGTGTGGGTGGAGCCGGCATCAAATTATCAAAAATTTTCTAAATTATTTCCTGTAACTCGACATATAAAGTCTAATTTGAATGAACTCTAATTTATTTCTACATAATAGCGAGCTGTTAATAATTGATAATGAAAAGTTATTTGTCTAAAATACAGGGTGCGGCAAAATGATCTCCCCGATTTGGGAAGCTAATAAAAATCAAACCAAGCAAGATACAAAAAATATATATATATTTCTGAAAAGTATATTTAATGTGGTTTTCAATCAACGTGTTTTAAAAATGACATCACTCAAGTGGCGACCTCTATTGTCTATCGCACAGGGTCAAGTCTGGAGAGCAAGGGGGCCACCCGATGTCACCACGCAAGGAGATAAGATGCCCAGGAAACATTCTTCTCAGAATTATAAGTGAACGGCGAGATGTGTGAGGGGTTGCACCATCTTGTTGGAGCCACACATTTTCGCGTCCATGTTCATTAAAAAGATCACCCAATCTAGGCCGGAGAAAGTTCTCGAGCAATGCACAATATCGATCGGAGTTCACCGATACAGTAACACCGTTCTCTTCAAAAAATATGGGCCCCACACACCAAACTCAAAAAAGGCACATCACACTGTAACCTTAAAGTTGTGGAGTGGTCGTTCGTTGAAGTTCCCGAGGGTTATTTGCAGCCCAATAACGAAAATTTTGTTTGTTGACCATGCTTGAAAGGTGAAAATGTGCAAAACATTTCTGCGGGGAAGGTTCCGAAGTTCTTGACTCAAAGTTGCACGGGTTTCCCAATCTCTTTCACAAAGTTGTTGCACAATTTCACGGTGTACTCCTGTCCAAGCCATGATGTGACACCTGACTTTGACGCACTTGTCACTACTATAGGCGTCTGAAAATAAGGAGTACGCCACCTGGTGATCTATAGTCAAACTAATTATAGGCCTTTCTGTCATTGTCTCTTTAGTGTACGATGATATCAACAATAAGTAAATAATGATAAACTGAGATGCTAAGTTATTAAAAATATGATAGCGTTTAAAGGGGCTACACAAGATACAATTTGCTGGAGCCAACCTAGTCGGTATCCTTTGTAGATTGCAGGGACAACTCGTGAAAGTTGAATTGGCACGACAATATTCACAGCATATCCTCTTTGATGTAGACACCTGTAACCAGGCATTGAGAGGAAAAAAGCTGGTGCAAATAACCATGGCCCGAGGGGTCCGAGTAGCAATAATAATGGCCTGGACAATCACACATTGTAAGTGAAATTTTTAAAATGAGTAAATATATGCAATTTCAGTATATTTATAAAAGTAATGTATACTATTGCAGCATGCACTATTATGTTTTACCTGAATATTTCTATTTCATATTTTACAAAATACTGTTTCAGTTATTTTACTTAAAGAAATTAATAAATATCTTTTCAGTTACCTATATTCAATGTAGGTACCACTAATTTCATGATCTGACACTTGTTTGTAAACATAGAGCACACACATTTATTAAGTTTTGTGTTGAATATGGGTTGTACCACACAAAATAATATGTCCTGCATTTAAAACATATTCCCCTTCATACACACAATCAGAATTTTTACATTTTTAGTGCTTCCCAAATGTTCCATACATTGCAATATGCTTAACCTAAATGTCACTCATGTTTCCTGAAAAAAAAGTGATTTAAACTACAACTGTACATAAATTTAAAGAAGTATTTAAGTTTATTAATATTTAACTAGTCAGACACCGTTTATGTCGAAGAAACTGTACTTTTCAAGGGGAAAACCAGATAATCTAAAAAATATGAATTTTGCTGAATAATGCCATTAACATCTTGCAAATCACTTACACAACAAAATCTTGCAAACCTTTAGGTCATATATTATTAATGTTATTATTTTTAACGCCAAAAATAACAATAAACAGAAAAAAATCGATATAAGTATTCGCCAAATAAATAAACAAACGGCCTATAATTAGTTCACAAGTTCTCCACTTTGGCGCTGGCATCTTAAATTCAGACGCCTATAGCCCCATCCAGTTCCTGGCTATGCCCTTCCTAAATCAGGGAGATCATTCTGCGGCAATGAATCAGTATATAGACAATGGATGTCGCCACTTAAGTGATGTCATTTTTAAAACACGTTGATCTAAAACCACACTAAATGTACTTTCCAGAAATATATACACTGTGTGTAGTGGCGGGCTGGGTATAGGGAGTTAGAATTGCAACATCGCGTGTGCCAGCTGGCTGAAATGAAATAACTGAGAACGGGGATGCTTTAGTGGTCTAGCGCCGACTCTTTAATCTATGCCGCCGACGGGCGAGTTTGCTGTTACCTGGGTTGTCATATCTCTCGCGCTACGTGGAGTACATACCCAGTTTGCAATTACACGCACTGTATATACTTTTTGTGTCTTCCTTGGTTTGATTTTTATTAGCTTCCCAAATCGGGGAGATCATTCTGCCGCACCCTACATCTTTTAGGATGTATCATTGATCATGAGACAAGGTTAATAAACTCTTAATTAATGTTATGATAAACGTATCAGGGTTACCACCCGGATATAAAACCCAACATATATAATTTTAATTTACGAACTAATTAAACAACAATAATATACAAAAATCACTATAAATCAGCAGGTAGGTGTCGGTCGCCTCGATAATTGAAATTTGATGTTGCTCAATTGTTAACTTTATATAAATGGAACTTATTTAACAACCTAATTAAATTTATTTGCGATGTTTACAACGGAGAAACAGTTGTTTACATTTGTAATAAAATCCAATTAAAACGTACTTGTCAGTCGTTCTTGTGATAACGTAAAGTGTGTTTTTATTTTGTCCAAGTGCTCAATAACACCGCACAATATGGTTAATAAGGTCGCTCTTTTCCAATTAGAACGATTTCATTTCCATATCGTATTTTGAATGGACTACCTGTCATCCAGAAAAACAAAGGGTGCTCAATAAAATACATTAACAGACTGCTGTGGTAATAATTACAACACAAGTTAATTATTGCATTCCCTGTGGCAGGTTCCTTTTCCTTTTATAATTTCCGAAACGATTTAGATAAAAACTTCTATTAAATGAATTGGACCAGACGTAATAAGTGTTCTCGTGAGTCGTTGGTTAATAAGCAATCTTCTTAACAAGGAAGTATAGTACATTGATGGCTGCTCTTGATTTCGTTTTGGGAACTCAATCACGAAGTATAATTTTATGGCACCTTTGCCAATATTATTATAGGTTTTTGAATAAGAAATTGAACTTGGCTGCAATTGCCGTATATGAGAGCACAGAAATTATAAAAATGTTCTAATAGAGACATCTCGCATATCTATATATAATCCACAGTACAGCGCCTTTTTTTTAATGATTAGTAACAGGCTGAATTTTCGTCAGTAACTTCGTTTTGACGAGACGCCCAATTTTTCTCTCTGCGAAAATTCTCGGTAGTGGTAGCTAATAACTGTGGTTGGATGTATATATAGACTAGTAGTTGGTGACAGAAAATCAAAACTGATAGCCTACCGTCTGCAAGTAATTTAGTCAGTATTATGTATACAATAAAGCTCAATTTTTGGTACTTTCAAGGTTTGCCCGCATGCACGGGATGTAGGAAACGATTTCCGGTTTGCATAAAAAAGTAATGTTTTTAACTGATACACTACCGTCTGCAAAATTCATAATTCGAAATTAAAGGAATAAAAATATGTCGGAAGCGCTTTTGCAGACAGTTCTGTCATACACCAAACCTTATACAGGGTACTCCAAAATGTATCACATTTTAGTAAAAAAAAAAAGATAATTTACCGTCTGCAAACAATACAAAATGATGATTCTGGTTCATGAAGGCGAGTAGCGGATAGGTGCAGACGTTTACGATATGCACATCACCATATTGTGCGCATGTCAACTTTTGTCAATTTTTTTTTATAACTTTGAACAATTGTTTACCGTTTAATTATAGTTTTATTAGAAAATTTAGGTTGCAAAACTATTGTAAACAATGTTTTCAGACGAATCCAATATGCACGGTTGTCCATTGAATTCTATAAACTAGTAAGAAAATGAAGGTAACTGTTACCGATTATTAACTGTCTGCAACTTGGTACAAAGAAAGGGATTTGATTACGCAATTATTTAATTTGCAAACAATGCGCACATGCACGAAAACCACAGATATGTACCAAAAACAACTATCTACATCGTCTGCAACTTGGTACAAAGAAAGATTACTGGGTTAAATACGCAATTATTCAATTTGCAGATAACGCCCACATGCACGAGAGCCACAATAGAGTCAAAACTCGGCGAATTCCATTTGATATCTCTTTGTGTGCTATATGCACCAAAAACAACTCTTTACCTTCTGCAACACAAAATTGCGTAAGCTAACTTATGCAAGTATATTTTTTTCGGATGGGCAGACAACATGCAGATGCACACGGACCAGAATTAGTGCTGGTATTCGATAAAGTTGATCGATAATTCGCGTCGAAGTTAAATTCAATTGAAAAAATATTATTTTATTAAAGTTGTAATAAAAATCTTATACATATTATCATAATAATAATTATTATTATTTATAAAAAATTTTGTTCGCCGTCTGTTTCTTCTTCAACATCAACCACTGACTCCTGGAATGCTTTCCGATAATCCTCAGTGAAATGATACATATCTTCCTCGCTGTCACTGATACCGTGCGTGTAATTTCCCATTAGGCATGTACATTCACGTAGCGCGAAAGATATGACAACACTGCTGCCGTAAATTCCTCCGTCGGGCGGAGCATCCCAGAGCTCTGTTATTTCATTTCAGCCAGCTGGCACGCGCGATGTTGTAATTTTACTCCCTATGCCTAGCGCCCCGCTACACGCACGGTATGTTCTAAAAACAAGTTTTCTTCATCTGAATCATTATCAGCATTGTTGTCGGTGAGCATTATTTGTTCGTTATCCTCCTCGACCACACTGTTACTGGTAATTGCGACTGTAATTTTAAAAATCAATCAGCATTTGACATTCATTGGAATTAACAAGAAAACTACGGTATTTTCGTACCTTTGTCGTTATCAGCTACAAACATTTCTTTGACGGTTTGTGGAATTTCATCTCTATCAAACAGTCTTCCGATTTGCACCAGCCATACTCCTCAACTTTTAAGCTTGATGCTTAGGCAAAGATGCGTTGCTCAATATTTTTGACACTTTATTGTGACTCTCGTGCATGTGCGCATTGTCTGCAAACTAAAAAATTGCATATTTGAATCAATAATCTTTCTTTTTACCAAGTTCCAGACAGTAAATAATTGGTAAAAGTTACCCCCATTTTTTTACACAAATACGTTAAGCGGCAAGTGCTTTGTACACATTTAATCTATCTGCAAATAATTCTTTATCGAAGCTCTATTTTTAAATCATGTTTTCCTTTTAGCTGCAGACGGTAAACAATTGTTCAAAGTTGAAAAAAAATTAACAAGTTAACATGCGCACGATATGGTGACGTGCATATAGTAAACGTCTGAACCTTTCCCATACTCGTCTTCATGAACCAGAATCATCTTTGAACTGTTTGCAGACGGTAAATTATCATTTTTTTTTTTTTACTAAAATTTGATACATTTTGGAGCACCCTGTATAAGGTTTGGTGCATGACAGAACTGTCTGCAAAAGCGCTTTCGACATATTTTTATTCCTTTAATTTCGAATTATGAACTTTGCAGACGGTAGTGTATCAGTTGAAAACATTGTTCTTTTATGCAAACCGGAAATCGTTTCCTACATCCCGTGCATGCGGGCAAACCTTGAAAGTACCAAAAATTGAGCTTTATTGTATAGATAATACTGACTAAATTACTTGCAGACGGTAGGCTATCAGTTCTGATTTTCTGTCACCATCTACTAGTCTAATATGTCGATTAGGTGATTATTCAAATTTTATTAGTAACAGTTAGTTTTTTAGTTAAATATTGAGATAATTTGATAAAAAACACGAAAAAACGTTTGTTCTACAAAATCGATAGTTTGGCCGCAACGAATGTAAATATGCAAATTAGGGTTTAAAATCAAGGGAAATGTTGTTTTTTGATAATCTGAATCTATGTGCTAAATTTGGTAGATATCAGAATTCCGCTTAAGTAATTAAAGTATATTAATTGACCAAAACCACAATTATAAAATAGTTCGTTATTTAAAATAATTTTTGTCGGACTACCGATACATACCAATTTTTTTGTAGGACACTGTTTTATTTGGGCAGAAAATACACTAACCTATCATGTGTTATCTTTGTTCTACAGTTACTAATGATGAAAGTGTTATCGTGGAACTGACAACTTCCGAGCGTAGGACTGAAAAAACATACCATTCATTTGTAGGACAATGTGGCCATTTAATTTCATTAAGCAATAGTAAAAAAATCAGCTGGTTACTAATCATTTTTCTGACCTTGTTATTTGGACATGTTGGGGTGGGGGACGCTTCGGTCAAACCATCGATTTTGTAGGACAAACGTTTTTTCGTGTTTTTTATCAAATTATCTCAAGATTTAACAAAAAAACTAACTGTTACTAATAAAATTTGAACAATCACCCAATCGACATATATGCACCCAAGCGCAGTTATTAGCTACCACTACCGAGAATTTTCGCATAGAGAAAAGTTGGGCGTCTCGTCAAAACGAAGCTACTCACGAAAATTCAGCCTGTTACTAATCATTAAAAAAAAAGGGCGCTGTACTGTGAACTAATAGTGATATTGTAATGTATGTAGTGAGTAGTTTAGAGGTTCTAATTAATAAATACAGTGACGAAGTTTTAGTTTATAGATTATCAGAATTTTATTTTTACGTTTAAAGTTTGAATTCCTGCGTTCTGATGTACTTGGCCCTAATTTCAAAGATCTTGCATGAGTTAGCTCAATGTTAATGGAAAATGTTTGTTTATCAACCAGAGTTAGCTGTAAAAACGTCATTTATTCCAGGATAACTAGATTTATGTGTTCATGCTAAATGAAGCAATTTGAATTTAATTGTTTTAATCAAAAACGAGAAAATGTGAAAAAACCGTTTTCAAGCAGAAGTGACCAGGCTAATCAGAAAAAATATTCACAAGAAAAAATGTTAGTATCTGATATAATATTTTTATAATTATTGTTCTTTGACTGCACTTCCAGAAGTAGTTGTAAGACTTGTTCCCCCTTTAGTGTCCTATTTCTTATAAGACATTCCTATGGGGCAAGTTTATATTGTATATAATATTTATCTCTTTAGCCACTTGAATTAAAGAAAGCCAGTGAGAGCATATTTCAGTGACAAAAATATATAACTAATCAAATATCACTGACGACGTGTTATAAGAAGTATCACAGGTACGCAACGTGACGTCTGTAATTTAAAAGGGTGTTTTAGTTCTGATATACCAAAAAATGGACATTCATCACAGTGTCACACGGGTCAAAAATATTATATAGAAGGAATCGTATATCATAAATATATTGAATTTCTCTTTCTTATAGGATATGAAGGATGTTTCAGAAATGAGTTTTTGGCCAGTTTTAAGGGGAAAACTGCGTAGGATGTGGAATATTACACACAAATTAAACATTACATGTTATGAAATATCAATATTGTCAACTACCAGATTCTTGATTCTTTCTGAATTATTTAAAATTCTAATTAGTTATTACTTTGCCGAGGAAGAACAGATAAAAGGAAAAAATAGTGCAATCAAAGGAGTTGGTACCTTTAGAATAATTGACCCCACAATTATCATATAAAATATCATCTAAAATTAATATTGTGTTACAGCCGCCACACAGTGGGCCAAATGCAGATAAAGTTGGAAAAAAATCAAAAATCGGAAATGGCGATAAGTGTTATATTTCATTTTAAAACTATACTTTAAAGTTCTCTGAATGATACAGGGTTGGCATGTTTAAAACAAAATGTTTAAAACAAACAACTGTTTGAAACATAGTTTAAAACACTGTGCGATGTTTTAAATAAATGTATTATTTTGGAGTTTGTAGAAAAGCAGGAAAAGTACCGATGATAGTCCATTCCGATAAATAATTCCGATATAGTGGTCACGTGCACTAAACTGAGCATTTTATTTGCAGAATCCTGTAAAATCCGTTTAAGAGCGCCATCTGACATCAACTAGTAGTAGCAGACATAGTGTGCCTGTCACCATTTAATTTTAAGTTGAATATAGTTTTAAACGTTTTAAACCAGTTTTAAACATATCATTTAAAACTTAAAAAAACCTGTTTTAAACAAAAAAAACTCTTCAAAACAAAAAAAAACTGTTTTTTTGTTTAAAATGAAAAAAAAATGTTTTTTTTCCAACCCTGGCATGATATTCTGTTAAGAAACGGGCAGGGGAAGTACTCAAATCATCGCTGCACCAGTCGAAACATGTGCATCTTACTGGCTATTTGTTCCAGAGCGTATTTCAAGTTAGTGTGATTTATTCTGTGTTCCATCTGTGAATTGCTTTCGTCATGGAAGCTTTACCTACAGGTTAGTATATTAGTTTTTGAATATTTCTATGGATTTATGTTAATGAAAAACCTTAATACCGAAAAAGTACACCACGTGTTAAAATTGTGTAAACATTTTGATTATCTTTATATATACTTACAATTATTGTTAGGTTCCAGGCACTTCCGGGTTAATATTTTTACTCATTTTGCTAGCTCAACATTCTCCTGCAGAAGTATCATATGCTGCCCAAATGAGTTTACGTTCTTCTGGCAAGATAGATGCTTCTAAAGTCATCAAAAACGTTATGACGACTTCACCACAACGTGCTTTAAAATACAGAACTGCTTACAAGCAATTGCACATTCCACAGACAAGAAAACTTCAAGGAACTGAGGCTTTATGTTGATCGATGCAGCACTTACCAGAGAACAGTACCATAATATTAGGAGAAAAGATTTATAAAAAGGTTTAAAATAATATTACAAGCAATTGCCAGTGGACACGTTGTAGATAATACAAAAATTCAGAACATATGCAGTGAATACTGCAAAAATATTTACGGACAAATGCCCGTGGTATCCAATGCCACCAACTGTCCACAAGATTCTAATTTATGGACCAGATGTAATCGCTAGTGCTTTGGTACCCATTGGGCAACTAAGAGGAGAAGCTGAAGAAGCTAGTAATAAGATTTTTAAGAAATATCGAGAAAAATTGTTAAGAAAAATATCTCGAGAAAAAAAAACAATGAAGATGTACTCAACAGGTTATTGATCGCATCCGACCCATACAGTAGTGGCATGTTAAAATATTGAGTCGATGCCAATGTAAGGTAGAAGAGAAGAAAAATGGACAAATAATATGCTGAAAAGAAAGAGATTTAACCTACGCTGTTGCCACTTTTCTCTCTAGCTACTTTTAGTCGTCAAGATAATCCTTCCTCTTTTACTGAATTTTCTTTGTGATACATTTGCGTCAACTCATTCTGTTTCTGTCATTTCTTCATAATTAGACAAAGATTATGTTTTGAGGACATGGGAGAACTATGGATAAAAAAAAACGCCATATTTGCCTGCCTGTTTAATTTAGACATCCCAACGGGAGGTGCGCACGTGTAGGCTGTGGGAGGAGCCTCTTACATGTTGCCGACAAAGCTGCCTAGATTTGACATTGGGGGAGATTGGGGAACGTAAATTATTTTACGCCATGTTAAAATACGCAGCATAAATCTAAATAAATTTAACAAATCATGATGTTTCTATGAGCTACTATTAATTAAATTATTTTAACAAGAAACCAATTGCAAATAAAGCCGTATTAATGAATAATTGAATTTCATCCGATTTCGCATTTTCTTTTTACCCCACTTTATCCCATCATTGCAGAGTATTCGCTTAGACATCCCCACCTAAAATCTCTGTGATCTGGAAAGGGGAGAAATCAGAAAGACAAGTAGCTTTCAGATTTTTATTTTATTTGAGCCATTGCGTGTGCGTTAAACAGTACTATCGTAGTCGTAGTAACTCTTTTAAAATGACGATTTATACAACGGAAGAACGAGTGCAAATTATTAAATGGTATTTTGGAAATAATACGGCTGCAGAAGTTGTCGCCCGATTTGTTTTTACATTTGAGGATCGACCCGTTCCGACGGAACAAACAGTTTTGAACATTGTTCATAAGTTTGAATCGTCTGGATGTGTAAAATCTTGCAGAAAATGTAATAATGAAGGTGGTGACAACGATGGCAGACAGATGAGTAACGAACGGGAACAGAGGGAAATAAATGTATGTAGTTTTGCGGAGGCACATGCCCCCTGTTCCAGCAGGCAAATCTCTGCCGAGCTCGATGTACCTGACCGTACGGTTCGGGCAATTTTAAAACGTAACAAATATCATTCTTATAAAGTTGCCGTCACACAAGAAGTTTTTCCCGATGACTTTATACGACGTATGGTATTCTGTGAGACCATGATGGAAAAGGCGAACGAAAATGAAACTTTCATTAAAAATATTTTATTTACTGACGAAAGTTCATTTTCGCTGCACGGTCGTCACAATTCATCCATTACTAGATATTGGTCCCGGGAAAATAAATATTTAAGTATGCCACACCGAACTCAGTACCCACAGAAAGTCAATGTGTGGGCTGGAATTTTAGGTAATTCAATAGTTGGCCCCTTCTTTATCGACGGCAACCTTACAGCACAAAAATATTTAAATTTGTTACGTGAACAAATTATTCCGGCCGTTCGAACTTTGGGCATTGACCTCGAAGAGATTTGGTACCAGCAGGATGGTTGTCCTGCTCATAACGCGATAGTGATGCGTAGATTCCTAGACACTACATTTCACGATCGCGTTATAAGTGGGACAAGCACAATTAAGTGGCCAGCAAGGTCTCCTGACCTAACGCCCAGTGATTTTTTTTATGGGGGTACATGAAAACAAAAATTTATGGACACGAACATCAAAGAGCGCGTAACCTTGATGAGTTACGTGAGAAAATTGTTACTGCCGCACAAAGTGTGACACCAGATATGTTAACAAACGTCAGGACGGAATTCTATGATCGTTTGGGATATTGTCTAGTACAAGAAGGCGATGTTTTTGAACCAATAATTCGTTAATTTTTAAAAGAGTTACTTTTTATTTTTCATAGTATTATTATTTTATTTATTTATTTATTTAAAGAATTTTTATTTATTTTATTTATGTACCTACGGAATGCTAGTTTAATTTTCACGCCACATGGCTAAAAATGTGCAAAAATAAAACAGTATTTTAGTTATTTGAGCATTAAAAAATGTATCAAATAACTACCCTCCAGCAAACTCCAATACGCGTAACATCATTTTTGACAAGAGTAGTACATACCAACGCATCTTGAAATGTACTAAACAATTTTTAGGAAACTGCTGTTTTCATCATAAACGTCTCAAGCTGTAGGAGGGACAATAAGAGGGGATAGAGGGCGGAACTCTTAACATGCACAAGTGCTGGCATCGTTGTTATAATATCGGTCTCTTTCGAGTACATTATTTTCCTCTTTATATTTCACTCTATCTTATTATGGGGATCGACCCAAGAAATTTGGCTGCCACTACTGTATATGCCTCCAGAGGTTAATGAATCTTCGAGATACGAGATGGGTGCTTCCATATCTGTTTATTCTGGATACGAATTCAGTAATTTCAGTTTTGATTCCGACTGACAACTTCTTTCATAATTAAACTAGCAATGTATTCCATGTTTAAAATATTAATTTAGGATTATTTTAATATTTTTTCGTTAAAGAAAAATATAAAAATAAATAAAAATTTTCAGGAATCTTTCAACAATTTTTGTAAAAACGCATCCTCTATAAGTTTAAAATATTTTTCCCATTATTGCCTTTACAGAATTAATATAGGCGCAAAGTTTTCTAATTTTCGGTTGACATAATTTTTTCACCCCTTATAACCTGAATAAAAGAAAACTTTAATATTTGATTTTTAAAATATTTTACCCGCATTTAGCCCCACTGTGCGCCAGTTTGAAAACGTCAATGTTTGTGTTTTTTTTTGCTTTTTACTCTTAAACCATTGATAACAAATCTTATGTTAAGAGAGGAATTGTTACTATTTTTCATCATTATTTCAATAGCTTTGTGCACAACTCGTATGAAGTCGTAAGAGAATAAACAACTCATATAGGTCTCAAGTTTAGGGGACTATATTATTCACTAACCCTTGGTATCCTCAATGCCGTACCTTTCTTGTACACCACAAACCCATTGTAAACGTGAACAAACTGTATTATGAATAATGCAGAATTCACTCCGTCCACGATGCATTATTTAGATTAATAATTCGCATCCGTGGACAATTCAGAAGGATTAAACGTTTACATCAGTTATGAGGTGGCCAAGAAACTCCACTTCCAATTTTCAAAAAACAACAGCTTGCTTAAATACTAAAATACTTAATACTTTACCTCAGTCATTATACAATAATTATATAGCAGCTTTATACATAGAGAGTTAAAATTTCAGCTTATTTTATCAAAAATATTAGGATTAAAAATATATAAAAACATGTTTAAAATGTGTTTTAATGTTATTGAGATGAAACATCAACAGAATGTATTCCAAATCGCATATTACATTCTACTAAATTTTTGAGACCTTAGCTTCTCTTATATATACTACTTACCAATTTTATGGACTCTTACTTGCTTGATTTGCCTATTTACCCCCATTTACCCCCCATCTAGTTCCAGATCTCGTTAAAATACATAGGTAAGTGTACCAAATTTCAAGTCAATATCCTAAACGATTCCGGAGTAATCGTGCACACAAAAAAAGTTACAGAGAGAATTTTTTTTTTGCTCAAACTTAAAATCTCGACGTTTCATGACATTCTAAGCCTATTTGAACAATAAAAATTTTCAAAAATATTTTTGTCGATATTATACTTACACTGGATGTGGAAGTAAAATGTGTAACGATATTCTTTCCCTTATTACCTCTTGTATTATATTGTAGAACGTATGGCCATTGTGCGAATTGTGCGTGGATTATCTGCTAAAAAAATATTTAAGATAAAAAAACAATCTAAGTTTCATTGTAAAATGGAATGGATTTTATGTGGCGTAGTAATAGAGGAAGGAGAACGATAAACTTGTGCACAAGCCATGGAAACAGGGTTTCTATAATTAGGGCTGCGGCAATTAAGAGACTTAATTTAGGATATTTTTTTCTTTTTTATTACCTAATTTAGGCGAAAATAACACGTTTACTCAATTATTGTGTGCATCTAGGGTAAAAATGCAATGCATGGGAGTTTCGGATAGGGACTCTGACACAGGAAATGTCGGATACAAATATTAAGATTACCACGTTCAAAAAAAAAGTGCTTTAAGAAACTGTCTTTTCTATTTAGCTCCAATAATAACGCAAAAAAAGGAAAACTCGATAGTTCTGTTTATGGAATTTTATTAGCCCCCTAGTTGAGCAACTTTTTTTTCCATTTACTATAATATTATTTTTTACCGTTTCCGAGATCCCAATGCAATGCATTTTTATCCCAGATACTCTATTTAAGATTTTTAATTCCTTTTTGCCTTCAACCTTAGTCCTTAATGCGCCACTGGAAAAAATAAGTTATCCTTTCAGATCCTAAAACGTGATAAAACAGTCCTAAACATAAAAAAATAATAATGAAAAGTTCCGTTACACACAATACATAATCATTATTATTCTTAAGTGCCGCGCGCGTACGCTTCGACAATTCCTCCATACTAAAAAATTCGTAACTAGCAAACTATTGCTAATAATGAAAATATGTTTTTTCTAAAAACTTTTTTAGTCTACTGACTTCCATTTTCTTCATAGCATGTTACACAAAATTTTCAAAAACAAAAAAGTTCCTCGCTTAGTGAAAATTTGATGGCGTATTCTCTAAACTTTCAGGGTCATCTACGTTTTTGGCATGTTCACATTTTTTTATTAGCAATCCTATGTATAGAAAGAAGCGCTTAAGTGTGTGTTTTATAACAAAAAAAAGTTCACATCGATAGCTCAATTCATTCCTGAGATATGGCAATAGATGTACAAAAAAACATGATTTAAAAAAAATTAAATGTTACACTTTTTTTTAAATAAGAATATCTGTGACCACTAAAAATGTCATATTTCATGTTTTTATCTGTAAAATGATGTTGTCGGTAATACCCACTGTGTCTGATCTTGTTCTAAGCTGATAAAAAAAACGACACAATTTTACCTTTTTCTCGCTGCTCTATATTGAAATTGGGCCATATCTGTAATACATGGTGATAACCAGAGGCCTACAAACTCTCACTTCATAATAATCTTATTAAAAATACCATGCTTCATATTTTAGGATAGCATTGATATATCATCTAATTTAAATAAAGTTGGTTTACCTAACATACACCCGGTATATTGCGATTTATAAATCTTATACATCTTATTTTTGTATGCTTATTAAAAAATTAAAATAGAACCTATTTTACGTATGAGAGTGTTAGCCTCTGGTTATCACCATTTATTACAGATATGGACCAATTCAATGGGGATTATTGTAATATGCTCTTTTACATATATTGTGTTCCAAATTGTAATTAAATATTTTAAGTCTAACAGAAGTTATCGTGTTTACAAGAAACGGTATACACGCACACATACATATACACGCGCACACACACTTACAGACGCAAAGACATTTCTTATTCGATATTTGAGTTCAGTCTGCTGTGAAACGGATATCTGTATAAGAAATTTTTTCTACGATGGTTATTAAAATTCGTATTCAATTTATAATAAAGTTAGAATACAGTCACTAGATATACAATTCATTTCTGAATCATAACAGATACGAAAAAAATTAATAGAAACATTATTGTACACAATTTAGCCAGCTTTAATTTTGCATATAGCCACTTTTTGATTAGGACTAACCGTTTTCGAGATATGAGCAAAAACCAAAAACCGGGACCTTCTTCGTGCCCCCCTGCAACTCTCCACCTCCTACGTTCGGGGACTTTTGGTATGTTTACCTCCTAAATAGTTCAAACACAGCCCTCAAGTCAAAAATTGTGATCCCGGCATTTCCCTCTAGACCCCCTTATTGAACATTCATTGACAGGGCTAATATCTTTTTTGGGTAAAATAAAACCTATTTCAATCATTGGCGTGTATTTTTATTAAGAAAAAGAGTCGATAATTCGAGAAGCCATACTAGGCATTTCCTTACTGAAAAACGAATGCAATATTATTAATCAGCAAGCTTTAAAACCTGCTTTCAAAGTTCAATGACACTTTGATAATTTTCGATTTACGGCTCCCTTAAAATTCCATTTTTCAAATATTAAATAACTAGTAAATTGGAAACAAACTGTATTTCTCTGTATTTCTTATTAGGATGCTCTGCTACATATATTTTCTTCTAAACAATGTCCGTGAAATCTACCAAATAATACAATTATCCAGTATTTTACTGGAAAATAACCGTCCCGTCCCGCCAAGCGCGGATCTAGAAATTTCATTTCTCGTCTGTGGCGCATGGGACCCATACGAAATATGGGAAATAACATCTCGAGAAGCACTTCTCTAACGACTCCTAAAAAATTTTGAAAAAGCAATTTGCGAAACATTTCTTCAAAATTCGATTACCCCCCCCCCCCCCCCCCCCCCAGGATTAGGGATTCCCGTTTAAAATTATTTTTTTTGTCATATGCATTTTACTTTTCATAAAAATACAAGAATCCGTTTTGAAGTTTATGAAAATATTTTCATTACTAACTGAGATACAACGAATTGAAATTTTGTGATTTGTTAAATTGTAAATCACAAAATTTCAATTCGTTGTATTTCAGTTAGTAACGAAAATATTTTCATAAACTTCAAAACACAGTGTTGTATTTTTATGAAAAGTAAAATGCTTGTGACAAAAAAAAATATTTTAAACAAGAGTCCCTAAACCTGGGGGGGGGTAATCGAATTTTGAAAAAAATTTTCGCAAACTGCTTTTTAAAAAATTTTTTAGGGGTCGTTAGAGAAGTGCTTCTCGAGATGTTATTTCCCATATTTCATATGGGTCCCATGCGCCACAGACGAGAAAAAAATTATTGAAATTTCTAGATCCGCGCTTGCGTCCCGCCGTCTTCGCTAGTCCTGCAAACATCCACTCGTTACGCAAAATAAAGTCTTTCGTAACTGGTTACATAAATAGCTATGTCAACTTCCTCAAATTCTACGTTTTTATATAAGTATACTACACTTTGTTATTTCTTGTAAAGTTTTGAAAGTTTACTTTATAACCGAAATAAAACACTTAAAAATGTTATTTATTTCATAACGCGCTAGAGACCAGCAAAAACAAATTAAAAGTATGAAATAAAACTATCTCATGTCCCTGTAACATTTTAGTAGCAAGCCTCAGAGAAAGATTACAGCTAAAATAATTTCACCCGCCGTTGAGTGGAAGCCCCATTTGTTTCTATTTTTTTGATAAATTTCGATTTTTTTCTGTTTCCATTTCAGTTTTTTTTTAATATGTCGGCTTCTATAAGTCGGCACAGAACAAGTAAAAAATCAAATTGTTTGTAGTACAGATCTTTATAGAACTATGTGAGTTAAAATTATTCAAATGAATTTACTAATCTCAAAAAAAATTAAAAATATTTGGCACTGGAGATTCTCCTTTTTTTTTTCTGAAATACTTTGTGAGGCTGCTTAAATTCGAATTGAATAAAAAATATTTGGTAATTGGTTTTGTTTACATTTTTAGGTGTATATCGACGTAAATAAAGTATTCCTAGATTTGCAGAAATCAATTCGAAATAGAAAGCAATTTTAAATGGCAAAACAGGTCAATTTCTTCCCTGTTTGTGTTATAACTCGAGAAAAATGTAATATTACTTTAAAAGTTTAGAATACTTCTTTCTCAGTATTTTATTACGAAAAAATGATTTGAACAACTAATACCACCTGAAGTATCGCTGTTCAAAGTTAAGGTAAAGAAGCGCAAAAAAAATGCCAGAAAAACTACTTTCTCTTCAAACTTCAGAAAAACATGACATTTCTTAAAATTTGCTTTTTTAGATGCCTTTAATTTGCCATTAATAACGGAGACACAGAAGACAGGAACTATAGTTCCTGTTTTCTGTGACGGAGATAATAGTTATTTGTAAGTGTTAAAAGTGACATTTTATTTTGTGAGTGGGGAATATTGCGAAACGAGCGTAGTGAGTGGAGCAACCCCACGAACAAAATAAAATCACTTTTAACAAAAATGTATCATACAAAGTTTTTTGTAAAACTATTATTAAATTTTTTTTTAAAAATGCCGTCTGTGGGGTTGAACTCCCGATCTATCCGTTGGCACTGAGCCACCCGCTCGTTTCAATTATATGTGACAATAAAGTGTATATATCAAGACAGGTACTGGATGAAGGGTAACTAAGTAAAACAGTTGTAAGTTGTTTAGTGTTTATTAGTAACTACAATTGAAGCTGTCTTTAAATGTTGTAAATTTTCTGGCTAAAAAAAATATATTTGGAAGAAAATACGGGAAATGAAAGTAATTTCATTATTCTACTAGATGTTGAAGAAGCCACAAATAGGGCAACTTTAGATCTGTTGCCCCAGAAATCTCGGCAACAATATGATATAGCATATAAAAGACTTATTGAATGGTGTGGAAGTAGTAGACAAGTTCATTGAAAATATACTTTTGGCTTACTTCGAAGAAAAATCTAAGTTATGGAAGGCGTCAACACTGTGGTCTAATTTCCCTCTGATAAAAGCTGGTTTGAAAATCAAGAAAAACGTGGATATAAGCAAGTATTACAACCTAATAGCGTTTTTAAAATGAGTAGGAAAGTGTAGGATATTGGCCAAAAAAATCGAAAATATTTACTAGCGAACAAATTAATACATTTTTGAATGAAGCTCGGACACCAAATATCTAATGATAAAAGTTCGCTCGCTATTGATTCATATTTTGGAGACTAAAACCAACGTTTGTCGTAGTTTTTGTATCGTTGGAAGCTACATAAATTATTACCATAAATATGCTGCATTTACAGTGCCATTAACCGCCGGAGCTTTTTTCTAAATTCCGTTAGCGAGAAATGTACTGTTCAACCTGTTGCGAGAGGCTAAATACTTTTGGGAAGATTCCTACTAATATTGAACAATTTCTGAAATTGCCAGATCCGAATCAGATTACTGGCCATTGTTTCCGAAGATTTTCGGCATCTTTGTTAGTAGATTGGGGAGTTAATTTAATTACAATAAAACGACATGGTGGATGGAAATCCTCAGCTGTTTCTGAGGGCTGCATCGAGGATTCTATTACAAATAAAAATAAAATTGCTGAGAGAATTCTTCCCAGTACCAGTACCTCTTCTAATGCTGCAATTGCTTTAGAGAACTTTTCTTCCTTGACATGAGCGTCATCAGGTGACGTCGACGATAGTATTGCAGTTAAACTGAATTCCTCCGCAATGACTTCTGAGGGAATTAACATAAGTAACTGTTCGGGCTGTTATATTAATATTAGTGTTTCTAAATAAATAATTTCTAACTGTTCGAATAAATATGTATTGTTTCCAAATTATACATTCCTTCTAATGTTATGAATACAGCTTTCTATTATCTTTAGAAGAATGCATATTACTATATAGTATATAGCATTTATTTTTAACACTAGTGTTAAAAGTGTTTTCGACACTAGTGTTAAAAGTGTTTTTGGCACGTAACTTTATAAAAGTCAATTTTTAGTTCACTTATCAATGAATTAAAAATAGCATTTTTAATGGCAGTTTTACAAAAATAGTATATTATATTACTAGGAGTAGAACGCACTCTTTTTTTGTGTTGAGTCCAGGATTTGCAAACTGGGCGAAACACAAAAAAAGGCGTTCTACTCCGTGTAATATATACTATTTTTTCTTCAAGCGTATTAAAATGCAAAAATTCATTTATTTATCATAAATGTACGAATATTCAAACTACAGTCTTACATGTTGACACAATATGACAAGTGGCTAGTGGATAGCGCGCCACCGGTGGCTTTCGGTATTAACATTATGTTACTAGTAAAACAATACCCACTGCGGTGGCGCTTTCGGAACTAACATTATGTTACTAGTAAAACAATGTCCACTACGGTGGCGTTCGGTACTAACATTTTGTTACTAGTAAAACAATGTCCTACTTCTACTTCTGTTTTTGGTGACATAATTTAAACATTTTAATAGGCTTGAAGAAAAAAGTACTTTTTCTGACACCTTGAGCGGCAGAAAAAGTAATATCCATAGCAACGCGTATTTTATTTAATACGTCGGCCATGCGATATTTATTAACACAGTGCGTTAACCTTGCTGCTCTCGGTTTTGTTTCTGCCATTTTTTAATTCCGATGATGTAACTTTCAACTTACTATCAGCGGTTCTATTCGGCTTTATTTCAATACAGTCAATCAGTTACCAGTGGCGCAAGTAAATATTTTTAAATGGTTTTGAAGGTTTTTCTTATTGTTTATGCTCTATCGTATTTATATGAATCATTCTCTATAAATTTTTCAGTCAAGTTTTGAATTACCCTCAGTATATTACATATGAATCTGTCTCACAACATACATCACTCGATTACGAATAAATTGATTTTTTGTGGCAAATAGATGAAACTGAAATAATTGTGTATAACTGTATGGTCGAAAGGCAAACACACTTGGCTCTGACGGAAAATAAAATTAATCCTAGTATATAAAAATAAATATCCTATACTGGATACTAGGTGTGTGACCCTTTCGACACGTGTAGCCCTCTCCCCACAAGGTGCCTTCAGAGATAAAGGGAGTTATATTACCTGTGGTGTGTTATTTATTTATCTCATTCCATTTTCAGTTATCGATCATTTTTCTACAAATATATGACGGTAATATACAGGAACAATTTATGGATGGCTTTTTCGACGTCACTAAGATTCGTAGAACATTTGACTTATTTCTTTTACTGACAAATTTAATCTCAGAGAAAAATTAGTCAGGCAAACTTTCGATGGAACTAGGCAACAGTTGTGCATTGCACGCACCCAATAAAAAAAGCCACAAGTCGCCACGGTTACAAACAGTAAGCAGATTTCAACTGTAACATTTGTTAGACAAATACCCCTGACAGTTTATGATGTTATTGTAGACAGTATTTAATGATATAGCTGGAAACAGTCATAGGGACTATCATGAACAATAAAAATCAGGGGGTCTATTCTCGAATCTCTATTACAATTACAAAACTCACTGATAATTATTGTCGCATACTTTCAGGGCCGTGCTGTCCATAAGGGCAAGTCGTGTGGCGCACCATGGCGCCACGTAAGTAAAGGCGCCGTAAAGCGCCGCGAGTTTTGAAATTTAAAATTACAAAACATATAAACGTTTAGTTACAATATAGCGTGAACTAGTGCTGGATTATCCAATAGACAAACTAGGAAATTGTCTAGGGGCCCCAACGCGCGAGGGGGCGCTCCAGCAGTTCAAAACTAAATAACTTTATCTCCCAGCGGCCGACGGGCGACGTTTATCGTTTACCATTGATCTGTTGGAAAATAAAATGCATAACGAAACTATTTATGTGTTATTTGATTATTTTATTTTGATAGAATTGTCGCATTTATTACCTCTGTTCTGTAACAACATTTTACAGACTTACTTATAGGATTATATTATAGTGGAGTTCGCAAGCAAGAAGTCACGAAAAAGGATGTTTTTCAACATATTGTTTTTATATTTAATATTTGTATTTAATTTTAGTTCAGGGGAAAATATAAATAGTATAAATTCACAAACTGATATAAATATTTTCAAAATTGAGAATTATACATTTATAAATCGTGATCGCATATATGGCAGGGGTGGAGGAATAGCTGCATATATAAAAAGTAATATAAAATTTTCTGTTTTAGATTTAGATAGATATCTAGAGCGGGAGCTAGGTGACTTTTTATGCAACTCATCGTTTTATGAACTTTGAGATATTTTTATGGTTTAATGGATGATAACGATTCATAAAATCGACTTCTGGAGGGGCACTTCCTGTCAGGAGCGCCACGAATACTGTTTAAAAATCAATGAAATCATGTCATCGTTACAAGGCTCATTTTTTTTCTGTGTACACCTTTTATGTTTAGAATGAAAAAAATAAGACCGCCAGAAAGTGTGGGCCGTCAGGAGGCGCAGCCAGAAAGGTAATAATGATACAATACATCTGAGGCACAACACAATTTTGAATAGTTACGGTTTAACTCAGATTATAAACCAACCTACCAGAATCGGGCACACGGGGGTAAGTCTTATAGATGTATTTTTCACCAGTGATGTTGATGCATTGGTAGACATAAATGTTCAAGACTTGCATGATGTGACTGATCACTGCCTATTGACTGCCGAATTTAGTTACATGTTGGAAAAAATTCCATCTAAAATTTTAACATACAGAAATTTCAAAAATTTTATTTATCAGGATTTCTTAACCACCTTACACAGTATTGATTTTAATGAAATATTTGATATGATAAATTTAGACGACAAACTTGATTTTTTGACATCTAAAATTTTGTATATATTTGATTCTTATGCACCTCTAAAAACTGTAAGAATAACAAAGCGTAAGGCTGACTGGTTAACAGATCCATTAAGGATTATGATAAAAGAAAGAAATAAATTGTATTCTAAATTTAAAAAAAGCAAATCTGCTGCTGGCTGGCAGGAATACAAACGTATGAGGAATTACACTACATTTTGTATTAGGGAAGGAAAAAAAGCTTATATTAAATATGTACATAGTACAAACGACAGCAAAAAATTATGGGCGACACTCCATTCCCTCAATGTTACTCATAAGAAGAACGGTTATGAAATTCCTGCTCGTTTAAAAAACGTTGAAAATCTAAACAATCATTTTCTTAATTATGGCAATACGCTAAATAATAATAATGAAAATCTGAAAAGGTTTTATTATGAAAATTCTAATTAATGATATTGAAAAGAAGCCAATTTTTAAATTCTCTACTGTAACCGAAGACGAAATTTTCAAAATTATTTATAGCCTTAAGTCAAATGCAGTGGAATCTGGCGGGATATCACTGCATATGATCAAACTCTGTGTTCCATATATTTTGCCTTATATAAAACATTTAAAAAATTATTCATTAACAACTAATATATTTCCGCATACATGGAAAGCAGCATTTGTTCATCCTATAGCAAGAATTCAAAAACCCGAATCAAATCATGATATTTAATAATATATTAATTAGACCAAACAGTATATTGCCGGTATTATATATGAAATATTTTGTTGATCTGCATAATTTATTTCCTGTTAGTCAGTCTGGATATAGACCACATCACAGCACAACAACTGCTTTACTTAAAGTATCTGACGATATTTTGACATCCTGGGATAATTTCGAGATTACTACGTGTGTAATGATCGATTACAGTAAAGCATTTGA
Source organism: Rutpela maculata (assembly GCA_936432065.2). Lineage (NCBI taxonomy): Eukaryota > Metazoa > Arthropoda > Insecta > Coleoptera > Cerambycidae > Rutpela > Rutpela maculata. The sequence continues at coordinate 61,462,424 of OW386285.2, forward strand.
CACAGTGGACCATGAACTGTTACGCCTAAAATTGTTGTATTACGGATTTAGTCCTTAAAGCGTCCACTTTGTCAAATCTTACTTGACCAATCGTACACAAAGAACTTGTTTAAATAATACACTCTCATCTGGAAAAGTTATTGAAAAAGGAGTCGCTCAAGGCTCTATTCTTGGACCCTTGTTTTTTACAATATATACGTCTGATTTTAATAAGGTATTAAATAAATGCAAAATGCATAATTACGCTGATGACACACAAATTTATATTTCTGATAATATTTCAAATTATAATAATATGATAACAACCTTAAATAATGAACTTCAACAACTTGTTGGATTATCTGAAGATCATCAACTGAGAATAAACCCAAGTAAAAGTGTAGTTATGATTTTTGGACCCAAGAAAAGTAGAACAGAGGTAAAAAATAAATGCGAAATAACGATTGGAAACCAAACATTGCCAGTAGTGGAAACACATAAAAACTTGGGTTTACTCTTGGATGATGATTTAAGATTTAAAAATTATGTCAGCTCCCTAATTAAACGTAGTTATGCGGCCTTAAGAGTTTTGTATTGTAGTCGATCTTTATTGTGCAGTCAGCTTAAGATGAAATTATGTGAAAGCTTAGTGCTTTCAAAACTTAATTACTGTGACGTGGTATATATGCCCTGCTTGGATCAGACAACTAGTAATCGTTTACAAAAACTACAAAACTCATGTGTACAGTTTATAACAGGAATAAAAAGAAGGGAGCATGTAAGCAACAAAATAAAGGAACTGCCATGGTTAAAGGTTAGGGATACATTTAAGTTGCATCATGCATGCCTTGTACACTCGATTATGATTAATCAGCAACCTAAATATCTATTAGGAAAATTGAAAAAAAAACTTAAACATGCATAGTCGGAATACCCGATTTAATTATAAGTTAAGAATACCCCCTCACAAAACTGCAATTCTCCAAAGAAGTTTTTCATATACCGGTGTATCTATCACGTACCTGATAATATCAAAGAGAAGAGAAGAAACTAGACTATGTTCGAAAACTACCCCCATGGGGTTGCGAGATGCTACCCCCATATCCATAAGACGCTGGAATTGTGCATGACGATTTTTGCTAATCATATCATCCACAAAAATGTAAATCCGGTTAGTTTCTCTCTGTTTCTCCAGCATCCTACGGATATAGGGATGGCATCTCACAAGTCCGTGGGGGTGGTTTTCAAGCACAGCGTCGAACATAGTCTCACTTCCACACAACGCAGGTGTTTCGAATTTTTATAGAAGTCACTGTAACTTTTTATGGATAAATCTTACATAGGGGAGAGTTTTCATACCATCTGGGGGTACACACTGTAGGACGTTGATGGTACGTAAGTTTCTAGTTCTATTTTAGAGTACTACGCAAAATAGAAATCCTGTTGTATTTTACGTTTTCTCTTGTTTTGTGTCCTTTAAACTTGGGGATGGTTGTTCTCAACCCCATAGGGGCAGTTTATGAAGATTACGTCGAATCTGATGCAGTTTGTTATCACTTTAAGAGAACTTAGACATTTCGAGCTTTTTCAGCAGTCATTACCGTTTTGGATCGATTTTTTTATAAATGGGGGCTAGTTTTCGCCCCTCACTGGGGGTGTGTTTCATATCTATTGTATGTACGCTGATGTTTAACCTTAATTTGTATAATTCGACCAATTAGGATGTAACAACTATTTTCGTAGCTTAATATTCTTTTTACCCCAGTCCAGGGGCGTTTTTTGGCTCTAGCTAAAGATTTTGGGGGTGTACGAATTTTTTTGATCTTGGATTCGGATTCAGCGACCGAAAATACATAAGGATACATGGGTCTGGTTCGATGGTCTGAACTTTTGTTTTGTGGGGCTGTGTAATTGGTACGATATTAATGAGTGAAATAATCCAAGATAAACTACAAATTGGGTTATTATTATTAATCAAAAGCTATTAAGCGATGTAATTTTGAAATTTTGGTTTGGGAACTTAAATCGCTACTGCAAATATGGTGCCTCTGGAATAAGATAAGTAACAATTAGCCGATTATTGCCTGTTTATATTCCTTTTAAGTGCTTCACCAATTTTTTTGTCAGAAGAGTTTGAAAATTATATATTTAAATCAGTCTACAACACCAACATGACTAAAACAAATATAATAAAGAGTATGGCTCACTTTATCCATTTCATTTTTCAAAAAATGGCTGAAATAACCTATATCAAAATACTTTTAGTCATTTTCATTACCGAAAAGTGCTATATCGATTGTGGAAATATGGCATTCAATTTCGTCTAGCGAGAATTCCAAAATGGAAATCATCCTAACTGACAATTGTAATAATTTAGAACAATTGAGTAATATCAATATTTTGGGTTATTTACAACATCACGACTACCATGTATTCAATAAACTATTTCTATGGTCACAAAAATAAACAATACAGGCATACCCAGCAAACCACAAGTTTCCACTGTGACCGACGATCTAATCAAATTTATTGAATGGCTAACGATGTGAAGGTGATGTCTGAGTATTTTTTAGCTTTAATTTATTTTATATATGACTAACAAATAATAAGAACATTAAAGTAAAAACGGGTTTTGTGGAATTGTGTTTGATTGTGTCAGTTTTCTGGTTGAAAGAATGGAAAGTGATTCAGAAGATTACTATCCCCTGTACTCCACCAGAAATAACTGAAAGAGCGGAAGCAACAGCATCTAATTTACTACCACAGAAATCAAAAAGTTTTTATGATAAAGCGTACCAAAGTTTCATGGACTAGCGCATTCAGAAAAAAACTAACTCGCTTTCTGAAAACGTATTACTTGTTAGCCTATTTTGCTGACTTAGCTGACAGATACAAATCTTCTTCATTATGGTCATTTTATTCCATGCTAAAAGCAGTTTTGAAAATAAAACACGGCATAGATTTGGGAAAGTATGGAAAACTACTTTCTTTTCTGAAAAGAAAAGGAATATGAAGCAAAAAAGGCCAAAACTTTGACGCCAGGAGAAATTAATAGCATCTGATAGAATTTACCTTTTACATAAGGTGAAATTGCCAGATACTAAATATCTCAAATCTAGCATATTAATTTAATTAAAGTCATCTTATCGCTCTACTGAGCTCTACGAAATGAAAATTGAAGACGTGAAAGATCTAAGTACAACATTATTAATAACTGTACCTAAAACAAAAACCAAAGTGGTGAAAAGTTTTGTCATTACTGGTCAATTTTATGGTATTGTAAAAAAGTACATGGATCTTCGGCCATCGCACGTGGCAATAAGCTCATTTTTTTTAAATTACCAAAAAGGTAAATACACCATTCAACGAATTGGAAAAAATAAGTTTACTATACTTGAAAAACAAATAGAAACTTATCTGAATTTTCCAAATCCTGAACTTTACACCGGTCATTGCGAGATTAACCAGTTTTTAAGTTCATTTATATTATATATTATGGCGGAGGCGCCGCTGCTAATTACAAAATCATTTATTTTCATCATTTATTATCGGTTATATGTAAACTAGAAAATGTAAACACAAACTTAACCACATATAGTCTGCTGCTCCTGGTCTACATAGTGAGATTTTTATTTGGTTTATAAACTTGTGTATTACCTATTATGTTTTGTTGCAGAACTTGGCAGTTTATATTTTAGAATTTATTTCGGTGATTGTAAAGATTCTCTTTATTCAGGTACAAAAGACGTTGTTGAGTAGTTATTAGAATACTTAAAAATGTACATCTTGACGTAATTTTGACTTTCTTTCTGTTGACTTGCGCCTTAACTAAGCACCTCTTGTTTGTCCTGCTTGGCCACTGCCAATGACGCATTCATTAGCTTTTCTGTATTGTTCTTAATTTACAACTATTATAGCATTGATTGGGGAGATTGTATTTTGAACAATCATCCCAAACCACGGGTAATAAATGGAGTGATCGGAGTAGTCGTTAACAAAGTCAAACATTTGTTCTTTTAAACTAATCCACTGTGACGATATACTGCATTATCTTTTTGAATTACGGGTTTCAAATAAAAGAAAATGTATTGCGGTGTAAGACTTTATTGATGTATCAGCATTAGTGTTGCCAAAAGGCAACGCTACACGTGACTTGTTTCTTAACCTGTGCTGTCAAGTACTGAGCGTCTGAAAAGAAAGATCAGAGAGACTTAAGAAAGATCATAAATGAACCAATTTTAAGAAGTATAGATTTTATAGGAACGCCTAACGGTAGATGTGATGCTGCCAGATGTACTATATCGCAAAGGAAGGTCAATAAAAATAAGTATCTCAAAACGTCTGTAAAGACGATATAAGCAAAAAGAAGAAGTTGGTAATAGATTGTCACATTTATAATTAGTAAGATCTAATAAATAAATCTAAGCAAGGAATATATTTATTGATTTATATTTCATGATATAACCATCCGTGTGATAATTTTAAGAATAATGAACTTATTTAGATTTTTCATTTATTAATCCAAGCGACGAATGCTCAAGAAAGGGTGTAGAGGGAAATGTTACTGACAGAAAATTTGACTTCGGAATTTTGTTTGGACTAGTCTGGAGATGAACATATCAAATGTCTCCACTCACTCCTAGGTAGTGAGCGGGGGGGGAGCACTTTAAAGTTCTCATTTTTTGGTTTTTCGCTTATATCTCGGAAACTATGCGTCGTAGCGCTTGACCACTCTACACAAACAAAGCTGACAAAATTTGCTACAAGAATCATTACTTACATTTGTTGTTCAGTTGATATGTTGTTCAGTTCTCGAGATATCCGTCCTCGAAATTCGGAAAACAATTTTTTTTTCCTCACGTTAAAAAATTTAAAAATTTATTGCTCTACAACTTCTTTTCTTACGACTTTTTCGTGGGAACAACATTTGAAGAGTTATCTTAACAAATAGAGCAAAAAACGTGAGGCGAAAAAATTGTTTTCCGCAATTTCCGAATTTCCGAATAGAGTGGTCAAGTCGCCACGACGCATAGTTTCCGAGATATAAGGGAAAAACCAAAAAATGGGACCTTTAAAGTGCCCTCCTCCCCCGCTCACCACCTAGGAGTGGGGACTTTTGATATGTTCATCTCCAGACTAGTCCAAACAAAGTTCCGAAGTCAAATTTTCTGTCCCTAAAATTTCCATCTATAATCATTCGTTGCCTGGCCTATATGTATTATTTATGTAACTAAATAATGGGAAATTCTACTCAATTTGGATTTTTTTACTATACGACAAATTTAGTAATATCAGATTCGTATTTCGATTTGGCTGAGGTGCCTTATTTAAGCAAGAATTAATTTGTTTAAACAATATTCTTCTTATTCACAATATCTTGTAGTACAGTCGAATTGATTTAATTTAGTTTTTTTTTTTTTTTGGCGACAACATTCCACCTGAAATTTTATTGTTGATTCTTATGTATTATGAATGTTCCGGCCCCAAGAAGACGAAGTTTTAGAACAACTGGACTCTGAAGGAGAAGATCTTTATGGTAAATTAGTAAACGATGTAATATTAAAACAACAAGTAGTGCTAAAAGACAAAATAATAAACATTATACACCTTAATATTAGAAGTATCAAAAAGAACTTTGACAATCTACTTTTGCTGATAGAAGCCTACGAACTTTTTTATTGTGATATAATAATATTAAGAGAATGCTTTCAACTATTATCGTCTGACGAGTTTAACATACCGGGGTACACAACTCATTATAATAATGGCGATTTTAACAAAAATGATGGCATTTTAACATTAATAAAATCTGAACTGGATGTTATTGTAAGCCATAACAAATTGACTTCTTCCCAAGCAACTATTACTAGAATCACTTTTAATCTTTGTAATATAACATTTGGTATCACGTCTGCTTATAAACCTCCACCTATTACAGAAATATTATTTATTGAGGACTTAAGAGAATTATTCGAACAAAATTTGTCACAAAATATTGAAATTTTTACTGGGGATATAAACATAAACATAGAAAGCAATGAAAATAATATTGTAAACGAGTACCTCTCTTTAATGGGGCAATACGGTTTTATTTCGTATATTAACACTCCCACCAGGGTGACCTCTGAAACAGAATCTTGTATAGATCATTTATTTGTCAGAAAAAAAGTAAATCTAGATAATATAAAATTGAAGTCATTTATATTAGATACGGATATAACTAATCATTTTCCAATAATGCTAAATTAATTATGAACAATTTGCAAATCACGCACTTATGAAATATTAGATCATACTTTATTTAAAAATAAAATAACTTCTCAGGACTGGTCTGATGTTTTAAACTCTAATGATTCTGAACAAACAACTAATATCTTTATTTCAATTTTTCAACGTATCCTAAATGACTCCAAATCAAAAAAGTTAATAATAAAACAGACAAAACAAAAAAGAAGGAATGGATAACAACAGGTTTAATAACGTCAATAAAACATAGGGACAATTTAAAAAAAAAATACGGAAAAATCACAGCCTCGAACTAGAACAACACTATAAATGGTATAGAAACCGATTAAATATATTAATAAAAAAACAAAAGTACAACTATTACAAATTACAAATTGAGAATAATAAAAATAATATGAAAAAAATGTACCAAATAATATCTGATGCTACTAATGAAAAAACTAAAACTAAAAATACAAATCTTAAAATCATTAATGAATAACACAGATATGGCTAATTACTGTAATGATAATTTTATAAATATTGGTTCTGAAATGGAAAAGAAAATAGACGTGCCCCATAACCGTTTTAGCTTAAACAATTATTGTACAGCTTCTATGTTTTTAAAACCAGCCACCGAAAATGAAATTATAAACCACATTTCTTCTCTAAAAAATGACAGTGCTTCTGGCATATACGGTATCTTAACAAATATCATTAAATTGGCACACACTGAAATCACTCAGCCCATAACACACATTATCAACTTAATCTTTAAAACGAGTCATGTACCTAAATATTTTAAACAATCTATGGTGACACCTATTTTTAAGGAGGGCTCAAAAAATAAAATTCAAAACTATCGCCCAATTAGTTTGATAAATAATTTTGCAAAAATTCTGGAGAAATGTCTTAAAGAAAGACTAATCCATTTTTTCAAGAATAATAACATCCCAGATACAAATCAATTTGAATTTACTGAAAATGTAAGCACAGCCGACGCCATGTACTTTCTCACCTCTGAAATTACAAATAGCCTAAACAATGGTAAAAAAAGCATAGCAGTTTTCATTGACCTGGCAAAGGCATTTGATACGGTACCACACCAAAAACTTCTTGATGTTTTATCACATTATGGAGTTCGAGGTACGGTATTAGATATATTCAAAAACTATTAGTGATCGCGACCAAGTTCTAAAATAAAACAATACTCTTAGCAATCCTCAAAAAATAAAAGTCGGTGTACCCCAAGGTACTATATTAGGACCAATACTATTTATTACATATATAAATAAACTCATTGTTGAGTATAAAAGTTAAAGGCAAAATTATATCATACGCAGATGACACTGCACTCATTTACACGGGTAATACTTGGGAAGAAACCAAAGAAAAAGTCATAGAAGGCTGCAAAATAGTAAAAAATTGGCTAGATTCTTTCAAACTATCCCTTAACGTTAAAAAAACCAAATATATTGCATTCTCTTTAACAAAAGTAAATAGACCAGACTATAATAGTATAGCAATAAATGATAATAATAAAAGTGACGAAATCAAAGAAGTAGAGAATATAAAATACTTAGGAATCATTATAGATAAACACCTAAAATGGTCAGAACATATTGACTACTTAACAAAAAAAATACGAAAACTGATTCATAAATTCTACATATTAAAAGAATTCTTAAATATTAAATTACTCATACTAGTGTACAAATCCTTAGTAGAATCTCTTATAAGATATGGATTAATTGCATGGGGTGGGACATATAAAAGGAAACTACAACCACTGACTGTTATACAAAATACAATTGTAAAAATAATTTACAATAGAAATAAATTATACCCCACGAGCATGCTCTTTAATGGGGACATTTGTAATATAAACACACTAGATATACAGTCAGTTTGCTCATACATTCATAAAACAGAAAAACTCCAAAACTATGAAAATAGGCAAATAATTATACCAAATAATCGAAGGGCTATAAACCTAAAATTTATAGATTATTTGGCACCAAAGTTTTACAACTTATTACCAACGGATATAAAACAAATAAGAAATAAGAAAAATTTCAACAAAGAAAGTAAAGCATACATTATAAAAAACTATGAAAAGTTTCTCAGGATTATGACTTAATGTAGTAATGACATGAATATATAGGTATAAGTATTATATTCTCAATTTCGAAGATTTCAATTCCCTATGTGAATAATGTATTATTTTCCATACAAAATTAATATAAATAAATAACATACCCACTAGGAAATTTATAAGGGCACATACAGATGTTCCAACATCTAGGTGCCCACCAAATCATTCGTTTATTGTAAATTATATTATCGAAATTATAACATTTGTACCTTTTTATAAATTGTATATAAATAAATAAATAAATGACCTCTTGATTACGAAAAAAAATATTTGCGCCCACAAATTCCTTGTGCGTCAAACGTTATATGCACTTTTTGACGCGCTTTCACGAATTTTAAAAATACTAGCTTATTTGAAATAAAGTTATTAAAAAATGTAGACCTGTCCGATATGTATTGGTCAATCCGCCATCTTAGAAAAAAATAAAAAACACCAAAAATAGCCGAAAACATCAAAATTGAATATCTTTTCTACAAGAAAGAGTAATTTCACCAAAGTTTGCAAAAATAAAACTCATTTATGGTAAAATATAATGCACCACCAATCACGGACACCGTATGTCAAATAGAACAGTCAACTGACAGCAGACAATTCATCTGATTATGTTATGGACATTTTACAAATTCACCATGCTTACCATTGTAATTTTTACTTCATTGCTGGGCAGCCGCACTGTACTGATAAGCGATTTTTCTATGGGCGTGCGCACCGAAACTTACGTGAAAAGCGCGAACTAGTTTATTTCCGCAAATTCAAAATTTTCAAGTTTTGAATACCTTGTATGCTTGGTCCACAGCACCTCTCTCTAAAAGCTCCTCTAAAATGCTTATGTTTATTTTACTGTTTCCTGCATCCACAAGTTATATTCACAGTATTACTTAGTTTTTAAATTATATTCATATTTCAACCCCATCATCAAATCCACAATTTTTTAAAATATTTTGAGCGTATTTTAAAATGTTATTTATTTTTCTACTCTCTCAAGAATGACGCCCTTCGTGTTTATAATTTTGTTCACTATTTTTTTATATATTATCCTACTCAGAAAGTTTCAGAACTTTAAAACTAATTTTATTTTTCAACCTCTCAAAAACCAACCACTTTCATAAAATGTTGTCACTACCTTTCCTGTTTCCTTACAATCATTTTGAGCTCATTTAAAAATTTGTAGAATTTTGTCTTCCTAAAAATATTTAATAGGTCGTGTGCGCGTGACGTCACAGAGCTGAGACCTTAGGAAAACAAACCGCTGTCATTGCTGTCAAATGACGTCTGACTGAACCTAAGAACTGAATTTTTCATAACATTAGAGTTTTTATGGACATTATATCATACAAAATGGCAAGTTTTTGTTGTATCATTAGTTGTGGAAGTGTGGCAATACCGAGACAACATCAGTTTTTATAAAATAACGTCGATTTACAGCCAGAAGAGGTTAGGATTAAAAGATTCCAAGCAATTAAAAGGAATTATTTTACTGGGGTATTCCAAGCATTTTATTAATGGTAGGTAAGTTGTTGCTTATTAATTTAAGAATTTGATTTTTATTGTGGATTTATGTTGTAGGAAAGACAGCCGTAATTCAAGACCACGATGATCCATCCAGTTAAGTGTTCTCTGTTAATATGGGATATAACTTAAAACTCAAATGTGAAACTAAAAGTGCTTGTGATAATAATAACTACTGCTAAACCAAACAAGAAACAATTCATGGTAAAAAAAATAACACTACATTGATTTGTCAGCATTTTTAATAATCAGTTCTTGTGTTTTAGTTGAGTGAGGGTAGAACTGATGCTGAGGGAGAAATTGTTGTACACCTCAAGAGGAAAATACACAGGCTACATTAAGATATCTGATGAAGTGCATAAGTTCAGGAAATTCCAAGTATTGCTGTCATTGATTGATCTGGCAACTAAACGTCCTTTTAAATTATATATTGTGTAGTGCTCAAAAACCCAGTGTTTGATTTTTAACATTCAAAAACTATGAAACTAAGACAGTGATCTGAAGTGAGTGTACACATAAATAAAGTCCAAACTGTCAAATTATACCTATAAATGTTCTTTGAATTATGTAATTACAATGTTACTACTTAGATACTTCGTACCTGTAAGTGTATAATATAATCATTTATTTTTTTATTGCAATATAGATCTTTCTTTGTATCTCCTGTTAAGTTTCTTGTTGATTCTTCTTACGAATACTAATGGAACATATGGAACCTTGGATAATAAAGAATTTGATATTTAGTAAGTATATTTTATTTTACTTTCAGTTAGATGTAAAGATGCATGTATATATAAGTTCAACATAATTGACTATTTCAATTCACTGCTAACAACAATAATACAAGATAAATAAAAAAGTAAATATACGTGTTTAATGAAATACAATAAATATTTAACAATTGACCTGCTTACATGAAATAATAAAATACATGTTAGACATATTATATAACAATAAGACACGATAAGAAAAAGTTCTTGCACAAATTACAATGGTTTGTATAGTTCATTCTATAGGTATATCATAGGTACACTGGAAGAAATTGTGTACATCTGTTTACATATTTCAAGTAGTTCACAGTACTTCAGTTCTTCATCTTTAATTTATATGGTATTTTTCATAAAATTCATAACAGTTAACCCTTCGACCATAGCCACCGTTTACTGCTAAAAATTGAAAGAAAAGACTGGGTAGTGAACAAATTTTGTCTAGACTAGTAACACAGTCACAATGTGTACTGAAGGATCTTCTGGATCAGTAATAGTCTAAGTAGTTGATGGCTTTTGTTGAAGATGGTAAGTTAAGAGTTCATAACCTGACAAATTAATTTGTATGTCAGCAATTACTCATTAAGCAACATTTAATTAGATAAGCATATATTGAAAAAAAGGGTTGATCATCAACAACTAATTCTTACCTTTGCAAAAAGCTTTTATCCTGTAAATTTCTTGCAGAGTACTTCTTTCACCCAACCATAAATAGCTTCAAGATTTTTGAATGCCTTGAACTCATCCTTTTGTCTATGCATTACTCACATAAACCAAGTAATTCACAATATTCCTATATGAAATATTATGAAATACACCAATATTTGTACTGAAGTCATCATTTCTCAAAATATAAAGGATTTAATTCGATGACACCAATTTTTTCCATGTACCTAACCTCTACTTATGAGACGATTTTGTAAAATATAAACTTATCTCCATATTAACGAACAAAATTCACCACACGAAATAATTAAGGATAGTGGTGGATGTTAAATAATCCCAAATTAAGTTTCAAAATATATAATAAAATAATAAAACGGCAAAACATACTTTAAAACAACACGTTCAATCGGCACGTCACTCGATGACAGCTGTTTGTTTTCCTAAGGTCTCAGAATCTGTGACGTCAGCGCACGCGACCTATAGCTTACTGTGAGGCAGAATCAATAAGTTAAAATAAAAATTGATTTGAAAAAGTTTGACATTTGAAATGACACTTCTGTGGTATCATTGCATTCAGAAAATCACTAAAATCCAAACAATGTAAGAATATACAGGGTGTTATATTTGAAAATAAAAAGTTGGTACAACTTCCGCTAGAACAGGAGGTCGAAAAAAATTCATTTGCGTCAAAAAGTGACATTTATCAAGTATAAACGATGTTTCAATAATTTACTTGCAAAATTAAAGAAATAATTGGGAACAAACCATGTTCATGTTACACCCGGTATAGATATATTTTTAATCCGTATGTTTTTGAAATTGTTTATTAAATTATGCAAAATTAGTTTTTTAATGCTTAAACAATCTCATTAATACTTGTAGCTACTAGTATTATTTTTACGGCCAGTAAGCATGATTAAAATTCAATCACGCTATAATTAAAACTTTCTCGGGGATATTGCGAGCTTTGAAGCGTTTATCTAATTTTAAGATCCATTACAGGGATAAATTATCAGACTCGTCTAACCGCTAAATACGTTTCTCAACTAATCTTCTCTTTATGTCGGAAAAGAGGCCTAGATCATTTAAATTTCACTCAGTGCTAAAAGTGTAATATCATCAGTATATTAAGATATTATAATGAGTCTTCAATAACCCTGAAAATTGAGGTTGCTGGGGTTACTTTGTTTTCACACCTGCGACGAAGGATTTTCAAGATTTATATTCCTAATGAATCCGTTCGAGCAATTACTCAGCAGGAATAAACAACGTTTTTTTACTGATTACACTCACAAATTGTAGACTTTGATTACCAATTTAAATTAGTCTGGGTAATGATTAGTGACTATTGGTACTAATTGAGATCGCGCGTTGTTTCTTCTAATGTAGTTTTAAGCTTTTCTCTGAAGTTTAGTCACACACATACACACACATACATAAATCTTGTCAAAGAGCTCTGCGGGTTAAGTAATAAAAATTAAACCTGCTTATTAATGCGCACTGGACAGTAGCTAGCACTGTGGAACCAAAGAAATTTTCGTGAGTGTTACTCCACCTTATTACTTCCACATCCAGTGGAAGTATAGTAACGACAAAAAAATTTTAAAAAATTTTTATTGTTCAAATAGGCTTAAAATGTCATGAAACGTCGAGATTTTAAGTTTGAGCGAAAAAAAATTTCTGTCTGTCTGTCTGTCGGTCTGTCTGTCTGTCGGTCTGTCTGTAACTTTTTTTGTGCGCACGTTTACTCTGGAACCGTTTGAGATGTTGACTTGAAATTTGGTACACATATGTACTTTAACGAGATCTAGAACTAGATTATATTTTCATCTTGTTCCGTCGAAGGGTTGGGGGGTAAATTGGGGTAAATTTGGGGTAAATGGGTAAATCAAGCAGGTAAGAGTCCATAAAATTGGTATTTAGTATATACAAGGAAAGCTAAGGTCTCAAAAAAATTTTTAGCATTAGCCATTACCAACCCCCACCCCCTTATTAAAGGGGATGAAAAAAAATTATGATTTAGTGTATGTACAAGAACCAGAAACCTCAAAACATCTTTTTACTTCATCCACCCCCCTATCACAACCCCCACCCCACTACCGATGTGGGGTATCGTTTTATGGGTTTTTGGGGTAGAGGATTTCAAATACTATATTATTAAAGTTCCATAAACAGTTATTTCCACATACAAAGTTTTTTCGTTGTGAATGACTTGGATAGAGAATTGGATGTGGAAGTAGTGATTCCTTGGGCAGCGGTTTTTTCAGTTAATAAGTATTAATATTCCTCTTTACTACCGTTTTAATTCACCTCAGGTGAAAGGAGCTCGGTCATTATTCTTAGTTGATCTGGCCCCGTCCCGTCCAGTCCATCAATTGCCACGGTGTTATGTACTATTAATGTCTGTCTGACTGAGCATGGGTGCTAGAATTCTAATATTAAATTCGAACCATGAGACCTATATTATACTACTCAGAAATTAAATGAAATTCAGTTAGAATCAATGCCCAAACCTACATATTCCACAGAGGTGGAGTGGTAATTTCTGACAGCCAAGTTGAAGTTCTGGAGGAATGCAACTTGAAAGTGGGTCACTAATCCGGTATATAGATAGATCTAAGGAGAGGGAGTAGGTACAGGCGTACATGGCCCAATATGTGGGCTGTCAATGGCCTTAGGTTATGCTCCCACCAACTTTCGGACGGAAATGGAGCGTGAAAGCAAATCTTCCTACTGGAGTCCAACTCCAGGTCAAAGAAAAGCGAAAAACTTTATAGACTTTTAAAAATAAATATATTGTATTTCTGCTTACATCATTATTATAAAATATTATGTTGGGTATTCAGCAGATAACTTTCAAGGAAACCATTCGTTTCTTTCATATACCATTAGTCTAAATCTGACCAAGCTAGAATATTAACAAAAAGCTCCCAAACGAACCGACTATTCAACTTCTTTCATACACTTGGTATACAGCGTGATCTACCAAGAAATGCGGAAAATAAAATGGTGTACTAGTCTTCAATGTGGGAAAGCCCCTGCAAAATTTTAGAGGATTCTGAGGTAATTTAGTGTTTTAAATTATTAGTAAATTTGCGAAGATACACTACTGATGTTGAGTAAGTCTTGACCTACTCCTGAATAGGTCGACGAACTTACTTGTGAAAGAACAACGTATTCGAGTTGTTTACATTTCCTTAATTGGCATAAAAAGTGAAGCCGACCAGCGAGATCCAGCGGCAGGGAGCCAACATTGTCGGTACGCTTTGAAGATAATTGGAATTCCAGCGGACCAGTTCACTTTTACGAATGAGTTCAAAGCATGCCGACAAGGCTGGCTTTCTGCCGCTGCATCGTGTGTAGACCCCTAAAAAGTCATTGACCGGTTTAACTAAATATTTCATATATCTGCTTGTCATTTCAGCATGTCTTCGATTTATTTCGCTATTTTTGTAGTGTGATTTGATTAAAACCAAAAAGTCACTTCTATCTTATCCAGCTTTGCTGTCAGTAGTGTCAATCCCAAGTCTGATAAAGTGATATTATGGTTGTACCGCGTTACGTTAGATTAGTTAAAGTCATTGGCGGCGCATTTTTACAAAAAAATAAGGTAATTTTTTTACTCATTTTTTTTTAATTTTTCATTTTTTTAACTCCTCTCGGTGGGGACAACCTACTGTTAAATTTTCCGCATGTCATGGTAGATCACGTTCCCTACAAACACAAAAGGTTGGCCCTCCAGTGGGCCATCACAGGGCCAGAAGTTTCATTTCTGGCCCAGTGATGGCCCGCTGATGGGCCGATCTTTTGTGTTTGTTGGGTGTATCTAACATTCAAAATGAAAAACTTGAATAAAAATGTTTCGACTCTTGCAATTTTTTGCTAAAGTTAAAAGTAAAAAATTCTTATAAAATGACGCAAATTACCTAACTTTGACAAAAACTGTCCATAGGATCGACTCGATGTAATGAGAACTTTTGATCAGCATGATTTGAACCACAAAATAGCAAAGTTTTAGCCAATTCCACCGAAACACCATTTTCATCGGTTTTGTTCCGAGGTTCTTTTCTATTGGCAGTCAAAAGCTACTTACGTCTTACCCTCAGTTTGCAAATTATCAAAATGTGAAATCTGGATTTATAAATATTAAATTTGGAGTACATCAATGCTCCGTTCTAGGTCCAACTCTCTTTCTCATTTTCATTAATACCTGTCCAATAATACCGTTTCATCAAAATCTTTTCTATTTGAGTATGACACAACGTTACCATAAAACGCCTTCCACTATTTAAGACTGGTTCTTGTCAAATAAATTAGTGCTAAACGGGAATGACATAAGAACAATGATTCAAAATCATAATAGTCGAGAATAATATCGTATCCATACCGCAGGGCCGTTTCTAGAGATTTGGCCGCTGCACAGTGGTTCAAAACGTTAAAAAGCTGGTCAAAAGTGGAAAAAATTATTTTCATTTTATGAAACTTGGTATGTTGGGGTTTTCGAGGTCGCTGATTTTGAATTTGACAAAAGTTTTTTTAAAAACAAAATGGCGGCTTGAAAATGGCCGCCAATAATGTTTGAAATTTATTTTTTTCTACATAAAACTTGATATAGTGGGGTTTTCAAGGTCTCTGTTTTTGAATTCAACAATTGCTTAAAGAAAAACAAAATGGCGGCTATAAAATGGCTGCCAATAATGTTCTAACATTATTTTTTCTACATGAAACGTGATATAGTGGGGTTTTCTAGGTCGCTGATTTTGAATATAACAATTGCTTAAAAAAAACAAAATGGCGGCTTCAAACTGGCTGCCAATAGTGTTTGAAAATTATTTTTTCAACATAAAACTTGGTATGGTGAGGTTTTTGAGGTCGCTGATTTCGAATTCCACAATTGTTAAAAAAAAACAAAATGTCAGCTTTAAAATCAGACTATAAATGATAATTTGTCCGCCATCTTGGCGCCGCCATTTTGATTTCTGAATTTTGACAAAAGATTTGTAATTCGCGACCCCTAAAACATCCATATATCGAGTTTGAGCCAAATCGGACCATAAATGATAATATTTGTCCGCCATCTTGAATTTTTGTCACATAAAAGTGTTAAAATGCATTGTCTCCAGAACTACGTCTGTGTGCAAAATTTCAAAGTCGTAAGTTTAGAGGAAGTGGTTCAAATTTGGCTTGCAAGATTTGAACTAAACATACAAGCAAACATACATATAAAGTACTTCGCGACCCCTAAAGCACCCACATATCGACTTTGAGTCGAATCAAACTACAAATGATAGTTTGTCCGCCATCTTGGCGCCGCCATTTTGATTTCTGAATTTTGACAAAATATTTGTAATTCGCGACCCCTAAAACATCCATATATCGAGTTTGAGTCGAATCGGACCATAAATGATAATATTTGTCCGCCATCTTGAATTTTTGTTACATAAAAGTGTTAAAATGCATTGTCTCCAGAACTACGTCTGTGTGCAAAATTTCAAAGTCGTAAGTTTAGAGGAAGTGGTTCAAATTTGGCTTGCAAGATTTGACCCACACACACACACACACACACACACACACATATACACACCTACTAACTAACACGGCAAGTTAAATAAAAACTTGTAACAAGGTGTGACTAGTGACACATTCTTTGCATCCAAATTTACTATAAAACCTTCATACCTATATCTAAAACATGTTTTTTTTTTATTTTATCACTTAAAAAACCGAGAACTCGAAATATGTTAGTTTTTTATTAAAAGTCCCATATATTTTATTTATTTATTAGAAAAATATTAAAAATTTATTTATGTTTAAAAATACATAATGTTTATATATTTTTACTGCAATTATCGAGAAAAAACGTTTGTAAATAAACATAGCGACACATTAATTCAATATAGTCTTTAAAAACATTAAATTGTAAATAAAAAATGTCCTAGAAAAAAAGTGGGCAAAGCCATGCAGCTGGTTTTGGGATATGTGTTACATACCAAGTGGACAAAAAAAAATAAAAATAAGAAGAAACTGCGATCTCGTGGGACTGTTTTTGTTGCCCTATTTATAAAAAAATCTTAACATCTTGATAGGCATAAAATTTACTAATATTCTTAACATATTACTATAAATAGACAAAAAAAATTATATAATTATAAACAATAATTTATTGCAGTTACTTTCAGGAGATGAATCCATTTTGCAGAATTGAAATCGGCACAAAGGCAAACTTTTTATTCACGTTTAACTGGCACGTTCACTTTTGGTTAAGAATTGCCGCTTTGAGCGTCTCATACAACAGTCTATTCTCTAATGGTTTTAATATTCAAGGAACGCATTCCTGACCCCCTCCTTACTCTATAACATGCTACGGATACTGCTTTAACAGTACAGAGACAAAACATTCCTGAAAAGAAAACTTAATATTTTTACTGTTGACCGTGTTTTTCGCGTTTTAAACCACTAAAATGCCGCCTTCTACTTCAATTTTTTCACCGAAATAAAACTTGATGAGCTGGAGGGAGAAAATCTAAAAAAAAATTCCCTAATCTAGCCGCCGGCGCCGCCCCAAAAATAGACGAAGGTGAGCGGTGCACACCTCGCACACCCGCTCTATACGGCCCTGCCATACCATATATTTTTCTAGATGTTTCGTTGACAACTAATTAATATAGGAAAACAATTAACTTTCATATGTAATAGGGTATCAAAATATATTTCTTTTGAGAAGTTTTTAAAATTGTGTGCTCAGATAGCCATATAAGCAGCGTATTCTGGATTATTTCAATCATTTCTGTAATTTTGTTGTGGAGTCAATCGCCTCATACTGTAGCGTCATACAAAGAAAAGTAGTCAACAAAATTACCGAGTGAAGATTTGCTTAAAAAACTTAAAATTTGCAATTTATAGAGTACATAATATGTATTGCAATCCCTCCTTTACATGATCGAAAATGAAACAATGTATTCAGCACGGCATCCGATTCGTATACCCGCAACAGTGATTAGTTCACTTTTCATTTTGACGCGGTGGCACGCCCAATATAGTTTTTTAACTCATTATCTAATATGAAGAAACAGGATTATAGGCGGTTCAAAACTGTGAATTTTTTTTTTAATCGATACCTCCATTTAAATTTTAATGAATATTTTGATGCTCACTGGTAAACTGTATGATATATCTTATTCACAAAGTCTTGGCAGGCGTTTTGTAATCCATGCATTATTCTAGTTGGCCTCCTGTTGCTATATAGCACGTCTGCCAGCATCATATCATCGTCCGCGCTTGCCATGCCCTCACCAATGTCTCTTCTTCTTGTTCACAATGTATTCACAATGCGAACGTTATGTGGCTAGACGTGACTACTGTCTATGTCTCCTAGGTTCGATTCCCAACACCAGCAGATGGCAGTGTCAAAGTAAATGATTTGTATCTATATTGTTTCATCAATGTAACTCCTTCCGGATTTTGTAGGTTGGCTAATTTAAGTCTTATTTACTGTTATTCATGTAAGAAATATCTTCTAAAACAGGCAACGAGTAAAAACTGCAGTCGGGAGCGACAAGCTGTGGATACCTACACACGGCACAATTTTCTTTTGCGTGGTGCCCATGTAGAGTAAGTATATAGCCAATATTTTTCTTTATTGGTCAAATAGATATTCGCAATCGACCGACTGCAACTTTCACTCGATTCGTAATAGCCTTATTAAAAGTACTTTCATAGTATTTTAAAGTGAAATCGATACATCACTGACATAAAGTTCATTCGAATCTGAGAGCCACAGTATATATCAGTTTCATCGTATTTTTCAGTTCTTAAATTATAATAAACATTAGTATATATAAAAATATGACAGTTTACATGCATCCGGTGATCATCCTGCTTGATGGATATGGCGCAATTTCAGTAAGGAGTATTATATCATGCTATTTTACATACGTCTGAATTTAAAATAAAAAAAGTAGAGACTGCAAGAATACCATTGTGCAAGAAAGTAATCAGATATAACTGAGAGAAGGCACCAGCTCTTGGTGTATTATAGAAATATGGGAACGAGATTTAACAAATAGGTATTTTTTTTGTCTAGAACTTCTGTGTTAAAAGGGACTTTCCAACTGGAGTAATTCAATTATCTAAACTTACTAATCCCTTACAATTAGTCCACAGTTTCAGTTCGACTGAATGGAACAAGAGGCAGATCAAGGGTCAGCCGTGAATACATCGGCATTTCGAACATAATGAGAAAGTAAGTGTAAGTTTCTCGGGTCCCCTAAGATGATGATATCAACCTTTCTATAACCTTTGAGGCGCGTAACTTTTTACGAATATAATTAATGAGCATACGTAGTATAAGGATGTATCTACTTTAAGATATATACCCGAAAAGGGTAAAAGGTTAGTGCACTCAACATTGTGAGATTTTGCAAACTGCTATTAATTAATGAATAATTACCACACTTTGGAAACTTTAATAAATTTAATTAAAGATGGCGGGCTTTTGTGCCATTATAAAGTTTGGATATATTATCTGTAAACTTGCATAGGGCTATCCATATAGGAATATATTGAGAAACATTTACAAGTATCTCCGATATTTTACCATTTGATTTAATCAAATTGTCGTATTTTATATAAGACAAAAAACATTAATAGTTATCTTCGAAAATATTTATACAGATATCCGTTTCATAACACGCTGAATTCAAATGTCTATCTATGTGACCGTAAGCACAATAATTTATATTAGACTTATATTTTTTATTTCAAATTCGGATGTATGTAAAATAGCATGATTTAATACTCTCTACTGAGATTGGGCCATATCCATCAAGCATGGCTGTAATGGCTATTACATGCTAGGATGATTTACCCGATGATGAATAATAATAATATCTACTGTTCTAACTCCTTATCTCCATAATTATGTATTAAAAGTGTCCTAAAATACTTATAAATGTTATTTCATTTCCCGGGTAAAATAATAATTTTAAATTTTAATTATTCTCTGTAGTGTATCGAGGCTATACCAAAATTTGCGATTGGAATTTAAGTTCCCAGTTGTCTGAACAATGTGTTTGTACAATACCAGAATGTTTTGTACACTACAAGCGAAAAAGTTGAATGTAAACGAGCCGAAAAATCAGTTAACCTCCAAAAGACTCGAATAACTAGACATTTTCTTGAATACCCTAGACATTTTGTTGAATACTTATTTCTCTAAGTTTAAAGATGAGATGAATCCATTAAATATATACTGAATGAGTTATTACAGTTCGTTTCAAAGTTACAGCAACCTAAGGGTCGGTTTTTCAATGCGAGGTTAAGCACTTTATCATACAGATAAACTAACTAGACCTAGCCACACTGCTACCAACCAAAGGAGCTGCGTAACAACACTATTTCAGAGTTTACTTGAATATATATTAACTTTTTTTTACAAATATTTCTTGTTACAGCAGTTCGCTTACTTACTTACAGATATAGCAATGACTCAACAACCCCCTATCCCCGAACCAATAGAGATGGAACCGATGGGAAGATGAATCGCTTGGCTACCTTTGGTTACCTCCAAAGAACCAGTAGCTCCTAAAGCGATCTTGAACTCCATCTTTTGTCAATGATCTACTGGGTGTGGGGAACGCTGTGGTTGCCGAAAAGCCGGCATTCCATGCTCAGTGGTGTGCAGCACTTTCCATGATACGTGTAAAAATGGTGCACCATTAGACGACAATGTGGATGACGACGATGATGATGATTTTAATTTTGACTCAGCTGACTTTTAAAATGTTTAGGGTTAAGATGATATCTGTGTATTATTAATAATATAATATTTCTGTTGGTTTTAAATTCATTTAGTAATAAAATTTCATTGATGTCATTAAAATTCGATTTTTTTTCAAATTCGCGATTTTTCCTAAAAATATGGACACTTGTTCGCTAGAGGTTGTAGTTTTCGAGTTAATCAAGAAAAACGTGAAAATGGAACCTTCTATATTTCTCTACTAATATTCCATTTTAATGACTTTATTTGCAAAGCATATATACGTAATAATTGCTACAATTATAAAAACAGCAATTCCTGTTATCTCCATGAATGAATATTCAACTAGAGAAATCGATTTATTTCAGTAGATCTCCACTGTTTATAAAGTTTATCAATTCGTAAAAAAAAACAACTTGAGGAAACCTCCTGAAACAGGAATGTTTATACACAAAAGAATTGAGAAATTGAAGTTATGTATTAAATTTGGGGCGAAGTGTACATGAAAATATAAATCTTATAGGGCAAATAATAGAGGCAGATGATGCTATATCGTGATCGTCTATCATTTCCCTTTGAACATGTTGAGAAGGTAGGTTCATAAGTACGAGTATAACATGGTAATAAAGTTTTCTCATCTCATTTTGAAAAGGTTAAAGTAGACGTATAAGACTTTTCTGCCTTACCTTCATGCACACCAGGTTAATATAATATGAAATAAATTTCCAGATCCTTAAAGAGCCTCTATTGTTGTCTACTAACAAATCATAAATTTCATTGACTTGAGATATGGTTCGAGCATTAAACAGATTTTCCTGTCGACTTTCAATTTCAATAACGCAAATTCTTTTATTGTAAATGCTAAAAAGCAAATTTCATAGCAGTTTTGAAATCTTTTACCAAATATCTTCTGTATATCATAAATTAGATTCAAAGAGATTCAAATACGAGTAAGTTGAAAAGCTACTTATTATATTTTATTACACTTTGTTATTTATCATCGCTACTATCGCTACCTCTATTATAACTTTTTTTAAACGTCAAGCAATAGACTCTCACTCTCAAATAGTGGCTTCTGTAAGTCGGACAGACATGTCACCAATTCAGAGCTTAACGAGACTATGCCCCCCCCCCGTTTTCGAGGATGCTGAACAGGATGGCGGTGGTTTAAACTGTTTCCGAGTTAAACCCCACCCCCTAAACGGCCAAAAACCACCCCGCAAATGGGTTAACGCGGATACGCCGTCTCATACCGACTAAACCTGCGCCACCCCCCGTTTTCGAAGATGCTGAACACGATAGCGGTGGTTTAAACTTTTTTTGAGTCCACCCTGCCCCCTGAACACCCAAAGACAACCCCCGAAAGGAGTGAAACGCTGATACGCCGTTTCATACCGGCTAAACCTGCGTCACCCACCCTTTTCGAGGATCCTGAACACGATGGTGATGCTGGATCTTCTCCCCGAAGCAAACTAACCTCTCAAACGGTCAAAAACTACCCCTTTGATACCCGGTTTTATGAAGTGCACCGGATAATGACATTATGTTGTTGAATCTGATCCCCGAAATTCACATTAGCGAATCTGATACTGAAACGGCTGATGAAACCTGTGATGTTGAAGGATGTGATGTTCACTTCGAGGTATACGAACCCATTACTATATTACACAATTTAGACTTCATATTCGTGGTCAAAGCTCTAAGTAACAATTTTTATCAATTTGCGTATGTGCATGTCATTTAAAAAAATATTATGGCCACCATATTGTATCCGCCATCTTGGATTTCGATATTACGTAATTTGGACTTCAGATTCATGATCAGCAATCTCTAAAACCACTAAGTAACAATTTTTAACAATTTGCGCATTTACATGTCAATTAAAAAAAATATTATGGCCGCCATTTTGGATCCGCCATTTTGGATTACGATATTACGTAATTTGGATTTCAGATTCTCGATCAGAAACCTTTAAAAGTCCTAAGTAACAATTTTTAACAGTTTGTGCATGTACATTTCATTAAAAAAATATATTATGGCCGCCATATTGGCTATCTTGGTTTTTTGAATCGCAAAATTCAGAAATGAAATTAGAAACCAAAAAAAAAACCCCAAGTAACAATTTTTTATAATTTTAAACAATCTTTTGATAAAATTTTAATTTACTTTCAAAATTTATGTCCGCGATATTGGATTAGCCATCTTTAATTTTGAAATTTTAAAAGTAGTAATAGTTTAAAAAAAAATTTAAGTTTCATTAATTCCAGGCTTGGGAATTATCGTTTGTCCAAAAAGTGTCGCGTCTGAAGGACGCGACACCAGTTTTTTATTAAAGGGCGCAAGTCTCGTTCCCCCTCGTTCATGTATGGTTTTCCACTCCCAGATGGTTCTATATATATTTATGAGATGTTTGACAAACGAGGAAGGTAAAATCTGCACTTACCGCAAATTGATAAATAGATAGTCTTTATTTCAGTACTATATGTAATGAAATAAATGAACATTTGCAGCAAGTCAGGGTATAGTGGATTGTGTGAGTCGGACGAAAACCCGACTATTGTCTGATTCAATCAGATTAGTTCCCTCCTACCCCCCTTTTTCGATGATGCTGAACACCGTGGTGGTGGCAGAATTTGTCGTTGGGGTGACCCACCCTCGCAAACAGCCAAAAACCACCCACAAACGGGGGTTAACATGTATTATAATTGTCTGAGGGATTCTTGCTTGGTGAAATTCCTCTCCGGGGTGACCCACCCCCGTAAATAGCCAATAACAACCCTATAAAGAGGTGAGCGTGCGTTCTCAGCATGCCCCCAGGCAAAGCTCCCCTCCCTCCATTTTTGAGGATGCTACATAGGAAAAAACATTAATATATCACTTCGATCTCGTCAACAAAGTAGTCATCTTCATTTACTGTGGAGCTGAAAAAAGATGAATGTATATTTTTTGTACATATTTTTTGGGAAAAATAGGTTTATATAACAATTGAAACATCTGCTTTATTGAAGGGGTATTTTTTTGTCATTGAGGTGAATGGGTATCAAGCACTTGATTCGTGGTCCTCTCCGTGTTCGGCATGCTCGAAAATGGGAGGGAAACTTTTTTGTCCAGTGGTATGATGAGAGCACTCTCTGACCCCTTTGGAGGGTGGTTATTGGCCATTGAGGGGGTGGGCGGGTGCCAGGCATGCGTCCCAGGGTCCTCACCATAATTGACATGCTCGAAAACGGGGGATCGATAAGTTAGATTCCGTGAAATATTAACAATACGCATTTGACCCCGTTTGGGAGTGGTTTTTGACCGTTTGCAGGGGTAGGTCACCCCAACGAGAAATTCTGCATTCTCGAAAACGGAGGAGAGGAGTACTTTGGTTAAATCAGACAAATACACGAGAGTCCGAATAATATCATTTATTGATTAGCTTCAAAATAAGTACACATTATAGGTATTATGGAATTATCCTATCTAAGAAAATCTATATAATTCAATGAAACGCCTTCCCAAGTAGGGCAAGGACGAGTAAGGACTTTTGTTTCGCAACTACCATTCAATTGAGAGCGTGCATTAGAAATCGATTAGGTAAAAAGATTCACACAACTTCCTCGGAAGTTTACGTATGCACTTTGGTTTTAGGATCGACTGAAAATATAAAAATATTTTACATTCTCGAAATTTTGAGACACTCCTGGTTAGTTTTAGGGTTAGTTATTATATCATTCAAAAGAACGGAGTTCGATTTAATTTCAACTATATATGAGCTATCACAACTTTCCGCCTCAAGGCGTACCGGCCCTCACCGGCCCATGTGACACGATTTCGCCTTCGGGCGACTTCTTGGCAAATGGCCTTTTTGTCTTAGTTATGCACCAGGCGATTTTCTCTATAACTTTTCCATTTGGAAAGACCTGCATTTGATTTTCCTACTGTCGCTTTCTGCCGATGTCCCAACGTCCAACTGACGAGCCGCTGGATGAATCCAAATTTGTTTTATTCGAGAAACCGGCCTTGTCCATTTTTGCTAATTTTACCCTAATAATCGCCTATAGACGCTACGTGCCTTTGCCACATTTTTCGGTTTCGCCTTTTCAGTACGTCGCCTTTTGAATGATATCTACAATGACTGTATCTCCACTGTCATCACGTTTCGTGAAGCGATGGTACATTTTTGGCGTATTTCTTAAAAAGTGTATTATCTGCTTTTTCTTGCCAACAAAAATATTTTTGGCGCACTTTCGAAAAAGTATATTATATCCTTTTCCTGAACCAAAAATATACTTTTATTTTCAGTACACTTTCCATGACCATAATATATTTTCACTCGCATGGCCTGGACATAAACAAATTTCTCTAAGTAAAAAATTTCTGGGCGGCACGTGTTGTGCCTTTTTTGTCTTTTATGTTCTAATAGTCTAAATTTTTCTTAAGTAGAAATTTTTATTTATTCTTCGACTTAGATCGATTCTGGGATGTTCTATAACATAAACACGTAACAATATTTTTATCAATAAAGATTTTAAAGCATATTCTTTTTGAATTTGCCAACATTTTTAATGCTGGTTATTCTTTCTTGATACTAACTCAACTAGTCAACAAGTAGTATGAGAATCACGTAAGGCAACAATTTTTAAGTTAAATACGAATATCGGCATTTCTTTTTCTAGCATCAGCAGACTTGGGCCTATTTTGTTTCTCGGAACATTAACGGGTGAAAGATACCTCGAGTTTCTACAAAATGAGATATGGGATGAACTTCTGGAGGAATCATTAGCTCAATTTAGAAACTTATACTTTCAACAATATGGTGCTCATCCGCAGAATAAGGGAATTGTATTAAATCATCTCACTGAGACGTACGGTGAACAAATTATAGCAACTCGTGGTCTAATAAGGTGGTCTGCCATGTCCTTGGACTTAACCTGTTTGGATTTTTATTTATTAGTCCAATTAATAAGCCGGAAAATGTAGAAAAGTGGTGGAACAGCACCGATGTGAAAAATTCCTTTTTTCACGTGTTCCCTAGACCACCAGGAACATTCATCAGCATTAACTCCGAAGATGAGAAAGTTAGGAGGGTTTGAAGTGCCCCAAAAAGTAGCTGTCTTTAAAAAAATTATAAATTAATATCTCGCCTCAGAAATGGGCTCTAGGGTCTTTTTTGGCTCGCTGAACACCATTCCGAGGTCCAAATTGAGGAATACCATATTCCAGTATGGAATTCGTGCCATTTTTTGATGAAAATTCCACTTTTTCGGACGGAACTTTAAATATGAATATTGTGCTGCGGAAGTGTGCTCTAGGGTTTTTTTGGGTCGCTAATCACGATTCCGAAGTCCAATTGAGAAATTCCATATTCTAGTATGGAATTCGTGCCATTTTTTATGAAAATTCCACTTTTTCGGGCGGAAATTTAAATATGAATATTGTGCTGCGGAAGTGCGCTCTAGAAGGTTTTTTTGGTTACTGATCACGATTCTGAGATCCAAATTGAGAAATTCCATGTTCCAGTATGGAATTCGTGCCATTTTTTGATGAAAATTCCACTTTTTCGGGCGGAAATTTAAATATGAATATTGTGCTACGGAAGTGTGCTCTAGGAGATTTTTTGGGTAGCTGATCACGATTCCGAGGTCTAAATTGAGAAATTCCATATTCCAGTATGGAATTCGTGAAATTTTTTGATGGGCGGAAATCTGAATATGAATATTGTGCTGTAGAAGTGTGCTCTAGGATGTTTTTTGGGTCGCTGATCATGATTCCGAGGTCGAAAATGAGAAATTTCATATTCCAGTATGGAATACGTGTCATTTTTCAAGTCGAATTTCATTTTGAAGAAAAAAAATTATGTATGAATATTGCGAATATTTCAAAATAATTTTTCTAGTCAATTTTACTTTGAAGATAAAAGTTATGTATGAATATTACGAGCATTTCAAATTAATATACACGGCAATTTTATATTGTGCTGGTACAAAAGGTGGTATTCTGTGAGATAAAATAGTTCTTAATCATCATTATTTTTTTATATAATTTACACCATCTAAATCAATCATAATCTGAATCATATTCGAGAACTGGTAATTCGGGATTTGTTGGTTCTTCTTCAGTGTCACCTTCATCTTCCTGTTCATCCGATATTTCAGCCGGGCAAATCGATTCATTTTCCGTTACGTCTGCAGCTCCAGATGCCTCGCAATTATTGCAATTATTTCCGTGGCAAAATTTCCAAGTTTAAGAACAATATACGCCATTCTTGCGACAACCACAAGCTACTCCGCATCCAGTTTGGCAGCCACATATCACAGCATCCATAATCTTTTTTGGTGCAGGCGGTTCGGTCATCCTTACGGGATGCAAGACGCCGTCGATCAATTGCCAACCCCAATCAGTTGGATTCAGTGTTGTGGTTCTGTTATGATGAGAATCTGTTAAGAAGCCGATCCAAGATTGCATTTGGTAGTACACCCGTTTAAGATGTTCTCTGAAACCATCCACGGTGGGAGGCAACGTGGCTATATTTACCGTATTCTTCTTCGTTGATTTCATATTTTGTGCATTTTTTTTTAAAGCATTATATCTGATAATAGTTATGTTAATGCTATAACTTTCTAAATTTATACAAGTGTATATTTCCGATCATAAATCGGAAACGGATGATGCGTGCGATGAAGAAGGAGGCAATAGCATTGAATGTGATGTTCATTTCGAGGAATATGACATGTAACTCTCTTTGTACGCGCCCTAGGTTATATTAATGTTTTGTAAAAAATATTATATTGTACTCAAAATCATGTCCTGTATATATAATTCATTAAAAACAGAAATTTTTACCATTAGTATTCTCTTCCTTATATTCCATTTTAAGGAACATAAATTTCAAATCCTTGCGAGGATGGATTCATTTTTGATGAGGATGTAAAATGAACAAATGGTGACTTTGAAACCACTCCCACTTAATATGCAAATTAGAAAATAAAAAAAACAAATTTTCCACCCCCTGGAGTGTGTCACAATTCTCTCTTACCTCTGTCCCTGATCAGAATCCTCGAAAACGAGGGTAAACGTCTTTAACAATAAAAAAATAGGAAACAATTTTATACCCCCTGACAGGGTAGATTCAACTCCTAAGGGCGATTGCGGTCGACTACCTGATATCACCTTTCACCATCTGTTATGTCCCCATGAAAAAACAAAGAATCCCTGCAAAAATAGTCGATGCCAAGTTGTCATATCAGAAATAAGCAAAAAGGGGTGGTTTTTGGCCGTTTCAGGAAGGAGGTGCTTATGACTAAAAACTTTTTTCACCCTAGTATTCGTGTTCAGCACCCTCGAAAACAAGGGGAGGAATAGATTTCATAACTTTAAATTTAATTATATATTATAAACATACACACACATATAAACATAAATATATGCACAAATATAGACAAACACATATACATATAAAAAACATAGACAAATCTAATCAACAGTACTTCTGATGAGATATTTGGAATTACTTGAATTAGACCGCGAATTCGTATTCAGTGAACCAAACGATATAGCAGGGCACATTTTCGAAGAAAAACGTTAATATTTAAATTTTTTCTAAAAAAATGGAATTTTCCATGGCACGTTTCCATATAATATGGAATTTCTCAATTTGGACCTAGGAATCGTGATCAGCGACTCAAAAAACCTCCTAGAGCACACTTCTGCAGCACAATATTCATATTTAAATTTCCGCCCGAAAAAGTAGATTTTTCGTAAAAAAATGGGACGAATTCCATACTGGAATATGGAATTTCTCAATTTGGATCTCGGATTCGTGATCAGCGACCCAAAAAACGTCCTAGAGCCCATTTCCGAGGCGAAATATTAATTTTATAAATTTTTCAAGACAGCGCTACTTTCTCATCTTCGGAGTTAATGCAGGGGTCAATGCTGATGAATGTTTCTGAAGGTTTAGGGAACACGTGAAAAAAGGAATTTTGCTGTTCCACCACTTTTCCACATTTTATACTTGTTTCCGGCTTATTAATTGGACTATATAGGGATATCTCAAGAATAAAGTTTTTTTATTTTATAGCAAAATTACAAGGAAAAAATATAAAATATATTATAAAAAATAACAACTGGTTAGAAATTTATAAAAATCACCACACATGTTTAAAATTTCATCCTGAATCCAAAAATGAAATAATATACAGGGTGTTCCATTTGAAAATCAAAAGTTAGGGCCATTTACGAGGCCATTTATAACCTTGGTCTATATAATAAACTTGGTCTATATCACAAGACAGGTATTTCATGCCTAGGTGATCAGATTAAGTTCTGTTTTTTTTTCTTTTTGTACCTATTATATATTGTGTGAAATTAATATATACCTGATGTTTGTAATATTCCAGAAATAAATTGATTTTATTTGATTTGATTTCCGACGAAACCAGAAGTGGTGTAAAATTACTCCATATGTCAAAAAATGCAGCTTTCTAAATGGCTCTAGATCCCCTAGTTTCATTTCGATATGTTAAAAATAAAATAGCTATAAGGGTGAGCCACTACTTTGTGGCACCCGGTATATCGTTCTTACAAGTAATAAAAATATTTACACTTTTAAAATTTAAGTCTCGAGCTAGACATAAAATGAGCGCTAACTCTGGTTACTTCCTAAATAAAATTGCACGTTAAATACATATAATTTTATAGTATTTTTCATTGGAGATAAAATTGTAAAATGATTCACCGATTTTCCAATAAAATTCAATCAAACGTAAACGTCGATGTCTGAAAGATGTGCTTAATAAAAACTATTTTACGAACACATAACTCCGCCACATCACAAAGTTTCCGCTTGTAAAACTTTGGAGGCATTCAATGGATCGTTTTGGTTTTATGACAATCGTCTGGGCTGCTTGTTGGTCTGTTGAATTTCATACAGATTCGGGACGTTGACATGCTGGTAATAAGCCTATACATATATGTTACGCGCTAAAGCCAAACAAATCCGACAGTAGATATAAATCCAAAGAGTTTTTTTAAACCGATTACAACATAATTCGCTTTTTGCGCCTAGTATTCATCTAAATCACTGCCGATTGACTATTAGAAAGCCATTGGCATATGACAATTAAGATACATTGCTTCCGAATTAATGAAATAATTTGGTGTAAAAGGATTTATCTTTTTTAAAGCCCCCAAAAAGATACAAAAGGTATTCTATAAAAAACGATATTTTAAAAGCAAAATTCGTAAATAAAATAATGGACTTGAAATAAAAAATAACTATTTAACAATAACAAGCAAATGGTTGCAGCACAATTTTTTAAAAGTGAACTGGAATCAAACCAACATTTTCTCAGACTAAAATCGCCCCAACGACATTCACGATTGAGTGTTAGGCTTGCTATCATTCTAATCTTTTAGAGCGAATTACTTGTGTTTCATTTTTAAACTTAAGTGAAACATAAGGGCACAAGCGCTCGAATATTTATCATCTCGGACCTGCAGGGCATAATCAGTTGTCCTGAACTCTCCGCTAACATTGAAGCTACATCTTCCGTCAACACTACAAATCGACCCTGAGAGCTACACCCAACCCAACCAAATTCAAAGTTTTAGGCGTTGTACCGAAGCCAAACCACTAAAAGCAATCCAAGGGTGAGTTTCCTATTACAATACACAATAAAGCTTAACGTTAAAAAATAGAAAATAATCGGTATATTACGAAATAAGAAAGATATCAAAAATTTAAGAACTAGTGACTAAAAAAATGCACGTCAAAAAAATATCAAAACATTTTTGTGGAATCTCGGTAGTCACAAAGTTTGGTAAAAAAAAGCGCACTTTCTTTCACACCCTGTAGATAATCAGGTGCTATAAAATAAAAGAATCGGGCAAAACTCGCTGTTTCACAAATACATTATCTCTTAAATCCAGAAAACCGCATATTGATATCTATTATCTTTCTCAAAAAACCGCTGCCCAAGGAATCACTACTTCCACATCCAGATTTTCTATCCAAGTCACTCACAACGAAACAATTTTGTATGTGGAAATAATTGCTTAAGGAACTTTAATAATATAATATTTGAAATCCTCCACCCCAAAAACCTATAAAAAGATACCCCACATCGGTAGTGGGGTGGGGGTGGTAGTGGGGGTGGTAGTGGGGGTGGATGAAGTAAAAAAATATTTTGAGGTTTCTGGTTCTTATACACACACTAAATCACAATTTTTTTTCATCACCTTTAATAATGGGGTGGGGGTGGTAATGGGGGTGGCTAATGCCAAAATTTTTTTCGAGACCTTTGCTTCTCTTTAATATACTAAATACCAATTTTCTGGACTCTTACCTGCTTCATTCACCTAATTACCCCAAATTTACCCCAAGTTACCCCCAACCCTTCGATGGAACAAGATGAAAATATAATCTAGTTCCAGATCACGTTAAAATACATACGTGTACCAAATTTCAAGTCAATATCTTAAACGGTTCCAGAGTAAACGTGCGCACAAAAAAAGTTACAGACCGACAGACAGACAGAAATTTTTTTTTTCGCTCAAACTTAAAATCTCGACGTTTCATGACATTCTAAGCCTATTTGAACAATACAAATTTTTAAAAAATGTTTTGTCGTTACTATACTTCCACTGGATGTGGAAGTAAAATGTGGATTTAAATTCAACCTAAAAATTCGCATGGTCCGTTTCAATTGGCCAGCAGTTTGTTTAGTATTTGTGCTTCAGTACATACCACCTTCTGTTACGACTTGCTGAGGATATATTTGCCAAGACAGATGATGCTGAAGTCTGTACTGAAGAAAATATAGCAGACAATGTCTAAAAAAATAGATGTAATAATTTGACACAATTAAGAAGACGCATAATGAATTAAACAATCAGGCTAAACCTAGTATTGTCAAATAAATATTGCGCCGTCGAAAAAGCGTTAGATACATTAGGTATTACCCGAAGACAATCATCATCCTGCGATCGTAGTATATTTGACAATATATTTTTCGAAAGGCAGATTTCATAGGGTTGTATGAAAGTTTAACTCATATAGACTGGAGCTTTTTAAATAGATATACCGATGTTGACAGTTCTTGCGACTCTTTTTATACAAAATTGTATGAGTTGCTTGATACCTTTGTACCCAAAACCAAACCTCATAGACGAATGTACCCACCTTGGTTTAGTGCTATCATTATAAAATGTATCCGTCTTAAATATAAAGCCTGGAGAGACTATAAAAAATATAAAGACCCTGTCGCGTTACAAGAATTCCAATTTTTGAGGCAATGAATTAAAGCTGACATAGAAAACTCTTATAAAGAATATTGTAGTCGTATCGAAAGTAATATAAAAAATAATCCTAAAGAACTATGGCATTTTCTTAATAATAAAAAAAATAATATTGGTATGCCAAACAATATGATATATAATGATAGTATGATAAACGACCCAAAAAACATTGGAAATGCTTTTGCAGACTTTTTTCAGAGTTCCTATATAGATAGCACTCATTTTGAAGTTACCTCTCAAAATACCCTAACAGATAGCATACATCTAAAGCAATTCACTGAAACTTAAGTACTTAACTGTCTCAAAAAATTTAAACCCAAAGGTACTGTTGGCCCTGACAAAACACCTGCTTTCTTCCTACGAGACTGTGCATGTCTTCTCGCAATACCACTTACCATAATATTTAATCTCTCCATTAACACATCTACATGTCCCTCTTCTTGGAAGTTCTCTAAAGTAATACCCGTATACAAGAAAGGAGGGAAAAACCAATTTGAAAATCATAGACCTATTACTATTATCAACAACTTCTCTAAATGCCTTGAAATGCTTCTCCATTATTTCCTTATTTTTCATTAAAAAAACAAAATCACAACTAAACAACACGGTTTCATGAAGGGAAGATCCACAACTACGAACTTATTCTGTATAACGCAATTCATAGCTGATACATTTGACACCGGTCTGCAGGTGAACGTCATATACACTGACTTCTCGAAGGCATTCGATACACTCAATCATGGTATTCTGCTTAACAAATTAGATCATTTTGGCCTGTCAAAAAATCTGCTATATTTTTTCAAATCTTACCTTGAAGATAGAAAACAGTTTGTACAATGTTGCGGTCAACAATCTACTGAGATAACTGTCACTTCTGGGGTCCCTCAAGGGTCTATACGGGGACCATTATTGTTTAATATATACATTAATGATATTATAAATGAAGAAGCAAATTGTTTATTGTACGCGGATGATATGAAAATATACACTGCTATTAAGTGCTCTGATGACTGTATTAAGTTACAAATAGCATTAAACAAAATAAATAACTGGTGTACATCAAACAGTCTGCCTCTAAATCCTACCAAATGTAACGTAATGTCCTTTTCTCTGAAACAAAATATCATAAAATATGATTATTCCATTGATGAAGTTTACTTGCATAGACCTAACATTATCCGTGACCTTGGCGTAATTTTCGATCCTAAACTATCCTTTACTGACCATATAAATGATATAGTAACAAACTCCTTCAGCCTCTTGGCTTTGTGATACGAAATACACGCGAATTTAATGATATAAATACCATCAAGTTATTATACTGCGCTCTTGTTAGACCTCGCGTTGAATCTGCTTTCATCATATGGTGTCCTCACTATAATATTCATGTGCAAAATATATAAAGAGTTCAGAGACGTTTCCTAAAATATCTCAGTTTCAAGGACGATAATTTATATCCACCAATTGGACTTCCACATAATGAATTACTGTCTAGACATCGCCGTATTATAACCCAACTAGTTTTCTTATGCAATCTAATAACAAATGACATTGACAGTGAGGAGATTCTCAGCCAGTTGAATTTCTCAATTCCTCATGTAATCCTACGGCAATCTCCTACTCTCAATCTCCAAACACCCCGTATTAATGTAATGAAATTCTCACCGCTTCATCAAATTTGTAACAATTATAACTCTGTCCAAACCAAGTTTGATCTGTTCAACTGCAGTATAGCCTTGATAAAAAACCTAAAATTATAGTGTGTACCGATGTTTATTATATCTGAACTTCTAATAATTTAGCGACACTTAGTTTTTAGTCTTTAGCACTCTTAGTACTCTTTTTTAGTACTTTTTTTGTTACTGATTATTAGTTATTAGTATTGTTAGTATTGTTATAAATATCACAACACTGTATTGTACCCATTCAGTAATTGGTGTTATGCTGTTGAATGGTGCAAGTTGAATAAAATAAAATGAAATAAAATAAAATAAACAATAATCCTGAAATATGTTTGAAATTAAATAAAATTATTTAACGGAATAACATTGTATTCGGAAAAAAATTAAAATATATTGAATATTTAAAATATAGTGTTAGGTAATTCGATTATTTTGTTTTCCGTTTCTAGAGTTTCCTCTAAAGTTTCTTTAAGAACATTCTCAATTAATATTAATTGTTATATATTTCACTGCGAACCGATTTAAAATTGCTTTAATGTTTTCAAAAAATATATAATAGTATATTATGCAACGACCATTTAATGATAGCTATTAAGTCAGGAGCATGAGAATTATGACACGAGCCGTAGGCGAATGTCATAATGAATTCGAGTGTCTTAGTTGCCATTAAATGTGAGTTGCATACACTATTTTTTCTACGACCAGTCATAATGAAATAGAAAATTAACACTTTATTTCTGAAATTGCTATGTAAATATGACATGACAAATGACTTGTCAAAATTGATAAATTTTAGATCTGTCAGATGTTCAAGGCAATAGTTGATATTGACAGAATATTGCTGTCTCTCGCATTTCCATTAGCTATAAACTTGTATCTTAATGGAAAATTCGTATCTTAATGAATCTCATTAAAGTACAGGTAGGTAATGTCTAATAAACGAATTAAGGCATGGGGGTAAAAAAAATATTTTCAATTGTTTTATCCCCCAACGGTTTTTATCGAATTATCTTCAAAGAAACTCTCTCTGTACACCCGAACCAGTATAATAGTAACATAATCGATGAATATTTACATTCTGTTGAAATTTCTCGACCAAGAAATAATTTTATATCAATACAAGCGCTCTTTCTGCAAATTTCATTTCTTAAATAAACAACGCCGATATGATTTATAAATACTCCTTTTTACAGCTCTACACTACTGCTTTATATAGAAAACAATGAAGTACGTGATGTTTATAAACCAATAATGGAATGTTAAATGGCTTGTTCAACATTGTTTTCAGGTTTATATTAATTAAAAATACATTTTCTTCGTCTCCATTTTATATGAGAAGGAAATTACTATTACATAGTGGAATTTTAAATGGATCATCTTGAAAGTATCGAAATATACAGATAATGTTTTCTATTTTTAACAGACATTAAAAAAAAATAGGGTCATTGCTAAGAACACCGACTTCTGGAATTTCTCCAATTTTTTTGCAGAGATGTGTTCATAGACAATATAGTAATAGTTTCTGATAGTTGAAATGTTGTGCTTATTTTGGAAAACTACCCTCTAACATAAGGGTAGTTTTGAAAAAAAAAGTAGTATACTGTCCTTGCCCTAAATAATTTTATTTATGGCAAGGACAATAATTTTTTTTTGAGAATACCTCTTTTGTAGGGGTAGTTTTCCAAAATAAGCACTGCATTTCAGAAACGATTACTATAACGTCCGTGAACACATCTATGTAAAAAAAAATTTGAGACATTCAAGAAGTCGGTGTTTTTAACAATTACCAAGTTTAGAAAGGATGAGGTTTGCAATTCGGCCCGCATGCATATGTTTCTTTTTTATATATGTTCAATTACGTTCATTAAAGCGATTAAAAATGCTTTTTTTTTGTTTTGTTCACTTTGTAACCATTTTTCATCGCTTTTGTCTAAAATAGCATTGAAACGCCTACATAAATTCAGATTCAGCTCATAAAAATACATACTGATATAAGGGTTCTGACCTTTGGGTTTGAACTTTTTTTTTGTGGATGTGCCTGTGTTATTGCTCTCAATTTGTTTAAGCGATTTCTGGGAGATCTTCAAACTATTGATTATGACTCCATTATAGTTTCATCAAGCCACGTCTAGTATAAGGTGAGCCAAAATTAGAAGCATTGTTTTTGGTCATGACAAGTTAAGATAAGTGTCAATGAATTTGCAACCTTTTTCAGTGTGGCTCCTTCCAGTGATGTATCTTTGCGTAAGATACTACCACAACAGTTTTGACTTCAAAAACTTCATAATATCTGGGAAATTCTTTTTTTCGAAAATACGAAAAAATTTTTTTCTCAATCAAGTGAACTAATTTGTTTGTATTTTACGCATGTATGTAAACTTACTCGTGACAATTTATTAATGATATTTTCAGGATATCTTTTCATGAAGGAAAAAAAAAATTGGAGATTTTCAATTTTTTTAAAAATTTAAATACGTACTTACACGTTAGAAATACCCACCATTTTTTAAATTAATTATACACCATGCAGTAAGCTACAACATATATTTTTCACAAAACTTTATCAAAAGGGTAACGTAGTGAAATTGGAAAAGATAATGTCAGGAACATAAAAGAATTTTAATAACATGGGCGTATGAAGAACTTTGTGAAGCTTTTAGCTTTAAATCAGTTTAAATCAGCTCTTAAAGGATGTTTTGACGTTTAATTTTGTTCAATTTTACGCTCTGAATTAATTTTTTAATAATTGCACAAAAGGAATTTATGGAACTGATAATTCGAGGTTTTGCCGAAGGCGCCGGGTGTAACAACATATCTTTAATTTTCATATTTTGAAGTTCATGATATATTATGAGACCATTCAAAAAATACGTTCGCCTTCCGAGGTAAAGGTAAAATGTGACAAAATGATCGATAGGAGAGTATATGAAAAGTACTCACAAAAAAATGAAAAATAACTAAAATAAATTCGTGTATAGTTGTCTTCAGATTTACTACGCACTCAAAAAATGTCGGCGCCTTTGAATTTTACCGCACCGTCAAAGATGCCGACATTTTTTACACGAATAATAAGTGTGTATCATCTATAAGTACGTATTTAAATTTTTTTAAAATTCGAAAGCATCAAATTTTTTTTCTTCATGAAAAGATTTCCTGAAAATACCATTAACAAATTATTACGTGTAGATTTACAATATATGTGAAATGCAAATCAAATTGGTTCACTTAATTAAGAAAAAAAAAACTAAAAAACTAAAAACTAATCAAAAACAGTGTAAAATTGATTTTAATTACATGGAATTAGCTTTAACGCCACTGTCATTATATAATTACAATAGGTGAACACAAACAAAAACTATGATAAATAAAAGGCACGTTAAATATGATTTTTCATTTTGAGCTTAAAAACAATGTTGAAGTTAGCCAATTAAAAAACGTTATTATTCTTAATATCACTCACGCTTGTAACATTTGTGAAATACCCCATTAAACGAACATTCGTCTGCAAACCTCCCCTCCGATAAAACTTAAAAAGAAATTCTGTTGAGTACATTGTCACGAGATAATGAAATTGAAATACTAAATACCTACAAGTTATTTTTCATTTTTTTGTGAGAACTTTTCCTATCGTTCACTTCGTCACATTTTTTCCTCCCCTCTGAAAGCGAAAGTATTTTTTGAATGGCCCCAAAATATATCATGAACTTCAAAATATGAAAATTAAAAACATGTTACACGCAAAATCACGAATTATCAGTTTCATAAATTCCTTTTGTGCAATATTAAAAAATTAATTCAGAGCCGAAAATTGAACAAAATAAAACGTGAAAATATCTTTGAAGGGCTTAGAAACTGAACTAAATCTAAAAGCTTCATAAAGCTCTTCATACGCCAATGGCATTATAGTCTAAGAGCCAGCGACAGATTTTCATGACCAAGTCCCTCTCAAGCGGTAATTAGTGGAATGGATCAGGGAGTTGTATTATAAAGCCTCGTGAACGTCAGCTGCGGTTCCGTGGGTGGGATGAGCGGCGGTAGCCTCCCTCGCACGGAGAAAAAAAATATTTTTAGTCATTTCCTCCTGACTAAAAATTTGTCAAACTATAGCTAATCCAATATCTTGAAGAAAAAAAAAAGTCAGCTGACTATAACATGGTGTATTATACGTCAGCTGGTCGCTTGAACATGAAAAAAAATTATAGATTCAATGATTTCCTCTCAACTAAAAATTTACCTGATGATAGCTTATATGCTACTGTGAATGAATATAAATGTCAGCTGGCTGTACCTCGGTGGAAAGAGCGTCAGCTGATACCTTGAAAGTTGTAACGCAGAAGTTAGGCGGGAGCACAATTAAGTAGGGTTCGTTTCTAAAGAAATATTGATGAACTTTTCTCCTAATTGCATATCGATCGAAGTCATCCACCATATCAACAATTTTTTTCTGGTTTTGATTGGTTTCTGGCACCGAAAATTTATGGTTAGTGGTATACTCTCTAACAATTTTGTAAACACTGCGGCCACACACTCCTGTCATATTTGCCACTTTGTTTACAATTTCATCTTTGAGTAATATAGGATTTTCTTGAATCTCATGCTTATACACGCTTAAAATCATTTCCTTGGTCTTTACGTCGAAATGAGACTTTTTCGGCCTTTATTTAAGAGCAGACAAACAAATTTCTGTGGGCTCATCAGCTGTATCCATGCTACTAGATATTTTTAGGTGTCCTTGATATATTTGATACACCGAAAAAGTATTTAAACAAAACACAGAGTCAAAGTCTTGGTATATGCCCGAGAGGCAAACACACTTATTTAATATAGTCTGAAAGCATATAAATAAAACACAATAATCATATCACAAGGTACGGTATTTACAAAGATGCAATTTAAACAATGACATGAAAAGTAAACAGAAACATGTACAACGATGTACTTCCAACTGAGTCTGAGTACGCACCTGTACCGAAACCGCGATGAGTGTTATCAGCAGTTTATGGCCATTTGACCAATAGCATTACAGAATCCAGCACGCGAGTAGGCGGTCACAATAGAATGCGTAGTCAGTGGTAGAGAGTGTTCAAAAAGAATTAGTATAGTGACCGTTAAACACAAGTTGCCTAAAAAGGGTATTGATGGCTCTTCTCTACCACCGTGCAAATCGGAGCTATATCAGCAATTTTTAAGAGCATGTTACATAGCTCAAATTTGGTCGCACGCACACCTGAAAGTCCCAACTACTGATGAACCTTCAGACTATGGCTGGGTAGAAATCGACAACAGATTTGAATTCATCTGGTTTTCTGGAACTCAGTTACCAGAGTCGATTGAAGAAATAACTATTCAGCCCGAAAAAGATAACATTTTTTTGATCATTTTGATTATGTTACACTAAATATGCATCTTAATATTTTTTTTAAAATTTTGGTACAGATGATGATGATGAAGACATTATGGCAGACAGCTCTGACAGCGACTCTGACAGTGAATCAGAGAGCGATGAGAGTGACACAAGCCAAAGCGAGAACGAAAATGATTAAATTACATTATTATTTTTAATCACTTCTTTATAATTAATGTTATTTATCGAACAGCTAAGTTACAATAAACTATAAATTGATTAATTTACTATAATGTCAGGAACATATTTCTTCAGTTATTCAATTATAGACTTATTAGTTTTAAAGTATCTATACAGAATATTGATTTAATCGGAACACTCATATCGGAGCGTAATGCCGAATAATTTAAGACACGTCATTTCCTTCCGGATAAAAATTTGTAACCTGATTGTTAATATACTTCTGAAATTAACAAAAAAAAATCAGGTAGCAGTAAGTCGATGGAAAACACGTCAGCTGGTGCATTTAAATAGGCGATAGATGCTCCCGCCTAACTTCTGCGTTACAACTTTCAAGGTATCAGCTGACGATCTTTCCACCGAGGTACAGCCAGCTGACATTTATATTCATTCACAGTAGCATATAAGCTATCATCAGATACATTTTTAGTTGAGAGGAAATCATTGAATGTATAATTTTTTTTTCATGTTCAAGCGACCAGCTGACGTATAACACACCATGTTATAGTCAGCTGACTTTTTTTTCTTCAAGATATTGGATTAGTTATAGTTTGACAAATTTTTAGTCAGGAGGAAATGATAAAAATATTTTTTTTCTCCGTGCGTGGGAGGCTACCGCCGCTCATCCCACCCAGCGCAGCTGACGTTCACGAGGCATTATGATACAACTCCCTGATGCGTCTCACTAATGCGTCTCACTAATTATCGTTCGAGAAGAAATAATTGATCAAATTTCCACCTGGCTCCCGGTCTATTAAAATCCTTCCATGTTCCTGACAATTTTTCCAATTTGACTACGTTACCCCTTTGATAAAGTTTTGTGAAAAATATATATTGTAGCTTATTGTATGCTGTATAATTAATTTAAAAAATGGTATGTGTCCCTAACGTGTACGTATTTAAATTTTTCAAAAAATTCAAACGCCTCATTTTTTTTTTCTTCATGAAAAGATATCCTGAAAATATCATTAATAAATTGTCACGAATAGATTTACAATATATGTGAAATACAAACAAATTGGTTCACTTGATTAAGAAAAACATTTCCCAGATATTATGAAATTTTTGAGACCAAAACTTTTTGTGGTAGTATCTTACGCAAAGATACATCACTGGCGGGAACCACATGCAAAAAGGTTGCAAAGGCACGGACCCTTAACCTGCGACGGCCTTTGGCAAATGCAAATGATAAAAAATATTTATAATAGCATTTTTTTACAAACCATAGGGTATTATTGTTCAGTGATATTGCATTATAGTTTTTCATCATGGCATAAGCAGTGCACAGTGGGTGGAACTCTCAAAAATTAGATAAAATTAAAATTTCTTCGAAACTTCATTAAAATTTATAGTGAGCCATCTTCGGTACAGTTGATACCTAATCTTTGAAAATTCAAAATGGCGAATGTAATATGACTATTATAATTACAACATTTCAGCAAATGTTCATGAAGTTTGGTACTTGAATATCTCAGGATTCTCTGATAATGAATCCGATGCTAAAGCTTAAAAATTCAAAACGACGGATATTTTCTTTTACTATATAGAAGCTAAATAGGAGACCACTAAAGAGGGTGAAATAAATTTACTGAAAAAATTCGGTTCAATTTTTTCAGTAAATTTATAGTTTTCAGCAATCTTTTTTTTGAAACTCAATTTTCTTCTTCAATTTTTTTATAGTTCCATAAAGAAGTATACTTGCAATCAATTAGTCACTCGGTGATTTCGTTATTTTGATTATTGATAAGCTATTCTTGACTTTAGTAATTTTCAAAAAAATATTGTCTACTAGCAACAATGCAATATATCCCAATCTAAATAATTCAAAATAAGTAATAAAATTTATAAAATTAATATCATAAATAAAAATAAAGGAATATGTGAAAGTATTTACACAAAACCTCGCACAAAACTTCCCTCTGTGTTTAGCATCATTTATTTATTCATTATTTTTCTGTTGGATGACAATCCTGTGTGTTTTTTTACTGAAAGTATTTTAGATTTTCCCCTTTTAATGGTGAGAACTACATTCCAAATATTATTTTCTTAATTAATTATTTTTTAAAGTGACCACCCTGTATATTTTTTACTAAAAGTATAATGAATTTCCTCCTACGTAACTGTGTTAACTACATTCCAAATATTATTTCCACCACCACTTATTACTATTAATTATTTTTAAGGTTACCACTGTCTATATTTTTTGTACTTTTCTTCTATGACAGTTGCATGATCTACATGCAAAATGTTATTGTCCATCATCTCATTTTTTCATTGGTTATTTTTTTTAGGGTGTCCACCCTGTATAACTTTCACTAAAAGTATATCCCATTTCTTTGCTAGACAGACTAATAGGCTCACTGAGATTATATAAACAGCTAATATCATTTTTATTTTTATTGTTGACAGTCGGCAATGACCAACTGCAGCTTTGACTCGTTTGGTAATAGCACAGCCCCACAAAAAAAAATAAAAGTTCAAAGCAGCGAACCAGACCCATGTATTCCTATGTATTTTCGATAGCTGAATCCGAATCCGGGGTCGAAAAAAATCGTACACCCCCAAAATCATTAGCTAGAGCCAAAAAATACCCCTGAAAAGGGGTATTTTTGGCCCCTGAAAAGGGATAAAAAGAAGATTAAGCTACCAGAATAGTTGTTACTTCTTAATCAATCGAATTATACAAAT
The DNA here is from genome assembly GCA_936432065.2 of Rutpela maculata. Classification (NCBI taxonomy): domain Eukaryota; kingdom Metazoa; phylum Arthropoda; class Insecta; order Coleoptera; family Cerambycidae; genus Rutpela; species Rutpela maculata. Next base: position 61,504,719 of record OW386285.2, read on the forward strand.
TAAGGTTAAACAGCAGCGTACATACAATAGATATGAAACACACCCCCGGGGAGGGGCGAAAACTAGCCCCCATATATAAAAAAATCGATCCAAAACAGCAATGACTGCTAGAAAAGCTCGAAATCTCTAAGTTTTGTTAAAGTGTTAAGAAACTACATCAGGTCCGACGTAATCTTCATAAACTGCCCCTATATGGATGAGAACAACCACTCTTAAGTTCAAAGGACACGAGAAAAACAAGAAAAAACGTAAAAGCCAACAGGATTTCTATTTCCATAGATGGCTATGATTGGCTGAAATTGCGTAGTACTCTAAAATAGAACCAGAAACTTACGTACCATCAACATCCTACACTGTCAACCCTCAACCCTCATGGGTCTGGTTCGCTGCTTTGTGGGGCTGTGTAGTTAATTGAAACAAATATTTGAATAACATTTTAAAATAACATTGATGTATCACCTAGTCCATGTAAAGTTTGCTCGAACCTGAGAGACCCATTGTATTATAGTTACGATATCTTGTTCACGGGGCGAGCGTAGAGGCGACTTCAATGTGAATATCAGTCGATATTCCGTTGAAGCAACGTCGAGCGCGGTTAGTACTTGGATGGGCTCCCATTTTGGGAAATACAGCGTTCTCGTCTCACCTTCTAGAGGCTTGTATATCAGTGTATACTCGGAAGTTACGTAATTTCAGACGAGGATTACGTAGTGGATATACCATCCTTCGGAGGGGATGTAAAGCAGGCGGTCCCTTGTCTATTAAATGTTAGGCAAGTAAAAGATCCCTACTCTTCTTAAGGGAAGAGGTTCGGCAAAATTTCCAGGTTGGGGGTAGCTCGTCTCCTGGCGTCGGTGATAGGCCCTGGTAGCGGAAATAGGCCGACGTTAAACAGTTAAAAAAATATATATATCTTGTTCATCTTTGTATTTTTATAAGCTTAATGAAGAATCTTACTAATGTGTCTAAAATGTCTAAAATGATTAAAAGGACAGATATACAAGGTGTAATTTCACGTCATTAAAAAAAACTGGTAATGTGGACCGACTAGACGAACATAAAACCTATATGACTTTGTCCTCTAGGCCAAAAATTTTAATGTTGAGGTAGGAGATATTTGAGAACGACTGCTTTTCTGGGTCAATGGACGTATATAGCTCTGAATCATAGCAGTTTCTTAGTTGCTTTTAGAAAGTCATAAAAAAAGTGTAAAGCCTTGTGTCCTCGCCGGGGCGCGGCCTCAAAGCAAGAAGTGCGGCACTTCGATGGGACCGCTTTGAACCGAACTTTTTATACCAATTATAAAATGTAAATAATTCGTTATCTCTTTCTGCAGTACCACAAGCACAGGATGCCCGCAGGGGTTTAAACAGAGGATTTCGTTACACGTGTGTTTTTTAATTTGGAACGATTTTATTGGAGCTTTTATTTTTGTTTATAATTTACAAAATTTAAATGTGATTTATTAACATTTATTACTGTGTTAGAAACTTTAAAAACGAGCAATAATTTCATGAAATTGGAAAACGAACAGTTAGACGTCCGAGATACGAACAGAAAATAGTTGTGTTTTAAATTACGAAAAATCTATTTTTTTTAACGAATTTCGCGCATAATTTTTTCCAATCAGATACCGAAAACTAAAAATCGAATCTTTGGTCTCTATGGAACTCAATGTAAACAATAATAAACAGATCAGAACAAAACAGGGAATAAGAATAATAATGATAATAATGACAATTTATTGACCAACAGGTAACAACCAATAACAGAACAATTCTTTTGAATTTGTCACAAAATCACAGAAGTTGCTCACAATAATAAAGTTTATACCTAACTTAGCAGCGATTTTGATTTGAAACTGACAGCAACGTGACAACATGGTGGACAGGCCTATTCGAAAAATCTAGAACTCACGAATAAATTATCTTTGATTTATATAAATGATTCGAAATGACCTCCATCTGCATCAATATAGATAGATAGATAGATAGATAATTTATTAACCACAAGATGATACAATTATTGTACATATGGCAAGTCAATTCAGAATAACATTTAAAAATGAATAAATACAAGTCAATAAATAAACAAATACAATATACATATATATAAAATACTTATAATAAAGATAAGTAAATAATCACCGCTCACGCCCAAATTTAATGAGAGACATGTAATTAGTCATAAATATTTATATTGTTAAATGGAATGAAGAAGAGAAAAAAAAACAATAATAAAAATAATCTTCAAATAAGGTATAAACTGTATTAGTTTCTATAGAGAAATTCTTGTAAATTATAGTCCCCAGTTTCAAGTAGAAAATTATTTGTTTCCTTCACTAATTTATGACAATTTTTTATGCTGCGAATTTCATTTGGTAAAGCGTTGTAACAAATTATACAATTATAATAAAAACAATGTTTGAAGTTACTAGTTTTGTGGTTGGGAATAGAAATAAGGTCACCATGTCTAGTGTTGTAGTTATGACTTGAAGACAACGTTGTGAACTTGTCTTTAAGTTTAATGAACAATGTGACGCATTTTAAAATAAATATGCTAGGAACAGTTAAATTTTTTTTTGTTTAAAAATTTCTCTACAACTTTCCCTATATTTCAACCCAAATATAAGTCTCACAACTCTTTTTTGTGCTATAAATACTCTGTTCATTTCAATTGCACTACCCCCAGATGTAATACTGTATGAGATACATGAATAGCATAAAGACTAATAGACGTCCAAGAGTACCTGCTCATTCATCGAGTTTTTGAGCTGGAGGATATCAAAAAATCCCTTATTGAACTGCTTGCAGACATACTCAATTTGAGAGCTCCATGACAATCTTTTGTCCAAGTAGGTACCTAAAAACTTAGCATCATTTGCAAACTTTATATTTATCATAGATTGTAACGGTCATTTTTATTCATAGGCATAAAAGCCCTTAAATTACATTATTTCGTATTTTCCGTACATAAATTACCTATTTTGTTACCTCTTAAAAAAATAAATTATCGCCGCTACTGTAAGGTTCTAGAAGGTAACGTAACCGTCGCCTAGTTTTCGGCTTTACTGGTAAACATTTGAAAATAATGCCTTTCCTCCAATGAGAAACCATAGTTTAAATTCGCGGGTTTAAGGAGTGAGGTATTTCGACTACTAGTGGGGGAAGAGATAAATACCGAACCAAGCGGCAGACATGATGAAGAGGGACTTCTACGGCCGCCTTGAGCGAGCCCACAGTCAATCTTTTAACCAAATTTGAGTGAAGATATTAAAAGTTCCAGAATTTGAATGGTTTAGTTAAACCATAAAAATTATAAATTAATTATTTATTTAGTCTCTTTCCTTCGTTTAAGCTGGTTAAGGAATTTGACAGCCAGATTATGTGTGCTTTTGCGAGCTGTACATTCGAAATAAGTATTGATATGTGTAATATCCACCTAAAAGTGGCTAAATAATAGTGCGTTCAATCTACGTTTTCAACTTTAAATAGGATTGCAGTTTTATTGGTAATGTCCAAAATGAACTTATGTAAGTACCTATCTGAACTTTATATTTTCCTGTTTATGCACGAGTCATCAATTTGTGGAAGATTTGAGCCAGTAGTTCATCAAGTTGATCACAGTGTAGTGCGTGTTCGTTACCTTTACGTTTTCGTGAACACTTCAAGCAAGCTTAATTTGTATTTGCTAATTTTTTATCTCGACTAAACACTCAAATTTACTTTTGGAGTGCTATATGTTTAATATTAAAATTTATCTTTACGTATTTCGTTCGAGGAATTATGTAAATTTTTGTAGGTGTATAAATACTCCCATTTGTACCTTTTAGTTAAGTCTTCTAGCTTGTTTTTGCCTTTAAACTTAAATAAATATTTAATTGCTCATTCTTGGATAATTTGCTCGGAAAATAATTCTGATAAGTGAATGAACAATCATTTATTTATTATTAATAGTTTTTTTCCTTGCGGAATTGGCCAATCTCCCTTTATTACGTTTTACCTATTTATCTTTTGTATTTTATACCATTATGTCTGTCTCTCCGTATATATGTGCATTTGTTTGATTATTTGTTTGTATTTCTTTATTCGTTAGCACAAATTTATTCGCCCATACCCTGTAGTGTTATTCTCATTTGCTCTACCACTTTGTTAATAAATTAGTTTATTGTTAATTTCGTATTTTTATTTATTTAGAATTCATTTTAAATAACCCCAAGAGAGACAGGGCGTTATAATTGGCGGTGCCAACGTGGAGCTAGGTCTAATTAAAAATTTTAATTAGAGAATAAAATTTGTGCTTTCGAAAAATATTTTTTTTCAAGTTACCTATTTGTGATTTTTGTGTATGTACCTATGTAAATTTTATATTCCGTTTTTGTGTAAAGAAATTGTATTGCTCAAAGTTAAAAAAGCAAACATAACCTTGTCGTAAAATTCCGGTTTATAGTACCGTTTTTATCTTTGTTTTATGTTGATAAATAACAAATTACCTAATGTTTTCAACAGTAAATTAATAAGTACCTTTTCAGTAAACATTACGTATATCTTTTCGGCAAAAAGTTTTTGTCTTTTCAATATATTTGTATGTAAGCATTTCCAGTAAATTTCGTATTTATATTTTTATTGCGTTTGTAAGTTTCTTGTCTTTACATGATGTAAAAGCAGATATCAGGATAACAGAAAAGAGGTTTCCGTCGCGTAATAAATTCTTTGTTGGTGTGTTTCGTTTTTTAAAGAAATTAATAAAATATTGTAATTTCAGTATGGTACCTACCTATGTGGTAACATTAAATTCAACTTATGTAGTATGGCTTTAAGTGGCTAGTTTAATTATGTAGTTTTTTTTGTTCAATTTTTCAGGCAACTTTGTGCGTACCTAGTTAACTTTTTATATAGTTTACCTTTTATATCGAGTAACTAAAGTAAATTCTTTTTATTATTTCAGTAGAGTCATTGCAGTAGCGTTATAATTAAATTACATTTAGTCCAGTCTCGGTTTATTGTAGGATTAAAAGAATTTGATAATTTCTATATATGGACAGGGGCGGTTCTGAGTTTTTGAATTTAATTATTAATATTTTTTAACTTTGTTTATTAATATCTTTTCTGGGTTCTTTAAAATTTTAAGGACTTATTTGTTTTTGAATACGTTATTTGTGAAATTTTAAATTTGCCTTAACTTTAAAAATTTTTCTCTATTCTTATTGGGATGCTCTGCCACATGTATTCTTCTAAACAATGTCTGAAATCTACAAAATAATACAATTAACCAGTATTTTACTGGAAAATAACCTCTACGCCTGTGACTTTTACGTCAAAGGATCAGTTAGAGGGTGGTTTTGACAAATAATGAATAAGAACAAAAATATAAAAATGACGTATTTTGCTGACGTTTCGGAAAACGAATCTGTTTCCTTTCTCAAAGCGTATTATAATGTTTGTGGGCTGTGTATATTAAATACACAGCTTTAAGAATATATTTGTTATATTCAGTATATACAAATATATTCTTAAAGCTGTGTATTTAATATACACAGCCCACAAACATTATAATACGCTTTGAGAAAGGAAACAGATTCGTTTTCCGAAACGTCAGCAAAATACGTCATTTTTATATTTTTGTTCTTATTCATTATTTGTCAAAACCACCCTCTAACTGATCCTTTGACGTAAAAGTCACAGGCGTAGAGGTTATTTTCCAGTAAAATACTGGTTAATTGTATTATTTTGTAGATTTCAGACATTGTTTAGAAGAATACATGTGGCAGAGCATCCCAATAAGAATAGAGAAAAATTAAGAAAATGCCACAACCAACGTTTAGACAATATTTAAAAATTTTTTTATTCCTTTACCTACCTTTTTGTTTAGTTGCCTTACAAACTTTTAAGAATTTTTTGACTTTCGAAACAGATTTGAGCGTATATGTGAGTGGCTCAATGGTTTCGCCGTTCGCTTAGGAATTTTTAGGTTTTAATGGTTAACTATTTGGTCGCTTGTAAGTATTTATTTAGTGAGTATAGGCCAATAAAAATCGTACAGTTTCTATTTTCCGTTACATTTTAGTAATTTTCAGTTCAACTTTTGCACTTAGTACATTTTTCTTGTTTTTTCGTTTGATGCTACCGTACCGGTTTTATTTTTTAGTGATTTTGGCGTGTCCTATATGTTTATCGATTTTGAGTATTTTTCCAGTATGTCTATTTGTCATTTTTGTTTTACGTATCCATTTTATGTCTCCCTTGCATTCTTTGGATTCCCTTATATTTTTTTGTTGTTTTGCATTTCTTTGGTGTTTCTGTGATTCAGTAGTACTTTTCCGGTTTTACATTTTTATTTATGTTTGAGTCTATGGTTTTTGCTATATTGACGCACATTGTGTACATTCATTATTTGAGTACAGTAGCTTACGTCTTATGTTAAAAATATTTTGGTAAAATATTTATTTTTCGTAATAAATTTAAAATGAAAATAGAACTAAATTTTAAATTCATTCGTGCGTTATGTTGGGTTTAACGATTTCGTTTTTTGTGCTTATGCATTCTAGTAATTTTGTTGAAGAATTAACTTTTTACAAGTTAAATTTTGTTAGAAATTAAATTATATCTTTTGGCTATTTCAGTAAAATTAGTAGTAGAAGTTCGGTTGGATTTAATATCTTTTGAGTTTAGTCTCGGTTTATGTGAACTTTATGGAATTTGATAATTTTTATGTGGACAGAGACGGCTTGGGGATTTTTGAATTAAATCGTTAATATTTTTGACTGTAGATTTTGTTTAATTTTGTTATTGTGCCGTGTTACTGTACCGATTTTGTTTAAAGATTTTGGCATAACCTTACATTTTGAATCTATTGCATTTTTAAATTTATTTCCTTTTTTGATGTCCTTTATATTTTCTTTAGTACCTTACATTTCTCGATACCTTTTACATTGTCTACATTGCTTTTTTGTTTTTTGGTGTATCTGTGAATAAGCAGTGCATTTTATGTTTTACCTTTTCTTAAAGTATGAGTCTATGTTTTTGGTATCTTGTAATGTGTTTTACTGTACATTAATTTATGTTTAGTTTCAGTGAGTAGTGTGTGACGTCATGTGACATATTTCTTTTCGTTCAGTTTATTACCTTAACCTTTTGGGGTAATTTAAACTTTGTTTCAGTAGAATTCGTACATCTTTTAGTATCTTGTTAGTTGGCAAATTGTTTGTTTCCTTTCTTCGTTCGGTTTTAGTAAGTAAAGGTTTAGTACCTACCTTACTTTGGTTTTTGCCGTACATTTATGTTGAATTAAATAAGCACATTTTGTAACTTATATACGTTTTGAATTTAAATCTGGATTTGTCCAGTGTATACATTTTTACGTATTTCGTTGTGCTTTGGTGTTCTTACCATTTTGTTGTGTTCAGTCTAGTAATTAAATTTTTACTATTTTATTACATTTTAGTATACATATTTTGCGTTTGGCCTGGCAATACATTTTTGCTGTATATCTGTTATATTGCGTTATCTTATGATAATATGGATGTAAGTAGCAAATTTTTGTTAGTGTTTGGGTCTTGTTGGCTTGTGTACTAGTTTGGATATAATTTGGTCCTCTATTAGTGCTTGAGGCAGTTTTAGATTTTTACATTTTCTTAAAGTTCGAGATTCCATATGTCATATATTTTTTTTTTAGCATTTTTTAGTAGAGTTTCTTTTAGTAAATTTCTTGGAGTACATTTTTGAAATTAAGTCTTGAGTCTTTTATGTTACCTTTCGGTTGGTGTTTCCCCTTAAAATACCTGGCGCCCTTCATTTTCTTTTTGCATTTTATCTTTTCATTTGTTTACCTTCACATGTGTTTACCTTTCTAGTTTGTATTTTTCTGCCCTTTTGTATATTTTCTATTTTGCCTTTTAAGTACATTTTACAGTTTTGGTAACCTGAAATAATTATTATGGTTTTCTTCGTTATGTTTTATGTATATACCTTTCTGCTTAAACTTATATTTGAGCAGGGCTGCGTTTAGTATTTTTGTATATAGCTTACGTTTTGTACCTTTTTGTTTAGCGTTTTTCCTGGATGGCTAAAATTAGCACAGGATGTTTTTATCTTTTTGTATAATTATGCGTTGTACGTTTTGTCGTACATTTATCTGTATAAAGTACCTTTCCCGCTTGCTGTGTGCAAATGTGGATTTTATTTTGTTCTATCTTTTGATGTACGTTAGCTTATCGTACATTTTGTTACGTATCTTATGTTACCTTTCTGGCTTTCTGTGTGTAAGTACAGAGTTATGGTTTATATTTTCTATCTTACGTTACCTTTTCTGGCTAATCTAAGTATTAGTTCAGATTTACTTTTTTCGTACGAATTCTTCGTGCGATACGTTACCTTTACCTTTTTGCTGGCTAAGTTTTACTTAGTGCAGGATAATATATGTTTTACCTTTACCTTTTCTTGGCTAAGATAATAATTAGCACAAGAATATACGTTCACCTTTACCTTTTCCTGGCTCAAAGAGTTGAGTGCAGAGGTCCATGTAAGTCTTGGCTGACCAAAAGTGTTAGTTGCAAGCTGGGTCTGGCTAGTTTTATACTAGTTTACGTTTCGCTTCCTTGGCTAAAATATATTAGCAGAGGATATTTCCGTTCTTTCTTGTCTAGCTAAGTCTAGTATGGGATTTTTCTAGTGATGTTATTGGCTAAAGGCTAATATTTTAAATGCGTTTTATCTTGACTAGTCTTGCCTAGTTTGGGATAGTTATGATTTTTTAGTTAGTTAAAAGCTAACAAGTTGCTTTCTGTATATAGTGTTATTTTCCTGATTGGAAAAATTTTGTTGCTTAGCAGACTGAGTGAATTTGTCTTGGTTTATCTTTGCACCGCTTTGTTTTAGTATTTTTGCTTTAATGGTCTTAGTTAAGAAATTTTAAGGCCAAATATTTTTGTTGTTACTCTACCTATGTATTAGTCTCTGGAGGTCTTCAAATGACTTGGTTCTTTTCTATAGATCTACTTCCCTTGTCATTTGGAAACTTTTGTGTCTGGTAAATTAAATGAATTTGTTTAGTTTATTCTAATACTATTTTATCCCGATTTAGTCCCTTTATTGGTTTTTATCAATAAACTTTAAAGTTAAAATTTTATATTTCCTCGTGGGTTCGACTTTGTCCATATGTTCATTTTCATTTTGATGTGGTTCATTTTTATTCAGCTTCGTTTTTAAATTTAATACAGTTAATTACATTCTTCTTCTTACTACGTTACCTTCTACTATATTACCTTATGTTTCCCTTACCTTTCCTGTGTGAAGTATGTGTGAAATCCGAACGTCGAGTATTTAGTTGTGTTGTTCCTCTTTTTAGCTTGAGATGTATTGATGTATGTGACGCGAATGTAGTATGTTTGAAAAGCTAAAGAGATATTCTCTATTATTTTCCTATACCTTAGTTATTCCGGTCTCCATCCTTTTGGGAAGGATCCCGCTAGTAAGGAGAGGGAGAGTGTAACGGTCATTTTTATTCATAGGCATAAAAGCCCTTAAATTACATTATTTCGTATTTTCCGTACATAAATTACCTATTTTGTTACCTCTTAAAAAAATAAATTATCGCCGCTACTGTAAGGTTCTAGAAGGTAACGTAACCGTCGCCTAGTTCTCGGCTTTACTGGTAAACATTTGAAAATAATGCCTTTCCTCCAATGAGAAACCATAGTTTAAATTCGCGGGTTTAAGGAGTGAGGTATTTCGACTACTAGTGGGGGAAGAGATAAATACCGAACCAAGCGGCAGACATGATGAAGAGGGACTTTTACGGCCGCCTTGAGCGAGCCCACAGTCAATCTTTTAACCAAATTTGAGTGAAGATATTAAAAGTTCCAGAATTTGAATGGTTTAGTTAAACCATAAAAATTATAAATTAATTATTTATTTAGTCTCTTTCCTTTGTTTAAGCTGGTTAAGGAATTTGACAGCCAGATTATGTGTGCTTTTGCGAGCTGTACATTCGAAATAAGTATTGATATGTGTAATATCCACCTAAAAGTGGCTAAATAATAGTGCGTTCAATCTACGTTTTCAACTTTAAATAGGATTGCAGTTTTATTGGTAATGTCCAAAATGAACTTATGTAAGTACCTATCTGAACTTTATATTTTCCTGTTTATGCACGAGTCATCAATTTGTGGAAGATTTGAGCCAGTAGTTCATCAAGTTGATCACAGTGTAGTGCGTGTTCGTTACCTTTACGTTTTCGTGAACACTTCAAGCAAGCTTAATTTATATTTGCTAATTTTTTATCTCGACTAAACACTCAAATTTACTTTTGGAGTGCTATATGTTTAATATTAAAATTTATCTTTACGTATTTCGTTCGAGGAATTATGTAAATTTTTGTGGGTGTATAAATACTCCCATTTGTACCTTTTAGTTAAGTCTTCTAGCTTGTTTTTGCCTTGGTTCATTTACTTGAACTTAAATAAATATTTAATTGCTCATTCTTGGATAATTTGCTCGGAAAACAATTCTGATAAGTGAATGAACAATCATTTATTTATTATTAATAGTTTTTTTCCTTGCGGAATTGGCCAATCTCCCTTTATTACGTTTTACCTATTTATCTTTTGTATTTTATACCATTATGTCTGTCTCTCCGTATATATGTGCATTTGTTTGATTATTTGTTTGTACTTCTTTATTCGTTAGCACAAATTTATTCGCCCATACCCTGTAGTGTTATTCTCATTTGCTCTACCACTTTGTTAATAAATTAGTTTATTGTTAATTTCGTATTTTTATTTATTTAGAATTCATTTTAAATAACCCCAAGAGAGACAGGGCGTTATAAGATAGCAGGTCCTCTTGGAAGGGTTTTTGTAGGTGAAAGTTTAAACAGACAGTTTTTTTGTTGTTCAATGTTAACTTATTTCTATCACACCATATATTTAATTCTTCTACAACTAACTTTGCCACAATCTGAATTTCCTCGGGAGTTTTTGCTGAAACAGTTATTGTCATATCATCTGCAAACATTGTGACTTTACCATTTGTAATGTTAAATGTCATGTCATTCACATATAAACCAAACAACAGTGGGCCGAGAACTGAACCTTGGGGAACGCCCAATTTAACATCATGAATTTTTGAGGTATTGTCTGACAACTTTACAACCATTTTCCGACCACTAAGATAAGATTTGATCCAACTTAAAGGAGAATTTCTGATACCTATGTTATATAATTTTTCTATAAGAAACAGATGATTCACAGTGTCAAATGCTGCAGATAGATCGAAGAATAGAGAAACAACATACTGGCCTCTATCAAGAATGGAATATACATATTCCATTAAGTGACAGCATGCTGTTTCTGTGGATTTATGCTTCCTGAAACCATGTTGAGAGTCCGTTAGGATTTTATATCTCTCTAAAAAATTTTCAATTCTATTATAGACCACTTTTTCTAAAATTTTTGATAATATACTTAGAATTGATATTTCTCTGTAATTTTCAATACTCATTGAATCATCTTTTTTATGTAAAGGTAAAACCGATGCCATTTTTAATACGTCAGGAAATTTATCTACTTCTAACGATAAATTAAATAGATATACCAAATATTGTATTATATTATTACTAATGTGTTTTAGTGTACTAAAGTAAAGAGTTGTTATCTCATTGAAACCACTAGACTTTGTATTTTTTAAGGAATCTATAATATTTTTAATTTCAAGGTCAGTGACAGGCTCAAAGAAAATTGAATTTTCAGTTCTATTCATTAGAGTACAAGGTAGTACTAAGTTGGAACCAAAATGATTTAGTAGTTTTTTTTTCGGCTAGTGTAGAAAAATGATCTGCAAATAAGTCAGCAATTAGATTTGGATCTGTTATTTCAGTATTATCAAAAGTTAACACAATTTTACTGTTATTCATTTTATTTCTGCCAAGTTTTTCATTTATAATTTTCCATGTTTCTTTGGGTTTATTATTTGAGTTTTTTATTTTATTTCTATAATATTGTGTTTTGGCTTCTTTTATTTTTTTTCTATATTCCTGTTTCCTCTTATTATATGTTGTTTTTGCGTCTTCATTGTTGCCTTGGTTGATATAATAATACATATCTTTTAGTTGTTTGCTTTCAAGAACCAGCTCTGTGGATAACCAGCCATTTTTAGATTTTTCTACATTATGTTTTTTATAAGTTTTGATAGGACAACTAACATTGAGACACCAGGCTATATTTTCTAAAAATAATCTGAAAGCATCATTGAGATCTAAATACAATAGACCTGTCCAATCAGTCCTACTTAGATGGTAGTTCAACTCATTGAGATTATTTTCAGTAAATAATCTGGTGCTCACTTGCATAGGATTTACTAAATTTTTTCTATAGTTTTTCATTGAAATTGAAACAACATGTGCAAAGTGATCGGCAATGTTGGGATTCGTTACTTTACATTTTAACATTTCAAATGGTATATTTGTGGCTACATAATCAATACAACTGGATGATGTCTGGCCTTTTCTGTTCGTAAATACTCGAGTGGGTACATTTGTTATAACGCTCAATTCAAAAGAGTCAAGAGTATCAATTAATATTTTTGTACTTAATACTTCATTATTAAAATCTAAATTTAAGTCTCCGCATAATATAATATAATCTGATTTTGTCACAGCAATAGTTAAGGCCTCCGATAATTTAGATACTAAAACATTTATGTCGCCAGTTGGCGGTCGACATAACGTAATTAATACAATTTTTACTTTATTAGAAGTGTGATATAGTACACTACATAATTCAATTTGTAATTCTACTGATAATTTATTAATCTGATCCAATACATTTCGATACGTCGAATAAGGACATGCGCATTCCGTTCAACACCTAAACTATCAACTAACGTTGTCAGTAAATAAAAAAAAGAAGAAGAACTTGGTCCAAAATCCAAGAAGCAACACAAAAGAACAAGCAAATAAGTTGTGTCTGGACGTAACCACGTACTTAACGTCTTGAACGGTAAGTCAATAAAACAAACCTTAACCAAAATACAGTGGCCCAAAATTCAAAAACAACAAAGGCAACATACAAAAACAACGAACGGGTAAGCCGTGTGCACGTGCTTAACCAAGTAACGACATATACCTACTAAAATATTGCATGAGAATATCACAAGGGAGAGTATAGTTGTCTTCAGTTCTGCTAAGCACTCAGAAAATGTCGGCGTCTTTGATCATTACCGCACCGCCAAAAACGCCGACATTTTATACCTAGCTTCACAAATGTCAGAGTATTATGTGCGACGAGACATGATGATATTCAATATTCCAGAAATATTTTTTAAAATTTTCAAAATTTTTGATTATTTTTTTTCTTCAAAACTATAAGATTTTTAGGTTTGTCTAGTCGGTCGCCACCACCAGTTTTTTTAATGACATGAAATTAATTAAACCCTGTATAAAACATCACAATTTACATGCCACTGGCGATCATTGTGTGTGCGGACATAATCTAATTTCAACAGGAAATATTCTACCACGCAATTTTACTTATGTACCAAATTCGAAATAATAATTTTAAGTCTAACAGAAGTTATTTCTTTAAATAAACCAACGATATTATTGTAGTTAAATTGATACCACCTGCAAACAATATACCTAGAAAATCGACTTTAGTTGTCTTGAGTAAATCATTCAGATAAATGAGGAAAAGTATAAACCCTAGTACAGAGCTTTGGGGAATGCCATGTTTTAGTTTCGACGGTTTAAAAGTAATTCCGTTGTGTACAACTTGACTATTATTCGAACTTAATTAGAATCTATTTTCTTCTCATTTTTGGATGAGTTATATTAATTGCCTCGTATGTCTTTAACATAACAAAAAATTAATAGCATTATTAATAGGTACATATTTTTTGTGCTAAATATAACATAAAAAAGTTCTACTACTAGCACAATAAAATTTTAAACATTTCCTGAAACATTCATAAGGAAATTCCAAGTCGCCCACGGCCATTGTAGAACGTGGAATGTAAAATTCGAATACACCGTCTTTTATGCCAATAAAATTTCAACCAGAATATATGATACAAAAAATCTTGGGTTCGATGATTAAATTGCTTACTACGAATTAGGTCCCAGGAGTGTTCAAATCATGTCCCTCGAGCCACTTGTGGCTGTAGAGGCAGTATTTTGATTGCAGCTGCTCACCACTATACGATTGAAATTACCAGCTTTGCATATACGGCTGAAATCGGAGAAAATTTTATATTAATGTGTGACGTCTACACACTGTAAATTTGTATATGACTCATTTTTACAATAGTAATAATACGCTTTGAGAAAGAAAACAGATTCGGTTTGCGAAACGTCAGCAAAATACGTTATTTCTATATTTTTGTTCTTATTCATTATTTGTCAGAAAAAAAACCCTCTAACTGCTCCTTTGACGTTAAAACTCACAGGCGTAGAGGGTATTTTCCAGTAAAGTACTGGATAATTGTGTATTCTTTTGTAGATTTCACTTACATTGTTTAGAAGAAAATATATGTGGCAGAGCATCTCAATAAGAAATACAGGAGTATATTTTTTGAAAATCACGGTTGAATGATCAATAAGCCATTGAATGTTTTGTTAAAAAAATTAGAGCTGTAATTAAAAACAGATGTTTTGTTTCATTATATTTTTGTTTTATAATAAAATATGTCTTTGTTTTACTTCCCTCGCTTACCGTTTCAGACCATGTGGATTACGAAAAGTAAAGTCCTTTAATTTCGTTTAAATGTAGTTGTCACTACTGCCGGGAATAAATCTGATATAATTTTAATAAAATATATAGAGAAAACGGACATGCTTTAAAAACGATTGTAGTAAATTACGTAAATCCCGATTATAAACTCGTCTAATAGGATTAAATTATGCCAGTTTTGTTAAGTGAAAAATTGGACGGCCGGTGATGCATAATAGAATAACAACAGTTAAATTCTATAGACAATATTTAATAATACGGATGATTAAAATCTCTTAGTTATAAACAAGTGAAAACGCATGTGACAAAGTGGCTCGTGAAAGCCATCCCAGACGACCAAGAAAGCATTAAATCGCAGCGAGGGACACAGAGATAAGCCTTTTACACTTAAAATTTTGCCACTTAAGTCTAAAGAATTTCTTAGATAAAAGAAATGATAATATGTACACGAAAAAATGCATACCACTGCAACATTGGACAGATAAACTGGAGGAAGAAGAGAAAGCAAATAATGAAGAATCAAATTAATACAAGAAGGCCCTTCAATAAGCCACCATCCAAGGAGTAACTGCTAGAAATAACGGTATACTGCATCTGGAACAGACAAAATAAACAATGAATTAATGCACTATGGACCGAAAAGGACGAAGGAGCAACCCTTAGAACTCATCACAGAAACAAGGCATGGAAACGTTCGAATGGTAGTTACATACAAGAATAATGGACCGAATACTGAATCTAGGAACGAAAGATCACATCCTGGTAGGCAGAGAAGCGAGGAAGCAGGCCAGAAGCATTAAAGCGGGGAAAGAGGTGACGGGGGGGACAAGAGAGGTAAACACAGCACAAAATATACTATATGGCAATGTGGAAATACGTACAAGAATTAACAGGACCCTGGAATAACGGTAAGAAAAAAAGGGTGTACCATAGAAAAATCGTAAGAATATATGCTCTACCTGAATCGGAAATCGAAGAAACAGTAGACTCACAATATGTCGAAGTCTAGAAGCAAAAACATAAAAAAGAGGAGCTTAAACGCTCCTTCACGACACAATGCAACAACGCATCTCATAAGTATCTACACTTCCCATCTTACATTCCTTTACCATGCGTCACGCTGCTGGCAACAAGCATTGCCCTAATCCAACTCAGCGTGGACGTAGCCGGCCTAGCGGTATGTTTCCTGGGAGAGGACGCAATGTGTACCGCATGCGGGTAAATCAAATCAAATCAAAAATCAAATATATAGGGCTATCTAATATAAATGAAAGATGCCAGGAGATGGTAGTTTTGGGTAAACACCTTTACAAACTTGTTTAAATTAAAAAAAAATTAATTGATTTCATTTTGTTCTTTTATTATAAAACTAAAAAAATATGAGAGATAGGATGACTGGAGAACATCAAACTTCGTAACATTACATAAAAAGGAAACGATAGATGTCTGTAAGAACTACAGATCGCCGGCATTAATATCACACCCCAGTAAAATCATGCTGTACTATATTCTTTGACAAACACTTCATGAGCAAGCAAGTTTTGTCGAAAGACGCATTTGAAGAAAGTTAATATTGAATTTACTTGTCAAGAGGGCAAGAAAATACGTGCCTCTGTACCTTCGTTTCATAGACTGCTATAAGGCCTTTGACAATGGGACAAACTGTGACCTATATTAATGGAGATGGAAATACCCAGAGATTTGGTTTTATTCGCCGACTGTATGGAGAAAACTCTACTGTAGTGGAAGTCGACAACATTAACTCCAGGAAATTTAAAGTTTGCAAAGGCGTCAGACGGGACTGTTTTGTCACCTGCCTCTGCCTCTTTAACATCTGTAGTGAACATGCTATGTGGTAAGTTCTGGAGGACTGGTAGGATGAAGTAGCTGCAGGCGGAAGTAAGGTTTCTAATTTGACGTTTGCAGTATTCGCAGCAAGAGAGGATGAGCTCATACACCTACTAGATAACCTACAAAAAATGAGTTTTGATTAAGGGTTAATATTACAGCAAAATAAAAATTACATAGGTCTGCAAATTGGGGGTCGTGAAAGCTGTTTGACGTCTTGGAAACATTTCCTACGTAATTTGTTGCGTGGAATTCGAATCTGTCTTCAAAGTTTACCCACCACGTTAGGATTTTGAGTTATTTGAGGTTAAATGGTTAAAAAATGGATTTTTTAACTATATTTGAGGTCGTGCTTAGGAAATAAAAAAAATTAGCTCATTTTTGCTGATTGCATCATCTGGTACTATCTTTCCTTTTCAAAATGAGTTTTCAAAAGCCCATCTATGATTTTTTCTGTCGGAGTAACGGTTTTTTTAAATATGAATAAATTTGAATATTTATAAGAACTAATCAAATGAATATCAGAGATTTTAAAGTGATGGCTCTTTAAGTCTCAGTCTGAAACAAAACTCATTATATTCATAAGCCCTTAATCCATAAACCAGAAACCGGTATATTTAAATTCCAATGAATCGTAACCTGAACATATAAATGCTAAACCCATAAGCCCTTAAGCCAATAACTTTAAACCTAATTACCTATAAATCCTAAACCTCTAAACCCTAAACTCATAAACCATAAATTATAGTTCAAGAAAAACCAAGTGCCAAGAGGTAAAGAGGAACCTGATATCATCAAAGAACTGATGATGAAGAGCTTTGGTGAGGTCGCACGCCCAACAGGTAACCGCGACGGATGGTGTGCTGCTATGGGACATGCTGTACAGCAAAAAGAATATATCTAGAATTATGTACGGATTGCAAAATGTCTGTTAAGAGGTTACGGGTAAGAGGAAGCCTATAATATTGTTTTTTAGACCGCCTGTGATGCTAGGCTTACACGTAGTTTAGATAGGCGATATCAGTATTTACATATATTTATAGCTTTTGAGCTTTAATACAATAAATGGTATTATTTGTATCCTTGCATATCTTAATTGAATGACTAATTTAATATATCGCACGATTTTAAGTGTTGGGTCAACAGCTGAAATTTTAGGACCGTCATAAGATACCTCACGTCTGGCTGTCAGCACATCGATCAGGTCATAGAAACTAACGCGAGGATTCTATCAAAGTGTCAATTTTCTTCCCTTTATTGCAAGACTCCGACCCTGCGTCGTTTTTTAAGAGTAATAAAGACCCCACTGAGAGTAGCAAATAACCGTAATACTTTAACAGAGGTACGAATGTCGCCCTTACTAAAAAAATACTTTCACGTCCTTCAGGTGAGCGGTGGTGAGTTCTTCTACATACTCAGTTGTCAAGTCTCCCATCCAAATACTAATGACGTCTAGCGTTGCTTAATTGATAGAGTAGGTCTTTAAACTTTAAAACCTTTAAAATCATTTCCTAGTTTAATATCTTTCTTATTTGCTTCAGCGCCGCGCAGTCTTATTGCAAGTTACTTTTATGTCTACTCAATTTTATTCCTTGTACAATCTACAGATCTTTAAAATTTTACGTTAAAAATTAATTCCCAGTTTCGTTATATTTCCCATGTAAGTAGAACACTTTTATTTGAGAGAATTTATTACCACTGAATGTGGAAATACACTGATTGAAATATTTTCATGGATTGGATGAATATCGACTTCGCTCACAATATTTATTATTTCAGTGGTAACAGTTCATATATTTTTTTGATAAGAATCGCCCCTAAATATATTCAACACACCTCTCATTTCCGCATCAGTTGATATTTCTGATATATTTTATGTTTTCAGGCTTCCGTTTTAAAGTGTACGCATGTGATTGTGTTTGATATTCATAAATGTAACAGAAATTGGTTTTCGATCAATATTGTAACGAGCTTTTTAAAATCAGTTGTAAAATAGTTTCTTTTTAATCACAAATATTTGTAAATATAATAAAAGTCATGTACATGTGATTTATTTTAATACAGTTACACTATAATTTTTACCTGTCCACATGTCATTGAGAAAAATCCTTAAACGTTCAAAATATATAATTTCAGAGTACTAATATTTTAAAAAAAAAATGAGATGGGTTTTAAACAATGTAGAACTTGTAAACTTTGCTCGTCTATTTCTGATGAAAAAATATAAACATAAACATAAATATAAATATTATTTTAAGAGATATTTTCAAAATTATTTTCGAATAAAATGATTGTTCAAAAAATACTTTTTACGACATATTGTAGGGAAGTTATTCAAAAATACTACAACAGTTAATTTTCGATTGATTTTTTTCATTTTCTTGTTGACAACACCTTGGTATATTCTTATGGTACGGTTCCTTTTGTCGTTTAGGACATCTCACACCAGCACGCCGTGTGTCGCGGTTTTCCCGCTAGGCATACGACCTCACTAAATTTCTTTCCTAACATTTGGTTCAGACAGTCCAATATTTTCGAGAATGCTTTATTCGCCGCTTACAGTCTGTTCTTCGTTGAATAATTGATCACTCACTAGTCAACGAACCTGAGACACATACATATATTTTGCTGCATCCTGCTGATATGGCCAAAAATTATAATAAACACGAAATATAATAGTACGGGAGCCAGCGACACTCTTTTTTCAAAAATCTGCTCAAAATTAATTTCCAATTGTTCGTGTTATATTTAAGCTGTTACAAAATCGACTCCTATAGGCACACCAGCAGGACAGCGCCTGATGGGACCTATTTGCTCCTGACAAAGTTATGGTCTCGCTTTTCTCAAAAACAATATACCATTATTGGGTTTTTCTGGAAAATTGACATGAACGTAATATACTAGGGATTGCATTACCGGTTAACCGGTTAACCGGTTAACCGGTAAACAGGACAAAAAACACATGACGATAATTACCGGTTATTTTAATTTTTTACCGGTTATTTCGGTAAATCCTGAACTTACGATATGTCACGTATTCAACGTTTCTATTTATGTCAGTGGCTAGTATTCACTAAATATAGAGTGACTGTCCCAACACTGAGCACTTTTAGCAATAAATAAATAATATTATAAAAAGTACAACCCAAACACCAAGCCATAAGAAATACAAGTAAGAGAGACATTGACAATATATTGCGACAGGAAATTGAATATTTCACTGCCTCAAATATCCGTGGAAAACATTTAGAAGAATGTTATTACCAATTCTTATTAACTTATCGACCTACCAATATCGATAGAGGAAGGGCATTTTCAGTTGGTGGTATTCTATGTACAAATATCAGACGACTAACGGATACAGCTTTGAAAAACAGCCCTTTAACGGGCTATTTTTAAAAAATATTGTATTTTTAGATTAGGTATTCAGTAAATGCCCTATTTGAGTTTATGTTTGTGATTTTTGTTCTTTACAGAATAATTATTTATTTAAATTTATTTCATTTATATTTTTTCCTTTTGATAAATAACCTTTTGTTTGTTCATGATAATAATAATAATAATACATTTATTTTACTCAAAGTAAAAATGGTACAAATTAAACTATATAGCTGTTCTTCCATTTGCCCAAATAAAAATAACCTAAATCTAAAATTATAAAAAAATATTAATACATATAAATCTAAAATTTCAAGAAAAAAATAATTATTATTTTATTTGTTAATATTCAGTAATGAATTGTAATAATCTAACAAATGTTATATTTTATAATAATAATAACAATAATAACAACAACAGCACCCAAACATGCGAGCAGACAAGGGGAACGGGCAGACCCCGCGAAGCGAAGCAAAAAGGTTAAAAGTAAATAAAATTATATCGGAAAAAGAAAAAGAAATTTACGCGCATCCACAACGCAGCATCAAGTCTAGTAGTATTCGCCAAATAAGTGTGAGCATGTGTAAACGTCTGCGGTTTTCCATGTTTAATATGCTATGTTTATTTAGATGTGGTGATATATGTTGTCTATATGGGATACTGTAAATATAACGCATACATGAATTTTGAAGTTTTTGAATTTTGTTTTTTGCTGTCGCCGATAATAACTTTCCATATACAACATCACCATAATCAACTAAATATGTTTCTCAAAGCCTAATTATATTAATTATACGTATATAAAAATGTTTTTTGTTAAATTTAGATAATTTTGTACATGGAAAAAGACAATTGCCATTTTCGCCACCCTAATCATTCATTCTAAAAATTACCGGTAAATACCGGTTAACCGGTTATTTACATTTTTATTTACCGATTTACCGGTTATTAAAACTTCCGGTAAATTGCAATCCCTATAATATACTGATGACAGAAATTATTTAAGTGTATTTTTGTTACATATTTTCAAAATAAATACCTATTGTTATTATTATTATTATCATTATCTTTATACGTTTCGTTATGTCTTTCGATAAGTTAAGCCAAATTTTAACATGTAAAAATATAGAAGGCATTTAATTCGAAAAAATATATACTTATAAATGACGTCAGAACTTGAATGCTAAAGGAGATATAGTAGAGTCATTTGGTGTCAAGAAGTACTCAAACTTCGAATTAATTCTATAGCGGCTTGAGATTTTTTTTCCGGATTCCTAAACTTTAAGGTATCAACTTCAAATATTATAAAGGAATAGATGTTTTTTTACTCCCAAGACTTTGAAAAGCACCCTCAAAATCAAGAAATCAATAATAGAGAAGTACTGAGAATAAAGTAATGAAACTTATAGTATTTATATTTTTGGGGTAGCTAATCAAAAATTTTGTTGCACCCTCAATGTGGCAGACATAAAAGGGCTAAAATGGATGAATTAATTGCTTTTTATTTATTGTGAGAAATTAGGACTTTCTTAACAAATTTTGAGACATAAAACTAATCCCCTAATAAGAAAAATAATTGCTCTTACTCCTAAGAGGGTAAAAACCCCCCTAAAATTAAAAAATAAGTATAAAGGAAGTACTGGGAATTTATTAATGAAATTAATATTATTTGTGATTTTGGAGTTACTGATTACGAATTTGGATCGGGTTCTTATAGTCTAGGTGCCCGCGTAGATAAATACAATTTATACATATCCCGGTATAACTTCTTGTACGGCATAATTGCGCCTAGTTTATCACTTTTTTCCTCTGCGAAAATTTTCGTAAACGCAGAATGAAAAAGACGATTTCCACGCGTCGAACTGGAAAATCGACAAATATATTTTGTCGAACAATTTGAGAATTGGAGTCTACATATATATTCTACATATTTCTACAAACTGTCAGATAAAAATTTTGGAACGTTAAACATGACATAACATAACTTTAAAACATTTATTGATAACCAGCTGATTATTTCAAGATTGCTTAATGAAAATATGTAGAATCCAATTTTCGAATTAACGCGTGGAAATCGACCTTTTCATGACGAGTAGGAACGCCGTATTTACGAAAATTTTCGCAGAGGAAAAATGTAATAGACTAGGCGCAATTATGCCGTACAAGAAGTTATACGAGGATATGTACAAATTGCAGTTATGTACGCGGGCACCTGGACTATTATGTTAAGGTGTAGCAAGTTAATAAAACAATAATTAGTATTTTCCAATTTTATTAATTATAGAGAGATTTAACTTAAATTTAATATAATTTTTCATCTTCATCAATGTTTGAGTCATTTTCATCTGTATACATATTTACACAATAGGCGAGGAAATATAGCAGTCAATTTTTTTGGCAGTAAGTCGGATTGAGATGGGGTTTTTTGCATTCGCTTCGTTAACTCGTCTAGAAACTTTGTGCCATATTTTGGTCTTGTACTTTTTTGAAATTGCATTGTTGCATCGAAAAGTGCATTCTTATAAGTGCATCTTTTCAAGTGATGAAGAAAAAATTCATATCTTCCAGAAAAAACTCCCGAATCATACAAATTTCAGCACCCGGGGGTTTTTTGAGTCGCTGGACCTGAATGTGATGTCCAAATGAACCCCCTGTGCACCTGGAGGTCAGGACGGCACCAGGAACGTTATCGCCAGGAATTCCCTGTAAACTTTGGAAAATCGATCGAAACTCGTTACCTGGAGGTTTTTCGGGTCGCTCGTTTCGAATCTGACATCGGTAACCTCCTCCGGAGGACCTGATGCGCGCGACGTGGCTAATAACGTCATCTCCTGGAGTTTTACTGAAATTACTTATCAAATCGATCGAAACTCGTTACCGGGAGGTTTTTCGGGTCGCTCGTTCCGAATCTGACATCGGCAGCCTCCTCCGGAGGACCTGGTGCGCGCGACCTGGCTAATAACGTCATGTCCTGGAGTTTCACTGAAATTACTTACCAAATCGATATAAACTCGTTACCCAGGGGTTTTTCGGATCCCTTGTCCCGAATCAGACATCGGCAACCTCCTCCGGGGAACCTGGTGCGCCCGACCTGGCTAATAACGTCATCTCCTGGAGTTTTACTGAAATTACTTATCAAATCAATCGAAACTCGTTACCCGGGGTTTTTTCGGGTCACTCGTCCCGAATCTGACATCGGCGACTTCCTCCGGAAGACCTGGTGCGCCCGACCCGGCTAATAACGTCATCTCCTGGACTTTTACTGAAATTACGTATCAAATCGATAGAAACTCGTTACCCGGGTCGCTCGTCCCGAATCTGACATCGGCAACCTCTTAACTTTTATGTCCTCTCTTTTTCAATGAACTTACTTTATCACCAGAGTTGGAATAGTTGATTCAATTGAAACCATTCGAGGGATAAATGAAAGGTATGGGTACAAATATATGCAGGCACAATTTCAAAAATATCTGAACTTTATATTTTTTTTTACAAATACATTAAGTTATCAAAAAAACTTTTCTTAATTTTACAGTTTATTCTAAATATCGTCTGCCTCATCAACTGATACGTTAGTACTTTCTTCATCGAGAGTGTCATTTTCGGCGGCAATTAATTGTTCTGTGGAATATTTCTCGACGTTGGTGCAATTTGAGCCGGCACAATGTTTGCAAGCGATATTGCAAATCAGTCCGTTATTCCTACACAGGAATAACCGCAGTCGGTTTTACATCCACAGAATATCAACTTCATTATATACGGTGGGCCAGGTGGTTGTGTCATCCTCATCGTTCTCGTCTTTCCAACCCCAATCTGTTGGATCTAGGTGATGCTCTTCTCCAAACAATCAATTTTGTACTTGTAAATAAACCCGTTTAAGATGTTGAGTGAGGGCATGATTTTTCCGATATCCATCTTTTTCTTGCTGGCAACTGCCATTAAGTACATTCTGTACTTAAACATTTCTACTAACTGAATTCCACTGAGCTTAAATTAGTCGGAGACATTTGGTTTTCTAAATGTAAGCAGTGCATTGTACTTGTTCTACCATAATAATATACTAACTAGCATTCATTAAAGCAATGTTAGAAAGTTTGACGACAAAATTTCAGTAAAGCTCCAGGAGATAACGTTCATCAGGTCGCGCACACCAGGTCCTCCGGAGGAGGTTGCCGATGTCAGATTCGGGACGATCGACCCGAAAAACCCCCGGGTAATGAGTTTCGATCGATTTGATAAGTAATTTCAGTAAAACTCCAGGAGATGACGTTATTAGCCAGGTCACGTGCACCAGGACATCCGGAAGAGGTTGCCGATGTCAGATTGGGGACGAGCGACTCGAAAAACCCCCGGGTAACGAGTTTCGATCGATTTGATAAGTAATTTCAGTAAAACTCAAGGAGATGACATTAGCCAGGTCGTGCTCACCAGATCCTCCGGAGGAGATTGCCGATGTCAGATTCGGGACGAGCGACCCGAGAACCCTCCAGGTAACAAATTTCGATCGATTTCCCATGAGTTTACAGGGAACTCCAGGTGATGAAGTTCCTGGTGCCATCCTGACCTCCATGTGCACAGGGGGCTCACTTGGACATCACGTTCAGGTCCAGCGACTCAAAAAACCCCCAGGTGCTGAAATTCGTATGATTCGGGAGTTTTTTCTGGAAGATATGAATTTTTTCTTCATCACTTGAAAAGATGCACTTATAAGAATGCACTTTTCGAGGCAGCAATCCAATTTCAAAAAAGTACAAGATCAAAATATGGCACAAAGTTTCTAGACGAGTTAACGAAGCGAATGCAAAAAACCCCATCTCAATCCGACTTACTGGCAAAAAAATTGAGGTTGGGGTTATTTTTGTATTATATTTCCTCATCTACAAATACATACACCCATGCGATGTCCAACGACTTAAGAAATGTACGTGAATATCAAAAAGTATAAAAATTGTGATTATTCCTTTATAATTGAAAATATTGTGAGATTTTACCGCCAAATGAGCAATCTCGTAATTTGTTAAAACGAGGCGCGCTCCTTATTTCGGTTTTATCTCCTTTTATTTTCAATTTGGAATTTGCTGAAACCAAAAAACTGACACTTTTTTTGTGTGAAAAATCAACATTTTGCCTTATTTTCCTTGTATCTTTTTGATTTTGCAGATATCAAAATTTGCCAAAAGAAGCTACTGTAATAAGCTTTAATTTGGTTCAAGGTACATGTTAAAAGGTTTTTAAACCAAAGTTATAACTGTTCGAAGAGTGTGACCTTTTCAGGGCTACGTTCAAATGTACCTAATATTAACTGTATCTCGCCAATGATGATCCTAAACAAATTTTTATTTTATGAATTACACAGCCTCACAAAAAAGAAAAGTATGTTTTACCAGAAAAGAGACCATCAAACTCTCACGTATTTTGGCGCGCTGAATCCGAATCTGAGGTCCAAATTAACCTCTACCTTGTCATTTTTTTGTAAATCGCATTTTTTTCGCATTTTTCTGTGGTGGTACCGATAAATGGGTCAAATTGACAAGATATCGAAATTTTTTATTAAGAAAAAGTGCTTAAAATCCAACTAGAACCCCATATTTCAATTTTGAACCAAATCTGAGAAAAAATAAAAATACAAATTTTACCCCGACCATTCGTATCTTTCATTTATTTTTATTTTTTCTCAGATCTTATTCAAAATTAACATATGAGGTCCTTGTTGTATTCTAAACACTTTTTCTTAATAAAATTTTTCTACGTCTTGCCAATTCGAGCCATTTTTCGGTACCACTACAAATAAAATGAGTAATTTACTTAAAACCTTTGAAAAGTTAGTGTTTTTTGCTTAAGGCTAGGATTTTGCAGAGTGAGAGGGAAATATGCGTTTATTTTCGATTTATTGTAAGTATTTCAAAAACTACACATAGTATAATCTTAAAACTGCTTTAGATACTTGCTGTTGTTCTAACGAATACAATTATATATATATTTTATTATAAATTTCTGTTATATTTAAATATCGTAATTTGTTAATGAAAATAGTTCCTAATTTCATTATTAAAGTATGGCATTTGGCTATATACAAAATTAATGCTAAAAACTATATATGATTGTACTCCTTAGAGCAATGGAAAGTATCTGAAATTATTTTAAAGATTATACCATTTATAGTTTTTTAAATATTTATAATAAACCGAAAATAAATGCATATTTCTCTCTCACTCTGCAAAATCCTAGCCTTAAAAGTCAACATTTTCAACTCCCTGTAACTCACCGGCTATTAAAATAACGTTATAGGGGGTTTTATGGGGTAGAATTCAACAATAGTCATTTATTCTTTCGAGTTCGGAGTGAGTTTCAGACCCCAACGAGAAAGCACCTTTATTCATTTTTAATATTTCATATTTCACTTTTTTAATAAAGCTATCCAAAAATATTTGAATTTAAAACTGCTATAGAATTAGTCCGAAGTGAGATTACTAAGTTACTGTACTAATATATGAAATCGAATAATAATTTGTTGTAAACTCCACACTCATATCTGTAGATCATATATCTTTTTTTATGCTTTGCACACGAAACTGATTAAAGACACGGGACGAACTTTTTTTGCTCTTAGCGAAAGCGCATCACTTGGCACAACACACCCTTCTCTAATAATTATCATCATTTTTTAATTGGCAGACCTGGTCTAGACCAGTTTTTTTAAGACTCCATGTCAATTGCGTTCAACTCGAATTTGTTAAGTACCTGATAAATGTAGTTATATGTTTGGCTCATGTAGAATTCCATTTAATATTTATGCTCAATTACCACACTTCACATACACTTAATACGTCTGACACTGTAATAAATCAATCACTGATAGTGGCTAAACGTTCAATATTTGCATGGGTTCATTCACATCTGCTGTACGTAAAAATTAGTTGACATACTCGTCAATGTTGTTTGATTCATTTTCTAATTGTTTTGATAAATTGTGTCTAGAAAAACAAGAGTAATTTTTTTTATTTTCACATTCGTCGCAATTTTGCAAAAATATATAAAAACAACGTATTGAACTATCTGAGAAAAGTGAAATTAAACATTTACTTTTATTCTAAAGGCACTAAAATGAAAATCTACCTTCTAGTTATGTCATAAATGTAATTTTGAATACTTTTTTTATATTGGTTTTACAGGAATAAAATAGTATGTGCAACAAGTGTTGAAAATAGCACTTTTCACATGAATGTGACAGTGTGATGACACGAGCTGTAGGCGAGTGTCATAAGCACACGATTGTGAAAAGTGTTGCACACTTTTTCTGTCTGCTCTGAGTTTCCATATTTAAATAAATAGATTTCAGAATTAACTTGAACATCAGATCATATCTATGATTTGACGCTTCTAAAGCGAAGATCGCGAAACAACTTCAGTTGTTTTCAATGCACTCTTATGACTTAACAAAAAACAAAACATAGTTCAAATACAGCGGGTGGAAATCTATTCAGGTTTATCAACTAAAGCCATGACCTAGATAGCATGTCGTTAAAATCGTCTTTAAAATATTCTTCGGTATCGTAAAAGCACTTTTGATTAGGTAGTTTTTATTATACTTTTGAAGTTAGTTCTATCGAGGGACCTCAGAGTGGGTGGCAATTTATTGAACATTTTCGGGACTAGAAATCTAGCTTTCGATTTTGTTTTTTTTAACGTTAAAAGGAACGTAGATATTCTTTTTGTTTCTCGTTTCGCAGTCATGCACATCTTCATGAGTTTATGACATTATGTTATCTTTAGCGTACAGCAAGCAGTAAAATATATATAAACAAGGGAAAGTTAAAATTTTTAGTTTTGTAAATGATTGATACGCTAGAATATCAGTTATTCGAATGGCTTTTCATTGTAAAGAGAATATTTTACTGGTATGGCCCCATACTATGAATGCGTAAGATATATGGGACTGTACTAGCGCAAAATATGCTGTAATTAATGTTGTTTTATGGTGTTAGGTTCCTTAACAGGTAAACAGATGAAACCAATCTCATGCACACAGCTTCTTTTAAGGTCCAAATGAACGCCCAAGAATGTCACTTCATTATTTCTGAGGGTAAAATACAAAGAGTTCGTTTTTTCATCGTTCGGAGAATGTTGATTATTTGTCAGCATTACCTATTTGGCGGTGTCTGTATATAATATTGATGTCATCTGCGTACAGGATAATAGCTAAGAACTAGCTATGGTTTTCATCAAGTATCTAAGTCGAAATTTTGTTGGGGATAGCTGTGTGTATGTCAATTATTTGAAAAACTGAAATTCTAGCGCCCCGCCCCTTCTATGTTTAAGCTGTATTATACCTGAAGTAGGTTTCAAGTAATAATTTAAAACATTACTTTTATTCGGTGTTAATATCTCTAATATATAAAATAACATTTCCTGCTCGATTGCTTATGTGCATCATGTGACCATAGTTAATTTAATAAAAAAAAGAGGTAAAAAGGAGCAACTGTCTGTGTTTCGAAACTGCTACCTTTGGATTTTAAACCACAAGTGTAACCATTTGACCGTCATTAACTGTTTTGGAATTATAATGCATATACAATATATTTTATGTAAAAAAATGTCAACCATTACACTAATACTTGAGAATTAATTTTTCTTAATTAGTTTTAATGAATTCTGGTGACATGAAATACATGGGTAATCGAGCAGACAATGCCATTTTATATATTAGAGATATTAACACGTAGCATGGAACAGCGGCGGGGTAACAAAATTACGGCTTTTAAAATAAGAAACGTACATGCAGCTATCCCCAACAAAATTTCCAGTTACGTAGACATTTGATGAAAGCCGTCGCTGGCTCTCCGCCTATAAACTTTGTGTCGGGATTACAGCTAGTAATATCATTAATATAAATTAAAAACAGAACTGGTCCCAGCACGGAGCTTTGTGTTACCCCACGAGTGGTGTTCAGGAGTGATGAGTTGTCTCCATTAAGTTCCACGAACTGTCTACGATCTTCTAAATAAGAGTGCATTAACTCAAGACATTTTGGGGAGAATTTGTAGAAAACCATTTTGTCGATTAAAATATCAAAAGAGGACAAAACGCTTTTGACAAGTCACGCATTAGGCTTTCAATGCATTTCTTATTACGATAACCATCCTCATTGATAGAGACTAACTTACTTATTACATCAGTTGTTGTGTAAGATTTTCTAAACTCAAATTGTGATTTATTGAGTAAGTTATGTGTTTCAAAATATGTTACGATTCTTTGTTTCAGTGCTTTTTCTAATATAGGTAAATAGTAATAGACCTAAAATTATTACATTCATTTAGGGAGCCTTTTTATATAGAGGTATGACTTTGGACTGCTTACAAGCATCAGGAAATATATAATTTCCTGTACATAGGTTAAGAAGTTTGGTGAATGGTACCGGCTATTTCATTTCCGACACATTTTAATATTTGCGTATTTGCTCTATTAGATACTTGTTTCAGTATTGTTTTTAATTTGGTAACTGTACCGCCATGCGCCATTCCCTGTTTCTAGGAAATGTAGAGAATAACAGTTTGATAATATGAATGTATTTTATTTTTATATATGCCAATGTAATTTACAAAGGCAATTAAAATACCTTAAATAAACAAGTGTTTATATGTTTCATTGCAAAACATAATACTCTCTCACTCTCTTGCATGTGTGTTTTTTACACTGTAGATAACACAGCCACACAAAAAAAAGTGGTCTGGCCTGCGGACCAGACCAGTGTATTCTTATGTACTTGGATCCGCTGAAACCGAATCTGACGTCAGAATTGTCAGATTGGCTTATTTTTCACCCCTGACTTCCAAAGAACACCTCCCAAGAAAATGGTCTGGCCTGCGGACCATACAAGTCCATGCTTATGTATCAGACCCTCTGAAATTGAAATTGTCAGCTTGGCTCGTTTTTCACCTCTAACACCAAAAAAACATCCCCAAAACAAAGAAAAAGTGGCCTGTCCGGCGGACAAGATACACTGATCTGATACGTAGGCCAGACCACTTTTTTTTGTTTTGGGAGTGTTTTTTGGGGCTAGTGATGAAAAACGAGCGAATCTGACAATTCTGACTTCGTATTCTGTTTTAGAGGGTCCAAATATATAAGAATGCACTGGTATGGTCCGCGGGCCAGACTACTTTTTTGGGGGAGTGTTTTTCGGGGGTTTGGGTGTGAGAAACGAGCCAATCTGATAATCTGATTGCAAAAGTAGAGATTCTACATTAAGACTTCACTAAATTATTTGTATGGTTCTCGGTATTACCCTTATCAGTAGTAGTAGTAAATATTTCATCCTTCTATATCCAGTGTTCACTAAAATATAAATAGTCATATTGAAAGTCCATCACTTCTACCTCGCGTATCTTGTTCTGCAGGTATTGAATATTTAACTATAGCAGAACACGTCCAAAGTTAGTTGGATCTTCTGCAAGGCCTTCAAAAGAAACCACCTGATACCTTTTTCCCTTCTTCAATCAGGTTTTTCTCAGTTGCTATAATTTCTTTGTGAGGATTTTGGGGTTAAGTTGATTGTTGGAGCTATGGCACTATCACTTTCGCTAAAATGGTTTTTTGATACACAATTTTTTACTTCCACATCCAGTGGAAGTATAGTAACGACAAAAACATTTTTAAAAATTTTTATTGTTCATATAGGCTTAAAATGTCATGACGATGGGGTAAATTTGGGGTAAATGGGTAAATCAAGCAGGTAAGAGTCGATAAAATTGGTATTTAGTATATACAAGAGAAGCTATGGTGTCAAAAATTTTTTTGGAATTAGCCACCCCCATTTACCACCCCCATCCCCTTATTAAAGATGAAAAAAATGTGATTTAGTGTATGTACAAGAACCAGAAACCTCAAAATATTTTTTTACTTCATCCACCCTCACTACCACCCCCCTATCACCACCCCCACCCCACTACCGATGTGGCGTATCGTTTTATGGGTTTTTGGGGTAGAGGATTTCAAATATGATATTATTAAAGTTCCATAAATAATTATTTACACATACAAAGTTTTTTCGTTGTGAGTAACTTGGATAGAGAATCTGGATGTGGAAGTGGTGATTCCTTGGGCAGCGGTTTTTATTTTCGTTAGGGACTTTTTTGACATTGCATTTACAATCTGAGAAGCCATTGCGAAATTTATAATTTTGTTTGAATTTTCCATATTCATTTCTATATACGTAAATTTGTCTTGAGTAAGTGTACTCAAATTTAAATAAGAAGTCTTTTAATTTAGTGTAATGTTTAAAAATCTGTATATTTCTTATAATGTCACTTTTAGAGCAATATGGTATAAACCAATAATATGTATAGAGTGACCATATTTGAATTTTGCTAATGGGAGACATAATGGGAAAGAAAATCCAGATTTAATAATTGATAACCGGTAGGGTGGTAGAAGTTGAAAAAGTGGGGGAGGGGGAGTCAATATTTATAGTTTTTGTTGTGTTAGTGAAACCACGGGAATGGGGGACATTTTTAGTGAAAACACGCGATTGGGGGACACTCACACTGAGGGGCAGCTCCATCAAAAGGGGGACTGTCCCCCCTAATGGGGGACGAATGGTCACTTTAAATATGTGCGATACTTACTTTTCAATGGAAAAATGTAATGATGTAAATATTGGAACTATTGATTGCAATCAATAGAAAAAAAGTAATGAACTTGCAGGGTATGAATTTTGTTCTATATTTTCAATATTCCTGACTTTTAAGTAACAGTTTATATATATCGATAAAATATTAAGATCTGAAGCCTTAGGAAAACAGAGTAAATTAATTTACAAAACTTGTTCATCAATTATCCAGTGTTTATTACTATGCCTGTCCAATTTTAAACATCAACTACATAAACAATATCGTAATCAAAATTAATTCGTATAATCGAAATTTTCATAATGAAGTTAACTAGAAGATTGATTTAATTTCTATTGTAATGAAGCATCCTCAGGTTTTAATTATGCAAAATTGCTCTCTAGGTCTGCATAATACAGTAATAAAAATGGTTTGGGTTTAATTATGCAAATGAAGTCAAACACGATTATTGAAATATGTACTTCAACTAGCACATTAAATCATCAAATAACAGAAAATTGTAAATACGTTGAATAAGAAATGATCTTACTGAAAACATAAATAGATGTCAAGTTCATTCTAATGTACTCGAACAATTTTTATCGTTCTGACTGAACAAAGTTATATCAGTATCAGTTTCAGACTATTCAATTCACTCATGTAAATATTCTAGCTCCACTTCATAGTCTATGTACTAGAAATGCAGACAGGTGGCTATGTAAATTCACTGTGGAAGTATTGGTTATTTTCTATTTTAGTTTTTGTAACATAAGATTTTGCATGTATATGATTTTAAAATAGAAAGCTAACTCCTTTGAAATAAAATCTCAAACGATTTTAAATTCAAATACTGTCTAGCAAGATACAAATATAAAGAATATACAGGGGGTTTGAGTTAAGAGTCGTCGGGCCATTATCTCTTAAAATAATAAAGATATTTGGAATTTGAAAATGGCGTATGATTGATACCAAGAAAGACAGTAAGTAGCTGTAGCCACAATTTTTACTTTGCAGTACACAGAGATGGGGCCACGATGCTAAGTAATTTTTCGATGGCTGTAACCTTGAGACATGATTCATATGAATAAGAAACAAATTATTGATAATTTTGATCATATACAAAATTTTTTAAAAACCTGTGGTTTTTTCCTCATTTTTTTGTTTACGTAAATTTTGAAAACGCCTATAACTTTTTTGTTAATATTTTTAGAATATTGGTTATTTGAAACTTTTATATTATAAAATACAATACTTTCTATAGGATGCTCTAGCCAGAGGAGTCTCTCAGCGGCCCCTGTTGGGTCCGGGGTCAGCTCTCGGTTGCCCGAGATCGAATGCCAAGAAGATAATAGAGAGCTGGATTCGTTTTCAGTTCTTTGACTTCTGAGCTTTCCACACAGGACTCTGCCAAAGATACTTACCTCAGGGCCTTTGCCGAAGCGCACAGAACAAATTCTGCGACTAAGTAGGAAACATGACAGAATCGTGGGATGGTTGATAACTTGCAGGTTATGCGGAGATCAGGAAGAAACTTCCATTCACATCCTAATCCCCTCTCCCCCACTCTTATGATATTGAGGCACAAACACTTCGGAATTGACTTTCCGATGCTGGAGTAAGTTAACGATGCTTCATAGAAAGAATTTTTGCCTTTGGGTTAGAATCGGGCCTAAATGGAGGCCATAAGGCCTGAGTGAGGCGACCTTCCGTAGCAACACTAAGAGAAAAAGAAGAAGAAGAAGAAGGTGCTTCTGCAACATGGATCTAGAGATGTTTGCTACGAATTTCCTGAAGAGCTCGTAGCACTAATAGCTTGATTCTCCTAGAAATAACTCCCCAAAGTGACTTTGCAGCATTGAATTCTCCCAATTCCTCTCATTTTTTGTCCACATCAACTGGAGAGGGACAACACATCTAAAGAATTTAGATGTAGTGATCTTGGAGATCAAGGCGTGTTTGTTCCTATGTAAAAAACGATAGTTTGAATATCCTTAGACAATTCAAGAGTACTCAACTGCATATTAATATTTAATTCGTCTACTAAACTTATATGAATTAGTAAATATCATATGGTAACTCTATAATTGCCGTGATATTTTTCCTCATAGACAAATAAATATTTGTATAGGAATATTCCAGGTAATGCTTACAAACTAACTTATGATAATTTTGGCATCTTTCATAAAATTCACCTAACACTTAGTAGATATGCTTCTAGAGGGCAGAATATTTACTAGTGAAATATTTTGTCGAACTCCTCTATATGTTTCCTTAAATATATAAGGAATAAGAAACCAGACTGCAACCAACAGCTATTCTCCGGACTAATGCCCCGCCGAGCGCTGAATTACGAGTTACAAGCCTGGCCGCGTTAAGTACAATAACTATGTATTGCCACAAAATGCTCAAACGACTCTTATTCCTTATATATTTAAGGAAACATATAGAGGAGTTCGACAAAATATTTCACTAGTAAATCACCTAACACTTATTTAACAAGTATTTGTTCAAGATAATTTTGTTTTTGTTTTGAAAAGTTCAAATGTCTAACTTCTTTTATTTCAGAGGGTAGTTTATTAACAATGTTTGGACCTAAATAAGCAGGTGAACTCCCAGATACTTTTGCAAAAGGGAACATAAAAATTATTACTTTGTCTAGATTCAATGTTGTTAACATAAAGTAGATTTATGTTTAAAATCATTCACATTCAAATATATACACATACAAGGGTTAAAATTTTAAAATCTTTGAGCAATCCTCTACATGATTATACAGTAAAAATATTTGCAGTAAACCTTAAAATTTGTTTTTCGAATGATAAAAACATATAAGAATAGAGTGGACTACCCCAAATGCATATTTCATATCTTAATCTAGATCACACCTGTGCGTGGTATATATTTATTAACTGTGTATTTATTAACTCTCGTGTCATAGTTGATTAATATTTCTGAACAAATAACAAACTCTATTTAATTTTGATATCAAGTTGCCAGTTTAGCCATTCTGTTATGAAACCTTATAGCAGTTGTCTTATTTCTGTTAAAAAAAATGAATTATTACCATACCAATTACACAGAGCATCCATCACATTATTACATTCATGTCAATAAGTCGTCTGATATTTAGATTTATCGTCGGCATATAACACTGAAAATGAGTTTGGTGTCCAGTACTCAAGGTCATTCGCGGATGATGTAAACAGTATTGGCCCCAATACAGGCCCTTAAGGGACACCCGTATTCACAAGTCTGTATTCAGAGTTAATTTTAATAGTAATAGTCTGTAAGAACTTACTGCGATGTATATACTGTATGTATCGAAGTACATGCACAGTCTCTATACTCGACCCTGTAATATTTCTTGATACTACCGACAAAAAGGTGTCATGACTTGAATCACCTATATGTAAATTCTGGAGATGTTTC
Source organism: Rutpela maculata (assembly GCA_936432065.2). Classification (NCBI taxonomy): domain Eukaryota; kingdom Metazoa; phylum Arthropoda; class Insecta; order Coleoptera; family Cerambycidae; genus Rutpela; species Rutpela maculata. The sequence continues at coordinate 61,539,702 of OW386285.2, forward strand.
GTTTTAAAGAAATGCTGAAAAACTTCTTGTTTCTCAACTTAATATTTGTACTAAACTGAACTATCTGCAGTATGTACTGAACTGTACTATCTACTGAACTGTTTTCAACTGTCTTCTCTCGGCTTCTCCATGCCTTTATATACCCAACGATGAGTGCTCCAGAATATTCTCAATTAATCTGTAACTTTCTAGTTTATGACACCTCGAGCCATCTCTGGGATGATGGCCAAACTAACCAACCAACTTAATTCTCTGTTGGTTACACACGGAACTTAAGGGAAATTCCCATAGATGTCTCTGGGGATAGAACATGTAACAATATATAAAACTACATTTGATGAATCTGTATAGTTTCTAGGGTTCCCCTATTAGATTCTACATATTTTCCTAACATCTAGCGTCACACTACCGATTTCTTGAACATTCCCAATGTTAAAAATCTATTTTCATCTTGTTATAATAATAGATATAATAAAGTGAAGACAAACAAATATACATTTGAGTTGTTGTAACGAAATATCACAAACAATGAAACATTGATTGAAAGACTCCTAATCAACAACAATTTAGCTGGCCGGGACGTTAATGATTAATTTGTCTTTTTGTCCAATATACTGTTGTAATCTGCTGTCGATGCTGAGCCATCAAGTGAAGTACGGTGATAATTGGTATTTAGATCACGGTAATCTAGATTGCATTGATAGCACAGTGCAAACAATGCTCCATTTTGTTCAGTCTATAAATAAAAGTCCAGTGGAAAGGACTTTTTCCCAGCAGAAAATAGTAAACGGTCCAACACAACCCATATTGGAGTGTCTATACTATACAGTGTCGCTTAGTATACTCTTTGCAAAAATGAAAAGTATATTGCATTTAATCGGTACATTTCTAAAACCGTAAATATCTCTCGTAGAGAAAAGAATTGCATATCATTGTGTTGGTGAACGAATTCTGAACAACTCTGAAAATGTTTGTGTGTCCGTCTGTCCGTCCGATGACTTGTACTTAAATAGAAGTCTTGCGAAATGTTATTTCGTGTCAACATTTTTTGTTTATCCATTTTACAAATATATGTTTCATAATAATATAATATTTAATCATCGAATATGATATTGTAATAATATACATTACAGCCATTAACAGTTTCCGTAATAATGAATGGTAGTTTTTAGCGGCTAAAGTTTTGCGTGTCGCCAAAGTTGTACAACTTATACGTCTCCGACTTCCCGGAGTTCCCGAATACCAACCTTGCCAAGTACGCCGACGACACGGCCATGTACGCACATTCACACAACGCTCAAGGGGCTAATATGAAAGCATACATGGCCCGTGCCACGGCGTACTACGACAAGTGGAAGATTCGGATCAACGCCGAGAAGTCCGAGTCGATCCTCTTCACGCGCCGGTTCACAGAGAGCCGCATATTAACGCCAATTTCGGTCGGGGGACAACAAATTGCAATCAAACGGTGCGTGAAGTATTTGGGAGTTCACTTGGACAAAAGACTGACATTTAACATACATATTAACGAAACAATACGCAAGATCTACTCCATGTCCAGGAGTCTCCTGGCTCCTGGCCAGGGGTAGCGGAATTAACAGGACAAATAAGAAACTGTTGTACCCGATGATGATCAGGCCGGACATCCCACACGCGGCACCGGTGTGGTGCAGCATCCTGGCCACAACAATGTGAAAACTTCGAGTTCTCGAACACAAATTTATGCGCCTCATTTCTGATTCCAGCTGACACATCTCCATCAGAGATATATACGCACTATGTCACGACATAACCCCATTAGCCGGCTACGTCCCAGAAATCTCCCAAAAATTTTACTCCTTCAAACTGGGCGATAGTCCGCTAACCAGCAACATAACCCAAATCAGAATGCGTAATGCCCCATTCCAGATCAAACACTCCTACCATACCAGGCGTTGCCTATCTTCCGGCAACCTCTTCCCTAGCCATACTTTCCCATAACACAACCTACCATTTCCCCGTCTTTGATCTTTCTTCATTTCCAATCATTTCTTTTCTCTTTATTGAAAGTTTAGATATTTTCTTTTTAGCATGTTCATACAGGTAGTTATACAAGGTGTCCCACATAAAACTTCCGGCGCCATTTTCTCGATAACCAAAAGCGATATTTGAATTCTGTAAAAGGTATCTGCTGGAATATATAAATGACTTCAGTTTTTAGTGAAAATGGTTATTTTACATATTGAGGTATAGATGGCGTTGCGATGCAAAGAAATTTTTCGATCCTAGGAACGATGAAATGAGTTGCATAAGATGAAGGAGTATATTCTAAGCAACTTTTTTAATATGAACAATTTTCGAAAAATCACTGGTTTTCGAGATATTTGAACTTCAATGTAATTTTTCAAGTAACAAAAATCCTATTTTTTTTTTCATATCTCTACAATTTATAGTGTAAAATTTAGTAGAACATACAACATAAACATGACGCTAAAATTAGACAATACACAATAAACAAAAATGTCAAAATCTTTAATTTCCAAATAGCCAGTTGTTTTACTTGAAAAAAAAATATAATTTTATGTTTTGAAATAAATGTTTCATTACCATCTAAATGAGCCTGATTCACTATGAAAAATGCCGCAAAGGACTTATTGTCTAAAATGTATTTTAAAAAAGTTATGACGATTTTTATATTCAAAAAAATTATATTTAAGTACAAATATCTCGAGAACCAGAGATTTTTCGAAAATTATTCGTATCATAAAAGTTGTTCAGAATATAATTCTCCGTCTCATGCAATTCATTTCATCGTTCCTAAGATCGAAAAATTTCTTTGCATCGCAACGCCATCTATATCTCAATGTGTAAAATAACTATTTTTACTCAAAACTGGTCATTTATACATTCTAGTAGATAGCTTTTACAGAATTCAAATATCGCTTTTGGTTATCGAGAAAATGGCGCTGGGAGTTTTAAGTGGGACACCTTGTATATAATGGTCTCGAATATCTTAGATAAATTTGATAATACAGCAATAGGATGATAATTTATAATTTCGCTTCGATCTCCGCTTTTAAAAACAGGAGTAATTCGTGCTATTTTCAGTTTATCACTAAGTTTTTTATTTCTAAGAGCTGTATTGAATATGATTACTAGTGGCTTAACAAATGCTTCCTTGCAACCCTTTATGACATAACTAGGTACACTATCATGCTCCACCGATTTTTTTGGTCTTAGTTTATGACATCAGCATCCGTAATTTCCGAAATATTTAATAATTCCAAATCTCCACCATCAATTACACCATTGACACTTGTTGAATTTATTTGTTTAGGTATTTGAAATACAGACTTAAAATTATTGGCGAAGCCTTGAGCAATAGACCTCCCCCCTGATAGAACCTCATTATTTAGAATCATTTCTCTGGGTATTTCAAATTTGCTATTATTTTTCGTTTTAACAAAATTCCAAAATTGCTTGACGTCTTCTTTAATATTATTCTCAACGTCTGTAATATAATTTTTGTAAGCTATTTTGATATCTTTTTTTATTTTGGTTCTCAAATTATTATAATCATTTTTACATTGTTCCAATTTTGTTTTTTTATATAACTTCCGATTTCTTTCTTTGGCCTTGATATCTCGTCTAATTTCAGTCGTGTACCAGGGAGGAAATTTATTATTCTTAGTCTTTACTTTTGGAACACAACTGTCAAGTACATTGTACAGTAACTCATAAAATGTGTCCAATGCCTTATCTACATCAGATATTGATTTTAATACGTTCCATTCAACTTGGTGTATAGTAATTGATAACATAGGTTTAAAAAATCAGCTTGTTTAAAATTATAATACAGTGTATCTAAGTTTGTTGCACATGGATTTAAAGAATAGTTTATTCTATCTACTTTTAGACTGGGATGATTATGTTCCTCCTTTACAAATGGTTCATGATCTCTTTCTACTAGGCATTGCTCATTTGATACAACAATATCTAATTTCCTATCATTTACATTAGTAATGTTATTGTATTGCATGCTTCCTAGCAAGTTACAAAAATTTTCAAATCTCATTACGATATCAGGTTTCGTTCCATTTATATTTAGGTCTTCTATTAGGATAAAATTATTATTAACAACATAATCTAAAATTTCTAAATAACTAAAGAATTGATCCTATTCATGTATTTTTAAATTTAGTGGAATATATACAGTAAATACAAAAAGTGGTTTCGGTAATACCTTAACTTTAACACACAGCTTTTCCACTGATGAATTCATATTTTTGTTAAGTTAATTTTTTCACTGCAAAATTGCCTTTTTATTGCCATTAAGACACCTCTACCCATGTTTTTTTTTCTCACTGATGTATCTCTATCTTCCCTGAATACTTCATAAGTACTATATTTTCATAGATAGAGTATCTTTTTTGATTTTCCATGGTTTACTTTTCTGCTGTCTGCAAAATCCTATAGAAAACATTCCTTAGTGTATTATCATGTTATTAAATTTTTCATACGTTGTTAATTAATTTTAAAAATACAGCCGAAACAATAATAAAATGTTGAGGTCAAACATACGTCGAATAATTTTCATATTTAAGGTAAGTTTTTAAACAGTTTATTCTGTCTTTCTCCCAAATGTGAAAAATTAGGATAGATCTTTCTTAAATTATTTTTAGATTTTCAAAGGATCCCGCCCCATTAACATTGGAAAAATAATTTCGGTGAAATTTTCTTCAAAATTTGGGAATAGGTAGTTCAAGGGAAAAAAATGATTTAATGTCTTCCCTGCAGAATTACAGTGATTGGAATTTAAAAATCTTTGAAAAAATTAAAAATCATTTCGGTGGAACTTTCTTCAAACTTTGGGACTAGGTAGTTCAAGGGCTTCCGAACAAAAAATGTCATACGAAAAAATTGATTGAATGACTTCCTTGCAGAATTAAAGTGACTGGAAGTTAAAAATCTTTGAAAGAATTTAAAAAATTAAAAATCAATTTTTTCATATGACATTTTTTGTTCGGAAGCCCGTGTACTATATATTCCCAAAGTTTCAAGAAAATTTCACCGAAATGATTTTTCCAATGCTAATGGTGCGGGGTCCTTTCTTGTACCATATATTTTGAACGTCGTGTATGTCTTTAAAAATCTAATTTTTTAGATAAAACATAACATTTTTCGAAAACTAAAAATAATGAAGCTTTTCCCCTTTCCGTGCAGTGATCCAGGGATAAACTATATTTTCTGTCACATGGTTTGTAATTATTTATGAAAGCAGTGCATATTAATTTAGAATTTCCATTTATATTGGAAAACTGTGAATCAACTTATCAAGCGCGGAATATAATAATAGTAATTGTAATTTTCTAGTAACTTGGTGTAAACATATCGATTAGTTTTTTCAAGAAAATGTAATATTCATCATTCGATAAGTGATTCCGTGGTGCAAGTAAACAAGTTTTTACTCTTCATTGTCTAGTTCTGGAAATGAATTTGTATAATAGACGTAATTCTGCAATGGATAAATCCCATGATAAGTCACTGTCAAACCCAGCACACACAGTTTTAAAAAAACACGTGAAAATTCAGTAGATATTACAAACTTTGTTGTAAATATTATAACATTTTAAAACAGTTTCTAAATATACCATAGATATTAATTCCCTTCAAACAATGCAGAGACGGACCGAAATAACTACTCAATTTGAATCGGTAGAAACAATTTGTTTATTATAAATTACAAAATAGTACTAAACAGTTTAATGAACTATTCGAATGGAATAGTATATTATTCAACGAGCATATCATGATGGCTATTATTCACGAGGGTGAAGTTTAAGACACGAGCCGTAGGCGAGTGTCGTAAATCACCAGAGTGAATAGTAGTCATTATATGCGAGTAGAATACTATACTTTGTCCACGACTATTAAATATTTTTGATTAAATTGTTTACTGAAGAAATTAATTAATGAATTAATTACATTATTCTTTTTGAGTATTAGGTAAAATTATTGTAAATAACGTTGACGTTCAAATTTAATTTGACAAGCCGTTCTTTTGACACATAACGGCCTACTCAATAAAATTTAAAAACGAAATTGTATGTTAAAAAAGGGTCTGTTTCTGAAACGTTGAATAAAGATCTATTCATAAAATTGTTAACAGTAAAATTGTTCACATAATTTTAGCTATGACAGTTAACGAATAATTCTATTTAACGTTTCAGAAACACATACATAATGAGTATATTACTTAATAATCGCGGACAAACATTTTTTTAAACATCTAAAATGTAAATGACTTCTGTCATTTTTAATATACTTGCTAAGATCCGAAATAAACTGTTCTATAAATTCTAGGCATTAAAATGTTTATACAGTAGTGGCATTTTAAAATATTTAGTCGATGCTAATGTAAAGTAGAAGAGAAAAGAAATGGACAAATAATATGCTGAAAAGAAACAGATTTACGCTGTTACTACTTTTCTCTTTAGCTACTTTTGTCGTCGGTGGAACTCTTAACATACTGAAGTGACTGGCATCAATGTTAATATATCGCTTTCTTTCACGTACATTATTTTGCTATTTATATTTCTCTCTATCTTATTATAGGGATCGATCCAGTATTTCTAGGTGCCACTAGTGTATAATCCACCTTTACGGGAATATAAATTAAAACTATATAAAAAATGTGGGAACTAGTTTTTATCTTGGTGTTTACAACATCAATTAAAAAAAAGTTATTGAAGTGAGTCGAAGATTCAAGTTTTAAATATACTGAGTAGAATAAAGAATTATTTACAAGCGACACACCACTTCTTCGAGAGTACCACCTATCGATTGTGTCGGGAACAAGGCGGCCAACGCGCAACGCACAGAATATTTAATTGAATAATTTTTTTATCAATTTAATGTTTATTATATTTATTTAAGGTAATTAGTTCATTCGGCCAATGTTATTGTTTGAAATAAAAAATCTTTAACAACTGAAACCGAAGTCCATTGTATTATAAATTTTTCTGTAGGTAATAAGACACACTTTAAAGTTAACATTGAATAAAAAATATTGACATTTTAAAGAATATCTAAAATGTATCCCATTTTGTGACAAATTAAAAGTTTGTCAAATTTAAGAAAGAGAGTGGGATAGGTCGGAGTGAGCGATTGTGCGTCTGAAACTCCCACTTAAAAACGTAAAAAAAACCGGTAAAACTTCGTTAAATTTGACAAAGCTTAGGTGCATTGTAGCTTAAGAAATTTGGTAAATTGATGTGTCATAACAAAAGAACAAAGTTGAAATATAATTAATATTTTGAAATAACTAATACAGAGTTATTTAGTGGTAATCAGTGTGGTGCATAAAGAAACGAGCTTAAAGAAACGAATATATAAACATGACCCAAACCCAGGTATATAAGAGATAAGTACATCTTAGTTTATTTAATGACTACAAGTGTCTGCCCCATAAAACTATTGAAATGTTTAGGTCCAGACCCTTGAAAAATCGACATCTGTTGACAAATATATGAGAGCAGTAAATTATTGAAATATAGCCAAATAAATTGTTTTTAATAATAATAATCTCTTTATTTAGCATATAAGCTATTAACATACAAAGGTTGAGTATAAATTTAGTAAATTAAATAATACAACTTACATTTTACATTACTAGGTAATTTTCTTACAAATGATAAATATATGAAAGCTACATATTACATAATAGATATATTTAGTCGAATTGTGTTAGACGATAAAGTATTGAGTAGTTTTAATTATGTCCATTTTCGAAAATATATGCAGTTAATAGTTTTTTAAATTTTAAGTAATTATTACATTGTTTGATATTGTTTGGAAGTACATTAAATATAGAAAAACCTTTATAAAATAACGTTTTGGCTAATCTATTTGACTGAGGAGTGTCTATGAAAAAGTCATTTACATTTCTAGTATTATAAGAGTGTACATCTCTCACATATTTAATTTTATTACTTAAATAATCTGGAGTCAATTTGTTTTTTATTTTGAAAATCATATCTATTGTTCTGAAAAGAATTCGCTGTTTAACATTCATAAAATGAAGTATTTCAAGCATTGTACTTATCGGTGTGTATTTATTACATTTCAGAATTATTCTCATAGCTTTGTTCTGTATCAGTTGGAGTTTGTGTATTTCATTTTGGTTTAAGTTAAATAGTAATGTGGAACAAAATTCAATATGTGGACCAATTAAGCTTTTATAAAGTAAAATTTTTGTAGACATGTTTAAACAGCTGCTGATTCTTCTCAGAAAATATACTTTTTTTGACATTTCATTCATTATATAATTAAAATGATTTTTGAAATTAAGATGTTCATCAATAATTATTCCTAATTATTTGATTTCATTTACTTTATCTAGTTTGTTTCCCATAATTTCAATAGTTAAATTTGGATATGAGAGATTGTAATGAGATAATTTAAATTTGTTACCTATTAACATATATTTAGACTTACTTACATTTAAACTTAAACTATTATCGCGTAGCCATTTACTTATTAGAGATAAATCATAATTCATCGAATTATACATTGCTGGTATGTCATTGCCCATAATATATATCATTGTATCGTCCGCAAACATAGATATGTTACAATATTTCACATATTTTACAATATCGTTAATGTATAAATTAAAAAGGATTGGTCCAAGAACTGTTCCTTGCGGAACACCATGCTTGGTTTGTAATTTATCTGATAAACTATTTCTAAATTTTACACTTTGTGTTCTAGAATTAAGATATGATTTAAACCAATTTAGTACATCACCTGTAAGGCCAATTTTTTCCAATTTACACACTAACAATTCTCTGTTTATAGTTTCAAATGCCCGTCGGAAATCTAAAAATACTGCTAATATTACATGATTGTTTTCTAAAGACTTGTACCACTCATCACATATATTTAAAATCACGGATTCACAAGAATGAAGTTTTCGGAAGCCTGATTGGTTGGACACTAAAACACGGTTTTCATCACAGAATTTCAATAATTGATCTTTAACTTCAATTTCTAAAATTTTCTCGTACACTGGAACTGTATTTATAGGTCTATGTTCTTCGCACAATATTGAGTTTATAACTTTAGGCACTGGTATGATGCATGATGTTTTCCAGATTTCGTCTTTATTATTTAAAAAACCCTGACAATTAAAATAAACGATTTTATTTGTAAAATTATTTGGTTGCTATGCGGTATATTTTGTTTCATTACTTTGTCTTGCAACATGTCTTTTGTAGCAAGGGCAATTTAAATCATTTGCAGCATGATCAGGATTCAAATTGATTTTTAATTTCTGAGTTATTGATATACAGTTAATACATTTAAAGGTATTCGATTTGCCGTCGTTAGTTTTATGATTTTCTCCGCATTTATAGCACGCCATTCTATTTGTACACTTACTGGACTTATGATTATAGCCAGCGCAGTTAAAGCATCTAGTTATATCGAAATAGTCATAAATATTACATTTTCTCCATCCAATATTGATTTTTCCTGTATTTTTTAAATCTACGTAATTATCCGGTTCAACTTCTATGACTATATTTGTACTATTTTTCTGCTTCCTGTTTGCAAATTTTTTAACTACTTTTAATTTTCCCTCCAAGTTTTTATCATTCTGTTCTACAACTGCTTTTAATATTTCTTCATTTTCTGTCGTTAAAAATTCCTCTTCCGCTCCTGAAATTATAATTTTTGGTTTTTTTAATGTTCCTTCTTCTACTTTATATTTATCTCCCATCACTTCTTCTACTTTATTTTTTATTATATCTTTGGAATTTGCATTCGCACAATTGATTACAACACCTCCATTTTTTATGTTTTTTACATTTTCCACTCCGACCGCTAATTTACTTGGATCTATATTTATTTTCAAATCCTTCCTGGTTTCATCATTTGGCTGTTCTTTCATCGGCTTTATTAGTAAAACCTCCTTGTTTTTTGTAAGAACTTCAGTATAAGTTCTCTTGTTTGCCTGTTCATATTTGTCCTATTCGTTTATCATATTGTTTTGTATAAACTCATTTAAAATATCATTCGTATTTTTTATATTTTCCTGTTGTTCTTGAATTCTTGCGATTAAATTTTGTACCAAACTTTTTAATTCTTTTATTTCTACAGCTATTTCCATTTTGTTACAAACTTTACAGGCATATTTAATGCTATCATTATTTAAGGTAATATTAATTACTTCTTCATTTAATTTTGCACACGTACCATGATATTTTTCGTTACAAATAAAACATTTGACAAGACCCTTTTCATTTCTTTTAAATTCGACATCACATTGTGTGCAGTGTGAGTGTGCCATTTTCTTATTATTCAATTTTTACGTTGGGTTAAAGAATTCATATCAATACTTTTAAAAATGGAATGGGTGTTTACTTAGAAACCAAACTATTCAATAGTTAATCGTTGCCAGATGTTGTTACCTCTCACTCCGAAGGTTTTATGATGCTCTTGTTGAACTGGTCACTGTCGTATTCCTATTGCATTTGATCATGTGTTTAACTTTCTGGAGACTAGAGTCTTATGCACTTATGCACTACACTTTATTATTATTTATTTCTTATACTATATTATAATTTTGGAGTGTCTTTTTTATGTCGTAATCCTGTTAATTTATGTCACAATTCACACTATATTGTCTGGCTTTTTTAAGCGATTTTTATGCGATTTGTATGCGATTTAAACCGGAGAAGTTCTGGCACGTCTTCACCCGAAGAGGTCTCTACTCTCTAATCATTATAAAAATATTCAAATGAATTTAATTTAAATTATATCCGAAATAATCAATAACTTATAGTAAAATATGGTCACATATATTTCTATCTCTCAAATAATTCTTTTTTTCGTAATTAATAAAAATATTCAAACGAATTTAATATAAATAAACCCGCAATAATCAAATGCATTACTCTTAAAATAGGAACAGAACAATTTCTTACGTAAATTTTCAAGTGAGGTTTTTTTATAATTATTAAACGTACTCAAACGGATTAAACCCGAAATAATCAATGAGACATTGTTGATATACGGCGTCAAAATTTGAACTGCTCAGATTCTCACAGCACTTCAACGGAGGTATGCGTGGTGCAGGCTTCTTTCAGAAAAATGGTATTTTCTAAGAAAACATACACATACGCCGATGATCTCCTAATTGCCACAGGACCAGGTGCGTACGCAGGGGGGCAAGGGGGGCAACTGACCCCTCAGGCGCGGCGTGGTTTAAGAAGTTTGGGATAGTGACAATTATTTCATATCTGTTTTTGCATACCAAATGTTAGTTTAACTTCGTTTTTAAGCATATGCCAAAAAAAAAAAAAAGGTTTTAAGTACCACTGTGCTGTGTTATGTGTTTATTTGGTTCTCCTCTGGTTGCCCTCCCACCAGGCGCGGCGCGGTTGAGTATTTTTGGTGACAATCATTTCATATCTGTTTTTACATAACAAATATTAGTTTAACTTCGTTTTTACGCATATTCCAAAAAGAAAAGTGAGGTTTTAAGTTCCACAGTGCTGCGTTATGCGTTTCTTTGGTTCCCCCTGGTTGACCTCCTCCCCCCCCCCCAGAACACATTCTTGTGTACGCGCCTGCGCAGGACACATCTGGACTTCAACTTCAAGAAAAGCCTAATAATGGAGTGAGACCCGTCAACGAAAGAGAGTTGCACCAGCGGAGAGGAGCACAAAATAGATAAATACTCCCTAAGAACAATGAACAAATTGAAGTACCAGAGTCAGAAGGCCCAGAAGAAGAAGAATATTTATAGAAGCATAAAAACAAAAATAGCAGCACAAACAGCAGCGACACTGCGCGGCAACATATATCACAAGAAGACCCAGAAGAGGCAGAAGTCCAGAACCAGAAATTCAAAAAAGGGGAGCTTAAATGCTCTCTCACGGCACAATGCGGTAACGCATCTCACAAATACCTACACCTCCCATCCCACATTTCTTTACCATGCGCCATGTGGCACTCGCTGCTGGCAACTAGCATGACCCTACTCCAACCCAGCGTGGACGTAGCAGGCCCTATAATCCTTGGGAGTGGAAGAAATGCCTACCGCACGCTGGTAAATCAATCAATCAATCAATTAAGTTTGTCAGATTTAATGAAAAACCAATAAGAAAACACATTTTGTTTGTTACCTTAACAAGTTGTTTGGCAACAGTTTCGTTAATAACGCCAGGCTGCCACCATATTATATTTAGAAAAGATGGCTCCTACACCGCCATTTTGAAAAAAAATGGCAACATGTAATATTTCGTTGAAAAGGGAATTCTAATTTCTAGCCAACTCTATAAAAAAATATACAGGGTTTCATTTAAAGTTCTTGACTTTCACCAACTTCCTGAAAAACCGAAAGTGGTATTCAATTGTGCATAGAAAATATGAGCCCCAATAAGCAATATCTACAAACCAAATTTCAAGCTTCTACCTTAAAAGACAATTAAATCTCCGTTGTTACTCGGTACATTTTAAATTATGTGCCTATTTTAATAAATAAAATAAAAATTTTGTTTATTCATTCGCCGTTTTTAATATTCCAGTTGTTTCCTTCCCGAGACATTTTTATTCCTTTGCGGTTCAGGCAGTAAATCTAGAAAACATAATAATGTACAAAACCATAAATATAAGACCGCTATATTACAGCGCATGGAATGTGTACTGTACGACATTTTACGATTTGTAGACTCTAGTCGCGTCGTCGTTCCGACTAATAAAATATGATTCGAATTATCTTACACACATTAATTTTTATGGCTAAAATTAATAATCCGAAGTGCATAGGAGGTTAAGAAAACTAGTCAATATAACTTGTATCGGCATCGCCCATGATACTATTATTCATATTATAGTATCATGGGCATCGCCTGCGAAATTGAAATATAAATATTCTATACTGAATCGTGATTGAATCTGTATCCTGCAAAACTTTTACATCTCATGTCATACTTGTATCAGAATTTACTAAAATCACCCGAAGGGTGAATGCGCAAAGATATGTCGAAAATGAGCATTTTGTATTCGTGTACGGGTATCTCTCAAGTGCATATAGAACAATAATAATTAATAGTTTGGAAACTGTTTAACTTTCAAGGTTCCATTTTAGCATAGTGATTTGACACTAAGGCGTATCCAAATATAATATAGCCCAGAGAAAATGATTGTAGGCTGGGGTAAAAAGCTCAATCATGAGCAAATAATGATTTGGGGGAGACTACACGATCACATATATCTTTATACCTAAAAGTATACCCTGACTGACTCACTAACTCACTGGCTGACTGATCTATCAACAAACAGCTCACACCACTGGGTTTAGAAAGTTCAAATTTGCATAGAGGTTCCTCGAATGACATAGGCAACTGCCAAGAAGGGATTTTTCGAAATGCGAGGGTGAAAAGGGGGGTTGAAATTTTGGGCTTTTTCGGGAAGGGTTAGATCTAGATGCGTGAAATTTGGCAGAAATATGTTTTGTTGAAATCTATTAGATACGTGTAAGACGAAATTTCGATTTTCACTCTTTGAAGGGTGAAGGGTGGTAGATGGTCTAAAGGATACCCGTATCTCTGAAATCGCGTTAGTCAGAAACGCGATATTCCAGCGATGGGCTCTTCTGAGCAGTGGCAGTCTGGGTTTCTAGGGCTTAGTCGGCATTTTACAAGCGGAGCAAGCAAGAATTTTTTTTATCGGGGAAGATGGATTTTTTGGGCCTCACGCCGGCCATTTATTCAGAGGATGGGAATTTTGTACTAAACTTTAATGTTTAGTAAATAATTTTTTTTATTATAATGTTTACGGACCGGTTTAAGGATAAATAAAATCATAGGTTCTTTAGAACTGCAGAACGATTTATTTATTAAAATAAAAAACAAATAAAAACCTTTATAAAAAACAAATACTATCAGGAGTGTCAGGAACAAAGAACAATTTAACGAATCTCAAACTAGAAAACTAAAACTATGAGAACAGAACGTGAACGACAATTAGAAATTAAATTATTAAAGCTGTCAATTCTTAATAGTAAAAGTTAAAGTGTTAAAGTTTCGATATTAGAGAGATTTTAGGCCACTTAATTTACAACGTTATACGTTATCCGTTATACTGCTCATGCGCAGTCATTCAAAAATAACGTAATACGTTATTAACCGATGAAGTTTTACGCTATTTGCGTTAGAATAAGGTACGGTTAATAACGTTTAATATTTTACAGCGTTCCCCGTTAGAGAACATTTAAATTTAATTTATGAATATCTTAACACTTATATTTAAAATATATAACTCTCGGCTCTATTTAATACACTTTTTATATATTTTTTCATTGTGTTCTTAATGTCTAATAAAATTAATGCATGGAAATCAGTCTTTGGTAACGTTGCTATCTATTTTTGTGATGGGGTGTATTGTAGTGGTATTGTGAACATAACCTGACATTTTCATATGTGTTTGTAATTATATCTATATGCTTGAAATGAAATATTCGTAGTGTGAATCTGTTGATTTTGTGATTAAGAAAGTGCTGAAAAAACGTGGAGTTATCTATGTTTACGTTGTTTAGGTACGTCACTTAACGTCAATAAAGTATAATGGTTTCAAAAACTCAAAACGTGTCAATACGTTAATACCGGAATCCCTTATTTTCGACCTAATGCGCATGTTCAGTATAACGTTTTACGTTTAACGTATTAGCAAATTTAAGGGGCCTAAAATCTCTCTATTAGTTCCATCGGTTGCTTTTGCCTCGGACTTCGACGCCGGCTCGCCGGCGGAACGGCCAAAAAAGCCAAAAGTATTCACACTCACCAGCTCACCACATATGTCAAAACTTTTAGAAATAAATAAACATTCAAACGCAGTTCGTCACCGATTTGAATGTTTTTGCTTCGTATGTATATAAGCGCATAGCGTACTCAAAAAGCAAAAGGCCCATTCAGCATTTACGGACTTACCGACCTGGCCAGACCGCCACTGCTTCTGAGGAAATAAGGAGACACGTATTCGATGGGTTTGAAAAAGAGACCCCCCCCACCCCCACCCCCGAACGGGTGAGGAGGGTGAAAGACACATACCCGCCCATGTGCTCTATTGTCGATTAAAATAGTTATTTTTTTCGTTTAACTCGCTCTAACACAAAAATAGACAAATTGCGATGCGCAGTGAGTTTCCTCGGGTATTATGGCTGCGTAGTGGGTTTCCTCGGGTACAATGGATGCGCAGTAGGTTTCCTTAAATGCAATGGATGTGCAGTGGGTTAGTATGTTAATGTTCTTAATTCCACCCGGACGAAGTCGCGGGCATCAGCTAATCATCAATAAAGTTAGAAAATAAGAGCCAAAGCCATATCTTTGGGGAACTTCTGAGCTAGCCACAATTGCATCAAATTTGACATCCTCATATTTTAGTAGTTGACGATAGATAAATATATTTATACAACACAATCAGAAAGGTCATATCTGCCCAACGAATGTTTTTCTTTTAAATCATTGTGAAGACAGGTAGAATATAATATTTTGGATATATTGTCTTCTACCAAGTTATGCCAGACTTGTTCTAGTTGGCCTCCGTTTGCTGTATGTAATTCCAAACAGACTCATCTAATAAAGAACAAAGTAGGTATAATTATTTAACAATCGCAGCTGTAAAACCTAAAAGTCTGCGGAATTTGCCATATTTTAAATGTAATGACAATCAATAAACCGATATACCGTATTATAATGCAGACTGGTGACTGGTCCAGATCTGCTGAGACACTAAGAGTCTTCACTGTAAAAAGTTCTTAGGCATGTTTCGACCAATCACAATATGCATAAAGACAAAGAGAGCACTACCAATATTTCGCCTTATGTTCTATTTTAAGTTGATCAAAGGGAAATGAAATATGGTTCTGGTACCGCCATCTAGTAACAGTAACGCTAAACGCTACATACAGGTAGACAGTGTAATTTGAAAGAATTATTATATAAAGTATTTATTGATATATATTTACTCATTTAATTCTTATTTTCAATTTAAGGAGGGTAAAGATTAAGTTACGGTTGTTTAGTTAAGCAGAGGATATTTACACTGTGAGAGTAGATTTGGAATAAGTGTTTGTGAATTATTGTAATGTAGGGTACAGTGATGGATTACCATACGTAAGTACATTTGTGTTTAATATGAAGTAATTGACTTGCCTTCTGGATAGGCATTTGTATTTAATTTTTGATAATTATTATTTTGTAATTACGTCATTATAATCCATTGATAGCTGTGTATAACTTATCTCTAGCCTATATATATTCCACACAGCCTTGGGAGTGATCAACTTATATGGTGGTGTGTTATGTTTATATTATCATCAATGATCGGAATTTGGGTTTAATTTCAATGGCGCACATAGGTATAAAATTTTACAGCAAGAAATTAAATGTATGTTTGTTCTTTCTTACAAAATAAATCGAAATTAAATGTAATACGAACATACCTTGTAAGTTTTTCATTTATTTTGGCATGATAGAATACATGTATACATATGTACAACTAAAAATGTATGCACATTTTAATGAATCCTTATAACGACGCACCTGAAAATTAAACCCAAATTCCGATCACTGATTATCATATTACTACGTATATAACACAATAATACACTTTACGTTAACAATTAGCAATAAGCTAGAGAAAAATGTATAGTTAATATAGTGTACCTGTTTGCGGAAAACATTTCACGAAAAAAACATGACATATATGTCAAAAATTTATCGCAATATTTGTCGATGCGCTAACGCAAAAAATTAGTCGATCTAGGTTAGTTTACCACTAATAATGACATTTGACTGGTGCAATGTTGTCAAAAAACGGGCTATCATTGGCTGTCGCATTAATTAGTGAAATTATCATTAAAAGATTCTATAATATTGGAATACGTTGCGTATAAATAATGGAAGCGAATATCCAGAACACATAAATTTTCAGATTGGTTTAGCAGTGGTAAAATGATGTTCTATTCGGTATATTACAATGTAAACCAGAAGTAGAGGTACCTATTTGAATGCCTCTTGTGTAATAGCTAATAAATTGAGCTCTAAAGTTGTTTGTGAATGTAACAAACTAAATTTAAATTGAAGTTTAACTTAATGTTCTCGGATTAATTAATCACAAATTAAATAGACCTTAATTAAAGCCCCTCAGCAGGAATTACACATCTGCCATGTCTACATTCTTATCATAATTATCCTGACTGTTCTCTGAGTTTTTATTTTCTAATCATAATTAGCAATGAGTCAAGAAAAACAATTACTCTCCAGATATAACCCAGGAAAATGTAGAAGCTTTGTAATTTAACGTCGGAAAATAAATTAAAAATGTATGTCGATATAAATTTGACGAAGTATTTTTAATTTTAATTACTTCAGCTCTGTGTATTACGTCATTGGCGGATAAAGAAAAAGTAAGTTCAATTTAAAAGAAAATTATGGAATTACTCAATATCGTTTTTTGATGTATAATTTTTTCAATTTATTGAATGGATGAGGGAATATTGGTGCTTTGTTTCATAAACTAGTAAGATTGTTGTCAATGTGGACAAATTGCGAGTCGTGTCATTGGAAATTGAAACACCTTGACAACTTAGTTTCATTATTTGTGTAATAAAATGAGGTCTAAAAAGAAAAAAATACTAGCAATGAAGAGATTCAAATAAAATCGGATAAAAAAAAAAAGATAAGTTATCTCTGTGATACGAATTAAATTTAAAATGAATATGTTAATAATATGTTTAGTTGTAATATAGTTCACAGCAGACTTACCAGGCACTCAAAAAATGTCGATATCTTTGACCACCAAACACACCGCATCTCACCGTTAGTTTTTATGCGCCTAAGAATTGTGCTGTCGTCTGTAACTGAATTGTAACTGGGATTTATTATTAGATGGTATCGCACTTTAAGTTTTTTTTTACCTACAATTTACTGCTGTTAAAGTTTAGAAAATAATTGTTTTTTTATTTTGCTGTTAACTGTAATTACTGTTATTAAGAAGTGTTTATTTTGTTCTTAATCCCTAAGTTGTATTTTAGTTTTATACAAATATTTTATTTAATAGTATAATACTGCTTGTTAATAATTTACAAATTGATTTTTTTTAGAAAACTGTTTGCTTTTTTATATATTTTACTATCAACTAAATAAATTTAAATCACTTTTAAGCATACATCTACATTTTTTTTGTTGTATTCATACATATAATTTTATTAGAAACATTCAAGAAAGCGTTAAAGGTTTCAGTATTTACGGCAATGCTAGGACTTCGATAGCCGCAGCCGCCATTAAAAACGATTGCGGTGGCCTGATGAAATCACTTACATATGCCACGGGTAATAGTTCATAAATTGCAAGGTACCACGTTAGATAAAGCCGTAATTGATTTGGGAAAAAAGATTTTCGCAAAAGTACAAGTCTATGTCGCTCTGAGCCAAGTTAAAAAATTTTGTGGCTTGGCTCTATCGTATTTAGAATCTATCAAGGTCATAAATAAACCACATGACGAAAGGGCCCTTGAATAAATGCAAATATTACGAAGATTTTCGTGATCACTGATACACACGCACGAAAGTACGCACATTCACAATGTTTTTTCTCATGGCCGATATATCTGATTTTTGAAGTTTGACTTCAGAACAAAATTAGTGACAAAAAACTCTTATGTATCAAATTCCACACAAGTCTACTAAAATATTTCAATTATGTTTACCATGCCGTATTGAATTCGTCATCATATTAATTGTCGCCGAATAGTGAAATCCATATATAACAGGTTTCATGTAAATCTGCAAAAAAATTGCTGGCATTATCACATTTCAAAAATAATCATACAATTAAATATTTATACTAAACTGACTTGGAATCAACACATATCTAAATGTTTAATTAAATGTGAAAAAAGTTTAAACATATTAAAAGCGATCAACAGGTACTCATGGGGCTCTGACCCTAAAATAAACCTTATATTTTACAGGGCATATACTAGATCCATTCTAGATTATGGTTGTGTTCTTTATGGCTCTGCTGTAAAATCACGGTTAATTAAATTAGACAGACTTCAGCATAAGGCACTGAGGTTAGTCCTTGGTGCCATGAAATCTACGCCTACTTCCGCTCTACTGGCTGAATGTAATGAACAACCCTTACATCTTAGACGCCAATTTCTGGCCCAAAAATTCCTGTTGAAATATAATAACTTTTCGGAGAGTAGTCTTCTTCCCAAACTTGCCCAGTTAACCACTCAAGATTTGACAAATCCTTATTGGCAAAATAAATCATCCCCCACCCTGGCAGATGCATTTATTAAGGTGGCTGAATACGATTCTAGCAGTAAAATGACTAATTTGCCCTTCTTTAGTTCTAAATACAACATTTATTTTCTTCAATCTATGGTGATAATACCCAAATATAATGATGCAACTGGAAATAACTTAATTTTGCAGGAAACTATATCTGGATTCCATAACTCTTGTAAAATTTTCACTGACGGTTCCAAATCCTGTAGTGGTGTTGGTTGTGCCGTGTACATTCAAAACACCCAAGATTCGTTTTATAGATTAAACAATATGTGCTCTATATATACTGCTGAATCTATCGGAATAAGCAGAGCCTTAGATTGGGCCATGTGTAACAACAATAATTTCGTAAACTTTTTAATTATGACAGACTCGATCTCCGTTTTGACCGCTATTTCTAATCCACCAAATCACGTATATTCCAATTCAATTATTGTAGAAATTATGGAAGAGCAAGCCAGGTTAAAAGATCTCAATAAAAATGTTATATTTATTTGGGCTAAAGGACACTCTGATATAAGAGGGAATATTATAGCAGACAAATTAGCCAAGTCTTCAAGTATTGACGGAGACCCTATCGATAATTTACCTCACTCTGACATAATACCAGCCTTGAAAACAAATATGAAACAACTATGGGAAGAGGAGTGGACTAAAGTTTGCAATAACAACAACTATATATATATTGTAAAATTAACGACAAATTACCTAGTTCTTCTTTGGCTAGTAGAAGTCATCCAAATAGAAATATTAACATCAAATATGTTAGATGTTTATTTGGGCATGGAGCTGTCAACTCTCAGTTATTCAAAATGAAACTTTCGGAAACACCCTCTTGTGATTGCGATGGAAACTTGGATGACATCAATCACTGGATCTTTCAGTGTCATCATAATTCACGTGCAACTACCTTATTAATGCAAGAACTAATCAAAAACAATATTCCGTTGCCACAATGTAGCACATCACTTTGCTTCCTTATAGTCAGAAATGATCGGTTAAGAATAATGTTTTATAATTTTCTAAAACATACTGAGCGTAAAATTTGATAAGGGAATTTAGCTTAGCTGTTGTCTCCTTATGTGGACATCCTTTGTGGGTTAACCCATTTACCGTTGCTTACCTTGTTTTGTCTAGAAAAAAGAGTCGCCATGAACGGCACCTTGGCGTGAAGTGTGTGTCCCTGTCTATTATCCTTTGTCATTGGTTTTTTTTGGTCTTGTGTTAGATAGGATACAATAATAAATTTTCGTGGCTGGATGGGCGCAGCTCAAAGCCAACTAAGAGGAGAAAAAAAAAAAAAAATATTTGTTCGTCGGCGGAAATATCGGTCAGGTCTGTAATACAGTTTCCTTCTTCGACATCATTAACAGCATTGAAAACAACGACCTGGAAGAGAGCGTGCTGTATGTGTTTGTAAAAGTAAATTTTTCAACGGGCATTCTTCAGCTAATTCGCCTCCATGCAAGACTCTCTTTCGTTGTGAAATGGTATATGACATGCTAGAAAGTTATAATAATAACCTGTTGTGTGTAAAAAATTGTCATTATTATAAATCGAGAACTAAGTGTTTAATTGAAATTACCGGCGCCAAATCTTCGATTATGCTCCAAATGTAAACAATTTTTCGAATTTTTGTTCACCTTACACTAGATGTAGCTTGATAAATTTAGTGTAGGGCCATCGCCGGACCATAGCTTACAGTTTGCAACAGGTTTAACGGAAATCGCTTAAGCTACGCCAGAGTAATATAGTCTCTTGACGTAAACCAGAAAAAGGTAAAAAGCCCAAAAGTACTGCGACCGGAGCGCAAGACCCGTTTTCGAGGGCGGGGAACACGATGGTGATAATATTTTCTGGTCTACCCTCCAACCATTACCCCTAAACCTTTTTCCGATTTTCCGGTGCTAAGTTGGCAAGGGCTTGTCGGATCAGGTTATTTTTGGTAAATTCGAATAAAATAAGTAAACATTGACCACAGGTGACCTAACCCACCCCGGGGGTTGAAGCTACCTCCACACCCAATACCAAAATGCCACGAAAACAACGAAAATCAACTGAAAAGCGGTTTCGAGGGCGGGGAATACGATGGTGACAATATTTCCCGACCTACCCTTCATCCACTACTCCTAAATCCGAAATACCTCCCTCTTTTCCGATTTTCCGGTGTTAAACTTGCGAGGGCTTTTCGGATCGATTTTTTTTATCAATTCGAATAAAATAAGATTGACCACAGGTGACCTAACCCACCCGGTTGAAACTACCCCCAATAACGAAATACCCCGACAACAACGTTAATAAGCCCTTATATTTTATTAAAAATCGCTGCCTAAGGAATCACTACTTCCATATCCAGATTTTCTATCCAAATTTCTCACAACGAAAAAAACAAAAAAGCAACTACGATGATCTGCAACGGATTCGGAAATTTGTCTCTATCCAAATGAATTACCTAATGACCTATGCAAGGTAGCTTTAAAATTAGTCAGCTTTTTATATTTGAAAAAATATCCTTCTGAGGGAAATTTTAAAGACATAGATTCCAACTCATGATTCAGTAAGTAATCCAAGCAACGAATGCTCAAAAAAGGTGTAGAGGGAAATGTTAGGGACAGAAAATTTGACTTCGGAACTTTGTTTGGACTAGTCTGGAGATGAACATATCAAGAGTCCCCACTCCTAGGTGGTGAGCGGGGGGGAGGGGGGCACTTTAAAGGTCCCATTTTTTTGTTTTTCGCTTATATCTCGAACTAGTTTTTGCCACGACAAAAAAAGCGTCATGGCAAAAACTAGGTTGGTATCACTAAAAGTTGTAAAAAGTCACTGCACATGTTGACCAACTCGTCGAATTCCCAAACTTTGTAAAAATTAATTACCTGTAATATAATAATCATATCATTATTTTCAGTATCTTTAATGTTAAGCCTATTTTAGTAAGTTTAAGCTTTAAGTTTTAAGCTTACTTTAGTACGTTTAGCATTCAAAATATTGAAAGCAATGATATGATAATTATATTATACAGATATATCATTTTTACAAAGTTTGGGAATTAGATGATTTGATCAACGTGTCTATACGTGATAATGATCTAGTTTTCGCCATTACACTTTTTACCAAACTTTCTAACATGAAATAAGTCAATACCTAATCAAAGTATCCCTCTTAATAATAGAATGGACGGGTTCGAGTTTTCGAAAAAATCATCATACATGCCTGTTTCATTTTCGGTGGGCCGTTCTGTATGTATATATGTATTTTGCGGTCAACTGTATTTGAAAATTAACACAGGGGCCGAATAACATAATCAGTAGCAATCAAATCAACGTCATTTACATTAATGATGTCGAATAATAATTTAATAATATAACAGACATTTCAATCCTACAATTCGATACATGAAAGAAATTAATAAAGAAAGTTTAATCAGTTATTTCGAATGTATTCTACCGTTCCGAATTTTTACATCGAAGAATGTCAGTTTCGCATATTTTAAAATGAATTTTCACAAACCCACTTTGTGTAACATGTTTTTCGCTTTATACTCGTAAAGCGTAAAATAGCGTTGGTAGTGCATGAACATAAAACAAAAGGGTCTATTATAAACGACGCCGGTGTTGTTTTAAAAAACAAATGTCACTTTCATGTATACATAATTATTATATTATATCCGACAAAATTACCCGATTTTTTTATATATGGGAGCTAGTTTTCGCCCCTCCTTGGGGGTGTGTTTCATATCCATTGTATATACGCTGCTGTTTGACCTTAATTTGTATAATTCGATTGATTAAAATGTAACAACTATTCTCGTAGCTTAATATTCTTTTTACCCCATTTCAGGGGTGTTTTTTGGCTCTAGCTAATGATTTTGGGAGTGTACGATTTTTTTTGACCCCGGATTCGGATTCAGCGACCTAAAATACATAGGAGTACATGGGTCTGGCTCGCTGCTTTGAACTTTTTTTTTTGTGGGGCTGTGATTTTATTCATTCCAATTACACTCTTCACAAATACGACAACGAAGAGTATATTGTGTTTGATCGGCACTTTTTTAAGACCGCAAATATTGCTCGCAGATACAAATGTTGTGTTAAGAGATCGAATATTGGATCAGTTTCAAAATATCCGTCTGTCTGTCAGTTCGTCACATTTTTTATAAGCACGGTAACTCAATCTCAGAAAATCCGAGCCTATTGAAATTTGCATGGTAAGTTAGTATTAGCTGAAGAATATCGACTGATAAATATAAAAATTATGAAATACTTTATTAATAGAAGTACCTGAAGGATTGCGGTCTTGATATGATTCTGCAAACATAACCCAACTAGCATTAGTGCACTAATATTCAGCTGAATTGTCGTATAATTATTTTCTAGTGGTGGAGAAATGCTCTTTTATGTTTTATTAAAGTACTATTGTGAACTAATTAGCTCTCTGTGACAATTTGGCGATTTAGAAACACCACAAGAAATGTTCTTACAACATAATTATAAAACTATTTTATAAAGGCTCTATTACCTCCTTGTAAATGTTCCCGATGTATCTTCTTATAGAGCCTCAAGTGATTATGCGAACGATTACATAAAATGTTGTTGCAGGGCTATTATAAAATTTGTGGGTTACTCCTTTAATTGCCATGTAATATAAACGTTCTTACAACTAATTACAAAGCGGTTATACAGAATATTTATTAAGATGTTTTAACGGAACCCAGTGATTGCACAAAAAAACTTTTATAGAACTGAAAGTTCGCCATGCAGCTTTTCACCTGCTATAGTTATATTTATAAAACTGTGCTCGGAGGGGGGGGGGGAGAATTACTTTTCTTATTAGAACGTGTGAAATACGTCAGTCGATATGCAGTTTCCGATATCATCAGAGTAATCAGTATGATGTCTACATGGAAAAAAATTAAATACATAGGAGTGGAAACTTTCTTCGTAAAGTGAAAGTCAGACTAGATGGTATGTTACAGATACATAATGGAAAAGTTAGTGAAAATACAGAGAGCTCAACGACAATAATTTGTGCTGTACCTCACATGATTTCAACTGAAATAAAATATATAAGAATCACAAACAGAATTAGATGTTATGAATGACAATGAAAATGAAAAAAATGTTGAAACCACTTGACTGGAGTGGAAATAATGAATTTCACTAGACAATCTAGACAGCTATATGATACGTACCTATATAGTTACCGCCAAACTAACCAAAGATCTGTCTGGCTTTATGAATGGCTGTGCAATACACCAAATCGTTCTCTAAGAGAATCCACTGTACTACTACGCGTGCTTCGTGGTTGTGTAATGGCTGCGTAAGAAGCTAAATTGTTCTCTAAACTAAACCGCAGTCCGTCTCTATAAACTAAAGGTGCTTGCGGTTGTATAGTCACTGCATAACGAACCGAATTGTTTTATAGAATAAAAAAGAATATTTAGCTATTGTGCGAGCTGAATTGTTCTATATAATAATCCACAGTAGCTTTTAAGCTACATAAGAACTTTGTCGCTATGAAAAGATTACATAACGAGTTAAATAGTTCTATAAAACAACCTGTCACAGTATTTATACAACAAAAAATTGGAATATGTGTAATTATTGTCAATAAATATAATATATAAAAGAATACCCTGACTGACTCACTGACTTACTGACTGACTGATCTATCAACGTACAGCTCAAACCGCTGGATCTAGAAACTTCAAATTTTGCATAGAGGTTCCTCGAATGACGTAGGCAACCACTAAGAGGGTGAGAAGGGGGGTTGAACTTTTAGGCTTTTTCGGAAACGGTTAGATCTAAATGCGTGAAATTTGGCACAAATATTTTTTGTTGAAATCTATTAGATATCTGTAAAACGAAATTTCGGAAAACGGGCAGATGGTTTAAAGCGCACCCGTATTTTTAAAAATCGCGTAAGTCAGAAACGTGATTATTCGAGGGACTCTTCTAAGGAAATAAGAAGTCACGTATTCGATGGTTTTCAAAAAGAGACCCTCGTAAGGGTGAACGGGGACGGGGAGGTTTTTAAGCTTTTCGGAAACGGTTAGACCTAGAAGCATGGAATTTGGCAGAAAGACTCTTTATTAGAATCTATTAGACACGAATAAGACGAAATTTCGATTTTCACTTTTTGAAAACTGGTGTGGTAGATGATCTCTGAAATCGCGTAACTCAGGAATGTGATATTCCAGCGACGGGCTCTTCTGAGGAAATAAGGAGACACGTATTCCACGGTTTTCAAAAAGAGACCCTCGAACGCGTGAACGGGGAGGGGGAGGTTTTTAAGCTTTTCGGAAAAGGTTAGACCTAGAAGCATGAACTTTGGCAAAAATGCTCTTTATTGGAATCTATAAGACATGAGTAAGACGAAATTTCGATTTTCACTTTTTGAAGGGGGGGAAAACGGGGGTGGTAGATGGTCTAAAAGGTACCCGTATCTCTGAAATCGCGTAAGTCAGAAAAGCGATATTCCAGCGATGAGCTCTTCTGAGGAAATAAGGAGACACGTATTCGACAGTTTTCAAAAAGAGACTCCCCCGAATGGGTGAACAGGAGGAGGGATGTTTTTAAACGTGCAATTTGACATATACCCGCCCATGCGCTTTGTCGATTAAAATAATTATTTTTTCACTTAACTCGCTCTAACACAAAAATAGAACAACGAATTGTTATCAAATTGCGATGCGCGTTGGGTTTCCCCGAGTACTATTGATGCGCACTGGGTTTCCTGGAGTACAATGGATGCGCAGTGGGTTTCCCCGACTATTATGGATGCGCAGCATTTTTTACGTATCTTCTTTAGTCTTTGAATTATTGTGAAAAAATGAAAATTTTTTAAGAAATTTCAAAAATCATTTCAAATTTCAATCAAACTTTTTTTCAAATAATGGCAATTGAATTACGTTCAATTTCAATTCTTGCGGTGAAGCCATTGGTTTCATTGCTGATTTTTTCTCCGAAAAAAAGAGATTTTATTTTCATCATAACTCCATTAGTCTTTATACTAACGACTTTTACCAAAGTTAATTTAAAAGGTCTTTTCAAATACTTTTAAAAATGTCTTGTTTTCCTGCAAAAATTTTCCGCTTTTCCGTTATTTAACGTTGAAATGATCGAATTCAGTTTTTGGCGAACATAAAGTCACCTCAAACGAGCCATACCTCGGTTCGTATTGCATCTACAGAAATAAAGAAAAAAACCAATAGATTTGTTATTTTATAGGCTTCATTTTTGCTTAAAATAATTTTTTTGGTAAAACGTAAAGTTTTCGAGTTATTAGTGAAAAATCGTTCTAAAACGTGCATTTTTAGATGAAAAATCAACATTTTCAATAAAGAAAACTCAAAAAGTATTGACTCATCGAAAAAATTTCATAGAACATTTATTTCTTAGAATTCATTCCTCTATCGATTTCTGCAGTTACTTTGAACACAATAATTTCCACCCCCGAGAAGGGGGTGGACATTATTAGGACAAAAGCTCACATCGGCACTATATAACTTTTGTTCCTTGTGCAATTCCCTAATTACTGCCCAATTTTTCAAGAATATCGCGAAAAGAAACATGAAAAAATAGATTTTTCCTGTAAAAGTTGTTATTATTGTTTAAACAATATAAATAATTATCAGCCCCGACTGTGAGAAACATTTTTTAACTTAAATTTTCAATAAAAACACCTCAATGTTTTATAAATATCGCGAAAAAAATTTTTTAAATACATTTTTTTGTAAATATTGTTATTATTGTTTAAACAATATAAATGATTATTTGCGCCACTTGGAATGTTTCTGATTTTGAATAATATTTAAAAAAACACATTTTAAAAAATAATGACCAAAATCGAAGCTGTTACTGAAAATTAAGGAGTGAAAACCTTCATTGACTCGACTATATGTACTTAATACATGAACTGTGATGGTCGGTGTCATATCATATCCATCCTAGATAGTATATGAAATATATCTGTTCAGTTAACTGGAATTACCTACTTATCCATTCTACAGACTGTACAGAAAACAGCAAATTTACATAAGGAAGAAGAAAAATGTATATATCAGCTTATTTCTTATGCTTATACACTGTACAGTGTACAGTGCTATGAAGATGACAATGATTGAGCTTTCCTGAACTGAAGTATGTAAATAGTATTATTTATACGTTGGTCTATTATCAAGTTTATTACATAAGGATTCTTTGGCATAAGTACGTTGCCTTGTGTGTGTTAAAACAATATAATGTGATAAAATACTAGTCTTTTCATTTATAATAAATACTCCGTTATTAATTTCGAACTGCTCCAATAATATAGAGATAATCATTGAAGTGTAGTGAAGGTATTTAGCAAACTCAAGTGATAGTGCTCCGGATCAATCACTTATTGGTTTACTTCCACGTCCAGTGGACGTATAGTAACGACAAAAAAATAAATTTTTAAATTTTTTTATTGTCCAAATAGGCTTCAAATGTCATGAAACGTCGAGATTTTAAGTCTGAGAGAAAAAAATGTCTGTCTGTCTGTCGGTCTGTCTGTCTGTCTGTCTGTCTCTCTGTCGGTCTGTCTGTCGGTCTGTCTGTCTGTAACTTTTTTTTTGTGCGCACGTTTACTCTGGAACCGTTTAAGATATTAACTTGAAGTTTGGTACACATATGTACTTTAACGAGATCTAGAACTAGATTATATTTTCATCTTATTCCGTCGAAGGGTTGGGGGGTAAATTGGGGTTAATTTGAGGTAAATGGGTAAATCAAGCAGGTAAGAGTCCATGAAATTGGTATTTAGTATATACAAGAGAAGCAAAGGTCTCAAAAAAATTTTTGGCATTAGCCACGCCCATTACCACCCCCACCTCCTTATTAAAGGGGATGAAAAAAAAATGTGATTTAGTGTATGTACAGGAACCAGAAACCTCAAAATATTTTTTTACTTCATCCACCCCCCATTACTGCCCTCCTATCACCACCCCACCCCACTACCGATGTGGGGTATCGTTTTATGGGTTTTTGGGGTAGAGGATTTCAAATATTATATTATTAAAGTTCCATAAACAATTATTTTCTCAAACAAAGTTTTTTCGTTGTGAGTGACTTGGATAGAGAATCTGGATGTGGAAGTAGGGATTCCTTGGGCAGCGGTTTTTTATTATGAGAGCGGCAAGTTGGCATCAGGTGAGAATAATTACAACTCTAGTCTTAGTAAACTCTATATGATGCCAATTTGACTGGCGAAAAGCGCGCCGAGTGTAATGTTCAAGTGAGTTCAAGTGCTCTGGTGTTTGTTTAACTATGTTAGTGTGACAAACAGGTTGCAATACTTATATGAGTTTAAAAAAATATTAATTTATTATGAACTAATAATTAGGGACAGAGGTTCGAATAAGTAGAACTATAAATAACACTAAATTATATAAAGCACGTCGCAATAAGCAAAATTAAAATAAATTTAAAATTACCAATATGAAGTAAAAGTTTCTGAACTTTATAAAATAAAAATGTATTCTATATTATTAACTTATTTTATATCAAGAATTCCCACGTGCTGATTCTTTTCACACGACAACAATATATTACAATTTTATTCTTGGTAATTTCTTTTATCACGAGAGTTCTAAGCATAAAAATGCTTTAAATTTTAAAACCGTTTTATATCTTGCAATTGCAAGAGAAATGAGCATTTCATCATGCCATTTGAAATTGTATTACATTTGAAGTGATATAATTTAAAGTTATCAATATTGAGACGTATTCATATAATATATACAGCCATAGAGAAAGATGATATTCGTTAGCCCGGAGGAAAAGTGACATAACTCAAAAAACTAAATTTTTCAGTAGGAGCCATTTAAATTTTTATTTTTTTTTAAACTCGCACTGATCGAAATTATGAAGTGCGATACCTACATATTTCTACTGCTGATAAGTACGTACCATTCATTAATTGAATCAACTCAGGGACCTTATGTATCGGTTATTATTTTTGAGAAATCGCCCCTAAAAATTAGGGGGTCCCTCCTTATTTTGACTTGTGTCACTTTTCATGTGAAACTAATTGTGTTTTTTGAGTTAAATTATTGAAAAAATAAAAAACAAATTTATGACATATTTTTATTTTAATACCTACAGTTTCTGATTAATACACACTACAAAATATTGGATTATATTAGGTTATATTACACGGAAGAGTTATAAATTTTGATAAAATGGCAAATGAAACTTTGGAATACATTTTTTTTAAATAGAGTAAACCATTTTTTTTATTTGCAGCAATTGGTTGTCGGCTCTTATATTCTTTTTGTAAAACAAGTTTTGGAACTTCACTGGCCTTAAGGACATTTTGGATTGTAGGGGTTGTATAATCTCAACACGCTTGAATTCTGTGACTTTGTAGGACGTTTTGTAAAAAAATGTTCCGAAATGTTCTTTTTCTACTCTTAAAATTTTTACTTGACATCTTAAAATCCTCCCCGTCAATATTCTTCCTTTTTTTTTTGAAATCCAATATCAGCCGCTAAGGTTTTCAAATCGTAAATGTCATCGTAGCATATTTCATTTACTTTATAAGGGTGACCAGTTTTATTAGCACATCTTATGAGAGAAATATAATGCTCAGGAACAAAAATGGGTCCGGCCTTTTTGGCCCGACTCACTTGTTGCTCAATTACAGAATGGGCGTTGTCACCTTCATTCTGACTGTGTCCAACTACAAGAAACTTGTGTGTTATACTTTTTATCCACTTGCATTTAGAGATTGCGTACATGTAAATTGCAACCAGATATCGATTTTTCTGCTGGCCCCCGTAATTGTCGGAATAAAAAATGACATCAACTTCATTCGAGCCATCGGTAGTGTTGTGCTCTTCATCTTTCAGGATCCGATTTCGTTTGATCCTCTCTGGGCTTCACCTTCATGCCAAACGAAACATTGACCATCATTTGTTTTCAAATTGAATACAGTCAGATTATAGACACCCAACTTAGATACGTAGTAAAAAGAAGAAGCCTGCCCTATAGGACAAGGGAGAACAGCTGGAAGGTCATACACAGCTACTACGGTATTATTTTCTGCTGTTTTTTCTTTTTGTTTCTCATCTCGAGACAATTTGGTTTCGTCCAGGTGAGAGTTATAATTAGTTTCTAATTCGGCCTTTTCATCTTCCGTAGCATTTGAATAAGCTATACATAGTTCACACTGATCCTTTTTAGGAAGGAAAAAGGACAAGTTAAACTCTTCATTAAAAATTCGGGAATACATCATGTAGTTGGCAGAAGGAAGTTTATTTTCTTTGCAGTTCGCTACAATCTGTGAAGATCGGCGATAGATTTACTTCCATCTATGTACTCCTTTGATGTCACGGCACGACAATAGTGACTAGGTATTCGGGGTATAGAGTTTATATGATTTCGAAAGTCATTTTTAAGTTCCTCGTCTACTTTGGCATGCTTTCCGTGTCTTCCTCTAAGGTCTTCAGAAATCAGTTGCCACTGATCTGGGTTACGTAAACGTTTTTTCCCTTTTTTTCTTGGTTTCACATGGATTTTAAACTTTTCTTTTTTTTTGTTGTTGTCACCTGTTTCATTCATGATGTTTTCAGCAAAATCATTTCTTTCAGTTATATCCTCTAGTGGCACAGCCTCAATTTCTTCATTACTAGAAGAGCTTGAAAAATCGGTTGTACTATAATCTGGGTCAGCTACAGAGTCGTCTGAGTCGGTTGTGTAAAAATTGAGTTCATTTGAGTCGTTGTCTTCACGATTTTTTACTAGAAGATCATCCAGATTGGTGTTATTCTGGTTTCCTGTGAATAGTAAGCAATGTTGTACCAAACAATATTAGACTATAAGAATATTGTGATAATATTGATTTATGAAATGAGGTATTACACAGGTTTATGCCGCTAGTGGTAGGTTCGCACTCATTTATGTGGTTAGTGGAAATATCTGGCCTTGTATCAGTCGATGTAAATGTGCAACCTTTATCTGAAATAGTCAAAAGATCTCAATTTAAATCAGTATACTAAGAATAAAACAACTTGTATATACCGATTTATAAACTAAAAGTGCACTAGTACTAACCTCCCTCTGATACGCTACTGCTCAAGTTATTCTTCTGATAACTAGAAATTTTCCATTCATGTTTATCTGAACATAATAAATTTGGTTCGTTTTTTTGCTGACTAGATATCTTTAGAATTAAACACTAATTTTGAATAATAAAAAGTGCAATGTTTCATGATTTGACAATTAAAATTAATATTCAATAAACGAGAATAGTCACATCTGAGAAAAAAAATCGTGCAAAATGATGAAAAATGACTCAATTCTAAATAATACCATGCGTGATAAAATTAACTGTACTCACCTTAACAAGAAAAGTGTCCCAACTTTAGAAATGTCACTTTTCTCCAATAAATAACACATAAAAACAGTCACCTTTCGAAATGTGTCGATTTTCTTGTTAACATCATAAGTCCACACTTCAAATGTCAAGACGCAACTAAACATATGACGTTTTTCTTCAATGGCGACTTGATAAATCACTAGGGAGGAGAAGTGACACTAGTGCCACCTTTCGGCTATTAGCATAAATTAAGTTATGACATTTTTCTTGTGAAAAGTATACGTCTTTGACAGTAATTTTTTACAAAAAAACAAAAAAGAGCGTTTTTTGACTTGTGTCACTTTTCTTCCGGACTAACGATACTTCGGGAAAGAATTTATTGACACAAAATATGTGATATATAAAAACAGCATCGCGTATTTCTCTACAAGATCAAAAGGCTATAAAGTCGCGCTACGCACTACGATATTCAATAAAGTTAAAGGTATTATTTCAGTACATTAGATAACTCAATTACTTTCTACATGAAAATCAATACAGTTTGTCTAGTAATAATAGAACTGACATTTTAGACATTCTTGTGAATTCACGTATTACAAGTACCTACAATGTGAAACAATTAGTCCCGTGTATCTGCGATGTGAGCACGTTAATGATTCCTATATATTAAGAATTATGCAATATGGCCATGTTTGGAATGTCAGAGTTTAATATGCATCAATGGATGAAAATAGGACAACAAAATAAATTATTGCATACATAGATATTCTCCAGAAGATAAGAAATATTTTATTAAACGAAACTTTATACAGGTGATTTACCACGACATGCAGAAAATAAAATGATGTTCTAGTGGGAAAGTTCATGCAAAATTTTAAAGTGATTCTACAAAAATTATTTTAACTATGTTTGTAGTGTGATTAAAACCAGAAAGTCACTTCTACCCTCTCCAACTTTGCTGCCAGTCCTAAGTCAAAAAAATAAGATAATTTCTTTGGTCACATTTTTTTTAATTTTCCATTTTTTAACTCCTTTCGGTGGTGAAAACCGCATGTCATGGTAAATCACCCTGTATATTATGAGGGCAGTGCTGCTTGTATGTGGACAGATCTACCTAAAGCATTCGATACCGTCAGTCACGACTTATAATCCTTCCTCTGAAAAGGTTATCATTGACCCATGGAGTGTAGAGAATTTGACTTCAGAACCATAATTGGGGATATGCATGGGTCAAAAATTCATGAGGGGAACATCCCGGAAAGTAGAAGGAAGTCCGCCATCTTGGTGTTGTGTCAAACCGGATATGCTCCCTATCTCCGCAACCGCTGAGCTGGTCCGATTTTTATTTTGTTTTTAGTTCGACTACAAATTTTACGTGGAAAAATAAAAGCGCTTATGATTTGTTTTTTGTATCTCTTAACATAAAGGAGTAAAAATT
Source organism: Rutpela maculata (assembly GCA_936432065.2). Lineage (NCBI taxonomy): Eukaryota > Metazoa > Arthropoda > Insecta > Coleoptera > Cerambycidae > Rutpela > Rutpela maculata. The sequence continues at coordinate 61,572,824 of OW386285.2, forward strand.
GATATAAAAACAAGTAAAAATTAACATTCAACATTTTTTAAATCACAATCGTCAACCTTTCTTCATTGCAATATTTTCAAAATATTTTAATATAAGTTGCAGTCTATAAAATCGCGTTTTGTCTACCCCATTACCCCGAAAAATAAGAAAGATATATTCATTTTCATCCAGTGGCGCGAGCTTAATTAATAGATACTAGGTACTAGTTGCACTTAGTTGTTAGGAATCTGTATGAGAAATTATTTTAAAATTAATTTCTTATGTTATAAAGCAAAATAAGATCTATGATATAATTACAATTATAAAAAATAAATATCTTGTATTTCTGCTTACATCATTTTTATAAAATATTATTTTGGGTATTCAGCAGATAACTTTCTAAGAAATCATTCGTTCCTTTCATATATTATTGATCTAAGTCTGACCAAGCTAGAATATCGACAGAGTACCCTTACAAACAAACTTGTCAATTTCTTTATACATTTACTATATCTAACATTCAATATGAAAAAAAAACAAGAAAATAACCATTCTTTCTATATATTGAAGATCTACGTCTGATCATGCCAATATATTATCCGAAATCTACCCTTACGAGGAAATCTTTCAAGCATCTCTAGCCCTACCTAGAACATACTCCATCACAAACAAACATTTGTTACATTTCAAAGCCAGAACTTCTAACAAGCACAATGAAATATAGGTATAAAATTTCACTCACATGTCTTAGTAAATAATATATTTCAAACATTGATTTAAATATATTTTGTGGTATTTTAATGTGCATAGAAACCACAAAAAATGATCCTAATTTACCAAATGTGTTGAACGGAGTGCGTATGTCCTCAGTTCGACGTGCCGAAAAGTGAATTGATGCAGACGGAAGCCATTTCGAACAATTTATGTAAATCAACAATAATTTGGTAAGTAAGTCGAATATTTTAGTTTTCGATACCTGATCGGTAATTCGTTAAATAAATCAGATTATTTCCTAACTTAAAATACACATAATTGCTTTCTGTTATCGTATCTCAGACGTCTTTATTTCCCAATGTCATGCAATAATTTCTCAGGTTTTAAGGTTTTAACCCCGAACGCTCATTTAGGTTACAAATGTTAATAAACCACATTTAAATCTGAAAAATTATAAACAACAATAAAAGCTCCAATATTTTGTTCTAAATTATGTTACGGTCGATTTTCATGTTTAATAATGGCCAGAAATTTATATACAAATTTTCGTTATTTTCCCAAATTTTATTGTGCATTTGAGCCTATTGGTACTGTCCCTCGCCAATAGATAATAATAGAGTATAACTGGTTGCATAATAGCACTACCTTATGGTTCATGTCGGCCATAAATGCGCTTTGTTACAGGAAGTATGGGTGAGTGCGTTCAGATATTCATTAAGAGAGTGCATTGCAAAAACGCCCTTTTAAATCTTCTACAATGGCCAGTATTGTTTATTAAACCTTTTTCTGGTGGGTAGATTTATGAGGGGACGGCTTTCAGAGTATATTATGATAATATTTGTGGATATAAACGAAGTTAGGAAAATCTATTCTAGTTGTGGAAATTCTGAACGTACCGAGACGGAAGACAAGAACTTGACATTTTGGTAGAGGACATTTTCTTGGTCATTTTTCCTTTTGCTGCTAGAAGATTGAGTCGTCTGAATACGAGTTTTAGCAATATTGTAAGTTTTGCTCCATTTATGGGATTTAGTATTCATCACGACAAGATTAGTTGTATTTTCATTTGGTTTTGAGTATCGTTTTGGGGAAATGCAGCTACGGATTTCCGGATAAAGTCAATTTTCAAAGCACGTGGCGTCGTCTGAATGCAAGACTTTGGAGTGCCATTTTGACGGCAAAGGACCTCTTTCAGCCCACATCACATCTCAGGTACGTCTCTGAAAACCAGTGGCGGCTGGTAAAATTTCAATATTTTTTTTCTCGTCTATAGCGCATGGGACCCATACGAAATTTGGGAAATAACATCTAGAGAAGCACTTCTCTAATGACCCCTAAAAAATTTTGAAAAAGCAGTTTGCGAAAAAATTTTTGAAAATTCGTTAGCCTCCCCTGGGTCTAGGACTCCTGTTTATTTTTATTTTTTTTTCTCATATGCATTTGACTTTTCATAAAAATACAACAATAGATTTTGAACTTGTGAAAATATTTTCATTACTAAGTGAAATACAATGAACTGATATTTTGTAATTTACAATTTAACAAATTACAATATTTCAATTTGTTGTATCTCAGTTAGTAATAAAAATATTTTAATAAACTCCAAAATCTGTTGTTGTATTTTTATGGAAAGTCAAATGCATATGACAAAAAAAAAATAAAAATAAACAGGAGCTCCTAGACCCAGGGGAGGCTAGCGAATTTTCAAAAATTTTTTCGCAAACTGCTTTTTCAAAATTTTTTAGGGGTCATTAGAGAAGTGCTTCTCTAGATGTTATTTCCCAAATTTCGTATGGGTCCCGTGCGCCACAGACGAGAAAAACAATATTGAAATTTCACCAGCCGCCGCTGCTGAAAACCCACTTAAAGTTGAAATAGATTTGTAATTTAGGTTATTTATTTTATTGCAAGGCTGTTTGATTGTTTGTTCGTTTGTTAGTTGTTTCCTTGTTGAGTATGTTACAAGTATTGGGATCTATTTGTTAGTTTATGGCTATTTGGATTGATACCTTATGATTTTACTTGGATCTGTTACTCGTATTCTACTTGAGCTTTTATGTCACATTCTACACTTTACGAGGGACTTCCAGCCTAACTCTGGTTTCAACTTCTAGTCCAGATTTTGGTGTCTAGATGGGGGATTAATGACTGACATCTTGTGTATGTATGGTACTGGGGATCTCGGCACGTTACCTTAGACTCCACGTAGATGGTCTACCACCTGCGGCTGTTATCACCTGAATTACCTGGTAGGACGGGAAAAGGTATTCAGACACTACCAAAGGTAAGCGGATCATATTCTCTTAACGGTACATCAACTCAACGTCCACGGGACAGTAAAACAAATTTTCAAGGAATATTGGTAATATTTTGCTCGTAACGTAAATCTCAGTAACATTTTAGATTTCAGTAATATTTGGTATATTTTGTGTATCGTTACTTCACTAACTGAATAGCTTTGCTTTATTTTATAAATAGATGTCAATAATTTTAAGTAATTACTTCCACATCCAGTGGAAGTATAGTAACGACAAAAAAATTTTTAAAAATTTTTATTGTTCAAATAGGCTTAGAATGTCATGAAACGTCGAGATTTCAAGTTTGAGCGAAAAAAAAATTTCTGTCTGTCTGTCGGTCTGTAACTTTTTTTGTGCGCACGTTTACTCAGGAACCGTTTGAGGTATTGACTTGAAATTTGGTACACATATGTACTTTAACTAGAACTAGATTATTTTCATCTTGTTCCGTCGAAGGGTGGGGGGTCAATTGGGGTAAATTTGGAGTAAATAGGTAAATCAAGCAGATAAGAGTTCATAAAATTGATATTTAGTATAGACAAGAGAAGCTAAGGTCTCAAAAAAAATTTTGGCATTAGCCACCCCACCCCATTATTAAACGGGATGAAAAAAAATGTGATTTAGTGTGTGTTCAAGAACCAGAAACCTCAAAATATGTTTTTACTTTATCCACCCCCCACTCCCACCCCCTCTCACCGCCCCCATCCCACTACCGAAGTGGGGTATCGTTTTATGGGTTTTTGGGGTAGAGGATTTCAAATATTATATTATTAAAGTTCCATAAACAATTATTTCCAGATACAAAATTTTTTCGTTGTGTGATTTGGATAGAAAATCCGGATGTGGAAGTAGTGATTGCTTGGGCAGCGGTTTTTATGTTTTACCGTACCTTGGGTCACTTGTAGTGTCATTTATCAAGAATTTATTATTTTGTAAGATATTTTGTGTATATCAGGTTAAGCGTGTGGGCCCCACTTATTAGTTCACTTATTAGGGTATATTGTGATACTTGTACTACGTACTCCGATATTTTATTAAATGTTTAATTAGAACGACGTTGTCTTTTGTATCTGTCCACCTACACCACCCCAATTATCGAAGCCACCCCCAAGGACCTGACTAGTCGGCCGTGTGAGACTCCCTCCTCACTAGTGTATTACAGAGGGGGTACTGCACGTAAGATATTAAAATTTTGTTCAGGGCACAGGGTGACTACCCTACCCTGCGTTCGAGGTTTAGCAGCCTTTGGGGACTCCTTTTATAAGTGAGCCCAGGCCCGGTAACAATTAAAAAACACACACGTAAAGAAATGCTGTGTTTAAACCTCTACGCCCATCATTTGCTTGCAGTTCTGCAAAAAGAGATAATGAATTATTTACATTTTTATAATTGGTTCCGTTGAGGCGGTCATCAAAGGTGCCGCCTTTCTTTGCTTTGAAAACGCAGGCCGGCGAGAATGAGTCGGTCGGTAATCTTTGCACTTTTTTATGACAATTTAAAAATTGTATAACTACACGTCCATTGACCCAGAAAGGCAGTGGTTCTCAAATGTTTCCTACCCTAATCCTAATATTTAAAATGTTTACCTAGATCAGTTTTTTTCAAAGTACCTCTAGAGGAAAAGGTCAAAGGTTTTTTGTTACATTATATAATAATGTACTTACAGTAATCCGTCGCAAAACCACAACGCATTAGACATCATACAATGTACATTATAATTCGTAGCACTTATTTAAACTTTCACACTGTACTCTCTGCTTAACTAATCCGTCTCAACTTGTTTTTTAAACTTATTAAATTACACAGCCATACAAAAAAAAGTTCTTTGCAGCGGACCAAATTATTTTTCGACGCTGAATCCGAATCCGTGGTGAAAAAAAAAATGTATCATGTCAGTTTTGTTTTTTAGTCAAAAACATCCCTTAAAATGGTGTAAAATCATAGAAATAATGTAATAACTCTTAATGAAGTGTGAAAAATGGTAGATGTTTTGTAGTTGGGGGCAGAGAATATAAATTTGAGCCACAGTAAGCCATCTCTATAAATTAAACCGAAATCCGTCCTTATGGGGCGTGAAAACTACCCGTAAAACCCAAAATATGCAGGTGAGTGTGAATAACATGTGCAAAAGCTAAATTTTTGTATATCTTAGTGCAAAATATTTGACTCTGGTGCGACAACCAGCCATTACTCTCAAAGAGTAGAGAATGACCTCTATGGAGGGTTAAAACTATCCCCACCTCTCAGGTTTCAAAACGGGAAAAAAAATTGAGGCATTTGTAGTTTTAAGCAGGGTGAACAAGTATGGAGTGAATTCGTTCCAACCACCGACACATGACTAGACCTTATCAAGAGCTACCCCCATACTCAAATGATGCATATAGGTGCTATTGAAATTCGGAAAGAGTCAAATACACGTGGCTCATCGTGCCAAATATACAAATCTGGTACGACAACCCCCAATCTTAATAAAGTTGAAAATTACCCCTATTGGGGAGAGGGGTAAAAACTACCCCACAGACGGACGGATTTCATTACTTATAATATCCTGGAACAAAAATTCAGGCATTTGTAGTTTTAGGCAGGGTAGATAAAAACGGAGTAAATTCATACATTAAGCATTAACCAGTTGTGTTTTATTTATTATACCATACCTGCTTATTCAACTGTTTATCTAAACATTTACCAACTTATCTATCTTTTAATCTGTGTAAAGCTATTCTTTTTCCTATTTATATCATACTTTCGACCATCAATCCAAATACTTCCTTTTCTTATGATTTTTCTCTCTTATCTTCAAAGTATTTTCTCCGTGGTTTTCTTTTCCTATTTTTTTGGTCATAGATATGGGATGTTATTTCTTCAGTGACCATTTTTCCTCTCTATGTAAGCTATATACCTAAATTAACTAAATTTCCATCTATCTATTTCTGTCCGTATGTGGGGGGTAGTTTTACCCCCCACCAATATGGGTGATTTTCAACCTTATTAAAAAGATTGAGTGGTTGTCGTACCAGATTTATATATTTGGCACAATGAACTACAAGTATTTGACCCTTTCCGAATTTTAATAGCACCGCATGGGGCTAGGTAGCTCTTACCACCCTTTAAGGGTAGTCTCTAGTCATGTATTGGTGGTTGGAATGAATTTACTCCATATTTTTTCACCCTTCCTGAATTTTTTTCCCGTTTTGAAGCCTATGAGGGGTGAGTGTCTACCTTTTGAGAATAATGGCTGGTTGTCGCACCAGAATCAAATATTATCAAATATTTTGCACTAAGAGATACAAAAATTTGACCTTTGTACATGTTATTTACACTCACCTGCGTCTTTCGAGGTTTAGGGGTAGTTTTCACTCCCCCATAAGTGCGGATTTTGGTTTAATTTATAGAAATAGCTTACTGTGGCTCGAATTTATATTCTCTACTCTCGACTATAAAACATCTACCATTTTTCACTCTTCATTAAGAGTTATTACATTATTTCTATGATTTTACACCATTTTAAGGGACGTTTTTAACTAAAAAGCAAAACTGACATGATAGATTTTTTTTGACCACGGATTCGAATTCAACGTCGAAAAATACATCATATCCATATAATTTGGTTCGTTTTTTTTGTGTGGCTGTGTTATAAATGAGGATTAAATAATTAAATAATACATCGCAACTCAGGAAATCAAAGCAATGCATCGTAGAATAAACATTACAATTAGTAACACGTATTTAAATATTTCAGAGAGTATTTTCTGCTTTACTAAATAGCCTTAACATTTTCAAACTTCTTAAACTGAAAGTATGGATATGGCTGTAATAGGTAAATAGATCGGGCTAAGCCACGACCGGCTTTAATGTGAACAGGCCGGAATGTGGAAATGTGGCAACATGTGGTTCAGTCCTTTCTTGGCTAAACAAAGTAATCTGTCACGAATAAATTGAAATTCGGAAAGAGTCAAATACACGTGGCTCATCGTGCCAAATATACAAATCTGGTACGACAACCCCCAATCTTAATAAAGTTGAAAATTACCCCTATTGGGGAGAGGGTAAAAACTACCCCACAGACGGACGGATTTCATTACTTCTAATATCCTGGAACAAAAATTCAGGCATTTGTAGTTTTAGGCAGGGTAGATAAAAACGGAGTAAATTCATACATTAAGCATTAACCAGTTGTGTTTTATTTATTATACCATACCTGCTTATTCAACTGTTTATCTAAACATTTACCAACTTATCTATCTTTTAATCTGTGTAAAGCTATTCTTTTTCCTATTTATATCATACTTTCGACCATCAATCCAAATACTTCCTTTTCTTATGATTTTTCTCTCTTATCTTCAAAGTATTTTCTCCGTGGTTTTCTTTTCCTATTTTTTTGGTCATAGATATGGGATGTTATTTCTTCAGTGACCATTTTTCCTCTCTATGTAAGCTATATACCTAAATTAACTAAATTTCCATCTATCTATTTCTGTCCGTATGTGGGGGGTAGTTTTACCCCCCACCAATATGGGTGATTTTCAACCTTATTAAAAAGATTGAGTGGTTGTCGTACCAGATTTATATATTTGGCACAATGAACTACAAGTATTTGACCCTTTCCGAATTTTAATAGCACCGCATGGGGCTAGGTAGCTCTTACCACCCTTTAAGGGTAGTCTCTAGTCATGTATTGGTGGTTGGAATGAATTTACTCCATATTTTTTCACCCTTCCTGAATTTTTTTCCCGTTTTGAAGCCTATGAGGGGTGAGTGTCTACCTTTTGAGAATAATGGCTGGTTGTCGCACCAGAATCAAATATTATCAAATATTTTGCACTAAGAGATACAAAAATTTGACCTTTGTACATGTTATTTACACTCACCTGCGTCTTTCGAGGTTTAGGGGTAGTTTTCACTCCCCCATAAGTGCGGATTTTGGTTTAATTTATAGAAATAGCTTACTGTGGCTCGAATTTATATTCTCTACTCTCGACTATAAAACATCTACCATTTTTCACTCTTCATTAAGAGTTATTACATTATTTCTATGATTTTACACCATTTTAAGGGACGTTTTTAACTAAAAAGCAAAACTGACATGATAGATTTTTTTTGACCACGGATTCGAATTCAACGTCGAAAAATACATCATATCCATATAATTTGGTTCGTTTTTTTTGTGTGGCTGTGTTATAAATGAGGATTAAATAATTAAATAATACATCGCAACTCAGGAAATCAAAGCAATGCATCGTAGAATAAACATTACAATTAGTAACACGTATTTAAATATTTCAGAGAGTATTTTCTGCTTTACTAAATAGCCTTAACATTTTCAAACTTCTTAAACTGAAAGTATGGATATGGCTGTAATAGGTAAATAGATCGGGCTAAGCCACGACCGGCTTTAATGTGAACAGGCCGGAATGTGGAAATGTGGCAACATGTGGTTCAGTCCTTTCTTGGCTAAACAAAGTAATCTGTCACGAATAAATTGGCAGTATAATACATAAAAAGTGCCTCTCTGTTGGTGTAATTTCACAAATTGTGTTTTATGAAGTAAGTAGTTATTATTTTAATTAATTATATGGGTATCTATCGCACCTGAAATCACTTTTTGTGCGTCAAATTACGTTATAACCTTACTTTTCATGCAAGCTATATTTTTAATTCAATTCACTTTTACTACCAAAACCAATAAAATAATTTTAATTAATTCTAGGTCTGGGGTCTGAAAACAATAACAACATGCCAGATAAATATTGTGTACCTGGCTGTACAACCAATTACAGTTCTTCATCTAAAGGTTATGTCCGAGCCTTTAGATTTCCCAAAGAACCAGAACTGAGGAAACAGTGGCTAAAGAGAATTTTTAGGAAAAATTGGCAGATTACAAAATATTCAGTGGTGTGCATAAAACATTTTTATGACAGTGCAATATCCAAATCTGAACGATACAAAGATGCTTATGGTGTGTGGAAGGAGAGAGAAATGAAAAAGTTTATGTTAGTGTCTGGTGCAGTGCCCCGGGTAACGGAAACTTACCCTCATCCACTAGTTATCGCTGGGGCGATGATGATGGAGAAGAGATCGCGTGCGATGTGCATTTTGAAGAATATGAGGATTGTTATGCTGTTTGTTAACGACCTAGGTTTTTTAAATTAATTGTAAGCATATAATTTATTTTGTCATAAAAATATTTTCATGCTGTCTGGATTCCACTTAACCTATAACCCTCTTCCATATAATTTCAAGTATAACCCGTCGACAAATCACTTCCCAGACCAGTTTATATATGAAAAACATGAAGGGATACATAAAAGGGGTGGTTAAAAGGGATGTTTTTTGGCCGCTTCAGGAGGTTGGGGCGGTCAAGAACTTCTCCCACCACTTCCATCGTGTTTAGCACCCTCGAAACCGGGGGGGCGGGTAATCTCGTCTTTGCATGAAATGTTTACGCTATTTTTTCCTTCATTACATAGACTATTAGTTGGACTGACAGAGTTTAAGATTGCAACGTTGCCACATCGTACACTCCGGCCTGTTCACATTAAAGACGGTCGTGGCTAAGCACTCGGGATTTATTCAATAATAAACTGGCAATTTACTCTCTTTATAACACCATGCAGCGGTGCTCTCGAAAAAATTTTGACGACAAAATTCTAAGCACTAGCGATATAGAATATTACGTACGAAAAGAGTCTTACATTAGTAGCCCGTTATATTACTATATTATTATCATATGCTCCGAGGCAGCAGAGTGGTAAATCGTAAATCTCAATCGCTCCATGTAAGTTTCAAAGTAGTTCATTTCTTTCGTAACCAACTCCCATAAATTCTCTCTTCGACCCTATAATATATTTTTTATTTGATTTGCCTGCTTTCAGTTTAATTCTCGCTTACTTTGGAAAAGTTTTACCACTATTGAAATGAATTCTTATAAATTGAATTTCACTTTAAATTTATGACGTAGAAAATTACAATATTGCGTCTGAATTAAAGTTCGTACCTACTGAATTAATCTGTATTGCGTGTGTTTTCTTCGATTCATGAGTTCTACTAAAATAATGTACATTTTTAATTCAACAGAGTTTATTTACAAATAATGTTAACTTTCCTCCAAGCTTTCCACTAATTACCCTCAAGTTATCAAAGTTGTCATATCATTCGCCATTTATTTATTGAAGACTCTACATACAAGTCACAAGAATAATACTGACTGTTATAATCTAACCCTAAGGCTATAGCAGGTAGTCTCTTTCAAATTAGGCGATCTGGTTGGTCACTTAAGGATTCTGGGGTCAATTGAACTGAAATTCGTGACCAAACCCACTAACTCAATGCCAATCAAGCGGGATTTTAACTGTCCATTTGATATGCTAATTGGCGAGCAGGGTCGAAGTCCTGCAGTTAGAGAAGGGGTCACTCATCTGGTACACAGATGGATCGAAGATGGCTGAAGGGATTGGCGTGGGTGTAGCGGGGCCTAATTTCAGGCAATCCAGAGCCCTAGGCAAGACCCCAACCATCTTCCAAGCAAAAATCTATGCTATAGACTTATGTTGAAACAACCTTACTTTGCTTTGCAAAAATTTCAATTGGAAATACCGATTAAAGTAAAATCCAAGGAAAATTCAAACAAAACGCAGTGAAGAAGGCTAACGACTAGCCGATCTCGTGCGGGGCGAGGTCGTGGGTTCAATTTTTAATATGAGTCAGAGTGAGAATCAATAAGTTCACAGGTATTCGCCCAGCTAGCTTGTTTCGTGACCAAGAAGGCTGTCATAAAATATATTTATGAAACGGGCGCCATCCACAGAAAAATAGACATTACACTACCCTCTTTAGTCACAAAACCGGCTGCTGTGGAATAGCCTGATGTTGGAACAGACACAAAACATATAAAATGAAAAATTTTTAAGATAAAATATGACATTTATTAATCAAATTTAAATTGTGAAAATTCAATGACATAAAATAGAATTGAATAAATAATTAAATCAAAAAGATATATACCTATAGCATAAAATGTGACCACATGGTCTCAAAAGATTATCAAAAATATTTAACAAAATTTAGATCATTAATAAAGTTCCGGGTAAACACACCCTAACTATTACTTATAAATCTAAGAAACAAGACATGATAAATATTTAAGACGTTATAGTTAAATTGTGATCATATGTATAAAATATATATATATATATATATATATATATATATATATATATATATATATATATATATATATATATATATATATATATATATATATATAAATTACGTGATGATTGATAAAAAAAATACTAATAATTCACTATAATGCTTGATGTCATGTTAATCGATGCACAAAAACGAACAATAAAGAAAATAAGCACTTTTCTCACCAATCCAGTATTACAAAATGGACACTGGGTGACAACGACAGTTTCTACGTAAAAACTCGTTATCCACATATGACAGGACCTCTGGACGATGCCATGGTATACTCAGGATTATCTGGATGACGATAGAGTTTTGCTATGTGTTATTATTTGATTTGCCAAGGTTGCCTACTATTGACTGGACTATGTATAACTGGATCTGACCATGAAGTTATAAATGTATGAATCTCATAAGTATTTAACCAAATACTAATATATTATGGATCTCCGGATCGTTGCAATTTACATCTTCTTATTAGATTAGTCGATGACATAATAAGCAGGAAAGCAGCTAACATGATAGCACAAAATTGCAAGTAGATTAATTAATTTTTAAATAGTTAAACATTAACGTTTAACTTTCAAAATCTATTTTTAGACAGATAAACATCTAAATTTCCTTAGATGGACATTTAAAATATTAAATTTCTTTTAGACAGCAAAACTCCTACGTTCAGGAAGAAGAAAAAACATAATTAGCACGTGTTTGCTTAACCACTGTTATCATTAAACATAAAAATTAAAAAAAACAGAATACTAAAAAAATATCGCAGAAGGCTGTTGAATATTAATGAGAGCAATTAAATAAATACATTTAAATACCTTATACTTGAATGATCACTAATGTAAATGTTGATAATGCAAAAGGGACACCACGTGTGTCTAATTAATTATCATATAATGGAGTGACTGCAGTTGCTGTACCAGAAGTCGGAAAATCAGATTTCCTTTGCTCTACGCTAGCTAGTATATAAGTATCCCCTCCATTCAACATACCAACTACACATACTCTAAAGTATACCAAACGAAAATTACTAGTTTTTAAATTTAAATTAGCACATTGCATTGTGCTATTTATTGTTTAAGATAACAAGTAGTATGCAAAACTGAAATTAGAATTTAATCAGAATTATGAGGTGGTCATAGGCTTTACGTTTAACGAGTGTATTCGTAAAAACTGTAACAAGAAATAAATAGACGGTTTAAATATAAAGAATGCAAAAAAGTGTAACTTATATCTGAACAACAATGCTATTATGAAATAATTAGATGTCTGGACGTAAATAATATATAGTTGGTAAACATAATGTACAGTGTGTACCAAAATAAAGTGTGTTTCATTAGATTTTAATTAAAAATGCATAAAAATCTAAGTGGAACGCTACAATGTGTCCAGGAATGCATAAAGGCATTCGAAGGACAAAGATCTATATACTTTCAGACAGCCAGATAGAGTTAAAAGTTCTCAGGTCCTACACTTTTAAGTCTAAAATTGCCTGGGAATGCAGATTATCCCTGAAACAGCTGGCAAAAAAACAACAAGGTTGCCTTGATGTAGGTGCCAGGGCATGAGGAAATAAAAAGAAATGAATAAGTTGACGCCCTTGCAAAAAAAAAAGATGCTGAAGCCCCATTTTTTGGACCCAAACCATTTTGTGGCTTATCCAAGCGACATACAACGGAGAAGATCCAAAATTGGGAAAAGAAACAGAAAATCCTACAGGAGGAATACTCTAGGCCAAAGACAAGTGAAAAAGTTCATCACTTATTCAATAAAGAACTCCACAAGGCCTCTCGAACTCGAAAAGCGACTTAAGGCTGATGACAGCCTTTTAACGTGCCATTGCACCTTAAGATATCATATTGAGAATATGGGTAAGGGGAAGGCAGAAAACGATACATGATACTGATACTGCAATAGAAACTGCGGAACATATTCTTTTCGAATGCGAGATGCTAGTCCACATTAGGCTAAAGCACTTAGAAAAGGTGGAACTAACGCCTGAAGACCAGGAAATTAGCCCTAATTACAAGCTTTGGAAAACGCTTTTTGAGTCCTAGACAACAACTAATTGTAGGATAATTCACAATAGTACATTAAGTATCAAGAATGGTAAGGAACGTCTACTGGTCGATGGCAATATTTGGAGGCTGAGCGATGCAATATTAATTCAATAAAAATTTTAATTTCAGATACAAAATTTATACATCATTTTGTATAGTTAGCAGATAACCTCCCAAACTCCAGTTCAAGAACCCGCACCTAGAATTCCTATTTATTCTAGACGTTCCCACATATTTTCGGATACTAATTGTTATAGTAAATCTAATTGTTTGCCTTTCTTTTCAGAATGGGCTAGCTCAGCATTATCTAAATTCACAACACAAACATTTTGTGAATTTAAGAAACATTTAATTGTTTATTTGGAAAAGAAAGTCAAGAAATTAGATTTGTTACAACAGCCGGAAATAGTGAAGGTCATAAGAAACAACAGATCTTTATTGCCGTGAGATTTTGGAAAAAATCGTTTGAATGATAAGAATGTAAAATATTAGAAGTACGATAGCATATAGTAGTATATTTTGTTTCCGATTTGAATCAAATTTTACTCAAGTATAGAACAAATTAGGATTTACTTATGACCAGAAAACTATTCGCCTGCTACAAAGGAAAAGCCACCTGCGGTACTAAAATATGCGGAAAAAAATAAAAACATTTTGAATGTTACAAATTCTAAAAAATTCATAGGATCGGTGCCACAAACGTACATTGATTTGGTTATTGATGGGGGATTTCTCATAAGCTCATCTGGCAAAGGAGATCTTCAGTTTTCGCAATTTGTGGTGGTAACGTGAAATTCGTCAAGACCCACTAATATAATTTTAAATTTTTTTTTTAAATATTTTGGTATCGCAGGTGGCTTTGCCTTTGAAGCAGGCGAATTTTTTTCTGGTCATAAGTAGATCCTAATTTATAATACGTGCATGAATATCTGAACAGATATCACAGCCCCAAAAAAAAAAAAAGCAGCGAATCAGACCCATGTATCCCCATGTATTTTTGGTCGCTGAATCCGAATCCGGGGTCAAAAAAAATCGTACACACAAAATCATTAGCTAGAGCCAAAAAACACTCCTGAAATGGGATAAAAAGAAAATTAAGCTATCAGAATAGTTGCTACTTCTTAATCAATCGAATTATACAAATTAAGGTTAAGCAGCAGCGTACATACAATAGATATGAAACACACCCCCAGGGAGGGGCGAAAACTAGCCCCCATATATAAAACACCTGCGTTGTGTGGAAGAGAGAAGAAACTAGACTATGTTCGACGATGTGCTTGAAAACCACCCCCACGGGCTTGCGAGATACTACCCCTATATCTGCAGGATGCTGGAAAAACAGAGAGAAACTAACCGGATTTACATTTTTAAGGATGCTATGATTGGCAAAAATCGCGTTGCACACTTAGTGTTTGAAACTCATGTCCTATAAATGTTATTAAGTAACACCGCCAGAAAGGATGTAAACTACTGTAACTCAAGATGTAACGAAAAAGCTATACCGTTGCTTATTCGTTTCATTTCCATAGTTTTTTTTATAGGTCTCTCAATCCCGTGGGGGTGGTTTTCAAGCACAGCGTCGAACATAGTCTAGTTTCTTCTCTCTTTCACACAACGCAGGTGTTTCGAATTTTAATATAAGTCACTGTAACTTTTTATAGCCAAACCTTACATAGGGGGTAGTTTTCACACCCTCTGAGGGTTGACACTGTAGAATGTTGATGGTACGTAAGTTTCTAATTCTATTTTAGAGTACTACGCAATTTCAGCCAATCATAGCATCCATGAAAATAGAAATAGTCCAATCAATGAATGCCCAAAAAGGGATTGTAGAGAACATTCTGGAGGGGAGAATTTTTCTCTTCAGGGATGTGTTGGGAGTAGTCAGGAGGTAAACATACTAAAAGTCCCCGCCCCTAGCCCCGCCGCTTCAGGGGGGGGGGGTGGAAAGGTTCCTCTTTTCGATTCTTCGCTTATAACTCGGAAACGATGCGTCGTATGGGAAAATGCAATTTGTGCAAAATTAAACGTAATTAAATTTCCTACAAGAATGTTTATATTCATTTTCTTCCTAAGTGTTATATTTTACGAGATATTCGCCAGCGAAAATCGACAATTAATAAAAAAAAAATCAATTGTTTAGCTTGAATATTTCTATCAAAGCGGTTTACCGTGGTCTGCTAATAAATCAGTCACAAAACAATCTTTATTTTACAACACTCGACGTATTTACTAACGTAATATTTTGTCGAAGTCTAGACATTTCCTTAAATATACAGTGTGACTCACTTAAAATGAAGATACACTTCTAACTTTTTTATTTTGCTTCCGATTTGAATCAAATTTTACTTAAGTATAGAATAAATTAGGATCTACTTATAACCAGAAAATCATTCACCTGCTATAAAGGCAAAGCCACCTGCGGTACCAAAATATGCTGAAAAAAAATAAAACATTTTGAATGTTAGAAATTCTAAAAAATGCATCCAATCGGCGCCACAAACGTACATACACCAAAATTTGATTTGATTATTGATGGGGGATATTTCATACATAAGGTCATCTGGCAAAGGGGGTCCTCAGCTTCCGCAATTTGTGATGGCTACGTAAAATTCATCGTTCGTAAGATTAAAAATCAATATGATTTTTAATCTTTTTCCTCATATTTTGGTACCGCAGGTAGCTTTGCCTTTATAGCAGGTGAATGATTTTCTGGTCATAAGTAGATCCTAATTTGTTCTATACTTGAGTAAAATTTGATTCAAATCGGAAACAAAATGAAAAAGTTATAAAGGTATCTTCATTTTAAGTGAGTCACACTGTATATTTAAGGAAATGCCTAGACTTCGACAAAATATTACGTTAGTAAATACGTCGAGTGTTGTAAAATAAAGATTGTTTTGTGACTGTGATATATTAGCAGACCACGGTAAACTGCTTTGATAGAAATATTCAAGGTACACAATTGATTTTTTTTTATTAATTATCAATTTTCGCTGGCGAATATCTCGTAAAATATAACACATAGGAAGAAAATGAATATAAACATTCTTGTGGGAAATTTAATTACGTTTAATTTTGCATAAATTACCTTTTTTCGTGCGACGCATCGTTTCCGAGTTATAAGCGAAGAATCGAAAAAAGGAACCTTTCTACCCCCCCTCTCCTACTGAAGCGGCGCACACAGGCGAATTTTCAAGAAATCGTGGTCAAAATATAAATAATATACAAAGGTCGGGTTTTCTGCGAATTATTATGTGCGATTACTTGATTTGTTACCTGGGTATAATAAACAACCTTTTTTGTAAATCGGGTAGTATCACTTTTGAAATTATTTCAGTCTAAACTTGGTGTTTGTGGCAGGTGTTTATTTTTGATTGTTGTGTGCGTTATTAGTTAATATCTTGTGTAATTTATTTTTGAACTTTTTGGTGAACTATTCAATTAAATTGATATGGAGCCTATAGCTGGAAGTAAGTAGAATATTTTCATGTTATATATACCGATTTTCTCAATTCGCAGTAGCTGTTGTAAATAAGTGACTTTTAAATTATTAAAATTAAATATCTCGCCTGTTTTCCTAAGCAAAAAGTTATCCATGAAGTTTGATGAAGCCGCAAATTTTTACTTAAATTATACATTAGGTTTTTGAAAAAAATTGGTGCGGTAATTTGCGATGTTGCCAGATTTTCTTCTTTATATTGTAAAATGTTTTCTCACTTAAAATGCACATCCAAGTAAATTCACTTTTTTAAGCGAGTCTTCTATTGACGTATGCAGTAAATAATAGTATAATTTTAATAGTATACAGGGGTAGTTCAAAGACTACTCATGGGAGTTTAAAATTTAGCATTGTTACAAAATATCATTTGGAACATAGCGCTTACTTATTTTACACTTTTAAAAGCATGCACTGCTAAATTGGCATTAAACTGAGCATCAGATTTGTATTTTGATATACTATTACTAATCCTAGTAACAGGTCATGAAAATTCTCTATTTTTGTAAAAATTATTTGTGCCATCATCTGCTGCATGATGATGACATACCGCTATATCAATATCTTCGCATCTGTAGCTATAATATATATGTATATGTTACTAGGATCATTAATAGTGTATCAGAATACAAATCTCATGCTCAGTTTTATGCCAATTTAGCAGTGCCATGCTTCTAAAAGTGCAAAATAAGTAAGCGCTATGTTCCAAGTGATCTTTTGTAACAATGCTAAATCTTAAATTCCTCTGAGTAGTCTTTGAACTACCCCTGTATACTATTAAAATTATTTACCGCATACGCCAATAGAAGTCTCGCTTAAAAAAAAGTAAATTTACTTGGATGTGTATTTTAAGTGAGAATACATTTTACAATATAAAAACGAAAATCTGCTAACATCGCAAATTACCGCACTTATTTTTTTCAAAAACCATTTCCATAAACTCTAATGTATAATTTAAGTAAAAATTTGCGGCTTCATCAGACTTCATGGATAACTTTTTGCTTAGGAAAACAGACGAGATATTTATATTTTATAATTTAAAAGGCACCTATTTACAACAGCTTCAACAGCTACTGCGAATTGAGAAAATCAGTATATATATAACATGAAAATATTCTACTTACTTCCAGCTAAAGGCTCCATATAAATTTAATTGAATAGTTCACCAAAAAAGTTCAAAAATAAATTACGCAATATATTTACTAATAACGCACACAACAATCAAAAATAACCACCTGCCACAAACACCAAGTTTAGACTGAAATAATTTCAAAAGTGATACTACCCGATTTACAAAAAACGTTGTTTATTATACTCAGGTAACAAATCAAGTAATTGCACGTAATAATTCGCAGAAAACTCAACTTTTGGATATTTGTATTTTGACCACGATTTCTTGAAAATTCGCCTGTGTGCGGCGGGGCTAGGGGCGGGGACTTTTAGTATGTTTACCTCCTGACTACCCCCAACACATTCCTGAAGAGAAAAATTCTCCCCTCCAAAATGTTCTCTACAACTCTTTCATTGACTGGACTAAAATCCTGTTACATTTTACGTTTTTTCTTGTTTTTCTCGTGTCCTTTAAACTTGGGGGTGGTTGTTCTCAACTCTATAGGGGCAGTTTATGAAGATTACGTCGGACCTGATGCAGTTTCCTATCATATCCTATCCTATCCTATCATACCCATTGTATGTACGCTGCTGTTTAACCTTGATTTGTATAATTCGATTGATTAAGATGTAACAACTGTTCTCGTAGCTTAATATTCTTTTTACCCCATTTCAGGGTTGTTTTTTGGCTCTAGCTAATGATTTTGGGGGTGTACGATTTTTTTTGACCCCGGATTCGGAATCAGCGACCGAAAATACATAGGAATACATGGGTCTGGTTCGCTGCTTTGAACTTTTATTTTTTTTTGTTGGGCTGTGTATTTTGTGTATATAATTTTCTTTCAGACACACTGTGTAATAATTATTTGCCAACTCAAAAATCTCGAAGAGGAGAAACATTGGTTCCAAAGTTCATCATATTTCAGGACTGTTATTTGTGTACCGTATAGTTCATTATTCTATAGAACTGAGTTTGCTCCTCCAAAAATTTAATATTAAAGACACGTTAGCGGAAATTATATTTTTCCAGTAAATAAATATTAATCTTTTAATAAATAGATGATACCTAGTCAATTTATTACCCTTATTTACTAATATCCGCATGACCAACAGATTGCAATAGCCGCCTTAAGAATCAAATTAATCAAATCCAGGCAATTGGATTTTTAATCAAACTTATAATTAGAAATATTAATAACAAGAAAATTTTTATATTTATTCGTTTGGAAAAAAATTGCTCTTATGGAAGTTTAGTTAAAGAAATAAAATAGCAATAAATCTGTCAAACTCATAAAAGTTTCTTGAAAACCAATTAAACTTTTAGAAAAATGTTTACGCGGGCGACATTCTACAACTTTTCATGCTTATTAAATATTTATTTACCTCACTGGTGTTTAAAGGAGTTTTTACGAGTATAAATCGAATTGGAAGAAATGAGAAATAAAGTTAACGTCTTGAGGAAAGTGAAAGACATCCAATATTTTTGTCATATTATTTAAGAAAACGTATCCCATGGTTATATGGTATCTTGTAATATGAAACTGTCAGGGTCGGACTGGGCAGACCGAGGAATTTCCCGCAGGCCCTGGGGCCTTCAAAGAACTGTGTTGTTTATATTTAAATGAAAGAAGTAGGAGTACATTTCTCATTAAATTATTTTCTTTATAGGTGACTTTTGTGAACTATACAATTTCTCTTCACATCGTCAGGCCAACCAGAACTTTTATACTAATATATCAAAGTTTGACAAGTATATAATAGTTCCATTATGAAATATATCACAGATGAATGGTTTGAAAATATATAAATCGTTGAACATCAGCAGAGCCGTTCCTAAACACTGTGCTTAGTGCTTGTCTGTTTATAAAGCACTAAGTCTAGATACAGTTCCTGGCGGTCAATAACCATTTTTCAAACATTTGCTTACAACAAAAAGCACTTAATGCGGATACCTTTAAGGGTTCAACATACCAAATGCTTAAATTTACAGCTATTGCCAGTAAGTTCAAGTAAAAAATTATCCATACCACTTTAAGCAAATGTTAGTAGCAAACGCCTAAACCACCTTGTAATAGCTAAATTGCTTAATATTATTCACATGGCCCAATAATAACCATATTTATCTCGCAAAATCCTAGTTTTCACTGATACACAATAAAATAAACACAATACACTTCTAGGATTAGAATCAGGGGCGGACTGGCTAAGGGGCAGGGAAGCATAGTCCTACCGTGCCTCAGGCGCGCGCTGCTGGAGTCCCCCACAAGTAAAGTTTTCTAATGTTGTCTCTCCTTACTTGCCAGAAAAAATTGATTTTCCGAATTTCTCCCCCTCCCTCGCTTCAGCCCATCTCTTCCGTATGGGGGTGGGCTATTGGTATTGAGTGTAGAGGCCCGCCAGAGATGTTGACAAAAAATGTTTCTCACATCCCCCCCCGCTCATCAATTATTAAAGTGCGGGGGGCCACCAGAGATCTTGACGAAAATTTTTTTTCAAATTTCTCACCGCTCATCAATTGTTAAGGGGGACCGCCAGTGAATTTGTTACTGGGGCCCATTATTTGATGTAAGGGGCCTGCCCCGCTCACCAATTTTCAATTTTAAGGAAAAGAAACGGGCCTGTGTATGGTAAATTTTCTCGGACCGTTTAAAGCCTCCCAACACGCGCCTGCCGGGCCTCCAACCAAGTCCCACCGGGCCTTTCCCTTGCCAGTTCGCCCCTGATTAGAATAATACTTTAGATTAATTGTGCTTGCCTAGGAATAACAGAAGTAATCAGAACCACCCCAACAGCTCCAATGAAGACCATCCTTGGACTCACCACCTTGTATGTCGAAGTGGAACTGGAAGCTAGGAAAGCAGCAAATAGACTGTTTAAAGGTGGAATGTGGAATGCGACGGGACAAGGGCTGGGGCACACAAAGAATTTAGCTGTACCCATAAGGGACCAGGTCGTTACTCAGTCAGAGGACGACCGGTGTCTCCCCGTCTGTAAGTTCACTATTCCATATCCAGTCATGTTCCCTAGTCGAGACGACTTGGAACGCGATAAAATGAATGAGTCCCGGAGGTCTGAAATGGTACACAGACAGATCGAAGACTCGAGAGGGAACCGATGCTGGTGTACATGGATGCAAGCCAATTGCTCATATATCGGCGCCACTTGGTAAGTATCCTAGTGTATTCCAGGGCGGATTTACGGGAGGGGGGGGGGAGTAATGGGGGTAATTCCCCCCCCCCATGAATTACAAAGATATGAAAGGATTATTGGCGAAATAAATAATTTGAAACGAAAATTTTTAAATTTTATCTTTTATCTAATAGCATGTATATACCAATAAAGGCGGTAGATCGTTTTGCTAATAACAAATGACGATTAACGGATTTTGTTATTTAATTAATGTATTTTACTAAGTATAAATTAAGATTATTACTGTTTTTAATTAGTTGTTTTCCAAATATGCTTTTCTTTTTATATTTTATGTATGTTTCATTTGATAAACTGTGTTTACTTTTCGTAATAAATTTGTAGTTTCTCTCATTTTATTTTATTTATTTTTTTAACTATTTAACGTCGGCCTATTTCCGCTACCAGGGCCTATCACCGACGCCAGGAGACGAGCTACCCCCAACCTGGAAATTTTGCCGAACCTCTTCCCTTAAGAAGAGTAGGGATCTTTTACTTGCCTAACATTTAATAGACAAGGGACCGCCTGCTTTACATCCACTCCGAAGGATGGTATATCCACTACGTAATCCTCGTCTGAAATTACGTAACTTCCGTGTATACACTGATATACAAGCCGCTAGAAGGTGGGACGAGAACGCTGTATTTCCCAAGATGGGTCACCCATCCAAGTACTAACCGCGCTCGATGTTGCTTCAACGGAATATCGACTGATATTCACATTGAAGTCGCCTCTACGCTCGCCCCCTCATTTTAAATAATGTACTCAATAAGCATATTTATATATGTAGCGACAGTCAGGCAGCTTTGAGGGCTCTTGCATCAAACATGGTGCTGAACTCTCGACACATTCTGACTGAGCTGTGTGAACGCAACTCAGTTAAACACACATGGGTGCCCTTACTCGGTGGCGTCGAGGGCAACGAAGACGAAGATCGTTTGGCGGGTGAAGGAGCAAAAACTCCTTTCCCTGGCCCCGAGCCAGCCTTCGATCTGCCAAGAAGTCTGATACAATCGGAGCTGCAAGACTGGGCTACGGCACAGTTTAACAACTATTGGGCTCAGGCTCCCGGAATGAGACAGTCGAGGCTCCATATAAAGAGGCCCTCGACTGACTCCACCGTAAAGTAGCTGATTGGGCTAGATAGAGAACGATTGAGATGGATGGTACCTGACAACAGGACACTGTCCTCTGAATAAGTACCTGCATAGAATGCAGTAGAAAAATTATCCTATTTGTAGGATATGTGGAGTGGAGGATGAAACCATCACTCATATCCTATGCCATTGTGCACCAATAAGAGTGTCAAGATATAGGTATTTCGGAAGGCAGTTTTTACAGCCAGGAACTACGAGATCTACCCTGGAAAGGGCTGCTCTCCTTCGTGAAGAGTATTGGTCTTTTCTAGGGAATCCTAAATGTCGCGAATGTACAATGGACTGATAGGCCTGAGTACTGCGGATCTTCGGATCTGCTCACGTTTTCTAATAATAAGAGATTAATTAATTGCTTTTTGATAATCACTTCCGGTACATTTTAGTGCGTAGATTTAATACACTTTTCTATTCTACTTTCTACTATAATTTTCAGAATAATTGTCTCATTAAAGAATAAAATGTCTGATGTATACCTATTCTACTGTAAACTTTTATCTTTTTAAATTGCATATAAAGCACTTAAATGTTCATAGGGATAAAAACTTGCAATTATGGTAATTATAGGATAACGATGATTAATAACCATTAATGCGACCGTTGAATAGGAATATTAAGTATAATTTTAGCCACGATCCAAAGCAGGCTAGTATTAGTTATAAATTTATGATGTATTCTTGGTTAGCAAAAATTAAAAAATTTATATTGATCATATCAACTTTGAATATATAAATTGAAATAACTGACTGACATTGAAATGGAAACCACGAAATATAAAGAATAGATAGATATTCTGGAATTCATTATGAATTTATTTCAAAAACTAAATTAAGGCTACACTTGGAAAACTTTCGTCCCAATATTTATTTTTCTCAAATAAGTAAATATATTGATGTTGCAAAATTTCAAGGTTTAGCTTTACACGAAAAAGTAAGTTTTATTTTTATAGAAGCAAAAGAGACATACTAAAAAAATTTATGCCTATGGGTTTGTCATTTTATCTTTAGCCATAATAACTTAAGAACACTTCAAGTTAATTTTCTAGCAAATTTTATTAGAAAGATAGGTTTTACATCTTCATTGAAAGGAAAATGTCACTTAGTTTTGCTATTGCCTATATTAAGTGGATCTAGCAATGGAAAAAAGTGTAAGAAGTGGAAGAGTAAAACGAAAAATCATTCAAAAACATTTTGATACTATAGTTATAGTTGCACTTCACTATGTGGAAATAATTGTTTATGGAACTTTAATAACATATTATTTGAAATCGTCGACTCCAAAAAACCATAAAACGATATGCCACATCGGTAGTGGGGGTGGGGGTGGTGGCAGCGGGTGGTAGTGGGGAAGTATGAAGTAAAGGCCTTTGATTCTTGTACACACACTAAATCATAATTTTATTTTTTTCACTCCTTTTAATAATGGGCAACGGGGGTGGCTAATGCTAAAAAAATTTTTGAGAACTTAGCTTCTCCCATATACACTAAATACCAATTTTATGTACTCTTACTTGTTTGATTTACCTATTTACCCCAATTTACACCTTTCATCGGAATAAGATCAAAATATAATCTGGTTCCAGATCTCGTTATACTATATAGATGTACCAAGTTTCAGGTCAAAGTCAAGTCACACGGTTCCAGAGTAATCTTGCTTTTTTGCTTAAATTTCAAATCTCGATGTTTCATGATCCAAGCCTATTTGAACAATCAAAATTTTCAACATTTTTTTTATGTTAGTATGCTTCCACTGGATGTAAAAATAATAATACCTACTCTGTGATTGCAGTTTTTGATAATAATAATTATTTGTTAACACGACAGATTTTGAATGTCTACCATTATGCTCCATGTATTTTTCAATCTTTTTTCGAACGTATTTCATAACTTTATCTACCTTCTAGTGGAAGATAACAAGGCTTTATTATCAGGGGCTTAGTGAATTTCCAACTTTGTCAGATTTGGCAAAAGTTGGAAATTTGACACATAAGTTGGCAATTTTCATTTCGGTGGAAAAACATTTTTTTTAATCCCCCCCCCCCCCCGTCCATAAATTTTTTGGAGGAATTATTATTTATTTATTTACAGAGTTGGCTTCTTAAGTTTATGAAGTTGGCAAATGAAAAATAACCCCCAAAAATGTTGGCTCGCTACGCCCCTCTTTATTACCTAATATTAATTTTAGGTCAGTATAAAATGGAAAAATAACGTAATCAAATGCATTTTTGAAATTATACATTTTTTCCAATATTTGTTTCTATTTAAAAGCCATCTTTGAATTTTAGAAATCCTATTCGTCATTAAGAAATAATTCACTCAATATGATTCAACCTCAATTTTATCCGGACTATATAACTTAATTCGCTCAAAAGTTAGTGGGAGGGGAATTTTAGATGAGCAGCTAATATTATAAGAATCTAGCAAGTTTCAGAATACAGCATTACATTGCAACAAATAAAGTTTTCTCGAAAATAAAATACCACAGTACCAAGTACAAAACATGTAGTCTCTGAGGAAAGTTATTATATTTTGTTTATAAATAATTATTTTGTAGATTTATTGTCCGATTTATGGCCAAGGCCTGCTTGCTAATTCCACCGAGATATGTTTTTCGAATTTATTTATGTAAGCCATGCGATGTAGTCATTAAAAGAATAATAAATTATCTACCCTACTAACTATATAAAATACGTGTAATGCTTTGCACAAAACAACGTAACTTATATATTAAAGGAAAATGAAGGAGTTTATTTTGCATTCATGCGATAAATGCCGGGAATACTTAACTGTAATCAATGATTATATAAAAGACTTCTATTTTATTTTAAGTACTTATATAGTTATTAGTTATTCACATCACTAGATGCGAAAGTTTACTTTTAGTATGAGGTGATTTTTGAATGGTAGAGGCGAAGCCGAACCTGACAAAAAACCGTACTTTGACAGTAAAAACCGGGATTTACTCGAAATCTACGAGGTAGAAATTTTTTTAAATTGAAAATTCGGTTTCAGAACACAAAAATACTTAAGGCATGATACGTTTAGTCCTTAGAGCAGACATTTTTTTTGTATACCTGTGTAATTTAAAACTAATTATTTAATGAAATTATTTGATGTTTTTAATAAATTTTATAGTTCAGGAAGCTGTCTGTGAAAATTGTTTCCACGCCAACGTAACATTTACTATCTGTGATCGAGGTTTATGTTAAACTTTTTAATTTCTGGTGGTTTTAAACTATATAAACAAGTATGTTTGGTGGTGATGAAAACATTGCTTGTGCCTCGCTTTACCCCAAGAAATCCAAAGCAAGGCATATGCAAACTTATGAACCATTAAAATTTTGTATTTTTTTTATTTTTCTGTCCCAGGACAGAACTTTCGTGGCCAGCCACGAAAGTTCTACTTTCGTAGCTATAGTCCGGTAAACTCTAAGGTGGCGTATGTATGAGTTGGTAACACGACGTACGATTTGATATGCGATGCGCATAAAGCTATCGCAGTGACATAGAGATGAACTAGTTGCGTATGTCTTATTCTCTTAGTTTATAATAATAATAATAATAAATGGCCTTTATTTTACTTGGCGGGGTTTAGCAAAGCTATTCTTCCACTCAACCAAGATTAATACAGATAATACAATGAAATAATGATACAAAAGATGGTAAATATATAGAATATAAAAATTTATAAATATATATGATATATGAAAGACAAAGTGAGACATGAATAATACAATATATTATATAATGAAGTACTGGAGTACATATTAAGCATAACGTGAAATATACGGTCACTGCTTATCGAGGAGTAACTCGTTGATTTTGAGTTTGAAAGAGGGTGTTAAACTTTTTAATTTCTGGTGGTTTTAAACTATATAAACAAGTATGTTTGGTGGTGATGAAAACATTGCTTGTGCCTCGCTTTACCCCAAGAAATCCAAAGCAAGGCATATGCAAACTTATGAACCATTAAAATTTTGTATTTTTTTAATTTTTCTGTCCCAGGACAGAACTTTCGTGGCCAGCCACGAAAGTTCTACTTTCGTAGCTATAGTCCGGTAAACTCTAAGGTGGCGTATGTATGAGTTGGTAACACGACGTACGATTTGATATGCGATGCGCATAAAGCTATCGCAGTGACATAGAGATGAACTAGTTGCGTATGTCTTATTCTCTTAGTTTATAATAATAATAATAATAAATGGCCTTTATTTTACTTGGCGGGGTTTAGCAAAGCTATTCTTCCACTCAACCAAGATTAATACAGATAATACAATGAAATAATGATACAAAAGATGGTAAATATATAGAATATAAAAATTTATAAACATATATGATATATGAAAGACAAAGTGAGACATGAATAATACAATATATTATATAATGAAGTACTGGAGTACATATTAAGCATAACGTGAAATATACGGTCACTGCTTATCGAGGAGTAACTCGTTGATTTTGAGTTTGAAAGAGGGTGGAGACAGAAGTTTGATACGTTCTGCATATGAGTTGTATATGGTTACAGCCTGATACGAGAAGGAACGTTCGTAAAAACGAGAGTATATTGTGGTATGGTAAGCTGGTTTAAGTATCTTAAATTTCTAGAATGGATCTGATGTCTAGGAAGTCAGTTTTTCTACTAAATAGTTTGGGGTTTGTTTTATTAACAATTTATGGGTAAAACAGACAATATGATGCTCTCGTCGATGATACATTTTTAACCATTTAATATCTCTAATATAGCTGGATACATGATCCCAACGACGCACTCCAAATATGAGTCTGATGCAGGAGTTTTGAACTTTTTGTATTCTGCTGGCAGTGATTAAATCAAGACACGGGCCATAGACAATATCGACATAATTAAAATGAGACAGAATTATAGTATCGCAAAGCATTATTTTGATTCTCTGATTAAGATGATGTCTGTTAACATACAATTTTTTAATAAACCGTAAGCTTTTTGAATAATAGAGTTTATATGACTGACAAATCTTAAATTGATTATCTATAGTTAAACCCAGACACTTAACTTTGTCTACATATTGCAGGTTATATTCATTCACTTGTAGTGATATACTGCCTATGGCCCTCTGTCTGTCTTTATCGCGACCAAATATAATAAGAGATGACTTACCAGGGTTAATCGAGAGACAATGGTTTTTAGATACTCTGACCAACTCCTTTATGTCGTTATTAAGTGAGGTTTCCATTGTTAAAAGTTGGTCAATATTTGCGGTAACATAGAGATTACTATCATCAGCATATGTATGCATAGAAAATTTATTTAAAGCAAGAGAGAAGTCAGATGTGTATATTATAAATAGTAATGGAGCAAGTATTGAGCCCTGCGGCGCACCGTGAACAACATCTATGCTATTTGAAATATCATTACCATTTACAACTACACATTGACTCCGATTGCTTAGAAATGATTTGATAAATGACACACTACTTTGATTGAAATTGTAATAACTAAGTTTAGCACATAATAATTCGTGACTCATCGCATCAAAAGCTTTACTATAGTCTAATGATAGTAATATAGTAGTTTCTTCTCGATAACGTTATCTGTTATTTTAAGCAGTGCACTAGTTGTGCTATGGTTTTGTCTAAAACCAGATTGATGATCTGGTAGGATCTTGTTATCTGTAACATATGAATAAATTTTTTCATAAGCCGCCCTTTCTAAAATTTTTGAAAGTGCAGGTATGATATTGATAGGCCTTAGATCTGCAAAAGTTTGAGAATTTTTTATTTTATTAACAGGAATGACCAACGAGTTTTTCCAGGCAAGAGGGAATTTACCTAAATGAATACATTTATTAACTATGAAGGTAATAATAGGAGTAAGATAAGGAATGCATATTTTTATCATTTTGATAGAAATTCCGTCTGTGCCGGTGGCGTTTGATTTTATTCTCTCAATTATAAGTTGGACTTGTTCCTCATTTACACCGTTAAGTTCAAAATTAATAGCAGGTAGTATTATAAGTAGTTATGATGTCATGTGACGCAATGAAATAAATATTTATTAGATTTGGATCGCTGAGGTGTTCAGGAATGTTATTTTTGTTCTTTTTGACTAAAATGTCAAATAAATGTAATGAGTCCCATAGTTTCTCTACAGTGTTATTCCTGAATGAAATCTAAATATCCTTTTTTTTCATTTCTGACTGTGGTTGTGACCATGTACCTTAGAATTTTATACTGAAGCCAATCTGCGTCTCTTCTGGTTGTTTTGAATTTTTATAAAGCTGATTTATATGATGAAACGACCTTTGGACGCACCAGCTTAGAGTTTACTCGACTATAGCAACGCGTTAGCAACCAGGTAACTCAATTGTTTACTTTCGTTACCGCGCATGTTGCTAGGGTTGCAAAGGTCATTTATATAGACGGTGGTAGAAATAGTTATTTACATTACTAGATGCGAAAGTTTACTTTTAGGTGCGAGGTGATTTTTGAATGGTAGAGGCGAAGCCGAGACCTTTCAAAAGCACCGAATACCTAAAAGTGTAACGTATTATATTTTTTCTACTACCGAAAGATATTATGGGATTTAATAATTTACAACTATAATTAAGCCTTTCATGAAATTATTTGACGTTTTTAATAAATTTTATAATTTAGGAGGCTGTCTGTGGAAATTGTTTCCATGCCAACGAAACATTTACTTACTATCTGTCATCGAGATTTATGTTAAACATTTTAACTTCTGGTGGTTTCAAACTAAAATAAACAAATATGTTTGAGAAAATGATGAAATATAATGATTATTATAATAGACCACGAAATAACCTATTTTAGTAAAAACTGAAAATAATATATTTACAAGACGTTAGTTCTACTTATATTACTCACTTTCAGCTGAAGGATTAATGTCCCTATACCACAACAGGACTGAGTTTACAAATAAAAATGTTTATTTTCTGTTTCTCCTATAATATGATTCTCCTAATTCTAGATGAATTAGGTCTCATTAGGCTTTGTTTTTGAAACCAACAAATAAAGGATTTTAGAACTCGAAGATGAAAGTGGTAATAAATGAACTGCGAATCTTACCAGTCGGTTTTTAAGATAAGAGGATTGCGTAGATATTGTAACCGTATTGCTTCTTACAGCTGCTTAAACGTGTTTGAAAAAGATTATTGCTGACGTCGCGTCGTGATAATATTTTATTTTAGAAGATATTTCATCATATTTACCCTTATTGAAATTTAATATGTCTCTTGGAATATAAAAGTATTACGTTAAGGTAGGCTTTTTGTATAATTTTGTTTACTTATAAATTGAACTTCAATGAGTAGTAAATACTACACCCAATTTTTTTGCTAATTTAACTATGAAGAGAATTTTCACATTTATTTTCATTTGTATTTGACTTATGAACACTATTGGAGTTTAGAGACACATCATGTTGAAACAAACTATGTATTGTTTTGGTCATTTACGTTATAAGTCCGGTAGGTGACGTATTACAGTACGAGTTGTTTTACGGACGAGGCGGCGCAGGAGGCTGTCTGTGAAAATTGTTTCCATGCCAACGAAACATTTACTTACTATCTGTCATCGAGGTTTATGTAAAACATTTTAACTTCTGGTGGTTTCAAACTAAAATAAACAAATATGTTTGAGAAAATGATGAAATATAATGATTATTATAATAGACCACGAAATAACCTATTTTAGTAAAAACTGAAAATAATATATTTACAAGACGTTAGTTCTACTTATATTACTCACTTTCAGCTGAAGGATTAATGTCCCTATACCACAACAGGACTGAGTTTACAAATAAAAATGTTTATTTTCTGTTTCTCCTATAATATGATTCTCCTAATTCTAGATGAATTAGGTCTCATTAGGCTTTGTTTTTGAAACCAACAAATAAAGGATTTTAGAACTCGAAGATGAAAGTGGTAATAAATGAACTGCGAATCTTACCAGTCGGTTTTTAAGATAAGAGGATTGCGTAGATATTGTAACCGTATTGCTTCTTACAGCTGCTTAAACGTGTTTGAAAAAGATTATTGCTGACGTCGCGTCGTGATAATATTTTATTTTAGAAGATATTTCATCATATTTACCCTTATTGAAATTTAATATGTCTCTTGGAATATAAAAGTATTACGCTAAGGTAGGCTTTTTGTATAATTTTGTTTACTTATAAATTGAACTTCAATGAGTAGTAAATACTACACCCAATTTTTTTGCTAATTTAACTATGAAGAGAATTTTCACATTTATTTTCATTTGTATTTGACTTATGAACACTATTGCAGTTTAGAGACACATCATGTTGAAACAAACTATGTATTGTTTTGGTCATTTACGTTATAAGTCCGGTAGGTGACGTATTACAGTACGAGTTGTTTTACGGACGAGGCGGCGCAGGAGGCTGTCTGTGAAAATTGTTTCCATGCCAACGAAACATTTACTTACTATCTGTCATCGAGGTTTATGTAAAACATTTTAACTTCTGGTGGTTTCAAACTAAAATAAACAAATATGTTTGGTGGCGATGAAAATGGGATACAAGAAGCAGCCTTGCTTTACTCCAAGAAATCCAAAGCAAGGTATATGCAAACTTATGAAGTTCTGCTTTCGCAGCTAGCAACGCCTTAGCAACCAGGTAACTCGAATGTTTACTTTCGTTATCGCGCGTGTTGCTAGGGTTGCAAAGGTCATTTATATAGACGGTAGTAGAAAAAATTATATTTGCTTCAGTAAATGTATAAATGTGTAAAATATCCTCTAATAAGATTTTATTCGTATATGCTCGGACATTTAGACGTTTAATACAGTTAACACATCGTATACTGTTTATTGTGTATTTTCAAAATCCTAAAGAATATTTATTTTTTGTTGTTTATGTAATTCCTAATAGAATTAAGCTGTTATGTCATGCATACGCATATGGTACTCAATTATATCACAGTTTAAAAAAGCAACTCTCTTCTTACATCAAATATGATAAAAATTTATTTATTTCATACTGCCCGGTAAATAACTATTTTTCGGACTCATTTGCAGCCGGTAAATCGAACATTAAAGTATCTGATACCGTAATGTGTTACCTGCGAACATTGCAGTATCTGATACTGTAATGTATTACCTAGCATAATACAAAACAATGCAAAAATAGTAATTTACGTTATAAGTCCGGTAGGTGACTTATTACAGTACGAGTTGTTTTACGGACGAGGCGACGCAAGAGCCGAGTCCGGAATATAAACGAGTACTGTAATGAGACCTACCGGACGTGTATCGTATAATATTTTATTTCATACCGTCTTTATAGTCCTTTTTAAAATAAATTAAAAGTTGTAATTATTGAAATTTAAAAAATATGATTTCGTAATGTAACAATCGCATCACCTTAACGATATTATAGCCATTGTTTTTCTTAAGGTAATTAAGATTGTCTTTAGCTTGTCACTGTCAAATAAATAAAACCATAATTTTTGCATTACTTTGTATTATGGAGATTTCGGAGGAGATTTTAAATAAATTTGTGAAAGCAACGGGAAAATTAATCCAGAAAAGATCATCAGATAGATATCAAACAGAACATGGATTGTTTTGTCAATGGAAACGAATCATATGATAGTGTTGCTACAGTTACAGTATCAGATACTGCAATGTTCGCAGGTATCACATTACGGTATCAGATACTGTAATGTTCGATTTACCGGCCGCAAATGAGTCCGAGAAACAGTCATTTACCGGACAGTATGAAATAAATATGGTTTTATTTATTTGACAGTGACAAGCTAAAGACAATCATGATTAACTATGGAAAACAATGGCTATAATGGCATCGTTAAGGTGATGCGATCGTTAGATTACGAACTAAGATTTTTTTAATTTCAATAATTATAACATTTTATTCCTATTAAAAAGGATTACAAAGACAGTATGAAATAAAATATTATACGATACACGTCCGGTAGGTCTCATTACAGTACTCGTTTATATTCCGGTCTCGGCTCCTGCGCCGCCTCGTCCGTAATACAACTCGTAATAAGTCACTTACCGGTGACTTATTACGACCAAAACAATACATAGTTTGTTTCAACATGATGTGTCTCTAAACTCCAATAGTGTTCATAAGTCAAATACAAACAAATATGAATGGGAAAATTCTCTTCATAGTTAAATTAGCAAAAAAATTGGGTGTAGTATTTACTACTTATTGAAGTTCAATTTATAAGTAAACAAAATTATACAAAAAGCCTACCTTGACGTAATACTTTTATATTCCAAGAGACATATTAAAGGGACTCGCCGGTTAAGTATATGGAATTGGGCCCAGCGGCTTATTGAGCAATTCATTCACATGAATGTTGCTTATGACTAGGAATGCTCAATAAAATATATAATTAACCTCTATTCCCTATATTAGCAGAGTTATGGGGGTAACAACCCTCAACTTTAAAATTACTTTTTTTCAAAACTATTGAAGATAATTAATTGAAATTAATAGGAAACGTTGATATAAAAAAGCTTTATATTTTACATTTTTGTTTACATTCCTATTACGTCATTTAGTACAGTGTGTTTCACTTCTCATGAAGACACCCATGTATCTTTTTTATTTGTGGCCGAATTCATTTAAAATTTTTATCAGCCATACAATTCCATAAGGCGACTTTATTCAACACACAAATGCCGCCTAAATCTAAAACGCCGGCCTACTGCGATAAAAAGAAAATAGCAATTTTCGAGAAATCATAGTAGGCTTAGAGATAGACAAAAATTTTGTTAATAAAAGTTGTTCGGAATCACTTGATATGCCCCCCTGTAAAATTTTGTAAAAATCGGAATATTTAAAAAAAAATAATTTTGTTTCACTTCTCGTGAAGACACCTCTGTATCTTTTTTATTTGTGACCGAATTCATTTCAAATTTTTATCAGACATACAACTCCATAAGATGACTTTATTCAATACATAAATGCTGCCTAGATCTAAAACGCCGGCCTACTGCGATAAAAAGAAAATAGCAAATTTTCGAGAAATCATAGTAGGCTTAGAGATAGACAAAAATTTTGTTAATAAAAGTTGTTCGGAATCACTTGATATGCCCCCTTGTAAAATTTTGTGAAAATCGGAATATTTTCAAAAAAAAATTTTTGTTTCACTTCTCGTGAAGACTGTATCTTTTTTATTTGTGGCCAGATTCATTTCAAATTTTTATCAGACATACAACTCCATAAGATTACTTTATTCAACACACTAATGCCGCCTAGATCTAAAACGCCGGCGTACTGCGATAAAAGGAAAATAGCAATTTTCGAGAAATCATAGTAGGAGATAGACAAAAATGTTGTTAATAAAAGTTGTTCGGAATCACTTGATATGCCCCCCTGTAAAATTTTGTGAAAATCGGAATATTCAAAAAAAAATTTTTTTGTTTCACTTCTCGTGTATCTTTTTTATTTGTGACCGTATTCATTTCAAATTTTTATCAGCCATCATTTCAAATTTTTATACAACTCCGTAAGATCACTTTACTCAACACATAAATGCCACCTAGATCTAAAACGCCGGCCTACTGCGATAAAAAGAAAATCGCTATTTTCGAGAAATCATAATGGGCTTAGAGAGAAAATTTTGTTACTGAAAGTTTTTTGGAATCACTAGATATGCCCCCCTGTAAAATTTTGTGAAAATCGGAATATTTAAAAAAACATGTTTTCTTTGACTTCTTGTGAAGACACCCTTGTATCTTTTTTATTTGCAGCCGAATTCATTTTTCAAATTCAAATTTTCATCAGTTATAGAACTCCATGAGACAATTTTATCTAACACAGAAAGAGAACTTTTTACAGCAAATGAAAGTCATACACAATTATTATTGAAATTATTTATTATTTAATTACACGTGTATGCAAAATTTCAGCTCGATTGGATAACGGAAGGTGGGTAAATTTGATTCATTCATACATAATACATACTTACATACAGATTTCCAAGTATTATAAAACCATTGAAAAAAAGAAAACAATATTACATTTAAGCTGATGTGTAATAGTGTAATAATAAAAAGTGTCCCTTTTAGCGTTTTATTAAATGCCGATTTTTGTTCACAACTTTCATTTGTTGGAAAAAGTTCTCTTTAGGTGTTATGGAGTTGTACGGCTGATGAAAATTGAAATGAATTCGGCCACGAATAAAAAAAATACAGGGGTGTCTTTCACGAGAAGTGAAACAACAATTTTTTTTTGAAAATATTCCGATTTTCACAACATTTTACAGAGGGGCATATCAAGTGATTCCGAACAACTTTTATTAACAAAATTTTTGTCTATCTCCAAGCCTACTATGATTTCTCGAAAATAGCGATATTCTTTTTATCGCAGTAGGCCGGCGTTTTAGATCTAGGCGGCGTTTGTGTGTTGAATAAAGTTGTCTTATGGAGTTGTATGGCTGATAAAAATTTGAAATGAATTCGGCCACAAATAAAAAAGATACAGGGGTGTGAAACCAAAAAAAAATTTTTTTTTTTAATATTCTACTTTTCACAAAATTTTACAGGGGGGCACATCAAGTGATTCCGAACAACTTTTATTAACAAAATTTTTGTCTATTTCTAAGCCTACTAGGATTTCTCGAAAATTGCTATTTTCTTTTTATCGCAGTAGGCCAGCGTTTTAGATCTAGGCGAAATTTGTGTGTTGAATAAAGTCGTCTTATGGAGTTGTATGGCTGATAAAAATGAAATGAATTCGGCCACAAATAAAAAAGATACAGGGGTGTCTTCATGAGAAGTGAAACACACTGTATATAAAAATAATAATTTAATTTTTGAGGGTGCTGTTTTTATATCAAGTGACACCTTCCAAAAAAAAAAAAAAAAAATATATATATATATATATATATATATATATACATATATATTATTTAACACAAACATAATAATTATCGTGTGTAAAAATTACTTCAAGGTCAAAGCATCTTCTCCCAAGATGCTTAAAAACTCCGATTAAAGAACTTATATCTAGATACATAATGGCATGAATTTTATGATCCCGAAAGACTCCCATTCTAAGGCACTTCTTCCCATAAGTTGCTGATTGGCCCATCGGCGTATTCGCGGCCGCTCGTACACGATCGGCTTCAGTTCGATTATCATAATTTCAGTTGACAGTTCGGCCATTAATGTCAATAAATGTTTTTCGTGTTCTCCGACCAAAAACTGGTGAAAAAGTAATTTTATTTTAAGTTGTGATTTGCTTAATACCTAAATAATATTCTCTATTCATGTTTACACAGTTTAGTGACAATATATTTTGTGCAAATAAATAGTGAAGTGCTCTGCCGTTTGCAGAAAGCAGTTTAGAAAAGAAGAAAATCGATCGTTCCATAGTCGTAACATGATGAAGTTCAGTTTACAGTTAAAAAAGTAAATAGCAATTAAATTTTAATATCCTTTCAATACATATTTATCTTACTGTTTTATCTTACTGTAATATCGTATGCCTACATCACGTTATATAAAGAGCCGGTAATGCAGGAATTGCAATAATTCATTTTAATGAAAATATTTACCATTCTACATATTTTCTACACATACAACGCCACTGTTGCCTATGGGATGTGATGTTCATCTATCCATTTTAATGGACATATAATGTGACTATGTTAGGAGCAAACAAGGTATATAGTGAAAAGATAGCCTGTTATGTATCTAGATATAAGTTCTTTAATCGGAGCTTAAAAATATAAATCCAGATAATGAACACAGGCACACAAAAGAAAATTTAAGTGCGAAGACCTAGACCACTTAATTTCTACTCATTTGGAAGCTAATAATCAAAAAAATATGCTACTACTTTTAGCTTGGCTCTCAATTATTTTTTTTGCTTCAGAAGTATTGATTTTATTAGACAATATGTTTAGGTCATTTTAATTAATCCACAGTAATATCTCTACAGGAAGAGACACTAGCGAAGAATGTTTCAGACAAAAGTTGTTCCGTTCAGAAGGGGGCATCTTTTGGGTAGAATAATTTTCCACCTCCCACCCCTGATGAGCTTGGGGTGGGGGTAACTTTTGAATTTTTAATGGCACTCTCCACTTTTGATCGCGTATTCTGATTCTACGAAAAAAATTACATAATTTTGTACCAAACATTTTTTCTCCCCCCCACCCTGATGAGCGGGGACGGAGGTGTAACTTTAGAATTTTCAAAAGTCTGCAAAGGAATATCTCTGAACTAGGGCATTCTTAGGTAAAATGTTTCAAACAAAAGTTGTTTAAATATTGTCTAAACGTTGGTTGTGGCATTTTCTTAATTTTTTCTCTATTCTTATTGGGGTGCTCTGCCACATGTATTCATCTAAGTTGTTTAGTTCAGAGAGGGGCATCTTTTGTTTGAAACATTTTTCCTAAAAATGCCCTAGTTCAGAGATGTTCCTTTGCAGGTTTTTGAAAATTCGAAAGCTACACCTCCGTCCCCGCTCATCAGGGTGGGGGGGAGAAAAAAATGTTTGGTACAAAAGTTATGAATTTTTTTCGTAGAATCAGAATACGTGATCAAAAGTGGAGAGTGCCATTAAAAATTCAAAAGTTACTCCCACCCCCCGCTCATCACGGATGGGGGGTGGAAAACTGTTCTGCCCAAAAGATGTCCCCCTCTGAATGGAACAACTTTTGTCTGAAACATTTTTCCCTAATCTCCCTTCCTGAGGAGATATTTCTGTGGATTAATTAAACTGGTCTAACCATATTGTCTAATAAAATCAATACTTCTGAAGCAAAAAAAATAACTGAGAGCCAAGCTAAAAGTAGTAATATATTTTTTTGATTATTGGCTTCCAAATGAGTAGGATTTAAGTGGTTTCGCACTTAATTTTTTTTTGTGTGCCTGTGTTCATTACCTAGATTTAAATTTTTAAGCATCTTCTCCCAATTTGACCTTGAAGTAATTTTTACTCACGATAATTATGTTAGTGTTAAATAATATATATTTTTTTGGAAGGTGTCACTCGAGGGGTTGATATAAAAACAGCACCCTCAAAAATTAATAAATTTTTTTTGTATACTAAATGACGTAATAGGAATGTAAAAAAAATGTAAAATATAAAACTATTTTATATCAACGTCTCCTATTAATTTAAATTAATTATCTTCAATAGTTTTGAAAAAAATTAATTTTAAAGTTGTTACCCCCATGACTCTGCTAATATAGGGGATAGAGGTTTATT
Source organism: Rutpela maculata (assembly GCA_936432065.2). Lineage (NCBI taxonomy): Eukaryota > Metazoa > Arthropoda > Insecta > Coleoptera > Cerambycidae > Rutpela > Rutpela maculata. The sequence continues at coordinate 61,610,230 of OW386285.2, forward strand.
ATATATTTTATTGAGCATTCCTAGTCATAAGCAACATTCATGTGACTGAATAGCCCAATAAGCCGCTGGGCCCAATTCCATATACTTAACCGGTGAGACCCTTTCAATAAGGGTAAATATGATAGAATATCTTCTAAAATAAAATATTATCACGACGCGACGTCAGCAATAATCTTTTTCAAACACGTTGAAGCAGCTGTAAGAAGCAATACTGTTACAATATCTACGCAATCCTCTTATCTTAAAAACTGGCTGGTAAGATTCTCAGTTCATTTATTACCACTTTCATCTTCGAGTTCTAAAATCCTTTATTTGTTGGTTTCAAAAACAAAGCCTAATGAGACTTAATTCATCTAGAATTAGGAGAATCATATTATAGGAGAAACAGAAAATAAACATAGGGACATTAATCCCTCAGCTGAAAGTGAGTAATATAAGTAGAACTAACGTCTTGTAAATATATTATTTTCAGTTTTTACTAAAATAGGTTATTTCGTGGTCTATATATAATAATCAATATATTTCACCATTTTCTCCTACAATTATATAACACAGGTAGTTTTCGTTTTCTATTGAGCGATTAAGTCACAACTTTAAAATAAGTTTTTTCCTCCCGTCCCCTTTCAGATCCCTACCAGTCGAGCTGTCAGACTTCACTTCGTTTTCTTGTGCAGAGCGAGTTAGACGTGTGTCAATAACTAAGTTAATATGTTCATGTTTAGTGTAATCTGTGAAGTGATTCTTATCAAGTACACTGGTAAAAAGTAAGCCATATCTATGTTTATGTTCTGAAATGCAACACACACACTTTGTATTACTATTGGCCCAATCAGTTGCATGAGACATTTGTTTATTTGTTTATTTATTGTAAACATATCCACAGGAAATAAATTCCTAGTTACAGATATTTGTGTAAAGTAGAACAAAATAAAATAAAATGAAACATGCGTGAGTGGTATTATAAATACAAGGAAAACCAAAATAGAATAAAAATGCGCACATATAAAATACAATGGGTGCTATATATACGTGTTTATATATGTATATGCAAAAACAAATTACTGAATAAATAAATAAATAAAATAAAATAAAACTATAATAAAAGGTTTAGGGCCCCAAAATACGGAAATACCTGCAATCTAGACCCAGCATTGCCAAGAAAAATTGTATCCTCCGCAGCCTCTCAGTTTATTCAAAATTTCATTTAAAGTTGGTTATTTTCTACCCTAGGGCTCTGGACGTAGAATACCGACTTTTAAAAAAAACAACATCAATAATATTAAAGTAATGTACACCGCAGAACAAAAAAAGTACACTAAAAACTTGGAACATAAATGAGATATTAGCCCTGAAGGTGAAACCAACTAATGTAAAAAACCACAAAGAGCAGCAACTGCTCAGACGAGAAGTAGACTGATTAAACAATACATTCTATAATGAGTCTGTGAATCCAATAAGGAGCCTCACTGAAAGAATATTTGGACTTGCATAATGACATAAGTTTTGGAAAGACCTATTGCTACGTTAGAATAATACATAGTAGAAATTTATTTTGCATTACTAGTATTATTTATAATAAAAATCATTAAGTGTTGGCCATTAAAATTACAAATTGTTTGTTAGTCTATTACTAGAGAACTCAAATGGCTGAACATTTTTCACATTATTAATATACGTGCTTTTAAAACAGACCATATTCTTTAAACATCTACCTGTGTTATATAATTGTTGAAGGAGAAAATTGAAATAATTGAAAAATTAATCGACTTACCTGAAGATTAATTTAAATTATATGAACCATTTTCCGTTCATATAGCGTTCTCCGTTCATAACACAACATAACCGAAGTGAGATCTGACAGCTCGACTGGTAGGGACCTGAGATTGGACGGGAGGAAAAAATTTACTTTGAACGTTGTGACTCAATCGCTCAAGAGACAAAAACTACCTGTGTTATATAATTATTTCGGAGAAAATGGTTCATATAATTTAAATTAATCTTCAGGTAAGTCGATTAATTTTTCAAATATTAAAGATATATCATGAGACCTCAATATTTTAAGTTCGTTACTGTTCAGCATTATTTCTTCGGTAAATATGTCCCCAGTAGTTCATTGCGTACATCTCTATACTGTTTGATATTGTTTTCCTTCCTATTAATATTGACGTTCTCTGCCGTTTTCTGCCGTTCTCTGCCGTTTTCTGCCGTTCTTTGCCGTTCCTTTAGTTCTGTTGTCTTTGCGAATAGTTAGATAATGTCCTTTCAACTCTTCTCATGCTTCATTTCTTGGCTTTTAGTGGTGATATGTTTCTTTAGTTCATTGGTAAAATTTTTTATGAATATTAAATACTTTATATATACGAAATAGTCCACCTTGAGAGAATCAAGATCCTAACTCTCTGCGCACAGCTGACAACTTACACATTAAATGAAATCCATTATGTCAGAATTATGGGATAAATTCAGAGAAAAAACGCTAACGCTCCTTCACTCTTAGCTACGTCACTATAGAAGAAAAATCTTACTCATATGATCCACTTATGGACACTTGATAACACGGTCCAATTTTAAAAACTCACTTCGAAATAATTCTAAATAATTGAAGAAAAAATTACTTCAGCACCTTCTATAACGAAGTATGAACTTTTGTCTTTTTTGTGAGGGGAATATTGTAATCACCCTGTAGGAAGCAATTAATATTAAGATCAAAATTGTGACCATTCAATTTCCATTTAATTTTGTCCGTATCCAGAACGTTTCTATCAAGATATTTATTGCTTTTAGCAAGATTAACTTTTTAAATTTTAGCAATGCTCAAGCGAATGAAACGTAAAGACCGCTTTTAACAGTCATTGATTTTCAAATATTGGTTGTCGTTGATAACTATTTGAAAAATATCTTTGGATATAACTGGCTTATTCGCGATTTAAGTCAATAGATGGGTAAACTCCCGGAGTTTTGAATACTGCGAAAGTTTCCAGGAAGTTTTCCTGGAAACTTTCCATTGAGAATATTGATAGCCTATTTTATGGCGAAATCTGATTCTTGATGACGCAAGCTTCATTTTAATACCAAATAAGTGCATATGGTTATATTATTTTCTAGTTCTACAGACTTTTGCCAAATAACTGATATTACAAGATAACCGCTAATATGTTAAGCATGCTGTATGAAAAATATGGAGCGAGTGGGAGGTTATCCTGTAATTTTTTGTTTGCTTTATTAGATAATTAAATATAAATGAAATAATTAAAAGAATGTGTCAAATAAATGATAAATATGTGATTTATAAAATTAAAAATTGATAAAAATGTCATGAGATCCACGTTATAACTCCTTTTTTGTGTACTGTGGTCAAACGGAATAGTAGAAGACAAGACATAAATTAAATACCATCTAAGTCTCATACTATAGTAATATCGAATGAAAAGTCAAAAACTTATATAAATAAAATAAATAAATAATGTTTATTTAATTTTAATACTCGAAAAAACTAAGAGAAAAATATTAATATTATCAATATTATTACAAAAATAAATTAAACTAATAAACTATAGAACATAATATAATATTAATCATAATTTGATTTAAACAAAAACATCTCTTTTTTAGTTTTCGTTTATAATGTATCAAAAAACCATAATGCTAATAGCGTAAATGCGACTAAAACTGTAACCCGTCGGACAATTAATGACAACACAATACATGAATTTAGAAGTTTATTTATTGCTGACCCCCTAGATTTAAATTTAAATAATTCTGAAAATATAGATTTTATATTCGATCGCTTTTGGGTCCATTTTTCCTGGTGTTTTAATATTTCCCATCCTAAAAAGACAAAAAAAACTAATATAAATCATAAGTCAAAAACCTATAATTTTATGTTTACCCCAGAACTAATCAGGGAATCTAGGCAATTGAAAGAATTAAATTGGTATAGGAAATTTTCTACTTCTAATGAAGTAGACAGTCGTTACAAGGAATTAAAAAAACAATTTGAAAAAAAAGTAAGCGCTAGTAAAAGAGAATTCCATAATAATTTAATAAGTAGAGCAGAAAACAAAAGCAAAAAAATGTGGGAACTTGTGAACCTACAATTGGACAGGAAACAAATAAAATCAAAAAAAATACACCTAAACATAAATAATGAACTCGTCACCAGCACAAATATAATTGCTAATACGTTTGCTAAATACTTTGCCACATCAATAAAAGAAATAGCTGAGATCAACTTTTCACAAAACACTCTTGATTGCACTACGCAACCTGATGTGGGATATACTATGTTTTTTTACCCCTTATTAGTACATGAAATCGTAGAAATAATCGCGAAATTAAAAAATAAACCTTCAACTGGTTACGATGAAATACCTACTTTACTAATTAAGGAATGCAAATACGAACTATGTCACTACATAACCGACATTGTAAATAAATCTGTTAGCAATGGGCAGTTCCCTAAGCAGTTAAAGTTATCTAAGACAACTCCTGTATTTAAAAAGGGCGATTCTGCTTAACTTGAAAATTATAGAGCCATTGTAACGCTCAGTCCTTTCGCTAAAATTCTTGAAAAAGCTGTCTATATTCGGCTAATCGATTACCTTAATAAAAATAATTTATTAACTAGCTGTCAACATGGGTTCCGTGAGGGATTTTCAACTGAGACAGCCACAACTGAACTTACGCAACATATAATTAACAAGCTAGATACTGGAAATATGGTAGTGGGAGTTTTTTTCGACTTATCCCGCGCATTCGACACTATTAATCCTGTTTTTCTGTCCAAAAAACTGAATTGTATGGGAATCCGTGGACCAATTAATGATTGGATTATCTCCTACGTAACACATAGAAAATTAGTAGTAAAAATTGAAGATTTCTACTCTGACCAATTTGATGTTGAACTTGGTACGCCCCAGGGAAGCGTATTAGGACCGTTGTTGTTTCTGCTGTACATAAATGACCTGCCATCCTATATAAAGGAGGGGAGGTTGTTTATGTATGCTGATGACACAACAATAATAATATCTGCAAAAACCAGAGACGAGATTAACATTCTAACAACTAGGATACTTATATCTTTCATGGAGTGGTGTGCAAGGAATCACCTAATTATTAACCTGAGTAAAACTGTATGCATTGAATTTACGAATCCCTACAGAAAGCAAGATTTGAATCTAAATTTTAATATAAATAACATTAGTTTAACTTCTAGTACAAATACAAAATTTCTAGGTATCCCATTAGACAGTTCACTAGGCTGGGGTAACCAAATTGACTCCGTCTGTGCTAAACTTAACAGCGCTTATTTTGCATTAGCTACTTTAAAAAAGTCTCTTGACGAGAAATCTCTTATGAATTTCTATTATGCTACGGTGTATTCGTCTATCTCCTATAATATTGTATCATGGGGACAAGCTACGGACGTGCTTCGGGTCTTTATCCTACAAAAAAGGATAATTCGTCTCATATTTGGATTATCCTATAATGAGACATGTCGGAATACATTTAAAAGTAAAAAAATCTTAACTCTTACGGAAATATACATTTTTAAATTATTACAGCATACTTATAAAAATATTGATAACTATTTGAAAAATTGTAACCTCCATTCCTATCCAACGCGTAAAAAGAACAACATACATATTGATAGTTTTAAGCACACATTTTATAAGAAATCTCCGGATTACGCGGGACCCAATTATTTCAACATGTTACCTGAAAAAGTTAGAAATTTATGCCCTTTGTTTAGATTTAAAAACCAGTTAAAATCCTTATTGTTAGAAAACTGCTTCTACAATTTAAATGAATTTGAATTGTATCTTACTCAAAGTAATACGTACCTTGCCTAATTATATTGTAGGTATGATTTATTTTTGTTTCATGTTTGTATAACTTTTTTGAATTTTTACTAAATGTGCCCCATTTAATCAATACCTAATTGTATATTACCATATTTTTTTACAGCACATTGGATTTTTATTGTTTATTTATTTATTTTAATTGTTATAATGTTCTATTTTTTGTGTAAATGTTCTGTGTTTTTTTTTTTTTACAAAATAACTTAGGCACTGGCCTCTTTTGACATACCTTATCCAATTCTTTGTATTTGGCAAACAAGGGTTTAATAAAGATTATTATTATTATTATTAAAGTTTATTCATCAAGAAGCGATAGTGCAGGCACAGTTTGAGAATTTAGACTGTGATGTTGATAAACAAATAAAAACTGGACTTCTGACGTTTAAGGTTATGTTACCAAACTACAAGTCGCTAGATCGTCGTGGCGACAATTTTAAATTATGAGGACTATTATAAATATTCGGGGAAAATTTGGAAACTTTCTTGGAGTTTTGGAAACTTTCGGGAATATTCAAATATTTTACAGGAAACTTTCATTTTTACCAAAACTTCGTTTTGGAAACTCAAAAATTTCCTGGAAACTTTCGCATTTAAAGTTTTCTCTACCATCTCTGGGTGTATGCATTAAAAAAAGTATGTTTTCGATAAATTCATTGAGTCTTAAAATAAATACCATTGTTTTGACAAGTTTCACGTCCTTCTTCTTCTATGATAAGTTTATACTCGTACCTAAAATTTAAGTACACCTTATTCCGTTGTATAAATTTGATGACATACAGTGTATTTATTTTAGCATGTGTTGAACTTTAGAAGTAAAACCCGATGTTGTAGAAACTTTAATTCTTAAAGTGAATATAATTATTCAACCTATGTTTGAGGTTCGTTGGCAGATATCATATTGCATAATATCCCCCAGTTATGAAAAAATGAGGAATCTTACAGCTTATGTGACTTTTCACCTTATAAAGCTTACATTATCGATTATGGCAATAATTTCATATAATCTACTGCATAGTCAATAAAATTAAATTACAAATTTTAAAAAACCCCGACACAAAAATATTGACAAAATAATTAATATAAAAAAAATAAATTAACACAACTTTAAAAATTATGAAATAATTTTTATTCCATATACGAACTCTTATGATTTATTTAAATCCAGCTTACATTTTCTTTATGTCCTCGAGATTTGCTTTCTTATACGCATCAATATATTGGGAGCTGCTGTTTTGAATATAACTATTTAGTAGTTCGTCTTTATAGCAGCCCCCGACATATTCATGCGTATAAGAAAGCAAATCTCGAGGACATAAAGAATATGTAAGCTGGAATTAAATAAATCATAACAGTTAGTATATGAATCAAAATTATTTCATAATTTTTAAAGTTGTGTTAATTTACTTTTTTTTTATATTAGTTATTTAGTCGATATTTTTGTGTCGGTATTTTTTTTTTTTAAATTTGTAATTTAATTTAATGTTATACTTTTTAAACTAAACATATACATACCTACAACATAGCGTATTATTATATCACGAGTCCCACACAGAAATTTTCACCTTTAAGCCGACGCGGTCCAATTACTTCCACATCCAGTGGAAGTACAGTAACGACAAAAAAAATTTTAAAAATTTTTATTGTTCAAATAGGCTTAGAATGTCACGAAACGTCGAGATTTTAAGTTTTAGCGAAAAAAAATTTCTGTCTGCCGGTCTGTCGGTCTGTCGGTCTGTCTGTAACTTTTTTTGTGCGCACGTTTACTCTGGAACCGTTTGAAATATTGACTTGAAATTTGGTACACATATGTACTTTAACGAGATCTAGAACTAGATTATATTTTCATCTTGTTCCGTCGAAGGGTTGGGGGGTAAATTGGGGTAAATTTGGAGAAAATAGGTAAATCAAGCAGGTAAGAGTCCATAAAATTGGTATTTAGTATATACGAGAGAAGCTAAGGTCTCAAAAAAAATTTTGGCATTAGCCACCCCCCTTACCACCCCCACCCCATTATTAAAGGGGATGAAAAAAAATTGTGATTTAGTGTGTGTACAAGAACCAGAAACCTCAAAATGTTTTTTTACTTCATCCACCCCAACTACCACCCCTTATCACCACCCCCATCCCGCTACCGATGTGGGGTATCGTTTTATGTGTTTTTGGGGTAGAGGATTTCAAATGTTATATTATTAAAGTTCCATAAACAATTATTTCCACATACAAAAATTTTTTTGTTGTGAGTGACTTGGAAAAGAATCTGGATGTGGAAGTAGTGATTCCTTGGGCAACGGTTTTTTGTTTTACATCAAGGTTGTACTTAATGTTTAAAAACTGAGCAGAGTGATCTGACAATCCGTTAAAGGAAACCATATGTGATAATGCATACTTTTCAGTATTTAAATTTGTGCATATTTAATCAATTACACTGGCAGAATCTCCATCATATCTAGTAGGTTCATTAATTAGAAAGCTGAACTCATATGCATCCAGCATATCCGATAATTTATTGCAATAATAGTTAAAAAATAAATATAAGAATATAAAAGGCAATATATGCTTCAATTTTAACAATTATTTTGTTGATATAATTAGTACATTTTAAAAAGAAAAAAATTCATCAAAACCTGAATTAACTAGGCAACTAAATTATTTTCTCATTTTTAACTAGTATTTAGGGTATGTATTGAAAAAAAAAAGCTTGCTGGGGTGATGTATAATATAATGACGGGCTGATTGGGACACATTTTAAAGAATCATTAAAAATTATGATAAAAATTGTAAATTTTTTATATTTGTATACAAGGTCTAGAAATAACAACTGTCAGGCAAAATATTCTGGAAAATAATAGATATTTTAATTCTGTAGACCTCAATTACCAAACTGTAAAGAAGTTAAATTCAACACATCATTGTTAATTAAATTTGTGTTGAACCAATGGCAAATATCGTACTTTATTTCCAAAATCAGAGAGCAGCAATTCTTTAACAACGGTTACCTTGTGGTGTAAATGAAGTTTTTTCTCGTGTTCCAAATGAGAGGCCTGAAAAAATTAAAATCCATTGATTTGTGATATTTTAAGAGAACCAAGTCCCAGTTTTATTCATTTTACTTTCACATCCAGTGAAAGTATAATAACGACAAAAACATTTTAAAAAATTTTTATTCTTCAAATAGGCTTAGAATGTCATGAAACGTCGAGATTTTAAGTTTGAGCAAAAAAAAAATCTTCTGTCTGTCGGTCTGTTTGTCGGTCTGTCTGTCGGTCTGTCTGTCTGTAACTGTTTTTGTGCGCACGTTTACTCTGGAACCGTTTAAGATATTGACTTAAAATTTGGTACACATATGTACTTTAACGAGATCTGGAACTGGATTATATTTTCATCTTGTTCCGTTGAAGGGTTGGGGGGTAAATTGGGGTAAATTTGGGGTAAATAGGTAAATGAATCAGGTAAGAGTCCATAAAATTGGTATTTAGTATATACAAGAGAAGCTAAAGTTTTAAAAAAAATTTTGTCATTAGCCATTACCACCCCACGCCAGTATTAAAGGGGATGAAAAAAAAATGTGATTTAGTGTGTGTACAAGGACGAGAAATCTCAAAATAATTTTTTACTTCATCCACCCCCACTACCACCCACACCCCACTACCGATGTGGGGTATTGTTTTATATGTTTTTGGGGTAGAGCATTTCAAATATTATATTATTAAAGCTCCATAAACAATTATTTCCACATACAAATTTTTTCGTTGTGAGCGACTTGGATAGAAAATATGTATGTGGAAGTAGTGATTCCTTGGGCAGCGGTTTTTTGTATTCTACTAGTCGCACACGGTCTACAAAACTGGTTCTATTATAAATATATTTATGTGTTATATTTAATCTTAATAAAAACTGCATTAAAATCGGATCTCCCGTTGAAGAGATATAAAGCCGCCGAGTTGATAGTTTATTATTCACTCTGACCTGCAGCGATCTGCTTGTCAGGAAAGAGTGAACAAGTTTAGTTATGTACATGGGGAAATCCAGTGCGTTTAGTTTATGAAGCAGTCCCGGGATCCATACGGTATCGAAAGCTTTCTCAACATCGAGGAGCACCATGATGGTGCTCTTCCCGAGGTTGCATTGTACCTTGACGTCATTCACGATCCTGACGATCTGCTGCACAGTGCCTCTGCTCCGCCTGAAGCCGAACTGGCACTCGTCATCGATGTGGAGTTCACCCTGAGCAGAGTCTAATCTGATCAGGATGACCTTCTCCATCAACTTGGAGATCACCGACAGCAACGAGCACGGCGCATTTCCACTGATTGGTCCAGTGCTGCAGTCGCAAGATCGCGTTGACAATGTACGTCAACTGCACAATGCCTTTTCTCGGGAGATATTTAAGAAGCTTGTATTCGATGCCGTCTGAACCTGGGGCTTTGTTGTTGGGTAATGTCCGGATGATGCCAGCCACCTCCGAGGTCTTGGCCATGACCTTTAAACATCCGTTAAACGTTTGTTAAAAAGTTTGTTTTTCGGTTGCCTTAGTTACGTTTCCGCGAGTTAATTAAAATTAACCCCGTGTTTGCCCGCCACGCCATATTGCCAAAATAATTTGACAGGTTGTTGGATTGCCTAATTGCTTATTTTTTCTTTCAATATTTTTGTTCATTTTAAACCACTATTACAAAAAGTGTTTTTATTGAAATGAAGATTTTCAATAAGGAGAAGTTACGTAGAGTTAAATAAAGAAATTTTAATTTCATATATATAATATTGACAAAAAATAAACTGAAAAACCATTATAAGTAACATTATTATAACAAACTTAAATACAAAGAATATTAATCTGCAAACCAAAACATAAACTTCAATAAAATAATAGTGTCTTCAGTGTTGCCTATAATAGATAAACAAAGATTACTAAAAATTCAATCTATTCATTGGCTGTTGCAAATATTAGTACAAATATATAATTTGACGTATGTCCCACTGTCATAATCATAGGAAATTGTTTCCTACGAGATTCAAGAATAGCAATTCTCTTGATTTCTTGATTCTCATGAGAATTACAGCATGAGAAAATTTTCTCAGGAGAATTAATTCCTACGATTTCAAGAATTGGGTCCCTGGAATTGATTTCTGCAAATTTAGGTATACTTAGTTGAAATATAGTTGAAAATGTAGAGGAATTCCAGTTACCAAACATTTCCCATTTCATTTGATTTTAAGCCTCCTAGCACTGACCTATATACGCAACTTTTACAACAAAACATTTCATTGGTTCAATTTATGTTCATAAACAAAAGTAGTTACTCGTAATGTTTCGGTTTTTAGGTGTATAAATAACTATACATCGGTTATTTTGGAAGTTAATTTAACTAAGCAATACGAAACCATAGTTATGAATAACTGGAAATTAAAAACGAGTTATTGAATTAATTGCTCTCTGTTCATATAATTTAGAAGTAGGGATTAATTTAATTGAGTTACATATATGTTAGTTTCTAATTTATTAATAGCCTAAATCTGCTCAAAGTTTTAGCTGCTAAATTATCACTGTACGATGTTTTGTTACTTCGTTGCCCTAAAACAAACTTGGAGAGTTGTAAATCATTATAAAATAGTAATTTACGTTTACGGAAAGAGGTGTTTTGCAGGTCGACTCAAGCAGATTCCAGGGTGAGCCGCAGGTGAGTCCTGGAAGCTTGGGAGATCTGCAAAACACTGTTTTTCGGTCGTGTAATGTACAATTTTTTTTTTTCAGCAGAAACTGTCGTACAAAATCAATTTTGTATTATTTTTTTAATAAATTTTCTAACCAATACAACGACAAACAATAATATCTAATTAATGTAATGAAGCATTCTTTATATTCCTGCTCCATTACTGAGATTCCGGATTTACACACGATGCCAATGTGCACACGGCACGCAAATCTACCCAGCTCCCGTCTAGAGGCAAGGATTTGCACACGACACTAAACTATACGCAGTTCTACGTCACCAGTAAGCGAGGATTCTCGGATATAAAAGCCCAGCCCCAAATCAACATAATTCAGAGTGTGAACAACTCTGACAATCTATCTACAACGTGCTGAGCTGGACATATTACAGTTTTGTAAATCTCCCGACGCAAACACGACGGAACGAATGCAATTTGACCCTGGGAATCCTGGAGCGTGTTGAGCTGGGTCGTTAGTCATTCCCCGACGCCGTTTCGCCACCAAAACCAGAGCGAATGAGCCTGACCTGGAGACCTCCTACAGCGTGTTGAGCTGGGAAACTTCTTGAGTCGACGATATTCGCCCGACGCCCGATGCCACTCCAGTAGCAACAACAAACGTCGCATCGCAATCACTCTCTCTCTCTCTCTCTCTCTCAGATAATAGAAAATATTGTCCTAAGAACCGTAAAAGATACGGATATATAACCTGTACCTGTATGTTATGTAACACTGCCTGTTTGAAGAAGTAAATAAATTGTTTATATTTTTATTGGGCTGTCTTATTAACTAATCTAGACCCTGATTAATCTCCGAACCAGCTACCCGACAACAAACCGTTACATACAGGGCTTGCTCTAGGGGGGGGGGAGGCGAAGCGGGCAGCTGCCCGGAGCGGCAAATTCTTCAAATTCACAGTTACCAAAAAATATAAAAAGCTAGGAAACAATTGTTTCACTAATATAGTAATAGTAATGATAACTTTATATAAATAATTTGTTATTGTTAATTTTTTTTTGTATATAAAGTAGGTATACATACATACATTCTGTTTCTTATATGTCATTTTATTTCTTGTCTAATTTCTGTGGTGTGGTATTTTTTTTAAGTTTCAATACGGTTAATTCTTTCAATTATTTTATTTTACCCTTTTAAATACAGTAATCATATTGCTGAAAATCCGAAAATTGCTGTAAACCTTATAACTAAAAAAACGAACCATCAAGAAAAACGGAATAAAAAATAACGGACTGAAAAGTCGGGGTAAAAATGAGACAGACAGGTAGCGAGGCAAATAAAAGACAAGGTGATATCCAACCCAGATTGAAATAAATTAAACTTAATTTTTTATTCAAGTTTGTTTTGTACATTCAAAACTGTTTTATGTTATCCAATCAGGTCTTATGCCTACTATTAATGCGGGAAAAAAGATTATTCAGTAAACTCTTTGATTCATTTTTAAAAAAATTTTGAACGCACCTTAGTAATTTTTTGGGGATTTTATAGTTTCTCTATTTGCATTGTTCGTATTTGGCAGACGACAACTAGAAGTGTCATACTTCACATTTTGTGATCAAGTTTATTAATCTGCTAGTTTTAAATCATCAAAAATTTGATTTTAACGAAAAAATTAAAAGTGGGGTAAAAAAGAGACTAAAGAGACCAAGTAGGCAGACTGAAGCAGGCACATTATTTCAGCTTCCTAACTTAGGAGAAACTAGCCCTTCTGCAAAGCCCTTCTTGTTTAGTAAAAAATCTGAATAAATTACATATAAAAGAAAAAAACCCTCCTCTGTCTTATTTTTGCACTTCCATTTGTACGACGTCAATAAGAATGGGAATAAATCACGTGTCTTTCATTTGCCCTCCACTGTCTTTTTTACATATGATACCAATCTTTCATTAAATATGACTCGATTATAAGCAACCTAAAAATTGGAAGATGCCATTTTGTCTCATTTTTACCCCGCCTGACCCTAATGTTATTTATATAAGAGAAGGGCGGCAAAATGAAACTGTGCCCGGGGCGGCAAAATACCTGGAGCCAGCCCTGGTTACATAATTTGGCGCCCGAGCAGATCTCAAGAAACCGTAACATAATTTGGCGCCCGAGCAGATTTCAAGAAACCGTTACATTAAATAAAATATTTTTACTACCGACACTATTATACAACTTCAATTTCTGCTTGTAACGCTTCAAAATCTGAATCCATATTTTCCATAACTTGTGAATTGACTTTTGAAAACTCGTAAAAGTATTTATCTATTTAACACTTTCCGGTCTAATCCGGGAAAACGTTAATTTCTGGCGGATAATTTCTCCAGAAAAGGTGTACTTTCTGGTCGGCCAAAAAAAACTTTGTTTCGCTCTTCATAAGTAGATTTTTACATTTACTTAATATTTGCCTACACTTAAAGACATGTGCGTTTAGGGAAAAATTAGTTTCAAGTAATTTGTTTTGTTAGAAACTAATAATTTTCTCGAGTGTTAGAAAAATCCTATCTGGTGTAAAGCGTTTTGCTTTTATCAAAACAGTTTCATTGGCGTATTTATTATAATTGAGTTTTTCCTCTTCGAATAAATGTTTTGATATGAAAATCTAATTCAGCGCTGCTTCAACGAACTCGATGAACCGTGGGTTATATCTGGATAGCTGTGAATTTCATCGGATAAACTACGTATAAGTAGTTGTTTTTGCACAATTTTGCTTAGAAAATGTTCGAGGATTGATAATTCGCATTAAAAGCCCGAGGCTTTTTACTCTAGATTATTAAATCGAGAACATTTACTTTCAACGAAAATTGTGTAAAAACATAGCTACCCGTAATTTGCTCGAGTGGTGTATATAAAGAATATTTTCGTATGTAATATCACTAGTGCTTTGAAATTTACAGTTGAAAACACGAGTGTTTTTGGGGACAATATTTCACCATTCATCAATTAATTAAATATATAAAACATGTCTTTAATATTAAGATTTGCCATCAATTACCTCCAGACGCTTTCTTGGCATTTCTTGGTGTTTACTGACTTTTTTTTTTCATCATTTACGTCACGTATAGATGTACATATTTTTAATGTAACGACAACCAAGAAACAAAATAGCACTTGAAATCATAGATATTCTAATACATAGACTGGCTCAAAGCGCTGAGGAGTTTTCGTTTTGAGTAAAGAGAAAATACCACTATATTAGCAAGTGTCTCCCTTGGACATTAGTATCCATAGTGCTGCTAGCAGAAAGAGAAAAGGAATACGGTTCTAATAGCATGCCATCTAGTAGAACCACATTTCGGAGAATAAATGTAGGCCAGTGCCTGATGCAGAATATTATTATTGTTATATTAATATGTTTATTCATACATATTTGCCTGTTTAATCCTTATTTTAAATTTTAAGAAATTTAAAAGTTATTATGGTTGTTTAGTTAATAGACTACTCTTTGAGAGGTTGGATAAGTCCTACGAATTGTAAGTGCTGTGCATAGTTTTAATTTCTCAAATTACTAACGTGTTATTACTTTGTGATTAATTGCTACCGTAAGTACATTTCTTTATCTGGACTTAGCCCTGGCTACGGTCCTTAATGAATGAGGTAACGATTAGCCGTCATTGAAACTAAATTAAGTATTATTATTATGAATACACAGTGAACGTTAAAGAAATTTGTATTTAATAAGTAAGCAAAATGATATATTTTATTTTATTCGTATGTAATATCACTAGTGCTTAAAATTTTATCGAAAATTTTTTCGAAAGCGTGTTGCCTGGTAATATAAAGAGTGCAAATTTGACAGTTTATTATCTGATTAAATCCCGACCGCTTTAGCGGGAGGGATTTAATCTTTGATAATAAACTGCCAATTTGCACGAGTTATATTAACAAGGGGCAACTTAGCTTGATAAAAAATTTTTAGATAAAATTTAAAGCACGAGTGGTATTTGTGGAGAATATTTCACGAATAAATAATTCATCAAGTATATCTTCAATATTATGTTCAGTAATAGGGAACTTGTGTATAATTTTAAAAATAAAAATAATACTAAAAAACATAGCATAACGTTGTAATAAAACGTGTATTTCACAAAAAAATAAGATTTCTAATTCCACGCGATCAGTATGAAGAATCTAAATAGCGATAAAATTGAGGTGGCCCGGAACGAGCTACTACTGGCTGTGACGTCACACCCTACAATATTCGGTAGTCGTCGCGTCGGGAAGCATCACAATCAGATGTTTACCGGTGTTATTAGACTGGTTGATTTGTTAGTGACTGTTCGTATATAAATATATAATAGTATTTTATAGTATCACTTATTGTAGTTGTACAGATATTTTAAAATGACCGATCAAGGTTTTTCAAAGGGCCAATCTGATAATTTGCCGAAAGTGGATATGTTTATGGTGGCATCTTTTATACAAAATAATGAAAGTTTTGCCCTTGGAGAGGTGCGCGGGGTCAAGGCAGACAAGTATGTATTTTTTTAGCTTTTAGTAATAATTTATAAGCATAAAATAGTTATAGCTTGATCACGGAATAAACAGAAATAAGTACAAAATGCTTAGTTATAACCAGGGTGTATTAAATTTAATACACCCTGGTTGTAACTAAGCATTTTTAGCAGACTTAGTTTTATGTTTGAAAGAATTGAGATATTCTAAAGCATAGAGAAATATTCTATGTTTTTTTTTCATGTGCGTAACAATGTAACAAGATTTAAAAAAACATTAAGAGTTTGCATATTTAGTCTCTTGGCTTGCCTTATTCTCTTGGTTGTAACTAAAAGTGTTTCTTATAAATTTGGTAGGTACTTTTTTATCGAGACTTCTAAATTCAGGTCATATACATATGTTACTAGAAGGGTTAAAAATATTTATTTTCAGTTTCTTAAAATACTTTATTTGGCAATGATGAAATAAGAAAATGCTTTATATATATCTAACATTTATTTGTTTGTTGTACTATTACACAAAAACTAAAATAATTTCAGATCCGGAAGAAAATCCTATGGGGACGCAGCTATGGGATGGGTACAAGTTCTAAGGAAAAATAATATATGCACAGTGAAGGCCAAAGTAACACCCGAACACAATGTCAGAAAAAAACAGTATACAGTAACTTGTAATATTGATGAAGAATCTGAAAATGTCATAGATGTACAATGCCATGATTGTGCTGCTTCATCAGGTAGATACCCTTTAAAAGAATTAACAATAAGTTACATAATTATTCTATAATTACAGGTGGCTGCAAGCATGCCATAGCATTTCTAATGTGGCTTCACAGAAGAAGTGAAGAACCATCTCCAACTGAAGTGGCTTGTTACTGGGCAAAGAGTAAATTTTCAAAAATTGGATCTTCCATTAAATTTCTAACATTAAAAGACTTTGACGCAAAGGCAGAGTTAAGTTCAGACGAGGAAAGCGAAAAACTAGTACACAGACATAAACTAATTATTAATAGTATTTAATAATGTAGTTACATTAAAATGATCTTCACACACATGTAGAGACTTACTGCTCTGTGAAATGTCTTTTTCATTTCTTCTACACGCTTTTAACCATTTTGATCGACGAATCTTATCATCTGGCAATATTATAAATATTCTATCTGGCACTTTCACTGTAGTATTCTTACACAATGGTACAATGCAATATTTAAAATAAGAAGTTTTTGTTTCCATTTTAAGTATATACTTCAAATTGATGGCGATGCTGGTATTTTTACGGCTGAATATGAACCATGAAATCAAGCGGTCGAGTGCTGGGATCTCCGTCGTTACTTGTAAATTGTAGGGTGTGACGTCACGACTACTCCCACGCTTTTGAACCCGTTTCAAACGGTTCGCTCGCGCGCGAAACTTTAATAATTTATAGCAAATTTATTATTGGGAATTAAGGCGTCATATTTTGCATATCTTATTTTTTAGTATGGTAGAACATTTTTATGCAGTAGAAAAAATGTGCAAATTGCCTTCAGACGTTTCCTTGTTGCTTTTTAGAGATTACTCACCTTTATCTTCAATTTCGTCATTTACGTCATATAAAAATGCATTTCCAAAGCGACTCATCTAAGAAAAAACAAAGTAGGTTTAAATTATGACAATCAAGAAAAACAATATACGTTAAGTATACTGTAACTTATAAGACTAGTCATCACAACAAAGCACGCTTCGACCAATCACATTACGGGTGAAATCACACAAATTGCATATTACCAATCTATCTAAGGCGTTCTAAGGCTGCCGGCTCAGATGGTATGGTACCGCCATCTAGTAACGCTAGCTTAACTTAGTTACTAGCCTAAACAGTGAATTGAATTATTATATTAAAGTGTTTATTAATATATATTTATGTATTTAATCCTTGTTTCTAATTTGAGAAGTTTGATAGTTAAGTTAAGGTTTACTTGTTTAAGTAGAGAGACTTTAAGTACAACGAATTGTAATGTATATAGTGATACTGCAGAGTTTTGATTTTCCAAATAAGTGTTAGCTGCTTTGTAATGATTGATGAATTACCATAAGTAAGTACCTACATTTGTGTATTTATCATGAAATAACTGATTTGTCTGCTTCGTAGATATTCATATTTAATTTTAGTTGGGAAAATTATTTTGTAATTATGTTAAGTATTAAGCCATTGAAAGCTGTGTACCTATAACTTGTCCCGAACCTATATAAGTTCCACACAGCATTGGCTTTTTAGGTTATTAATACAGTACTACAATTTACAATTTACGTTAACAATTAGTAATAAGCTAGAGAAGATATTAAAAGCACGATTTGTCCTATTTGCCGAAAACATGTCACGACACAAAACTTTCGCAATATTTGCCGCTGCAACGACCTAAAAAATTAGTGCGATAAATTTTGCATGTTGGTCCTGTCAAAAGCAGATCTAGCTTGAATTACCACTAATAATGACGATTGATTGTTGTGAAAAAACGGGCTCTCATTGGCTATAGCGTTAATGAGTGAAATAATCATTGTAATATACTTCTTGCAGTTAGACAGAAATTTTATCAATATGAATATGTCATGTATAGAGGCAGTGACACAATAAATAAACGCGATATTATTACTTCTTTCTTCTTCTACTTATAATTGTATTGTATTTAGCTCAAAAAATAGGTTTGAGAAAGTTATATGAATTGAGCAAACATATCTTGCAAAATATTTGTGCGTATACTCCAAACACTGTATAATTTAGATACATAATTTGACGCCACTATTAGTAAGAAATCTGATGTATTCATTATATGAAAGGATGTTTTGTATTTATCATAATACCTTTATTCTAATAATGTACAGGGTGTGGTCGCGCGAACGTTAGAAACTCATTCAACTTCGTTATTTTTGGAGTTACGTTAAAAAGTTCAGAAATAAAGTTATATAAAATCACATGTATTTTCCAAAAATCATATCAGAAAAACAATGAAAGTCGCATTTCGGGTATATGAACTTTACTTTGATTTTTTTTTTTAATGGAACACTCCGTATATTTTTACACCATCTGAATGGCTATAAAAAAAGCTTTTTAATGCCAATAATATTACAAATTCTGTAATTTTAAGGCATAAGAATTAAATGAAAAAACCTTTTAAAAACAAGCTTTTATTATTATGAGTTATGTTGAATTAATTGTCTTCAAAGCTTGTCGCGAGAAAGAAGTTCATACAGGCATTAATGTTGCTTGACAGAGACTGTAAGTGCCTTTGTAAGTATTTTTTTGTTTCTATTCTTGCGACAAGCTTTTAAGACAATTAATTCAACATAACTTATTTTTTTCGTTTTAGCACACCCAAATAGTAATAAAAGCTTGTTTTTAAAAATTCTTTTTTTACATTTAATGTTATTTTTAAATTTTTAGTTAGTCTTAATTATTATATAATCATTGCGTCATTACGTAGGTATACACGCGCTCGTTCATCAAAATTGCGACTGCTACGTCAAGAATATTTCCTCCACTCCTCTTATTAAAGCTTCGAGATTCTAGGAGAGCCTGCGAAGATGATATCCATGCATTCTATTTGCTCGGCTCAGTCAAAGTCAAATGCATTTCGCGAAACGCCAGAAAATGTAATTTTTCGTACGTTCCTGCTGAATCTTAGTTTTCGATTTGGAATATGCAATTTACGATGAGGTTAAAACGCCATTCTTGCTCTTTTGAAATCAATATCGTACGGCCTTGCCACTCATGTATTAACGAAGATGTAATCGTTTACAAATTTCGGGTTTTGATTTCTCTGCCATAATTTATCGAATCCGCAAATGTTTCACTGTCATAGCTCAATGATTCAAGTGAGAATTCCCATTAACGAGACTGTACGTAAGGTCCACTGCATGTCCAGGAGTCTGTACCCGCTCCTGGCCAGGGGTAGCGGACTAAACAGACAAAATAAAAAAAATGTTGTACACAGTGGTGATCAGGCCGGCAATCACATACGCGGCGCCGGTATGATGCAGCATTCCGGCCACGACAATGAGAAAACTTCGAGTTCTTGAGCACAAATTTATGCACCTCATCTCTGGTTTGGACAGGTACACCTCCCACAGAGATCTATACGCAAATTGTCACAACATAACCACACTAGCGGACTACGTCCAAGAAATTTCACAATTCAAACTGGGCGATAGTCCACTAACCCGCAACATAACACGAATCAGACAGCATAACGCCATACTTTTCGATATCAGTCACCCCCTACCATACCAGGCGTTGCCTATTTTCCGGCAAATCCCTTAACCAAACTTTCCCCTACCATAACTTATCTCTACCCCACATGGCACGGTTTGTTCTTGGTGTGTGCTTGTGCATGCTGAGTACAAACTGTTTGTGCTTAGTATGTGCGGGTGCGTGCTGAGTGCGGGCTGTGTTATGTGGGACCCTACTCTTTATCTTTCCTCAACTTTTCAACTTTACAGTCCCCTCTTCCTCATTTATATTTGTTCAATTTTGTTTTTACCCTTTTTGTTCTTTTGTCCTTTTGTTTCTAAATTCCGTTTAGGATGAAAAATTTCCTAAAAATCCAAATATTTTAAACCACACCTTTTAATCACCACACCGTCCTGGCAGGAAGACCACCAGGGTGGAATTGCTTCGAACGGGTTTTTTCGTTGAGTTCTGTTTTCCCGTGTCAGTAATCAAAATTCCAAAGTGTTCGTCTGTGCGCGAAACAGCTAGTTTTTAAAGTGTTTATTTTAATTATTTTACTTTCACGTCCAGTGGAAGTATGTAACGACAAAAAAATTTTTAAAAATTTTTATTGTCCAAATAGGCTTAAAATGTCATGAAACGTCGAGATTTTAAGTTAGAGCGAAAAAAAAAATTTCTGTCTGTCTGTCTGTCTGTAACTTTTTTTTTGTGCGCACGTTTACTCTGGAACCGTTTAAGATATTGACTTGAAATTTGGTACACATATGTACTTTAACGAGATCTAAAACTAGATTATATTTTCATCTTGTTCCATCGAAGGGTTGGGGTGTAAATTGGGATAAATTTGGGATAAATGGGTAAATCAAGCAGGTAAGAGTCCACGAAATTGGTATTTAGTATATACAAGAGAAGCTAAGGTCTCAAAAAAAATGTTGGCATTAGCCACCCCCATTACCACCCCCACCCCCTTATTAAAGGGGATGAAAAAAAAATGTGATTTAGTGTATGTACAGGAACCAGAAACCTCAAAATATTTTTTTACTTCATCCACCCCCCCTACCACCCTCCTATCACCACCCCCACCCCACTACCGATGTGGGGTATCGTTTTATGGGTTTTTGGGGTAGAAGATTTCAAATATTATATTATTAAAGTTCCATATACAATTATTTTCACATATAAAGTTTATTCGTTGTGAGTGACTTGGATAGAGAATCTGGATGTGGAAGTAGTGATTCCTTGGGCAGCGGTTTTTAAGTACTTTTGGGTACTATTATTGATCCAAATTGTTAATTTTAAGCTTTATTCTTAGGCAGGAGTTTTAACCTTTTATATTCAGCTTTATCCAAACTGGACCTGCCCCGCCCAGCCCGACACCCACCACGACGCTGCACGTCGTGGTTATCTGGCTGGCTTCGGGCCAGATTCCGGGGAGGCATATACATGTTAATAAACTTGTTATTGCTTGCTTGCTTGCTTGAGAATTCCCATGAGGAAAACCGCGGTTCAAATCCTGAACATATAGTTTTTTTTTATTTTAAAATAATACAGAAAATTTATTTTTTATCACTGTTGTAAAGCACCTTCAAAAAGCTACAATTTAAGAAAGAAAAAGTTGTAGTGTGACCAAACGGCAGTTTTTCAGCTTCAAAAATTTTTCAAAAATTTCGTTCTTTAGGGAAAAAAATAAATATTTTTATTTGCAATTTTCCATAATAGTTTAGTAGATGTAAAGACCAAGTTTCATTAAAAGATATTAATTATTTTTTCAGTAATTTCGGTTTATGTAAAATTGGAAATTTTCGTGGTATTTAGTTTTTTGCGAAAAAAAAACAAAATGGCTGATAGGATTTAAACCTACGTGGTTTTGTTCATCATTTGTTAACAAACATTTTGATTTTATGCTTTGGACTGATCCAATGAAAAGAACTCGTGATATTAAAAAAAGACAACCAAAGACACGTTTTTCAAAATTAAAACTCCACTGTACCGTCCTTATAACATACAGATTGCATTTCCAAAAAAAAAAAACATTAAAATGCATTTATCATTTATGCAAGTACACACGACATGTTAATAAATTACAAGTGGTATTATCATTGAAAAATAAATACAATTGTTTCAGATTTGCACGTATTTCTTAAATGTGACACAATAAACAGGTGACAATAGAATAAATAACAATGTGCTTATGTATTGCAAAATCTAAGGAATTTTATTTCCATTAATCTAATTCTGATGACATGACGTGTTATTCTTTTGGGCATTATGAAACTACACGGTAATTAATTTCATTGACTTTCCCTTTAATTAAGATCGTGCAAATTCTAAGTAATAGGTACCTAACTAAATTAGTTTCAATCAGTTGAATAATTAATTATTTCCCTATCGGCATACAGGGTGTTCCAGATTTAAAAAGATATAATAGTTGTGAAGGGTAAAACGCACTTGGCCCTCAAAACATCCCTGATCCTACCCTTAAATGCAAATCATTTTTTTAAATACAAAGAGTTTTTCAATACAATCGGGATATTGCCCATTTTGTTTTATTTCATTAGAGTGTATATTTATGTATAAAAACACTCCACACCGAATATCAGCTCTTAAATCGCAGTACTTACTTTGCAATAAATAATTAAAGTTGAAATCCTTGCCACTCCTCACAAAAAGCACTGCGACGTCACCGGGTGAAAACTACTCTTGCGTGGTGTCCAACAGATGGCGTACTTTAGCCGAGCGGTACGTCTTCGCCCTTATTAATAGACTGGGCGGCGGTTGACTTTGAGATGTCCGCATATTCGGTCATAAGTCTTTTTTTACGTTAGAGAAAAAATTTAAAAAAGTGTCGGAAAGGTCAATCAATCTGTTTACATAAGCTGTCTACAAATTTTTCGAAAAAACGATAATTATCAAGATATTCGAGGAAATATAGGAAATTACACGTTTTCCTATAGAGTGTACCTACGTAAATCTTAAAAAAATAATTTTTCTCAGAAACCTTTGTTTCGAAGGGCCGAGATTAACGGAACGTCAAAGTAGTACATGATATTAAGTGAACATTGTATATGAGATCGATTTCAATCTCCGATTAAAGAACTTATTTCTAGATACATAACAGGCTATCTTTTCACTATATACCTTGTTTGCTCCTTACATAGTCACATTATATGTCCATTAAAAAGAATAGATGAACATCACATCCCATAGGCAACAGTGGCGTTGTGTGTGTAAATGTGTAGAATGGTAAATATTTTCATTAAAATGAATTATTGCAATTGACGATTTGCACGAAAGAAAGTTCAGTAAAAAGTGTCATGGCGCACAGTATAATGGTATCACTGTAATTCACTGCACATGTTGACCAACTCGTCTAATTTCCAAACTTTGCAACAATTAAATACCTAATAATCATAACATCGTTTTCATTATCTTTAATGTTAAACCTGCTTCCATTGAATGTAAATAGTCTTTATTAGGTTGTTTCGTAGTCTACAATATTTAAAAAATGTCGAATTATGCAATTTGCCAAACACTGTTTCCAACTCTCAATTTACTAGAAGAGTTGGCAGCAGTGATTGACAAATTGCATAATTTGACATTTTTTAAATATTGTAGACTACGAAACAACCTAATAAAGATGATTTATATTCAGTGGAAGTAGGTTTAACATTAAAGATAATGAAAACATTGTTATGATTATTATATTATAGGTATTTAATTGTTGCAAAGTTTGGAAATTAGACGAGTTGGTCAACATGTGCAGTGAATTACAGTGATACCATTATACTGTGCGCCATGATACTTTTTACCAAACTTTCTTTCATGCAAATCGTCAATTCCTGCATTACCGGCTCCTTATACAACGTGATGTAGGCATACGATATTACAGTAAGATAAATATGTATTGAAAGGATATTAAAATTTAATTGGTATTCACTTTATAACTGTAAACTGAACTTCATCATGTTACGACTATGGAACGATCGATTTTCTTCTTTTCTAAACTGCTTTCTGCAAACGGCACAGCACTTTGCACTAAATATATTGTCAGTAAACTGTGTAAATATGAATAGAGAATATTATTTAGGTATTTAAGCAAATCACAACTTAAAATAAAAAGACTTCTTCACCACATTTTGATCGAAAAACACGAAAAACACTTATTAACATTAATGGCGGATACTGTCAAAAGTGTCAAACTGAGATTATGATAATCGATCTGAACCGATCGTGCCCGAATCGGTCGCGAATAGATCGACTAGCATAATCCTCAATCTCTTCCTCCGGAATTCTTTTTATTTTAAAATATTTTAAACTCAGGTAAGACAGACAAAATTTGCATAATCATCAATCACGTAGTGCAACAATCAATTCCTGCGACTGTGATTTTACCTTGCGTAACACCGGCAGGTCGAAACGCCTCACGTTCTCGCGACGTTTGTGACGCTTTGGCTACTATGATTATTAACTGATATAAATAAAATAAATTAATATATCTTAAACCCTTGACATGTAAAAATACGAATGTTTAATAAAATCACTTTAATGGGTAATGGTCAGGGCTGGCTCTAGGGGGGGGCGAAGCGGGCGGCTGCCCGGGGCGGCAAAATTCTAGGGGCGGCAAATTCTTCAAATCCACAGTTACCAAAAAATATAAAAAAGCTAGGAAACAATTGTTTCACCAATATGGTAATAGTTATGTTAACTTTATATAAATAATTTGTTATTGATAGTTTTTTTTGTATATAAAGTAGGTTACATACATACATTCTGTTTCTTATATGTGATTTTATTTCTTGTCTAATTTCTGTGGTGTGGTATTTTTTTTAAGTTTCAATGCGGTTAATTTTTTCAATTATTTTATTTTTCCCTTTTAAATACAGTAATCATGTTGCTGAAAATCCAAAAATTGCTGAAAACCTTACAACTAAAAAAACAAACCATCAAGAATATTCAGTAGGTGACTCTTAAAATGTTATAAAAAATAACGGACTGAAAAGACAGGGTCAGGCGGGGTAAAAATGAGACATACAGGTAGCGGGATAAATAAAAGACAAGGTGATATCCAACCCAGATTGAAGTAACTTAAACTTATTTTTTTATTCAAGTTTGTTTTGTACATTAAGAACTGTTTTATGTTATCCAATCAGGTCCTATGCCTACTGTTAATGAGGGAAAAAATATTGTTCAGTAAACTCTTTAATTCACTTTTTAAAAATATTTGAACGCACCTTAGTACTTTTTTGGAGATTTTATAGTTTCTCTATTTTATTATTATTATTTGGCAGACGTCAACTAGAAGTGTCATACTTCACATTTTGTGATCAAGTTTATTAATCTGCTAGTTTTAAATCATCAAAAATTTGAGTTTAACGAAAAAAATTAAAAGCGGTGTAAAAAAGAAACCAAGTGGGCAGACTGAAGCAGGCATATTTCAGCTTCCTAATTTAGGAGAAGCTAGCCCTTCTGCAAGCCCCTTCTTGTTTAATAAAAAATCTGTCTTATTTTTGCACTTCCATTTGTACGACGTCGATAAGAATGGAAATAAATCACGTGTTTTTCATTTGCCCTCCACTGTCTTTTTTTTTTACCCCACTTGGAGGGTAAAAATGAGACACTATTTATTTTTGTTTATCAATTAACGGTACTTTTTAGTAAAAAAATACATAGAAATATAGTTTTTCCTGTCATTTTTACATATGATACCAATCTTTCATTAAATATGATTCGATTCTAAAAAACCTAAAAATTGAAAGATGTCATTTTGTCTCATTTTTACCCCGCCTGACCCTGATATTATTTATATAAGAGAGGGGCGGCAAAATGAAACTGTGCCCGGGGCGGCAAAATACCTGGAGCCAGCCCTGGTAATGGTAATGGTTGCAAATAAGGTAGAAAATCAGCATCAATGGTTCGATATTGAGTATAAATAGATACGTGGACAGTTGATGGTTTAAGTTTACAGGTTCATAGCTTTTTCGAAAATACAGGCCTTAAGCTTGTCTGTGGTTCGGGAATGTCAAGTTATTAGATCTCTATGGAGATGGACTCACCCTATTCGATAAAAACAGGCCACTGTCTGCGACTTAAGGGTGTCAGGGTATTCAGGTTTTGGGGGTTAATTTATGGTTGCTACGCTGGGTCTGATTCGGTGCACCCCGCAAAAATATTTTTGCCAAGTGTAGCATATGTTTTTGGGGTTCCTGAAACCGAAACTTATACTTATTTTGCCCCATCACGTCGGGATTTTATTTAAATCAAGGGAAACCTTAAATCTGTAGATGAAAACTGCAGCCAGTTTTGAAATTAGATATTCTTGCATCGATTTCAAATTGACATTAGGTAATAATTTACAGTTTCTTGCTAGTTTCCACTAATATGTAGACAAATATTTGTAAAATTGAGTGAAATGTTTCTTACTTTTTAGAGATATTTTTTGAAGACTTAAAAAAAAATTCAACCTATTTAGTAGCTTCTTTCATTTATTTAAGTTCTACATAGTTAAGGAAGCTATTGTAAAATTCTCTTTATGGTGGGCACCATGTGAATGTTATTACAAAAATAATACCCTGTGTAGTGTATTGAAATTACTTGTACCTAACGTTGACAAGTAATGAAGTATCATCGAACGCCAGGTGGCGCTGTGTAGCTGACGGCCGGAGGAGACGGCAGTTGATGTCGGGCAGCGGTGCGAGTGGGTCGGTTGTGTGAAACTAAGTGAAGTGTATTATTCTGACAGTATAACCGAAGTGAGACTTAATCGGGCATATTACACCCTGTTTCTAATTTAATTGATATACCGGCGACTCCGCCAAATCTTCGAATATTTTCGCAATATGAATTCGGTGAAAAAAAGTTCTTAATTTTAAAAAATCCTAACGTGATGCGGCAAAATATGTTTCAGATTCAGTTTCAGTGACCCCAAAAATATGCTACACTGGGTCTGGTCCGGCGCAACTCCCAAGAATGTTTTTTTACTACTAGCACTGTGTCATTTTTTGACGTCTGTCAGTGCTATAAAAGTGAAACTTACAGCCCATAGGCACAAAATTTACTTTTATGCCCTAGCAAAAAAGTAAAGTAATAAGGAAGTTAAATAATAATGAAATTCTGGCACCAACGAAGCGCACGCATTTTTGGCTACTTTTGACAACTTATTGACAGTAACTATAGCCGAAAGCAAACACACTCCAATTAGAGTGTAAGCCAACTAATAGATGAGTTCGAGAAATCTTGAAATATAATAATTTTGAATGAATTTTCCAAAAATGTAATATTGCTAGTAATAGGAAAAACGTCGTATGCACCTCGGCTTGTCTCATGTATTTACAGATCTCGAACATTGCAAACTTCAGCCCTACGTCGATTTACACTGTGTTCTCGACCTGTAAAGCACACTTACAAGCCTTGGTACATAAATAACTATTGTGAATAAAGCTTTGTTATTATGTTATTAATAATATACCGGGTGGCTCAGCCGATAGGGACACTCTTGTAACTTTTGAATGAACCAATGGATTTTTTTCAAAGGACCCCGCACACTTATAGGGGAAAAACGGCTTCCGTCAAATTGGCCGAATTTTTGATATGACGTTGAGTCATCATCCCTATAAACATTTTTAGTAACATTGGCGTCCAAAAAGCTCTCGTTTTTAAACTGGACCACGAACAGTTGACAAAATCGGGATTTTTCGATTTCGCGTATGTCACGGGAGATCGGCGTATTTTGTCCCTACTATTCACATCGGCGCAGGCAATGTGGTGTTTTTTGTATATACATATTTAAGTTTATGTAAAATATAGGGTTGTCCTCCGCTCTCTACCTTGCCCAGGATCAACGATGGGGACGTGGCGGATTTCTGACCCCATGTGTAGTTTGTCAGTGTTGTGCATATGTGTGTATGGTGGAGGATGTGTGTGTAAGTAGCTATATGTGTGTGGGTGGATGTATTTGTGTGACTGTATTCTTTGATTACTATGTTACGGTTCTAGTCCTCAATATTAACTATTAGCTGGTCGTTATTTGGATTCCACCTGTTACCTCCATCTTTAATATAATTTAGAAGGGCACGATTGGGATATTTTACAACTTGTTGGTGCCTAGCATATCCCAAATACCATAGAACACTGGTTATGTGGGCACAGCACCCCAGTGTTCTGGCTCCGGACTTACAGGTGCAATAGTATCCTGCGATTGGACCCTCTTGGTCTTGGTCCATTTCATGTTCGTCAATATTTTGGATAAAGAAGATCCACAATTGGTACTTCGTAGCGTTTCTAAATCGGGAATATATTGTTATCCGAAGCAGTTCTAGATCAATCCTATTTTCATCAAATTCAAATATTTCCGACCCAACGTCGAAATTTTTTCGTCTTGAACGTAAGATGGTGTCAAACTTAACTGATATATTCCTGTTGTTAAACGTTGTAGGTACCCTAAATCTAATCGTGGGAAGCCTTGCAGATGGTTTTCACCAAGCCTGTACCAAATCGCACGTCTTCGTTCCAAGTTTTCGACTTTTCAATGTGTATTTGAAGTATATTTATTAGAGAATATTATTTAGGGATTATGCAAATCACACCTTACAAAACTTTTTTGTTTATTATGAAAATACCTACTTTCTGTATATTGTTGCCCTAATCTGGGCACGCTAATATACTAGTTAGGTAAATACTTTAAAACATTCATTATTGGAGAACCAATCAAAACAATATACAGAAAGTAGGTATTTTCATAATAAACAAAAAAGTTGTGTAAGGTGTGATTTGCATAATCTCTAAATAATATTCTCTAATCATGATAAAAGCAAATAAATAAAAAATAATTAATTGTAAAAAAGTATATTTATATCATATATTTTTTCTTTTATCGTTTGAGCCAATTCGACAGTCTTTCCTTCAATTAAAATTAATTCGTGATACTTGTTGATCATAGCGCCAGCTATTAAATAAAAGTCTCTCAGGTGAAGGACGTGAGCTCTTGGAATAATACCGAAAGCGAAATATTGATTTGATGTGTCTATTTCGAGCTTCGAAAATCCTTCTCTGAATGGTCAGGATTCTTGCTTTATTGGCTTTTTCTGTTGTTAATTGGGGCTCTCCTGGCTGTATACTCGGGGGGCATTTTATAGTCAAAGTTGAGTTCATCGAGAAAAGGAATAATATCACGGTATCCTCGATAGACAAGAAATATATCCTCCTCTCGAAACCAATTTCTAACACCCCCAATGTTCTCTTGTAGTTCTGTCCGAAGTATTGCGGCATCATTATTTTTGACGTCGGCAAAATAGGGTACTTGGATATCTAAAATATAACCGTTCGTTGCAACTAGTAATGCAGGTTTCACCAAGTTCATGGAATACGATTGTCGCAATGTCCGGTAGTTGCCTGATTTTTCAATATAACTGTAGGTACCATCAACAATGACGATAGCTTTGCGATTGTTAGGATCAGCATTATACAAAACGTTAGCGAAATCTTTTACATGTCTTTCAATAAACTCTTCGCAAGTTAAGGCGTTGAGTCCTATGTTTCACGTACAAAACGCATCATTAATGATCTTCTTACAACGCCTATAGCCATGCTGGCAGCTTGGCGAGTAGTATAAGCAAATATTACTTTCAAGAAATCATCTGATATGCCTTGCCGTAATTTACACAAAAACGCCAGGAGATCCTTTTTTTAACACGTCATTGTCGATTATTTGCCTCAAATTGAGGTTTTGATAATGAAGTTATTGTTCGAAAGTCTTCGTCTGAGAAAATATTCGGATCAGTCAATTGCTCATCTCTCTTAATCAACGCCTTATTACGAAGTTTAGTAAAGAAGTTCAAAACTTCTGCTCCTTGTAATTTCATAGGTCTATTTAGGAATTTCATGCCGTCGTAAAATAATCTTAGAAGAAGTTGATCATTATCTAAGTGGTGGTTACATAGACGAAGAGACTGAGGAAAATAAATGTTAGTATCAAGATATACTTGGACTCTTGCTTTAACAGAAATGCGACTTAAAGCAGGGGGCTTATTATTGCAAATACAACAAATATCAGACGATTTATGTTTGAGTCGGATACATTCAGGATCATCAGCATTTGCTAAGTCTGCCCTCAACAATTCATCGCAGTTGATACATACTCGTGTATTATTGTTGATGTCAATTGGTGAATTATTTAGTTAGTTTCGGTAACGTAAAGCGATTACCTTTTTTTTTCTGCATCAACATTCAATACGATTCTCATAACTCCTCTAAGCAAACGAAGCAATTAATGCGTTGCGCCATTATACGTGCCTTCAAAATGTTACAGAACAAACGCGAAACAACTCTGAAAAAAACGCTCGTATAAGGAAAAACCAGATACCTATACACTATATGTTTCTGTTTATGTAAATAATGTTCTATCTCTTTAATAAAATAGTTTATGCATATGTATTGAATTTGAACGAAAACGCGAAGAAGTTATAAAGAATTATTACAACTTTCTACAAACATTTCCTACCTAATTTTATGTTACTTACCTGTAGTTTTGTAGCTTTTTCCACATGGAATTTACTTAATTATGAACACACACGATATTATTCAAGTAAATTTGTTCTTGACAATACTTAACAGAAGCCACCTATGATCAAGTTATTATTTACTATTTGAAAAATATTTGAAGAATGTTGGGAATGAGATTATTATTATTATTAGTAATAATAATTGTCACGTTATATTTAAAAAAGGATCTCATGAGGTTTTGTATAGAATACAGCAAGGATTCCTTGAAAATAATATTTGCTCGTTGATCCTGGGCATGACAGAAAGCGGAGCACAACCCTATATTTTACATAAACTTAAATATGTATATACAAAAAACACCACATTTCCTGCGCCAATGTGAATAGTAGCGACAAAATACGCCGATCTCCCGTGACATACGCGAAATCGAAAAATCCCGATTTTGTCAACTCTTTGTGGTCCAGTTTAAAAACGAGAGCTTTTTGGATGCCAATGTTACTAAAATTTTTTATACTCAACGTCATATCAAAAATTCGGCCAATTTGACGGAAGCCGTTTTTCCCCTATAATGTGTGCGGGGTCCTTGTGTAATGATACAGGATGAAATTTCTAATTATATGACGTAAAGAACCAAAATGACCGACTTTCAGTTTCAATGCAATTGACATGAAAATCGAATTTTTAGATAGGACAACCTGTATATTTTTGCATATTTGGATCCAGCCATGATCTGAGCTCAAATATTTTTCAAAAATATGTTTTAGTTTTAATCACAGAAGGCCGCGATTTTGACAAAATTGTTAAAAATCTATCTGCAAGCACCTTAAAAATATTATTCTCTTCACACTAACGTTAAACACGATTTATTCTCCATTAAGTTCAACGATATTGGTTGGTCTATGAAAACTATTTTTTTAATGGTACTCCTATGGGACAACCTGTTATTTAATTAAATCTTTAAATTTCGAAAAAAATGGCATGCATATTGTCTACCTTCTCTTTGTACTAAAATAATTAAAAAAGAAATGCTTTGATATTCGATTTTTTACAATAATAATTATTGTAAAAAATCGATTATCAAAACATTTCTTTTTTTAATTATTTTAGTGCAAAGAGAAAGTAGACATTATGCATATAATTTTTTTTTCGTAATTTAAAGATCTAATTAAATAGCAGGTTGTCCCATAGGAGTTCCATTTAAAAAAAATACTTTTCGTTGAAAAACTAATATCGTTGAACTTAATGGAGAATAAATCGTTTTTAATGTTAGTATGTGAAGAGATAATATTTTTAAGGTGCTTGCAGTTCGATTTTTAAAAATTTTGCCAAAATCGCGGCCTTCTATGATTAAAACTAAAAAATAAAAAAATCCATATTTTTTAAAAATAACAATAATTATTGAGAGTCAGATCATATGTATTTTGGCCAGCAGGATTGAAATATGCAAAAATACCTAGGTTGTCCCATTTAAAAATTTGGTTTTCATGTCAATTTCATCGAAACCGGAAGTCGGCCATTTGGGTTCTTTACATCATATAATTGGAAATTTCATCCCGTGTCATCACACCAAATTTGAAAAAGATTTATTGGTCCATTCAAAAGTTACAAGAGTGTTCCTATCAGCCACCCGGTATGTAAATATTACAATTACGAATTAATATCGAATTAATTTGGTACACTTCTTCATTTTTATTTACCGAAAGCATACAAGCCTACAAAATATCCAATAACTGAGCAAATATAATGTGCACATGTTTGACCCTCTTGGCCATTACATTATTGTGATGAGTAGAACTCCACAGAAGTAAATAAAATTTTAGCGAGATCAGATATCAATAAAAAAGAAAGAAAAACAAGTTATATTTTCCTCCCTTAAAAGGTTTTCAATTTAAAGTTAAACATGATGGACAAAAGAAAACCAAATAAATCAGCATATAGAGGTCCCAAACTAAATAAAAAATAAATTGAAACGGATGTCGCCAACTTGAAGGAATATCAGATAGAAATATATTTGATTTATAAAAGCAGTAAAAGAGAATCTCGTATATTGCCAGTGTGGTAGATCTCATCGTATCGAGTAAATTAAATGTACAAACTGTATCAGTTTATTTGTAAACCATTACGGGTTCGACTACGTAGAATCTCGCAATATAGAAATAGAATAACGTATGGTGTACTTACTCTCCACGTTAATTCGATATTTTCCTGATAAATAATAATGTTTCATTCGTTCAGGGCAGCCAATTACAAGAATACCAGAATAAAAATCAAGAAGAAAATACAACTAATATAATGGAACGTAAAAAGTTCAAAAACTATGTTAGTAAAAAATATGAGTACAACGTTTGCATGGCGTTTAAATAAATACAGATTCGGCAAATGTAGTTTTATTTATCCTGTGATAAACGAGAGCAAGAAAAAAACAGAGAAATTGGGAAAAAAGAGAAGGGTGTACTACTCCCAGCACGTTCCACGTGAAATCACCTTGTCGTGTGTCAACGTAGGGTGTAGGGCATCGCATCGGTACCTATCGCTTCTAACTGCCTATGCATTGTAGTGGGAATAGGTACGTCCTACTTTTGCTAATTTATCTATTTTCTTTCTTGCGTTCGTTTATTTTAATGCCCATATATAGACCAGGAGCCCGCCGACCACTAATTGGATGTCATAGGTTTACTCCCAAAATGTGTAAATTGTTGTTAATTTGGGGCAATAGAGCACAGAAATGACCATGCCAGCCCTGTTTTAATGGCAGAGGTGTACGGCCCCCTAAAGGTGTAAGAAATATGACTTGTAAAAGTAAAACAAACAGCCACAAATAAGTCATGGGTTTACGCATGGGGGTTGGAGGGATTTCTTAATTTACCCCCAAAAATCATGAATCCAGACTCCCAATCATTTTGGGCGGTACAGGGAAGCGCTACGCTCGCCCAAATGTGAAAAAAAAGTCAGATAAAAAAATGATAAGTTTATGAATGGTAATCAGGAACCTGGTAAGTATGAACCTCCTGAGTGCGAAAATACATTCACCATCTTTGAAAAGTGGTGCGAACGTCTTGCCTTTCACGATATTTGACAGCGTATCGGCTCTTTCTACCGCATGTACTAGTTACCCTTGTAATTGGATTAGTATTTTAAATTTACGACTGCCAATCAGAAACTTGGTAATTATGAACCTCCTGAGAGCGAAAAATACATTCGCCGTCTTTAAAAAGTGGCGCGAAGTTCTTGTCTTTCACGATAATTGATGGAGTATTATCGGAGCTTCCTACCACATATATTGGTTACCCGTGTAATTCGATGAATATTATAAATTTACTACTGGCAATCAGATACTTGGTAAGTATGAACCTTCTCATTGCGAAAATACGTGCGCGATCTTTGACAAGTGGTACAAGGGCCAGCTAGAGAGGGTTGAGACGTCTAAGCGCCTGGTTCCTCTATAATTATTTATTTTCATTCTAATAAAGTTGTTTTTTTTTTGACTTCTAGTTTTAATCATTCTCTCTTTAATTAGCCTCTCGTACAGGTGACACACACACACACAAACACGCACGCACGCACGCAAGTTTCTGATTGAATTACACGGATAACCAGTACATGCGGTAGGAAGCCAATCGCCCATTATTGGGGGGGGGGGGGGTTAACATGTTAATTACCCCCCCCCCAAGATTCTGTAAACCACCAACTTTAGTTTTAAAATTTCATAATTTTTATTATTTTATTTTATATTTTTGAATATATATTGTATTTACAGAGGCGTAACTATAGCAGGGCAAACCGGGGCAGTGCCCAGGGGTCCCGAGAGATCAAGGGGCCCCAGCCTGCCCATGGGGTCCCGGGAGAATTTCTCCTCCCCCGTTCATCAAAAAAAATTTGGGACGAAAAAATTTTTTTTTTCCGATTTCTCCCCCCCCCCCCCCCGTTCATCAAAAAATTTTGGGATGAAAAAAATTTTTTTCGGATTTCTTCCCTCCGCTCATCAAAAAAATTTTTGGACGAAAAATGTTTTTCGAATTTCTCCCTCCCCCGCCAGGTCAAATTACATAAGAATCCACTAGTATAGTCTGCCGGACAGACCATTTTCTTTTTGTTTTGGCGTTGTTTTTTGGGGGGTTAGGAGTGAAAACGAGCCAATCTGACAACTCTGACTTCAGATTCGTTTTTAGCGGATTTAAATAAATAAAGATACACTGGTATGGTCCGCCAAGAGATCATTTTTTAAGGGGTGTGTTTTTCGGGGTCAGAGGTGAAAAACGAGAAAAACTGTCGAATCCGGATTCAGAAGGTCAATATACATAAGGATACACTGATACAGTCCGCCGGACAGACCATCTTGTTTTGGGGGTGTTTTTTGGTATTGGAGGTGAAAGACGAGCCAGTCTGACAATTGTGACATCGGATTCGGTTTCAGCAGGTCTAAATACATAAGAATACACTGGTCCTGGTCCGTTGGACAAACCAATTTTTTGAAGGGTGTGTTTTTCGTGGTTGGGGGTGAAAAACGAGCCAATCTGACAATTCTATTCGAATCCGGATTCAGCAAGTCAAAATACATGCGTCGTAACAGTTTTTATTTTTTTTAATTATGGCTCACCGCTTCAAAAAATTTGAAAAAAATCTACAATAAACTACTCATAACAATGTATTTTTGGTAAAAGTTTTGCATTTAAGTTATATGTACATCGTCCATTTTTTTCATAATAATTAACGCACAACTTGCAAAGATAAAAAATGAAAACGGAATGTCATGTTTATTAGAGGTTACCCGTGGCGACGGAGGGGGTGGCTAAAACTCGAGGAAAACATTTCCTTTCCTATTGTCGATCTACTGACACGGAATTAGGCCCAGACGCTTCTGGGGCCATTTTACCATGCTTATTCTGCTATACCCTTTACGTCTAATGTAAAGTGAACAAAAATTGGAAACTCGATTTTTCTAGTCAAATTTGGTGAATGTGCAGTTATAAATTTAATCGGAATTGTATTAAACTTGGTAGGTACTTAAGTATTTTATGTGCAGATGATAACGAATCTGATATCAAAAGTTATGAAATCAAAACGGCAAATCCAATATGGCTATTTTAATATTCTTGCAGGTTTACACGCAATATGATACATTAATCCAGAGAAATTAGTATTTTTCTGCGAAAAAATTCCAAGCAAGATAAAAATGTATATCTATACATTTGTATTCGTCGTTCTAAACAATATGTCAAAAGTCTCCCATCGAAGCGACACCCTGCTAAAAATTTTGCAAACAGTCAAAAGTCATAGAAAAGAGTTTTTCGAAAATATTTCGTCATCTAATACAAAATCGCAAAATTATCTACAAAAAAGGTTCTATATTTTTTTTGTAGGAGTAACCATTCGAAGGTAATATTTGAATTTTTAAATAATTATACGTATACCTATACCAGGTGTCAACGGGATCGTTTTCCGGCCGCCACTTTATTTTTTGACTGACCGAGATTATACTTGGCATGTGTCACGTTTTACCAAACAGGCGGTCCCTTGTCTATTAAATGTTAGGCAAGTAAAATATCCCTATTCTTCTTACGAGAAGAGGTTGGGCAAAATGTCCAGGTTGAGGATAGCTCGTTTCCTGGCCCTGGTAGCGGAAAGAGGCCGACGTTAAATAAATAGATTAAAAAAACAAATGAAACTAGACTATGTATGTAACATGAAAAATACAATAGTTTCACCGATAGACAAAGAAGATGAATCCGCAAGATCCAAAATACGGCTTTTTTCCTGTCTATTTCGATGTCAATTTTTTAGATATACCTAAATACTTCTAGGCCAGTCGGAATAGCTTTTTTGTGCGAAATGTCGTTTACCCGCAATTTTTTTTCTTAAAGTATAGTTTGGGATGTAGAGAAACATATGCCAACTATCCGCACGCGTGACAGGTGGGGCAACACACTTTAAAATCCAAAAATCGTCCATTTTTTGCCATTTTTCGCTTTATTTGCAATATACCTCGTATATGAAGCATTTTTTGAAAATATATCAAGAGATAGAAAAGTCGAGAAAATTGGTTTTGAACATTATATTATTCTTGACATTTTCTCAGAAAATTCTTCGTTTAAGAACTACAGATGAAAGAAAAATGCTACTTTTCTATTTTTGATTTTTTCTCTTTTGAAATGATTATAATAAATATTAATACGAAATATATCATCGTTCAACAGTTTAAATAAAATATATTTACAGAACTATTTATATTTACATGTTAAACAGAAAAAGAATAATAAAACTTTTCAGGTATTGAGGTAATAAAATGATGGAGAAATAAATAAACAAATATATATTTTCACAAACAGACTATTTATTTTATTCATAGTACAGAGTACATGCGTTTCATGTATAACTTAATAGGCCAGGCTAGATAAGGGTTGAACAACAAAATAATTCGTTACAGCAAACTGATAGCAGAATATTTTAGAACATATCACAACTGAAGAAGTAAAAATAATCCGAACCACCTGCGGTTATCTGGGGTGAAATGGGGTGGGTTTTTAGAGGTGAAAAACGGTTTTTTGCGATTTCTGGGTTAATTACGCATCCTATCGAAAAAAGTTGATAATAAAAGTTGTAGGCAATAAAAAAATCTACAACTTGTGTGGAAAGCATTTTTATCCTAACCTCAAAATTTTTCGAGATTCACGCAAAAAAACCCCTTTTCGGTTTTTTATTTTTTTCTTCCACAAAAATAATTCGATTTAGCTCAAACTTGGTAAAAATATACCTTTTGGTGTCCCACATAAGCATTATTTTTTTTGAAGCAAAATATTTAACTGTTGTTGTTTAATTCAATTTAAAAAAAAAGTGAAATTTTCAACTGCGATTCCTCATAAAATTACTTGTCCGATAGAGTTCGGACAGGGTTCATTTTTTTAGTTTTTATGTCTACTTTCAATAAATAAAAAAAATATATGTAGTGCAATGGAAAAAATTGCCGAAAAATCGAGAATTTCGAAAAAATGCCTTTTTTCGTCGTATGTTTTTTAATTATTGTCAAAAATTTGTTATTATTCATTACAATTAATATAATTTTTTAATATCAATGTATGCTACAAACAATAAGTAAAATAATTAATAATTAATTTCATTCCTCAACCACGTTTGAATTATTGAACAAACAAAAAAGTATGATCCTGATTTCTATGCCTTCTATTGTAACGGTATTGGTACGGCGTATAAATGACTGCATTTCTATTTATTTGATAATCTAAACATATTTACTTTTAATTTTGATTGTTAATAACTTTTAAATTATAAACATTGACAAAAATTGCTTTATTAATTTTTAATTATTAAACATAATATAAATAATTTTTTGTAAAAATAATAAATGTACTTTTTAATACATGATTCTAATATATTTACATTTTGTAGTAAACATACGATTAATAATAATAATAATAATAACAATAATAAAATGGCTTTATTTATAATTAAATTTACATCATATTTCTAAACTAAGGCGAAGTCTAGCTTAATAGCTACTCAACTTAACCTTTTACATTATAATAATTTATGTGCGTAGAGTTTATGTCAATTAATAAATGTATCTTAAAAAAAAAATTGAAATTAACAAATTCATAACAATATCAATTATGGTAAAGTTCAATGTTATGTCGATGATACTCAATTGTTTTATAAATTTCCTTCTGAAAACACAATAAATATTCGTGATTTAATTAATTCGGACTTAGACTCTATTCATAATTATGCTAATCAAAACAGTATTAAACTAAATGCCACCAAAAGTTCAGTATTATGCTTTACTTCTCATAAAACACGGGAATACACGAAGGCAAATCTAAAGATCGCTATCAATGAGCAATACTTGCCCATTCTAAATGAAGCAAAAAATTTAGGTCTTATTTTTGACTATAAGATGCATTTCACGGAGTACGTGGCAGTTTTATTAAAAAAAGCATATTACTCATTGAAAATGTTATATTTTAATATAAGTATTTTAAATTTTAAAGTAAGAAAAAAATTGTGTGAAAATCTTATGCCCATTTTAAATTATTGCAATATAGTATACTTTCAATGTCTTGATAAGATTACGCAATATCGTTTGCAAAATACGCAAAGTAGCTGTTACAGATTTGTATTTAAACTCAAAAAGTACAGTCATTTGTATATAACGCAACTTCTGTAAATAAATTTCGCAAAACGATAAAATTTCATTTCCTCTCTCTCCAAACTTTATAAGATAGCAATTGGTTTTATATGTGCGGATGTATGTGTATGTGGGTATATATACACATATTTGCCTTTTCTCAGTCTTTAGTTTTAAAAAGTACATTTATTATTTTTACAAAAAATTATTTATATTACCTATGTTTAATAATAAAAATTAACAAAGCAATTTTTATCAATTTTTACAATTTTAAAGTTATTAACAATCAAAATTAAAAGTAAATATATGTAGATTATCAAATAAATAAAAATGCGGTCATTTATACGCCGTACAAATACGGTTACAATAGAAGGCACAGAAATCAAGATCATACTTTTGTGTTTGTTTAATAATTCAAACGTGGTTGAGGAATGTAATTAATTATTAATTATTTTATTTATTGTTTGTAGCATACATTGATATTACAAAATTATATTAATTGTAATAAATAATAACAAATTTTTGACAATAATTAAAAAGCATACAACGAAAAAGGGCATTTTTTCGGAATTTTCGATTTTCCGGCAATTTTTTCCATTGCGCTATATATAGTTTTTTCATTTAGTGAAATTAGACATAAAAACAAAAAAATGAGCGGTGTCCGAACTCTATCGGACAAGTACTTTTATGAGGAATCGCAGTTGAAAATTTCACTTTTTTTTTCATTAAATTGAATTAAACAACAACCGTTAAATATTTTGCTCCAAAAAAAGTAGTACTTATGTGGGACACCAAAAGGTATACTTTCACCAAGTTTGAGCTGAATCGAATTATTTTTGTGGAAGAAAAAAATAAAAAACCGAAAAGGGTTTTTTTTTGCGTGTATCTCGAAAAATTTTGAGGTTAGGATAAAAATGCTCTCCACACAAGTTGTAGATATTTTTATTACCTACAACATTTATATTTAACT
This sequence comes from Rutpela maculata, assembly GCA_936432065.2. Classification (NCBI taxonomy): domain Eukaryota; kingdom Metazoa; phylum Arthropoda; class Insecta; order Coleoptera; family Cerambycidae; genus Rutpela; species Rutpela maculata. The sequence continues at coordinate 61,650,063 of OW386285.2, forward strand.
TTTTTGATAGGATGCGTAGTTAATCCATACATCGCAAAAAACCGTTTTTCACCCTTAAAAACCCACCCCATTTCCCCCGAGATAACCGCAGGTGGTTCGGATTATTTTTCCTTCTTTAGTTGTGATATGTTCTAATATATTCTGCTATCAGTTTGCTGTAACGAATTTTTTTTTTTTTTTTTTAATTCTGGCACTTATCTAGCCTGGCCTATAATAGAATATAATAGAATAGAATAGAATAATAATAATAATAATTTATATAGGTTCTCATTTCAAGTGGGATATTCATATTAATAAATTGGTTAGTAAATTAAGAAGTACGTCTCTAAGTCTTTAATAATTTTCAAGATATACTAAATATTGATCAACTTACAACAACTTATCTTGCTTTAATTGAATCTCAATTGCGATATGGCATAATAGGGTAGGAAGGGTTATTAAAAACTAACCTTAGGCAGTCTAGAAAAAAAAATCTAAATATAAAAAAAACAATAACTTAACCATCAGATATATTATTCAAAGATGCCAGAATAATGGACATCCACCAATTATACTTTCACTCCTTAGTAGTAAAAACATACTCTGAAGAAAAGAACTTGGTAAATCACAAAGACCAAACCAGATATAAAAATGTAAAAGAATGTCAAAAACCATCGGCCAGAGAAGCCATAACTTCCTTGTTCCGAAAGCATATAATTTTTTACCCACTGAAATTAAAATCAGTTCATAAATTTAAAATAGTTTCCAGAAACAATAATTTGTAATGAGAACTGAAAGAAAAAATAATAAATGATTTTATAGATTTAAAAAATAATTAATTCACAGTAGACGATCATTTTAATCACCTGAAATTTAGCAGTATATGCTTATCTTATGTTTTATATTGTATATCATTGTTAAAGTACTTAGTGTTATATTTATTTTCTTTTTTTATAATGTATACCATTTTAGAAATTTTAGTGTTATATTATTATGTTATATATAATGTATTGTGTATATGTGTGTATATATGTTTTATATTTATTTTTTTGTGTGGTAATGTACGCTCAAGTGCTCTAAATAGCACTTAATGTGGGGGCTTAGTTTATTTATCATAATCTTTCAATTTTACTTCCACGTCCAGCGGAAGTATAGTAACGACAAAAAAAGTTTTAAAAATTTTTTTTGTCCAAATAGGCTTAAAATGTCATGAAACGTCGAGATCTTAAGTTTGAGCGAAAAAAAAATTTCTGTCTGTCTGTCGGTCTGTCTGTCGGTCTGTCTGTCGGTCTGTCTGTCGGTCTGTCTGTCGGTCTGTCTGTCGGTCTGTCTGTCGGTCTGTCTGTCGGTCTGTCTGTCGGTCTGTCTGTCGGTCTGTCTGTCGGTCTGTCTGTCTGTAACTTTTTTTTGTGCGCACGTTTACTCTGGAACCGTTTAAGATATTGACTTGAAATTTGGTACACATATTAACGAGATCTAGAACTAGATTATATTTTCATCTTGTTCCGTCGAAGGGTTGGGGGGTAAATTGGGGTAAATTTGGGGTTAATAGGTCAATCAAGCAGGTAAGAGTCCATAAAATTGGTATTTAGTATATACAAGAGAAGCTAAGGTCTCAAAAAATTTTTTGGCATTAGCCACCCCCATTACCACCCCCACCCCCTTATTAAAGGGGATGAAAAAAAAATGTGATTTAGTGTATGTACAGGAACCAGAAACCTCAAAATATTTTTTTACTTCATCCACCCCCCACTATCACCCCTCTATCACCACCTCCCACCCCACTACCGATGTGGGATATCGTTTTATGGGTTTTTGGGGTAGAGGATTTCAAATATTATATTGTTAAAGTTCCATTAGTATATTATATTACTAGGAGTAGAATTCCTTTTTTTGTGTTAAGCCCAGGATTTGCGGCTGAGGCCAAGCCGAAGCCGCAAACTGGGCGAAACACAAAAAAAGGCGTTCTACTCCGTGTAATATATACTATTTTTTCTTCAAGCGTATTAAAATGCAAAAATTTATTTATTTATCATAAATGTACGAATATTCAAACTACAGTCTTACATGTTGACACAATATGACAAGTGGCTAGTGGATAGCGCGCCACCGGTGGCTTTCGGTATTATTATAATGTTACTAGTAAAACAATACCCACTGCGGTGGCGCTTTCGAAACTAACATTATGTTACTAGTAAAACAATTTCCACTACGGTGGCGTTCGGTACTAACATTTTGTTACTAGTAAAACAATGTCCTACTTCTACTTCTGTTTTTGGTGACATAATTTAAACATTTTAATACGCTTGAAGAAAAAAACAATTATTTTCACATACAAAGTTTTTTCGTTGTGAGTGACTTGGATAGAGAATCTGGATGTGGAAGTAGTGATTCCTTGGGCAGCGGTTTTTAATAATTACATTGTAGTCGATCAATTTGTTAAATAAACTTATTCTATTCTATTATATTCTATTAAATTATACATGAAAAGCATGTAAGCTGTACTATGCATAAAATAAATAGTCTGTTTGTGAAAATATATATTTATTTATTTTCCCATCATTTTTATACCTCAATACCTGAAAAGTTTTATTATTTTTTTTCTCTGTTTAACATGTAAATTATAAATAGTTCTGTAAATATATTTTATTTAAACTGTAAATTGGACATTTAAACAATTCACATTATACCGATAATATATTTCGTATTAATATTTATTATAATCACTTAAAAAAAAAAAAGAAAAAAATAGAAAACTAGCATTTTTCTTTCGTCTGTAGCTCTTAAAAGAAGAATTTTCTGCGAAAATGTCAAGAATAATAAATTGTTTAGAATCGATTTTCTCAACTTTTCGATCTCTTGATTTATTTTCAAAAAATGCTTCATGTATGAGGTATATTGCAAATAATGCGAAAAATGGCAAAAAATGGACGATTTTTGAATTTTAAAGTGTGTTGCCCCACCTGTCACGCGTGCGAATAGTTGGCATATGTTTCTCTAAATCCCAAACTATACTTTAACCTCTCAAGGGCCATATTTCGAAAAGTCTGAGTAAAAAAATAAATTTTGCGAGATAAGTGATTAAATTTACGACAAAAACAAATTCTTAAACTCAAAACAGTTTATTTTTTCATTTTACAAAAAAAAAAATTAATGTTCCTATTATGGAACAAAAACCCATAAAGTTATAAATGGAAATCGACAAAACAATTTCTTTGTCTCTGGAAGTTGATCTGATTGGTACGTAGTCATCATCAGAGTCGCTTAGATTTTCATCCTCGCTATCGGATGGTAAGCACGCCATATTTTACTGAAAAAAAGTGTTGCTAAAGTTACATTCTACAGTAATCATATCCGTTGGTCCACATTAGGAACCATAAACATTTAAACCAAAGACCAGTGTTCCGCATCTGGGATTTTTTTGATTTATAAACTCATTATGAAAAAAATTGTATCAAATTTAATTTGAAAGTGTTCTTAAATAACTGAATAACATACCTGTATTTTTGTTATTCTCTAATATTAAGTAAAAATTTGGAAATAATCTTCCACAGACACACTCCACATGTAAATAAACGCGAACGATGCAATTCTGTGTTTACCTCCAACTGTACTACATAGATGGCGCGAAGTTATTTTTGTGCACATTATTCATTGTTCCAACTTAGGAACAGTGGAATATTACGAAAATTTAAGTTAATTTAAAAAGGAATGTATTTATTTTAAGGGTTAGTTTTCACTGTTCCAGTTTAAGAACATGAGACGCTAAGAAGTTAAGAAAAAAAATTGCGGATAAACGACATTTCGCAAAATGATCCTTTTTCAATCTATTCCGACTGGCGTATTCTGTACATGGAATGGGAGAAGCATATCTAACTTATTATTCTAGACATATTACCAAGCAAAATATAGATTCGAAATATCAAGTTCCATCAAAATATAAATAATCCAAAATTTTTTAAGTAAGGACCCCGCAGAATCCTTATGGGAAATGGCTTTCTGTCAAATTCCTTGAAACTCCGGATTCTGGTAGTTCTTGACGTGTAGCATAAAAATTATCAGGGCACAAATCCTAAAAACTCCTCCTTTTGAGAGTGGACTGAAGTTGGACTTTACTTGCAATTTACAGCATAGTTAAATGCTTATGGAAAATGGCTTTCGGTCAAACTCTGTGACATTCTGGATTCTGGTAGCTCTTGATATGTAGAGTAAAAGTTTTCAAGGTCACTAAGTCCTTTGAGATATAGCCCTCTGAAATTGTACTTTACTTGCATTCTGCAGCATAGTTAATATTGCATTTATCGTAATATATAATAATATGTAGTGCCCTTGAGAACTTTTGTTCCACACATAAAGAACTACCAGAATCCATAGTTTCAAAGAGTTTGACCGGAAGCCATTTTCCATGAGGATTTAACTATGCTGCAGAATGCACGTAAAGTCCAACTTCAGAGGGCTATATCTCAAAACCGTGAGTTTTTAGGACTTAGTGCCCTTGAGACCTTTTGCTCTACACATCAAGAACTGCCAGAATCCAGATTTTCAAAGAGTTTGACCGAAAGCCATTTCCCATGTTCTTTCATGACTTCTTCGTCATACCTCCCTCGGAAGTATACTCTAATTCCATTGTTTTGTCGATCGTAAGTGGCACTTTATGTACCAAATACTTGTTGTCATTGGTAACGGGTTGTAATTTGTCATAACGTCCCTATGGAAGTAAAGCAAATTTGGGAGAATTTTCTCTTTTATGTAACAAGTATTAAATTAAATGTTTTAACTTTCTTGAAAGTAAATCCAGACAAGCCTTACTTGCTATAACTTCTACATCCGATATTATTTTCAAAAGTGTTCAGAGCTGTTATAATAATATGTTTTAATTTATCTTGACAGTAATTGTCATTTGAATAGATGCCGAGTCCCAAAATTTTACGGTTGCCATGGATATTCCAAGCATCGCTACCTTAGCAAATATGAAATCTTGTTCAAATAATTAGATTTTTCCACCAGTTTTTCTCAAGTTTTTTTTCTAGTTTAATGATTCATGGGTAAGACGAAAAATGTAATATGCACCGCCGGTCGTGCAATCCGATTTTTTGGTCTCGAATACTTGCAAACCTCGACCCTACGGGTTTCGTATTGCAAACTGTATTCTCGACCAAAAAAAGGGCACTTACGACCCTCGGTACATAAATAACTATTTCTACACATCGGATAGTAAAAATGCATGCAGATTTTTGTTCTGTGGGGCGTATTTTTTTTTAAATTGGCAAAATATTATTAGATAACAATTAATTGTACCGAAGAAGGCTAAAATATATGAGTAATGTATTAATTTTACAAAATTGGTGGTATTAATTCGATTTGTGGGTCAAAAACAAAACCTATTGATAGTACCAATAAATATACAATGTAGAATGAGACCACAGCACGTAAACTCTTGATCTTCTTTGGAATACAAATTATATTCAATAGATTATATAAATTCCAATTTGTCTTACTCATGCCGCAGTTGTTTTAAGCCCTCCACAATGAAGGTAAGAGTGAATTTTACTTTCGGTAACTGTTGACGGGTTTTTAATTTTACTCTCAAATGTGTGCAATATGTTAATACAATGAGTACAAGGATAATAAAAAGGATCATTTCGTAAGTGTAATTTCAATGGTTTTCTAATAACAAGTGATATTTAAAACGCTTGAGATAGAATAGATGAGTAAGTTTTTTTATTTACAGCTTACCTTTGATATATCTTTTAAATTCTTTAGAAAAAAAGAACTTAATAATTTAATGATTTATGGTACATGAGTTGATTTTTTTTTTGTACAAAAAAGACCGAAATTAAATTCAAAATTAAAAAAACAATATTGCTCTGACTGCAAAATATCTAAGGACCTTCTTGGTAGCGAATTTTGAGGATAGAACATTGAAGGAAAATATAAATTGAACAAAAGACATATCATTTCTTAACATGTCATCAAAAATAAAGTTGGCCGCCAAAATACTCTTTAATCCCATCAAAGGATCCTTCAGAGGATCTAGTTATGAGTTAATTCTTTGGAAAACAATTTCTTAATGCTAAAATAAGAGCTAGAGGTTGCCTGATAACTGAAATGCAAAAATAAACGACACCATTAAATTTAATGAGAAAACATTATTTAGGTTTTTGAAAAACATTGAACTTCTTTCACAATTTTATGCATCCAAAACTTCCATCCACCCAAAATTTTTGTCAATAAATTGAAATATTATTTTAAATTGTCACTTTTTGGCGGCGTGTCTAGATCAAAGTTATGCAAAACTCGCGAACTTTGGAGAATTCAGCAAGGAACCTACTGACCTATTTTCAAGAATGGCATAACTATCGGATAGAAAATTTAATGATCTATGAAATTGTCTTGTGCAGTTTCAACGTATGTTGCATCGTTTTCGAACACTGCAAACAAAAAATCTATCACTTGTTTCTTGAAATTTTCCCATAACACAAGATATTAAGGAGCATTTTTGTGTATTATTAAAGGCCACCAATACTATCGATTTGTGAAGGTTTCAACTTAAACAAATTGTTTCCATTTACCAGGCCAATCTTTTATAATTTTTCTGAGGGAAGTGGGGGTATTAGTCCAGTCGTCAGATGGTTTCAGCTCTAATTTGAGTGCTAATGAATGGATTTTGATGAAACTTTGTGCAATATGTTTATAATGACGTTAATAAGAAAGTTGAAAAAAAAAGATTAGGGTAGGAAATGATCACGGGTTCAGTAACTTGTAGAATTAGATCAAAAATGAAAAAAAACAATACATATACCTTTTTTGGCCCAAAATAAGATGTCTTTACTCTTGTGAATTTTTTCGAAAAATGCATATTTTTCGAGATATGACCACTCTAAAATTCCTGAAAGTGGAGGAGGGGAAATGTAGTTGAAAAAATATCTGAAAAAATTCAGATGAATGTATCATCGACATATAAGACTTTCTTTTATTTGCAACTTTTCTGTAAAGTGCGTTTTCACCGAGTTTTTCCGGAAAAAACATGAAAAACTACCCGTATCTTTGAAATTGTAGCGCTTTAAAAATATTTAATTCAAAAATTTGAAAAAATTCAGACGCATGCATTGAGGCCTTTTAAACATTTTTGTTTTTTGGAATTTTTTTGGTAAGGATACACTGGTATTGGTCTGGTCCACTTTTTTTGTTTTGGGGGTGTTTTTTGGGGTTGGGGGGTGAAAAATGACCGAATCTGACAATTCTGACTTCGGATTGGGTTTTAGCGGGTCAAAACATATGAGGATCCACTGATCTGGTCCATAGGCCAGACCACCTTTTTTATTTTGGGGGTGTTTTTTGGGATTAGAGGTGAAAAACGGGCGAATTCTGACTTCGGATTCGGCTTCAGAAGGTCCAAGTACATAAGGATACACTGGTATGGCCCGCAGGCCAGACCAGTTTTGGGCGGGGGGGTGTTTTTTGGGGGGTTAGGAGTAAAAAGAGAAGTAATCTGACAATTCTGGCTTCTGATTCGGTTTCAGCGGGTCCAAATACATAAAGATACACTGGTCTGGTCCGCAGGCCAAACCGCTTTTTTTCTTTGTGTAGCTGTGTAATTTAACCGAAAACAGTGAGTTACTTTTCAGGTCTCAAATGCTTACGATGCTTCGGTTTACCAAACTTCATACTCATCTCGAATATACTATTAATATACCAACAATTATTTGGTAAACAAAGGAATATATGTGTTTTTTTAATTAGTCGCTTAGTAGCCTAATCATTTTAAATAAAACAGATGAAATTAAATCGTAAATTTAAAATTGTAATTTTACAATAATCAAGGGTTTTAAACTTTTCTTCTTTCAAACTTTTCATCTTCATGAAAAGTGATGCGTTTTTATTGATACCATTGGTGACGGTTGGCATCAGCAATTGCATTATATGTCCGATATGTGAATTGTGGACTCACGCATCATCTTTTAGGTACATCTGAAAAAAGGTCCAAAAAAGTTTCCTTCTCAAAGAGGAAACGAGGAATTGTCCGGCATCACATGTTGATATATGTGTACTCACTCACACATCATCTTTTACATCTGGAGAGAAAAAAGTTCCTCAAAATTTCCTTCTCAATTAGAAAACTTAGACGTCTCCGGTATTATGCTTGTAAAAAATTTTACCAATATATCAACTTTTTTTTTCAAATTTCATCAAGGCAAAATCGCTTTCTTTTGTATCTTCTAGCTTCAGCGAAATATATTCTAACACCTCATTGATAGAATTATTATCGCCGGATTGCCCAAGCAAACCAGATTCCATTTTGTGATTCTAAATTAAAATTAACAAAATACAACCCACTGAAATTAGGTCTTAGATTTCGTTTCTAAAAAACCCCTACCACTACCAGGATCCACACCAAGCAATGTATATTTGTCGGTGTTTGTATGTAAGTATGTATGTTCCTCCAATGCCAAAGCTACTGGTTCGATTTGAATTAGGTTTTCACTAATATGTACGATATAGGCTAGCAAGGTCATATGCTACATCATCACAACCACATAGTCGAGAGGTAGGCAGAAAAGAGAAATATAAAGAACAATCTAAAAATAAGGGTTTCTTTGCCCCCACATGAAAACGCATACTACACAACATAAAATGTTGGAAAATGTTAATTAATGCTAGGCATATGCTCTGGAAGGCCCAGAATAGTGGGGAAATAGCGCACGCCACCCCCGTATAGCAGTAATCCCCAGTTTTGGCGGTGATACTACTACATGTTATGGGCCCAGTACATTGACCGAAAAAAGTCAGTTTTGCTTTTGTTTTAGCTATTAAAAATTGCTTTTGTAAGTAGTTTCAGTGGTAAAAAGATTATTTATTATACGATACTACAGGGTTACTTTGGTAGACGCATTTCTTGCTGTTCTTAGTATAAGAGATAAGAATGCGATTAATGTTGTTTATATTTCAACAAAGAAACTTTTATGGGCCTATTCATATTGTGTAATTATGATATGGTTAATAGTAAAAATAAACATGTGCAGAATATATTAATGTGTGTATTGTTTCGGCACTTTAAAATTTCGTTGCTAAATGTGTTTTAGAATATTAATTAGGAACAGAAGACTAGTGTAAGTTAAATATAGTTATGATTACGTGTTTTTAAAATTATATTATGCAACAATGCCTATTTAAAACTAAATACCGGGTGGCCACAAGTCAATGTACTCTCCCAATTTTTTTATTGTTTTTTAATCTAAAAATTTAGTTTTCGGTACACATAAATTAGACAAAAGTGAGCTACTTTTAGACTAAAAGAAACGAAAATGTCATAAATGACATCAACTTTTTTTTCTTAAATAGAATGACTATATTTTTTTTGATAGTTTCTTATTAAGCATAATATTCTAACTACAACAGTTTTCTTCGTTTAAAAAAAATCCAAAAAATAAGTGAGATACGAACAATTTTTCAATGGCTAGCGTCAGATGAACGCGATATAAGAAAATTACTAAGCAGGCTATGGAAATTATTAGTAATAGTGGAAGACCAGACTGAATTCGACACCCTCTATACAACTCGCGAACACCCACCTAAAAAATAGGTAATCTGATGTAAAATAACCTGCTAAACTTGATTTTTGAATTCGCCCATTGATTTGAGATTGCCAAAATGACCAAATTGGCAATTTTCTAAAAAAAATAAAAATTATGGGTTATTTTTTGTTTTTCATATAACACGTCATATATTTTTTATTTTACTTCAGAATTTTTAAATCTTTTTACATAATATTCTCTAACTATTCTTTGATATGTTGAAAGTAAAAAACTTTACCTAAAAATAATTAGTTGGCAAAAAAAAAATAACAACTTTTCTTTGACGCAAAATCTTTGTAGAGTAAAATGTCCGATCGAGGTATCTTTTTTATTTTTAAAGTTAGGTGCCTACAATTACCGAAGAAAATGTTCCGAATGAACTAAATAAAATCTTTTATAAGAAGTTTTTTTTGAAATTTTGCTCCCTTTTCGAAATATTGATTGTTTCAGCGTCCGAACGAATGCACGCTACTATGAATCGGCCGCAATCGCATTTAGAGCTAAACGCAGACACGTGCCGGGTGATTATTATTTTCCAGTGTCCATTTATGTTAAGTTGAAAGTGCTTTTTGTCTCAGTCCTTATATTTAGTGCGTTATAACCACATGGTTTGTCATAATAAATTATAATTACTCGGATAGGAAATCAAAGGAAACAAGCTAAAAACGTACTCTTCGCCTGTTCACTGGATTTTTATATAATTGTTATACATTCAATAGGATACTTTTCGCAGTTTTTTGTAAATAATGTTACTTTTGGACATTTTTAACTTTATAGTACGATCTTAGTTGGTAAAAGACTTGGTAAAAAAACTATACCAAACCCCATTTGGGTTTCGATTCCGAATCAAAAGAACTACACCACCACCTTACACGTAAAAGAATGTAAATTTTTACATTATAAGACACGAGCTAAAATCATATTTTCACGGTTGTATATTACCTACATTATGAAATGTATATTTGTAAAATATATAAATATTTAGATATTAAAATGAAATATTTCACCAGATTTCTAAATTCAATTACAAAAACATAAAAATTAAATTTTTTTTTTTTCAAATTTAAATCATTAAGTAATAACATTTTTATTTACCGATCGATTTTGTTCAAATAGGGTTCTTCCTCTAGCTAATCCTAATTTACTGTCCAAATTTCAGTACAATCGGAATTTTCTTTCTTCAGTTATCGTGCTTACAAGAAACGTGACGGACGGACAGACAGACGGACATTTCGAAAGTTGTTCAGAATTCGTTCACTAACACAATGGTATGAAAATTTGTCTGCGAGCGATATTTACGGTTTTAGAAATGTACCGATCAAATGCAAAATCCGATGACATTTCTGTGGGTCTAAAACAATATTTAGAACAGAAAAAATTATTTTTATCACTAAATCCAGTTTACCATGCACAATGTAGAAGATCGTATACCCGAACTGTTTATAAAAGAAAATCAGAAATTGTAAATCCCAGTAGAGAGAATACAAGTAAAAAGGACATTTCTGCAATGTGCTATTTACAAGACAGCCTACCAAATTAAGCCCAGAATTCCAAATGTTTTAGATTTTGGATGGTACCTAAAGGAGGAAAATCTTATTTCCAAAGATGATTTCAAAAAGCCCAAAACCCAATTTTATTGAATTAACTCCATTTTGTAAATGTAAATTATATAACTGTACTACAAGCTGCAAGTGTAACAAAGCAAACGTGCAATGTAACATAAGTTGTTTATGCGAAGGAAAATGTAATCTTTAGTACCCACTTGCTGTTATAATTAATGAAAATATATTTTTTAATGTGTATGTTTCAAGATTATCTACATAATTTTATAACATTTAATTGCAAATAGAAATTAAATAATCCGTAGACTCACTTGATCGCTTGAACGACACCACAGATGGGCGACGTTAACAGAAGTTATGCTTTAAATTAATGCGGACGAGTTGCGCGGCCGCATTCAACAGCGTCATCTTGTTACATGAGCCGAATTTCAAAAAAATCTCTTTATAAAAAAGTTTGTTTAAAGTATATGGAACATTTTTCTCGTTTATACTATAACTCTCTCTTTGAAAATAAAAAAGTTTCCTCGATCGGGTATTTTTCAATGCAAATTTTAAAAAACCGCGACGATAGAGGGTAATTATATTTTTTTTAGGCACTATATTATTGGTTACACTATATTCTTTGCCGTCAGCCTGTCCAAGAATATTGGAGGGATAATGTGTAAAATATTGGTCTAAACCGGAATTAAAATAAAAAAGATATGATGTGTTATGTGCAAAACAAAAATTAACACATAATTTTAAAATTTTTCAAAAAATTTGCGAATTGACCGATTTGGCAATCTCAAATTAACGGGCGAACTCAAAAATCAAATCCAGAAGGTCATTGTACATAATATCATCTGTTTTTTAGGTGGGTGTTCGCGAGTTGTATAGACTACTTTTAAAATGCTTCCTACAGATTGGCTGCTCTCCGACTATAAGGTTGTAGCCTTGTCTGTAAAGAACAAAATAGCTATTTGAATTACTGATAGGTACGACTATTTTTATTTCCGTAAGGGTCCTAAAAAAAATGTTTTAATGGGACCGTGCTATTTTCATTTATTAATCAGAAATAATGATTCATAAACTTTAATTTTTTGGCCATTAATCATTTCTTAACGATATCCTTTGTAATAATGAAAGTATTTTTAAAAGGTAAACACAAATTAAACTAGAAATAATCTTAATAAAACACAACAACCATGCATAAATAAAAGAGCAACATTATTTAAAACTTAAATTATAACAAAGCATCATAAAAATTGTTCATATTGTTCACCGTTTTGAGTGATTCACAGAATAGCGCGACTTATTGTTGTACGTCTAAAGTTCTGTAGTTTTTGAGATGTTATTTGTGCAATTTTGTGTATAACTCTCTCTTCCAGGTCTTGCCTTGTAGTTGGAGAAGTCACGTAGACTCTATATTTCAAATGCGCCCAAATTAAAAAAAAACGACTGGGGATAAGTCAGGAGACCTTGCAGGCCATCTGAGTGGACCATGGGTCCCAATCAAACGATCTGGAAATAATTCATTTAGGTAACCCCTAACGATAAGTAGCATTGTGTGGTCTAGCCTGTCTTGCTGAAAGTAAGCCTCGTCAATATTAGTGTTGGAAATTTAAATAATCTGTGGAATTATTATATTTTGGATAAATTTTAGACATCTTAGTTCAGTTAGATTTTCGTCAAATATTACTGGACCTATCACCTATCACCCAGTACGCTTATCCAAACATTCAGGGCTATGCTGATGACCTGGCCGTTACTGTTAGAGGCAGGCATGAGGTTATGATCTCAAACCACATGCAAATTGCCTTAAACATATTATCTAAATGGTGCTCGTCAGAGGGTCTTAGTGTCAATCCGAGCAAAACAGTTATTGTTCCATTCACCAAAAGGAGAAAACTAAATTTGAGAGCTCCTATGTTAAATGGAACACTACTGAATTTTTCCAGTGAAGTCAAGTATCTAGGAGTAATCCTGGAACTCACACTTAGAAAGGACACTTACCACAGCAACGACGGTTATTTGGACGTGCCGTAAGCTGTTTGGTAAGACTTGAGGTCTGAAGACAAAAATGATACATTGGTCCTACCTTTCGACTGTCAGACCCATGGTTACCTACGCATCATATGTATGGTGGCCAAAAACAGAAGAGAAAATGGCAAAAGGAAAGTTACAGAAATTGCAACGCCTTGCCTGTCTAGGGACTATAGGAGCAATGCGCTCATGTCCCACAGCAGTTATGGAGGCAATGCTGGACTTACTTCCTCTGCATTTGCATGCAAGGAAGGAGGCAGCACTTAGTGCCTTAAAGCTGCATAGGGCACTTAAATTCAGACCAGGCGACCTGGTTGGTAACTTAAGCATTCTGGAGCTAATCCAATTCGAATCCATGACCAAACTGACTCAATGCCAATCAAGCATGACTTTGACTGCCCGTTTGAAGTGCTGATTGAAAGCCGTCAGGCGAGCAGAGTCGAAGTACTGCGGCTGGAGAAAGAGTCACACATCTGGTATACAGATGGATCCAAGATGGACGGAGGAGTTGGTGTGGGCATAGCAGGCCTTAAATGCAGGCTATCTAAAGCCCTTGGTAACACCCCAACCATCTTCCATACAGAAATCTGTGCTATAGGTCAATATGCCCAGGAATGCCTAAATAGAGGCACTCGGAGGGCAAAGATCTATCAGATCTATCTTTCAGATAGCCAGGCAGCATTAAAGGCTCTTAGGTACTATACTTTCGATTCAAAAATTGCAGACAATCCCTCAAGGAACTGGCAAAAAACAACAAGGTTACCTTGATGTGGGTGCCGGGGTATGAGGGAATAGAAGGCAACGAATTGGCTGACAGCCTCGCAAGAAAAGGGCTGAAGCCCCATTTTTTTGGACCCGAACCGTTCTGTGGCTTATCTGACACATAACGGTGGAGATCTTAAAATGGGAAAAGGGGAAATGGGAAAATGGGAAAAGGAACAAAAGAAGTCCTACTGGAGGAATACTTCAGGCCAAAGACAAGCGAAAAGGTTTATAACCTATTCAACAAAGAATGCCACAAGGCTTCTCGAACTTGAAAAGTCCGACCTGATCCAGACTGATCATAGGCCTTCTAATTGGCCATTTCCCCTTGAGATATCTCAAGAACATAGACATATAGATGACAAATGCAGATTATTTGAAGCCGAAACTGAAACTGTAGAACATATACTTTGTGAATGCAAGGTACTAATCCGCATTAGGCTAAAGTACCTAGAACAGGCGAAATTAACGCCTGAAGACATAGGAAAATTAGCTGCGGAGCGTTGCAATAGAGGTGGTTTCTTATTTTTTGTTTTTTTTTGAAATTTACAAAACAAAAAATAAGAAACCACCCCTGTTGCAACGCTCTGCAAGGGGTGTGGACTGTGACTTTTTGGTCGGATACTCGGGAGACACCCCTCTATCGACCCTGAAAAAATCAACTTGCCGGGAATTATTTTTTTGAAAAATGATATCTTAATTGGACTATATTAAAATTATCTGTTGGCGCTTACCTTTTAAAAATGTTTTTATTACTACGAAGTATATAGTTAAGAATGATTAATGGCGAAGAAATTTGAGTTTTTGAATCATTATTTCTGATTAACAAAAGAAAATAGCACGGTCCCAGTAATTTTTCCATTTTCCTACGGAAATGAAAATGAAAATGAAATTCTCTCTTTTTGAGAAAAATCAAAAAATGGTCGTACCTATCAGTAATTCAAATCACTTTCTGTTCTTTACTGACAAGTTTACAACCTTACTAATAATTTCCATAGCCTACTTAATAATTATCTTACGTCGTTCATCTGATGTGGACATTTGGAAAAAAAATTAAAAATTGTTCGTATCTCACTTATTTTTGGGAAATTTTTTAAATCGGAAAAAACTGTTGTACTTACAATTTTAAGTTTAATAAGAAAACATCAAAAAACATAGTCATTATATTTAAGAAAAAAAAGTTGATGTCAATTCCGATTAAACCGTTATTTTTGCTCCTGTTAGTCAAACAGTAGCCCACTTTTGTCTAATTTATGTGTACCTAAAATGAAATTTTTAAATTAAAAAACAACCAAGTGAAATTTTATACCCATTTTCTTTGTGTTTTTTAATCGTTTTTGGCTTTGAAATATAACAAATGTTTGTTTATAATGGAGTATTCTCTAGGTGGGGATAGATATACTAGAAAGGATGTCTAGTAAGGGAGGCTTCTTGTAATATGCTAGCATGGTCGGACTTAGGGCCAGTTGTATAGGATATGTTTAAACTTTAGTTTAAACCCAAGTTTAAACAAAAGTTTAATCAAAAACTTAAACTAGATTAGTTGCAGGATGCTCCTTGTATATCTTATAGTTAATTTAAGCGAACTGTGTTAAAATATGAACACTTCCGTTTCAGTACTTCTTTTTATTATTACTGACAGTTGACATCCAAATTGTGTACTAATTAGATTATAATACGACATGTATTTTGTAGCATGCTGTGTTTTGTTGGTTATAACATAGAAAGAATAGATACAAAAATAATATGTTTTCTGTGAGTTAGGAACATTCTTCCTTAAAAATGGATCCAGTGAAAAGAAGGACGCCAATATTCTTGGCTAAAGATGTCGGTCTCGGATGACTGGGGTCGGGCAGGACTATTGCCCTTTACCCCAATACATCGCTGTAGACCGGGGACCAGCCTCGTGCAGGGCGGGCGAACTTACTTTACGTCGGCCCCACTCACAAATGTGAGCGGTGCAGACGATTTCGGCCCACCTCCCTGGGTCCTGGCTCGTTAGACTTTGCTGGCTAAGGCCTCTTCTGGCGTTCTTCTGGCTTCGTCTTCTGTTCTTCGCCAGCTTGTTTGCCCCCCGGAGAGTAGTCATCGGTCAGTTGGATGTTTTGGGTTTGTGGCGGGAGTGACTGCCGGTACACAGAATGCCAAGAGCCATCCTGTCATCCGGATCATCGGTAGGGTAAGGATGAGCTGTGTAGCTCGAGGAAGGGCAGACCTAACTGCTTTGGTAGCATTTTCGGCCTGCCCGGAGCTAGGGGGACTACAGGTACTGGACGGTTGTTTGTCCGGTACCCGCAGGGTCTTGGGTGGGTGGTTGGGTAATCGTCCTGTCTCTTCCGTGGGGTGTCTTCGTCGGACGGTGGTTGTTTTATACTCACCCGTTATCCAGTAGCTGCACTTTCGGCCGCTTGTGCCTCGGAGCGTCTGCTGGGTCATAGTCAGTAGCCTCCCTGACCAGTGGGTTCCCATGCTCCTCAGCAAGGGCGTACATCTTCCTGGCTCTCTCCTTGATGATGTCAGTGACCGGGGTGTAGTCCAGGTCCCTGAAGATGTCCTCGTTGCGCACGAACTAGGGTGCGTTGACTGCCGTCCGGAGGGCGACGTTCTCCACTCTCTGGATCTGTTGGAGGTAGCTCTGTGCTTGGTAGCCCCAAGCTACCGAAGCATACGTCAGCTGTGGCCGGATGAGGCACCTGATAAGCGTGAGCTTGTTCCTCAGGTTGAGTCTGCTCTGTCTACCCGTCATCGGGTAGATTAGGGCTCTCATCCTCCTGGCCTTCTTGACGATGGCCTCCGTGTTCTGTCTCCATATTAGGCCTTTGTCCATGACCACGCCAAGGTAGTTGGTGGTGTCGTGCCACTGGATGTCTTCACCAAACATGGAAACGTGACCTGTGGGGTTGAAAAGAAGGACTGTACAGTATTGAGATTATAAAAACATCACACCCCACATATTTGTCAATTTGCGCATTTATTTAACCGCAGCTTGGAGTTTAACCGGTACTCCATCTACCAGTTGATAGTTAAACTCTAGGTGGCCGTTACAGTCACTTATACAATGGACATTAGAGGCTTAACCTAGTTTAACTGTAGCTTTTAGTTTAAACTAAACCTATACAACTGGCTCTTAGTTCATCAGTATATAGAAAGAAAGGTTATTTTCTAATTATTCGTAAAAAGTTGACAAGAAGTTTCGTAAAGGGAATTTCTTGTTAATTTACTAACTAATCAGACTCGGATTAATAGTATATGAAAAGAACGAATGGTTTCTTTGAAAGTTTTCTGCTAAATACTGAAAACAACGTTTTTTAACAATCCCTGTTGTAAGGTCTTATTTAACTGTATATCAACAAACGGCATATACTAAGCATATTTTGTTATGAACTTTAATAAAATTAATTATTTCAAAATTTTCTTTGATTTTACATTACTTTACTTATTCCCCATTTAGAAAACTAGTGCAAAGATTGAAGAGTGTACATTTTTAGAAATTCTGAAATGCAAAACCCTAAAATTATTTTGACATTATATAACAGTTGAATAAAGTAATCCAAGATTATCTTAATACTGTAGATCTCATTATTATGAAAATTCCTTATCAGGAGAAAAGAAAATTTGGAATTCTTCAAGGTCAAATGCCTTAAATTAAAAGTTAGTATTTGTTTTAAAATTATATTGTCTTCGAAAAGTAGGTATAACACTTGTGTAGAATGTATTATTTAAGAGGGAGCAAGGCGATCAAATCAGAGGGGAGTAGGCGGCAATGAGCCAATGTGAAGAGAGATCTTCGTAATAAACAGATTTTAGCTAAAAACTTTCTTCAATAGAAGTGTAGTATTGATTTAAGTACTTACAAGAATATCTTTTCTTCAGTTTAATAACGCCAGCCGTTTGGCTAAAAACTGCTTTTTCCCAGTCAAGATTTTTAGTACAGTTCTTTTTAATAGATGGTGCCACCTACAGCACTACAATAGGGCATCTGCATCATGTAATAAACATAACCTTAAATTTTAAGTTTTTCAAGTTTATTCTCATTTTTAATGTTTGTATACGCATTTTTAGCTTGGAGCCATACTGGATCGAAGCAAATATTTAAAAATCCACGTAAATAATTTTTCAGTATTGTTGATTAATAAAAATAGACTGCTAATTACAGATTAGATTTCAAACCTACAAAAAGAGTCCTATTTTATTAGGACAAAGTATTTAGAACTTCATAAACATTACACTGGACTAGATTTTAGTTGAAAATATGGAAACCAGGCAGACATTTTAATAATAGCTGCGTAATACTCTTAAATCTTAAGAAACACATATTTTTGAGTTTAGCTGTGACGTCACGTGCAGATGCCCTATGATAGCCAACCTACCCTGCCTACCCTTCGCCCCACTTCAGCTTTAGCTTTACTGATGAAACTTTGTGATTGACGTTGTCTCCTCTGATTAAGACGCAAAACAAATTATTCACTGTAAAATTCATATTATTCGAATTTTTTTATTCTAATCATATTCTAAATACAAATATTATATATTGTATTGATAATGGCACACAGGGGTAATAGTAATATTCTAATATAATACAGTAGAGCATTTGTGATTTGTATGCCGTGGCCGTGGCCGTTCCTCGTGCCCTCTACCGTCTACTGAGTCGAACGTCGAATTGCCGCGAATTTATTTTGTTGGTCCGTCCCGTCGTCCGTCGACGCATCGCGCGTCGGTGCTCTCGCAACCATAGTCGCATCTAGTCATAAAATCAATTAAAATTATTTAAAAAATAAACATTATGTCATTAGTTGGTTATTTTTATCAAATCATTAAATTTTTTGCAATTACACCCAATAAAGATTTGGACTTTTATCGATTTTCCCAACTCAGTCAACATTGGGGGGGGGGCGCATAACCCCCCTCATAATGGACACAAGAACACCAGCCATGTATGCAAGTTCCTAAAGCTGCTATTTTGTGGGGTGACTACCCCACGTGTCGAAGAACCTTTTGTCAATTGTTTATTTTTTAATGATTTCATAATCAAAATTCAGTAAGTAATTAATACATTCGATTCAGAAAATATTAGCTCTCACATAATTCATTTACTATTTTATATTCAATTTTAAAACAAATTAGAAATATTCCCCTTCTCCCTTCTGGATTCCGTCCGAATAGATTCTCACCGAGACCATTTGAAACTTTTCCAGAACTAGTAACTTTTAATATAAATACCGGCAGTTAAAGCCAAGCGCGGATCTAGAAATTTCAATAATTTTTTTCTCGTCTGTGGCGCATGGGACCCATACGAAATATGGGAAATAACATCTCTTGAAAAAGCAGTTTGCGAAACATTTTTTCAAAATTCGATTACCCCCACCGGGATTAGGGATTCCTGTTTAAAATTTTTTTTTGTCATATGCATTTTACTTTTCATAAAAATACAACAATCCCTTTTGAAGTTTATGAAAATATTTTCATTACTAACTGAGATACAACAAATTGAAATTTTATGATTTGTTAAATTGTAAATCACAAAATTTCAATTCGTTGTATTTCAGTTAGTAACGAAAATATTTTCATAAACTTCAAAACACAGTGATGTATTTTTATGAAAAGTAAAATGCATATGACAAAAAAAAATAATTTTAAACAGGAGTCCCTAAACCTGGGGGGGTAATCGAATTTTGAAAAAATTTTTCGCAAACTGCTTTTTCAAAATTTTTTAGGGGCCGTTAGAGAAGTGCTTCTCGAGATGTTATTTCCCATATTTCGTATGGGTCCCATGCGCCACAGACGAGAAAAGAAATTATTGAAATTTCTAGATCCGCGCTTGGTTAAAGCCGCACAGTCAGTTCTCGCCAGATCATCACATCTTAACAAACAAACAAAGAAGCAAATATACACAAATGTGTGTTTAATTAACAACTGTGATTAAATATTTTTATTATAAATATCATGTTTTCTCATGTTAGAACTTGAACGAAAATAAAGTTATTTTTGGCATCGAATTAATTATTTTAACAAAACGCGAGTGGTTTAGTCCCAAACTGTAGAATAGTAATATACTGGATGTTCTAAAATTGAGTGACTCAGTTGAGGACGTTGTAAGGTGTTTTTCAAGTGCACTTTTGCCACATCAGAGTAAAAGGTATCATGTTCAGTCGCACTGCCCTGGAAGTGTGTCACCAGAACCCAGGTAGCAAGGTGACGTCATTATGACGTCTTTTAAAGGTGATTTTTCGTCGCCGACGTCATTGTCCAAATAAATGACGTACCAGAGACGTGATATTTATAACGTACTTCTGACGCCATCATGAAGACGTCAAACACACGTTTCTTTTAGGTCATTATTTTGACGTCATTAATAAATGACGTACCAGAGATGTGATATTTAATACGTACTTCTGACGTCATCATGAAGACGTCAAATACACGTTTCTTTTAGGTCATTATTTTGACGTCATTAAAATGGCGTGAAATAAATCATTATAAAATAAAAATAAATAGAAGTATTTAGTGACTAGTTCAATTTTTGCCATATAGTAATAATAATTTTGTCTTACTATTTCTAACTAGGTATACAGCTTTTAAACATATTTAAACAAAGATGTTCAATGGTTCAGAGAGTTAAGTGTTAGGTTGCGAGGCAAAAGGTCCGCTGTTCGATTCCTGAACGTTCCGGTTTTTTTTTTCGTCAAAAACTTTATTAATAATTGTGGAAAAATACTATAATGAGAGGTTTGCATTCCTTATCGCAAAATTCACTGATTACCAATACGTCATATTGGCGTCATATGTATGACGTCATTGGGCTGTGACATTGTGCCGTCTTTTTCACGTCATTTTTACGTCATGCTGAAGGTGAAATTGACGTAATTAATGCCGAAAAAACGACGTCATAATGACGGCACCTTGCTGCCTGGGAAGTGATCCTACCTTTCCTTGATTTCTACTTGCAAGATATTCTGGAGACCAGCAACCTCTAGAGTGTTCTTTATCTCCTTAGATTGCTTATTCCATATTTTGGTTTTGCATCGGGCGGCTTTGTATTTCTTTGCCAATATTTTTTACCCGGTTGAATAGTCTCCGGCCCACTGCTCTTCTGAAGAAGTGCTCGGGATTTTACCAAGTGGTCTCCTATTCGTTCTTCTTTCTTTTAGAGAACTCGTAGGTTGTTATTACTGCTGATGTTATGAGATTGCTTTTTTTCCTTATAAGTTGCGGTGCCTAAAACCTGCCGTACTGAAGCTTAAGCTTTTTGTACCCATAGTTACGTTATTCCATTAATCATGTTCTTCCCCAAAAAGCAAGTGTACGGTCAATGGGAGCGCTGGCTATATCTTCCGGGGTCACGAATGGTCCCCCGAAATATGAAAGCCTTCCAGTCACTAAGCCTGGGTATTCACATGGTATATGGTGAAAATTTTCCTCATCCTCACCACACCTCCTGTATTCTGGATTGTCCCTGACCCCTATATTGGTTAAGTGTTTATTTAGTGTTCAATGTGCTGCTAGATGTCCGCTGCACATTTCAGCGGTTTTATTTTCAGCTTTAACAACTTATTGGCCTTTGTCTTGCATGGTCCGTCAGTGATGAACATACATGACTGTCTCATCCCTGGTACTCCAAGACAACATGTATTTCTAACTTTCATTTCCGCTGGTGTTAAGGTTTTAATGGTTGCCATTTACTGGATTCCTATATATAGTATTAATATATTGAACAATTCTCTCCTGAAAAATAAATTGTTATGATAAAAATTCATATGAACTTTTCCACTTAATTTTGCTTTATCACATACTTTCATATATTCTGAAATCTATTTAAATAATTATGGGTATATATCTAATTTTATTTTTTCTTGCAGATTATATTCAATGTACTGATAACTGTCGGATTTATCGTATGTGAGGTACCACCACCCTATTCACCCAGAGGATTTAGACCCAGTCCACCATTTAACTTGCCGCTTCAATCAAACCGACCTCAACCGCAGACAACATACGGACCTCCTAATGCAACTCCTTCTAAACTAGTACCTCTCCCATCACCACAAATTCAGTATGGCGCACCAAATCCTGGAAATGTTGAATCTCTAGGAATCAGAGCAAATAGCGCAGCAAATGTATCTCCAAGCTTTAACGCAAAACCAACAATTCCAAGTACGTCTTATGGTGTACCAATTACGGACAGCAGTAGACTGCATCGGAATAACATTAGAATAATAAATAGTCAACCTCAAAGAGCATATGGTGCTCCAAGTAATCTCAATAATAACTTGAATAAACCTCAAACACAATACGGTGTTCCTGATACGAGGAACGTCGAGAATTTGGAACAAATTCGTCAACTGAATTTATTGCTTCAATTGAGGCAATCCTCCAACTCGGCCTCCCAAAATCAAGCAGGCATAAACTTATCACAATATCAAAGTTCCAACAATAATATTATACCCACAGAGCAATACTTACCAGTAAGAGACGCTACTAATTTTAGAGATGTGAATATAATACAGTCTCAAAATTCAGATCGAAATGTTCAACAACCCTCACAACAATATTTACCTGCCAGAGAAGCAGATAATTTTAGAAAAGTACCTCAATTATCAGAGGTTAACGTACCTCAAAGACAGATTCAAACCACGCGAAACAATAACTTCGGATTATCTCAGAACAGACCTGATCCCAGTTTTCCACCAAATAATATTGGCATTCCGGCATCACAGTACCAACCATCTCGGTCTACGGTACCTCAAAGACAAATCCAAACTGGTCCAGGCACTAACTTTGGATTATCTCCGAATAAACCTGTTACCAGTTTTCAACCAAATAATCAAAATGGCATTCCAACATCGCAGTATCAACCGGCTCAGTCTAACAGGTTCAATAATAATGTACAAAATGGTAACAATGCTGTTGGTCTGTCTCAACAGTATATCCCTTCTGTACCAAGTTCGAATTTTCAATCATCTCAAAGTAAGCCAAATAATTTTGATGCAACCAATCAAAATATTCCAGGAAATTTTGC
This sequence comes from Rutpela maculata, assembly GCA_936432065.2. Lineage (NCBI taxonomy): Eukaryota > Metazoa > Arthropoda > Insecta > Coleoptera > Cerambycidae > Rutpela > Rutpela maculata. The sequence continues at coordinate 61,672,979 of OW386285.2, forward strand.
ATCAAATTCTAAACAACAATCTCCAATTTCCGCAAATGTAAATGTACCACAATTTCCAAATAGCAGTCCCAGTAACTTTGGAGCAGCCAATGCTCAAGGTAATTTTGATATTCAGCAAGCAGATGTAAGAACATTATCTCAAGTCCAAGGTAACAGAAACAGTGATGCTGTACCAACACAAACACAATTTGCAAGACCCAACTTGAGGCCTAGAGGACCAAATGCAAATTTTGGAAGACCTAATCCGCAAGGTGCCCAGAGAGAGTCAGTAGATGAAACATATTTACCTCCAACCACGACTGCAAGGACATTACACAGACCGAATATCCCTTCAAGGCCCACTGAAGCTCCTCTTCAACTAGATGTGGTAAATTAAATTTTTTAATTTATTTTTCATCTTCCGCGCCTAGTCCTAAAATAAGAAAAAAGTTGTTTTTATAAAACTTTTCTGATTGAGTAATCACCATGTAATTACTTCATTAAACAATTCAATAATTACACACGTCTACAAAAGAAAGGCCTTGTCCTAAGTTTCTCACATAACTCCTAAAGTATTTTGATGCGCTGAAGCCAATTTTGGACAATAAAAAATTTCTATCGCGACAGTCTTTCTCTACCTCTTTTATTCTCTAAAAAGGGCAAAAAAAGGTCTTATCCTAAGATTCTCATCTAGCATTTATAAAGTATTTGAACGCGTTGAACCCAATTTTGGACACAATTTTTTTTTCATTTCGTCAGGTCAGTTTCACTCTACGTCACATACGTAACATAAATATAGCTTATTCAAACTAAATAATTACCATGACCACCATCTGTAACTAACTTGCACAAAGAATTTCGACATAAACAAATATAAGTAAACATGAAGCAAATTAAAAATTGATATCAACGTAGCCTGTCTATAGTGTCTATACCACAGAAACGCCAAAATATTCACTAAGTTCGACTCAAAGAAAATATTAATAATCACAGATACCCAGGGGAAGTTTTGGGGCGTCAAATGGAATTTTCGGCAAAAATACAATGACGAGAATAGAACTTGATCCCTCGTTAAGACGTAAAGGCGTTAGGTAGTACTTACGATTGCCGCCGGTTCCTTCCAAAAAGACTAATCTAACAATCCAAAATGGAGGACTACGCCGCCACGAGATCCCAACAAAACTTGGTTTCGCCAAAGGTTTCTACGCCACTATTCCAACAAAATCAACCAACAATCAAACCAAAACTCCGTGTTACCACGTTATTCATATTTACAAAACGCTAAAAACGCTATCGCCTAGTTACCAATAATAATTAAAATTGCTCGTTATCGTTATCGTTTTTAATAGTATATTATGCAACGACATTTAATGATAGCTATTAAGACACGAGCATGAGAATTATGACATGAGCCGTAGACGGATGTCATAATGAATACGAGGGTGTTAATTGCCATTAAATGTGAGTTCCATATATTATTTTTTCTACGACCGGTCATAATGAAATAGAAAATTAACACTTGATCTGTGAAATTGCTAGGTAAACATCACATGACAAATAACTGGTCAAAATTGATAAATATCAGATCTGTCAGATGTTCAAGGCAGTAGTTGATATTGACAGAATATTGCTGTTTGTCGTTTTCTCTTGGTTATAAAATTGTATCTTAATGGAAAACCTGAATCTCAATGAATTTCAATAAAGTACAGGTAGGGTATGTCTAATAAACGAATTAAAAGAGGGGAGTAGAAAAGACATTTTAAAGGACCACGCACACTCCTTATGTAAAAGTGGCTTCCGTTAAATTGGCTAAATTTTTTATATGTTGTGTATACCGGTGCCCTCATCAAATGTCTCAATAAGCACAAAGTCCCAAACCTTCAGGACTTCGAGATATAAGGCTTGCTGAAGTTTGAATTATTATGTATTTGAAGTATATCGGACCTGATTCAAATTACGTTTTTTTTTTTTTTTGCTTCAAGTGGCTCACATTGAGTTGATAACACTGAATAAGTGTCAAGTGTGAGATGCGTGCCTGTGAAAAGCGCCTGTCAAGCCTTATACAGATGTCCCCGGATGGGCGGTACCGCACTTTTGTAAACTTTCTCATTTTTGATTTGCACAGAAAAAGTTATTCTTTATAAAAAGTTTTGTTTATCTTAGAAAGTCATAAACAGTCGGTTAAAAAGTTGATTTGGCGTTCGTTGACTCCCCGGTACAAAGGAGCCGAACTTTTGAAGTTATGTATAGAACTCAAAAAAATTTTCAGCTTATTTCTAATAAATACATCATTTAGTACCATCGTTCCTCTTTAAAATAAGCTTTTGAATGGTCGTCTATGATGTTTCCTCGCAAAGTTATAGTCATTTTAAGATGACGTGAATTTGAAATCATGTTCCCTACAACCCAACAATCTTAACCAAACGACTCTAAACAATCAAGATTTAACACAATAGAAGGGATAACCCAACAATCTTAAACAAAAGTTTGGTTAGCTTGTTAAGTTGTAGAAGATCATGGTTTCAAATTCACATCACCTTAAAATGGCTATAACTTTGCGAGGAAACATCGTAGATGACCATTCGAAAGCTTATTTTAAAGAGGAAGGACGGTACTAAATGATGTATTTATTAAAAATAACCTGAAAAATTTTTTGAGTTCTATACAAAACTTCAAAAGTTGCTAAAAAAGCCATTTTTTAAGTACTTAACCTCAAATATTTCAAAATCCTGACATGGTAGGCCAATTCTAACACCAGATTCGGATTCAGTGCGAAAAATTACTTCGGAAATAAGCTGCCCAACAACATTCGCAGACCTGTGTAATAGCGTGGTTCTTTGACATCTTTTGGACAAATTAGAAAGGTATCATAATTCTAGTTCGTTACGTCACAGTGCGCTCACAAAGTTGAAATTTTTTCTCACAAACTGACCTATATCACCCATTGCAGACGCATCAAATGACATTTAGTTTAAATCGTCTTTAAAAAGAAGAATAGGGAAGATGCATGAAATTTTAAAATGCTTGAAAAAGTGATTTGCTCTTAATTTCCTTTACGCAGAAAACGATTAGGTATAACAAAAGAAATTCAAAATAAAATTTATTTTCCCTAACATTATTATTCAGATTATGCCGTAATTTGTAAACAAAACCACGTGACTGCAAACGATTTCTTATTGGCGTGAAGTCAATGACGACATCCGTTAGTCCGATAATTTGCCCAAAGTAGACGCAGTGTCCTAACCTCTTGCTGACGTCTGTCTTCGAACTAATTTTGGAGAATCCTGAATGTAAAATTACCATATTTGTAGTGATACTCTTAGTTTTACATTTAGGCACAATGCAATATTTGTAACTCCTAAGTCATAATAATGTTGTTCACTAGCTCATTAATCAAATAATAACACAATAACACCACAAACAAGAACTTGGTAAACTGAGACTGACTATAAACAATAAACAGTAATCTGACAAACCCATCGAAATTGCTTTAGATATACGAAACTACTGAAGCATGTTCATACGGAAAAAGAAACTTCCGTTCACTATTCCGTCCTTGTTTGACAAGATCTGATTGGTTGAAGAAAACGTCCGATTGGCTTAACCGTCTGTACACAGACCGAGAAAATGGATGGAATAGTGCACGAAAGTTTCTCTCTCTGTGTCACTTTCTCTAGTCGAGTGCACCTTCCACCCCAGGTAGCAAGGTGACGTCATTATGACGTCTTTTAAAGGTGATTTTTCGTCGCCGACGTCATTGTCCCAATAAATGACGTACCAGAGACGTGATATTTATAACGTACTTCTGACGTCATCATGAAGACGTCAAATACACGTTTCTTTTAGGTCATTATTTTGACGTCATTGATAAATGACGTACCAGAGACGTGATATTTAAAACGTACTCCTGACGTCATCATGAAGACGTCAAATACACGTTTTTTTAGGTAATTATTTTGACGTCATTAAAATGACGTGAAATAAATCATTATAAAATAAAAATAAATAGAAGTATTTAGTGACTAGTTCAATTTTCGCCACATAGTAATAATAATTTTGTTTTACTATTTCTAACTAGGTATACAGCTTTTAAACATATTTAAATAAAGATGTTCAATGGTTCAGTGAGTTAAGTGTTAGGTTGCGAGTCAAAAGGTCCGCGGTTCGATCCCTGCACATTCCGGCTTTTTTTCGTCAAAAACTTTATTAATAATTGTGGAAAAATATTATAATGAGAGGTTTGCATCCTTCATCGCAAAATTCACTGATTACCAATACGTCATATTGGCGTCGTATGTATCACGTCATTGGGCTGTGACATTGTGCCGTCTTTTTCACGTCATTTTTACGTCATGCTGAAGGTGAAATTGACGTAATTATTGCCGAAAAAACGACGTCATAATGACGGCACCTTGCTGCCTGGGACCTTCAATGGACAAATTATAACGGAAAACGTCACAGTTAATGGCATCATGAAATATCCAAATTCCTCACCGATGAAATTATTTATTTTCTATTGTACATTTTTATAACTTTTTATTGATGCTGTATCGATTTTCATTATAAAAAAAACCATGCAACTTCTCTATTCACATGTGTAATAATATACTGGTATTCTGTTTAAAAAAAGGTAAATTGTTGACGTAACGCTTCAATGGATCACCATGTTTATTTCAAAATATTTTTAAACTATTGGGGCAAATCAGACAAAGAGGGTACAAACAAATTCATCGATATGGCATTTGCCCGGTTACCCATCTGTCCTGTAAAGGACTAATGATGAGGCACACATTTGGCCAGATTTTCACATTCACATGATATTAAACCATATCAACATTAAAATCATTTAATAATATCATACTAATAGTGCCATCATGTGATATTTTGAAATAAACATTTACATGCATACTCTGTACATTCGCTAATAGTAGTGTAACATCATATTTTCGCAGCAGTCTGCTGAACCGGACGAGGAAGCAGGTGGCCCAAATATTTCCGTTGCCACAGCAGTAGCCGGAGCACCCCAGGGACAAAGTTTCTATCTGTTACAACCTGATGGCCGCTTACAAAGAGTAACCTATCAAAAGACTCGTGAAGAAGGAGCTCAAGAGAACGAATATACAGCGAATTATCTTTTCCAGAACATCCAGGCTAACCCAGCTCTGGCTTATAGTCCACTTATTACTTTAACAAAATAATTTGTGATATTAATTGCTATACCTCTTTATAAATAAAAATTGTTAAAATTCGACAGCATTTTATATTGTTAAATTGTTTTATCTATATACCTATATACAAGCCCAGACAGCACTCTACGTCTCTAATACGTACATTTTAGGTAATATTTTGGTCGGTACGTACCAAGGCGTAATATGTAAGTCTTAAGTACGTATTTGTATGTACGTACAGTGTATGTTTACACTGTATGTCTCTAAAACATACTTTTCTGGAACACCATGGATATAAAGCGAAAACAACTAGTTCATGTGAATTTAGCCCAGTGAAAAAACACGGTCGGCAGATAATACGGATATGGAATGTTTTGTAGCAAAAACAGAATATCACATATTCCGAAAAGAATTTGTAAAGTATTTATTAAGATAAATATTTACCAACATTTTTTTTCCGAAAATTTCACAACAGTCATATTATAAATTGTTAATAAAAACAAATCGTACAAATCTGACGTTATCTCAATTTTCGATTTTTGACCAATTTTAGTAACTTCCAGCAATTTTGTGGGGAGATTAAAATAAGCTGCCTTTATTTTAAATTGCGCGCCAGGTTGCGTTGATTCTTTGTGGCTTTTAGTGCATGATCAGTGCGAAGTGCGACGTCGCGGACAGTGTGCTGTCAAATGTCGTTAGTGCCGTTGTCGTTGTGTCCCAGCACTCCAAATGGAAGAATAAAATGTGTTAATCAATGCAAGAAAGTTACTTAGCGATTGTTTGTTGTTTGTAGTTAAATTATAAATTACCTGTACGGACAAAGGTAAGTCAAATATTTCTCTATATAAGGTATGTTAAATACTATCTCTTTGTTAATCTGAGAGTTTTTGATGCGAGAGCTTAAACATTTTTTTATTAATGGCGGACTGTTATGCAGTAGAAAATCATTCACTTTATAGAGCATTATTACAAATTATTTTATCATTTTCAAGTCCAAGCAATAAAGATCATGTCCAATTAATGTATATGTCATCACATTGTGTAGCTTGTATGGATGTGACGAACATACCTAGTTACAACATTTTGGCTGATTAGGCCATTAGGCAATAATTTTTACAAAATTATACCTTTGTAATGAAAGTGATAAAATCGATAATACTCATAAAAATGACAATAATATTGACGTGTGGTTCCAAAATGAGTTTTAAGACTGTATAGGTATGTATAGATACGATGCAAAATTTGTACATTTTATAATGTAAAACGTAATGATACATATAAATAAAGATATTTATCTAACGAAAAGATTCCTGCGTTTAGTATATTTTTTTGTACAAAATTTTGCATCTTGTCATATCTTTTATAGAAAATTTACAAGACAAAAGATAACCTATAAATAAAAAAAATTAAATCTTTCCTTTGTTTCATGCAAAATTAGAAAATAACTTATTTATCTGTTTCTTCAATAAAATATTTGAAAGCGTATAAAATGTAATCGCACTTTTTTTTGTTCAAATAGGCTTAAAATGTAGTGAAATGTCGAGATTTTAAGTTTAAACAAAAAAAAATTTCTGGCACTAACATTGCATATTACCACTTCTGAAAACATAACTGCTGCAAAATGTTTCATTTTTGCTTGAAGTTTTATGAGTGGTAGTAAACCACTATTTTCATAAATTTCTTGCGAATATAAAAAATAGTGTATGGATAAATCGTAGTTGTTTTAAAAAAATTAGAGTAAAACTGAAAATAAATTTTAAAAAATCAAAAAAAAATCCTGATTATTTAAAAAAAAAATTTTAAATCATAATTTTTTCAAGCCCTGATATATTTGTATATTTTCAGAAAGTTATAATGTAGCAAGAAAAAAGTTCAAAAAGGCAGAGGACACTAGCGATTTGAATACTGATGTTAATGAAAAGGAAAGAAGAAAAATAACCAGAAAAAGAATATCTACTTCTTCAGATGAAGAGAATGAAATACCAGATAGACTTTGCAGATAGACTTTGTTCCATGGTGCATACAAAGAACAATATAAAAATTAAAAAGGTATTTTTTAAAGCCAAAGTTATGTTTTAAGTTATTTTGCACAGCAAATAACATACAGGGTGTAACTTAACTGCATGCATATATTTCAGGATGATTCCTCAAAAACAGCTCAGGAATAAAGTTCTAAAATATAAATATCTACATGCAATTAAGTTAAAGAGCAAGATTAACAAATATTTATTTGAATTTTGAGATTCCTCCGACTTATCCCTTTAGAAAAATTCTCCTCATTACTTAAAAAATTGTTTAAATTTTGCAACGTTTCTTCCGAATCAATTAGTAAAAAAATTCATCAAGTACTGACTAATTCGATGTCATCTCTTTCTCTTTATTGGGACTTTTTTGGTCCTCAGTTCTTCCAAAATGTCAACAACATAGATCGTAGATAGTGTTGTTGATAAAGTATATTTTTTAGGGTCTTCCCTAAAATAAAAATGATACTATAAAATACACTGTGTATTCACGATTTAAATGAATTGTAGCAAATTATATAAGACACACTGTATATATTTTATTTTTGTATTTTATATATATTTTATTTATTTTTGTATTATATGTATACATATATTTGTATATTACATGTAATAAATATTTTTGACGAATTTTGAGTTTTTTTTTTACGCCGGCTCCACACATTAGGGCCAACGTTGGAGCCAACAGCATTCGTCCAATGTGTGGATTGACGAAAGAGCATTGGCGTCATTGCTTTTTTGTTGATCTACACATTGGACGAAGCTGTTGGCTCCAACGTTGGCCCCAATGTGTGGAGCCGGCGTTACGTTATTTATAACGTACATATAACGTACTTACTATGTACACCCATATTCTGTCCTATAATGGCCTATAAATATCTTAAAATGTACGTGTTATGTACGTACAATTTAGTGGAAATCTAACATCCCCGGTACGTCTCATGTACGTATTGTGGACAAAACCGTACATATCTCGTATGTAAGTTACGTCCAGTGTGTACGTAATTAAAACGTCTTTAGGATGTAAGTGTGCTGTCTGGGAGGTGAGTCATAAGGAACTGATCTTAAACTGAACATTTATGTTGGACACTTTAAATGGGGGAAAGTTAGGTAACACAAATTTGACTGCTTATTTTTGTCCTTTTTGGAAGCAATTTGACTAATTGAAGAAATCTCATACAGAGGCAACTTTTCAGATGAACCACATCAGCCACATTTTTAAAACCTGGCCTGGAAATTGATTAAAATGATGGTACTTATTAAACCTAGGCACGAGTTATGTAGATATTATTTTTTTTTAGCCAAATTTTTGTATTAATAAATATTAGTATACATTAAAATATTCCATTTTGATTTTGCCAAACTTTTCATTTGACTTAAAAATCGATCGTTAATAAAAAATTTGTTGAGAGTGTGACAAAAATTTAAAATACTCAGGTTTTACTACCTATTTGCATTCTATACAAATTTCATATCAAGTTTTAGATAAATCATATACAGGGCGAACTATCGTATACGAAGCAATCCAACAAATTTTTTTGAAACCATCCCTGGATTTTTTAAATTTTGGATACGTGTGATGGTTGTTAGGCAACAGTGTACATTGTTGTAAAAAATGAGGTAAATCGGATTAACCGTTAAAATGTTATGACCAAAACAATTTTTGGACAAAATTCATAAATCACTCTATATGATAATAAAAAAAGGGAACAAACACTTTTTAATGGTCACTTGGTATTTGTCTTAGGTGCCTCTACTTACGGTAGAAGTATATGTACAGTTCCTCATAACTCACCCTGTATAAAAGAATACGCTGACTGACTGACTCACTGACTGATCTATCAACGCACAGCTCAAACCACTGGGTCTAGAAACTTTTGTATAGAGATTCCTCGAATCACGTGGGCAACCACTAAGAATGGATTTTTCGAAATTCGATCCTAAGAGGGTGAAAAGGGCGGTTGAAATTTTAGACTTTTTCGGAAACGGTTAGATCCAGATGCCTGAAATTTGGCAAAAATATTTTTTGTTGAATTCTATTAGATACGTGTAAGACTAAATTTCGATTTTCACTTTTTGAAGGGGTGAAAATGGAGGTGGTAGACGGTTTAAAGCGCTAAAGCGCACCCGTATTTTTGCACTCGCGTAAGTCAGAAACGTGATTAATCGAACGATGGACTCTTCTGAGGAAATAAGAAGACACGCCTTAGACCCCTGAAAGGGCGAACGGGGAGGGGAGGTTTTAACCTTTCGGGAACGGTTAAATCTAGAAGCATGAAATTTGGCAGAAATACTCTTTATTGGAATCTATTAGACACGACTGAGACGAAATTTAGATTTTCACTTATTAAAGGAGATGGTAGATGGTCTAAAGATCTCTGAAATCGCATTAGGCAGAAACGTGATATTCCAGCGACGGGCTCTTCCGATGAAATAAGGAACACGTATTCGACGGTTTTCAATATCGGACCAACGCCAGCGCGCGACGTTTTTGCATTATAACTAGCTAATTGTCTCCATTGTAGCGACGTTGTTATATAACTGGCATTTAATCCTTTCCCCATCGTTTCTAACATTAAACTGCATTTCGGCCGACGTTTATGTGTTTGCTGGGTTACATCATTCCAAATATAAAATGTATCACATTTTTATATGTTTAGAGTTGAAACTAGGGAAATTTCCCGGTGGGCCTAAAACTTATTTCTGATTTTCTACCTCCGCTCATTGATTTTTATTTTCGAGGCTAAAATTGTTTCTGTTTCTTTTAATATAACATATTTATTTCCTTTGTTTCTTGTTGCTGTTTTGTTACGTTGAATATTGTTAGTGTCTTTTACAAATAAAGCATAAAATTATTATTTACATTATTTTCAAAGTTAGTTTACAAAATATCAGTTTGGAATAGGAAAGAGCGTTTTTAATTTCTTTCTCTAAAACCAAAAAGAATTTCGAATATGACGTAATAACATAAATTGAAGCTAATTAAAACCTTCATAAGAAAACATTAACGCAGTTCATGCACAGGATGAGGTAAAAAAATATTCAAGGAAATCAAGTTCTCTTCCTTAACAATTTTTTCAAAAAAAAAATTTTTAATCACTCTGTACATATGTTTAAATGCCTTAAAAATAGCCACAATTTGATATGCCCAATATGGTCGTCGCTTAAAAAATAAGAAAGTTACAAGCCTGGAGAGTTTTAAGTGGCGCACCCTGTATATAGACGTTCGACATAATAGACTATTTCAGTTTAGTGCTTACGATAACAGAAGTGATAAATAAAACGTATAATAAAAAGTGAATATATTTAATAAAAAACAAAAGATAGTTACCAATTAACCTGCATGACAAAAAATTAATAAGACACGATAAGATATAGTTCTTACACAAATTACAATAGCTTGTACAGTTCAATCTATAGCCTAATAGCACACGATGTCCGCCGGACGTCGTCCATTGAATGTACTGGCGTCCATGGACATAAATTGGAAGACCACCGTCTATCATCGGATTTACTTTGAAATTGTACGGAATGGACGCCCTCTGAATGTTCATTTTATGTACGGGAAGTATGTAAATTTTATGTCCATATAGGGACAGGAGATGGACGTCCATTTAATAATAATAATAATAAACGTCTTTATTTGCCAACTATGGTTTTACAATAAACTTATAGATATTAATTTACATATGGCATTAGGCGAAGTTCAAATCTATAATCAGATTATAGATCTGTTCTGATTTCGTGTCCGTTGACTTAAGACGTCATAATTACGATGTCAATGTTAGTATTACCCAACAAAAACAAAAAAAAAAGTTAAGAAAACTGTTCTTTAAGTTTTACAATGTTTTTATTTAATTTTAACCTTTTTTTTATAAATTATATTAATGATATTATTTTTTGATACTAAACATCTATAAAACATCCAAATACTTTCTACATTTTGAAATAAATAGCTATATTACTCTAAGATCCGGCAGCTTATTTGTGCAGGTATCGAGTTCTTTTAATAAAATTATATTAAAATGAAATATTAATGATAATAAATTACAGCCACAAGCAAAATCTAGCCGTTGCCTACTTCCAACTATACAGTCTTTGAGTAAGTAGTAATATAAAACTTCAGTGGCCGAGTGAGTTAGACCCTGTTTTATAGGTTCCGTTTAACTTAGATCTGATAGTTAACTCTAAGTTTTGTCAAAAAGTACGTTTTATATCTGCCAGTAACTGCCAATCTTAAGTTTAAACTCCAAACTTAGGTTTATGCAAGTTTACGTTGATTAATTAGCAATATTTTGAAGGATATTGCACTCAATGCAAACTTCAAATTTCAACTTAACCTACAACTAATTACCTTTTATATATTATGTAAAGAAAAAGTTATAGAAAATAGACATTTTCGATATTTTTGAGGTCATTCTATCAAGCGATGAAGATGGTATTATAAATATAATGGAAGCACCTCGTCATGCACGAAAATTCCGGGAGAGACCTGACCATTTACAGATGTGACATCAATCGCCAATTTGTCACTATGCTACCAACTACCAAAATGGCGATAGAACTGGCGATCTTGACAAGCACCTATAAAACGGCATTTTAGCGAACACTAAAATCTAAAGTTTAAACCTCCAGTAAAACTTCAGTTTAAACTTCTAGTTAAACTTTGGTTTAATCTGTACTTATAAAACCTGCCCTTAAAGCGTGGGATAGATGTAAAATTATTAATTTTTAATAAATTCGTTTTTGATTTGATTTGATTTCTTTTGCGTTGACTTATAAATCAGCTGATCGGCGGTTCGATCCCTACTCATTTCGTTTTTTTTATGATATCCCTCAGGGACGTACAAATATTGTTCAAGGTTGTGACATTTAAACGTCCCTCGGCTGCCCGACAGATGTACTTTGAACCAAAAACGAACGTCCATCTGATGTCCTGTATGTCCGTCGAGGACGTCCTTCAGAGATCCATAGAACAATGTTGTGCTATTAGGCAAGGGAAGAAATTGTGTAGGTACACAATACTTCAGTCCTTCATTGTTTAATATATATGGTATTTTTTACAAAATTCATAACAGAACCCTTCGACCTTAGCCCAGTGGCGTTACAGAAACTGAGTGGCCCCCCCGTAAACGTTTTCAGGGGCCCCCCCTCTCTATAACGAGTGGAAAGTAAAGCTGGCCGCAGAGATTTGAATGGGGGTCGGCCATCCGTCAATGTCCAACCCCCCCGCCCAGGGCCGCCGACAGCTTTATCGGGCCCCTTTCCTCCATAATTAATGAGCGGGGGGGAGAAATTTGAAAAAGCAATTTTTGTCAAGATCTCTGGCGGGCCTCTCGAAAGCCAACGGGCCCCCGCGCTTAATAATTGATGAGCGAGGGGGAGAAATTCGAAAAAAAAATTTTCGTCAATATCTCTGCCCCTCAAAAGCCAACGGCCGCCCGCATAAAAATTTTTTCGTCAATATTTCTGACGGGCCCTCGCTACGGGCCCCTCAAAAGCCAACGGGCCCACGCGTTTAATAATTGTGGAGCGTGGGGAGAAATTAGAAAAAAAAAATTTTCGTCAATATCTCTAACGGGCCCTCAATAGCCAACGGCCCCCCGCGCTTAATAATTGGTGAGCGGGTGGAGAAACTTGAAAAAAATATATTTGTCAAGATATCTGCCTGTCGGCGGCCCTGGGCCCCACCAGCTGGCCGGGCTCCCCCGCGGTGCGGGGTCTGCGGGGTGTCGGTTACGCCACTGTCTTAGCCTTTTACTGATCAAAAATTGAAAGGAAAGACTGAGTTGGGTAGTGAACGAATTTTGTCTGGACTAGTAACACGCTCACAATATGAGTACTCAAGAATCATCTGGATCAGCAATAGTCCAAGGAGTCGATGGCGTTTGTTGAAGATGCTAACCCTGTCAAAAAAATCTCATCAATCCGTATTGAAAATTATCAAAAATTAATAAGTATCTATGAGAACCTATATGGTCAATAAGTTTCTATAAGAGTTAGGTAAAGTTGCTGTTGAAATTGTTATCAGTTTATATCAGAATTGGCCAGCAAAACGAGTCAAGCCATATCCATTTGTAAATCCAAACATTTACTTATACCACATTAATGGGAATTTATAAGCACAGTATCTAATGTAATTCGTGCGGTTTTCCATGATTAAAAGACAAGTGTTTCTTTAAGAAAAGAGCTGCATTAGGTTAGAACAGTTTTGATTTGCAATTGAAGATTACAAATTACAATGTTTGAATAGGGATTTATGAGATCAGTTTCTATGAGTATTAATGTTTTTTTTTTCAGTAATATATTAAATGTGTTTTCATTTGTTTGAATGGGTAAAAAGAAAGGTTAGTTTTCAATTGCAATTACAAATACAAGTTTTTGTAATTGCATATATGCGGTCAATTTCTAAAAGTATTTATGCTGTTTTCCGAATATAATTGTGATGAGGTTTAATCAGTAACAAATTGTTCACTATTTGTTATGATATGGTCGGAAATTCCAAGTACACATTTAGTATTCCTTCAAGAGGATTGATGAGAGCAGTTTCTACGAGTATCTATTTGTTGTTCCTATAGTAAATTATATAAGTCTTTATCAGTACAGATTCGGATCTAATTTAAATATGAAAATTATATCAGAATAAAGCAACCAAATATTTTAAACAGTATCTATTTGTAAATCCAAACATTTACTTATACTATCTCAATGAGAATTTATGAGAACAGTATCTAATGTAAAACGTGCGGCTTTCCGTGGTTAAATGGCAAGAGTTTCTATAAGAAACGAGTTGCATTAGGTTAGAACAGTTTTGATTTGTAATTGAAGATTCAAAATTATAATGTTTGAATAGGGATTTATGAGATCAGTTTCTATGAGTATTAATGTGTTTTCTTCAGTAATATATTAAATGTGTTTTCATTTGTTTGAATGGGTAAAAAGAAAGGTCAGTTTTCAACTGCAATTACAAATACAAGTTTAATCACTTCGAATGGGGTTATATGCGATCAATTTCTAAAAGTATTTATGCTGTTTTCCGGATATAATTGTGATGAGGTTTAATCAGTAACAAATTGTTCACTACATGTTATGATATGGTCGGAAATTCCAAGTACACATTTGGTATTCCTTCAAGAGGATTGATGAGAGCAGTTTCTACGAGTATCTATTTGTTGTTCCAATAGAAAATTTGTCTTTATCAGTATGCATTCGGATCTACTTTAAATACAAAAATTATATCAGAATGAAACAACCAAATATTTTAAACAGTATCCACTTGTAAATCCAAACATTTAAAGATATATTTTAATGAGAACCAATCAGAACAGTATCTAATGTAACGCGTGCGGCTTTCTGTGGCTAAATTTTAAGAGTATTTTTAATAAATAGCTTTAACGGATTTGAACAGTTTTAATTTGCAATTCCAGATGAATAGTTTTAATTGTTAAATAGGGATCTGTGAGATCAGTGTCTTTGTGTAATGTTTTTTTTTTAATAAAAACACATTTTATTGAAAAAAAAACATTACACTGACCTCATAGATCCTTAACAATTAAAACTATTTATCTGGAATTGCAAATGAAAACTGTTCGAATCCCTTAAAGCTTATTTATTGCAAATAATTTTAAAATTTAGCCACGGAAAACCGCACACGTTATATTATAGATACTGTTCTGATGGATTCTCATTATAATATTATCTTTAAATGTTTGGATTTACAGGTGGACACTGTTTAAAATATTTGAGGTTTCATTCTGATATGATTAGGAATACTAAATATGTACCTGGAATTTCCGACCATATCGTAACGTGTGGTAAACAATTTGTTACTGATCAAACCTCATCACAATTATATTCGAAATACTGATCGCATATAACCCCATTCGAAGTGATTAAACTTGTACCTATTTGTAATTGCAGTTGAAAACTGACCTTTCTTTTTACCCATTCAAACAAATGAAAACACATTTAATATACTTATTACTGAAAAAAATAACATTAATACTCATAGAAACTCATCTCATAAATCCCTATTCAAACATCATAATTTGTAATCTTCAATTGCAAATCAAAAGCGTGTCGCCCGGGTTGGCTCCGGCGGGTTATATCGCCTGTAGTCCCCCCTCAAGAAACATGTAATTAGGTTTGTAACCTGTTTGTTTCTTCTTCTAAATAAATAAATAAATAAATAAAAACTGTTCTCGTTTCTTATAGAAACTCTTGCCATTTAACCACGCAAAGCCGCACGTTTTACATTAGATACTGTCCTCATAAATTCTCATTGAGATAGTATAAGTAAATGTCTGGATTTACAAATAGATACTGTTTAAAATATTTGGTTGCTTTATTCTGATATAATTTTCATATTTAAATTAGATCCGAATGCATACTGATAAAGACTTATATAATTTACTATTGGCACAACAAATACATACTCGTAGAAACTGCTATCAACAATCTTTTCGAAGTAATACTAAATATGTACCTGGAATTTCTGACCATATCGTAACATGTAGTGAACAATTTGTTACTGATCAAACCTCATCACAATTATATTCGGAAAACAGCATAAATACTGTTAGAAATTGATCGCGTATAACCCCATTCGAAGTGATTAAATTTGTATTTGTAATTTCAGTTGAAAACTGACCTTTCTTTTTACCCGTTCAAACATATGAAAACACATTTAATATATTACTGAAAAAAAAAACATTAATACTCATATAAACTGATCTCGTAAATCCCTGTTCAAACATTATAATTTGTAATCTTCAACTGCAAATCAAAACTGTTCTAACCTAATGCAGCTCGTTTCTTATAGAAACACTTGCCATTTAACCACGGAAAGACGTACGTTTTACATTAGATACTGTTCTCATAAATTCTCATTGAGATAGTATAAATAAATAGACTTATATAATTTACTAGAGGAACAACAAATAGATACTCGTAGAAACTGCTCTCATCAATCCTTTTGAAGGAATACTAAATGTGTACTTGGAATTTCCGACCATATCATAACAAGTAGTGAACAATTTGATACTGATTAAACCTCATCACAATTATATTCGGAAAACAGCATAAATACCTTTAGAAATTAATCGCATATAACCCCATTCAAAGTGATTAAACTTGTATTTGTAATTGCAGTTGAAAACTGACCTTTCTTTTTACCCATTCAAACAAATGAAAACACATTTAATATATTACTGAAAAAAAACATTAATACTCATAGAAACTGATCTCATAAATCCCTATTCAAACATTATAATTAGTAATCTTCAATTGCAAGTCAAAACTGTCCTAACCTAATGCAGCTCGTTTCTTATAGAAACACTTGCCATTTAACCACGGAAAGCCGCACGTTTTACCTTAGATACTGTTCTCATAAATTCTCATTGATGTGGTATAAGTAAATGTTTGCTGCTCCATTCTGGTAGAAACTGATAGAAATTTCAGCAGTAGCTTTACTCCAGGCTCCAGTAGAGGGAGCTGTATACGTGTCGCTAATTGATATCTACTCTAATGTGACCTAAGGAACTGACGTGTGTTTGTTAAATTAAAAGTAAAGCAGTCTCTTTCACTGCCAACTCATTCATTACTTCTAGGCTAGAACGAGAACACCCGAGGAAATAAGGACTTTGCAGTATTTTGTGTTTACCACAATATTAGTATTTCTATTTGAAATATGCAATTTAAACTGTACATTTGTCGGCATGCATATCCAAATTAATACTAATAAAAAAGCAAAATGGAAGTTTACAATAAAAATACATCTGTAAAATATACAATTGAAACTGTACATTTGTTGACATGTATATCCACATTGATACTAATAAAAAGACAATGTTGAAATTTACAATAAAAACATGTTCATAAATGGTGTGTTATATACGATAGATACTGGAGAAAGGACGGACTGGACTCTTATGATATTACTTATAGAAAAGTTTAGAATCTCCTTAAAGTTGTATCTGTAATTCCATATGTTTACAGATATAAGGGCAAGGGTGCATTTGCAGACACTAAACTGTAGATTTGTTGATGTATATTTCATATAAGTACTCGTGAAAGGGCAACATGATAATTCCAAATAGCTCATTCGGAATTACTGTTTCATAACCGATTTAAAACTTAATAAAACAGATAAAATCCTGTCTGTATAATAATAATATAACTTATAGGAACGATAAAACCGCATCACTTTTTTTTTATAAGTTTCTATGTGGAATTTTTGGCAGGGAAGCTAAGAGTTCATAACCTGAAAAATGAATCTGAATTGTGCATCCAAGCATTTCGAAAATAATTGTTTTCGTATTAGTTTGAAACACACACTACTAAATGAAACTCCGGAAATAGATTCAGAAATTTGCATTATGATGCAGTTTCCAACTTTATTACTTCCTAGAACAAGTATTGGGTTGATAAGTTGTTCAAATAATTGTCGTAGCAAACGGTTTAAGAGGGTGCAAGCCAAAATGATTTAAAAAAACCGCTGCCCAAGGAATGACTACTTCCACATCCAGATTCTCTATCCAAGTCACTCACAGCGAAAAAACTGTGTGTGTGGAAATAATTGTTTATCGAACTTTAATAATATAATATTTGAAATCCTCTACCCCAAAAACCCGTAAAACGATACCCCACATCGGTAGTAGAGTGGGGGTGGTGATAGGGGGTGGTAGTGGGAGTGGATGAAGTAAAAAAATATTTTGGGGTTTCTGGTTCTTGTACATACACTAAACCACAATTTTTCTTAATCCCCTTTAGTAAGGGGGTGGAGGTTGGTAATGGGGGTGGCTATTTCCAAAAATTTTGAGACCTTAGCTTCTCTTGTACACACTAAATACCAATTTTATGGACTCTTACCTGCTTGATTTACCCATTTACCCCAAATTTACCCAAATTTACCCCAATTTACCCCCCAACCCTTCGACGGAACAAGATGAAAATATAATCTAGTTCTAGATCTCGTTAAAGTACATATGTGTACCAAATTTCAAGTCAATATCTTAAACGGTTTCAGAGTAAACGTGCGCACAAAAAAAAAGTTACAGACAGACAGACCCACAGACGGACAGACAGAAATTTTTTTTCGCCAAACTTAAAATCTCGACGTTTTATGACATGTTAAGCCCTATTTGAACAATAAAAATTTAAAAATTTTTTTTTGTCGTTACTATACTTCCACTGGACGTGGAAGTAATAAATCGACAGATGATTATTATTGGAGACATTTTGACAAATTCAAACAACAGCACTAGCTGGAGCAAATAGAATCTCAAACATTTGCAGAATAAGTTGAAGATTCTTCAATAAATAGGTATGTACGTAACCGTAAAAAAACCGCTGCCCAAGGAATCACTACTTCCACATCCAGATTTTCTATCCAAGTCACTCATAACGAGAAATTTTGTATGTGGAAATAATTGTTTATGAAACTTTAATAATATAATATTTGAAATCCTCTACCCCAAAAACACATAAAACGATACCCCACATCGGTAGTGGGGTGGGGGTGGTGTTAGGAGGTGGTAGTGGGGGTGGATAAAAAAAATATTTTGAGGTTTCTGGTTCTTGTACACACACTAAATCACAATTTTTTTTTTCATCCCCTTTAATAATGGGGTGGGGGTGACTAATGCCAAAATTTTTTTGAGACCTTAGCTTCTCTTGTACTAATATACTAAATACCAATTTTATGAACTCTTACCTGCTTGATTTACCTATTTACCCCAAATTTACCCCAATTTACCCTCCAACCCTTCGACCGAACAAAATGAAAATATAATCTAGTTCTAGATCTCGTTAAAGTACATATGTGTACCAAATTTCAAGTCAATATCTCTAACGGTTCCAGAGTAAACGTGCGCACAAAAAAAGTTACAGATCGGCAGACAGACCGATAGACAGACAGAAAATTTTTTTTCGCTCAAACTTAAAATCTCGACGGTTCATGACATTCTAAGCCTATCTGAACAATAAAATTTTTTTAAAATTTTTTTGTCGTTACTATACTTCCACTGGATGTGAAAGTAATAAATACCATTCGCTATTTCACAACTTTATATTTATTAGATATAGTCTTCGCCGGTTTATTGAAGTTTAAATAATTGTTGATTATTCTATACAGGATACTATTCGCAAATTATATTAAACAATCTGTAAGATATAAAAGTTTTAAAATAAACAATAAAAAAATAAGTTTTGAAAATTGCATGTGAAAAACAAATAAAAAAACCGCTGCCCAAGGAATCACTACTTCCACATCCAGATTTTTTATCCAAGTCACTCACAACGAAAAAATTTTTGTATGTGGAAATAATTGTTTATGGAACTTTAATAATATAATATTTGAAATCCTCTACCCCAATAACCCATAAAACGATAACCCACATCGGTAGCGGGGTGGGGGTGGTGATAGGGGGTGGTAGTGGGGGTGGATGAAGCAAAAAAACATTTTGCGGTTTCTGGTTCTTGTACACACACTAAATCACAATTTTTTTTCATCCCCTTTAATAATGGGGGTGGTAATGGGAGTGGCTAATGCAAATTTTTTTTTGAGACCTTAGCTTCTCTTATATATACTAAATACCAATTTTATGGACTCTTACCTGCTTGATTTACCTATTTTCCCCAAATTTATCCCAATTTACCCCCCAACCCTTCGACGGAACAAGATGAAAATATAATCTAGTTCTAGATCTCGTTAAAGTACATGTGTGTACCAAATTTCAAGTCAATATCTCAAACCGTTCCGGAGCAAACGTGCGCACAAAAAAAGTTACAGGCAGACCGGCAGACAGACAGAAATTTTTTTTTCGCTCAAACTTAAAATCTCGACGTTTCGTGACATTCTAAGCCTATTTGAACAATAAAAAATTTTAAAAATTTTTTTGTCGTTACTATACTTCCACTGGATGTGGAAGTAAGACATAAAAAGTTACAAACGATTGAAAATTAACTTTTTATAATAATAAATCTTGCTAAGTACATTTTCTAAGTATTTCTTTTATTTTCGCATTCACAAATAATATAATATTATAAACCCGAGAAAGTTACACCTTAAAAGTATTGAAAATGGGACAATTTTTAAAATAACATTAGAGAATTGTTGCATTTCGCTATACTAATACATGATAATACCGCCAAAATCTGACGTAGAGTGAAATTACTTAGAAAAGATAACATCGTCATAGAATGCGCGGAGACCGATATCGTTTTACCGCGTACTCGTTACCTAGGTCCTATTTTTACAGCTGCATGGACGTCGCACTTATTTAAATTAAAAGTGAATGGCACTGCACTGTTAATATGCCAACTATTATACGCGATGCGCGAAGCCGTGACGTATGTTATCTTTTCTAAGTAATTTCACTCTAACACCATGTCTATTTACAGCTTTAGACTCACTTGAGATTTCCTGTAAAAGGGAAGCGCCTATTATTATATATACATGTACATATTGACGTATAGGCCAGTCCAACACGCTGTCACTTTGCTTTGTTTGTACTACAGCAACCATCTTTTTTTATGGTGGGGTCCCACTAAACAATGCATTATTACTTTAATAGAACCTCAATATTACAAAGTTACATGTAATGTTATGTAAAACAGATCATGAACAGTGTCGTAATGTTGCTACAAAGTAATTTGTCATACTATTAAATGTTACTCTGTTACATTGTTAAAAAGGTAACATTGTGAAAATATTACTTAATGTTCATAACATATTGACGTAATAATTTATCAATATAACTTGCCACATTACATACTTATTTAACGTGTTACATTACATACTTATTTGTATCTCACCATGAATATCATTGCTGCAATGTATGCTTAATATTCGAATCAAGCGCGGATCTAGAAATTTCAATAATTTTTTTCTCGTCTGTGGCGCATGGGACCCATACGAAATATGGGAAATAACATCTCGAGAAGCACTTCTCTAACGACCCCTAAAAAATTTTGAAAAAGCAGTTTGCGAAAATTATTTTCAAAATTCGGTTACCCCCCCAGGTCTAGACACTCCTGTTTAAAATAATTTTTTTTTGTTATATGAATTTTACTTTTCACAAAAATACATCAATACGTTTCATTACTAACTGAGATACAACGAATTGAAATTTTGTGATTTGTTAAATTGTAAATCACAAAATTTCAATTCGTTGTATTTCAGTTAGTAATGAAAATATTTTCATAAACTTCAAAACATATTGTTGTATTTTTATGAAAAGTAAAATGCATATGACAAAAAAAAATTAAACAGGAGTCCCTAGACCTCGCCCCCCCCCAGGTTACCCCCCCGGTAACCGAATTTTGAAAAAAAAATCCACAAACTGCTTTTTCAAAATTTTTTAGGGGTCATTACAGAAGTGCTTCTCGATATGTTATTTCCCATATTTCGTATGGGTCCCATGCGCCACAGACGAGAAAAAAATTATTGAAATTTCTAGATCCGCACTTGATTCGAATACTAGTAAGGCAATGTAGTATCAAGATAAATGTAAATATTAAGGTAACATTAATTTAGTTCTGAATTAATATTGCCCCAAAGTAACAATAACCTTGGTTGAATACTATAGTTGTCCCAGTGCCAGATAGTATTAGAGGATTACGGACAGAAATATTGTGTCAAATTATGTGTTCCTACTCATAGGAAATTGTAAGATGTACTGTACAAATTAGTGGGGGACACATTATTCGACAGGCACCTGTCCATAATCCTTCAGCACTAACTTGCATCAGTTGAGGCATCTATAGTATGTAATAAATAATCACCTAAACTTAAAATAAAAAGAAAACATTTAATTAAAAATATATTTTGTTAAAAATATACATAAAAATATACAATGCATAAAAATAAATAAAAATAAAAATGCAAATTCCCAACAACAAAAAAACTATACTATGTAAAAAAAATCCATATTATTCATTGCCTCTCTCGCTGTTTCCTTTGTTTGGCGAAGCGCTGCCATTCAGCTACCACATCTTCGAATTGTTTTGCTGTGGTGGCTGCGAAGGTAATTTTGACAGCCTCTGTTAAAAAATGGAATATATTAATATCTGATCGAGAATACAGTATAGAAGTATCATAGTTACTGACATAACATAGTTAATCATTATCTTTATTATGGTACAAAAACACGAGACCATAGGTCGAGTGTCTTTCAGTTATCGAGTTATATTATCAAAATGGCAACCAAGCTTAAGTGCAAATAAAAATGTAGGCTATTCAAAATAGAAACCTCGAATGGTGTTTGGTAATTTGTTAGTTTTTATATCCATTAGCAGAGAAAAACATTGGCTGACGTGTACGTTGCTGATTTTCAGAAATATTCTCAATTTACTCCAAAAAATGTCAAAGTAAGACAATCAGTCGGGAATTTTGCCCTGCAAAATGTGGAGTATTAATGATTTTGACATATGTTGTTTAAGTCGAGGCCATGATAAAAAACACAAGTTTTCAACCTTGGGGGTGGGGAGGAGGCGCGAACCGCCATCTTGAATTAAAGGTGCAAAAAATTGTTTTTCAAAATAATTCGGCAACGCTCAATCCTACGAGAAAAATGCTGAAGACAAAGTTGAAGAGGACAAAATTTCCTACATTTTTTGTATATACATTTTTATTGTAAGTCTAATGTTTAAAGAGATACAGCGTCAGACAAATGGGTTTAAGAAAATTTTTTTTTTATTATATAATGCATGTTCACAACAACAAATTTTATATTATTATAATAAAGATATATTATAATAATACTTGTATTGAAACTAAAAAAAATATTAAATTGACGGAATAGTATTACAGTGGCTTACATCATTTCTCGAAAATAGGAAACAAAAGTTATTAAATTTAATGACAGGTATTCAGAAGAATTGGCAATAAAAATGGAATACCTCAAGAGTCGGCACTTGCTCTTATACTCTTTTTATAATTTCTAGATAATCCAACATTTTTTAAAGAAATTTCAAATTATAAAATTTTATGTCCTGACTATTGGCTACAAAATTTTAAATCCCTTACAAAATCCTTACACACATTTAATCCTTACAATTGCTTAGAAACATTCAATATACCAAAAGTGTAAGTAATTATTATCAAATCAAAAACACTGCTCTCTAAGCCTGTACGTATTAAAGGCAGGACCGTCCGCGCAACAAAGGAGTTCGAGCATTTTTTGAAAAAAAAAAAATCAAACATTTTTCCACCGCTGTATCTTCTTACGTATTAGACTTACAATAAAAATGTATATACAAAAAATGTAGGAAATTTTGTCCTATTCAACTTTGTCTTGAACATTCTTCTCGTAGGATCGAGCGTTGCCGAATTATTTTGAAAAAACATGTTTCACTTTTCAATTATTAATAAGAAACGTCAGCCAATGAGAAATCAGCATTGTAGATTTCAGTCATTATTTTTTTTATGTTCTTTACAAACAAACAAAGCTTCCTGCAAAGTGGCTGAAATAATAAAATAATATAGAAGCGTTTTTTTTTTCGCATTTTTGAAAATTCACCCTCTTTAAACTCAGCAGTACGGGTAACTGAAGTTTGTTTTATTGTTTCTTACCGCTTTGCGAAACTTTTGATATATGGTACAGCGCCAATAAAATCACTTAATTTTTAGTATATCATAAATTAATAAAAAAAATTAAATTACAAGAAAACGCAGACACATAGATTTCAGACGACTGCATTTATATCAATGTCATATTGACACTGACAGGCAACATTTAAAACAAATTACTGACACAATAAAATTATATAGGAGCGTTTGTTTTTTTTGCACTTTTAAATAACTGTTAATTAAAAAATCAGCAATGCCGTAATGACTGAAATGGTTTTTCCGGCTTGTTATTATGAGATCTTTACACTTTTCGACTTCAGTCACATGATAAAATCATATAAAAAATTCTGCCACCAACTCCCTAGCTATTACGTTGGTCGAGCAGCCAACTTAAAACAGGGACAATTGATCGGTGGCCTAATATCAAATTTTTATTTTTTTTTATCCCCGTGATTAGGACCACATATGCAACGGATCTGGGGATAAACCCCCTAGCCTCCGACGAGTAAAGCAATAAATAACTGACCTAAAATAAGCAGGTTGAAACAAGAATAATATTTTAATGTTATATGTTTATCAATAAAATGCAATTAGTGTGCTTCGACAAATAAAAGGCGAGTTTATAAAAAAAGTCCCAGTCCTAACTTAGCCTGTCTTAGTCTTAATTTTTCCCTAAAATATATCTGATGTTTTAAGACGGGTTTATAAAAACTGGCCTTTGTCTTAAGTTGATCGTAAAATAGATACGTGAACTTTTCATGCCAATTGGAATTGATTTCTGATCTATTCAGTGGTATTAGCCCCTAGGAAAAATTAATCTAAAAATTTTAGGTTAAGTTAGGACAAGACAGGATTGCGACTTTTATAAACGGCATACGGGTAACCTGTACATTTAACTTTTTAGGGAAAAAATTAAGACTAAGATAGGCTAAGTTAGGACTGGGACTTTTTTTATAAAAGGCGAGTTTATAAAAAAAGTCCCAGTCCTAACTTAGCCTGTCTTAGTCTTAATTTTTCCCTAAAATATATCTGATGTTTTAAGACGGGTTTATAAAAACTGGCCTTTGTCTTAAGTTGATCGTAAAATAGATACGCGAACTTTTCATGCCAATTGGAATTGATTTCTGATCTATTCAGTGGTATTAGCCCCTAGGAAAAATTAATCTAAAAATTTTAGGTTAAGTTAGGACAAGACAGAATTGCGACTTTTATAAACGGCATACGGGTAACCTGTACATTTAACTTTTTAGGGAAAAAATTAAGACTAAGATAGGCTAAGTTAGGACTGGGACTTTTTTTATAAACTCGCCTAAACTCACCTTAACACAGGGTAAGGTAACTAAATAAATAAAATTTAAAGTTTATTTTTATTTTGTTGCTAAAAGTTTCCAAGAATTTCTACATTACTGTAATTATCTACTCACCTTATTCTCGCTTTATCACCCATTTCTGAAATTAAAGGCATTAAGGCGCAACACGCTTACTCACAAAATATCGAAGGTTTTAAGGTTATGTAGAAACGACGCGTTCTGTGAATAGGCGAGTTTTCATAGAAGTTCATGGTAGTTACATAGAATAAACGTTGCAAATAATGTTAATGTATGATCAAATGCATATTATTCATAATGTATGAGATTCATTCGTAACACATTTACAGTTATATATGTGAAATATTTTCGTGTAATATTACAAGTTACATTCTTGTAATATAATATGCTTATTTTAATGGCAATATTAAAGATACATTGATTATAATATGTGACATACATTTGTTAAATATAATTTTTTATATTACGGAAATATTTTCGAGCTAATATTAACTAAATGTTTCTTCAATATTTTGCAATTTAACATTTCTCAGCTATACCAAAGTTAGGTTATTTTAATATAAATATCATATTAGGCAATCCAAAATTATTTTTCAATATGGCGCTGAGGGCAAACATGGGGTTTATTTTAATTAACTCGCGGAAACGTAGCCAAGGCAACCGAAAAAAAACTCATTTAACGAATGAAAATAAAGGATTGCCGGATATTTGCCCTCAGCGCCATGTTGGAAGTCACGTGGTTTGGATTGCCTAATTGCAAGAAAACATTTAATATGTTACTTCAGTTTAATATTGCGTAATATTACGGATATATGTTTTGTTTAGTGGGGTAGGGTCTTGGCCGGCCTAAAGGGAACCTTACACGTTCAGTAATAATATCATTCCAGAAGTTCGTTACAGAAACATCATTCCTAAAAATTTTCCCGTCATTCCCTGTCATTATTTTCACACCTTAGCATATCTAGCTATAATTATTGAATTAAGTATGATTGAAAAAACGCGAAAATTCAGGTAATGAGATTACTGAACGTGTATGGTGCCCTTTAGGTCTGTCGAAAACCCTAACTTACCCACAAAAGATGGCTGTTGTAGTACAAACAAAGCAAAGTGACAGCGTGTTGGACTGGCCTATTAGGCAATCCAACAACCTGTCAAATTATTTTGGCAATATGGCGTCGTGGGCAAACACTGGGTTTATTTTAATTAACTGACGGAAACGTAGCCAAGGCAACCGAAAAACAAACTCTTTAACAACCCAAAGAGCACAAGTACATCCAATGGACGTAAAATGACTATATTTGGACATAATGTACGTACAGTCGATGCCCGATTTTGTTCCAATTTTGATACAATAGACGTCCAATGGACGTCCCGGTGTCACAACTTTGGGCGAATATTGGACGTATGTACGTACTTGTACATCCACTGGATGTCCATGTATATGGATCCTAAGAGACACGATAATTGCTTACAACTATCGATTTTTAACTGTTAGTTATCGTCAGAATCATCAGTGCAGCGCATATTGCATGTAAGATTGTCTCAAGGTATCACATCGGAGAATTTATGTTAGATTGCCAATACGAATTATTAAGTGAATTCTCATAGACCAGTAGTAGAACCAAGTTGGCGACTTATCCCGTATAACCACTCGATAAAGATATTTTTTTTCGATAAAGATAGATAAAGATGCTATATATATTTGTCGTTATCGGTCGTGTATTTATAGCACCTATGCCGAGTCTATATTCTAAACTTTACCGATAAAACATTTATTGCTACTGTGCAGCATATATACCTAGCTACATTTAAATTTAAACTATACCGCATATCTATCTCAACTGTACGTGATATCTTTATTCTAACTGTACCTTAACAACCGACACTTAAACTTAAACCTCATTTCTCATGCTCTTCACTTCTATTATGTATTTTAAAACGCCGGGCGATTTATAAACAAAAAACGATGGCCACAAAACTTAAAGAATCCGTTATGCCCAACAGATGATCCTGGCGGAGTTACATCATGTTGACAGTTGATGGCAATAACAACCTTATTTGAATCTGTAATATGGGTTCTCTTGTTTTCTGTTAAATTATAAAAGAAATAGCACAACATATATAAGGCATAATATTCATTATCTACCTACAATATTTTTACATACCTTTGAGCCGTAAGCCCTATATTAGTTGTGCAGAGACTAGCTGTTATGCTCTTATTTCTATTAGTACTTATGTGCAATACCTGACTAATTTATTACACCTTTATGACGACGAAATTATCGAAGGTTTTGTTTCGGCATTATGTCGCATATATGAAATTTACATGAACAATTTACATCTCATAAATTCAGTACCTACCTACAGAAGTTCGCTATTATACTCGATTCTGAATCATATATAAGTATAACCGCGTATTTGTAACTATTTTGTATAAATAAATAGGTACTGTTTTTAACATTTTGTATGGAGGAAATAGCACAGTGGAAACGTACCCGACTGCCACTCTAAAGGTCCACGGTTCGAATCCTGCTGCCGGACAAGAGGTAAGTTGTGTTTATTAAATATTGTGAATAGTGTGTTATATGTGTATTTATATAATCCCATCGTCAGCGCGTAGGTACGTGTAAAATAGAAAAAAAAAATGAGATATTGAATAATACAGTAATTTTGGCCTATATTAATCTATACAGTTACATTACAGATTTGATATAGATTTTGTACTTATGCTGTATCTGTAGGGTAAAGAAATTCTATACTGGGATCTGTACAGTAGAGATATTATTTCTCTATCAACTCTCTGACGATACGATGCGGATTGCCTGTATCGAATCAAGATATGCATATAGTTGCTGTAAAGGGTCTTTACTGTTTGGTTATACGGGATAACCAAATTTATCTACCAAAATCTATTGCAAACTTGGAAAGGCTTCGAAATGAGTCAAATAAAAATAAATACGAATTCTAGATAAACGTGACTTATAACAGTTTATTGCCTTCTCTGTGTAGCGACATTATTACATAATTGGCATTTGATGCCATCTCTTACAAAAATCGGACATCGAAAATGTACTAAGCCGGAGAAGGATGGATGTACAATGGAAGTACATTGATGTACATCCCTGAGACGGCAGAAAATGTACGTACATTGAAAGTCCATTTGTAATGGTCAAATGTCGAACTTTTATGGACGTACAGAGGACGTACCAAAATTTACTAAGCTGTAGAAGGATGAAAAATGGATGTACAGAGTAGACGTATATGGAGGAAAATGTACGTAAAATGAGAGTCCTTTTTTAATGGTAAAATGTAGAACTTTTGTGGACGTCCACTGGACGTACCAAAATGTGCTAAACTATAGAAGGATATAAAATGGATGTCATCTGGAAGTACGTTGATGTACATCCCTTATATGGCGGAAAATGTACGTACAGTGAAAGTTCATTTGTAATGGTCAAATGTCGTACTTTTCTGAATGTACAGTGGACGTACCAAAATGTACTAAGCCGTAGAAGGATGAAAAATTGATGTACAGTAGACGTACATTGATGTGCATCCCTTATATGGAGGAAAATGTACGTACAATGGGAATCCATTTCTAATGGTAAAATGTAGAACTTTTGTGGACGTCCACTGGACGTACCAAAATATGCTAAACTAGAGAAGGATACAAAATGGACGTACACTGGAAGTATGTTGATGTACATCCCTTAGATGGTAGAAAATGTACGTACAATGAGAGTCCATTTGTCATGGTCAAATGTCGAACTTTTATGGACGTACAGAGGACGTACCAAAATTTACTAAGCTGTAGAAGGATGAAAAATGGATGTACAGTAGACGTATGGAGGAAAATGTACGTACAATATGAGTCCATTTCTAATGGTAAAATGTAGAACTTTTGTGGACGTCCACTGGGCGTACCAAAATGTGCTAAACTATAGAAGGATATAAAATGGACGTACACTGGAAGTACGTTGATGTACATTCCCTATATGGCGGAAAATGTACGTACAGTGAAAGTTCATTTGTAATGGTCAAATGTCGTACTTTTGTGGACGTCCATTGGACGTACCAAAATATGCTAAACTATAGAAGGATACAAAATGGACGTACACTGGAAGTACGTTGATGTACATCTCTAAGATGGCAGAAAATGTACGTACAATGAGAGTCCATTTGTACTGGTCAAATTTCGAACTTTTATGGACGTACAGAGGACGTACCAAAATTTACTAAGCTATAGAAGGATGAAAAATGGATGTACAGTAGACGTACATTGATGTGCATCCCTTATATGGAGGAAAATGCACGTACAATGGGAGTCCATTTCTAATGGTAAAATGTAGAACTTTTGTGGACGTCCACTGGATGTACCAAAACGCACTAAACTATAGAAGGATATAAAATGGACGTACACTGGAAGTACGTTGAAGTACATCCCTTATATGGCGGAAAATGTACGTACAGTGAAAGTTCATTTGTAATGGTCAAATGTCGTACTTTTGTGGATGTACAGTGGACGTATCAAAATGTACTAAGCCGTAGAAGGATGAAAAATGGATGTACAGTGGACGTACATTGATATACATGATGTATATCAAAGATGTACTAAGTACATCTTTTATAGATAGGATTTGTGATGTCCACTGTACACCCAAAATAGGTTCATGGACGTAAGGATGTATTTTGAATATTAAACGGACGTCCAATGGATGTAGTTAGTGTGCTATGTGGGAAACGTTTAACGAATAATGAAAACAAACGTTTGCCGGATGTTTGGCCACGACGCCATGTTAAAAGTAACTTGGTTTGGATTGCGTAATTGATAAGTGGATTCACTTCAGATCAGATTAACAGATAAATCATCAAAGAAGTTATAAAACTTTTAAAATCGCCAAGTAAATTGTTGGCAAGATTTTTAGGGTATAAGGTTGCCTCGTAATTCATAATCCCCATCAAAAAATGTAATTGGCCAATGAGCAGTTGGTGCGAAATCACACCAGATGCAAAGCCTGATTCAAAATATTATAAGGGTATAATGTCAATAAGCAAAGAACTCGTAACTGGAACGAGGTCGCAACGACCCGCTTGAGGTAGGGGTTAATTACCTCGTATTTTGAGTCGTCGTTTTGCATGGTGGTAATCAGGATAAGTTGTAGAATATAACACTACAGATCATGGAATACTTCTGGCCATATTTCGGGTCAGTACGGACCGTCCTTCTAGAAAGAGACAACTGCACCGCTACTGCGCGTTCGAAGAACAAGGATAGTCTGACACTTCATCACCGCACTCACGTCTCGCCCACTGAACTCTACTATATAAATGGAAGGTCAATATCCATACCAATTTTTACGCCAAATTGTACCTCGCGCAAGTATGGCGACCTACAGGATGAGCGCAATCGCACTGCAAAATACGTCAGAGCAGGTCTTATTGTTACTGCAACTGTTTAAAACCCGGGACTTTGCCCCGATTCTTGCAACGCAGTACCATACAAGATTGCACCATATCGTCTCAATTAACTTTGTTTATAACAGTCATAAAACATTACACAAAATAATCAATTTATAACAACTTTACACAAACGACAGAATAAACAAAGAATAAAATGGTGACACCGACTCTGGAAATTGCATCTAATCCAAGACTTACGCTACAGAATCTATGGAAAAGAAATAAAACACAGAATTGCGTCAGCCTGGCTTCGGCGCATAACTCCCGTAGACAGCCGTTTGGTTCAAGCACAGACATTAATTTCTCTACTCTGCGTCGACGCATGGCTTATAGTTTTTGAATCCGTTACCACTTAATCTGTGCCGTAATTGCCGTATTTTATTCACGCGCATATACCTATGCTGGCCTTCCATTTATATAGTAGAGTTCAGTGGTCTCGCCAAATGCCAAAAAGCTGAATATGAAAGAACCTTTAGCTAAATTCACACCTGGGAGTGCCCACTCTGCATTTTTAACGCAGCATGTAAAATGCATGCGTGTCCTATTCACACTTATGGGTTTTTACACGTGCGTTAAGAATGCAGCCTGCTTCTAATTTTCCCATAGAGAAGCGTGCAGTTTAGCGAAATTCCCTAGAAGTGCGATTGATATGGGTACAGTACCTACAAAATAAATAAATATACTTACCAAATCTAAAATTGTGTTGTTATTTTTATATTATTAGGTATATTATATATTATTAGCTGTATTACAATTAGCTTTTGGCGCTCTACCAGTCGAACTGCCACACAACAAACTAAAAAGGCTTAAAAATATAGTACCAACTGTTTTATAGTACGTGCTTCTGTTCACTATTTCTATAAAAACCCACAAGTGTGAGAGATAGTGCAATTTAAAAGCAATGCGTTAAAACTGCATGTGCCTGTTTAAAATTGCATGCCTGAAAAATGCAGAGTGAGCACCCTCAGGTGTGAATTTAACTTTATACTCTACAAATCTTAAATCTTGGTTTTTTGTTGGTACCATTTAAATCAAGGTTTAAATCAAGATTTGCTTAATAACTCACGATCCCCACCAGAAAATGTCATTAGCCAATGAATAGCAGGTGTGAAATCACACCAGATGCAGGGCCTATTCAAAATATTGTAAGAATTTGTGTAATGTTAATTAAGCGAAGAACTCGTAACTGGATAGGGCTCGCAATGAGCCGCTTTTGAGGTCAGGGGTAATAATCCTCACAATTTGAGCCACTATTCTACATGGTGGTTAATCAGGATAAGTTGCAGAACAGTGACTGCTCGTGATATTGTGTGCAGAGGAGGCTTGATATTTAAAAGACAATTAACTTTCAATATGATTACAATAGACTAGAGTGACCAGATTTTTGTGCTGGACACTTCTGCTGGGAAAGAAATTGATGAGCGGGAAGGAGCAGAAATCCGAAAAATCATTTCTAGATCCCGACATTTTTTGATGACCGAGAGGAAAAATTTTTTTGAACACAGATAGTACTCTAAACTGCTGGACTGTCCAGCGAAATTCCGGACGTATGGTCACCCTACAATTGACCATATTTTTCTTAAATTGGTTGCTACTAGTAACTTTAAATTTTTGATATTGGCTATATATTTTCAACTAAAAGCAGCATAGCCAACTATTCACGAAAATCACCTACCAATAGGTGGCGCTGTAAACTGATTTATTATTTATTCCTGAATACGTGTTGTACTACTAGAATGTAGATGTCGTTAACTCCGAGATTTTCGCAAGAATATTAGAAAATGGTGTGAACAAGAAAGTTTCGGCATTTAATCTAGTAGATATTTGTGCTACTATTAAAAACAATAACAATAAAGTTAAACTTCTATTTAACATCAATAGTAAAATGATTCGTTATTCACTCCCGAACATATTATTCTACCAGAATGTAGATGTCGCCCACTCCGAATTGACTAAAAACAGTAAATAACGCATAGCCAACATCAAATTGTGAAATAACTGGTAGCAACCAATTTCACAAAAATATAGTCAATTTGTACATTTCCTCACCACATCTGGATATGCTGCTAGAGGAGGCTCAGCCTCCTCTGACGAGCCGCCACTGTTGCAGAATGTCACACTACAGACCGTATTTCGGGCCAGTACGGACGGTTCCTCTAGAGTGAGATAACTGGGTCGTTACTGTGCATTCGAAGAACAAGGATAGTCTGACTTTTCATCTACGCACTCACGTCTTGCCTAAAAGCTGTATATTAGGGAACTGGGTTTAAATATCTAGGTTGGTATGTTTTAAGTTGGTACTTATTATTTAGTGTTAATGTTGGTAACAAACAGCACAACAGCTGACAGCTGTAAACGTCAATTAACAGGAGTAATCAAATAATTGGGATTTTTTGTAGCAATTTAAAAATACAATTACCAGTAGTTGTGTAATAGGTCTCTCTATTTTTATATTTTGCAAACATCTGTTCTACTATTACCTATTACAAGTAAGTAAACGGAGCACAAGATTAACTATTTTTTTTTAAATTACAGCATGATACTCAAATTTAATAGCTATAATTAATTTGAACGAGAATTTTTTCAAAATTACTGTATCACAAGAAAGTTTCTCATTTATAATGCAGTTAATAATTTATCCCACAATTTGTTTTTTTTTATTCTGGGTCGATTTTTAATTTTTCTACCCGTTGGTCTATCTGGGTTGATTTTAAATAATGTAAGGGATTCAAGTTATTGTTATATAAAGGACACCAGCACTGAAGATTGACTATTTTCAATTTTATTCAGAGTATTTAATTTTGAAATGATTGAGATTCAATTGATTTTTGAGAATTATGATTCTTATGCATTTTTGTATTTTAATAGGTACCTACATACACATATTTACACTTATTGGACCTAAATAAGATATTTTCGTTTCATTATAGTATCTGAAAGGCTCAATTCAATGGCAAATTATATTGTTAAGGCTTATATGCTTTATTTTATATCTTATTTAGGTATTAAACACCTACATTTGAATAAGATAACAGTAAAATCTTGTCTTATGTGATAGTGAACTTTTATCAATTTTCCATTGTTCTGTGATTATATTTAACTTATAGGAAATGAAATTTCTTCTAGTTAAACAGCAAGAATCAGAATTTCTTATTCGCTGCTAGTGAGGTCAGAAAGTTGATTGATGCACGTATTTTGATCTTTACTATATACTTAGGTTGCATATATTTGACATACAGATGAATTGTCTACCAATTAGTGAATTTGCATATCTATAATTTTACAGCAAAATAAAAAGTATAGGTACATTTAAATGAAATCTTGCTATGTAATATTATTATCATTTAATATTTTGCCGATTGTGGCGAGTAAACATTAAAGATCATTTACTTAGGTCATTATAGTCATTATCCTATTAAAGATTAAAATTATGTTATGTGTAATATAAATGAAAACGAAATCCTAAATTACCTACTATAAACATAAAATAAAAATATATATGTTATTTAATAAATACCGAGATAAATAGTCTTTTACAACTTTTTCATGTAATCAAACCTGCATTATACTTATATTATTTAAACAAATCTAAAAAAATATACACTTGGATTTCCATGAAATATAATTGAATTAGGTATCTCCTTGTATACCATCAAATGGTCACTATTTATGGATATATATTGTTTAAAATATTAATAAACAAATAGGTATGCTTTTGAAGGAGAAACATATAAGGTAGAGGCACCAGTAGTTAACACTTTAAGAAAATAAAACTCAAAAAATGCATATATAATTTTTTAAATTGCATCTAAATTCTTACAAATTACGGCATATCACATATACATGGTTAGAGAAATTAAAGAACATATTAATTCTGAGCAGATTACAATAATTTTTTTTAAATAAATATATAATTTCACCATGAAAAATCACCAGTAGTTGACATGCCTAAATATAAAATGTATTAGTAATTGACACATGTTTGTACCGGTAATTGACATATGATTCCCTAGATTTACTTTATTGTTCGTCTTATAATTTTGAAAAATTAACCATCAACTTCAACTTCTACATCAAATACATATTTGAACTGACCTACAGAACCAATTTTATGAGGGAATGGAAGTGTTTTTATTATTACGGAAACATTTATACCTTTACATCCAATACTTTATTAAAATCATACTTTCAACGATTTCCCATTAAAACCATTTTAGAAAAATCAAGTTTTTCTACTATCTGATGAAAATGAATTATACTGATGTCTTGTTCATTTAATCTGAATGAAGTTTTTGTATCACTGCAACATTTCATTGCTACATTTCATTGCTACAATCTCGGCTTCATTATTTTTGTAAAATTTCTTGAATTATTACATTCTTATGCTCCCTTTTTTTCCTGGGAAAGCAGCTAATACATAGTTTCCTTCCGTGGGTATAGTTTTTTGCGTAAGTATATGTTTCTCTCGATCCTCATCTTCAGACTCGTCAATATCTGTTATGTTCGTAATTGTAATGTCATCTATACTGTCGCCAGATTGCTCCCATTCTTCTCCAGTTCCGGAATCTTTTTTCTTCCTTTGTTGACTTTTTTTAAGCTCACTTTTTCTTTTGTCAGCTTTAATCTGTTTTATTTGTTCCAATTAGACTAACTAATCTACTTGAAGATATAGGCACAGCATTCTGCATTTATTTTTAAGCCTACCAAGTTAACTGCATTCAAAACAACAAGGTTTTAGTGTACAAAATAATTTTAGTAAAATACTCACTTTCTTAAGAATCTGGATAAGCAAAAGTAACAATAAATCTATTTGCATATACACACTTCACTAAAAACGCCCACCATGTTATAAATTTGACAGTTGAAGATCTCAATTCTCAGTATGGAAAGTAGATTGTGCGACAAGTCTCTCAGCATGTTTGGAAACATTGAAGGTAATTTGGAAACCCTTATTTTTTGGACATAAAGTTGAAAGTGTCAACTATTGGTGCAGTGTCAACTACTGGTACATTTACCTTATAGCATGAATATCTACTATTAATGAATTAGGACCAAAGTTTTCGAGCTTATAATTTTCTTATTAAAGTCTGCTGTTAATCCTTGTCGTATTCAGAAAACAATTCGTTTTTTACAATAATTTTATGTACCCAGGTACCTAATGGTAATTCTGAATTGCCACTGAATCTTCAAAAATGGCTCATTTACTTTATTTTTGTGTGCACTGTTTAAAATAAAAGTGTATATACCCAAGCCGATTGAACAAAGTTCAAGTTCTATATTAAACATTTGTCCGAAATTTGATCGTCAGTTGATGAACACATTTAACACATAGTTTTGAACCGTTACCGTGGGTAAAAGCATACTTTTGATTAAATCTGGAACATAGCACATGATTTGCCCATTATCTCAGAGACATATCAACAGAATAACAGACAAAACAGAATAACTACTCAGCAAACACACATAATTGGCCCATCATTAATAAACTACCTATATGCCTTCACTTCATCATTGGGAAAGTACTGGCAAGGAGTGCTAAATTATTGAATAAAGTGCAACACTGGCCACCGCTCAGCCGTCACACACTTTGCCAATAATAATAGCGGTATACTGGATTATTAGCATTAACTTATTTTACATGTGCCGTTAATGAAAAGTATGATTATTTTACTATTGCCTCGATATACGGTAACATACTGATGGGATTGCAGATATAGTTCGAGAGGGATAGATGCAGAGAATGACGAATGTATCCACTATTTTAGAAAATTGTATCAACATAGTTTATGCATCTTCGTAGATTTGAAATTTGTTTGCTCATCCAGTTTTACTGTAAACTTATCTAAAATAGTCACAGAAAAAAAGGGCCTAACGCAATATCTAATTTTAATAACGGGTAATAGAATTTAATGTGAATATTTATTTTTTTGCAAAATTTCAAGATCGCAGGGTCATCAACCGTAATCATTAGTAGTTAATACATTGATTTAGTGAGTTAAAATGTGACTTTGGACAAGCATTTAAGAAAATAATGTAAATTTTACTAGATCTACTTTTCGATCGAATGGAAACATGGATACCCCCATCTTGCCCTAAAGGTCTGAAGGAGGTTATAATGATTATAGACAAGTAATTTGTATTCGCTTTACAGGTATTGGCGAAAAAGTGCTTTTATATATATTTAACGTACCAACGATGGTGAAGTAAATCCAAGTATACATTAACAAAAGGGCGTATTAAACACATAGGGCCATCAACTTACCATTACAGGACAGATGATATAATGTTAAACAGTACTTTGTATTCGCTTTTCATTATATATTTAACGTACCAATGATGGTGAAATAAATCCAAGTATACAATAACAAAAGGGCATATTAAACACATAGGGCCATCAACTTACCATTACAGGACAGATGATATAATGTTAAACAGTATTTTGTATTCGCTTTTCAGGTATTGGCAAAAGTTGCCGAGACTTTACCATAGGTTGACCATATGTACAGAATTTCGCCGTATTTTCCGGAATTTTAATGGCATGTACAGCAAAACGTACAGCATTATGTTTTCCTGGAATCATATCATTTTTAATTTGGAAAGTTTGTTTTTCTGAAAAGTGGTATTTTGTTTTGGGATGTATTGAGCTTTGTCATTGTATAATCAGTCAATTAAGGGTGTCTCAGAGTTCCAGGTGAATGTTGAAAGTGTGGAGCTGTGCGTGAATAGGTTTCATATATACAGTTATTGGTAGTTGAGATTGTGCCTTGTATTGTGTAATTTGCTGAATAGGGCAAACCTGTCTTGACTCGAATTCTTGAGACAGAAGGAGAATTGAAGAGCTGATTGAGTTGTGGAGATAGAGATAGGAATGATTTGGTGATTGCGACAGATTTTCAGGAATGTATATAGGGTCACATAGGAATCTGGTTTTAAGGAGGAGTGTACAATGCAATTTAGTCAGAGTACGAATTTCCTTCCATAGAGGCGAATGAAATGTTCTGAGAGATTTCCGTGATGGCCAGTATGAAAATTGCTAGATTCCCTGGTTGAGCTGCATTTGAAATCATTGAAGTATCAACATTGCGGCTCCTGGTTTGGAATCGTTTTCAAAAGAAAAAATTATGATGGACCGTTTACGGATCCTTCATCTCCCGTCCCCTCCTTCCACCTAATGCCATCACTATAAATAACATCATACATGTATATTTCACATTTCACCACACAACGAGTGGCATACAAAAAAAGACCCCACTTCACTCCTCAATCCAAGTGCAAATATCTGGTCACCCTATTTTACCAGTCATAAATCTAATGGCCCATTGCTTTGCCACCTATAGTGTGTTTGCTGGGTGCAGTTACAACCAAACTCAGGCATGTTGTATGCTAGATTAATATTTGCAGATAAGTTTTCGATACATCCGAATAGTGAGGGATTGTTTCAAGAACATCAGTGTTCCTCTTTTTGTACTGTCACATATACTGACATACCTATTTGAATTTCCATCAAATTAGTTTGAAACGTCTTGCTCATCCTTATCTGACCTTATGTAATAAAAGTGATTTCAGTCAAATGTCATAAAAATGGAGTATGTTGTACTTCAAACTATGCTATTTTTTTAGTATGACATGAAAATCAGTAAAAAATATGTATTTTAGTTATTGAAGGTAATGATTAGGACATAATACGGACTTTCATTAAATATTGGGTACTGTCCAAAACATATTTTTATAAATGCTACTTTACGATCTGGGACCTTGAATGTATTACTATTTTAAAGTGGTTGTAGTAGTAGGGTAGAGAACTATAAGTCAAAATAGAACTGGTAATTAGTGAGAGTAATGGAAATACTATTTTTCAGGTAAACATCGAGAGCATAAATGCATGGGATAGGAAAATTTTGTTACATTGAATGAGAACGAGTTAAGCAACTGAACAGAATAATTGCATTTTATTATAATATGCTTTGGTTGCCAAAAAGAAGATTTATACGAAGGTGAGTGTTCATCAAATGCTTTTTTTATGATTTAGAGAAATCAGTGTGGTTTTAACATTATTCAAATGTATTAATTACAAGTTTGTAATGCATAGCGCATATACTCAGGGAGCTGATAATACTTAACTGGGGAATCTGCTGATAAAGATATTTAGTAGGTGCCGTTATTCCTATGAAATAAATTATTGCTTTATTACATAATATGTACACATAATACATACAAAGTTTGGAGTTTTTAAAGATTTGAATATATGTATATTTAATTTTTTTTGAATGATTGAAAGTATACCTAAGAACATTGGTTCAGTTTTTGTATTTATATTGCATAAAGAACATTTTGAAAGACTATAAATGAATACCTACATTTTCTGTCTTTGCAAAATAAGATTATTACATACATTTTAAATGAACGTATCGTCATTATAACCGCGAAGGTACACTAGACTCAAGATTAAATTCTCAATTAAATCAATGCCTACTGGTATGTTTTACGGTTATGTGCTTTAACCGTAAAACATACAAGTATTAGCTGCCGTTCATATTAACGTTAAACTGTTTAATGTTCCTATTAACCCAAACCGTAAGGTAAAGTCGTGGCTATTTTAACAGACGCTTTTTTGCCTGTTATGGAAATTGCTGGAGGTTACAATGTTGTTTCCATATATAAAGTAAGGTTATATACCATTTGCTTGTGTTTGTGTTAAGAAAATATAAAAATTCAATGCATTTTGAAGAAATTAGAAATTGGTGATGAAGGACGCACAATTGATTTTGTGCCTTTACACACAGTTGGCAATTAACGATGAAATCGAAGTATAAAATAACCTTCAGTAAAGTGATATTAGAAGTATATGGAAGGGATAAAGTTTCATCGTAATGGAATATTTACAATAAATTACTATTTTCCACAGAAGAATAAGTAAAAAAGACAAAAATAAAGTTAAATATAAGAAATTCACAATCATAAGCAGGCTACTAATTACACATTTTTTCATGTTTGTTAAGCACAACAAAAAAAGGAAAATTAGAATGCAGGTGCACCATCTCATTGTCCTTGCAGTTCAGCTTGTAGTTACAAATGCAGGAGCGTTGACTACGTGAAATCTTCCGTGATAAGATAGAAATATGAATTTTATTTTAAATCGAACCTCGTTCATAGCCATGTATGCAGTTGGCTGACATTTTTGCCCGAGTATGTTTTAAAAAGACAATTTCGGGTCCAAAAAAATTAGTATTTTTCGCCTTGTGATAGAAAAACGAAACTGATATCATTCGATAGAGGTCGATTTCTGCAATCGAAAAACATTAGGTTGGCATCTCTACTCTCTCGACTGCCTACGCCAACCCTTTAGGAATGCGTTTTCCTAAAACAGTTGACCTCCGTTAACGATTACAAACTTAAAATAAGAGCCAGACGAAACTTTGCAACTTTTCTTAGACATTGTACAATAGTGTACAATATGGTCAGAGAATGAATTTCCTCTCGTAGGGACGAATAACATGTTCCGAGAGATTTCCGTGGTTACCTGTATGAAAATTACTAGGTTTGTACTCTCAATGTTTCGGATTGCGTTTTGGATATAGCATTTCAAAAAAGGAAAAATGACGGACTCTCCATCCTCAATGGGGTTATTTCATGTGTGTAAAAAACTTTAAAAAATACCTACTAATTTGAACAGTAAAATATACGAGAATAGCGTAGCAGCAATTAAAATCACTCTGATATTTGTTAATTATTCATAAATCCACAAAAACTATACTACTCATTTTAAATTTTATTAACGTGTGACGTCAATGGTTAGAGGTAATTTTATGGTAATTTTATTATTGTTAGATTGCTGCCCTGTCAATACCAAATGTAACACTAATGTTTTAACCTCTTGTTTCCCAGTTTGCAAATAAATATTTTATGAATTTTAGGAAGTGTGAAGAGGCGCAAATTTTCAGCCACAACTTCGTTGTTTTTTATATTAGAGAAAAAATAAAAAAAGCATGGGAAAGCTCGATCAATTTTCTTTAGAATTGGTGTGTACGGATGTTTTGAATAAACTGATAATTAGCGAGATTCTTGGAAAAATGGAAGAAATGTCAGGTTTTCCTAGAAAATGCATGTAAATCTTAAAAAAATCATTTTTCCCAGAAACGTTCGCTTTGAAGGGCCGAGATTAATGGAGCGTCTAGGTAACACATGATATTAAGAGTACATCGTAATTGAAATCAATTTCAGTTTACCGATTAATTACAGTGACAAAATGGCGAAATTTTACCGAAAAAAAAAAGTTCTCACTTCCACCCCTTCTATTTCCCTCATTTTTATCACAAGACAAAAAATTAAAAAAAGACTTTTAGCAAATTTAGATTAAGGAGTTACCAACTTGTTAAACAAGAAATGTGCAATTTTTGCTGGACATCGCCACACATTTCAGTAAATATCTCGGAAACGAAAAATAAAAGCAAAATTCTGATGGAACCAAAAGATTCGTTATGAAACAAACTCGTTTTTTGGTATTTTTATTTTGGGCTAGCTCTTATCGTTTCAGAGATATCGGCGAAAAATAGTAAAAAAAAACATACATTTCGGAACCGAGTGCAAAAACATGCAATTTTAAAACGTTCATATTTTTTCGAAAAACACGTGGGGGAGGGCCGAACGACGCTGCAAAGAGGAAGAGTTCTAGTTGATCCACATAGTAAATTGCACAAGGCAAATCGAAAAGTCGGCTCGGCACAAACGAATCAAAACTGGTATTTTTTGACATTTAGGGAAAACGGTAAAACAAAATGTCAGTCACACAACAATATAGGTAATGGTGAAGTTTGTATTTCATGGCTGCCATACACATTTACTGCTTGAACTATACTGCGCATGTGTAACCATTGACGTCACGGCTTTTGGCGAGAACTACCATTTGCAAATTATAAATTGAATATAAAATGATTTAACGTCCATAGAAAAAATTGCCATTACATATACTTAGTTATTACTAGTCCTAGAATCCAAATTTAATGTAAGTAAAAATTATGAAATAACCCCATTCCCCCTCTCCCAAAAAGTATCACCACTATACATAACTCATATAGGTAGAGTAGTATTATTATAAGAAGATGACAGCAAAAATATCCGCATAAATGAGTGTGTGCACTCCATCATTCTAAGCCAATGAGAACGAATTATGTGACATTCGGCGGTGGCCTGCAGTAGAGCAACAGCAATGTAATAATAATAATAAAACAACTTTACTAGGGAAAATTTAGTACAAATTACTATTCTTACACTTCTTCTGAACAAAGGTTACTCGTAACAGTTAGTAAGTTTTAATATACTCTGTTACACAGCTCTTTGGCTGCGAAACTTTTATTGCAAATACACATTCCTATATCTCAGATGATGCTATGCCACTGGTAAAAATATTCGCGCAAGTTGGCTCCACCCCCGTCATCTTCTCATAATAATACTACTTTATATCAATTCTTTTGTAATCATTTCGCCATACGATTGGGGTACACATCACTCAACAGTCTAAGTGTATAGCATTCAAACTGCAAATATCTGGTCATCCTATGTTATAGTTACATATTAATAAAGTAGTTCCAATATATCAAGCGGTGCACGTCACTTCTTCTTCTTCTTCCCTTAGCGGGGCAACCTAAAGTCGCCGCACTCAGGCCCTGTGGCCCATTGTGCTACCGCTACGAAATTATGGAGTACCCCCGTTCAGGCCGGATTCTAAACCAAAGGCCAGAATCCTACCTATGGGGGCGTTCCTTATTTCCTCCAGCACCGGAAAACCGATACCGAAGTGCTTGTGCCTCAAGTTCATAAGACTAGGGCAAGAAGTTAGGACGTGGATAGAGGTTTCTTCCTCGTCCCCGCAAAACCTGCAGTCGGGGTTGTCCACCACCCCTATTGGTGTGCAGGTGTTTTCTGAAAGAGCTGTGTCCAGTCAAAAGACCTGCCACGATTCTGACATGTTTCCTGCTTAGGCGCAGGATTTGTTCTGCTCGCTTCGGCGAGGGCCCCGAGATGAGGAGCTTCGCTTGCCTGAGCCCTGGGTGGGAGACCCAGAAGTCAACGAACTGGG
This sequence comes from Rutpela maculata, assembly GCA_936432065.2. Classification (NCBI taxonomy): domain Eukaryota; kingdom Metazoa; phylum Arthropoda; class Insecta; order Coleoptera; family Cerambycidae; genus Rutpela; species Rutpela maculata. The sequence goes on from OW386285.2 coordinate 61,715,581, forward strand.
AACGAGTCCAGTTATCTATTGACTTCTTGGCGTTTGATCTAGGGTAGCCGAGGGCCGGCTCCGGGCCCAGTAGGGGCCTCTGAGAGCCCCCTCTGGCCAGAGCATCTGCCCGCTCGTTACCCACGATGTTGCTGTGTCCAGGCACCCAGAGAAGCTTGACCCAGTTGGATGAGCCAAGTTCTCTGAGCTCCTGTTTACAGTTTTGAACCAGTATTGACTTGGTCCGGACTGATGCAAGGGCCTTGAGGGCCGCTTGACTATCGCTACATATATATATGTGCTTGTTGGAATATTTCCTTCGGATATTCTCCTGTACGCAGACCAAAATAGCAAAGATCTCGGTCTGGAATACCGTGGCGAATTTGCCCAGGGTATAAGAAAGTTCAGCTCTGGGCCTTTCACCGTATATCCCCGCTTCAGCACTTTCCTCAAACCTCGACCCGTCTGTGAACCAGACGATATCGGCAGGCCCGAGTATGTCCTCGAGTGGGTTCCAGTCTTCCCTTTTAGGGATGACAACCTCAAAGGGTTCTGAGAAGGAGAAGGAAGGCACCATATCATCACCCCTGGCCTCCAGAAGTGAGTGAGTCCCTATCGCGTCGGAAAGGACCCTTGTGTGCCCTAATTGTTCCCCTCCAGTTTTCCACTGACCACCGCACCTCAGCCTGTAGGCCGCTTTCCGAGCCTCGGCCTCAATCACCAAGTGAAGGGGCACGAGATCCAGAAGGACCTCCAGAGCTGCTGTGGGGGTCGTGCGTATTGCTCCTGTGACTCCCAAACAGGCGAGTCTTTGGAGTTGTGTTAGTTTCTGTTGAATGTATAGCCTGGTTACGGCAGGCCACCACACAACAGAAGCATACGTGATCATTGGTCTAACTATCACAGTATAGTACCACATTGTTACCCTGGGGTAACGTCACAGTTTTAATTCGTTTACATGATGTGAAAGTTATTAGGTATAATCTTTAATTAAACTATTCATAATATTAATACTAAAAAACACACTAATTAAACTTTACCTAATTATAAGACTTTCATTAATTAAACTAACAAACTAAAACAACATCGATTAAACATACAATAAAATGACAATACAATGCAAGTTAAGCCAAGCTATACCACATAAACATAATTGTAGCGCATTATCAACTTAAGTGTTCCGTAGATACATACAGAATTTACATGCTGATATAATTTTGAGTTGGTACTTGATGACATCAGAATATCACTAGTGATGATATTACCACTTGATATATTGAAATTAATTTATATTGTGACATGGAAAATAGTAACTGAACGTTTTTACGTGCATGTCACAGCAAGGAAAGACTTTCTTATGCTGTGTGCTGTGGGCGGATCCAGGAGCTCCCTAAGGGGGAGGCACTTGCACAAATTGACAAATATTGAAAAGTACCTGATAAAAAAACCCAAGCAGCAAAATAAATAATTTATTTTATAGTAGTTTAAACAACCTTTATAAAATTACTTTGCTACCTGGGAATGGTGTAAAAAAACATATACCGGGTGACTTCGACAAGGTGGCGCCGCCGGACTGGATCTTTCAGATTTTCGCGCAGCACAAGGAAGGCCCAAGGGGGCAATTGCACCTTTTGCAACCCCTTCTGTATCTGCGTCTGGCTGTGTGTATATTTCTTCCAACAAATAAATAAAATAAAACTGGTGTATTTCAACCATTGAGTTAGGAGTCTAACTCAAAAATGTCACCCTTATAAACATACATGTTAAAGTCCAAGTTAAAATGTGGTTGGTAGGCAACCATCATTACAGTTTTACATGTTGCATAATTACTTGATGCCGCAACTAATAGAGTTCATTGTTTGAGGTCTTTCAACCAGTATTAATATTTTTGATTGCATATCATCTTTTTGTTGTCTGTAATTCTGGTGAAAAAATTTGGTATACTGAAATATTGTGTGCATTCTTTGCCAGTTCTGTTGAATTGTGTCTGACAGTTCCGCTTATTTGTAGTAATTTCTGAGAGAAGAATCTACAATCGTCGACCATAGTTAATTGAAACCTTGTTTAATAAGTAATTTTAAAAGGAAATGTGCATAATGTATTTTAATTGATAAGCATTTCAGTGATATTTACTGAAATATGTGTCAATGTCCGGCAAAAATCGCACATTTCTTGTTTAAAAAGTTGGTACTACTCTACTCTCTACTCTGGGACTGTCCAATATTAATATTATTAATAAACGGAAATAGTAAATAGTTTTTTTTATTTAAAAAAGAATAAATTTACGTGACGTATGTTATCTTTTTTCACTCTATTTGTCTATTGCTGCACGGCCCAGAAGTAGAGATGGGCACGTGACGTGAATTTCACCGTGTCACGGCGTGAGCGTGTACATTTAAGGTACCAAATCACGGAAGATTTCGTGAGTGTGCGTGAGTCAAAAGATCCCGTGCGTGAGATAATATTCACGCTGTGACACGACGCCCCATCTCTGCTTTAAAACTTCAATCTGTCGTGTCGTGACAAGAATAAGAAGCGAAGCGATAGACGGAAGACGGAACACGAGCGCGAGAAGGGAGGGAAAAGGACAGGAGACAGGATGAATGACGCAACATTCAAATCAAACTGCGTAATTGCAATCTCTCTTTACTGCATTCGCCAGTCGCCTAGCCCTCCTGGCCTCCTGGTCTGGTCACTCTGGTCCAGAGATGGGCACATGACGTGAATTTCACCGTGTCATGGCGTGAGCGTGTACATTTAAGGAACCAAATCACGGAAGATTTCGTGAGTGTGCGTGAGTCAAAAGATCCCGTGCGAGAGCGTGCGTGAGTTTACCTTAACATATATCAGTCATGCGTGAGTCTGCGTGAGCTAAAGGTTTAAAGTCGTGAGTGTGCGTGAGCGTAAGTCAAAATCGACTCACGCGCCCATCTCTACCCAGAAGTGGTGAACAGTGGAACCCGAACAGGTATAAAGGGTCGACGCGGTATTCTATTCGATCTCTGTCTCTCTCTCACACACACATAATATGATGAATGATGTTAAAAGTATAACAATGAGTCAATAGAAGTATTGTAGATAGTTATACGGAGCGATAATATCAGTTCTTCGCTACTTGCAATTAGATTCATGAATTCTCACGCTTGTAGCTTTGAAACTATTGCTCCTACAATATAACATCTTATAACCTTTTTTGTAGAGGATTTTGTCTTCTTCATTTTTGTATATAACCTTTGTTACTCTAGAACCCACTGAAAACGAGAAAATTGCCAAAAACTGATTTTTGTGTACCTATTTTAGAAAATTTCTAAATGTTCTCATTGTAGGAACTTGATATACTATGTTTTATGTCCAAATGCAGCGATTAAAACAGTTTCCAGCTTTTTCCTATTTTTTTTTTCTAATTGAGGCCTTTTTTCGCCTCTGCCGACTGGCCTATAGTCATTCTATCAAAACCTCTAAACTACTAGTGTGAATATTATTCCTTAGCTGGGAAAGAAGGATAGCAATGAATTGAACTGTTCAAAGAAGAACTGTGAAATTGAGGAAACTCTGTCTAATGAACTAAAAAACTTAACAAAATATCAGGAAGAAATTGATGCTCTAAAAAAAAAAAAAATCTCATCATGTTAAAGTGTACCGAGAACCTTAAAAAAGTGAGTAATAAAAAATTGGAAGAAATAAAAATCTTAAGACAAAATAGGGCTGAAGAACAACACAATAGGCAGCCTAAAAAAATTAATGAAAAGTGCTTAGATAAGAAGGAAAATACAATTAAACCATGCATAAAGAGAAATCACTTACTTATTTTAGGTGACCAAAACGCCAAATTTCTAAATCAGGACTTGAGGAAATGTATAGGTTGTAAATACGAAATTACCTCTATTATAAAACCTAGTGCCCATCTAAGTCAGGTTCTACATGATGTAGATGTTTTAACTAAAGACTTCTCCCTTAATGACCTTGTGATAATAACAGCAGGCTCTAATGATATAGATGTAAAGAAGACACCATCTTTTAGTTATATTTGCTGTAAATTAAAGTTACGTTCTCATACAAATTTTACCTTTTTGTCAGTTACTTACTTCAAAGATGATGCATTGAAAAACAAACATGTTTTCAAATACAATTGTAAGCTGAATGATTTTTTAATAAAATTTAATAACTATGTCGAAGGGCAAGTGAATCTCTTAGATATAACCAGTAAAAAAGAAATTGGTGATTGTAAATTCTATGGCAGCTCCAAGACAAATAAAAAAACCTAGTTTATTGTAGTGGATAATTATGCTAATACCAAAATACTCGAGGATAAGACAACTGATAACACTATCGTTGATTTGATATGTAATGAGGAATGTGATGCAGAAATAATTTCTGTAAGAAATGAAGACAATTTTTTATACCCACGTCTTTCGCAGATTTCAATTATGTAAGAAAATCTGATGAGTTACTCATAATTCATCAAAATGTTCAATGTTTAGCAAATAAAACACTACAAATAGGGCACTTTCTAAAGGAGACTTCTTGTGATATAATATTATTGAGTGAACACTGGATGTCAGAAGATGAAATTAATTTAATACATTTTGATAGTTTTAAATTATGTGCCTCCTACTGCCGCGAGAAGTCTAAGCATGGCGGTGTTGTAATTTTTTGTAGAACAAATTTAAAAACTAAAGTTCTAGACTATAAGAATCTCTCCGTATCCAATGTGTTTGAGTGATGGGGAATAGAAATTATTGCCACTAATATAAATGTAGTAGCTGTTTATCGTCCACCGAATAGTGATACTTTTATTTTTTTAAATAATTTTGGTAACCTTTTAGATTCTTTCTTGCATAGTAATAAGTTTTTGTTGATAGGTGGAGATTTTAATATTGATTTTAAGGTGAACTCTGCCCTACTTCATGACCTAACACTTACTTTGAATTGTAACAATATGTACACAACAATTCATGAATCCACTAAGGTGACACCTTTCTCCAGTAAATGCATTGATAACATAATAGTTAGTGACAAGGATAAAGTGTTTGAAGCAAATATTATAAAAAGTAACCTATCAGATCACTATGCACAATATGCCATTGTAATAGGAGCAGTGTCAAATGTTGATGAAAGCATTAAAAAACGCTTTTTTAGTGAAAACAACATCAACAATTTCTGTCATTTACTAAAAAATACTTGCTGGGCGGAGGTTTATGCAATCCCAAATTGCAATATAGCTTTTAAAACATTTATGGAGACTATTTCTTTTCACTTTGAAACATGCTTTCCACCGAGAAAAATTACAAGTAAACCAAATAAAGCCTATTCAGTACCAATTTCTAATCAGAAAATAATTGAAGCTAAAAAACAAGTATCACTTTTTGCAGACCTAAGTGGACAATACCCTCAGTTTAGAGACGGTTTTAAGGCAGCAAATAACGAATACAGACATATTTTATCAGACTTTTTTAAAGACCGTAATGACAAGTTGGTTTTGCCCTCAAAAAATAAGAGCAAGGCTATGTGGAACATACTAAATAATACTCTGGGAAGATCAAACAATAATAATAAATCCGGTATACAAATAAAAGAAAATGACAAGCTTTTAAATAATAGTGAACTAACAGAAAAAATCAATACTTTTTTTATAAATGCTCCCAAGTTTGTTACCTCTAACTTACCTCCATATATTGACTTCCACTTTATAGATAAATGTTTGGAAGTTTCGAATCACTCATTATTTCTTCGGGCCCTTTCCGAGGAGGACACTTTAGATTTAATTAAAAAATTGAAAAACTCCAACTCTTCGGGACACGATGAAATATCAAATATATTATTAAAACGTATTGCTACATATATCTTAAACCTTTAACCTATCTGATAAATCTGTCTCTTGAGCAGGGAATGTATCCATCGGATTTAAAATTGTCAAAAGTTATTCCGTTGTTTAAAAAAGGCGACCCAAACTTGTTTGGGGCATTAGCCTTTCTCCTAGTATGTCAAAAGTTTTTGAGTCTGCAGTAAACTCTCAGCTAATAAGTTTTTTAATGATGCATAATAAGCTTTCTCCCAGTCAACATGGTTTTACAAAAGAAAAAAGCATAGACACTGCTTTAAGTGATTTTGTAAATGGTATTGTAACGTCCATGGACAAAGGACAAATAGCTCTGGGACTCTTTATAGATTTTTCAAGGGCTTTTGACTGTGTAGATCATTCTATATTATTGACAAAACTTGAGAAATATGGAGTTAGAGGTGTTGCTCATGATTGGTTTGCATCATATCTTGCAAATAGAAATCAGCAGGTCGTTATTGAGGATGTTGTATCTGATTCGCAAACTGTCGGCGTTGGAGTACCTCAAGGGTCTATATTGGGGCCCACACTTTTTATTATTTATATCAATGATATGCTGAATTTTATTCAACATCCATCATGTTTGATGATACGAACATTTTAATAAAATCTAATACCCTAGCTGATGCTGAAGACTGTGCAAAAACTATATATGATAAAGTAATTTTGTGGACTGAAAATAATAAACTGTGTATTAACCAAAGTAAAACAACCTGTATTCTCTTTAGAACATTGCAGTCTAATATTGTCTTCAACACTAATATCCTTTTATCTCCTGCTACAAGCGTGAAGTATGCCAATGAATCAAAAATGCTAGGTTTGAAAATTGACTGTAGCCTTAAATGGTCTAATCACATTCATGATATGTGTGGAAAACTGTCAAAGATCTGTTATGCATTGGCGATAACATCTAAACAATGTAGCTTATCAATAGTAAGACAGTTGTATTTTGCTTCTTTTCATTCTTGCATAAAGTACGGTATAGTGCATTGGGGTTCCTTATCCGAGGCAAATAGAGTTTTTTTACTGCAAAAAAGGGCAATACGTATAATAGCCAATCTTGGCCAATACTTCCTGCAGGGAAGCCTTTAAAAGCTTAAACATTCTTACCTTGAACTCTATTTACATTTATGAGTTGTCATTTTTGTTTACAAAAACAGAATCAAATTTAATGAGATTAGAACTGATCATCCATATAGCACTAGGAAAAAAGATCTCCTTTTACCAAAAGAACACAGGACGGCTTTATACCAAAAAAGTCTTTTTTTCATGGGTTGTAACAGGGATCGAAGGGATCACTTGATATATATCATGATATATATCATGATATTTATGGAAAATATCACACCATAAATAGCACCATAAATATCATGATATATATCGCAAATATAAAAATAAAATGCCTACGCCTATGGTGCGCGATTAAACAGCTACGCCATTGGTGAAAAATGTATATGTATATTTTTTTAATTAGTTTCATTTTAATACTTATAGGTACTTCTTTATTGTACTTATAATACTAATATTGTACATCTATGAGAGCAATTTTGTTGTTTTTTTAAGCCAAATTCTTTTCAGCTGCTTAGCTTTACAGTTGGACGGGGCAAGATCGTCATTTTAATTTTGATGTAACAAAACTCATGATTCTCTTCTCACTTGTACGAACCCATTGATACCCAAATGCAGCTGGGAGGATAGAGGAGGTAACTCGGGTAAAGTGATACATCATTGGGCCGTGACAAGAACTTTCGGGCGGGTGCCTTGGGCACCCGAGGCAGCTGAACAGAATTTGACTTTATTTTAAATTGTTAGAATTTATGTTTTGTTTGTTACATTTTCAGACCCAGGACATAATAAGCTTAAAGAACATTGAATAAAAACGATTTAAAATATGATATGCAGTCTTTTAAATTCAATCGTGGTTTTATTTGCATGAATAAGTTACATGAATTAAAAAAATAAAGATAAATATCATAAATATCAAAAAGTGATATATATCATGTGTTTTGTGATATATATCAGTTTGTCTGATATTTATATAAATATCATGATATTTTCGATCCTGGGTTGTAAATTTTTTAACTGTTTGCCTGAGCATATTAAATCTATGATAACATTTTTTAAGTTTAAAAAGGCTCTAAAATCACTTTTGTTGGACATAAACAGCTATAATGTTGACGAATTTTTACAAAATGTGTGACTACTTTTCTCTAGTTTTTTTTATTATTTGTGAATTATACCCTATAATATTTTCAATTGCTCACTGTTCACATGTTTTTGTGTGTATATGTTTTTACAATGTTATTTGTGATATTTTTCTTTGTATTTCTACCAACAATATTTCTTAACTGCGCTTTGTACAGTTTCTGAAATTAATAAATATTATTATTATTATTATTAATAGTGTCATTGAGCGACGTTGATTTGATAAGCCCTCGTAAAAATTATTTTAAATTACACCCCCTCCAAATTTAAACACTAATAGGATCTTGTCGCACACAATGATAATGTGCTTATACTACTATCCTCCTTTCCCAGTTAAGGTATAGTTTCACAATGCATTACATACATGCTTATTCCAATTTTCTAAAATTAAGTCTTTATTGGTGTAATTTTTGTAGAACTTGGTTTAAATATTGTTATTCATGATTAATTGTACAAACTTTGAAAATCGTATATATTTTGAGAGTAACTGACCTAACTTACTTTTACATGTATGCATAAATTATGTTAAAAATATTTTCATTTTGTGGAAACTTCAGTTAAGTTTTATCATTGATCCTACTTTCTCTAATGCACAAGACAGCTTGTATAATATTTAAAGACAAATTTACAATACTACATAACACAATCAGGAAAATCGTAACTGAAATAAGAATGTAATTATTATTCTCCTTGCTCTAAGAAAAAAATTGAGTAATGGACTTTTATCATTTATATAGGTATGAAAACAAACCAAAGTATAGAATCGAGCAAACTTTAATTTGGCATGTGTATAAGTTGGTAACCCAACGTACAATTTGATATGTGATGTGCACAGAGCCATTGCGTATGTCTGATTCTCTTAGTTTATATGATGAAGCGATCTTTGGACCCACTAAGTTAAAATTTATTTGACTATATTAACCTATGAGTTAAAAGCTAAAGCCATGATTCCATTTTCTATTATAACAACTTCTGGCTTTAGTTGTAGATTCTTCCATGTTATTCATTAAATTTTGAATTTTGACATTGCAATTTTTACAGCCCAAACTCCGAATACTACCAGTATTAGGCCAGTCGTCAGGGAGTTCAGGATGCGTAAATACCGTTTTAAATTGTACAAAAGATTTTACTGTTGAAACCAGTTCATTATATGCCTCTTTTAGACACTAATTTTTCCCCCTCGTCCGTCCCCCGGAACATCCCCAATTTTGGGGAATATCGCTTAAAAATCATTTTTTTGCCAATATCTCGGTTCTCAAATTTAAAGATAAGTAAATTCTCTATCGAAATGGTTCAGAGACATTTTTACGTAGTATTAAAATTTTTGAAGGCGGGGGAAATCAAGCATTGTATCGCATCCGCCCTGTGTATTGGCTGAAGGTATTATTGCATGTGAAATAGCAGTGCACTTCGTAGTCCACTTGTTTTTGTCCCCGTGCTTGTTTCTTATATCTTTTTTTTTTAATGCCTTATTAACGTCCTGGCGAAGTTTAGCTAATGCTACACTATCACTTAACCAGGACAGCGAGATGAGATACGGTCACCAATCCAACTGATGGTCTCGCCGGCATGTGCTTTACTTCGCCGATCGCAGTCCAGTAACTGAAACTAGTACCGTACCTCACCTCATCTTCTAATATTATTGCTCCAGCTGCCTTCACAATTTGCAGTCGTTCTTCTTCCGGGTATTTTTCGTGATTCTCGTACCAATTCTCTGTTAAATCTTAAAACCCGTATCCCGAAAACTAATGATAGGATCGTTACTATGCTTGTTAGAAATTATAATATCAGCGCCATATTTGCTTTCTAGTTTATTGCTGACAATTCTGTATGGAGAAATGTAACCATTGTATTCACGAAGTATGTCTTTCAAGGAAAACTGACATATAAAACTGACGATATACAGGGCGGATGCGATATGATGCTTGATTTCCCCCGCCTATAGAGAATATTAATACTATGTAAAAATATGTAAAAAATTAGTATGTCTAAAAGAGGCATATAATGAACTGGTTCCAACAGTAAAATCTTTTGTACGATTAAAATGATGTTAATTTACCTGACGACTGGCCTATATTGCGAGTTGTAAAACCTAAATTTATTGTTTACTCATATATAAACATGGTACACTCGCATAACGACCTTACCTTGCATTAATGTATTAGAATTGCATATTACCTCGTATAATATCAGGGCCTAGCAGAGTCTCTAAAAGATGTTAGGTAGATTGTGTAAATGCCGCTTGACTCAAATTAGGGAAACAATTTTTTTGTGGTTTTTAACTTAAGATTTTATTAATTCGGGTACTAATAAATAAATTTAAGTTATTTAAATTGCAATGGAAATACATTATTCATTTCATATCCTCGTGTTCATCCTAACATATTCAAAGATACCAAGCGTATTCCATTCTGTACACATTGATGAAGTCCTTCCATGCTGGAAATTGTCCGGTAATGAGGAGTCCGTAAGTCCGTAAGTAAAAATCCATAGATTTATATCCAGTCACTGTCCAGTACTTTTCCAACTTAAAACATATCGGTAATAAACCAATTTTTGCATTGTTTGTATTCATGCAATAATTCTATCGACGAATTTTAGTTCAAAAGGAAATGCCCATACCATGTAGACTTTGTTGATAGGAGCTTTTTTATTATTTTGAAGAGCACTGCCTCCAAGTAGTGTAGTAGTTTTTTTTTTCACACTCTATAAGGTATCAATGAAATATTCTCAACAATAATTTTTTACAAGTGTCATTGGTTGGTGTACACTTACCATAATATTCATTTAATGTTACCAATTCATGTAGATAAGATATTGCTTTTATTTTTTACCTGCACTTACTACTTGTGCATAAAACAGATAACAAAACTTAACCGTTACAATGTATGTAAGGCATTTTAAACGTTTTTAAATTAATGCACTCTTAATTTTGTCGTCTTGAATGACTTAAGGACAATGTTACTTATAAAAGTTAGGTATTATATCGTTGGAAAACCAAAAATATAATTGCATTATTTACATTACAGTACAACATCCTTTAGAGTTTTAATACAGTCAGCAATACTTTTGCAATATACCATAAGTCTTGATGAAAGGCATATGCATTTGAGAGTCAGCTGTAACTCTGTATAGTTAAGTTTAAAGAACCTTGCACGGAATGATAGGAAAATGGCCCTCGGTTAAATTGCACCAAATTTTAGTATGTTGTAGGTCTTGGTCTCCTGAACAATAGTTCTCATGGGCACGATGCTCAAAAGTCAATATAACGTAAGCCACTGCTTGTTGAAGACAGAACCATTAAGCTAGGAATCAAAGAACTAGTATACTATTCCTACCCTACACGAATTAACGTGTGTTCATAATTTATGTATACTTTTGTATATGCAAATGTAAGTGTGGCATTAAGCAGGCATATGTATAGAAATTTATTTATTTATACTGCATACAAACAGACAGAGTCCACTTACAGTGTATACAGTGTTAGGTAAAAATTTGACATACATGTGCTATAGAATAAAGAGAAAAAAATTTAAAACAAATATATGTATATATACAATATCACAAAAATATATCAACCTAACGACAAAAGAATATTTTGTCACAGATGGGAGTGTAGCCTATTTTTATTAGTATCAAAAATATCTATAATCACAGGTTTTTAAAAAATTATTGACAGTAATTAAACAATTCTCAATAGGGGAATTTACATTAAATATTTTGAATACATTATCTCTAACTCTTAATCTAACATCAGGTACGTTAATATTTATAGGTGCAACAATATGGCCATGTAACACATTAAAAATGAACAAAATTTGAACATTTTCACGGCGCTTACTTAAGAGAGTTACATTAAATTCAATTCTTTGGTGTTCATATGATATTAAAAGACGATATGTCCCATCTTTTTTTAGGTACATGGATCTTAAAAATTTTTTTGGATTTTTTCCAACATATCAGTGTATGTCAGAGTTCTAGGATGCCAAATAACACAACAGTATTCTAATTTAGATCGGACATATGAATTGAAGAGAATAATGGATGTATTATAATTAAGATCCTGACTGGCTCTAAGAATGAAACCCAGTTTTCTGTAACACTCAGCAGTTAACTTTATAATATGTTCATTAAATGAAAAGTTTTTAGTGAATACTATACCCAGAACTTTAATTTCATTTAGTGGTTCGATTTGAACATCATTCACAGTATATGATCCTATCAAAGGATTCTTCTTTCTTGTATAAGATACAACATTACATTTAGATTCATTTAGAACCAGGTCATTATCCTCACAAAATTCAGAAATGGCTCTGATATCACATTGGAGCTTATCAATATCTTCATTAGACCTTATCGTGTAATAGAGTTTTAAATCATCTGCGTACAGCAGAAATTTGGCATACCTAATATAATCAGATATATTATTAATAAACAGTACAAAAAGCAATGGTCCTAGTATGGAGCCCTGCGGCACGCCTGAGGTGGAAATAAAGATGTCTGAATTGCTATTGTCAAATCTCACAAAATTAGGACGGTTGGTAGATATGACTCTAAGAATTTCAATAAGTTGTTACTAAAAGAAAATGACTTTAGTTTCTCTAACAAGACTTTATGATTTACTCGATCAAATGCCTTTGCTAGATCAGTATATATGGTACCAATTTGATGTTTATTTATATCTTTTGCTATATAGTCACTGAATACAGACAAATTTGTGATGGTTGACTTTTTGTTGACATAACCATGTTGTTCTTCCAGAAGTATTGGCGAAACATGAGAATATGCCCTGTTGTATATGACACATTCAAAAATTTTAGATGGTGATGGCAGTACTGTAATTGGTCGATAGTTTGTTATTAAACTAGTAGTGCCGGATTTATGTATGGGAGTTATGCGACCAATTTTAAAGTTATCGGGAAAAATATTAGCTTCTAATGCTTTATTAAAAATAATTTGCAGAGGTATCGCAAGTATGTCGGTATAGGCCTTAAAAAAGTAGGAGGGTAGCCCATTACACCTATAGCAGCTTGGGGTTTCAATGATTTTATTGCATCTACGATTTCGATTTGACTGATGTTACATATATTAAGGTTGTCCAGGTTATAATCTTTACATTTAGAAACGTGCTGTGGTGGAATACTGTCAGTATAAATAGATTTAAAATAAAGTGCAAATGCATTAGAAACATCCTTTTCATTTTCAAGGGACTCATCATTATAAGAAAATCTAGCTGCAACACTTGAGTTTCTTTTTTTGTTTTTAATATAATCCCAAAATTTCTTTGGGTTATTATTTATATCATTTTCTATATTTAGAATGTAATTTGCATGAGTAATCAATTGTTTAATTTCATGTCTCAAGTCACGGAATTTTTGTATGTATTCTGGATTTTTCTTGGATTTCTTAAAATAACGATCCTTGGTTTTTATCTTTCGAATAAGTTCTATAGTGAACCAATTAGGGTATTTTCTTGATCTTGAAGATTTTTTATAAGGAATACATTGGTCTAGTATACTATATAACATGTCATAAAATTGCTCTGTACATTCATTTGGATTTTCTGATGTGATAATGTTTTCCCAGTTACACTGACTCAACAGTTGGTATAATCTGATGTAGTCACCATTTTTGAAATTATAATTGTGAAAATTGTCATCACCTATATCATTATTATTGGTTTTGCCAGTAGTAAGGCCTAAGTTAATCTCTAATGGGGGATGATACTGATTAATAGCTACTGAAGGGGTTTCAGAAAGCGATACTTCAGCCTCAGTCAAATTTGTTAGGACTAGGTCAAGTGTGTTATTAACATTATTTAAAACATTGATTATTGTGTATAGATCATACTTGCATAGAATATTTTGTATCAATAATCCTGATAACAGCATTGAAGTATTCCAAAAAACCCTAATTCTAAAACCATTGATGAAAACTAAGTACGAGTAGTGATAGGATCACTCGAATGAAAAATAACCGGTTATCCGCTTATTGAAATAACCTGCATCACTCGGTTATCGCCAATGAGTATTCGAGTGAAAAAAAACCTGATGTTAAACAGTCATTGTGTAGAGTTATACTGAATGCATATTCAAAAATATAAATAAAAAATATGTAGGTATTCTTTATTAAATAAATACTTAATAAAAAATCAACATATTTTTTTTTTGGTACAATGCATCTTTTTAAATATTAAACTATATATACTTATATATAATGAGATATATAATTAACGAACACTAAATTATAAAATTATGTACATAAACATACAGCACCATTAAAACACATAAATATGAACATACATTAATTAGTGTTTGGTAGGAACAGTATACTAGTTCTTTGGTTTCGCACTTAATGGTTCTGTCTTCGAGAAGTAGTGGCTTGCGTTATATTGACTTTTGAGCATTGTGCCCATGAGAACTATTGTTCAGGAGGCCAAGACCTATAACTTATTAAAATTTAGTGCAATTTAACCAAGGGCCATTTTTCTATCATTCCGTGCGAGGTTCTTTATTCTGCATATCAAAAATGTCGGAGTCTTTGATCATTATTACCGCATCATCAAGCATGCTGACATTTTTTATATGCAGAATAAATCTGAAGTCAACTATATAAAGAGAAATTAGGTTAAATAGTTATATTTCAATCTGATTGCTGTATGTTCATTTACTTAGGAGACATCTTGTATAAATGCGATGGAGAGCTGCGGAGTTCAAAAATATGGTTATACTTGTATAATAACATAGAATTTGCAGATAAAAAAACAAAATATTTAGGAGATAATAGTTTCCTTGTTAATTCTTGCCCATGTTGCTATTTATACCAAATTTCTACTTATTATGACATATTCAGTAGCAAAATTTTAGAGGCGCAATGCTTATTTTCACATTATACTAAACAATGATTAAGGCTATATTCCATAAGCTCGAAGTCTAGAGTCTAGAGATTGTTCAGTTTCTTTGGCATCTGATTTAGGCACCACTTCATACAATCTACATTATTGTTGCTTAAAACGTTACATAATATTTATAAGTAAAATATGTAAACAAGTTTTTACATTCATATTTTTTAGTTTTTCAAAATTGGATTAAATTAAACAATATTTTTCGCCACTTAGGTCGGTATTCACATCCTTACTAAAATCTAAAATCCAATGTAGTGTCATTTTTTAACTTTACTTCACTTGGAGCTGAAAAAGTCTAGATACTGTACACACTGCTTACCTATTAAGTACCATCTTTTTTATATAAAATAAATATACAAATATTGATATAATTATTCGAAAACAGTTTTTTTCTTATTCAATATTATTGTATATAGTTATCACATATTAATATAATCAAATCACTATCTAAACAAAAATTCTTGTTTGCGTTGTAAACAAATAACTAACTTTCATTATTAATTTGTATATAAAACTGATAAAGCTTGTATTAAAACGTTTATAATTAAAATAATCTTTATGACCAACAACAAAAAATATTGATAATCGTGGTGTAATGTTATATTTACACCGCTATTAAGCATTTTAGAGTCCCATAAGAAGTAAATGTAAACTGTAAACCAAATTTTCCCACACACACTTCTTATGGAAAAGCGGCTTCCGACAAATTGTCTGGTTTTTGTAAATGTTGTCTTCACGATTGAAACTAAAAGTCTCAATGAACACAACCGTTGACAGTCATTTGTCTAATTGCTAAAATAAGTTTGGAGTTGTTAAAATCCAGTATATCACAAGATCATGTATCCACTGATGGAGAGGGGAGTGTTTGTGTGAAAGTAACCGGAAATAACCCTTTACCTATCGATTTTATAGGAAAAAGTTTTAAACTAAAGTGGTCGGGAGTTAGACTTTCTTCAACTTTTGTTAGAAACCAATAGGTAGTTAAAAAGTTGTTCCGAGAAGATAATTATATAGAAAATGTACAAGGTCATAACCCCTGGTCCAGCGTCATATTTATCTGCCAATAATGTTTCCTGTTATTGTACTATATAAAATTTCGTACTTATAGCTGTCATACCCTTGAGCACGACCGGCTTTAAACATTAAAGCCGGTCGTGCCTTGAGCCCAAAAATGGGACGTAGTTCCGCGCGTCTGTTTGTCATTATTGTCCCAAGCTTTAGGCACTAAAATCATTTGCCAACCCAACCAGCAATTCGGTATTTTATAAAAGCTGTAGAAATGTTTCTAACAAATTATATAAAACAAGATTATTCTCAAAACGTTTTAACAGCAGTTATAAATGTAAAATTGGAACCATTACAAAATAATTATATGAACGTTCCCAAAGGTCTTAAGAAAATTCGATACTTGCACTATAAAACAGTTTTATTAAAGCTTCATTTAATGCCACCATTAAAATAAACCGGTTTCATAAAAGTATTCTAAAAGTATTTTTGATCATAAAATGAACACGGTAGGGGAAAATATAAGTCGATAACTATGTATATCTTTTAGTGATTTTTATACTTGGTGATAATCAATCATTATTTTAGAAACGTGTTATGACCCACAGGGACTGCAATTTTTGACGCGAAATTTACGAGTTATAGCATATGTTTTTAATAAATTTTAAAAATGCTCCATGTTTCTAATAAATATGAAACTATAAAAATCAATTTTACAAATTTGAATTTTTCTGCGCTGAAACTTACATCAATTTGTTTTAGTTATCCTCCTAACTTTATAATTAATATATTTTTAACTACCATAAATACTAATACTACAGTGAATGAAGGTAAAAATCAACTATTACCTCCGATTTCGGTGAACCTCCATCGATTTGCATGAAAATTTGGGATTGAGTATATTTTACCCTCAACTTCAAAAGTGACATATGCTCGACTTGCGCTTTTTGCATTTAAGGGGTGAAATCCACCCCCTTTGTTAAAAATGGGAAAAAATGCAGATTTAAGCATTCTAGCGTAAGTAATCTCGTTTAATTAGATAAAATAAATATTTTTCAACACTTATATGCATGATTTATGATTTTAATTAATTTTTCAACTTTTTTCAACCTTAAATCGAAAATCATGAAAAAATCATTTTTTGTATTTCTGAAATATGAAATCGCATATTAACATTACACAAACGGTTTGTTTAATGTTTATGATATAATTTTTGGTTGACTGTGAAATTTCAACCCTTAAAAACCACCCCCTTAATGCAGAATCATTGAAAAAATTGGTTTCAAGAAACTTTAATCATTTGAATAATACATTACTGAATTGAAATCTCATTTACTGAGTATTAAAGTAATTATTTATTTATTGCGAAATTTTCCACCCTTAAAAACTACCACTTGTCATAAAAATAATGGAAATTTTTTTTTATCAGCTTTAGTTAATAGCTTTAATTATTTAGAATCTTTTTTATTACTTATGATAAACTTTATTAATATATTTCAAACTTTATTAATATTATTCTTTCCACATTCCCCAAACTACCTTTCGTGCACAAATTGATGAAAAAGCATAATTTAACGTTGGAAACAATTTTTTCAGTGCTTATGTGACTTATAAAAATTTGATTTATTAATTAAGAGGAAAATGTATTAAAATAAATATTAAAATATATGAAAAGTTTATTCATTTTTTATTTAAATAATATTTCATAAATTAATCAAATATTAATAGTACATTAAATTTAATTTTTCACTCTTCATCAGAGCTCTCTTCGCCAACTTCTCCTTCTTCATTAATTGGAGGGCTATTTTGGCAATTGTCCCCACTGCATGATCCGCAGGTTGCATTGCAAAATAACCCTACTCTTCGACACCCGCAAGAAGCGCCGCAGTTGCAAAAAATCATTTTGAACAGTTCTTCTGGAGCAGGTGGATTGGGATTTTTAATTGGAAACAAAGACTCTCCAATTTTGCACCATCCCGTCAACTGGACGAATGTCTTTGTTTCCAAGCCATATCTGGGTTTGTAAATAGACTCTTTTGATGTGTTCATCCAATGCAGCAACCGTTGGGACGAGAGATGACAACTTTACTGCACTATTTCTAGTGGTAGCCTTAATAAAGGCCTCGTAACGCATCTGTTCCAGACAGGGATCGAGGATATATATCACTTGATATATATCATGATATTTATGGAAAATATCACACCATAAATATCACCATAAATATCATGATATATATCGCAAATATAAAAATAGAACGCCTACGCCTATGGTGCGCGATTAAACACCTACGCCATTGGTGAAAAATATATATGTATATTTTTTAAATTAGTTTCATTTTAATACTTATAGGTACTTCTTTATTGTCCTTATAATACTAATATTGAACATCTATGAGAGCAATTTTGTTATGTTTTTTTAAGCCAAATTCTTTTCAGCTGCTTAGCTTTATAGTTGGACGGGGCAAGATCATCATTTTTATTTTGATGTAACAAAACTCATGATTCTCTTCCCACTTGTACGAACCCAATGATACCCAAATGCAGCTGGGAGGATAGAGGAGGTAACCCGGGTAAAGTGATACATCATTGGGCCGTGAGAAGAACTTTCGTTCGGGTGCCTTGGGCACCCGAGGCAGCTGAACAGAATTTGACTTTATTTTAAATTGTTAGAATTTATGTTTTGTTTGTTATATTTTCAGAGCCAAGACATAATAAGCTTAAAAAACATTGAATAAAAACGATTTAAAATATGATATGCACTCTTTTAAATTCAATCGTGGTTTTATTTGCATGAATAAGTTACATGAATTAAAAAAATAAAAATAAATATCATAAATATCAAAAAGTGATATATATCATGTTTTTTGTGATATATATATCAGTTTGTCTGATATATATATAAATATCATGATATTTTCGATCCCTGGTTCCAGATGAGCTGATAGGCTTTCGATGCGTTGCAGTTTACTCATTTTGGAAATATATTGAAATATTCAATAGACACACAGCATACTAGAAAGCCTCACTATGTTTTCGAGCAGATGTTCAGAATTCCTTTCACTTTTTCTATCTTCAAAAGAAACATACACACACTCACACATGTATATATACCTATCGACACGTCTACTTCTTACTATCTATCTTTTTTCCTATATATGCATACAAAATCTCTGCTCAAAAAATTTTTCCAAAAAAATGTTATTGGTTTTTTTACAATAACTCCGTTAATTTTTATGATATCAGGTTCATCCAAAAACCATTTGAAAGGTAATTTCAAGGGCTATAAGATCGTATTAAATTTAATCTTTTAAAACCCTTATTTTTTAAAAGGTAAAAGGTTAAAGGGCCCCGGTTATATGGTTCTCGCAGTAAAATTTAGGCTTTAAACGTTTCTATCTCGGTTATTTTTTATCCTACAAAAATTAAAAAAAAACTAAAATCTTTGTTAAAAAAAAAAACTCAAATTTCGTTCTCTATTATTTTTTACGTATATCGAGTATTTTTGGAGTTATTATCAAAAGAAAATGAAATTTACGAAAATTTGAAAAATTCTGATTTTTTTAAATCATATTTTTTTTCAAAAATATGCATTCTAAACCGGTCAAAATTTTTAAAGTCATTACTTATGCTAAAATAAAGAAAGTCTTATAGGGATTACTATAACTTTTAATTTTTGTGGAAATGGCGTAGGTTTCATTTTTCACTTTTTCCTAAAAAATTCGAAAGGGTCCTCTTATTTTCATCATAACATGCTTGATGCTATCAACTTCTTCTACAGTTCATTTGATAGGTATTTCTGAGTACTTTGAAAAGTGTTCAGTAAGTATATTTTATAAAATGCATCGTTTTCCCGTTATTTAAGCTTGAATACTTAGATTTGAGTACTCGCCGAAAAGAAATATACATTCAATTACCTATAGCTCACTTTGAATTAATATTAAAAGGTTTTTTAAGGAAGGAATTTATTCGTTTTTTTATTAGCTTCAATTTTGGTAATGACAACTTTTTTGTAAAAACTTATAGTTTTTGAGTTATTTATGAAAAACCGCTTTAAAACATTCATTTTTTTTACGAAAAATCAAAATCTTTGATCTTTAATAACTCAAAAAGTATTGATTTATTTTAATAACTTTATATAACAAATTTTGCTTAGAATTGGTCCCTCTATCGATTCCTGGGGTTATTTTTCATAAAATAATTTCCACCCCCGAGAAGGGGTGGCATCCACCCCCAGGGTAAAAGCGCAAGTTGGCACTATGTCACTTTTGTTTCTTGAGGTATCCTCTAACTACTCACAAATTTTCATGAAAATCGATGGAGGTTCAATGAAATCGGAGGTGAAAACCTTCAGTGACTGTACTATAATATACATGTGGTTTTTTTAACTATTATGCCTGGTCATATTTACGATCTCAAAAATTAGCCTTTTAAGATGGCTTCCTTCTATAAAGTACTTTTGTGTGAATTAGCTAGCACTGTAAGATAATTAAACTATTAGAAGATTCCTATAAAACATCTATAAAATATTGTGCGTTAGAAGTTGCATTTTAGTTAAATCAATAACTTTTTTTAAAAAGGCATAATTTTTATTTTTATTATTGTTGCAGTACAGTTGCAGACAATAAAATAGTAGTTTCTCTCCAGTAAAATCAATTAACATCCTAGAAGCATTAATAAATTAACAATAAAACAAAATAATCGTGGAACATTTAAATTACAAACAAATTTGCTGGCAGGGAAACAATCAGTCTTATGCCCAAGATCTAGTTTATCTAAAGAATTATCAGATAATCAGTAGTTTACGCTACTGTTATCAACCTTCACATGATAGTTCTCTGATAAAAAAAAAATCGAGAAAAAGATAAAACAAAAACTTTATTGACTAAGAAACTGGGTGGAAGCACTTTGAAAAATTCTCCCTAATATACATCAGTAAACGATATTCAGTTATTCTTCAAACATCAGGGTGTCCATTTGAAAAAAAAAATGAGAAAAATGGATTTGGCATTTCCTGTCTCACCTGGTATAAAATTGCCAATTTCGTTAGAACTGATAACAGTTGTGTAAACTAGAAGTCATTTGACAATTTTTGACTCAAACTAGATCTCAAAATACTTACGTCACAGTGAGCTTACAATATGATAACGTGACTACGGTAAACCAAGGTGTTAATAACTCCATCATGAGATGGAGGCGAATGAATATATAATGCTTACTGCAGAAAATAATAATGAAAAAAACTTTTCCTTTTTTTTTACACCAACATTAGAAGCATTGCAAAAAACTTCATTTGACGTCGTAGTCCTGATGGAAACCTGGAAAATAGTAGATATTAATTTATACCAAATAAATAATTATGTAGTAATTTACAATGAAAATCAAATTAACCAAAATGATGGCATAGTTATGTACACTTCTGTGCAATTTTTCGCTATATTAAATCATTCTTTACTTATTTGTCAGTGTCAGTGTCATATTTTCATAATGTCAAAATTAACCAAACATGAAAAAATTTTAATTCTTTCTAAAATTGAAGAGATATGGTCTATCAGAGCAGTTGCTAACCATTATCAATTGAATAAAAGTACTATTATGAGTGTGAAGAACAGTGGGAGGAGAAAGGTAGCGTAGAGAGAAAAGACGGTTCAGGCCGATCGAGAAGCTCAAATGTCGTTCAAGATGAAGCACTCCTTGGCTATTTGTAGTCCAGTCAAATTAGACATCATAAAAAATTTTGCGTACTGCGGACTTTTTTTTGTGGAAGTTGTTTAAGAGGGCATAATAAGCAAGCACAGAAAACTACACCCTGCTACACCATGTGGTTGAAACTTTGAAATTTTACTTATGTGTCCATATCTGTTTCCCTATTGCCCGTAGGGCTCTTTACCAAGTTACACTTTTTGAAGATTTATCCCTCCTCTACATAATATGTATATTACACATTTGCCGTAGGACAAACGGTTTTGGTTGTACGAGGCCGGAAAGGTCGCGCTGTCCGACGCTGTACAGGACAAACGGCTATTATTTCCAATCTACAATACTACACATACTAATGCCCTTAAGGAGGGATGATGATTTGTGAAAAAACTGTCATCGAATACCGCGCGGTTTCCATGACAAGGGATGTTGAAATTTTGAAAACCCCTTTTTAAAAAAAAAAAGTGAACCTACTTTTTTTCGCTCATTTTTCTTTCATGCATGTACGACCCTAATATAAGAAAATTTACGTTGGTTTCATTTTAATACAATCGTTGGTTTAGGAGCTAGATAGCAAAATATCCCAAAAATGGCTATTTTGTTATTGTTGCATTAAAAAAACCAAAACCAGTATAATTCTGGTAAATGTTTTTGTTTATCTTAAAAGTCCAATTCATTGCGCATAGAAAATGTGTTTTTGTATTTAAGTAGGATCAACACTTATTGTGTAATAACGATTTATGTCATATGTTCTCCAGAATCCTCTTTCACAATTTTTTTTTGCGGCCTTATGGTTCATAGTAGGGCAGAAAGCATTATATACATGGACAGGGCACATAATAGGGTGTTAAAATTGGGTCTCTTTTTAAAATGCGATAGGACGTACCATTTTCGAGTAAAACGCACTTGTTTGGTTATGTTTGCTTTGAGTTTTCATTGTGTTCTTGATAAATAAATTCTACATTTTGGTGTTTTCTTTCTTAGGAGTTTGTTTTTTTAAATCATTTTCCGATGAAATTAACATATATTAGCTGTTTCTCGAGGAAGGTAAAATTACAGTGGATTTTGTTATAGACACAAAATAAGTTGCAATGATGATTCGAGACAAGCGTGAACCCTCAAATAGGGGAGTGAGAAACCCCTATTCCGTCCGAGTCCCTTCAATCATTTTTTTTTCATTAGCAATGTCCCTCATAAACAGAAAAAGCAAGGAGCGACACATAGTTTTATTTTTTCGTAGTCAGCGGTGAGTATTTACTACTCAGTCGATGAAAAGTGTGATCTGAAATAATTTTTTGCAAACAAGTGCGTTTTACTCGAAAACGGTACGTCCTATCTCATTTTAATAAGAGATCCATTTTAACACCCTAATATGTGCCCTGTTCAGGTATACATTGCTTTCTGCCCTGCTATGAACCATACGGCCGCAAAAAAAAATGTGAGAAAGGAGACTGGAGAACACATGACATAAATCGTTATTACACAATAAGTGTTGATCCTATTTAAATACAAAAATACATTTTCTATGTGCAATGAATTTGACTTTTAGGATAAACAAAAACACTTACCAGAATTATACTGGTTTTGGTTTTTTTAATGCAACAATACCAAAATAGCCATTTTTGGCATATTTTGCTGTGTAGCTCCTAAACCAACGAATGTATTAAAATGAAACCAACGTAAATTTTCTTATATTAGGGTCGTACATACATGAAAGAAAAATGACCGAAAAAAAGTAGGTTCACTTTTTTTTAAAAAAAGGGGTTTTCAAAATATCAACATCTTGTATCAAGGAAACCGCGCGGTATTCGATGAAAGTTTTTTCACAAATCATCATCCCCCCTTAAGGGCATTAGTATGTGTAGTATTGTAGATTGGAAATAATAGCCGTTTGTCCTGTACAGAAGACCTCCAAATTCGGACAGCGCGACCTTTCCGGCCTCGTACAGCCAAAACCGTTTGTCCTACGGCAAATGTGTAATATACATATTATGTAGAGGAGGGATGAATCTTCAAAAAGTGTAACTTGGTAAAGAGCCCTACGGGCAATAGGGAAAAAGATATGGGCACATAAGTAAAATTTCAAAGTTTCAACTCCTAAAAATAGGGGACGCACATGGTGTAGCAGGGTGTAGTTTTCTGTGCTTGCTTATTATGCCCTCTTAAACAAAAAAAAAATCCGCAGTACGCAAAATTTTTTATTATGTCTAATTTGACTGCAGTATTGAGGAAAAATCCGTTTCAAACAGCAGGAGAAATTGTGTTCATGACAAATTTTCCAGCATCGAGGTCAACAGCTAGCCAAAGGATAGGAACATCCTAAATAAAAAACTGTACAAGTGCCAAGAAGACCATATTAACAGAAGAACAGAAGCAAGCCCGCATTATGTTTTGTTTAAATTGTGTCTATCGCCTGTTGGAGTTTTGGAACAATGTCAGTGGCGGCTCGTGATATTTTGTGCAGAGGAGGCTTGATTTTTAAAAGACAATTAACTTGCAATATGATTACAATTTGTACATTTCCTTACCACCCGTGGATATGCTGCTAGGGGAGGCTCAGCCTCCCCTGCCTCCCCTGACAAGCCGCCACTGAACAATGTTGTGTTAACCGATGAAAAAGTTTTTCAGTCTTGTAATGACGGACATATGTACAAAATATTAGGTTATATTATTTACACAATAAATACAAACACAGTTATGTGCAGTCGTATCTGTGAATTTTTCAACGTCAATTTTTACATTTGTTATAAATCGAAATCATTCCTATCGAATGGTATAAAAAAGTAAAAAAAACAAAAATACGTATGTTTTTCTTCTGGATTAACATTCAAATACATTACTTTTGACGTTTCACAATTAATGTCAGTTTTTTATAACCTATATGATAATAAAAAAAATCTAAATTCTAAAAAGACTGATTCACACCACTTAATATTAGTGAAAACTGGATTACTTGATCTTTCAAGTGTACGGGATTTTATTGCACAGAAGTGTACATTAAAAAAGATCTCAATTACTCAAATATATCCACAAAAATTGGTGAAACGAACGCATTAGAGGTAAAAATAAAATATAATAATAAAATGATAAATATCCTAGGTATATATAGGCACCTATCCACATGTCCACTATCCTTTATAGAGAACTTGTCTACATTTTTAAAAAATAAAAACGCTGAATATAATATTCTTATTGATGATATTAATATGAATATTCTATCAGCAAATGTAGATTATGTTACCGAGTATTGAAATGTTTTGGGTGAAGATGGATTTATATCTTTAATCAACAAAAGCACTAGAGTCACCAAACATTCTAAATCTTGTATTGATCACATTTTTCTACAAACTCGCATAGAACAATTGGATAATATTTTTGCAGCTATACTAAAAGTAATATTTCGGATCACTACTCAAAAAACGTAAATATTAAATGTAACAACGACGTTTATAAAATAATTAAAAAACTTGATTACTCAAAATTAAATAATTTTCTAAAAAATGAAAAGTGGGCCATGGTGTACGGATCTAATGAGGTGGAACAAGCAGCTAAGTTCTTTGTAGACATCCTATCACAACACATTAATAATTCTGTCAGAATCATAAGAATAAAAGAAGTCAAGAAGAGGAAACCGTGGATTACCAATGGAATTATTTCATCGATGAAAGTTCGAAATAAGCTGTATCAGGAATTTTTAAAAATCCCTACTAATGAGCTAAAATACGAGAATATACTAGATACAGGAATAAAATAAATTTATTAGTTAAAACGATAAAAAATAAATTTTTCCATGATAAAATTGAAAAAAAACGGCAATTCATCAAAGCGCATTTGGGATACGGTCAATGAATGTTTAAATCTAAATTACAAAAAAAAGACTCTATTGACAATATCGTTCTGAATAACTCTAAAGAAATTTACGATAAGCTAGAAATTACCAATAATTTTAATGAATATTTTACTGATATCGGAAGAACCCTAGCAAGTGAAATACACCCTAGAAACAATAATTGCAGCCCGATGTATAATGAAAAATGCGTTTTACAGAAATCCATGTTTTTAATGCCAACCTATCGTGAGGAGATATATACTATTATTATTAACTTAAAAAACGGGAAAAGGCCAGGATTAGATCATTAGTAACGAGATTTTGAAAAATTGCGTCAATTATATTACTGAGCCGCTTACATACATAATAAATCAGTGTATCCAATCTGGGCATGTACCAGATCACTTCAAAACAGCGGTTATTAAACCTATTTTTAAAAATGGCGATAAAACAAAAATGTCCAACCATAGACCCATATCGCTGGTTTCCGCATTAGCTAAAATATTAGAAAAAGTGATAAAAACGCGGTTATGTAAACACATTGATACACATAAATTACTTCATGAAATGCAATTCGGATTTCGTGAAAATAAATCTCAAGATGCAATAACTACATTGACCTCCAAATTATATAATGCGCTCGATCGAAGTAAGCCAGCCATATGTGTCTTTGTGGATTTAGCCAAGGCTTTTGACACAGTAAGTCACAAGATCTTGTTAGAAAAATTGGAAAACCTTGGAATCTGGGAAATCACACTAGAGTTATTCCGTAGTTATTTAGGAAACAAAAAGTTATAATTGACGATGTGAGGAAAGGATAGTGACATGTGGAGTGCCGCCGCAGGGAACGGTTTTAGGACCTGTATTGTTTACAATTTATATTAACGATTTACTTACCATATCTTCAAAAGACAATATCTTATCCTGTGCAGACGATACTGCATTATTCTTTGAAGGTGATAACTGGTTGGATTTGTGACACTCTGTATCTACGGAACTGAAAAAAATTAAAAACATGTTTCGACCAAAATTTACTCACAATAAATTTGGATAAAACTAAATATTTGGCTTTCAAATCTGGAATTCTAAAGAAATTCTTGATCATTAAACAAATGAAAATAATTTACTATGCTCTAGTAGAGTCGATACTACAATATGAGATAATAGCATGGGGTGGTGGCGTAAAAAAGACTCATTTAATGCCATTAGAAGAATTACAAAAAAAGATTATAAAAATAGTGCTAAACAAAAATAATTTGTATTATACAGAGCAATTATACCGAGAGTCTGAAATATTGGATCTAAGACAAATATACTCCAAAATAATATTAATATATCTTCACAAAAACAAAACGTAGGTACTTGCATATCTACTCTACTCGGCAAAAAGAAAATGAGCTTATCAAAATGAGTGTAACAGAAAAGGACATAGGTACAAGACATTTTGTCTATCTAGGTCAAAGCTTATATAATAATTTGCCCATTACTATTAGGAATAGTAAAACAGTTTTTATTTTTAAGAGAATGGTTAAAAGGTGGTTGAGAGAAAATGATAGAGATTATCTAAGATCATTAATAGATCCATGATCTTTTAACTCTTTTCTTTAAATTCTGATTCATTATCCCCCTTTTTTTTACTGAATTTTATCGATTGTTTGTATTAAATTATTATTTTTTGGCATCTACTTGTCTCTTATGTTACTAGATTAAGTTATTATGTATAATACTCCATTCATCCATACACAAGTTTTTAACTTAATATGGATGTAAATCTATATTTATTTATTTATTTTGTAATTTAAATACTACTTCTATATTATAGATATTATCTTTTTGTAAATTTGTACATATTATCTAAATAAATATATTATATATTATTATTATTATTATTACCTTGGCATGTCACAATGAATCCATCGGTCTCCGATTTTAGTTTTAGTCCTGCAGACCGTAAGAAAGCGAAGGTCAGCTTTGCCAATAAACTAATTATTATTATTATCATTATTATTATTATTATTATTATTAGTTTAGTCTTGATATGTGATCAGGTAAACGGTCCCAGATTTACCTA
This sequence comes from Rutpela maculata, assembly GCA_936432065.2. Lineage (NCBI taxonomy): Eukaryota > Metazoa > Arthropoda > Insecta > Coleoptera > Cerambycidae > Rutpela > Rutpela maculata. The sequence continues at coordinate 61,743,110 of OW386285.2, forward strand.
TTAGCTTGACCATGAACTTTACCGCATTCTTGCTAACCACAAGTACTGATCTATTGTTCACACATCACTATATGATATGAACTTTGATTTGTTTTACTTTATGGTATATTCATTATTCTGCTAAAATTTAAAAGGCGATTAGCCTACAGATCTAGTTCCGCTACGATTGCCGAGTCTTAATCATATTGTGCAATTAATTTTTAACTGTATATAAAAAATGATAGGTATTTAGAAATTAATATTACATTCTCCTTGTAGAGTAATACTGATCGCATGTTTTGTGGTATTGTAAATTTGTAATAGTGGAAAAGTTTTTATTTGTTCTCATTTTGTTAATTAACAGTTTGTGTTTTAGTTTGGTTTACTAAAACTGCATGACATACATGTAATAACATATAACATAAGTACTTAACATCGAGGATTACATTGGTTATTTAAGTAGTGTCTAAGTTTTAAGAAGTGTCTTGTACAATGCCAGTAATATTCCAGAGAGTACTAATTAACGTATTGGTCGGTGCTATCATTCCATCAGCATTGTTAATTTTGTATTTATATAATATGTGAGTATTAAAACAATTTTTTAAATATAAACTAATTAATGATATTAAGGAATTCTGAATCATAAACTGTGTTATTCTCTTTTGTTTCTCTTACGCAATTCGTCGTTTATATTTTTGTCTATTATATATAAGAAAATATATTTACGTCAAATACACTGACTATTTTCTTAGTGGAGATCATTTATAAAAACGGAACAAGCAAAGCTGGAACTAGAGGTTGGCAAATTAGCGACCGCCAAGGGCGCAAAATTTGGTTCACTGGCGCGCTCTATTATTCAATCCTTGGTCAGCATCCAATGAAAACCAGAAATGCCAAAGGCGCCATCTACTCTAGTTCTAGTTCTGGGGACAAGTACAGCGAAAATCTGGAGAACGCGTCTTTAAAAATCGCGTAATGTTATCATTATATTAGCAATATTATCGCTTTAGAAAATACCGTCCGATTTGGAATATTTTACCAGATTGTGCGCTTCCGTGAAATCTTTGATTGTTGATTTAACTTTTTTTTCGTCAGGTCAATAGTAACAAAGTTATCGTGGAAAAACATGTTTTTGCGAATTTTAAATGCGAATTCCTCCCCCATCCCGTGTGATTAAGCTAAACAACTTGATAACATGATAAAAGAGAATGCGTGTAACTGAATTGCCAAAAAAAAAAATTTTTAAAGTTAGTTTTATTTCAAAACCAGATCCGCTCCGCTACTATGTATTATATATCATTAAAAAGCTTTCTTATGGTCTTTCAGATGGTGTAAAAATATACGTGGTGTTCCATTAAAAAAAAAAATGCGACGTTCAATTGTTTTTCTGACATGATTTTTGTAAACACCTGTATTTTTAGAAAATACGTGTGATTTTCTATAACTTTTGTTTTTATTTTGTTTTTATTTTTTTTTACATAACTCCAAAAATAACGAAGTTAAGTGGGGTTCAAACGTTCGCGCGACCACCCTGTACAATTTGAAAACGAATTGCAAAATATTTCTGCAGTTTTTTTGTAAAAAAATGCGCTGGAATAGTCAACTATCTATCATTAATCTCTGTATACATTGTTTGAGTATAGTTGCCCTAAACTTTATGAGACACGTAAAAAATCTCAAAGCTTTGCCGCCAATCCCCTTAGGATAGAGTGGGGCATGCTTTATTTTTCTACAGCATATTAAATAATAAATATAATGTATTACTTAATACATAAAACATCATTATTCTCGTGTAAAATATGTTCTGGCATGATTAAAATAAGAAATTAACAGAAACACGCCTGTATTAAATATGATTTCAAATTATTTTGATATAATTACGCAATTCCCTCCTAAAATATTTGACGACCTAACGCGGGTTATACCCGTATAACCATTCGATAAAGATATTTTTATTCGATAAAGATAGATAAAGATGCTGTATATATTTGTCGTTATCGGTCGTGTATTTATAGCACCTATACCGAGTCTATATTCTAAACTTTACCGATAAAACCTGTATCGCTACTATATAGCAGATATACTCGTTAACTTTATATATTTGGCTTTATTGAGTCTATAAATACTCCTTTATTTCCACTTTACCGCATATGTACCGCAGATATACATGTTAAATCTTTACCGCAAATGTACTACATCTATACCGCGTAATATTTATTTTACCTTTATTGGACATTAGTTACATTTAAATTTAAACTATACCGCATATCTACCTCAACTGTACGTGATATCTTGATCTAACTGTACCTTAACAACCGTCACCTAACCTTATTTCTCTTTTCTCTTCACTTCTCTTTAAAACGCCGGGCGAATTATAAACGAAAACCGATGGCAACAAAACCTAAAGAATCCGTTATGCCTAACAGATGATCCTGGAGTTACCTTATGTTGACAGTTGACGGCAGTAACAACCTTCTTTGAATCTGTAATATATGGGTTCTCTATTAATTAAATGAAATTATACAACACAAGGCATAATATTCAGTACAATATGATTTTTACACACCTTTGAGCCCTATATATTAGTTGTGCAAAGACTATCTGTCATGCTCTTATTTCTATTGTAATACACCTGACTACCTATTTCATTACCTTTATGACGACGAAATTATCGAAGGTTTTGTTTCGGCATTATGTCACATATATACTTATCTGCAGAAATATACATAAACAATTTACATCATAAATATACCTAGTAGAGAAGTTCGCTATTGCACTCGATTATGACTTGTATACTCGATTGTAACTTGTTATCTATAAATAGTTTTTAAAACAACATTTTGTATGAAGGAAAGTAGCCCAGAGGAAACGTACTCGACTACCACACTAGAGAGAGGTCCACGGTTCGAACCCTGCTACCGGATAAAAGTTAAGTTGTGTTTACTAAATATTGTGAATAGTGTGTTATATGTGTATTTATATAAATCCAATTCGGCGCGACGGATAAGTGTAAAATAGAAAAAAAGTGAAATATTGAATAATATCACAAATGTATACATTTTTATTTAAAGATATAAACTAAGTATATCTATACAGCATCTAAACTTAGCCGTTACTCCAGCAATATAGCATATGTATAGGGTCTTTATCTTCTAAATATAGGCAACTGGTTTTAATCGATATCCTGCATCTACCTTTTCGATACCTATAGAGCAAAGTTAGGCCAGTATAGATTAAAGATTTAGATACAGATGCAATACAGGTTCTGTACTGTCTGGTTATACGGGTAGTTGCTATAGTAACGTTAGGAGGGAGGTGCGTAATTATATCAAAATATGAAATATAATTGATATAGGCGAAATCATGCCAGAATATAGTTCACATGAGAATAATGATGTTTTATGTATTAAGTAATACATTTTATTTATTATTTAATATGCTGTAGAAAAATAAGGCATGCCCCGTTCTATCCTAAGGGAATTCGCGACAAAGCTTTGTGATTTTTTACGTGTCTTATAACAACTATAACTACCACCAACTCGGAATAATCGGACCGAGGTGTCGAGTTTGATTCACCCTGTACAGTATTACTAAATTGTTTATTTCCAAGGTATTTCGGCACTATCGCAAAAACATTATCTACAACAGTTCAAGTTCAAGTATAAACAATAAATATTTACGCCGCACATGTATATGTGCTCTATCAGAAAATTATCGCAGTAACTTAGAACGCATTTTAAATTAATTTGCATCATTGTTTCATCAAAATAATAACAATAAATAAACAAATTTATCTCATTTCATAGTAAGAGGCGCGCTTCGTAGTGTTTACCATTAAATTAGGTAATAGAAGAAATTCAAAATACAATTTATTTTCCGTAAAATTAATATTTAGATTATGCCGTAATTTGTAAATAAAACCACGTTACTGCAAACGGTTTCTTATTGGCGTGAAGTCAATGACGACATCCGTTAGTGGGATAATTTGTCCAAAATAGACGCAGTGTCCTAACCTCTTGCTGACGTCTGCCTACGAACTAATTTTGGAGAATCTTGAGTGTAAAATTACCACATTTGTAGTGATACTCTTAGTTTTACATTTAGGCACAATGCAATATTTGTCATAATGCAATATGCAATATGAGTTATAATAATGTTGTTCACTAGCTCATTAACCAAATAATAACACAATAACACCACAAACAAGAACTTGGTAATCTGACTATAAACAATAAACAGTAAACTGACATTTGACAAACCCATCGAAATTGCTTTAAATATACGAAACTACTGAAGCATGAAAAAATAAACTTCCGTTCACTATTCCGTCCTTGTCTGACAAGATTTGATTGGTTGAAGAAAACGTCCGATTGGCTTAACCGTCTGTACACAGACTGAGAAAAAGGATGGAATAGTGCACGCAAGTTTCTCTCTCTGTGTCACTTTCTCTAGTCGAGTTCAGTTTATTAATTTCGATGGACAAATCATAACGTAAAACGTCACAGTTAAAGGCGCCAAATAACTGCCGTTTTGAAATATCCAAATTCCTCACCGATGAAATTATTTATTTTCTCGCTGTATTAACAACATTCAAGAAATTGTAAATTTTACATATTTATAACTTTTTTTTGATGCTGCATCGATTTTATTATAAAAAAAAAATCATGCAACTTCTGTGTTTACATAACATCCATAGTTACGTATGCCCAACGCAAACTATGCCATAATATATCGCACGATCGCGCAACGTTACGTGAGGTAACGTGTTTTTTAAAGTTTAGTCACAGTTTTTTTCGTAAAATTATTTGATTGGATAAATTAATTTAAGAAATACTCGGAATCTTATACAGCGAATAAAAAAATTCGACACCACCCAGAAGCATTATACAGTGTCCGCCAAAAAGTCTGCACCATATGGGAAACTCTGTTATCGACTTTCTGAAAAATTTTATTTTTGATAAAAGTTAGTGCATAAAAATAAATACCTGCTTACATCATTGTTAAAAATTATTATTTTGGGTATTCAGCAGATAACTTTCAAAGAAAAACATTCGTTTCTTTCATACACCATTGCAAGTCTGCCCAAAATAGAAGATCAACAAGAGCTCCCCCTACGAAGCGACTTAGTGCATGTTATCAAACGAAAAAGGAGCTGCACAAATGTGTGTTAGTCCTGGCGCTTAGGTCGGAAAATTAATTTTTTTGAAATCGTTTCTCTTTATTTTTGAAGATATAGAAAAATGTTATTTAAAGAAGTTGCTTATAATGCGAAGTAATATCCAGATATCAAAGTTGATTGTTCTATTTTAAAAATAATTTCTTAACTATATTTTTAAATATTTTTCTGTTATTAATAATTCTTTCTATTTAATAATTTCAGCCTAAGTAATGGATTAAAATCCACTTTGAAGAACTTTTATGAGTATTTTTTTGATATATTTTGGGAAAAAATGCTGAATTTCATGGTACATAGTTCTCCTTTTTCCAGTTTTAACTTTTTCGAAATGTTTTAATACAAATCGCTTAAAAAGAGTTTCAGTTAGCGATTTATATTAAAAAATTTCGAAAAAGTTAACACTAGAAAAAAAGAGAACAACAACTATGCACCTAGAAATTCAGCATTTTTTTCCAAAATATTTATTTGGTCAAAAGATTACTACTAAAAATTCTTCAAAGTGGATTTTAAACCATTGCTTAGCCTGAAACAATTAAATAGAGAAAAATGTTTAATAATATAGTTCAGGAATTATTCGTAAAAAAGTGGAAAATGTTAATTTTTAAAATAGAACAACCAGATTTTATATCTTAATATAACTCTGCATTATAAGCAACTTGCTTAAATAATATTTGTCTTTATCTTCAAAAATAAAGGTAGTTTATTCTTGAGACAATTAAAAAAAAAAAATTTCGACCTAAGCTCCAGGCCTAACACACATTTGTGTAGTCCCTTTTTCGTTTGAGGATATGCACTAACTTTTATCAAAAATAAAAATTTTCAGAAAGTCAATAACAAAGTTTCCCATATGGTGCAGACTTTTTGGCGGACACTGTATATATCAATATAGCCCGGGAACTACCGACAAAATGTTGCGTCGATTTTATTAATATATTTTTTGACATTATTATACTATTAGTCGGGAATTTGAGCTTCAATTTAAGGCTTAGTTTTTGAGACATACAGTACCACATTCGATCTAAATTTTTCTGCTCAATCCGAATCCAAACTGCTCATAAAAATCGGGGATTGCCTTCAACCCTTATTTCGGAAATCGTGAAAAATTGTAGAGATGGGCAAAGGAAACTTTCCATTTGAAAGTTTTCGGAACGAAATTTTGATAAAAATAAAAGTTTCCAACATAGCCCAGTCAATGAACGTTCAATAAGGGGGTCTAGAGGGAAATGCCGAGATCCCAATTTTTGACTTGAGGGCTGTGTTTGGACTATTTAGGAGGTAAACATACCAAAAGTCCCCGAACGTAGGAGGGGGGGGGGGTGCAGGGGAGCACGAAGAAGGTCCCGGTTTTTGATTTTTCGCTCATATCTCGAAAATGGTTATCTATTCAAAAAGTGGCTATATGCAAAATTAAAGCTGACTAAATTTTCTACAATAATGTTTCTATTAATTTTTTTCGTATCTGTTATGGTTCAGTAATGAATTGTATATCTTTTGACTGTGTTCTAACTTTATTATAAATTTATTATAAATTGAAAATAAATTTTAATAATCATCGTAGAAAAAAATTTCTTGTACAGATATCTGTTTCACAGCAGACTGAACTGAAATATCGAATAAGAAATGTCTTTGCGTCTGTAAGTGTGTGTGTGCGTACATATCTATGTGTGCGTGTATACCGTTTCTTGTAAAAACGATAACTTCTGTTAGACTTAAAATATTTGATTTCAATTTGGAACATATGTAAAACAGCATATTACCATAATCCCTATTGAAATTGGGCCATATCTGTAATACATGGTGATAACCAGAAGCCTACAAACTCTCATACGTAAAATACGTTTTATTTTAATTTCAGAGCAAAATATTACTAAGCATACAAAAATAAGAAGATGTATAAGATTTCTAAACCGCAATATATCGGGTGTATGTTAGGCAAACCAACTTTATTTAAATTAGATGATATATCAGTGTTATCCTAAAATATGGAACATGGTATTTTTAGTAACATTGTTATGAATTGAGAATTCTAGGCCTCTGGTTATCGCCATGTATTACAGATATGGCCCAATTTCAATAGGGATTATTGTAATATGCTGTTTTACATAAGTTCCAAATTGTAATCAAATATTTTAAGTCTAACAGAAGTTATCGTGTTTACAAGAAGCGATATACACGCACACTTAGATATACACGCAGATACACACTTAGAGACGCAAAGACATTCTTCATTCGATATTTCAGTTCAGTCTGCTGTGAAACGGATATCTGTACAAGAAATTTTTTTCTACGATGATTATTAACATTTATTTTCAATTTATAATGAAGTTAGAATACAGTCAAAAGATATACAATTCATTACTGATCCATAGCAGATACGAACAAAATTAATAGAAACATTATTGTTGAAAATTTAGTCAGCTTTAATTTTGCATATAACCACTTTTTGATTAGGGCTAACCGTTTTCGAGATATGAGCAAAAAACCAAAAACCAGGACCTTCTTCGTGCCCCCCCCCCCCCACCTCCTACGTTCGGGGACTTTTGGTATGTTTACCTCCTAAATAGTCCAAACACAGCCCTGTAGTCAAAAATTGTGAACTCAGCATTTCCCTCTAGAAACCATTCATTGACTGGACTAACAAAATATTTGAATATTTTAAAGTTTCCAAAATTACGGGAAAGGTTCCTTGTTAACTTTCGTGATATTCAAAAATGTTATTGGAAAGTTTCATTTTATCAAAACTTCGTTCCGGAAACGTTCCCGAAAAAATTGAAACATTAAAAAATTGGAAAGTTTCCTTTGGAAAATTGAATTTGAAAATATAACTTATGTTTTCTCCCTCAAGACATAAGCGAAAAATATATTCTTTTTTTTTTTATTGTAGCTCACAGTGTATTTAATGTAACAGTATAGTAATTTTATAAAAAATTATCGCGTAAACTTCTACGCCATCGGCACATTGAAAAATGTAGCCTGCGGGATTTTTTTTTATAAAACGGTAGATAAGATTTTTTCAATTTGGCTGCCGTGCGAAGGAGCGCGTCACGATGCGAAAGTGTTGTAATGAATCAAAACCGAGGATTGCGGGCAGTAGTTTGTGTTACTTAGTACTGTATTAGTAGGTACAATATTCCTGTTAGGTTTTAACGGTTTTATTTTGTTTAAAAGATGTACACTCAAAGAAAATGATAAGTGAATTCAACCAAAAAGAGCATATGAAATCGCGTCTCATAGTTAAATCAACCAGAAAAGAATAGTCGAACAAATTTTGTCACCATACAATTTTTATTGTCATTTTGAACATGAAATTTAGTTGGTTAAGTAAGTAATCATTTTTTTAGTCCTACAACAACTTTATTTGTTTTCGTAAACAAATAGTAGTTTAGTAATCTCTTGTAGAACAACAAATTAAATAGTATAATGACATTTTTTTTATGTTCACTAACCATTTTCAATTTGGTCTACGATTAAATAGTACAACGACTTTTTTTTTGTTCACCAACTAATTTTTAGGTTAATCTACACTTATATTGTATAATGACGTTTTTTTTTTTTTGGTTAACCAAAATCTCAGTATTGAGACATCAGACCACCCAAACCAAAAATTAGAGATCGTTTATAAGATTCATCCAAATATATCGATGATCCCTGAGAGAATTTGAACATTGCAATCATGTTTTTAATTTTCTATAAATTCATACGAGTATAAGATAATGCATGATTGATTATTGTCAGTGATTTGTATGTGGCGTCATCTAGGAATAATTTCTGTAGCAGACTACGTGGTAAGCAAGCTATGGTAATTCCCTTTTAGAACTTCCAGAAGACGTGTACATGTATTATGTTAATGATAATAATACTATTTCTTTTTTAATACTTTATTTGATTTCTATAATACGTAGAATATTGAACTGTATGGTATAGTTGAAACATTCGCAATAGTGATAGACGTACCGCCCATGTAGGCAGTGTTGTTGAATTATATCTCCACCCCGACGCGACAGTGTAAGCTCGACTACGGTCAAGAATTCAAATAACAGCCTAACAGGTTACTCCTACACGCTACGGCAGATGTCGACATCCAAAGACCGATATCGGGAGATCTAGTAGCCGCCTATTATTCCTCTCGCCTAGAGTTGGGCGATTCGACTGTTTTTAAGGATTCGTACCACATGAATCCGTATCAAGAAAAGATTCGTATCGAGAGATTCGTACGATTCGTACCACTTCGTATCACTGATTCCATGATACTAAACAGTATCGATGTACTGATTCGTACCATTCGTACTATTCGTACCACTGATTCCATGATACGAAACAGTAGTAGTAAAGAAATGACAGTTCTGTGACACCCCCCACCACTTTTTAGTACCCCCCTCCACTCTTCCAGAACCCCCCACCAATTTCTCAGAACCCCCCTCCATTTTTCATAAGCCACGCCCCATCCCCTCCACTCTTCCAGAACCCCCCACCAATTTCTCAGAACCCCCCCTCCATTTTTCATAAGCCACGCCCCATCCCCTCCACTCTTCCAGAACCCCCCACCAATTTCTCAGAACCCCCCTCCATTTTTCATAAGCCACGCCCCATCCCCTCCACTCTTCCAGAACCCCCCACCAATTTCTCAGAACCCCCCTCCATTTTTCATAAGCCACGCCCCATCCCCTCCACTCTTCCAGAACCCCCCTCCATTTTTCATAAGCCACGCCCCATCCCCTCCACTCTTCCAGAACCCCCCTCCATTTTTTCATAAGCCACACCCATCACCTCCCTACCTCATCGGAAATGTCATAGGTTAGGCAGTACATATTTTACCATTGCTCCAAACACTTAATCATTATGCCCGTCTGTGTATGAATATGTATCAGATAAGAATGTATTAAAGGAATACATGAAAATCTTTCTCCCACCATAATTCAAACCCCCCACTTCACATCCCTACTATAATTCCCCCCCCCCATAATTACCATGGAAGAGGGTAATCTGAGATGTCATAGGTTAATCAGTACATATTTTACCACAATTCTAAACACCTTAACATTATTATACTAATCGTGTATGAATGTGTCGGATGTAAAAGTTTACTACATCACACTGTGTTCTTCGTGATTAGTTACCAGATCAATTGTAAGGATTTTTCGGAAAATATGGATTCAGCACTGAGCTGCCCACACTGTCAAAGAAGTGAATTAATAAAAGAGCACCAGCATGGTAAAAATTTGTATGATTTTACTGAGGAAGAGTTACAACATTTCCCATTAATATATCTGATTGAAAAAGTCAAACCCATTGAACTTCTTTATGCATGGTCTAAATTACCAAGAGTATATACACAAGATTTTAAACTAATGGTTCAACTACCTTGCTTTGTACACCATAACCGACCAGAATGGCATAGTCATGTGGATGGCCCACCAGAGTCGCAATCCAGATGTAATGTATGTAAATGGGGGCTTCAAAAATGTGGGTGATTTATGCTGTGTTAAATAATTGTAAATATTTATGATAATACCTTTTTATGTGGTGAAATAATAAAAAAACAAACAATAATGTGTGTCCTTTTATTTAAGAAATAAATTAATTTTTCATTGAACCACCCTGTATAATTAGAGTTGTAATAAGAAAACAAAAATACACATTTAATTTTATACATTTATTTTTGTAAATACAAATTATGAATATGCATATATTAATGAGTATTAACAATAATAATAATAATAATTAAAATAAATTTAAAAAGCAATAAAAAAATACTCTATTTAAATGGAAAATTTACTACAAAGTCTCTCACATATTCCAAACTTCCTTCAATTTCATTTTGCTTCGTTTTTATATGGGAGTGTAAATCGGCTAATTCTCGTTGTTTTTTTTCAATTTTTTTAAGTTCCCTATTTAAAGTATTTTGCTGATTTTGGCAGTGTCGAGTATACCTCCCTGACTCAACAATTAATACCTTCCGTACCTCGTGCAGGAATTTAGTTCTAGCTCCCTTCATTTCATCATCATGAGCATCACATTTCCTCTTAACTTGATGAATATAATTTGTGAAGAGCTCATCTTCCGAGTCATCCTCATTTTCCTCAGAACTACGACGAGCAACCTCACTTCTTTGATGTGATGCAGATGGGGCTGATGGAGCTGATGGGGCTAATGGAGCTGATGGGGCTGATGGGACTGCTTCAAAAATGGGGCGAAGAGTTCCAAGATCACCTTCAGTAATGCAGAACTCAGAATCTACAGATTCAACTGAACGAATTGAGTTCATTCGCTGACACACTTTTTCTTCAAATGATATGTCTTCATATAATTCATCAGGAGTTGCCGAACGTTTGTTACTTGAGAAACTTTTTTGTGCACACATTTTTAATGATTTTTTATAGTAGATAAATAACGCAAGAAAAGTGAGACTGAAACTAAATGTATTTCTGATAAAGTCAAGCTTTAAATATGGAAATAATGTGCTGAAATTGCAAGTGGATATTGTTTGTGAAGAATTGATAAGAATAGATGAGTACGGTAATAATTTACTAAATGAATTCATTGAAATGAAAAAGATATGTAAGCGTCTTTTATCTACATTGTTATTTATCATAATAATGAAAGAAGCATTGTCAAGTCATACAGAAACTATAAACACATACTACAGAGTAAGGAAATAATGTGCTGAACTTGCAAGCGGGTATTGTTTGTAAAGAATTGATACGAATAGATAAAAAAATATGTAGGCTCCTTATTTATCTACATTGTTATTTATCACCTCTTTCGAGGCATTATCAAGTTATATACTTTGATGGGAATGAAACAAACATGTAACGTTCTTATAAATAGAAGTAGTCAGCAAGTATTGAAGTACCATAATTTGTATTATTCATTGATATGACTCACTGTATTTACACTATATACCACACACACACACACACCCCCCACACACACCCCCAAAAAAGCCCCCCCCCCCCCCTCAAAAAAAAAGTTCCCCCAAAAATTACCCCCCCCCCCCAAAAAAAAGTTCCCCCCAAAATTATCACCCCCCCCCCCAAAAGTTCCCCCAAAAATTATCACCCCCCCCCAAAAAAAGTTCCCCCAAAAATTACCCCCCCCCCAAAAAAGTTCCCCAAAAATTATCACACCCCCCCCCCAAAAAAGTTCCCCCAAAAATTATCACCCCCCCCCCCCCCCCCTCAAAAAGTTCCCCCAAAAATTATCCCCCCCAAAAGTACCCCCCAAAATTACACCGCCCCCCCCCCCCCCCCAAAGTACTCCCCAAAATTACACCCCCCCCCCCAAAGTACTCCCCAAAATTACCCCCCCCCAGACCCCCAAAAGTCGCCCCCCCAAAAATTACGGGTACTTACCACAAATATGTATACTACCTACAGTCCATATACCATTCTTATTACACAATTTATTATAATAACATTCCTTTATAAAATTATCAAGACAATAAAATATAACACCGTAGATAAAATATCAAAGCACAGTTGTGTAATCATATAACAAACAAAGGCTTCTTCATTCAAGATAATAAATACTTCCTCATTATAAAAACCAGCTATAAATAGAACAATGGGCTATTATTTTCGCAATTTATCAGTTACTGTTCATATATTATTTAAATAACACATAAGTAAATAAAAAGTATTTTATTATGATAAAACTTATTTTATTACAGCATAAATTTATTATTAATTAAATGAAATTTATTTACAATGAAATCTTAAATGATTAATATAACTTTATTTCACTATGCATTAAAACGTTTAAACAATAGATAACTTGAGATGCACATTTTTTACACGGTGGCCTATGTAAATTCAGTATGCTATTGCAGGTACCCCCACCACTTCTTTTGAGAGATATAAAGGGGCAAGAACATTTCTGATTTTTAATATTAGAGTTTTTCTTGTGTTGGAACGTACATTTCAATAATGCAGTGTCCTCAGTGCTTGAAAACTTTTACTGCGAAAAGTAGTTTATTACGTCATCAACGGGAAAGTTGTCGCTATAGAGAGATCAGTGAAAGTCATACAACCAAAAAAATGAAAGTGAAAAATTCATCACAATGTGTTGAGGATAAATCAGTAAATCAACCTGGCCCTTCTTCCTCATCTAGCATAGAGTTTCCTACAAATTCACAAGAGACTCGTTGTCCAGTATGTGATAAAAAAGTGAAAAAAAATGAATTAACTGGTCATCTAAGAAGTTCTGCACACAATAAAGGGATTGATATGTCTGGAGACGGAATTGAAAAGCTGCAGAATGCGTTTAAGAATCGTATTGCAAGTTTTCGTTTTTCTTCAAAGGAATGCAGTGTTGATATATCCCAGTTTTTGGATGAAATAAAAGAGAAAGTTTTCCGTTTGATTGAGGAATATATTAAAATGTACTCGAGCTTAAAAATTAATGTGGAATTATTTGGGTTATATGTTATTGAAGAGAAAGAATTGTCAGAAATAAAATCATTCAATACAAGAAATAAAGTTGTAACACTTTCAACCGATTTATTAAACTTATATAATGACTTTAAGGAGGAGATACTAGAGAAAGCCTCAACATTTCAGGAGCGAGACTCAGGATGGGCTTTGAAACATGTTAGTTTTCTCGAGGTCAACATTAATAAGTATAATCCACTATTTGCATCATCATACATTAAATTGCCGAGGCAAATAGAAAATAGAAAAGCTGTTTTAAATATTGAGAGTGGGGATGAAAAATGTTTCGCTTGGGCTGTCAGCGCCGCCATCTTCCCTACCAATGGAAATCCAAAGAGAGTTTCATCTTACCCTCATTATTCCACATTGTTAAATTTTGAAGGTATAGATTTTCCTGTTAAACTTAAAGACATTCAAAAATTTGAAGGTTTAAATAATATATCTATAAATGTATTTGGAATAGATACTCAATTTAAAAATGGTGAAATGGTCAGTGAGATTGTAGGTCCCTTATATTTTACACATAGTCGACAAAATACACATGTGAACTTATTACTAATTACGGATAATAAAGGGAACAGTCACTACACACTTATTAAAGACCTATCGCGGTTAGTTTCTTCTCAGAGATCAAAACATGATGGTAGAAATTATATTTGTGATGGTTGTCTATATTTTTTTAACTCTCGTGAGAAATTAATGGCCCACCAAAGCAATGATTGTAACCATTTATGCACCATATTACCAAACCCAGAACCTCTAATTAATAAGTGTGGTGAAAGGCTTGCTGGGAATATCCTGAAATTTATAAATTTTGAAAAACAATTACCCGTTCCTTTCGTGATATATGCTGACTTTGAAAGTTTATTAAAACCGATTCATCACAACGAACCATGCGATAGTAAATCATTTACTGTTAAAACATATCAGCATGAACCATATTCATTTTGTTTCTATATAAAGTGTAATTTTGATGATAAATTTTCCACACTTGAATATTATCGAGGTACTGATGTTGCGGAAGTTTTTGTTAAAAAATTGGAAGAACATGTTTTACAATTGTATCAGAATCATTTGAAAAATATAGTCGAAATGAAGCCATTGACAGAAAGTCAACAAACATTTTTCGACAACAGTCAAATTTGTCATATTTGTGATAAACCATTTGAGAATGATGAAGGAAAGGTCCGCGATCACTGCCACGTTTCTGGTAATTTTAGAGGAGCTGCGCATTCTTCTTGTAATCTAAATTTCAAAATTCCTAAATTTATACCAGTATTTTTCCACAACTTAACAAATTATGATTCTCATCTATTTATTAAGAAATTAGCCTTAAAGAAAGAAAAAATACAAGTTATTGCACAAAATAAAGAAAAATATATTACATTTTCCAAACACATTCTTGTTGATAAATCTAATGATGAAAAACCGAAAAATATTTACATTAAATTGAGGTTTGTGGATTCATTTCGCTTTTTACCCGCTTCATTAGATAAATTAAGTCAAACATTGGAACCACATCAATGCCTCGAAGTGAAAAAATATTACAGTGATGAGAAACAATTCAATTTAATAAGACGAAAAGGTGTTTTCCCATATTCATACGTTGAATCCATGGATAAATTGAATGACATTGAATTACCATCACTTGAACAGTTTTTTAATATTTTGAGTGGTGAATCAATTTCTCAGGAGGATTATAATCGTGCTTGTGATGTGTGGCAAACCTTTAATTGTCAAACTCTTGGTGAATATTCAGACATTTACTTGGTATCGGACGTGCTGCTTCTTGCTGACATTTTTGAAAATTTCAGACAAATATGCATGCAAACATATAAATTAGATCCTGCACAATATTTAACGGCTCCGTCATTAAGTTGGGATGCTATGTTACGAAAAACTGGTATTCAACTTGAACTTTTAACTGATATAGATATGCTACATTTTTTTAGGAAGGGAATACGTGGTGGTGTCAGTCAGTGTAGTAATAGAAAGGCTGTGGCAAACAACCCATTTATTTTAAATTATAATCCATTAGAACCAACATCATATATATTATATTTAGACGCCACAAACCTTTACGGTTGTGCGATGAGTCAATGTATGCCCACAGGAAATTTTAGATGGTTAAATGATTGTGAAATTGAAAACTTTGATTGTACTAATCTTGGTGATGATTCACCAAAGGGTTATGTACTTGAAGTAGATTTGGAATACCCACAACATTTACATGATAAACATAATGATTTGCCTTTCTGCCCTGAAAATATTATACCTCCAGACTCTAAAAATTCAAAATTACTATTAAATTTACATGATAAACATAAATATATAATCCATTACAGAAATTTAAAACAATGCATTGAACATGGGTTAATACTTAAAAAAATACATAGAGTCATTGAATTTTCACAATCTGCTTGGTTAAAAACTTATATAGATTTGAATACTAAACTTAGAAATTGTTCAAAAAATGCATTCGAGCGAGATCTTTTTAAATTTTTTAATAATGCAATATTTGGCAAAACTATGGAAAATGTAGACAATAGAACTGATGTGAGGCTAGTATCGCATTGGGCAAATAGTATAGGCAGTGTTGGTGCTGAAGGATTAATTGCAAAACCAAATTTCAAATCCTGTACAGTGTTTTCGGAAAATTTAGTAGCAGTGCAAATGTCTTTGTTAAAAATACTATACGATAAGCCGCTCTATGTAGGTTTTACCATTTTAGATATATCTAAAACTATAGTTTATGATTTTTTTTATAATTTCATAAAAAAGAAATATGATGACAAAGCTTCTCTATACTACACCGATACAGACTCTTTAATTCTAGAGATTTACACTGATAACGTTTACGATGACATTAAGAAATATATAGATTTATTCGACACATCAAATTTTCCTATTCCAAATATACACAACATTCCAAAAACGGAATCAGTTGTAGGCAAAATGAAAGACGAATATGCAGGTGTACCAATAGATAGCTTCTTTGGCACTGGAGCAAAAGCTTACTGTGTTCAAGCAAATGGTGACGTCACAAAGAAAGCTAAAGGAGTCTCAAAAAGTATTGTAAAAAATCAATTACATTTGATCGATTATAAACAAATTGTTGAGGATGGTGGATTGATATTTCGAAAAATGTATGTATTCTCATCACATCTGCATACTCTATATACCGAACTAAAAAATAAGGTTGCACTCTCAGCACACGACGACAAACGATATGTTGTACCCGGGAGTACAAAAACTTTGGCGTGGGGGCATTACTCTATCAGTAATTTACACAATAACGCTGACCATAATACCGCTGAAGATAACCTCACAATTCTTTTAAGGCTAGCCGATGAAATTATTGAACAGGAAAATTTAGCAATGGACTTTGATTTATTGTAAATAATATGAATAACATCACTAACTTTGTCTAATAAAACACTATTATAAAAATTTTGTGTTTTTTTATCGTTTAATCATCCCATCTTATTACAGTTAAATCATATATGAATTGAAAGTGGATGTGTGTGTACAATATAATGAAACAACATTAATACTCTGATTATGTTTTTTATTAGATTTTGTGTATACATTCATAAGCTATTAGGTACAGTGTTTTGGGCTGAGTGATAATCGGTTGCAGGAGACGATCTTTATATTTTTCTTGTCGAAAAGGAGTTCCAAATTTCACAGGACCAAAATTACAGTCAACAAATAAAGCACTTTTTAAATGTAGGGCTTTCCTAACCAAGACACAATCAAAACTCCACAGCAATTGGAATATTTCATGGCTCAGATGTATCCCTGGTATTACATTTATAAATTCTATAATTTGTATATTATATTTTCGATGGTTGAATACATTAAAAACATTGCGGTAGCTTGAGGATGGATGCCAATCAGCTTTGTCACATTTCTCACTAAATTCGTTGTTGAAATAAAATATGTCCATACCCCCACTGGTGTTAGTTAATTTTAATAGCAAACATATAAAACTGCCAGCTATTACCCAACGTTGACCTGGTAAATTTCTCAAAACTTCATATTCTTCAGGGAAGCGTTCTTTAATTATTTGCACCAATTTATAATTCCACGTGCAATAATTTACTGCAGGACTCCTGAACATATTACATACACACACTGTACTCATTTCAGATATTAAATTTAATTTGGGTTATATAAATTTTATTAAGCAACTGCCATTCACAAGCTCAGGTTTCCTTTTATAGTTGTATATTTTCTTTAGCTGGGTTAAGTGGAGGAATAGTTTTGCTGAACTTGCAATAACATTTATGTCTAGACTGTAAAGTGTCAACTATGCAAATGCTGATTTGGTAATTAAAAATAGAACTGCTGACTGTGTGGATAGATAATACAATAATAACATTATTCTGATTGTAAAGTGTTAACTATGCAAATGCTGATTTGCTAATTGAAAATAGAACTGCTGTCTGTGCAGCTGGGTAGGTAAATCAAGTGATAAAATTGTTTTCTTTGTATAGACATTTAAGAAATAGGTGGGGTATATGGTTAGGTGGGAGTTTCATTATAAAACTGGAGCATTAATTTAACACTTTAGTCACTATCAATTTAATTCGGGGGGGGAAATAAACAGTAAATTTCAAAATGTGGATGGCGTATGTGAAAGAAATCGAAATTGTTGATTTACAAAGTGGTGTGAATCATTTAAGACAATTATTTTCAAATTTGAGATTCGATGCGGAACATGAAGCGGTTTATGGAATGGGTAGATTTTATACAGAGGAAGAGTGTAACGAGGTAGCCAAGAAGTACGATGAAGGTCTTCAAAAATGTGACAAGTTTCTGGATGAAGAGATCTGTCAGCACTGCTTTGTACAATCTTTGATAGATTTGAATCTGTGTGTGTATTTGGATCGGATAAAACAATTTTTAAAACCGGATCTTGCCAGCAAGGTGATTGCTTATAATGGGGACTCTGACAGTGACAGTGGTGAAGATGTGTAGCTAAATTGAGTATATGCAACGATAAAATTATATATTTAGGTGGGAATTTCATTATAAAACACGGACACTTTAGTGACTATCAATTTAGTTCGGGAAGAAATAAACAGTAAATTTCAAGATGTTGGCGTATTTGGAAGAAGAAATCAAAATTGTTGATTTAGAAAGTGGTGTGATTTATTTAAGACATATATTTTCAAATATGAAATACAAAATAGTTTATGGAATGGTAATGTACGAAGAGGATGCGTGTAACGATCTAGCCTTGAGATTTGATGAAGCATATAGAAAATGTTGCAACTTTCTGGAGAGGGCGATCTGTCAGCACTGCTTTGTGCAATCTTTGATAGATTTGAATCTATGCACATATTTGGATCGGATAAAACAATTTTTGGAGCCGGATCTTGCCAGCAAGGTAATAGCTTGTAATGGGGATTCTGACTGATAGTAGTGAAGATGTGTAGCTAAATTGGAATTGTATTTGTTAGTAGTTGTATTGTTATAAAATTTTTTAAATAAAAACAACAGAAATTCATTTATAGTTTTTTTATTGTTTTACTCATGACATTATAAAATTTTCATACAAATAATATACATTAGAAAGTGCACACATACAATTAGTATTTAAATGATAAAAACATTTTGCACTAGATTTTCGTAAAGGTGGCTGCTCCTCAAATTCAATAACGGGTTGTGAAGTGAACTGTCTAATGTAGTTCGCCTTTTCTCCTCCTTTTATGTAAACACAATCATCAGATGTGACCAAATTATCAATAATCTTTCCAAACATGTGTAGTGGTGTAAAGCCATCAGACCACTTAATGCAGTGATAATTTCCTGTTAACCAGCACACTTGTTTTTGTAAGTCTGGTGAAAGCATCTTAAATGGGTAGGGTGGTTTAAATATATAGTGACACGTTTTCATTCCATCATATCCTGCCAGTTCTTTAACAATAAACTTATTGTTTTCGATTCGAAATCCTTGAACATCGATAATAATTTTCATATCTTTAAACGTTGTAGTTCTCTTAGCATCTTCTCTTTTATACAGTATAATTCAATCGCTCTTCTTAAGTCACGTAATTTTTTTCTGTGTTCTTTTAACTTTTGAATATAGTCTGATCTCATATTCATACTAATAATTTACATTATAATTTTTTTATATATAGGTAAAAATATGTCATGCGCATTTTACTGCTGACGAACGATTTTTGTTAGAGGATTATAGGTGAAATGCTTCTCGTGCAGAATGAGACAATATGCATTAGTATCCGTGGTAGTAGGGGTGCCAGTCTCAAACTCTATTCTCATAACCACCGATCCTGTTTGTAAAGCTTCTTTTTGACGAGAACAATCAATATGAGCTATTGGTGCAAAATCTTTGAATTCAGTGGGATTGAAAATGGGTTGATTTATTTGGTGGGGGTAATAGGATTCTTGAAAATCGGCAAACATTTGATAGAGAGTTGCAAATTTGTTATTCTTGAAGTCTAGATATAAATCATTGTATGGATATCTTTCAGAATTCAAGAAAACTCTAATGCTTCTAAGATCACAATCATCAAATTTACTCATATCAGCCCCAATATTTCCTTTCTTATTTTTTTGGAATGCTATTATTACATGCCTAGGAGTTTCAACTTTAGTAGATGTCTTGACAGGCCACGTATGTCTGCTTGAGGCCGGTAGAGATGGATATTCAATCAGTTCCCTACTTCTAAATGTTATAGGAAGATCCACATTCCTACTTATAATTTTATTTAATCGAAGCTGCTCTGAAATACCCACGGTAACATGTGGAACTCTCCAAAATAATTTAGAAATCGTGATTTTCGACTTTTCATCTATAGCAACACCATCTTTATCTACTTCATCCTTAGTATTTGTAATGCAGTCAAAATCATTACTATTACGTACCAGTACTAATTCTTGTCGCATGTTAATGATTATTTTTTGAAAATCTTCAAAGAAACCAACCAGGAATTTTAATGGAATACAGACGTTGAAATTTCCACTTGTATCTATCAAAATTTTAGGTTTTTTACCTTTTTTCTGTTTTGGGAACCATCCAGCATTTTCCATACAAACACTTTCATTTTGATTCAGTGATAGATAATTAAATAGAGTTGAAACTAAGCCAACATTTCTCACGGAATCTATTACTATTCCATTTAACTCATATCTAATTTCTCGAAATAAAAACGCAACACCATTATTGATAAACTCTAAGTTGGTAGGTGAAGTTCCATCCTCATTTGTTAATTTTCCTTCGATGTATAAATAGCTATAACATGGTGCTGTATAGGTATCTAAATCCTGAATGGTAATTCTCGTTTCATCATTATAATCTAGAGTTCCAGATATATTGGGTTGATATGAATGATACTGATATTCTACTACGGAGTTGTCAATTATGGGTTGCTCGGTTATATTAAGTAATTCCATTATACTAATACTTCGAATCCAAGTGATTTTAAGAACCGTCGATTTGCTGATGTTATTCTGTTGAGAGTGTTTTTAGAACTGTTGACTTTTTTCCTACGTATCCTTTTATAGTGTGGTTTTTGTGTATGAATGGGAGACCTTGAATTAAATATCAACACCATTTTATTATCGAATTGATTTTCTAAGATGTAGTCTAACAGTTATCGTTTCTTTTTGAAAATTGACAAGATGTCCTTCTTGATCAATCACTTTAACTGTGATGTTGTTGATGGTTTTAACGCTCACTGGGAAGTAAATAATATTTAGAGGTGATTCTACTATTTTATACCCAATTGGAACTGTTGGATAGAACTGATGAATGATGTGAACAGGTTTTCCATTAAAAAAAGAACCAACAGCAATGTTACAGTCAATGCAGATAGCATTCACTTTGGAAACCTTTACTGGATCATCGGAAATATTAGTATCATTAGCGTTTAACTCTCTTTTCTTGAAGCCTAATACTGGACCTATCGAATCCTCCACGTTAAAATTAATTATCCTGTTTGTTCTTATAATAATTTTGGATGTGTTAATATCTATATCAATCCTAAGAACTGCTTCATCATCTTCTTGAACTATTTTATTTGTCATGATTTTTAAAATATCATCAATTTCATAACACCCTACAGGTATTTGAACTATATGTTCATTATTTCTTCCCGACGCAAATTTATTATTGTTGTTGTCAATATTTGGGATAATATTATAAGTATCAAAATTAGTTAATCCAATTTCATAATCTGCCTCATCATCTAAATATATCGGTGGATTGAAATTGTAATTTAATACAGAAGATTCTCCACTGAGAGCGAATGTAAAAGACATAGTGATACTTTGAACGTTTATTAGAAAATGAATAAGAAAAACTTATTTACATTGATTATATAAAAATAATAGACATAAATGTCCACAGACATATGAATCATAATTTTGTACAGAATCATAATTATATTTTATTTCATTCAGGCTACCATCACTTAAAAAATATTTTCTCAACTCATCTGGGGGTCTTAAATTTCCATAACTGTCGAAATAAACTATTTCCTTATTTTTCTTTATATATGCAATCCAGTGAGTTCCATCTCCATCATTGATATCCAGATTTACTATACCAGATTCTTTTTTCCTAATTTTTTTGGGGAGTGTATCTCTCATGAAAATACCTCGAAAATTTGGAATTTTTAGAATTTTCGAGTATTTCATTAAATCTATGTTAGTAAGTGGACGGTGAGGTAGCCTAATTAGTTTTTTTTGCTGTTATACGTCTTAAGATATAATCCAGAACCTTTCTTATGAGGGCCTAAATATAAACCCTTCCCCTTAGCGGCCTGTTCCATCGCCAAATTATGCCTCAATTGTTCAGCTATCACCTTACCATTTGACTTGGAATCGTTAACTGCTTTCACAATACCGGCTACACCCCCTCCAACAGCTCCTAATGCTCCCAAAAGAGGTAACAGAAGTGGAAGAACCCCCCCTCTTTTTGGAGTGTTGAGAATTCTTTTCCCTCGCTTCTTTGATTTTAATGTTTTTTTTACAGCAACCTTTACATTTATTTGTCCACCTCTCTTCCTCTTCTTCGTTGAATCACGATTTTTTCGTCGCTTAAGACCCATTCCCAATTTACTCTTTAATTTCATTACCCCACCAACTCCCAATGCAGCGACTTTTTCACCAAAACCAGAGTCGGGTGCTTTTACACGTTTAAATGCAGCTTCAGCTAATTCCCTATCTGCTTGATTCCTTTTTTCAACCTCTTCAAATTTGGAATATGCTATATCGTGTTCTCTACACGCTTCATCTAATGGGTTAATTCCTCTATCACCTCGTTCTAGGCGTTTTGTGAGTTTAGTTCCTGGCCCACAATAATTATAACCAGGTATATGTAGTTCCACGGGAAGTTTATTTATTATACTATTGAGCAGACCACGTCCTCTCTTTTTAGAGTTTCTAGTACAAGTAAGCTGTGAACTTTTGGTTCGACCCATTATATCCCAAATTATGGAATAAACTGATTCTTGGTTTTGTAGAATACCCTTTTATATAGAGTAGAGGGTTATGCTTGATCAGTTTTTAGCAGTTCTCTTTCTAATGCAGTTCGATTTCACACTAGTGTGATGTGATTATTTGAACACAATGCAGATTCAACAGCAAGCAACAATTTTACCAATAGTCAATCACGACAAAATTTCCAAGACAAAGACTTTTCAAAAACATGGTATTTTATTTGGTGGACAGTCGAAACGGGGACTTCTAGTTGGAAGTTCTGGGTCTGGAAAAACAAATGTAATGCTTAGTTTGTTGGAACATCCTAACGGTTTACGTTTTGAAAATATTTATTTATATTCTAAATCTCTATACCAACCGAAATATGAATATCTGAGGATGCTTGTGAAACCTATGAATGAAATTGGATATTTCGAATATAATGACGGGGATGCAGTGATACCTCCAGAAGAAATAAAACCGAATTCAGTCATAATATTCGATGATTTGGTATCATGTGATCAAAGTATTATTAAAAGCTATTTTTCTTTTGGGCGTCATAAAAACACTGATTGTTTTTATTTATGTCAAACCTACGCTGCTATCCCTAAACAATTATGTAGAGACAATGCCAATCTTCTTGTGATATTTCCTCAGGACCTTACCAATCTCAAACATATCTATGATGATCATGTAAACGTTGATATGAGTTTCCAAGATTTCAAAGAACTTTGTGCATTTTGTTGGAATGATAAATATGGATTCGTTGTAATCGATAAAGATTGTCCAATCAACTCTGGGAGATATCGAAAAGGTTTTGATCAATTTTTTCATATATAAAATAGAGACATTAATATTATCAACCATTCACCATGGATAGTAGAGTGGCAGCAGAGCTGTTAAAGACGCGAGATGCCTTAAGGCAAAAGTATAGAAGTTTGAAAACTGATATTGCTAAATCTCAGTTAGCATTGGAGGAAACTTATAAACCGATAACGCGACCTCTTCGTGAATTAGTAACAACTATCGTTAATAATGAAAGTGATCCACGTAAATCTTTTTTGAAAACAGAAATAAAAAATGAGAGTTTAAACAGGCGATCAATTGATCCAGTCCCTCTTGAATTTTATCACACAGCACCCACTAATTTGGAAGATGAAACATTTCATTTTGACTCTACCCAAGAAAGACCTCAATATGTAGGGAGTTTCTTTGATGAAACTTTTCCATCACAGGTAGTAGATCCATCCGTACTATCAGAAAATGAGAGATACTTGCAACAATTTAATGCACCTCTACCGCGAGCATACATACAAGATAAAATTGAGGATTCACAAAACGAGTTTGATGATACCTTTGGTATTTACTTCGACCCATTTAAGAAGAAATTCGCTATTGGCACTGCAACTGTTGATTTTGATGGTGCTAATTTTATTATTGATGATCAGTTTCCATACAAAGGTACGCCAGGATTGTATGAATTAATGTTCAAAAAGCATCCAGCAGGGCATCGAGCATCTGATGTGGATCAGTATATTGATATAATTAGGAGGAGTAATGCTCATTACCTAGGTTATGATCCGGAGAGAGGTCTATCTACATCAAATGCGTCTAAATTTATAGATATTATTAAACCACGTGTTTCTACCTTGCACTCGATGAGTCAAGAAAGGGCTAATAAAAAAAGTGCATCGGCAATACCTGCTGTGGTAAGACCAAGAATAAATACATTTTCTTCAGAAGCTAAGCCACCCGTGACGAGATCGAGAGTGAGTTCACTTTCTTCACCTGAACAAATGAGAAAGACAAGGGAACAAATAAGGAAGGCAAATAATGAAAAAAAAAAGGTGGTGCATTAACACTGATGGAACTTGATAATAAAAAAATTGAATATAAACATTTTGATGACTATAATGAAATAATAGACCGATTAAGACTACTCATAGCTTCACAGTTGGCAGGAAATACGGGACATAATAACGAGATAATTTCAATAATAGAGGAATTAAAAGAGGCTAAAATAATAAGATAAATAGTGTATGTGGGAAGTTAAGGATTCATTTACCCTATCGATAAGTAAAGATGAGTAACATTAAAAAGGAAATAGTAAATGAACTTCATAAACCAGCTAGAAAATCTTTTAAACGAAGAAGAGTTATTGTTAAAGGTATTAATGATCTTTTTCAAGCAGATCTTGTACAGATGATCCCTTATGCTAAAGTAAACAAAGGTTATAAATATATTTTAGTAGTTATTAACGTATTCTCAAAATTTGTTTGGTGTGAACCTGTGAAAAATAAAGGCGGAAAAAATGTTACGGAAGCAATGAAAAAGATCTTATCAGATATCAAAGCTGTACCGAAAAATTTGCAAACAGATTTGGGTAAAGAATTTTACAATAAAGAATTTAAAAAATTAATGGATGAGATGAAAATTAACCATTATAGCTCTTATACAGATCTCAAAGCAAGTGTTGTGGAACGAGTTAATAGGACTTTAAAAAATAAAATGTGGAAACTTTTTAGTCTAAACGGAAACTATAAGTGGTTAAATTTGTTACCGGATATTGTTGTTGAATACAATAACACTAAACATAGGACAATTGGGATGCAACCTAAAAATGTTAAAAAGAAAGATGAAAAACGCTTATTAAAAACTGTCTATAACCACCCGAAAACAGTCGATCCAAGGAAAAAAAAATTTAAAGTAAATGATTATGTGAGGATTAGTAAATATCGACAAGCTTTTTCAAAGGGATATACGCCTAACTGGTCTAATGAAATTTTCAAAATTAGGAAAGTTCATAAAGGTAATCCTAGAACTTATCTTTTACAAGACCAAATGGGAGAGGAAATTTTAGGGAGTTTTTATGAGGAAGAAATGCAGAAAGTAAAGTATCCCGATGTATATCTCGTGGAAAAAATTTTAAGAAAAAAGAATAACAAGCTCTATGTTAAATGGTTAGGATTAAGCAATAAGCATAATTCATGGATTTCAAATAATAGCATTGTATGAATATAATCTATATTTTATTACTTTTTTCATGTATTATTTAATTTATAATATATTTTTACCTAATAAAACAAATATTCAAGCATAAATATGTTTTATTTCTATATATCTATTTCACATACATAAATACAAAAATACTACCTATGTGGTTATATATGATTAAGTATCATATAAATTACAAAATCTCTCATTATATACATTATATCTATGAGTACTGTCTAAAATGGGGTTTATAATATTTGAAGTTTGTTTTATTCTTCTATTAAACCGAACTCTATCGAGGGCTACAATTTCCCAATATCTCTTTCTTGATAATTTATACGCAAAATTCCACACCACCATAAAATTAATCTTATTGTCTCTTAAATTAAATGTCACTTTCTTCATCTTTAGATCCTACCACAATATTCAGCTTCCAATATATCTGGATAAATATAAATTAACTCCATAAGCATAATGGTATTTTCATTATAGCCATTTTTATTCTTTTCAATAAGATTTACTGCATTTTCAAATACATTTCCTTCTTGATGTTGTAGTTCTCTCACCACATTCCTGAAATAACTTTGGAATTGCAATCTTTTTAAGGTCTCAATGTTAGCCTTAATGAGTGGTAATGCTTCCCACAACTTGCAAATCGATTCATATCCCAAGTAAATGTAAGAGTTATTTTTTATTATTTTTATAACTCTGGAATAGGAAATTTGCTCAAATTTTATAAGAAAGTTATCAGTCTCTACTGGTTCAACTTTATCATTGGAGTATACATAATTAGTTATTACACCTTGATACGTGAGAAAATGAAGCCACTCCTTTTCGTTAAAAATTATTACATCAAGTTTGTTTCCACTTAGCTTCACACATGGGTTATAACAGAAGTCATGTGATAATCCCGTTGTCACATATTTACTTCTAGATTTATTCAGTTGGTACCTTCGCTCACCAAGTACTACTATTTCATTTTTGTCTTGCGGTGCTGGAGGTAAATTATTAATTAAATCATTAATACTCAGTTCAGGTAAACTAAATAAACTGCCACTGTAAGCCATTGTGAACACTTGAATTTCTTTAACTAGTTGACACAAAAAACTTTGTTACAATGCCTGTGTACGTCTCTTTTTATAATCAGAATAATTTGATATAGTGGGGGTGCTGAATTGCGGTGGGAGGTTTTGAGTTGTGGTGGGAGAGATGGGAGGTCCTCACCATACATATATATGATGATGATCATATATATGATATGAGGGGAGGGAATGATCCTAAATTATGGTGGAGGGGAGGTTGAAAATCCACCACTACTTTCACTTATTAGTATGAAATGTGAAATCAATTATGCAGCAGGTGCCTTGATAGGTTGTATATCACAATTGTCACACACGGTGAATATTTTTTCATTTTTGAACGTACTGTATTCCTTTAATACACTCTTACATCTGATACATATCCATACACAGACGGGCATAATGATTAAGTGTTTGGAGCAATGGTAAAATATGTACTGCCTAACCTATAACATTTCCGATGAGGTAGGGAGGGGGTAGGGCGTGGCTTATGAAAAATGGAGGGGGGTTCTGAGAAATTGGTGGGGGGTTCTGGAAGAGTGGAGGGGATGGGGCGTGGCTTATGAAAAATGGAGGGGGGTTCTGGAAGAGTGGAGGGGATGGGGCGTGGCTTATGAAAAATGGAGGGGGGTTCTGAGAAATTGGTGGGGGGTTCTGGAAGAGTGGAGGGGATGGGGCGTGGCTTATGAAAAATGGAGGGGGGTTCTGAGAAATTGGTGGGGGGTTCTGGAAGAGTGGAGGGGATGGGGCGTGGCTTATGAAAAATGGAGGGGGGGTTCTGAGAAATTGGTGGGGGGTTCTGGAAGAGTGGAGGGGATGGGGCGTGGCTTATGAAAAATGGAGGGGGGTTCTGAGAAATTGGTGGGGGGTTCTGGAAGAGTGGAGGGGGGTACTAAAAAGTGGTGGGGGGTGTCACAGAACTGTCATTTCTTTACTACTAACAGTATCATGTACTGATTCGTACCATTCGTACTATTCGTACCCACACTTCCACTCCACAGTGTTCAGCATAGATTATAGAATATTATATGTGGCGTTAGTTAGAGCCAGAGTATTATAATGTTATATTAACCGTACAGTTTTAACTTTTAGGATTTCGAGCACCTTCTATTACATTAATAATGTCGTCGTCGTCATTAGACATCAGTAAAAAGATAGATGGATAGCGTTTATTTAACCATATTTGTACATTTGTAGCAAGTCAACAAAACAAAAAACAATAACAAAAAAGTAAAAAAGGGTATACCACAGATTTTGTAATTAGTACGTTGCGTATAAAATGAATGCTATCTTGCAGTAGGTACATCGATAATATAATTATATAGTAATAATAAAATATTTCGAATATATCCATAATATTACATATAAAAACAGGGAAATTTTTCAATTATGAGATTATGGGTATAGGTATTTTAAAATCTGAAATATCCAGTTTAAACGCGCGGTCCCCATCCACCGTTTGAAGTTTAACCTTATACAGCTGGCCCAGAATCGCATCGCAATACCGGTACCGGTACCGAAATTCCATATTCGTACCAATCGTATCGGTGATACGAAATGTATCAATCGTATCGGCGATACGAAATGTACGAATCTTTTATTTTTGTGGGATTCGTACCATTCGTACCACTGCAAGGATTCGTACCAATGATACGAATCATACGAGTACTACCCACCTCTACTCTCGCCCCACATAACGTCCCTCAAAACGGCACACTATTACGATTATTCCAACTATAATTCCCTTTTAGAACTTCTAGAAGACGAAGAAGTATTCTGTTGAGGATAATAATACTATTTCCCTTTTAATACTTCATTTGATTTCTATAATACGTAGAAAATTGAGCTGTATGGTAATTCCCTTTTAGAACTTAACTGAAGACTGCAGAATAAAAGGTACCGCTTATATTTAAAATAAATGCGGATTTAACTAATTAACACTATTTATTATGTTAACAAAATATATATGATGTGTAATATTAAACTGGATTCTTTATAACAAAACCCAAACTGATTAAAAGATTTTTTTAAATCTGTATTTAAACTAATAAAAGTAATGTTATTTATATAAGAAAATAAAACCTAATAAACTGATAAAAATATGCTTTATAACAAAACAAAACCCAAATTGATAATATATAAGGTTTTATATATAAAAACTTATGTTTAAACTGTAATAAAAGTAGTGAGGCTTTATATAAATAACAAATAGTCCAGGCAAAAGATCCAGAAAAGGTGTGTTTCAAAAAAAAAAAATTCCAACCGGAATTTTTTAGCAGGAATATGTGCCTCCCGGTATATATAACTATATTATAACTAAAATCCAACAGCTGAAAATTAGTGCGTCTATGTTTAATTAACAAGTGAAATTAGGAAAAACAAGTTTTTGGCTTGTATAAATTTATCTTTAGGTTTTACGAATATTAAAAATATCTACAAAATGAAAACCTCATTAAAATCGTTTAATGAGTTTTTTAACAAAATGCAAAAAACTGCTAGAAAACGCTGTTTCTTAATTATAGTTTTTAACTTTAAAAATAATGAACGTAGACGAACTATGATCGATTATAGGTTTTGCTGTGTAGAATGAGTGTTTTTTCTTTTGGAAATGTGTAATTGTATAATTTTTGCAAAAAAGCATTTGCCTATTAAAAAGGTACTTTTTTGAAAATTTATTTCTACAGCTTGGGGATGTCGTAGCGTTACAGGGTTGGGCTTATTTTCTTCCTCAAGAGTTGAATTTTTGACAACAGCAACATCAACAGTAGCAATAAAAATAAAAATAATTGGGCAAAGACACGTGCAGAAGAAAGGAAAGTTAAAAGAGGTCCGTTTTATGGACTGAGATGCTTTTTTTTGCAAAACTAACGCGATATTTCGTTCTATCTCGTCGAGCTACCCCATATCGATAACATTTTGTACGTCCACAGGGATCCGAGATAATGATGATTTTGCGAGCGCGCACGATTTTGAACGTCCGAGTTCTGTTTTCCTTGCCGCTGCAGCGTAAACAGAAGAGAGGCTTAATTGTACAATAATATTAGTTTGTCTACCAAGTACAATAATACAGCGAACTAATACTGGGTTAGAATCACAATTCGATAATACTGAAAAATAAAGTCTAGAAGATGAATAAATTATAGTTTTATGCACCTATTTTTTAAGTTAATGTTTATTTTGTTGTGTAACAGATTTTTATTGTAACAACAGTCACCTTTTATTTAAAAATACTATTAAATATACTTCAATTTAACAAAATGAACGATGCTTGTATTATATACTATATCTACTATTTTTTTGATTGATTTAACCCATACTATTTGCAAACAAAAGCGCTGACGCGACGTCTTAATTCATCAAAATGGATTGCAGAACGATGTTATGTTTATGTAAACAGAACTGTGGGTTAACTCTACAATAATATTGGTTTATCTGTCAACTATAATAGTAGAGCGAACTGCTACTAT
This sequence comes from Rutpela maculata, assembly GCA_936432065.2. NCBI lineage: Eukaryota > Metazoa > Arthropoda > Insecta > Coleoptera > Cerambycidae > Rutpela > Rutpela maculata. The sequence continues at coordinate 61,773,687 of OW386285.2, forward strand.
GTTCACAATTACAATTCGACAATAGTTAAAAATAAAATATACTATTATCCAGTTTAATTTGACAGAATTCAACAAAATGATGAAAAAATAATAGTCTTATTCATCTATTTTTGAAGTTAATGTTTGTTTTGTTGTACAACTTTTTATTGATTATAATAACAATCACCTTTTGTTTAAAAATACTATCAATATAATTTAGTTTAACAAAATTAACGATATTGTTAGTTACCCATTTTTTTTTGTTGAATTGACCCATACTATTTCTTTGAGTGTAGTCATTAATATAGTTTAAAATTAGGTGTAATTACTTCCACATCGCGGAAGTATAGTAACGGTAAAAACAAAATTGAATCTTTTTTTGTCAAATATGCTTAGAATGTCATGAAACGTCGAGGTTTTAAGTTTGAGTGAAAAAAAAAAATCTGTCTATCTGTAACTTTTTTTTGTGCGCAAGATTACTCTGGAATGGTTTATGATATTGACTTGAAATTTGGTATACCTACATATTTTAACGAGATCTAACTAGATTATATTTTGATCTCATCCCGTTAAAGGTTATCTGCTTTCCAAAAAAAGAGTGTATAGGCACATGTTCATAAAATGCATCTTCAGTAGGTGTAAAACTCTAATATCGCTCTTGCAGTTTAAAAATAAATGTGCCTTTAACTGGTTATAGCCCAGGAATTTTAGTTTTTGACCCGGAATTAATTATTGTAAAGCTGAAAATTGGCAGGATTGTAGTTTTGGTTCAAGACAACACGTACCAAAAAATCCCCTACTCTCCCCCGTCGACTTCCCTGTTTTTGCGGAGCAACAAGGGCATAAGCACGACCGGCTTTAATGTGAACAGGCCGGAGTGTACGATGTGGCAACGCTGCAATCTTAAACTCTGTCAGTCCTATTAATAATCTGTGGAATGAAGGAAAAAATAGTGTAAATAGGTATTTCGTGCAAAGACGAGATTACCTTCGCCCCCCGTTTTCGATGGAAGTGGTGGAAGAAGTTTTTGACCGCCGCAACCCCCTGAAGTGGCCAAAAACCATCCGTTTTAACCCTTTATGTTTTCATATATAAACTGGTCTGGGGAGTGATTTGTCGACGGGTTATACTTGAAATTACATGGAAGAGGGTTATCCAAAGAATTACATGAAAATAGTTTTATGACAAAATAAATTATTTGCTTACAATTAATTTAAAAAACCTAGGTCGTTAACAAACAGCATAACAATCCTCATATTCCTCAAAATGCACATCGCACACGATCTCTTCTCCTTCATCAACGCCCCAGCGATAACTGGTGGATGAGGGTAAGTTTCCGTTACACAGGGCATTGCACCAGACACTAACATAAACTTTTCCATTTCTCTCCTTCCATACACCATAAGCATCTTTGTATCGTTCAGATTTGGATATTGCACTGTCATAAAAATGTTTTATGCACACCACTTAATATTTTGTAGGCTGCCAATTTTTCCTAGAAATACTCTTTAGCCACTGTTTCCTCAGTTCTGTCTGGTTCTTTGGGAAATCTAAAGGCTCGGACATAACCTTTAGACGAAGAACTGTAATTGCTTGTACAGCCAGGTACACAACATTTATCCGGCATGCTGTTATTGTTTTCAGACCTCAGACCTAGAATTAATTAAAATTATTTTATTGGTTTTGGTGGTAAAAGTGAATTGAATTAAAAATATAACTTACATAAAAAGTAAGGTTATAACGTAATTTGACGCACAAAAAGTGATTTCAGGTGCGAGCGGTGCGATAGATACCCATATAATTAATTAAAATGATAACTACTTACTTTAAAAAACACAATTTGTGAAATTACACCAACAGAGAGGCACTTTTTATGTATTATAATGCCAATTTATTCGTGACAGATTACTGCAAAACAGTAGTTTTGCCAAGAACGGGGACTGAAGCACACGTTGCCACATTTCATATACTGGCCTGTTCACATTAAAGCCGGTCGTGGCCTAAGTCGCAGGAATTGCAGAGCTGGCTGTAAAGTGCAGCAGAAAGGTTGTTACTGGTCCGATTTGGGTCGAAATGATCATAAAAGCTTCGGAGAAGCATATCCGTTCGTATTTCAGATGTTCCATGCATATTTTGTTCAAAATTTTCCGTTCTAGTGCTGTCAAAATTTCAAAAATTGAAAAAATTCCGAAATGGCGCCATTGCAGATAAATGAAGACACGGAGGGGAAAACGTACCCGAATAAAAATTTCTCTTCATACTTTGGGCTTTCCATTGGTATGATTATCTTCTCTGTAGCGTCGCCCGTTACGGAGCTATGCCACTCCGAGTGTCGCCGCGCCCGTCATGCGCCCGGTGGAACTGCCCTGGTTGCGCTGATGAGACTTATTGTGAATTCCTGTTTATATGTTGGTGTTTTATAAGATTTATTAAATGAAATTTTACTTATCAGACTCAGAAAATTACTTTATTCGTCAAGACGATTGACATTTTTGATCCACTGGGAAGTAAGGTCGTCCAGATTATCATCCATATCCACTGACTGGCTGTTTGTGCAGCTGGATCCTCTACAGCTCCTGCACATGATTCTGCAGTTCAGACAAGAATCCTGCATCAGTCCGCCTTGCAGGCACAGGAAATTAGCCAGTACCAGGCTATCAGGAGCTAGCTGCCTTGTGGTAGGAACCGGAACCAGGCCCTGGAGTCCCGATTTCCACTCCCATTCTTCCGGGTTAAGGTTGATGTCTAGCCATTGCTGGACTTGAAAAAAGCACATGCACATTCATTGAGTGCTGCAAGCTTTTCGAGAGATTAGATGGACGTACCTGCGTGACACATGTACGGTGATAGATGCATTTTTCTTCAAGAGATCTTTAAACAACTCCTCATTTTCAGTGTCTCTTTCTACACTAGCCTGAAGCAAAGTTGATAGCCCACCCTGAATCACCACAACATTTCCATCTTCAAGAGACAACTCACAAAAAACGCAAATGCAAACTGTCCACCATGATTTAACTACGACCACTCAATTTTCCCGCACTAATGAACCGATACACACACTCCGAGGACTGTCACAGCTACTGAACTAAGAAGGCATAGCCACAGCATAAAAAACAATCAGCAGACTAACTCCAAAGCGGCACCTTTGATATATTGAAAATGAAAATTTGACCTCGGCGACGCCATTCCGGGTGAAATGTCAGGGCCGTATTTAAAAAATTCTTTATAATTTTAAAATACATCATTTTACTAACAGAATATTTTACAGATATCAGATAAAATTAATTAAGCCTACCGATCCATGAATTTGTTGTAAAATACCTAATTAAAGATGTAAATCCTACAATGTGTAGGTATTTCAATATGGTAAGTACTTATATTAATATTTACTTTGTGGTAAATACTGCACTGATGAATTTACAAGGTTTTCACTCGGAATGGAGAGATGCGCAATGATATGCGCGTAATGTTCCCGCCAATACGAGTTAGTCTGCTGATTGGTTTTTATGCTGTGGCATAGCTCGCCGTGCGCCTGCTTGATTGTTTACAGCGAGTACACACTGGGCGCTTGGCGTTGGTACCCATCAAATTCAGGCACGCAAGTGTAACAAAATTTTTATCGATTGACTATCAGAAGTAGGGTTTTTGTAAATTTTCCCTACAAGATCATCTTATATGACAACAAAACAAAAACAAATAAAATTGAATTTAAGTGTGCATACACGTAAACAAAAATAATGCGTTTAAACTATGGAAAGATCGCTTAATGAAATATCAACTGCAGTGTTCACATTTCTCCTGCCGCAACACCTGGCTATTATGAGGTTTCGCGCGACTCATCGCGGTTGTAACCTCGTAATAATATAAATATTGTACACCATATGTGAAATAAAATGACCTGTACATACTTATTTTAAAACAGCTAAATAAAGATATTTTAATGCTAATGCTAATGCTTGGCGTTGGCGTTCGGTACGCGTCGGAAGCGTACACACAGCGCGCTTAATGAGCGTTTTGTAATAGAGGGTGTGCATGCCAATTCATCCACTCGATACGAAAACGCGCGATCAAATGTACAACATAATGGCGGCGTATGCATCTGGAAGCGCGCGGCTAACGCGCGTCCAAATCAGAATCTGAGAACGCGCGCTTGACCAGAAGCGCGCGCTTGAATGTGTACAACTTCGCAGGCCACCTTGGTTCTTAAAGCGCGCGCTTCAAAACGCCTAGTGTGTATTCGCTGTTAGACTAGACGTGATCGACGCAACAATGAACGCACTTAACAGTCCGAGTATCGCCGCGCGGCGACACTCCGAGTGGCGTAGCTCCGTAACGGGTGAGGCTACGGAGAAGATAGACATACCAATGGAAAGCCCAAAGTATGAAGAGAAATGTTTATTCGGGTACGTCTTCTCCTCCGAGTCTTCATTTATCCGTAATGGCGCCATTTCGGAATTTTTTCAATTTTTTAAATTTCGACAGCACTAGAACGGAAAATTATAAACAAAGTATGCATGGATGGAATGTCTGAAATACGAATGGATATGCTTTTCCGAAGCTTTTATGACCCAAATCCGACCAGTAACAACCTTTCTGCTGCACTTTATAGCCGGTTCTGCAATTTCTGGGACTTAGGCCCTTATTGCTCCACAAAAACAGGTAAGCCGGTGGGGGAGAATAAGGGACTTTTTGGTACGTGTTTTCCTGGACCAAAACTACGATCTTGCCAATTTTCAGCGTTACAATCATTAATTCCGGGTAGAAGCGACATATTGACTAAAACTCCTGGGCTATTAAGGCTACCGGGGAAATCTGAGTAACCATACAGACATTTAAACAATGTGAGGACAGTGTTAATTAATTCCATCACGTTGGATGGTCCACGTTATTTGTGTATTGTACCAAAGGATTGAGTGTTTCCAAATTTTCAGTTGCCGTCTTAAATGCTATATTTTTTTCCTTCACTCATGAGTAGCTTGTACTATCGCACTAAGCGCATAGGTAGGCATAAAAATGGCGCAATGTCCGTTGCTGCGTCTTCAGTTATTATTGTATTGCAGAACAAATACAAATTGAACTTTTGAAGCCACAACTTTATTTTCATTTTGGTGAGAAAAAAAAACAGTGACAACAAAAATATACCTGTGTCACTGGCCACTATTAGTTGAGCATAATGCGCATTTACCTACTCCGTGGGATTTTTTGTGAAGGGAAGGTGCGACTATGGGGCATCTCTTTATTATATGCTAGATAATGGTATAGTACCGGGTGTTTACCTTAGAATTGCGCTGTTTGGTTTTTATGGCGTTATACATCCAAGATGGCCGCCATGCGAGACATTTATTCTTTACATCAAGAATAACTCCTTCCAGAGTGCTCATACGCAAAATCTGCATATAACATTTTCTGTTCTACATGAACCAAAGAACAAATTTAGTTCTTATCAATTTTTTCGTATCTTTTACCAATTAAAAGTTATGATTCATTATACATGTCACTATCGTTTTAAAACATAATTTAGCCATCGGTTATTTATTAAGGGAAGAAAAATAATGATTTTGCTGCTATTTACTCACAAAAACTTTAATAATAACTAGTATTAATACGTACAATTTGTAGTAGGACGTAGTAGTTGTATTATAAAATTGATTCTTAAAATAAATTATGTATTGTCAGAAAATAATATTTAATGATACTATATTATTATTCTCTTCAAAACAATGTATCATCACCATCTAAGTCATCCGATGAATCTTCATGCCTTGTATGCTCATCACAGTTGTTACACATATCTTCGTCTCCTCCACACACACATAGTTCTGTGCACTTCAGTTCGTGGGAAAGACATTTACATGGTGGAGCACATTTTCTCTTAACACAAGAGCACCGAATAAGTTGAAGAACTGTCTCTGGAGCACATGGTAGCATACACATAACTTGAGCATAATGGTCGTTTTTTAGTTCCCAGCCAAAGTTTAATGGCGAAGGCAGATTAGAGTAGGGCTGGTCAGCACGGCACCATTCTATGGTTTGATAACGAACTCTATCAACATATGGTATCAGTGATGCTCTTGTTGGTGGCAAGTTTTCTCCTTGAGTTTCTTTCTTTGTGAACATCCACTACCTCAGTTCTCCAATGTCTGATATATTTGTGCCAGGAACATAGACTTGACCTATGAAATTTTCTATTAATAGTCTATCTGTATCAAGAAAATTTTCCAAGCTTCCAAGTTTGCTTACAGCTTCGAGAATGTCATCATCTGCTTTACTGAAAACTTTCCAAAAGGAGGTTTTCGCTTTCTTTGCCAAAGTCCCTGTGGTGTCACTTCCGGATAATGCATGCAGACCTAATAATGCTGAAGTTTTCTTTGAGCCCAGAGAATCGGTTACTTTGCTGAGATTGATCATTCTTTGATTTTGGCCAACTCTAGTTACAAACATAGTGTTCAGTGGAAGGAACTTATACCACCATAAAGTAAGTATGAAGACATCTGTACCAGATGAGTAAATATGAAGCTGTGTAGCACCGCGACGACAGGCGAACATGGAATGCAACATTATTTTGTATCTGCCTCCTCATGATTGCTTTTCAGTTCATCTGTGTCAATCCCCATTGAACACTTTGCTGTTTCCCTCCAAGACACAAATAAGCACTTGTTTCTTCCAGTATTGCTTTCTCGGATAAGTAAGCTGTTAACTCATCTTTAGTCTTGACATGAGATAACAATGACTTCATAGATGTGTTCCCAATGTACGTTGTATCACTGATCTTGTAGTGGACTGGTTGTGTGTTGCCAGTTCGTTTCTTACGCATAGAAGATTTTAGTGAATTTTCTCTGTATGTGTCGAAGACTAAGTGGGTTTTATCATAACATAATGGTGTATATTCCAGGAGCCCAAATTAATATAAACAAACTGAAATATAGAAATTGCAAACTATATATTCGATATGTGGGCAATAAATGTAGTAGATTATTTATTAAATTTATTGCAGAGAAACAGAGCATTAAATAAGCTAGGCAATAAATGTATACTAATAAATTTGTGTTATGTGGTAAAACTGGCGTGTAACTCTTAAATGGTAAACGATACGAAAAAATTGATAAGAACTAAATTTGTTCTTTGGCTCATGTAGAACAGAAAATGTTTTATGCAGATTTTGCGTATGAGCACTCTGGAAGGAGTTACTCTTGATGTAAAGAATAAATGTCTCACATGGCGGCCATCTTGGATGTATAACGCCATAAAAACTAAACAGCGCAATTCTAAGGTAAACACCTGGTACTACACCATTATCTAGCATATAATAAAGAGATTCCACATAGTCGCACCTTCCCTTCACAAAAAATCCCACGGAATACATTATGCCCCAGGACTATATTACTGCTCTTTCAAAACACAAAATTCTAGCATGGAGAATATGACTTTATCGGCTTCCAATTATAATAATTTCTAATTATTACTTGTAATGTATTTATTTCGTTTAACTGACGTAAATGCATTCATATTTATCATAATTAAAGACAACTTGATTTATCTATTTAAGTGTTTCTAATGTTAAGTTGAAGTAAAATTAAGGAATTAAAAAAATAGGTTTTCAGCCTATATTTTGTGGGAAAAAAGTTATATTTTAAAAATTCAGTTTTTCACGATTTCACGATTTCTTGAATTTTACAATTATTGCCCAATAAGACGAAAATGGTTGCAATTAGCCATAGAGAAGTACTTACAAAAAATGTTCGTTTTTTTAGTTCTACTTCACATCGTCGAAAAGTATACAAGGTGTACCATTTGAAGAAATTGAGAAAATCTAATTTAAAAAGTTCTTAATTAAAAAATAATTTTTGGTCGCCCTGTACAGTTTTAGGAAGCAAAAATATTCAAAAACATTAATTAGATATCTCGTAACTAACATTCACATACGTTTCTCTTAAAACCCGTAATTGTGACTTTGGTGATTTTTTCAATATGCATCTGCAGATGGCATTATTTCAACAAAAAAATTTATTATATCCAAGTGGTTGGGAGATCGTCAATAATAATATAGGAATGAATAGAGTCTAGAAAGAGGCTTCACAAAATGTACTGATATACATAGCATTCCATTTAAAAAAAGGCTCTTGATCTCGTAATTTCGTCTTGGCTCGCCCTGTATATTCTAAAATAATTTCCTGTTTTAGACTTTTTTTTTATCTAATTTACTTGTATTTTTTTTTTAATTTCTAGCTATCGTAGAACCTGGGATATCGAAGCCCGACGCACTATTACCCCACCCTGTATATATATGTACTATACGTGCCCTCCCTGTCGTTTATTTTGGCAAAAAGGCCGAGTATAAAGAATTTGTTGATTTTTTATTTGAGCGGAAAAATTTTTGGTGATTTTCTTCCTCACGCTTATTACATTAATTTTCATTATTGAGTGTAAAATTTTGTTAATTTTTTCAGTGTATTTTATGTTTTATGTTAATAATATAAAGTTATACATACTAGTATACGCCTTACAATAATTGTCACGGTTATTTCTTCTAAATGATTTACCGATTTATGAATTTCTGTTTTCTTAATTTTAGACTCATTTATCTGGAAAATGGTAACTCCTATCAAAATATTGTATAGGAACAAAATTGCACGTTGTTTTTTGTGAAAAAAAGTTTTTGTCTATCTTTTTTAGTTTTTGTGTTAAATGACAAAAACAACATTGGCAACAGTTTTTTTTGAACATATGGCCGCCATTTTGAAAGTACAGCCGGTTTTTTTTGGGACATGTCTAAAATTGTTCCTTATTTAATCTTTATGAAAAATATTATCCCTTAGGATCGGTGGGTGCACGTACAGCTAGGGTGGGCTCCCCGACTAAATGTTTATAATTAATAAATTAATATGTTCTAAACATGATTATTTTTTATGGACTAACAAGTAAGATTATTTAAATTAATGCATAATTACTAAACACATAAATATTATACTATGACGTTTGTTATTTAAAGGAAAATGTATCTTTGAAGATAATTAAAAAAAAATTAATTTAATATTATTTACTCTCCTTTTCAGGAATTATAATATTTTGCAATATTGTTATATGAAAAATAAACTTGAATTATACGAACTTTCTGTGTTACAATAATTTTGTGAGAGGAATTAAAAAGGAAATGCTTTTATAATTATTAATTTATTCTTATATGAATAGTAATTAAACATTTATACATTAATTACATAAAGTGATGACAGTAATAATGAATGTTTAATCTGATTCATATAATAAATTAATAATAACACAGGTCTACAAAAAAAAATCTGCTCCAAGGACTAAACCTATCATGCCTGAAGTATTTTTGTGTGCCGAATCCGAATTTTCAATTTAAAAAAGTTTCTACCGCGTAGATTTCGAGTAAATCCCGGTTTTTATTGTCAACAAACCGTATTTTGACGTTAAAAACCTGGATTTACTCGAAATCTCCGCGGTACCTGTGCAGAGGGTGCACCTGTTGCACAGGTCTACAAAAAAAAAAAATTGTTCCAAGGACTAAACTTATCATGTCTTAAGTATTTTTGTACTTTATGTACTGACTTTTAGCTGTTTTTTAAATCATAATATGTTCAGAGCTTTTATATTTTCTTCTCCAACTGTATATTTTCGTTTACCTGCATCTCTAATATTGTCATTGCATACGCTGTGTTTGGCGTGTTTCTATGCTGATATTTCTTTATTAATTTAACATGAAACAATAATAATTAAATTCAGTGCTTCACTATGCGTCGATTGCCCGCTGATGTACTATTTCCAGACATGGGTAAGGGAAACTTTCCAATGACTATTTCGGCAGTTTAGTATAATAATGGCGCGTTCATTACCGTAATACAAACGGTACAATCGTGGATTTGTGAAGACGCCGGGTTAAGATTAAATGATGCAAAGCTCAAGTACCTATCAAAGGTGCAATATTACCCTGTTATGATCGCGCAAGTTTTTAATTACATGGCATGTGTCGTCTAACTCCCATCAACAGGAAAATAAGGATTTACAAGTGATATTCTTAGAGAAACGGCGCGCTGCGTTCTTTTCGTGCCGATTATTTAGACTCATATTTAATTATCTATTGTTAATTACGTGGTATTAATCAGCAATGTAACAGTTTGATTTAATGTTTCCAATTGGATGAGCAGTTAACTACAAAAAGAGATAAGAATTATTATAATTTTGTACTACCCTCCCATGCCGACTCTGCATTTTACGTCAATGTCATCCAAAATACGGGCTCTGGAAATAACATATATATTATATTAATTTTACTTACCGTTCAGTTCAAACGTCGGTAAGTAAATTATTTATCGACGCGTTTAGCCTAGCAATCAGTAAACTTAAGCTACATATATTGTAAATAGACAAAAAGCTTGATCGTGCAAAATAGTATATTATTCAACGAGCGGTAATGTAGGTAATAACTCACGCAGATGAAGTTTACAGCACGAGCCGAAGGCGAGTGCTGTAATTCAGCAAGTGAGTTATTACCATTACCGCAAGTTGAATACTATACTTTACGATTATAACAATAAATATTAAATTGAGAAAATTTTGTTTAAATTGCTCAGTTTGTTTATTAATAAAATTAAATATAAAATTTAATTTTTGTACACGCTTTTATATTTGTTGTCTTCAAAGATTTATCCACCTTTAAGCGGAGGTAGAATGTGATTTTTAATCGAAATAGTGCATAAACTGCTTCTAGACAAAAAAAATCAGCTTTGTAGATTAATATTCCGCGGCGGAAAATGCAAAACTTCTCCGCGAACTGAAATAACCCGGAGCGCGTATTCGGTCAAAAGTCTTGTTTTTTATGTTAGAGAACAAGTAAAATTGAAAATTTTTAAAAACCCCCGATCAATGTATCTAATCGTACCAGCTTCATATGACCGAATCAAAATGAGGCCTAAATCATGTTCAGCTACCATAGTTGTCTGCACATTTTCAATTTTACTTCAATCGGACAATTTCTAGAGAAGTTCAACATGGCGAATTCAAGATGGCGACCAAACATCAAAATCTAATATGGCCTATAACCTTCTCGACAAAATACTCTTTCAAATAAAAAAAACTACATCAAAATCGGATCACCCGTTGAAGAGATATGAAGCCACAGCCAGACAGACAAACAAACATACAAATATACGGTCAGGGGTTAAAAAATAAAAAAGCGTCGGAAAGCTCAATAATTCTCCTTAAATAAGCTGTCTACAAGTTTTTCGAAAAAAAAACGATAATTATCCAGATATTCGAGGAAATGTAGGAAATTACACGTTTTCCTATAGAGTGTATGTAAATCTTAAAAAAATAATTTTTCTCAGAAACCTTTGTTTCGAATGGCCAAGATTAACGGAGCGTCAAAGTAGTACATGATATTAAGTGAACATCGTATATGAGATCGATTTCAGTTAATTACAGATTAATTACGGTGACAAAATGGAGAAATTTTACCGAAAAAAAAAAAAAGTCCCAACTCCCGCCCCCTCTAATTCCTTCATTTTTGTCGGAATTCAAAAAATATAAAGGAGAGTTTTAGCAAATTTAATTCTATGTAAATTAACTAGAGTAGTCTTTTGGCGTAGGAGCCAAGATTAAAAAGTTTCCGACTGTAGAAGCTCAAAATTTGCGATTTTTTGACGTACATGGCCAACATTTCAGTAAAATCAAAATTCTGATGGTATGAAAAGATTCGTAGTGGAAAAAACTCGTCTGACCTTGTTTTTTATTTCGAGCTAACTTCCACCGTTTCGGAGATATCTGCGAAAAATAACAAAAAACAGCTTACATTTCGGAAAATTGCAAAAACATGCAATCTTGACACGTTCATATTTTTCGAAAAACACCATTGGGACGGCCGTACGATGTCGCGACGTAAAGAGGAAGTACTTGCTCGTAAATTGCACGGCGAAATTCGAAAATTCGGCTCGGCACGAACGAATCAAAAGTAGCATTTTGTGACATTTCAGAAAATCGATCTCTTTTTGTAACATGTTTAATTTTTTACTCATTTTTGCAACACTAAAAGTTTGGTAGACTTGCACTTTCATCATTGATACTGTCTAAGCTATCATGGGAAAAAATCTAGATATTAACGCGAAAAATCTGTCGCTACCTCCCTGGCTACCACCTTCGTGTGTCTCCTTTTACGCCGATTGGACAGGCTAGGCATGAAGATAAAGGTCATTGGCTCTGGACCTAGCGTGAGTTATAATAAAGAACTCACTCATTATAACTCACCATATTTGTTTATGGATACTATTAATTGTTCAAAAGCAGTACATTAATTAGTATATAACCTAATAAGAGTAGATAAATATTTTTTTTGTCGGAATATGTGGATACGTCAGTTCTGAGAAGTTATAAAAGACTGTTTTCTGCTTTATGGAAAGGGCGGCAAATTTTCTGAACCAGGGCGGCCAAAATTGTAAATCCTCCTATGCAAACAAGATCACACCCTAAACGCATACTGTTCCTTTCCATGTGGGAGTAAAAAACAAGTAAAGATAAATAATTTCCACTATAAATTATGCAAATAATTTTAATTTTTTGCTGTATTATTTTTTCTCCTTCACTGCCACCTTCTAGGTGAAAATAAATAGTTTTCTCTGTACAACTTTCGTTTACATCAATGGAGTTTACAAACAATAAATATACTCGAATATTGAGAAACTATGAGATATACGGCGTGTCCCACTTAAAATTCCCGGTGCCAGTTTCTCGATAACTAAAAGAGATATTTGAATTCTGTAAAGGATATTCAATAGAATATATAAGTTTGAGTAAATAAAAACAGTCATTTTACAAATTGACGTATAGATGGCGTTGCGACGAAAAGAAATTATGTGATCCTAGGAACGTTGAAATGAGGTGCAAGTGATGGGGGGACATTACATTCTAATCAACTTTTATGATACGAACAATTTTCATAAAATCACTGGTTTTCGAGATATTTGAACTTCAATATGATTTTTTTAAATATGAAAATGGTCGCAAGGGCGGATCTAAAAATTTCAATAATTTTTTTCTCGTCTGTGGCGCATGGGACCCATACGAAATATGGGAAATAACATCTAGAGAAGCGCTCCTCTAACGGCCCCTAAAAAGTTTTGAAAAAGCAGTTTGCGAAAAAATTTTTCAAAATTCGAGTGCCCCCCCCCCCCCCTCCGAGCCAAGGGGCTCCTGTTTAAAATTATTCTTTTTCGTCATATACATTTTACTTTTCATCAAAATCGAACAATAGGTTTTGGAGTTTATAAAAATATTATCATTATTAACTGAAATACAATAAACTGAAATTTTGTAATTTACAATTTAACAAATTACAAAATTTCAATTCGTTGTATCTCAGTTAGTAATAAAAATATTTTCATAAACTCCAAAACCTATTGTTGGATTCAGATGAAAAGTAAAATGTATATGACAAAATAGAATAATTTTAAACGGGAGTCCTTTGGCTCGCAGGGAGCACTCGAATTTTGAAAAAATTTTTCGCAAACTGCTTTTTCAAAACTTTTTAGGGGCCGTTAGAGGAGTGCTTCTCTAGATGTTATTTCCCATATTTCGTATGGGTCCCATGCGCCACAGACAAGAAAAAAATTATTGAAATTTCTAGATCCGCCCTTGAATGGTCGTAACTTTTTTAAAATAAATTTTAGTCGTTTGGGACATTTTTCATAGTAAATCAGGCTAATTTAGATGCTAATGAAACATATTTATTTCCAAACATAAAATAACTTTTTTTTTCAAGTAAAACAAAGATGCAGCTGCAACTGCTATTTGGAAATTATTAGTTCTGTTTATTGTGCATTGTCTAATTTTTGCACCATGTTTATGTTGTATGTTCGACTGTAAATTGTAGACATATGAAAAAAAAAATGCGATTTTTGTTACTTGAAAAATTACATTGAAATATCTCGAAAACCAGTGATTTTTCGAAAATTGTTCATATAAGAAAAGTTGCTTACAATATAATTTCTCATTTCAACGGTCCTAGGATCAAACAATTCTTTGCATCGCAACGCCATCTATACCTCAATGCGTAAAATAACCATTTTTACTCAAAACTTAGTCATTTATATATTCTAGTGGATATCTTCTACATAATAATTCAAATATCGCTTTTGGTTATCGAGAAAATGTCCCCGGGAGTTTTAGTGGGACACCCTGTATATGTATATGCTAAATTTTGTGTAATCTTGTATTTTCATGAGTTACAGACCGGGAATGCGACGTAATATTTCGTACTATATGTTATGGCCCTAATAAAAATGTGCTAAATAGTTTTGAGAATATTTACCTACTGGGAGAAAATTTATGAAATATTTTAATTTCTATGTAAGCACGTGCTAAGTTTGTAAATATGTAATGAAATCATCCTAAAAAATTGCGAATAAAACCTCATAATATTAAATAATTACATAAATGCCTCCATGCCGAATGAATAATTTTCACGAAAAATGTATTCCAATTACAATAGATAGCAGCGAACCGCAGACAACAATTTATTAGCATTCCATCGGTGCTCTTATGTTTCTTTCTAGTTAAAAATGTTGGCTTTAATGTGGATAAATATTTTTACGCTGTCTATCGTGTACTGGGTTTGATCCATAGTTCCGACACTGCTAATTCTGAAGATGGCAAGCATAAGTTTTGAATTACCTATATTCTTCGTACCTTTACTGCATTCAAACAGGGACGATATACTACACACATTATATCTGTACCAAAATTAAATTGCGACAAAACAAGATCTTCACAAAGAATTATTTTACCCTTTACTATGGTAGTAAAACGTAAATCATATTCAGGTTAGTTTAGGCCATGGCAGTTTTGTTATTTACATGTATTTTGAATCTTGGGTTTGAATCGTTTGAATCCCAGATTTTTCGCATTTCCGACAGGTGATATTTGTTGACCTTTTACCGTTACCTGCAGTCGGTTGGATACAACCGATCTAACAATTTGAAATGATTTTGCCACAAGAGCTTCAAGATCCTTGTTAGTAGCATCAGCTGTTTTGACTATATATAACGAAGGAAGAACAAGAGATATAAAACTGCCTATCATCGTCATAAAAATGCATCTAGCAGAGTTTAACGACATTTTTAAAGTCTAATGTGTATAAGAGCAATAAAAGTGGACCTAGTATTGATTCTTGTGGAACACCATAGGACACTCTGAGAAGAGTAGACACGACGTTGTCGATTTTAATCCCTTATAGTATATTGCGTAGATGGTTACAAAAAAATGCTACCTAATATATTTTTTGGCGAATAACAAAATTTCACAATTTATCGTGCCGAAAGCTTTAAAGACTTCAAGTAGCGCCCAAACTGTAATCTCTTTTTGGTCTGTTCCTCTTAAGTGTCAACAGAGATGTTCAACAAGGCCGCATGGCCACAACCATGTCATGATCGAAATCCGGGCTACGCTTCAAGGAGTATGCGAAACTTTGTTTTATTATCATGAAGTTGCGAGTCCACATCTCTCCCCGGTAGTTTTGAGAACGCAGGCAAGGTGCTAATCGACCTTAAATCTAGACGTCAAAACAAAGTTTTACTATGAAATAACTTTATTTTTTCAACTTTAAACGATTTAAACAATTAAGTCGAGGAGAAAGTATAGTATTCTGCTCGCGTACAATGGCTATTACACGCTCAGATGATTTACGACACTCGCCTTCGGCTCGTGACGTAAACATCACCCTCGCAAGTAATAGCCATCATTATACGCTCATTGAATAATATACAATTTCCACGATTCGTTTCAGAAAACTACTGTCACGTGTTTACGTCCCTTTTGTAAACACCCTGTATCGTGGATCCGGAAATTGTAACACTAAACACTAATTTATTAACTTACCAATTACAACAATTAATTTATTTTACTAATTATTCCGGTGATTTTAGATTCAAAAATAACGATTTCTCAGAAAGTTTTGGGACAAGCCAAAAATTAGTTTACCCCCTACAGAATTTCCTCAGGAATCCGAAAAAAATAGTGTTGACCACTCAAAATGGCGGCTTTAATGGTTATTTAACTTTTTGTAAACAAAATGAATTTTCCAACTTACTTGTTTGCTTATATCTTCGCTTCTAAAGGTCGTAGAAAAACGTTCGACCCGTCAATTTCTTCCTCATGAGTTCCCCTATAAGGTAGGTATATGCGAAGAATTTTTGATTGTTAATAACATTTGATCACAAGGAACTGAAAAAATTGAATTTCTCAATCGTCGAAATTTAAAGTACTGTAGAAATAAATATAAAATCTGCATGTTAACGATGTTACGAGAAATAGTACACATTTTTACCCTTAATGAAATGCACTTTGTTCCGTTGCAAAATATTAATTATTTTTTTTGCAATTAATATATAAAAAAAATTCAAACTGTTATACTAAAAGATCATATTAATATTTTACAGTTTGGTTTCGGTAAAACATTGTATTTGAAGTACATATACATAATCAAAAAGGATATTGCAAAAAAAATTTAATTTGCGACTTTTCTACGCAAAAAATTAATTTTGCAACTTAAACAAAAGTAAATATCTCAGTGGATTTTGCATAAAATTTATTGCAACTAACGGCATTTTAATTGTCTTAACAAAAACACGAATTTGAAAACAAAAAATTTGCTCCGATGCTTTGGAGCCGAGATATGAAGAATTCACGTTTTTTGCGATTGCGGCGAAATTTGAAAATATTTTTACTTGAAAATTTAACTGAATATACCTCAGAGTGTGTGTTATACAAAAAGTGCCATATCTGTATATCCAGATGGGCCATGGAAAAAAAATTGAGAAAATTGCATCCTTGGTGCTCGCGCTCACGCTAGACGCCAGATTCCCCTCCCCCTTCACTGAGAGTGGCGTAATTGGGCAGTTTTACCGCGGCGGCAGCTTTATTTCTCTTTTTATCGCCTTCAGGAGTGGCTAGATGGACGTTTTTTTTTTAATGCAACTTATTTTTTTCTCAGCTTTCCGATTCTTCGATTATTTTTCAATTATTCAATTCGTTGAATAACGTTGCTCCGCAAAAAGAATTTGTAATACAGCGGCTTTATTATTTTATTATTATAGATAAAATAATTTCAGTACTTTATAATCAAACATCTTATAATTATTTCCACATCCAGTGGAAGTATAGTATCGCAAAAAAAATTTTTATTGTTCAAATAGACTTAGAATTTCATGAAATGTCGAGATTTTAAGTTTGAGCAAAAAAGTCTGTCGCTCTGTCGGTCGGTCCGTCTGTAACTTTTTTGTGCGCACGATTACTCTGGAACCTTTTAATATATTGACTTGAAATTTGCAACATGCATGTATTTTAACGAGATCTGGAAGATTATATTTTGATCTCATTCCGTTGAAGGGTTGGGGGAAATGGGGGTAAATGGGTAAATTAAGCAAGTAAGAGCCCATAAAATTGGTATTTAGTATAAATAAGAGAAGCTAAGGTCCCAAAAAAATTGTTGGGATTAGCCACCCCCATTACCACCCCCACCTCATTATTGGTACACACCATAAAATTGGTATTTAGTATAAATAAGAGAAGCTCAGGTCCCAAAAAAATTGATGGGATTAGCCACCCCCATTACCACCCCCACCCCATTATTAAAGCGGGTGATAAAAATAAAATTGTGATTTAGTGTGTATACAAGAAGCAAAGGCCTCAATTTTGTTTTTTACTTCATCCAATTAATTGCAAAAAAAAATAATTAATATTTTGCAACGGGACAAAGTAAGGGTAAAAATATGTACTATTTCTCATAATATCGTTAACATGCAGATTTTATATTTGTTTCTACAGTACTTCAAAGTTCGACGATCGAGAAATTCAATTTTTTCAGTTTCTTGTCATAAAATGTGATTAACAATCAAAAGTTCGTTCTTTTCATATACCTACCTTATAGGGGAACCCATGACGAAGAAATTGACGGGTCGAACGTTTTTCCACGACCTTTAGAAGCGAAGATATAAGCAAACAAGTAAGTTGCAAAATCCATTTTGTTTACAAAAAGTTAAATAACCATTAAAGCCGCCATTTTGAGTGGTCAACACTATTTTTTTCGGATTCCTGAGGAAATTCTGTAGGGGGTAGACTAATCTTGGCTTGTCCCAAAACTTTCCGAGACATTTTCCTAATATCACCGGACTATAATATAACACTCAGTACTATAATTCAATAAATCAGTCACTTGATCTCTCTGAACTTGCTATCTTAACTGAACTGTTCCCACACGGCCTCTCCATTCCTTTATATAGTCCCAGGTAATTTGTTTCTGGAATATTCCAACATGTTCCAGCAGATGTCATTCGTTCTGTAGATGTTTCTAGATGCCCAGACCATGACACCGCGCGCGTCATCTCTGAGACGGCAGCCGAACCAACCAACTAACTCAGTTTTCTGCTATGTATACATGGAACTTAGAGGAAACTGTCATAGATGTCTACAGGGGTATAAAACTTGTCACACTACCATATTCCGAAAACAATTGCTGTTTTTTTGCTGCGTTGAAATTTTATTGTCATTAACCGCGTCTTTCTCTGGTTGACATATTATACTTTGCGTAAAGTATCTCTTGAAAAGTGTTTAATATATTTCTTCTCTTGGTTAAGCATTCGATTAGATTCTGGTATATCGAGTTGGTTATTCTGGACAATCTAAAAGTATATGCTTCACTGTTAGTCTAATTCGACATCTGGGACATCTGGCCCGTGCTGTTACCAAAAAAGTAGATCTAGTCCGGCCGAAATAGGAAAGAACACGGTAGTAAGTCGAAATCTTTTCTCCATCAAATTTTTTTGCATAGAATTCTTGTTGAGGTCTACACAAACAGGAACACTTAGTAAGTGGGGGAACATATACAGTATCGGAAAGTGTACGTATTGGGTTGGCAATAAGAGCAAGGGGGAGCGCGGCAAGCGAGAGCGAAGCATGCAATCGTGTACATGCCTCTTGATGGGTGTGTCCACTCTTTACCTCTGCTTGAGTACTGGTAGACGCCTTTATGATGGGCTGTCGGTTAATAGCGCAATGCCAAACGAAGGACTTTCTGAATCTGTATTTATTGTATGCACTTTTATGCAAAAGAAGTGCATTTTTCGTGATTTTTTATCCCTTTTCGTTATAATACGAGAGCCCACCGACAAAAATGGAACACATAAGCTGGAGAGTCAAAAATTGGTGGGGATGCTTATCAGGTGATTCTCTGAATGTGTGTAGTCGGTCGTTGCAATCTGGGTTGCAGCAGCGGAGGAGCAGCCGTTTTTCTGATCTGGCTTTCTCGCGACGTCCAATCGAAAAAAGTTTGAGGCAAAAGTTTTTCAGTTTCATGGACTCTACATAATGGCACTATGGTGCTTTACTTTTAATGGGATTTAATGGAGTCTATGGGGTAACATGTTTTTTATAGTGGATTTCGATTTTACGTCAAAAAATATCAATCTTTTTTTCTTTGCAATTTTTTACTCCGAGGCTAAGTTTCGCCAAAAACTGGCCTCAAAAAATCGAATTTTTCTAATTTTAACAATTTTTTACGGCGAAAGGATGCGCTCAGGAGAAAAACACTAAAGAGAAAAGTTGTTTCTTTTTTTATGAAGAGTATACCTTTTCTTTTTCAGATTTCTGATTTGGTTATTTTAAAAATGATTTAAGTCAAATCAGAAAAACGGCTGCCCCTGCGCCGCTGCAACCCGGATTGCTATGGCCGATTACACACGTTAAGAGAATGACTTGATAAGTCCCCACCAATTTTTGACTCTCCAGCTTATGTGTTCCATTTTTATCGTTGGGCTCTCGTACTATTATGTTTTCTAATGTATACGGTTCAAAAAAGTTTAAATTTATTAAAAATGTATTACTTTATTATTATTTAAACTTTTATTACCATATAGTGCCATCTATAAGCGTTTAGATGCCCTTTAGGGCCCAAAATTGCATGCATAGGGAACAGTAGAGTCTACGGTTGAATATTTAAAATTTCTTTAAAAAAAATTTTGGTCGGGGGTTTTCAAGGTCGCTAATTACAAATTTGTTGTGAAAATTGGAAGATTCAAAATGGTTGACTCTACATGGCGCGAATTTCAAATATAGAAATGCGATTTTTGATGTTATTTTCGATTTTAATTGATAATGACGTGGAAGAAAATGTGTTTTGTGTATAATTTTTCATGAATTCTCATTTTCTCCCCCCACCCCTTCTTTTGCCTTCCTCCTTTAACTGCAGCAATTTTGAATTTAAAAAAAAATATTAAATTTTATCACTTTTATCTCAATTCCCCCTCCCCCCCCACTTGTTTTTCTCTTCCTTGTACCTTAAACTGTAACTTTTTTCCTGCGAATTAAAAAAATATTAAATTATATCAGTTGATTTAAATAGTTTAAATTTACTTAAAAATTAAGTATAATTGGAAAACAATTTTTTTAAATTTACATTTACATTATGTCTATAAAAAATATTGAGGAACTATATTAAAATATCAATTATATTTTAAATATTTTACAAGGTGACTCATTGTCAGATGAATCATCATTGTTGCTTCCAGTATCACTGTCATTACTTCTTCGGACTCAACATCTTCCGGTACATTCATCAAAGTAAAATGAGGGTCCGCTTCTACCGCAATAGTTTCACGTTCAGGTTTCCAATTTTCACAACAAATTTGTAATCAGCGACCTTGAAAACCCCCGACTAAAAATTTTTTCCAGGAACTTTGAAATATTCAACCGTATACTCTACTGTTTTTTCCCTGCGCATGCATATTATGCACTTATCTTACAATTTTGGGCCCTAGGTGGCCCCTAAATGCTTATAAATGGCACTATATGGTAATAAAATAATGCATTTTTAATAAATTTAAACATTTTTGAACCGTATACATTTGATAACAACGAAAAAGGTAAATACCTATTATTTCTGCCTAAAAATTATTATTTTGAGTATTCAGCAGATAACTTTCAAAGAAAAACATCCGTTTCTTTCATATAACGAAAAAGGATAAAAAATCACGAAAAATGCCCTTTTTTGCATAAAAGTGCATATAAATATATGTTCCCATGTTCCCCCACCTACTAATTGTCCGCTTTATGATTTCCTGTTTTTGTAGACCTCAAACAAGAATTCTATGCAAAAAAAATCTGATGGAGAAAATATTTCAACCCTAAATCCTATTGCGGCCGAACCAATGAGAGGATGCGTATAATGGCTACTTCTTCACTTCGTGTAAGTTTACAGGGCATTAATACGATGGTTCTACAGACGATTTCATTTCTTTCAGATTCGTTTTTTTCCAACTCATTTTTCCACATACCTTAATTTTGCTTTTAATACAGACTCTTACATCGCTTGGGCATATCTTTATATGTTCATCTGGCTCTTGATTCGTTACATCCTTTTCTGTTTGATCTGCTGTTTCGTTGTCAGTTAGACCAATATGGCTATGAATCCAAACAAGTATACATTTTTTCCCTAATTCCTGTTTGTTCACCAGTGCAAGAATTTTTTGAACTAGCGAGTCAAATATAAATGTGTTTTTAATAGCCTAGATAGCATTGAGAGAGTGTTATAATTGGGGCTCATTTAGTGATATTTAATTTACAATTTATTTTTTCATTTTCCGTAAGTATTTAACCCTTTAAGTATACGGGTGTCACAGCTCTGTTCAAACAAGCATTATCTCGGAAAGGGTTAGACATAGAAAGAAATATTTAATAGAAAAGTTATTCTGTTTAAAAAGATGCATTTAACCATTTTATTTTCTAATGTACAAGGTGCCTCAAAAAGACGGCAGGTTATGCAACTTTACTTTTTTAAATGGAACACCCTGTATATTTTTGCATTTTTGGATTCTCCTTTTATTTCCGAACAAATTTTATTAACTATGTCCTCATTATCATTATCATTAACCATTGTTGAGATATTTGCAATTAAATTTTTGGGATAACATGTTTTTATTAACCTAATTATAAGGAATTAGTCCACGTAAATAAGATATTTTAGAAGAAATAATTTATAAAGTAATAATATTTGGGATGCGCACTCTAGATGGGGTTAGAAATAGATATCCGAAAAGTTCCCCCCCCCCCAATTTGAAGGTGGAACGTTCTTTTTTTTGCAAAAAACCACCCCCAACGCTGGTTTTTCACTTTTATCTTGTAGACCGTTCGTCGGACGAGAAAAAAGTATAGGAAATAAAAAATTTGTCGTTAAATTCTGCATAAAAAATGTCCTATTCCAAGTTTCACAGCGAATATCTTAAAACCGGTTACTTTAACGAGAAAAACGCTCAGGAATGAATGTATAGAGCGGAATTTTCTCTATAAGATGCATATATAGCGGGTTTTTACGCTAGTGATTTTTATGTATTTTCCCCCTTTTTTTTTTCCAGAAAGCTGTGTTTTTCAATTTGAGCTCGTTTCCACACCACCCACGGGGTAGCGTGCGTTTTTTTTTAAAGGTGGTTTCCCCTGTAGGGTCATCGACGAACTCTTCTTCGAATTCAGAATTTAAACATCCTTTCCCATGGTAATTAGAGCACATTGTTGAGCAGCGCAATCCAACCTTAACACAGCTGCTTCGTTTTCCGCAACCCTTTTTGCAGCTGCAGGATATTAACTTTAGGGTGGAAATTGATGCTGGTAACTCAGTGGTATAAATGGGTGCTAAAATGTTGCCTACTTTCTTTCAACCTCATTCCATTGGTTCCAAGTTTTCTCCTCGCCAAGCATGAATTTGGAGAAATACTCTGTAAGAATGTTGACGTAATACCTCAGATGTTGGTGACAGTCTTGGTAGAATCCCGGCAGTACTAGATTGACCGACTAACTTATTGAAGATAATGAATCTTTGATGATTCAAAGCTGTCTCTTTTTTGGGGCTTTGTATACTGCTAGAGTGAATTGCTCTCCAGCACTTGTAATTTCTTTTTTCGTTGAGATACGGTTGTTGAATATAGGGACAACGTCTTCGAGATCTTTTCTTGTATTGACGCATTCCACCGTTTGCACTTTTCCTTTACCAAAGAAAGCTGAAGTGGTATCGCATCCACTGAACGCGTGGACAAACAAAACTGTCTCCTTACAGCTTTTTAAAACTTCAATACTACAAGTCACGAGAACTGTAAACTTTTTTTTTTTTTATTTTTGCGCCTCTTAAGAAACGGATATATTTATCTTCAGGTGCGCGGGCGATAATCAATGCGAGAAGATCAATATCTTGTCCGACGATAACCTCTGTATCGTTTTCATGAGATTAATTTAAGGCGGTTTGAACTATGAGTACGTCAGCGTCGTCTACAGCAGTAATTGTTTTGATTCCCTCGTTTTTAAATCTCTCCACCAATTGCGAAATGAGCCATTGCTTGTTTGTGAGATTGTTTATCATTTTATTTTGCGTTTCAGTCAGTGGCGTGTTCTCATTGAAAATAATTTCCGATGAAATGCGTTTCAAAAGTCGCTGCTGTCTTTCGATGCTCTTCGTACTGCAGGCATTGTCAGCTTATCCAAACATGTCAAACACTACAGTCACTTTTTGGTCGTAATGATTACGAATAAAGCGAACGTAGGCTGTATAAACGTCGTCAAAGGTACCCTGCTTCGGCCGTACTACACGATGAATCAAATTGCCGCCATCAACAATGAACTGGCAATCGGAAAAATCTGTTGGCCTCTCTCGTTCAGCATTGAAAATATCATATGCATCTTATAGGGAAAATTCCGCTCTGTAAATTCATTCATGAGCATTTTTCTCGTTAAAGTAACCAGTTTTAAGATATCCGCTGTGAAACTTGGAATAGGATCGATTTTTACCTCTGTGCCCCAAACTGTTAGCGCGAAATAGGCGAGGATAAGCTAGAAGGTCAATAGGACATTTTTTATGCAGAATTTAACGACAAATTTATTTCCTATACTTTTTTCTCTTCCGACAAAGGGTTTACAAAAAAAAAGTGAAAAACCAGCGTTAAGTCCCCTAAATTGGGGGAGAACTTTTCGGGTATCTATTTCTAACCCCTTCTAGAGTACGCATCCCAAATATTATTAAACTCTTCGCAAAAACGAAGAGTATATTGTACTTGATCGACACATTTCTAAATCAGTAAATATCGCTCGTAGAGAAAAAATTTTCATATCATTATGTTAGTGAACGAATTCTGAACAACTTTCAAAATGTCCGTCCGTCCGTCCGTCCGTCCGTCACATTTCTTGTAAGCACGATAACTTAAGAAAGAAAAGTCCGATTGTATTGAAATTTGGAAAGTAAGTTAGCGTTAGCTAGAGGAAGAACCCTATTGTTTTTGAAAAAAATCAGTAAATAAAAAAGTTATTAATCATTTAAATAAAAAAAAATTTTTTTTCATAATTTTTGTCATTTGTATTTAAATAGAAATCTTGCGAAATGTTATTCCCTATAATTTTTTTTTTGTTTTTATATTTTACCAATATATATATTTCATAATAATGAATCTAATCCGTTGAAATATAATTTTTGAACGATATTCATTCAAGTTTTGTGGTAAGATGAGATAGCCCAATGGCTAAAGCATTTGCCTTTCAATCCTGGCTTCAGGTGAGAGTGAATAACAAACTGTCAACATTGCGGTCCCTCACATGGCGATTTTTTTCGTATATTTTTTTTTCACAAATTCGGTATCACAAAATTTAGAATGTCCAAAAACTAACATTATTTACAAGAAAAATGCGAAGAGTATCCTATAGAATGTGTAACAATTATATAAAAAGCTCAGTAAATCGGCGAAGAGTATAATGCTTCCACTAGTTACTTTATAAATTATTTCTCCTATTCAGTGTTTTTTAATCTAATTTGCGTGTTCTAAATACTACAATACAAAAAACACTAAATATTATAATAATTATTATAAAAGATGCTCAAATTGTCGCCCATATTCTATTTGACACAACTCATACCTCCTTAAAAGTTCTCGTGTACAAGAACTCCTTATGACGTCAAGCATGAGTTATCTTATTTTTTAAATCATTAAGATAATTATTTGGTTTCTCAGCGTATACAACTTGTTCTAAATGACCCCATAAGGAAAAATCTAAGGGGATCATATCAGGTGACCGTGCAGGCCATTTAACAGGTCCCTGATTACCAATCCAGTTCCCTCCAAATCTCAGTCAGGAAGCGTGTTACAAGGTTCGAATTATGCGGTGGTGCCCCGTCTTGCTGCTACCACATAGTGGGACGCTCATTTATTGGAACATGACTGAATCAAGATTAAACCGTCGATATATCGTAAACCGTTGATGATAGGTATAGAACATGGTTAATAAAATTTGTTCGGAAATAAAAGGAGAATCTAAAAATATACAGGGTTTTGCGTTTGAAAAAGTAGAGTTGCATAACCTGCCGTCTTTTTGAGGCGCCCTGTACATTTGAAAATAAAATGGTTAAATGTGTCTTTTTAAACAGAATAACTTTTCTATTAAACATTTCTTTTTATGTCTAACCGTTTCCGAGATAATGCTTGTCTAAATAGAGTGAAAAAATTGGGCCGCTAGCGTTAATATTAACTGTAATATTTGATTTCCAATTCGTAACATATTTGAAACGTCCGATGGCGCGGATGATGTCACAGCATTCGCTCGATTGGTTTCATGAGCTATGCGGTTGTAACACGTCTGTTGTGCTTGCCGTATGAAATTATATGGGAGCAGGCGAGTGGAGTGGTTTGACGTCACACTGCGTTTTCGCGAGCTCTAATTTCATCATTTATTTTGAGGGAGAAGGAGTTGAAAAAAAAAAATCTAATATTTTGCACATTTACTAACTACAAGGTGTGCTTTCGAAATATGAATTTAAAAAAATGCTAAATGAGCCCATTATACGTAGTTCGTTCAAAATATTTTAACGCCCGCCATATTGCATATAGTTCGGCAGTGAAAATACTAACCGAATGGTGAAGAATACTGTCTACTCCTTTATCGGTTTTCGACTCGTCGGCGTCGGTGTAAATGACCAATGAATTGGAATACTGGTCTACGATTGGATGACATTTTGTGACGTAAATTACTGGATTTGTGTCACTCTTCCTGTATTCAGTGTTATCTAAACAGAATAATGGGGGATTTGATTTCCATGGCAGGATTTCATTAAAGCATGTCTCATAAACGGATGGAAAACTGTAACCAATTATGTTGAGCTGTTCTTTTATTCTTGTTCCTGTCGGTCTTGTGATCATAGGTCTCGCCTAAAATGTTTTTGCCTAATAATATGGTATGATTTGGGTGGTCTGGTTGAGCCCATATGTTAGCTTTATAATTTAACAGAAGACGTGATCTTAGGTAATGGAGGAAATCCCGTTTCGCTATATATAGCGTGCTAGTTCGGCAGACTTAAAGCGTAAACTGAACCCAGTTTTTTTAAAGTGCGATTTTCTTGCTGCTTCCACGCATCCGTAATCCATTTTTGGCAAAATCATGGATTTGTATATACGTAATAGTATTTCACTCTTATATATGCTAGACAATTTATATATGCTAGACATCGAATGATATTTAGTGATCTCTTACCCTTGGCCGCTAGGTCTTCAATAATTTGTTATTTGAAGTTTTGTCTCTGGGAATTATCCTAATTCTGCTATATTTTAAAATTGATTTAAAAATTATCACATTTAATAATGGGTCATTATTAAATATTTCTCCGAGAATAAGTCTATGCTGTACTAAATCGAGTGTTATCGACCTTATAATATAATTTTTATCATGACAAAGAGCAAAAGAATTTATTGTTTAAAAAAATATAATTTTTATTATCTTTGATTAAGTATGTGCAGGTACTGAATTTAATTTCTTATTCACTTTTTTATTATAATTTCTCCCATTAATTCTTTAATTTTCTAATCAGAATCCCTTTACATTCAGTTGTCGACCGAACACAAGAAAACGCCTGATAGATTAAACTTAAAGTTAATCATTCAATCAAGAAAATTTAAGAGCTCAGTAATGCCATTTATTGTTAATAAAATTAAAAAATGTATACAAATAGAAGTCGTAAAGAGCCTATCTAGCTAATAAATTAATTCGTTGGCATCTATCTACCAAACACGGCAAGGACAGATGTCTCCCTCAAAGAGCGTTATCTCAACTACATGCACTCAAAGAAATAGTATGGGTAAATTTAACAAAAAAAAATGGTTAACTAACAATATTGTTAATTTTGTTAAACCAAACTATATTGATGGTATTTTTAAACAAGAGGTGATTGTTATTTTAATTAATAAAAAGTTGTCGTACAACAAAACAAACATTAACTTAAAAAATAGATGAATAAGACTATTATTTTGTTCGTCTGACTATTATTTTGTTGAATTCTGTCAAATTAAACTAGATAATAGTATATTTTATTTTTAACTATTATCGAATTCTAATTCTAACCCAGTATTAGTTCGCTGTATTATTGTACTTGGTAGACAAACCAATATTATCTTCTAGAAGAATTACCATA
Source organism: Rutpela maculata (assembly GCA_936432065.2). Classification (NCBI taxonomy): domain Eukaryota; kingdom Metazoa; phylum Arthropoda; class Insecta; order Coleoptera; family Cerambycidae; genus Rutpela; species Rutpela maculata. Next base: position 61,801,156 of record OW386285.2, read on the forward strand.
AAATTTGCTTGCTTACCACATAGTCTATTACAGAAATTATTCCCAGATGACGCCACATGCAAATCACTGACAATAATCAATCATGCATTATCTTATACTCTTATGAATTTATAGAAAATTAATAACATGATTGCAATGTTCAAATTCTCTCAGAGATCATCGATATATTTGGATGGATCTTATAAACGATCTCTAATCTTTGGTTTGGGTGGTCTGATGTCTCAATACTGAGATTTTGGCTAACCAAAAAAAACTTCATCATACAATAAAGTGTAGATCAACCTAAAAATTAGTTGGTGAACAAAAAACAAAGTCGTTGTACTACTTAATTGTAGACCAAATTGAAAATGGTTAGTGAACATAAAAAAATGTCATTGTACATGTCATGTTTAATTTGTTACAAGAAAGATATGATTATTAAACTACTATTTGTTTACGAAAACAAGTAAAGTTGTATGACTATTCTTTTCTGATTGATTTAACTATGAAACTAGATAGGCGCGATTTCATATGCTCTTTTTGGTTGAATTTACCTATCATTTTCTTTGAGTGTGCTATGAAGAATAACGACTGACACAAAAAGATTAACAATTTTTTAGAAGTTTGTGTTATGGCTATTTGACTTGGGACTGATGGCATCAATATATTCATTTAAATCAATATTAGCTTGTGGCCAGCGTTAAAACTTCCTAATATGTGATTTTATAATTCACAGAACTAGGTATTTGATAATTGCTGTTTTTTACAGCTTTATATGAGCTGTAACAGACTTTCCTGCCTCCTTGCCAAGACGTACGTACTGATGGCAAGCAACCCGGCAAGGGTAGAGTGCCAAGGGTGCGCTTTCAAGCTACCCTTATGCAAATATCCGTAATAAAAATTTTCATGTACTGAGGAAGTTTTTCTAATAACTTCTCTAAAATTCAAAATGCGCCTTCCGACATGGGGTATATCTTTCTGATAGCCATCCGGTGTCCCGGTCCCAAGGTCAAGCCGCGGGATCGACTTTATTTTTGTGGTTGAAACCGGCCTTGACAATTTTGGCTTATTTTTGTCTAAAAAGTTCATTTAGAAGTTACGCGCCTTTTGCATTTTCCTCAATTTAGTACTTTGTCAGTTTTCGGCGTAATTCCCAAAAAAAAATCTATTGTGACATGTTATGAGGTGAAGAATTTTTTTAAGTTGATTTTTTGCCTGCGTCGACTTAGATCGTTTTTCCAGCGTGATCTACCAAGAAATGCGGAAAATAAAATGGTGTACTAGTCTTCAATGTGGGAAAGCCCCTGCAAAATTTTAGAGGATTCTGAGGTAATTTAATATATTAAATTATTAGTAAATTTGCGAAGATACTGATGTTGAGTAAGTCCTGACCTATTCCTGAATAGGTCGACGAACTTACTTGTGAAAGAACGTATTCGAGTTGTTTACGTTTCCGTAATTGGCATAAAAAGTGAAGCCGGCCGTCGAGATCAGAAAAAGATCCAGCAGCAGGGAGCCAACATTGTCGGTACGCTTTGAAGATAATTGAAATTCCAGCGGACCAGTTCACTTTTACGAGTGAGTTCAAAGCATGCCGACAAGGCTGGCTCCCTACCGCTACATCGTGTAGCGAGAGCCGCGTTTTTTGTTTTCGGTCGAACAATAGGGACACCGCCGCGTGTCATTACCGGTTTAACTAAATATCTCGTATATCTATCTGCTTGTCGTTTCAGCATGGGGTCAATGTCTTCGATTTATTTCGCTATTTTTGTAGTGTGATTTGATTAAAACCAAAAAGTCACTTCTATCTTATCCAGCTTTGCTGTCAGTAGTGTCAATCCCAAGTCTGATAAAGTGATATGGTTGTACCGCGTTACGTTAGATTAGCTAAAGTCATTTGCGGCGCATTTCTACAAAAAAATAGGGTCATTTTTTTGGTCATTTTTTTTTTAATTTTCCATTTTTTTTAACTCTTCGGTGGGGACAACCTACTGTTAAATTTCCCGCATGTCATGGTAGATCACGTTGTATAATAATACAGTAACTTTATACATTCTATCTGACGTCAAATGCATTTTTAATATGTTGTATAGGATTACAAATTAATGTTAAATCCAAGTTTACGAGCTCTGCGGACCTCCGGGTCTTGGTCAAAAATCCAAAAAACTGCGAGATTTTTGTTTGTTTTTTTTTTCAGTTTTTGTCGATTTTGACACCTAAGGCCTACTTTTTTGGTAAAAATAATTTAGTATTTTTTAAAAGTAGATTAAATTTGCTACAAATTGGTACCAAAGCGGACTTTGTAGATCAAATAGTGTCCGAGACACAGCTGTTCAAAATTTTGCAAAATTTTCATTTTTCGACATTTTTAACAATTTTTTACTTAAAAATTTGTGAAATGCTACTATAACTAGGTTCAGAAAATTCATTTTATCCCGAACCCCAGCCCCAAATGAGGTCAGAATGAGCCAAAAAATGCCTCGCAAACAACTGGAAGCGTAAATCATTTAGATTCTGGCTTGAATGTTTGCTTCCATACAGCGGAACCATGATCACCTCGCCTACTTCGGCAATTTGCTCAGGTGTGGCTTTTTTTATGCCTTTGTTTATATTAACGTCCTGGCGAAGTTTAGCTAATGCTACTCTACCACTTAATCAGGACGGCGAGATGAGATACGGTCACCAATCCAAGTGACGGACTCGCCCGGCCGTGCTTAACTTCGCCGATCGAGGTCCAGTTACTGAAACCAGTACCGTACCTCACAGGTACAGTAATCTTATCCTCAAGGTCTGGATGTTTTTTTGATTATAGCAAATAATTTCATTTTTTCTTGCCCGAACAGTGCCGATGTAGAGTCACATCCACTGAAAGCATGCAGAAATAGAAAAAGTTCCGGAGACTTGTATTTCGAGGAGACGTTTGAATAAGTCACTTCCAGTTTTTTCCTCTCCCACATTTTTGGAAAAAAATTGTATGTTTCTTTGTATGCCAGTGAGAATGACTATGTCTTCACCAGCAATCACCACAATATCGTTTGTAGAAGCCATAGAATGTTACAAGGCCCACTTATAAAAGGGGGCCCCAAAGGCTGCTAAACATCGAACGTAGGGTAGGGTAGTCACCCTGTGCCCTGAACAAAATTTTAATATTTTACGTGCAGTACCCCCTCTGCAATACGCTAGTGAGGAGGGAGTCTCACACGGCCGACTAGCCAGGTCCTTGGGGTGGCTTCGATAATTGGGATGTTGTAGGTGGTCAGATATAAAAGACAACGTCGTTCTAATTAAACATTTAATAAAATATCAGGGTACGTAGTACAAAATATTTCACAATTATCACCGATAACTCGGTGCTAGTACAATGTATCACAATATACCCTAATAAGTGAACTAATAAGTGGGGCCCACACAAAATATCTTACAAAATAATAAATCCTTGATAAATATACAAAAGGTCATATGCCAGAAGCGTGACAAAAAACTACAAGTGACCCAAGGTACGGTAAAACACAAAATTACTTAAAACAAGCTAAAAACGTACTCTTCGCCAATTTACTGAGCGTTTTATATATAATTGTTACACATTCTATAGGATACTCTTCGCAGTTTTCTTGTAAATAATGTTAGTGTTTGGACATCCTAAATTGTGTGATACCATCTTTGTTGTGAAAAAAATTGTATGAAAAAAAAATGAAAAAAAACTGTGGGATTTGAACACGGGACGTTTGGATTACAACGCAAATCAAATCAAATTTATTAAAAATTAATAATTTTACATCTGTCCAACGCAAAGCTTTAGCCGCTGCGCCACCACCTATTGCTACAAAAATTGATTGTCTGTGATATATATCTTTCGACATTCATACATATTTCACTTCTATGAAATATTAGTAAACTTCATAAACAAAACAAAAATTATCATGGAAATAATATCTCCAATAAGATTTCCATTTTAGTACAAGCCACAAAAATTAAGATTTTTTTTTTTTTTAATTAAATAATTAATAACTTTTTTATTTACTGATCGATTTTCTTCAAAAAGGGGGTTCTTCCTCTCGCTAACACTAACTTACTTTCTAAATTTCAATACAATCGGACTTTTCTTTCTTAAGTTATCGTGCTTACAAGAAACGTGACGGACGGACAGACGGACATTTTGAAAGTTGTTCAGAATTCGTTCACTAACACGATGATATGAAAATTTTTTCTCTACGAGCGATATTTACGATTTTAGAAATGTGCCGATCAAATACAATATACTCTTCGTTTTTGCGAAGAGTATAATTATTGACATCTATTTGTAAAATAAGGCAAAACTATTCAGTTAGTGAAGTAACGATACACAAAATATACCAAATATTACTGAAATCTAAAATGTTACTGAGATTTACGTTACGAGCAAAATATTACCAATATTCCTTGAAAATTTATTTTATTGTCCCGTGGACGTTGAGTTGATGTACCGGATCCCTCGTTAAGAGAATATGATTCCGCTTACCTTTGGTAGTGTCTGAATACCTTTTCCCGTCCTACCAGGGTAGCGTAATTCTAGGTGATAACAGCCGCAGGTGGTAGACCATCTACGTGGAGTCTAAGGTAACGCGCCGAGATCCCCAGTACCATACATACACAAGGTGTCAGGCAATAATCCACCATCTAGACACCAAAATCTGGACTAGAAGTTGAAATCAGAGTCAATCCAAATAGCCATAAACTAACAAATAGATCCCAATACCTGTAACATACCCAACAATCAAATAACTAACAAACAAACAGCCCTGCAATAGACCTTTTCATCATAAGAGCGCGAATTTGCTGCCGCTATGTTTGTTTGCGGGGACCATGAAATGTTCGGACACTTGGTTGTCAAAATGGCTGGGACCGATATCATTTTCCACATTAATTTAGACGAAAGTGTGATTGACGGTGCAAAATTAGTACACAACATTGTGGAAGAACACACTTGTGCTCAATTAAGGCTAGCTGGCTATCCTGGCCGTAAAATGACTGGAAGCAAGAATAAAGAACTGGTTGCAAGGTTAGAATTCAACTATCAACTTATCAATTTATATACAAGTGCATTAAAAGAAAACAAATGTGTTTAGTCTACAATATGCTTAATAACATATTCTTCGTGTAGTAATTGATAATACAGTAAAAATATTTTCTGTTTTTTTTACGAAAATGTAGGATCAAAAATGCAATTGAAAATGAGGTTTTTTGTCGATCCTTCTGTGGATAAAGCTGACTCCTTTTTTTTCAAATTTTTTCAAATAGGTAAACTATACGATATGGCACTACCTATTTTCAGAAAATTGGTAACAGATTCAGCATTATTTGGTGTAAAAAACGTAATGTTTATGTCAAATCCAATATTGACATGCGAAAACTGTCCGAAGAAACATGACGGAACTCGACGTTTTTTAAACAAATAATGATGAATCTGTTACCATATAGTATAGTTTACCTATTTGAAAAAATTGGAAAAAAAGGAGCCAGCTTTATAGAAGGATAGACAAAAAACCTAATTTTCAATTGCATTTTTGACCCTACATTTTCATAAAAAAACAAAATATTTTTACTGCATTTTGAATTACTGCACGAAGAATATTATTAAGCATATTGTAGACTAAACATATTTGTTTTCTTTTAATGCACTTGTATATAAATTGATAAGTTGATAGTTGAATTCTAACCTTGCAACCAGTTCTTTATTCTTGCTTCCAGTCATTTTACGGCCAGGATACTTGAGCTAGCGCCTTAATTGAGCACAAGTGTGTTCTTCCACAATGTTGTGTACTAATTTTGCACCGTCAATCACACTTTCGTCTAAATTAATGTGGAAAAATGATATCGGTCCCAGCCATTTTGACAACCAAGTGTCCGAACATTTCATAGTTCTCGCAAACAAACATAGCGGCAGCACATGCGCGCGCTTATGATGAAAAGGTCTATAAAATAAATAGCCTAAATTACAAATCTATTTCAACCTTAAGTGGGTTTTCAGAGACGTACCTGAGATGTGATGTGGGCTGAAAGAGGTCCTGTGGCGTCAAAATGGCACTCCAAAGTTTTGCATTCAGACGACGCCACGTGCTGGAGAAAATTGACTTTATCCGGACATATCCGTAGCTGTATTTCCCAAAACGATACTCAAAACCAAATGAAAATACGACTAATCTTGTCGTGATGAATACTAAATCCCATAAATGGAGCAAAACTTACAATATTGCTAAAACTCGTATTCAGACGACTCAATCTTCTAGAACGCCATGACCAAGATAAAATCAAGTTCTTCTCACTTTCGACGGTACGTTCCGAATTTCCACTTTACGGTATATCCCACAACTAGAATAGATTTTCCTAACTTATATCCACAAATATTATCATAATATACTTCGAAGGCCGTCCTCTCATAAATCTACCCACCAAAAGAAGGTTTAATCAACAATACTGGCCATTGTAGAAGCTTTAAAAGGGCGTTTTTGCAATGCACACTCTTAATGAATATCTGAACGCACTCACCCTTAATTCCTGTATCAAACTTATCAAAGCACATTTAATGGCCGCCGTGAAAAATCCGGTAGCGCTATTATGCAATTAATATCTATTAGGCGAAAGACGGTACCAATATGCTCAAATGCGCAATAAAATGTGTGGAAATAACGAAGGTAGTACCTAAAATTCTAGCAATTACTTAATGGGAAAATATACTGTAACAAGAAAAGGCTGTGGCGACAATCAGTCTATTCGCATCTTCTTCTGCCTGGATTACAATAATTTCCTCTTTTTCAACTGTGATTTTTAATAAGTCGATAAAACAAATTTTATTGTTTTCATTAGATAAAAATTTTTCTTGTGAAATTTGTGTTATAGTTGTTTCGTCAAATATGACGTCGGACGATATATTTGCCTTAACTCGGCGAACACGCTCCGAGCTCTTCGTAGGTACTTTTTTGTGATGCGTCTGTTGGGTAGCCGTCGAAAACTACATTTACTTTTGGACCATAATTTGAAACGAAGTATTTGATGTAGATAACCACCATCTACTACAAAAAATTTAGTTTTTCCATGCATCTCATCCATCTTTATCGGTTAGAATGCTGCATAAAAAGAAGATTTCGTACCTTTCTGTATTCCCTCTTCATTGAATATTGACATTGGAAAAGGTGACAGTTCGTACTTAAAAAATCTTTTCAAATCTTCATCGTAAAACGCATAACCTGTAAAACAGTGTGAGAGGATTGACAATCACTTTTCGGTCACGAACATTGGTAGGCAACCGGCCTTAGCTGACAGTTATTTAAAAAGAAAACGGAAAAATCGCTAAAAATGTCAAAATATGAAAATTTTACAAAACTCTGAACAGCTGTATCTCGGATACTATTTCATCTACACTGTTCGCTTTGGTACCAATTTGTAGCAAATTTAGTTTAATTTTTAAAAGTACTAAATTGTTTTTACCACAAAAGGAGCCTTAGGTGCCAAAATCAACAAAAACTCTGTTTTTTTGGGATTTTTGACCAAGACCCAGAGGTTTGCCGAGGTCGTAAACTTGGATTTAACATTAATTTTTACACGTATTAAAAAAGCATAGATACCTGATACTTTTTTTTTACAAGGTTACTGGATTATAACAATCCCACATTGAATTTAAACATTAAATTTTCACAGTCTGTGTGCCACGCAACAACTGAGGTGCTCATGTTTATAAGCAGAACTGATACCCTAAGGCGTACCCGTGTTAGTTAAATTGATGAAATATTTAATAATAAACAAATCATTAAATTTTTAACCGACCTAAATATACAGTCCGGTAAATAATTTATCTAAGAAATAAAACGAGCTAAAACTGTGTATAGAAAAAAAATAATCAGGAGAAAATAACACATTACAAAACAAATTATAGAGTCATCATATAAACCACGAACAATCTGGAACACTATGAATGACACCAAATAAAACAATAAGTCGACCTTAGTCTGATTTTACACTAGACGAATTTGCTCTAAGGTAACATAATTAGCATCTGAAATAAACCCAATCGAGATAACGAAAAACGAATAATTGAACCCATAACAATCATTAATAAATGTTTCGTTTCGAGGGGGAGTTTCCAAGTAAATTGTTATGTTAAAATTACACCCATTCAGAAAAATCTGTAATAGTATTCTAAACAACAACTTTCGAGAACGAATCTTTTCACACGAGTGACACAGTTTGGTGGAACAACTCGAAGGCAAGTTCCACAAGTCGAATGACTGTGAAAAGATGTTTTCAAACGTGTTATTTACAATATTTTTTCTACGACTGCAAGGAAAACAAACAGTTTCAGATCAGGAACAGGTCGACCATTTTTAATAAACTTCTTTAAACGTGATGTAGTTTGAAGAATTCAAAATTGATGTATGTTTTTTTTTTTCATATTTTTCTTCCTTGATAATTGTGTTAATTGCATGCGAAATGTTATCGTCCTCAGTTACATTTTTTCTTAATTCTTTGCACATATGAGGCCAAAGTCGCCAGTGGCGTTAATTAACAGTAAATAAAATTTGTAGAAATAACCTTTATACAATACTTACGTACAAAACAAAAGTACAAAATTTCCATTTGATGCAAATTTTTCGAAAAGCATTATTAACTAAAAGAAATAAAACGTAAAAAGACGCATCCTTAATTAAAAGAAAAAACAATATTAGACCAGGCAAATCTCAGTGTAAAATGGGTTTGGCGTGAACTATTTGGGGACAGTTATTTGTTTATCGCAATGGATATCTCTATTAATGTAGGATAAGTACATAAAGTCGCAGAAAATCCCGACGTGAGCTAAAGCCGCCATTTAGAAAAAATGACCGCCAGAGACATTTTCTTTAAAAATAATTTTAATAAAAGTTCTAGAGCACACAATTAGCTTTCATTTGTTTTTTGGCCGACATTACTAACTCAAATATTAACGGAGTAATAGTTATTTATATATAAATAATCCAGTCAATGAGTGGTCCAAAAAGAGGTGTAGAGTACATGGAATATGCGAGACTTTTTAACTTCAGGACTTCGTTGAGAGTAGTTAGCAGGTAAACATACTAAATGTCCCCGCCCCTGGGAGGTGAACTTATGGTGGGAGGAGGGGGGGAAGGTCCCATTTTTGAATTTTTCGATTATATCTCGGAAACGTTGGACTCTAGAAAAAATATGTTCAAAGTAAAAATGAAAGCTAATTAAATTTCCTATAAAATTGTTTCCGTACATATTTGTCGAATTTCCAACGGTTTTCGAGATATACGTTATTGAAAATCGATACTTTTCGAAAAAATCATTTTTACCTAACTCATTTTGTCAAACATTTGCTTCTAGCGCCTCCCACGATCCTTTCTCAGAAAAATTGTCAGAAAGGAAGTTGTAGAGCATTAAATCAATTTGATATACACTTACACTTAAAAAATAATTTTTTTGAAAATTATCGATTTTCAATAACATATATCTCGAAAACCGTTGGAAATTCGACAAATATGTATGCGAACAATTTTATAGGAAATTTAATTAGCTTTCATTTTTATGAGAACATATTTTTCTAGAGTCCACCGTTTCCAAGATATAATCGAAAAATCCAAAAATGGTACCTTCCCCCCTCCCTCCCACCGTAAGCTCAAATCCCAGGGGCGGGGACTTTTAGTATGTTCACCTACTAACTACTCCTAACAAAGTCTCGCATATTCCATGCATTCTACAATATATTCATTGACTGGACTAAAAACTATAATCATTTTTAATAATGTACATTATGTACAACTATAAAGGGTGTCCAGTCAGTGTTCTCTCGGAAGATTGTGCAAAACGGCTAACTTTATAAAAAATTTTTCTTAACAAAACTTTCAATGTTTCGTCTCTACTACAACTTAAAATTATTTTCAATTATACAAGGTGTCACAAAAACGAGTCACACAAGAAAGTATAATTTTTTTAAATAGAACAGCCTGTATTTCCTTAACGCCAGTTAAGCCTCCAAGGGCCCTGTATTGCACCCTAAAATATTTTGCCAAGTTATTTTTTTCTGTTTTTTTTTTTTTTGGCAGTTTACAAACATTTTTGACTGGCATATCTCCGCGATTTATTAATCGTTATTTCGAAAAATGTGGGATGTTGTTTGATAATGATGTATTTACTGAAAAACATTTTTGAAATAAATCTTTAGTATATCGGGTGTTTTTTTTCACGATATTGAAACTAACTTAACAACTGCTCAAAATGTCCACCATTTTGATTCAGGTAACACTGAGGTCTCTTGATAAATGAGCGCCTTACGCTGTGTAACATATCAACATTTATACGATTGAAACACCGACGAATCCTTTCCATCATATCTTCTTGAGTCGTTGGTTCTACTTTATGAACGTCTGACTTCACAAATCTCAGTCAGGTCGGGTGACTTAGGCGGCTATGTCATACCTAACATAATTTAATAAAATAATAAATTAGATATTATTTAACAGTTTATTAAAATATTGGACCTCCTCTTCCTATCCATCTTTCAGGAAACTGATTACTAATGGCCTGACGAACATTTCTACTAAAATGTGGTGGTGCACCTTCAAGTTGTAATCACATATTATTTGTAATGTGATCAGGAATATGCTCGATTATTTGTGGAAACGTATTTTGCGTAAAATATAAGAAGACTTCTCCATTCACATTTCCCTCAAAAAAACGAGGATGAATAACATAATCATGTACAATTCCTCCCCTTACATTTAAACTCTGGTTCTGATTTTTCTGTGCAATATGAGGGTTTTCTCTGGCCTAATAATGAAAATTATGCCTATTCACAAATCCGTTGCGATGAAATGTTGATTCATCCGTGAACAATACAAATTTGAAAAATTCTTCAATTTCTCCAATTTGGTTTTGAGCCCACTGGCAAAATTTAATCAACGATTTAAATCCACATCCCAGAGCTCTTTATGCAGCTGAGCTCGATGGGGGTGAAACTTATTTTTAACGAAGACATAGGGAAACACTAGATTCACTGACCTCTAAATCCCTACTTAACTCCCGAACACTTGCCGTAGGATTTTCGATTACTGCTAAAGTTATAGCCAGCTTATTTTCTTCATTACAATACATTTCGTCGTCTCGCCTTCTTTTCATATGCAAAATTTCCAGTACGTTCAAAACGTTCTTTCAAATTTTCTAGAGACCTCACATCAGGACATCTTCTATAGGGATATATTTGACCATACATTCTTGATGCCAGTAAACAATTTCCATCACATTCACCAATAACATAATATTTACCATAGATATTAAATCTTATTGACAATAATTATAATTCGTATTTTTAAATATTAACAGTATTAATTCAGCTTAATCACGATAATCTTAAACACATTAGAGAAATGTCATAGAGTGAAAAACAAACGCAAAACAAAAGACCAAAGCCGTACTAGATTTTAATGCTAAAATAAAAAGCACCTCAATTTACGCAAAACTTATTTGAAATAATCATATCTCAAAAACGGTTTGAAATAAAAATTAAGTGTATAATATTAGAATGTGGGGAATTTTATGCTTTATTCATCCATGTAATAAAATATAGGCATTCCATTTAAAAAAATTGAGAAAAATAATAATTAAATAACACGAAACGTAAACAAATATTTTGGACACCCGGTATAATAATTATTTATTTAAAAAATGTTTTTCAGTAAATGCATCATTATCGAATAACACCCTAAATTTTTAGAAAAAACAATTAATAAATCGCGGAGATATGGTAGTCAAAAAAATGTTTGTAATCTGCCAAAAAAACAGGAAAAAAACTATAACTTGGCAACGCTGCATCAGATTGACAAAAAATTTTAGGGTGTAATTCAGGACCCTTAGAGGCTTAACTGGCGCCAAAGAATTTGAGGGTTAAAAAAATTATACATTCTTGTGTAACTTCTTTTTGTGACACCTTGTATAATTGAAAATAATTTCACGTTGTAGTAGAGATGAAACATTGAAAGTTTTGTTAAAAAAGTTTTTTTATAAAGTTACCCGTTTTTGCACAATCTTCCGAGGAAGCACTAACTGGACACCTTGTATATTTCCAAGAACTCAGGTCTTATTTTCTTCAGTTATCTTCTATTTTATGCCCAAAGATGTAATAATACTTTCGATTATATATAAAAAGGGGAAGAGAACAAAAAAAAGAAATCTAAAATCGGAGCAATGGTTACTGAGATATGTCCTTCTAAAAGAAACTGTTCTGGCGGCCATTTTTTCTAAATGGTGGCTTTAGCTCACATTGGGATTTTTCGAGACTTTTATATCCTCATTCTACATGAATAAAGCTGTCCATTTCGATAAAGAAATAGCTGTCTTCAGACAGTTCATACTCAAAACTGGATTTGCCTGCACTATATATCAAAGTACCAAAAATACTTATAATAAAAATTCCAATCTTGTTTTTTTGTTTTGGCCTTTTTTACTATATTACTTAATACCCATAACATTTTGCTTGATTTAGAAAAATATATAAAAGAACCTTTGAATTCTGTTTGGGTAAAAGTAAAACTTGAAGTACTTGACTATTTGCCTTAGATTTATTACGTTGCGGGAGACGACACGGACACATGTTCTTTAGAAAGAGTTTGCCGGGGACAACCGGAATTCGTTCATTCTTAGAAACAGACACTTAGGAGAGACAAATATCTACCAGTTACAAATAAATAACCAGATTGATTATTAAACTTCGAAAATTCGTTACGGCTCATAAAATAGTTTGATATTTTTAAGCATTACGGAAAGCCATGAAAGGAAGTCACGCCTCGGATTTGCTATTACCTAATTAAATGTATTATATTCAAAATTATACTTTCAAATTATTAATTATTATTATTAACGTGTGGTGACAGGTAAAGTCCTCCGAAGGTCCGGGGGGGGATGCTTCCCAGCGCCCCTCTCTGGATCCGCCACTGACAGTCGCACACACGCTCAGACCACAGCATGCTGTGTTCAGACTACAAGAACGTATTCGATATACGTGTGTTTACACGTTCTCCGTTCGACATACGGTGTGACGTCACAGCCTTTCCCGCGACTATTGCCTAGTTTGAAATTAATAGCTAGCGATTACAACTTTAATTATTTGTTACAAATTAAATTTTGAGATTTAAGGGTTAATATTTGGCATAGCCTGTTTTTCCATATAAATAAACACTAATAAAATAAAAAAATATATGCAAGTTTCTTATTGAGGCAGATGAATAGAATAACTTTGAATTTAATACTTTTGTGACGTCAAAATTACGTATTTTGTCACTTCCACCAGCCCTAACCAACTGCACTTAAAAAAGCTGGGCAGCTGAAAATCATTTGGCTCGTATCAGTGATCTTAGATATATTTATTAAAAATGAGACTACCATTTCGTTAGCGCCCTGTATCTCAGTGATGGTGCATTTCCGAATCTATATTTATATGGGCTTTTTGTCTAATTAGCACTTCGTATTGAGCAATGTGTGATTCTTATCAACTTAGCAATGTGGTAATAATTATAGTGGACTAATTGCACGGACCGTGAATGCAACAAAAAAATAAAATAAAAAACTGCTTTGCATTGAATTGTATTCCACATCCTCCTATAGGAAATGACAATAAATAATTAGTCTGTGTAGAAGCAAATGCGCCAGGACGTTTGATATAAACACGATAAATTGAGATATCAGAATTCAGATTTGGATCCAAAATATGATACATATGGCAAACGTTTTTTCTCTAATCGTACTTCAATATAAAGTATGAATTTGGAAAATTTTTATTGTTCAAATAAGCTTCTTAGAATGTCATGAAGTCGTGATTTTAAGTTTGAGCGAAAAAAATTTCTGTCTGTCGGTCTGTCTGTAACTTTTATTGTCCGCACGATTACTCTGAAACCGTTTAAGGTATTGACTTGAAATTTGGTACATGTATGTATTTTAACGTGATCTGGAACTAGATTATATTTTCATCTTGAAGGGTTGGGGGTAAATTGGGGTAAATGGGGGTAAAAAGATAAATCAAGCAGGTAAGAGTCCATAAAATTGGTATTTAGTATATACAAGAGAAGCTATAAGGTCTAAAAAAATTTTTGGCATTCACCCATTACCACCCTCGCCCCATTATTAAAGGAAGTGAAAAAAAATTATGATTTAGTACAAGAACCAAAACCCTCAAAATACTTTTTTACTTCATCCACCCATGTGGGATGTGGAATATCGTTTTACGGGTTTTTTGGGTAGATGATTTCAAATATTATATTATTAAAGTTCTATAAACAATTATTTCCACATACAAAATTTTTTCGTTGTGAGAGACTTGGATGGAAGATCTAGATGTGGAAGAACTGATTCCTTAGACAGCGGTTTTTTGGTATTCCAAAGCACTCTAGACAAATGTCTTAAAATGCTTAAAAAAAACTGAACATCGACTCAAGAATTCGTGAAATTCTCATGGTATACTCAGAATGTTGTCTTGAATCGAAATATGTAAAAATATACAGGGTGTTTCATTTAAAAATCGAAAGTTGCGGTCATTTCCGGGTAAACCTAAAATGGTTTCATACCATTTTTACAGGTAGTTTATGCACCCCAAATTTCAAATAGATAAGTTAAAAAATAAAGGAAATATAGGGGTGAGCCACGGCCTGTGTCACCCGGCATAAGTATAGAAAATTTCCGCAAATGTATACTTCCTTTGCAGCACGCCTATATATAGTTGATACAGTTCTTTTTTGAGTATGCATTTTTATGGCCTACAAAGTTCTCTTGTATTTTTTTCTGTACCCTTCATAGTTTACCATATGCAATTTGATAAAATGCAATTTTTGAGGACTCCACTCATTATATATTTATAACACAAACGTAAATTCTGATGAAACTAAATTAAAACAGGCAGGGCCGTATTAAAACCCAATAGTGCCTATTGTATGATTTATCATACAGAGGTTAAATTGTCTCTAATGAAGTGTAAACAAATCGAGTGTGATAAATTCAGTGATTTTATTCATCTAAAGTGTTATTTGCATATATAGACAATAAGCTTAAGGACAAAAATTCGATAGTTTTATACTTAAATAAGTTATAACTGAGCGTTCTATAACCAGTAAATTTCTACGCAGCAGAAAATGAGCTCACGGTAAGATTATGTTTCACAATTTTCATTTGGATGTAATTTATTTGACTTTTATTCATGTAATAATTCTTTATACATATTATAGGATGTAATTATACCATTTCATAGTCATATCAATTCTTTCTGTAGTTGCAGCAGCCGAAAAAAACTTTTCGTATGATATATCATACGGTAGGCAGATGGCGGTATGAATGTTAGTTTTGTTTCAGAACTTCATTTTCATTGAATGAGGCTATGGAGCCTTATTTTGGCCGTAACAATATGAAGCAATTTATAAAGGGAAAGCCAATTCGCTACGGCTTTAAATTTTGGTGCCTCACAATCCTCCAGGGGTACTTATGAAATTCAACCCCTACACGGGCAATGGGGATAAAATCAAGGGTTATCACCGAGAAACTTTGTATGAGATATATTCCCCCGCATTCGACCATATATTTGGATAATTTTTTCAACTCCTTACCATTACTTGAGCTGCAAAATAATGAAATTCAATGTATTGGTATCATCCGCTCTGACCGTATAGAGAAATCTCATTTAAAAGAGCTGCAAAAAGAAAAACGAGGGACTTCCCATACTCTGATTGATTCTAATAGTGATATTCAACTAATAGTGATATTCAAGAGGTCAGGTATGATAAAACTGATCACTTGATTAATAAAATTGCTACACAAAGACGTTGTGGTTATTGTGGCAAATGTACAACATTTTCTTGTGTCAAATGTAACACGGGATTACATCCAGACATATGCTTTCGAAGATATCAAACCCCTTCTTTGTGATATATTCTGCTATTTTCTCTTAAATTTATTGACTATTTTGTATTATAATAAATAAATTTTTTTAATAATATTCTACATGTATATTCCTATGGTATGATATATCATACGTCAAAAAAATCGGTGAAAATACACAGGAATAAATAAAATGAGATTTGGGGGATACTGACAAGCCCTGAATGAAGGTCAGTCAATATTTTTTTCAAAGGTTTTCCAAAAAAAGCTACTCGGGCACTATTGGGTTAAGGATTGGCGCGCCCATAGGCTAATCATGTATTTACGCCATCTTATTCATAATGGAAAAAAAAGTAATGAGCGGGGGGGGGGGGGGGCAAATTGAATAGCGGCTGGGAGGAGGGACGAAATATATTTTTTTTAATGAGAGCACAAAGAGCTCGCGACGCCCCTCATGCCCTGACGCGCACCCCTTTACGCATTGTCGCCCTTAAACTAAAGCCTAATTAGCCTTATGGATAATCCGGCCCTGAAAACAGGACAAAAACCAAAATCTGGACAATTGGAAACAATGCAGAAAATTATAAGAATGTCAATTTTGCCCCCCTTACAACACGCCTATGAGTAGTACAATGTAGTAGTACAGGGTCAAAGCTATTTCCGAGAGGTATTCCGCAGAAAAATATTGTATACACTAAACAGATAATAATTCCCCTAATTCCCTACTAATTCCTCTAATTCCTTAGTAATTCCTCTAATTCCCTAGTAATTCCCCTAATGCACTACATCCATAAATAGATAGTATCACACTGCCTAATTTTGAATGAGAAACTAGTTAGAAAAATTGCAAGTTAAATGAAAGCTTGTAAAAGAACAACACGATTCTTCCTGGCTTAATTTACCTTCCAAATTCCAACACAATCGGATTTTTAGTTAAGTTATCGTGCTTACAAGAAACGTGACGGATGGACGGACAAACGGACGGACATTTTGAAAGTTGTTCAGAATTAGATCACTAACACAATGATATAAACATTTTTTCTTTCCAAGCAGTATTTTCTGCTTTTGAAATGTGCCGATCAAATTGCAATATACTTTTTATTTTCGTATTTGTAAAAAGTATAATAGAGGGAATTTTATCTCCTTTGACATTTTTCCGTAAAACCAATAGTTTGGCAGCAAAAAATTTCCTGTTTCTCTCGGAAATGATTAAAAATAATCCCTTTTCGAAAACATATTTCGATAAAATGAGCAAATAAAACCATGAATATTTTTTCAAAAATTTGTATATTTTTTGCAATATATATGAAAATCGTAGTTTGCTTAGACATTGTGCCATAATTTAAATTACTATAAAAGCTAAGAAAATGATAATAAATAAACTAATTGTCTGCCACAAAAAATTTGTTCATAACAGATTGTATAAAAAAACCTTGATTGTTGTCAACCAAAGGGATTTTTGCTAAAGATATTTATCGAGATATTTATTTTGTAAAAACTGCATACACTGATGAATTTATCTATAAAAATTTAACAAAAATGATTCCAAGCAATTTTTAGATAGCACGCATTATTAACATGTTATACATATACGAATATTCATTCAATATTTATTTTTCTGGATTTTTTGGGATTTCTGAATCTAAGTTAGTCAATTTTCATCTTAAAGCGATAACAAACAAATTAAAGGTAATTGAATAAGCTTTTGATTTTATTTAGCCCGTTTTTTACGTATGGACCATGGCGGGCGACAAAATACGCTTCTTTGAAAACAGTGAAAGACTGAGTTTTTTAAAACAATTTCCTGTTATTTTTCGCTAAAGGCAATATTTTTTGAGATGTTTTATTAAAAAAAACTGTTTCTTTTAAGTTTATTTGATAAATAAACAAATGAAGCAAATGATGAGTTATACTTCTCATATAATTATTTCTTAAACTTTTAAGAACATATCCCAGAATTTCAGTGACTGAAGGTTGTGATTGTTTATAATTTTTGAATTGCTGGAATGGATTCTCCTCATGGCCTAATTGCGAGATTGGTAAATAAACCAGTGCATTAATTTACCATGATTTGATTTAATTAAGCTTTGCTCACAGTAGTCACCTGTTTCTGACTGTTTATAAAATTGTTTTGTTCAGTTTTGCTTAAAACTGTGAAATTGGTGCACGTGCAAATCACATAGAGATTCGGCAAATTTAGTGTAAGAGAAAAAGCAGGAAAATTAGGAAAAGAATGGCGGATACACTGCTCCCAGCACACTCCACACTTCGTGAAATCTTATTTGAATCACCTTGTGGTATGTCAACATCGCTTCTAAAAGCGAGCGCGTTGTACTGGGATAATATCCGTCTTCCTTTTCTAATTTCTCTGTTTTCTTTCTTGTACTCGTTGAACTCAGGATGCATATATCAAACTAGATTTGCCGAATTTGTATTTGATAGAGCTATAGAGCGCGCACGTCTCGGCGCATGTTATTATGTACGAGTGCTACCATAGTCCAGGGAAATGAGTAAAAAAAGTACCATGTTCGGGACTGTGACTCATCCAGGCAGAGACCACGATTTTTAGGTAGTATAGGTGTCAATAAATGAAACCTATATAAAATCTGCGGTCGATTTTCTGCATATGTTTATTTACAGCCATTTTAATGCAAAAAAATGGAAAAAACGTGTTTTTTCACACTTTTTCACCTGCCAGTAAAAAGTAAACTATCTTACAGATAAATCAAATGAATCACCTTGTAGGAAATTAAAAAAGCTTTAAAATGGCGGTTGTTAAATGTCGATATAGTTAATTGTTGCTAAGATAATTGCAAAATGCGGAATTTTATTCAATAAACAATATCTTGTGTAAAAAACAATCTACTGTTTTGTCCTTGCGTAAATAGTTGACTCTCATAGTGCTTATTATCTGGTAAAAATTTCAAATCGATTCGTCAAATAGTTTTTGCAAAATTGCATTAATTTATCCCAGAGACCTTTTTTTTTGCAACCCCACTACGTCCAGAGAAATCAAAATACAATGATTCTACGGCCTCCACCTGAAAGGGAAAGACTTGATTTACCAAAATGCTTTGTTAGATATCGAAAAAATTAATTTTCAGACCTGCAAAATGACGTTGCAAAAGAACTCAGATTTTTACCTTATAAACAAATAGAATAATTTTGTAACAATTGATTGTAGAGCATCGGTTTTTCGATATTTGAAAAGCTGATATTTTTACACGAATTTTGAAAAAAAAAGAAGGTCCTAGGTCAGTTTGGGGCAAAGTTAGCAATTTTTTTTCGAAAATTCATAGCTCCTTTGTTTATAATAATTAAGAAACGTAACAAGCGCCATTTTAAAGGGGAAGAGTTCAACTTTTAGTGTGTATGTGAATCGACAAATATTCTGTATTATTATAAATTACAGCGTTATTTATATCGAACAATGTGTTTCTTTTCACACTTTACAAATTCTATTGTTTATAACTTAATATAACAGTAATTTATATACTTAATTGTACACAAACCTTTCCTATAATTTTCAATAAGAATAATACAAAAATTTTGATAATGTATAAAAATATTTTTTTGTAAAATGTTTAAACAAATTACAGGTAATTATTACTCTCTTATTATTTTGGAGCAGATGTGTTGAACCATAGAAAGTTTCTACTGTATCATACAAACCATTATACATGACAAACGCTGTCACTACATGTACATTCACACGCGTGTTGTATACTTCTACGAAGAAAGTAATGGTTTGTTTTATTATTTATTAATAATTAATAATACGCAAATTAATAAGAGCACTTTTCATAAATTGTATGGTAATTTTGCATTTGAAAAATATCTTAAAAATGTAAATTATATCGAATAGTGTTTTTATTTTATAAATTTGAAAAATTCAATTATTTATAACAATAAGATATATATTTACGTGTACATAAGCCTTTTCTACAACTTTCAACAAGAACAAAACAAAAAATTTTGATATTTTGCAAAAAAAAATTTTTCTTTTAAATGTTTAAACAAATTACATTGTTAATATTAATGTTAATAGTTTAACAGATTGAATATTATTAACGTACGCAAAAAGGTACCCCAAATTGAAAAAAGAAACATCAAAATCGGTTAACAAAAGTTATGACTTATGTGGTCAGTTTGAAGATGCTGTTTCAATTTTTGAATGCGCGGATTTGAGGGTTCCCCCTCCACAACCTCTGAGCTAAGTTGATTCGAGCCTCATTTTAGAAGCTTTGCCAACAGTTTTGAGAAAGTGCAATCATTTTCAAATTTTTTACACTAAAAGTTGAACTCTTCCCCTTTAAAATGGCGCTTGTTACGTTTCTTAATTATTATAAACAAAGGAGCTATGAATTTTCGAAAAAAAATTGCTAACTTTGCCCCAAATTGACCTAGGACCTTCTTTTTTTTTTTCAAAATTCTTGTAAAAATATCAGCTTTTCAAATATCGAAAAACCGATGCTCTACAATCAATTGTTAAAAAATTATTCTATTTGTTTATAAGGTAAAAATCTGAGTTCTTTTGCAACGTCATTGTGCAGGTTTGAAAATTAATTTTTTCGATATCTAACAAAGCATGTTGGTAAATCAAGTCTTTCCCTTTCAGGTGGAGGCCGTAGAATCATTGTATTTTGATTTCTCTGGACGTGGTGGGGTTGCAAAAAAAAGGTCTCTGGGATAAATTAATGCAATTTTGCAAAAACTATTTGACGAATCGATTTGAAATTTTTACCAGATATTAAGCACTATGAGAGTCAACTATTTACGCAAGGACAAAACAGTAGATTGTTTTTTACACAAGATATTGTTTATTGAATAAAATTCCGCATTTTGCAATTATCTTAGCAACAATTAACTATATCGACATTTAACAACCGCCATTTTAAAGCTTTTTTAATTTCCTACAAGGTGATTCATTTGATTTATCTGTAAGATAGTTTTCTTTTTACTGGCAGGTGAAAAAGTGTGAAAAAACACGTTTTTTCCATTTTTTTTGCATTAAAATGGCTGTAAATAAACATATGCAGAAAATCGACCGCAGATTTTATATAGGTTTCATTTATTGACACCTATACTACCTAAAAATCGTGGTCTCTGTCTGGATGAGTCACAGTCCCGGCCAAAACCTCATTTCCCTGGATTACCATGTCTCGAGTTGCGCGCACCGCGTATTAATTCCACACTCATTGCCTACTAATTCCTACTAATTCCCTAATAATTCCTCACTAATTCTTCTAATTCCAAACCAATTTCCTACTAATTCCCACTAATTCCTGCTAATTCCCACTAATTCCTACTAATTCCCTACTAATTCCTGGAGCTTGTACACCAAAATTCCCCTGCGGAATACCTCTCGGCTATTTCCAATCTATTTTTTTTTTTTTGTTTTTTTTAATTTAGCTCTTATATTTTTTCCGTTCCATTTTGACTTCGAATCCCAGGAAGATTGAGTTAAAACAAATTATAGTTAATTTTTAGGCTTAACATTGGATGGCTCGTTTTTAAATAGCTCCCATATAGTTTTAATGGGCTCATTTAGCACTTTTTTTTAATTTGATTATCGGAAAGATCTTATAATTTTAAGACCCTGTGCAAAAAACTAGAATTTTGTGAGACCTGTAAATCGTCTAAAAAAAATCATAAAATGGACCGCGCCTTGTCGAGTATCGGCCGTGACGTCACTTGATAGGAACCCGCTAGCCGAAGCAACTAGCCACAGCTCGTTATTATAGTTTCACAATATTACAAATCGTTAACTCAAGCAGTGTGTTTTGAAACTTATGCGTGTTTGTGAAGAATTTCAGTTTATCAACAATTTTCACCGATTTATATTACTATTCTCTGACGTCACGATGTTAGTCGCACCGCGCTTCCAATTCCCTCTTTAAAAGTCGAAAACCACATATCGGATTCATCTGAAATTTTCAATATCGTCTAATTTTAAGTAATACTTTATCCACAAGAAGTAACAACTACTAAATGAAATTCATTAAATGAGCCCATTCCGAGAAATTCTGTGTGCCACCATTTTTCCAAAATGGCGTCACGAGTCAGACCTCTACTGACCGCGCATTTTGACAGTAAAATTAATTCCTTTAGTCTATTTTTTTCTGAAGTTGCCATTTTATTTTCAATCATTCTGCTAGCCTATTCAATCGGTAATACCTAATATAAATTAATTTAGTGTTATTATTTTTCGAGCCACTCAGTAAACTGTTTGCGGTTCGTAAATTCGATTATCATATTTTTTTTTACTGTTAGTCGTTAGTTAATAACGAATCGATTCAACCGAATGGTCGAGTAATAATGTATAGCTAAGAGTGTTAAAAGAGTTTTATTATTGCTTAGTCTAGTCGTTCCGTAACGACCAACATGAGGCAAACCGCTCCCGATACAGAGGGTGGGAAACGGAGTTTCTTTGGGATTAAGTACAACAGTATATCACACCATGGTGGTTTTAAAAATAAAAAGTGCACCAGTTCTAAGTATTCAAGGTATTTAATTAGAACATTTTTTTAAATTTTAGGTTAGATTATTGGCACATGTTTCATTATATTAGATAACCAGTTTTATTACTGTAAACTTCCGAACGAGACTATTGATTTACTAGCATTTCACCCTAACAAAGTACACGATAAACAGGAATTGGGGGTTTACTTGTTCTGTCGTGGAAATTCCCAGTGTACGTACACGTACAGGGTCACGATTTTTCTGCGTATTTTTTAATTTATTTAAGTAAATAAACTGAAAATAAATAAAAGCTCTCTGTGTTCTACCGAATTTTTTATCGATGTTAGGAAAAAACGATTACAACAGAATATATTAGAATAATGTTTATTTAATTAGGCAGTAAATAATTAGAGTAAACAATAAGATCGAAATAGATATTTGTGCGTCGGAACATTAATAATTAGTTACAAATATACAACTTTTAGAGTTGTGATAATGCTGATAATACATATTTTATATAATAGTATGCTCATGGGGATTATTAAAAATAATTTGAAAATGGAACATACAAAGGTACATAAATGGCGTGACCTAAATATAACATAATTGAACAATAGTAATATAATTCAACACCATTACAATAGAATGCAATTTATACATAATTTCAACACTTCTCAATTTTAACTAAATGGGTATTCGAAATGATTAAGTAAATTTGCCAAAGTAACGTAAGTAATGAAATTAATAATTATACTATTATAAAATTAACATTTTATTTACTTATTTTTTATTATACAAGGTGGTTCTCAATTACGGGGCAATACCTACTTCATTTTTTCTAAAATTTTTGTAATATTAACTAATAAAGAAATGGGGCAATGATTTGATGTTCATATGGATCTTATTTTTTAATGCCCAGTGGGTTAACGTGTAGTAGTAACTTTATGGTCCAATTAATGAATGCCCAAAAGGGGATTGTAGAGAACATGGAGGAGGGGAGAATTTTTCACTTCAGGAATGAGTTGGAGGTAAATATATTAAGGGTGGTGAAAAGGTTCCTTTTTTCGATTCTTCGCTTATAACTCTGAAACGATGCATCGTATGGAAAAAGGTAATCTATTCAAAATTAAACATAATTAAATTTCCTACTAAACTGTCTATATTTATTTTCTTCCTATGTGTTATAGTTTACGAGATATTCGCCAGCCCAAAGTAGATAATTAATTAAATACCTTGAATATTTCTATCAAAGCGGTTTACCGTGGTCTCCTAATAAATCACAGTCACAAAACAATCTTTATTTTACACTCAACGTATTTACTAACGTAATATTTTGTCGAAATCTATACATTTACTTAAATATACAGTGTGACTCACTTAAAATAAAGACACCCTTATAACGTTTTTATTTTGTTTCCGATTAAATCAAATTTTACTTAAGTATAGAACAAATTAGGATCTACTTATGACAAGAAAAACATTCGCCTGCTACAAAGGCAAAGCTACCTACGGTACCAAAATATGCGGGAAAACATAAAAAATTTTGAATGATAAAAATTTTAAAAAAATGCATGGGATTGACGCCACAAACGTACATACACTAAAATTTGATTTGATTATTGATGGGCGTTTTGTCATACATAAGCTCATCTGGAAAAGGGATCCTCAGTTTCTGCAATTTGTGGTGGATACGTGAAATTTGTCAAGATCCACTAATATGATTTTTAATTTTTTTTAGCATATTTTGATACCATAGGTGGCTTTGCCTTTGTAGTAGGCGAATGCTTTTCTGGTCATAAGTAGATCCTAATTTGTTTTATACTTGAGTAAAATTTGATTCAAATCGGAAACAAAATTAAAAAGTTATAAGGGTGTCTTCTTTTAAGTGACTCACACTGTATATTTAAAGAAATGTATAGATTTCGACAAAATATTAAGTTAGTAAATACGTCGAGTGTTGTAAAATAAAGATTGATTTGTGACTGTGATTTATTAGCAGACCACGGTAAACCGCTTTGATAGAAATATTCAAGGTACTTAATTAATTTATTTATAAATCATCTATTTTGGGCTGGCGAATATCTCGTAAACGACGTAAACTATAACACATAGAAAGAAAATGAATATAGACATTCTTGTAGGAAATTTAATTATGTTTAATTTTGCATAGATTACCTTTTTTCGTACGACGCACACTGGTATCTGACTTGCTTTGTCTGGGATTGGAGACCCATTTTCAAAAATTCTGAAATTAAGAAAAAATTAGTGAGAGCGCAAGCTCGCGCAACTTTTTCTTTTTGATATTAGAAGTATACAAACTAACCTTTTTTTTGAATATAAGAAGTTGAGGGTAGTCTGCGGAGGTATGAATTAAAAGTTTAGTTATTTATTTATAAAATATAATTTTTCCATGTTACCTAAAGCTTAAAGTTTTATCTTCTTTTTTAGTCTTATAGAATAATTTATAGAAAAGTTATATGGCCACTTACCTTCAAATACCCTTAAAATAATATTGTCATTAAAAGCTATATAAACCGCAGGAACGCTTGTACTCAACTAAGAAGTTGAAGCGTGTCCATTCAGTTTATCCCTACTTAGTATAGCGGTAACAAGAAAACACGACAGTTTACGACACTTGTTTGGATGTTTTGAATGTTGCTGATAAAAATATATATATATATGCTTATGAAGTTTGATCATTTTACTTTTAGAAATTAAGATGTTTATTAAAATATCGTACACTTACCAAAATTTTATTTTGTCCGCCTAGATTACGAAAATTCCACACTGTGCGACGCATCGTTACCGAGTTATAAGCGAAGAATCGAAAAAAGGAACCTTTCCAAGGTTCGTGGTTCGGCGAACCACGCGCCGTGTAACGGCGCCTTTAAGAATATTAAATACATAATAATTATAATTCATATATATTTTACTTCCACGTCCAGTGGAAGTATAGTAACGACAAAAAAATTTTTAAAAATTTTTATTGTCCAAATAAGCTTAAAATGTCATGAAACGTCGAGATTTTAAGTTTGAGCGAAAAAAAATTTTCTGTCTGTCTGTCGGTCTGTCTGTCTGTCTAACTTTTTTTTGTGCGCACGTTTACTCTGGAACCGTTTAAGATATTGACTTGAAATTTGGTACACATATGTACTTTAACGAGATCTAGAACTAGATTATATTTTCATCTTGTTCCGTCGAAGGGTTGGGGTGTAAATTGGGGTAAATTTGGGGTAAATGGGTAAATCAAGCAGGTAAGAGTCCACGAAATTGGTATTTAGTATATACAAGAGAAGCTAAGGACACAAAAAAAAATTGGCATTAGCCACCCCCATTACCATCCCCTTATTAAAGGGGATGAAAAAAAATTGTGATTAAGTGTATGTACAGGGACCAGAAACCTCAAAATATTTTTTTACTTCATCCACCCCCTACTACCACCCCCCTATCACCACCCCCACCCCACTACCGATGCGGGGTATCGTTTTATGGGTTTTTGGGGTAGAGGATTTCAAATATTATATTATTAAAGTTCCATAAACAATTATTTTCACATACAAAGTTTTTTCGTTGTGAGTGACTTGGATAGAGAATCTGGATGTGGAAGTAGTGATTCCTTGGGCAGCGGTTTTTTAAAAAAGAAAGTATTTTTAATTTTTGTTCCCAAGACTTTTTATGTTCTTTCCGGTTGCGTTGTTGTTTATTTTGAATTATAAATAAAACATAAAACAGTCCAAGATTTTTTTTTTTGGTCAAAAAAAAGAAAACAAACACATTTTTAAAAAAATCTATATTTGGATTAACAAACATTTTGAAACAAAAAAACTGTCTTTTTTGGCAAACATTTATGTATAAAATTTATTATTTCTCGGGATTCCCGAGAATTAAAAAAGTCAGGAAACCAGAAACCCTACTCCGAAGCTAACAATCCTAGGAAAACTATGTCTGAAATAATAATTATTACCAAAACATTTGACTTCTTTAGGTTGCTTTTACTTTGTTCTCTCTTAGGTGAAAAATACATAATTGAATTATTACATTTTTGATAAAATATATTACCTAACACACTTGCCACTCGCTGTGTAGTCTAGGACTCAGACAAAAAAAACTCTAGGAAAAATACATTTGATATAATAACACAGGCACACAAAATAAAAAAAATGGTCTTTTTCTGGTACTCCATTGGGTAACCCATATGTATTTCGACGTGCTGAACACGAATCGGGTGACCGTTTAGCTCCATTGGCCACCATTTTAACATTGGAAATGTTAATGTTCGTATATGGGCCCAGGTTCCGAGTTTTATCCAAGGCCGCCGACACGAAAGTGTCGAGGTCAGAGGACGTAATACTGAGATAAGAGCCGCTGAGCTCGACAACGGTGTCGATTAGAGGTGGGTAGGTGGGGTACATAAATTAGAGATGGGTGGTACTCGTATGATTCGTATCATTGGTAACGGTACGAAATATGCGAATCTTTTCTCGATACAGATTCGTTTGGTACGAATCGTTGAAAAGAGTCGAATCGCCCATCTGTAAAATAGAATATAGATAGCGCATCCTTCGGCCGCCGGCGAGCGACGTGTAGTGTAGTAGACTGGCGGTACATGACCAGTCAGGTGCAACGTTTTTAAAATGCATGCCAATCATATATATGAATGAAATTATAATGAATATGCCAGAAACGCAAATTTTAGGCAGTCGTCACGGGCTATAATTGCTCTGAACATTTTTGAAAATAATGTCTGATATTGAAGATATAGCAAGTACGGCTTGTCTGAATTTACTTCCAAAAAAGTTAAAACATTGAGTACTTGTTATATAAAAAGAAAAATTTTCCCAAATTTACTTTATTTCCCTAGGGACTTTATAAAAAATAACGACCCGTTGTCAATGGCAATAAGTATTTGGTACACAACGTATCACTTAACGATCGACAAAACAATGGAATTAGAGTATACTTACGACGGAGGTATGACGAAAAATTAATATGCCAATTATAATTAAACAATACATTGTTTTCTAGTGTTGATGTTGAAATTATCTAATTTAATGCACAGTATCCAAACTATAGTCGTCATTATCTTAGTTATTTATTGACCGATTTTAAAAATTCTTACACTGTTTTGTAGCTTGTTTAATACTCTTTACTTTTTGTCTGATTAATTTTTTTGATAAAATCAGTGTGAGATTAATTATTCAAGTTTACAGCTAAAAAGTTCCTAATTTCAAGATGGCGGCCCAATTTTTGAGGGGTTCCGCCACCTGGATTTTTTGAGATTTTTTTCCTGTTAAAGAGGACATCTTCCTCTACACATTCCCCCTAAAATTGGCTTGTTACAAATTTGTTCCAAATTGAATGCTAATTTTACTGGAGTATGAGTTTAATGAGACTGAAAATACTTTACTTTTAAGTTGTTTTAATTATTGAGTAATTGAGAAACAATATGAGAATACCACAAAACTGTTTTTAAGTTCATTTCCTCCTCCTCCTCAAAGAATTATCATCTAAATTAATATCTGTTATGTGTACATTTTGACAGAAACTTTCATCGGCTTTGCACTGACACGTTTCTGCACTTTTTAAATTATTCATTGCACATGTGCAATGTTTCATATTACATTTGTTTTTTTTACAGCCATATCTAACTAAATTCAATATATCTGAGGAAGCGCAGCCTTGCAGGCAAGAAATCGGTGCTAAGTAGCCCGTTGAATTTTTTCTCATTCAAAATCAGTAGGTATTAATTGGGGTTTTGGTAACGTGAGTTTGTTCAAATAAAAATTTGTAATCTTGCTGGTTGGAGTACAGTTACAAACTTTCTTTAGAGGGTGGTAACTGATCACTCTGTTGTTGCATATTGGCAAAACACCATAACTTTAATTGAGCTAATGATGATTTGAAGTAGGAGCATTCACTTTACAAATAAATTTCTCTAAATCATCGATAATTAAATTTAAATCAGTGTTTCAGTCACCAAGAGAAACAAGCACTTTAAGAGTAAGGGTGACCTGATTGGCCTGCTAACAAATTTTCCATCATGTTAATTTACCATTTTTACTTCTCTCTGAAGTTTTTTGGATATTCACGTTACTGATTGTGTAGATTACGAAAATTAATGTCTTTCCATTCCGTCAGTTCGTCCGTCTGTCGCCTGTCTGTTGGCGCTATATCTAAAAACTATTAGAAGAATTACTTTTCTCTACGACTGTTAAAAACACTACTTTTTTTCATTAGTCGTTGTGCGTAAAACATGGATGGCAAAATTGTAGGGATTTTAAAAAGAGGACCCGGTATAAGTAATTTTTGTCTATCATACAAATTTGTTTATAACACGATAATTTCATCAGAAGTGTTATCAGATAATTAAATGGAATTGGAAATCGGAATATTCTACGAATAAAATTGTTATGCTTTACATGCAAACATATCAGTTGTCATATTCATAATATACACGGAGTGTCCTATTTTCCACTAAATTGAATTGTTTCAATGTCTTCCGCATTGGTTAAAAGAAACTATATTTTTTACTAGAAAACGAATTTGTAACAATCTATGTTATCAAACATAAATATGAGATCTCTTTCTTCGTATTTTTAGTATGCCGTGAGTCATTTGGGCAAACACGTGAGGTAGAGAGCTTTTCGAAAGTTTGAAAAATAAAATGTCTCCGTATTCCTCGTTTGTCAAATTGTTATTATTTTTTAAGTTAATTTTAATTAAATAATAGTTTTTTTAATTTAATTTTTTATCATAAACAATTTATCAACCGTGCAGGAGTAGCACTGTTGGAGATAGAAGTTGCTAAAAAACAAATTAATTAACATTAATAATATATCAAAAATTATTATGTAAGACAAATTTTAACATGAATGATTTATCTACTATACAGTGTATCCACGGATGGAGTCCGGAAGAAGAAAAACTTTAATTCTTGATTTTACGAAAAAAAGTATGTTTCACCTCTTTTTGGTCATCGGATTCTTGCCAACTCTATAGGGTCAGCCAAAAATCTTGACTTGGCTATGGAAAATTTCCAATTTTCAAAATATTTTCGAAATAATTTGAAAATGACGTTATATTATATATTATATTCGAGAAACGTAATTCTGATTTGAATATAAAAATTAAAAAAAAAAATTTAATAAGAAGAATAATTTTTATAAAAAATAACACATTTTGTTAAATAGAAATACCAACCCATCGGTGGCTTAGTCGGCTAAGGCGTATTGTGTGGCAAATACGCCGCACAGTGGGAAAAATATGCGCTTTTTTGGACCAAAATCTGCCGACGGTAGAGATTTCAATCAGATTAAATAAAAAAAATGGCAAATACCTTTAAGAGATTGTACTTTAGAGTAATGCTGCGGCAAAGTGGCTTTGGATTAACCTAACATAGAAATCGCAGATATTACTTCCACATCCAGTAAAAGTATAGAAACGACAAAAATTTTTTATTGTTCAAATAGGCTTAGAATGTCATGAAACGTCGAGATTTTAAGTTTGAGTAAAAAAAAGTCTGTCTCTCTGTCTGTAACTTTTTTGTGCGCACGATTACTCTGGAACCGTTTAAGATATTGACTTGAAATTTAGTACATGTATGTATTTTAACGATATCTGGAACTAGATTATATTTTCATGTTATTCCATTGAAGGGTGGGGGGTAAATGGGGTAAATATGTATATCAAGCAGGTAAGAGTCCATCAAATTGGTATTTAGTATATACAAGAGAAGCTAATGTCTCAAAAAAAATTTTGGCATTAGCCACCTCCAGTACTACCCCCACCCTATTATAAAAGGGGGTGAAAAAAATGTGATTTAGTATGTGTACAAGAACCAAAGGCTTCAATTTTTTTTACTTGATCCACACAGGTAAAAATAAGGATAGTTTTTTATCCACATGTTTTTATTCCTATGCATTCAGACTAACCTAATTAACAGCTTTAAACCGAATATAACATATAAGTGAAAAATTGTATGTATTAAATAACAGTCATAAACCTAAAAGTTTTAACCTTAACATGTTAAAACTTTTAGGTTTATGACTGTTATTTAATACATACAGGGGTCATGAATATTATTGGGCAGCTGAGGGTCATTTCCGAAGTAATTTTTCGCGCGGAATCCAAATCTGGCCTCAGAATTGGCCCATCATGTCAACAATAAAAGCGTGTTTTTTTAGTTTTTTAAACTATTAACTTCCTTTTGTAACTTTTTAGTCTTACAGTTTTACCCATATCAAGGAGGTTATAAAGAATAAAGTAATCCGCCATCTTGGCGGCAGACGCCATTTTGAATTTTTTATGATGTAATATAGCCTATGTTGCATTGTAATCTGACTTACAGGCGTATGCAAAATTTCAAACCTCTAACTTACTAAGAAGTGGGTATGTGCATTTTGGATGAAACACCCTGTATATATAGCAACGCGACATGGCTTATTGTATTTTACTCGCCAAGCCTTTTCGTCTGATACCCATATTAAGGAGGTTATAAAGAAAAAAGTAGTCCGCCATCTTGGCGGCAGACGCCATTTTGAATTTTTGATGATGTAATATAGCCTATGTTGCATTGTCATCTGACTTACAGGCGTATGCAAAATTTCAAACCTCTAACTTACTAAGAAGTGGGTATGTGCATTTTGGATGAAACACCCTGTATATATAGCAACGCTACATGGCTTATTGTATTTTACTCGCCAAGCCTTTTCGTCTGATACCCATATTAAGGAGGTTATAAAGAAAAAAGTAGTCCGCCATTTTGGCGACAGCAGCCATTTTGAATTTTTGATAATGTAATATGGCCTATGTTGCATTGTCAATTAATTTATGACCCCATAAAAATGAATTTGGTACCCAATATACATAAACACTACTTCGTTTGTTTGTGACTCTCGACCAAAGAGGAAAACGAGGAATAATTTTTAGGTTAGGTTAATCCAAAACCACTTTGCCGCAGCACTCTAAAGTATAATGTCTTAACTTCCCATTTTTTTTCTT
Source organism: Rutpela maculata (assembly GCA_936432065.2). NCBI lineage: Eukaryota > Metazoa > Arthropoda > Insecta > Coleoptera > Cerambycidae > Rutpela > Rutpela maculata. The sequence goes on from OW386285.2 coordinate 61,832,479, forward strand.
TAATTTGATTGAAATCTCTACTGTCGGCAGATTTTTGTCCAAAAAAGGGCATATTTTTCCCACTGTGCGCCGGTCCTACTGGGTTCTATCCCCAGCCCAGACATTGACAATGTCGAATGTATATGTGCGTTTTTCTAAATGTGTAACCCCCTTCCGGACAGCCTTGGCTTCGGATTTGTGGTTTGTCTACTATATGTGGTGTATTTATATTTATAAAAAGCTATTCGAAAGTATCACCATCAATGTCTGCGCTTAGTTCTACTCGACCTTTAGAGGTAAATATCTGCAATAACTTGTCTTATTTTATCCTTGAAGAGATCGGCACAAATCCTGCGTGTATTCACTTTTTGTTTAAGGTACCCTCACAAATAAAAGTCGATAGTCGTGAGATCAGGGCTATTAGGTGGCCAAAGTATTGGTCCGTATTTTCCGATCCGTGTAATCCCAAATTGATTATTTAACCACTGACGAACAATGAAAGTGGAATAAGGTGAACATTTATCTTGTTGGAAGTACAATTTAATCGACTTGCTAGAAGTAAATTGTTGAAATAAATAAGAAGAAAAAAGTATGGAACATGTGAAGATGTTGATGTAGAATGTTGATTTAAATTTGGTTCAATGATTCCAGAGTATGTGAGTGCACAACAAACGTTGATTTTTTTCTCCTACATTGTATACTAAAATTTGGATTATCGCTGTTCCAATACCTAGAATTTTGCAAGCTAACTGCCCCATTAATACAAAAGGTTGCCTCATCGGAAATATTATGTTCGCAACAAAATGTCTACCTCTAAAAATATTTTCTCCGATCCGCAAATAAAAGTCAACACGTTTTGAATCATCATTAACTTCTATGGTGTTCAATCACACCATAGAATCGGTTTAAATGAATGAATCTTATTTTGGTTGTTACAAAAATTTGATAATCGCCAATTAAACCACAGTTATAACAATTTAGTAAGTGGAGAAATGCCAGATTTTCTTCATTGTCAGTGACTACTAAACTAACTTGATCGAAAATCATGAAAACTAATTTTTCAGAGTCTGTTGCTATGAAACTAATCAAAATAGAAAAATAAATTATTGTTTTTTCCCTAATATCATGTAAAGATGTCATTTTAAAATCTTTCCGAGACATTTTCAAAATATTTGGAAATTATCCATAGTTAAATCAAGTTTTTTGGCTGACCCTGTAGGGCTGGTAAGGATCTGTTAATCGAAAAGAAGGTTTCTGGTGAAGCAGACTTTTTTATCAAGAGTTCTTTTTTTTTTTTTCGGAAAATCAAGAATTTAAAAGTTTTTCCTCTTCCAGACTCCATCCGTGGACACACGGTTTACTAAGTTATTTTAATATATACAATTACAGTGATGCTACCTATAATATTCCATGAACGTCGCGTTTCGATTTCAGGGCGTGTACGTTTAGTTCAATCTATAGTCATTTTACACCGTTTTCTGTGTCGTTTCATCGGCAAGTGCTTTCCAAATTTTCGTATGTGATTTTCTCGAAAACTCTTAATTCTTAATTTAAACAAAAATGTTTCCTTTCGACTCACTTCTAATTATCGTATCGATTTGAAACTTTGCAAACTCATGCAATTCTGGTGGCAATACAATAATATGATACCATTGGCCCGGCGGTGGGAGGTAGTGATAGGAACTCCTCATGGGCGCAATCACCAATTCCGCCATAAACTCAAATTTTCCGCGACAGAGAGAGAAAATGAGTTATAGTTAAAAAAATACTAAAAAACACGCTTTTATAAGTATGTGATGTCATTCTAAATTCAATATGGCGTACGTTCCAAGATGGCGGATCGCCTTTTTCTTCACAACCCCCTTGATATGCATATGAAATGAAAGAGTTTGACAAGTAAAATACGATAAACTATGTGACGTCATTCTAAATTCAATATGGCGTACGTCCCAAGATGGCGGATCGCCTTTTTCTTCACAACCCCCTTGATATAGGTATCAAATGAAAGGGTTTGACGAGTAAAATGCGATAAACTGTGGCATCATTCTAAATTCAATATGGCAGACGCCCTAAGATGGCGGAGTAACTTTTACTTCACAACCCCCTTGATATGGGTATCAAATGAAAGAGTTTGACGAGTAAAATACGATAAACCATGTGACGTCATTCTAAATTCAATATGGCGGACGCCCCAAGATGGCGGAGTATCTTTTTTCACAACCTCCTTGATATGGGTATCACATGACGAGTAAAATGCGATAAACTATGTGACGTCATTTTAAATCCAATATGGCGGACGCCCTAGGATGGCAAATTATCTTTTTCTTCACGACTCCCTTGCCATGGGTATCAAATGAAAGGGTTTTGTCTGTATGTTTGTCTGAAAAATAAGTAGACTAAAAAGTAAAAAATAAAATTATATAAAAAAAATATTTTTAAGAAAGAGCTTTTATTTGAAAAAACTGTATTAAAAAGTAAAAGTTTTTTTTTTAAATTCATACACCTGGAAACCAAAAGCTTTGGGGGCGGTCAATTGAGCAAAGTAACTATGCAATACCGCTGTATGACCGTCTCCAAAGCTTTTGGTTTCCAGTTGTATGAATTTAAAAAAAATATATTTTTACTTTTTGGTACAGTTTTTTCAAATAAAAGCTTTTTCTTAAAAATATGTTTTTTATATAATTTTATTAATTCTAAACTGAATTTTGCAATTGTTGTGTAGGATATTGGCAGTACTTACACCATAGAAGTTTGTCGTGATCAAAACAAACTTGACAGATCCACTGAAAAAATACGTATTTTTTTCTTTATTGGAAACTGTTATGCAGTTGCGTTGTGGAGGAATGTTCACCATGCCATCAAAAGAAAATTCTTATAATTTTAATTTTAAAGAACCGTGTCAATCGATTTTTATTAAACTATGCATTTTGTCTCTTTCTCAGATAGTCTGTGTGATCGAATGAAACCCATAAAGACATGTTCTGTTTCTATATCCATTCAAATTATCAATCGATTGCAAATTGATCTCACCACAATCTGCAGGACTTTTTAAGAATAAGCCCTCAATTTGAACTTATGCTATCAAGCAATTAAATCAATTATCGTTTGAATCTAAAGCCAACAGATTATTCTACAAGACTGTTTTAATTCCATTGATTCATTTTTATGTTCTCCCCTACATACAATCCACTCATTTCGGCGTTAAAAAAAAGGTCAGCCGTGCATTTTGGGTAGGGTGCGATTTTATTTTTAACATAAGGTTAAATTTGAGTTTTCGTGGTCGGGGATGCATCCATTTGGCCTCCATCTTGAAAATAAGAGTGAAAATGCTACACAAAATTTGTAGAGAGTTAATTAAGAAGTTATAAGCAAATATTTATGAAAATTTAGGGGATGAAAAACTATTATTATTAATGTTATAACAAATAATTTGACCTATTTTGATTATTTTTAAGGGTTTTTCAGCACTGCAAAGGGAGGAAGGTCAAAGGTAAATGAGGAATTAGGTAGAAAAAATATTGGTACTTTATTTCTTCCTACATACTATTTATATATTATTATATTTTATGTTTTTCATATTAACTTATAACTTATTAATATATTTTTCATTAATAATATCGTCTTATTTATAACTGACACAGCACTCTTGTAACCTTCCTTATTCTTGGCAGAAATATTCTTTATTGGAATCTATTAGACACGAATAAGATGAAATTTCGATTTTCACTTTTTGAAGGGGTGAAAACGGGGGGTGGTAGATGGTCTAAAGGGTACCCGTATCTCTGAAATCGCGTAAGTCAGAAACGTGATATTCCAGCGATAGGCTCTTCTGAGAAAATAAGGAGACAGATTCGGCGGGTTTCAAAAAGATCCTCCCCCGAACGGGTGAACAGGGAGAGGGGTGTTTTTAAGCATGAAATTTGACGCATTCCCGCTCATGTGCTCTGTTGTCGGTTAATTTTTTTTTTTTTTTTTTTTCGTTTAACTCGCACTAACACAAAAATAGAGTAATGAATTGTTATCAAATTGCTATGTGCAGTGGGTTTCCCCGAGTACTATGGATGCGCAGTGGGTTCCCTTGCGTGTACTTCCTGAGTACTATAGGAATACTCAGTGAGTATGTAGAACTTCTTTATATGCATAAGTTAATATGTCAATGTTCTTAAGAGTATGATTTGCGGTAGGATACATAATATTTTCATTGATATATATGAAAAAGGTATATACGGGTGGGCGTGCACCTTTGACCAATGAAATATGCCCAAAGGCGGAGATAAACATATTGTGTAATATAAGACAAATAGTTCAAATATATTTCTGTCGTACAGAGTCGAATTCGCGTTGGGTGCACAAGAATTTTTATTTAAAGTAATTTGAGTAGGAAAACTGAATGCGGTTGTAGTGATTCCTTAGGCAGTGGTTTTTAATTAAAAGAAAAAACTATCTGTAGGTACATAATGTATATTTACAGTGTACAGGGTGTCCTAGTTAACGCGTTATGTCCGATTTTCTCGGTAGTTTTTGAGATAAGTATTTTTTTTCCGGGGAATCGATGCCGCTAAGAAACATAATTGAACATCAAAGAAGAATTGATCGTATTATTTATGTTCTTAATTGACTATTAAAGGGAAGTAAAAAAAGGCATGTAAATTTTAAATATCACTTCCGGTTTACATGGCAATGGCGTACTTTTTCTTGAAAATAGAATATTAATTACTTCCACATCCAGTGGAAGTATAGTAACAAAAAAATTTTTGAAAATTTTTATTGTTCAGATAGGCTTAGACTGTCATGAAAGGTCGACATTTTAAGTTTCAGCGAAAAAAAATTTCTGTCTGTCTGTCGGTCTAACTTTTTTGTGCGCACGATTACTCTGGAACCGTTTAAGATATTGACTTGAAATTTGGTACACGTATGTACTTTAACGGGATCTGGAACTAGATTATATTTTCATCTTATTCCATCGAAGGGTTGGAGAGTAAATTGGGGTAAATGGGGAGGTAAACAGGTAAATCAAGCAGGTAAGAGTCCGTAAAATTGGTATTTAGTATATATAAGAGAAGCTAAGGTCTCGAAAAATTTTTTGACATTAGCTACCCCCATTACCCCATTTTTTAAGGGGACAAAAAAAAGTGTGATTTAGTGTATGTACAAGAACCAGAAACTTCAAAATATTTTTTTACTTTATAGTCCAAAAATTTTTATTGAAAAATTACCAAAAATCCTCGCTATGTTGGGGTGATTTCTATTACGAATAACTGGCAAAATAAGGATACATATATTACTTCCACATCCATTGGAAGTATAGTAACGACAAAAAAATTTTTTAAAATTTTTATTGTTCAAATAGGCTTAGAATGTCATGAAACGACGAAATTTTAAGTTTGAGTGAAAAAAAATTTCTGTCGGTCTGTGACTTTTTTTTTTGTGCGCACGTTTACTTTGGAACCGTTTGAGATATTGACTTCAAATTTGGTACACATATGTACTTTAACGAGATCTAGAACTAGATTATATTTTCATCTTGTTCCGTCGAAGGGTTGGGGAGTAAATTGGGGTAAATTTGGGGTAAATAGGTAAATAAAGCAGGTAAGAGTTCATAAAATTGGTATTTACTATATACAAGAGAAGCTAAGGTCTCAAAAAAAATTTTGGCGTTAGCCACCCCCATTACCACCCCCACCCCATTATTAAAGAGGATGGAAAACAAAATTTGATTTATTGTGTGTACAAGAATCAGAAACCTCAAAATATTTTTTTACCTTATCCACCCCCACTGCCACCCTCTATCACCACCCCCCACCCCACTACCGATGTGGGTTATCGTTTTATGGGTTTTTGAGGTAGACGAATTCAAATATTATATTACTAAACAATTATTTCCACATACAACATTTTTTCGTTGTAAGTGACTTGGATAGAAAATCTGGATGTGGAAGTAGTGATTCCTTGGGCAGCGGTTTTTTTTTGTTGTTAAATTAGTGTACAATATCGATAATTCTATCATTTCCAATTGAAATTAAAATTTTGTGGACATGCCTATTGAAAGTCGCATTTCGGAGATATGAACTTTACTTTGCTTTTTTTTAAATTAACACTCCATATATGTACCATTTTAAACGCCATAAAAAAAGCTTTGTTTTTATAATATGGTACTTATCTTAAACAAATTTTGTCTAATTTACTATAAATTTACAATTTATCAAATTAGCCATGGAAAACAAAAGTATGTAAATTAAAATAAACAATATGTTAGTTCTATCTAATTTCACTTTATTTTAAATAAAATGGAGAATTTCAATAATTGATACAGTGTGTTTCACTTGAAATGGTAACACCCCAATAACTTTTTTATTTTTTTTCCGATTTGAATCACATTTTACTTACAAATTAGTATCTACTTATGACCAGAAAAATATTTGCCTCCTACGGTACCAAAGCCACCTGCGGTACCAAAATATGTGGAGAAAATCGGAAAATCATATTAGGCATTTTTTTGTCGGAAAATTTTGTTAATAAAACTTGTTCAGAATTATCCAAAATGGCCAAAATTTAATCAAAATTAAAAAATTAAAAACTTGAAATTTTAAAAATTTTGAAAATAATTATTTAAAAAAAAAACTGTAAATTGCTTTACAACTACCTGGCAGCTTGGGTTTAATTTCAAACAAAATTGTCATAGTACAGTTTTCTAAACGAAAAAACCCATTAAAATGATATTTTCGGACTTTGACATTATTTTAATAAAAATTTATATATTTTTTATTTTGATTAAATTTTGGACTTAAGGTTTCTGAACAATTCTGAACAAGTTTCATTGACAAAATTTTCCAATAAAAATATGCTTAATATGATTTTTTGATTTTATCCGCATATTTTGGTACCGCAGATGGCTTTGCATTTGTAGGAGGTGCATTTTTTTCTGGTCATAATTAGATCCTAATTTGTTCCATACTTAAGTAAAATTTGATTCAAATCAGAAAAAAAAATTAAAAAGTGAAACACACTGTTTATTTTTCGGACTACCATGACTTAATAAGAAAACATAAAACTTAATATCTACTATAGTTTTTAAGAAAAATACTGTGTCATATATCATTGGAAAGATTTTTCTCTGGCCTTTCAAATGGTGTAAAGATATATTTAAAAAAAACCAAGGTAAAGCTCATATCTCCGAAATTCGACTTGTTTGAATTGTTTTGCTGAAATGGTGTTTGGAAAATACATGTGATATCCCATAACTTTTATTTTTGAACTTATTTACGTAACTCCCAAAATAAAGAAGTTAAATGAGGTTCTAACGTTTGCACAACCACCCTGTACTGTTAACTATAATAAGGAACTTTAGTCTAGTTAATATAAAAAACACGTTCTCAAATAAATTAAATATGTTCTGATAGAACATATTAATAATAATAATTTTTTGTTTTTGTCTTTGGTGTTTTTCAAAAAAATTGCCGCCCTTGAATTTTGCCGCTAGAGCCCCTATATGCCCCCCCCTATAAATACGCCACTGACTGCGCTCCGTCAGAAACCCTAAAATACCTATATGCATGTTTGGAGCATATTTAATGTCCGATATATCAAAAAATATTACAGCTAGATCTATCAATCCTTATATGTTTGAAATCAGGGATAAAGGATCTAAAAGAATATGTAAAAATATACAGGGTTTTCATTTAAAAAGCAACCCTCATTGTTATATCACGTGACATATGCAAGCAATTGTTTTTTAATTGCATTTAAAAAAATATGCATACAACCCTACAACTCTTATACGAAACTTTTTTTTATCTCCAATAATAACATAAATAAAGGGGGGTCAAAATATAGTTATAATTCGTCCGCTGTCCTGGATTCCTAAATTTTTAAAAAAATTCGTAACCCGCATCCCCGAAAATCTCCAGATATCGATTTTCATTCGAATACGACCAGAGATAACGAAATTCATCCGCCATCTTGGATTCCTAAATTTTGACCAAAAATTCGTAACCCGCATCCCCGAAAACCCCCAGATATCGATTTTCAGTCGAATAGGACCATAGATGACGAAATTCGTCCACCATCTTGGATTCCCAAATTTTGACCAAAAATTCGTAACCCGCATCCCCGAAAACCCCCAGATATCGATTTTCAGTCGAATAGGACCATAGATGACGAAAATCGTCCACCATCTTGGATTCCCAAATTTTGACCAAAAATTCGTAACCCGCATCCCCGAAAACCCCCAGATATCGATTTTCAGTCGAATAGGACCATAGATGACGAAATTCGTCCACCATCTTGGATTCCCAAATTTTGACCAAAAATTCGTAACCCGCATCCCCGAAAACCCCCAGATATCGATTTTCAGTCGAATAGGACCATAGATGACGAAAATCGTCCACCATCTTGGATTCCCAAATTTTGACCAAAAATTCGTAACCCGCATCCCCGAAAACCCCCAGACATCGATTTTCAGCCAAATAGGATCATAGATGACGAAATTCGTCCACCATCTTGGATTCCTAAATTTTGACCAAAAATTCGTAACCCGCATCCCCGACAACCCCGAGGTATCGATTTTCAGTCGAATAGGACCATAGATGACGAAATTCGTCCGCCATCTTGGATTCCTAAATATCTTAGCAGTATGAGATTCCTCGGAAAACCTACGTCAGACTGGATTTTGAACCATAAACTTATCTCAGAAACTACCGAGAAAACCGAGCATAGCGCGTTGACTGGGACACCCTGTACATTTGGCTTGGTAATAATTTCGAATAAATTGATTTCTGACCTAACTAAAAACCGCTTTCAAATTTTCATAATAAAATTTGTAGGAGTGTTTATACAAAACGGTCCTCTCTATTTGGCACCTTTTATTTATGTATTAACATTTTCAAGAATTTCATCTATTAAGTCATTCCAATAAGATAAAATAATTTATAAATAAATTTAAGATTACAATTACCAGAACTCCTAAATGCTTCCCTGGCAAGCATTCATTCGCGTCTGGTCTCCATGACAACAAGTTCCTCCCTAAAGTCTGAGAGCGTGTAAAGCTATGCGAATGCCGAGGCGAGTGCCATCTATTGACGGCAAAATTGGAAACTATTTATTGAATCTATGTTTGAAAATTAAGAGGTTATATTTTATCCACGTAATTAATTAAGGACTATCTAGGTCGTCACGATTTCGTTTTTTGTAAATTCCAATTTTTCGACGTCAATTTTTTCGTTGATCACGTGTTTTTGATTAAAACAAAAAATTAAAAACGTGACGAACTAGAATATATATTTTAATACATACGTACAAAATTTGAAGTTTCTATCTTCAAAAATAAGCCGAATAATTCGTTTCTTCATTTCACTGATCGCAGATTATACTCTTAATTACACGCGGACAAAGTCTTCCACGCAAACGAAGTCGCGGGCCTGATGCGCGACTAGTGCCCTATATAAAAGCCTTGATGCATTTTTTTCATAAAATTACTAGAAAAAAAGTTATTAACAATAATAGTTTTTCATCCCCTAAATTTTCATAAATATTTGCTTATAACTTAATAATCATCCAAGTTACAACAAAAAAGTTGTTATCTACAAAAGAGCTCTACAAATATGTTGTGGGAGTTATAATTTTCAGGGTATATTAAAAAAATTATTTACACCCTTTACCCACCTCGGGTGCACCCCCGACCTTGAAAACTCAAATTTAAACTTATGTTGGACCTCCCACATAATAAAAAGTAAAATCTCACCCTACTCAGTACGGTTGAATCCCCAATTGATTGGACTAATACGGAAATTTAAAATTAAATGTTTTATATACTCAAACTTATGGTTTTTTTTATCAAGTTTTCTAATCGAATGCTATTATTTATCGTCCGTGACAGCTAATGTACCTGTCATTTATGTAAGAATGTTAGATATATAATTGTCTCTAATCTAGTACTATGTGTATAGTTTATCCTATATTATTATACTTTTTTGTTGTTTCTATATTTTATTGCCAAGAAGTGACAAATAGTCAATGATGTTACGAATATGGGGTCAAACCAACGATATCTATCTATCCAACACCACCTAGAGATTAAAGCCACACAACCAGCTGGTGACGTCACGGAAGGAAGGTTTTAGATATTGAGATACATAATACATTTGGACGTAATTAGAACAATAAAAATCACTTCTAATTTGCTTCTACTAATTCTTATAAAGTAAAAAGGTACCTAATTAAATTCTGAGGCAAAACTAACTAACGAAAAGCGTATTTGGTCACTCAAATAAGTGAAAACCTAGCCTCAATTTTAGTTTCGTTTGATTTAGATTACGGGACTTAAAAATAATAACTCACCAGAGTGCATAGAAATTTTAAAGTTTTCTCGATGAATAGCTTTAATCCATTTGTTTCTGAGTTTCTCATCTTTGGGAAATTTAAAAACGTGTACCTTTTCCCCGGTGGCATAATTACCAGTACAGCGAGGAAGCAGCATTTGTTTACCATTTTGCACGGAAATTAAATATTTTATAACTATCACTGGAATGTATTATTTGTTGTCTGTTTTATTAAAGTGGGTTTTAGATCACATTTACACGTTTAAAACACAGAATAAACAATAAGATACAATACTACTAAAATTCAAATACAACGATTTGTTTTATTTGACACTACACTTGACAGTAGTAATGTGTCGTTCATGAACGACCCGTTCACAATGAACGGATCTTCCAAAAGACCCGTGAACGATTCGATCACTCTCCGTGACCCTATCGTTCATATGACCTGACCGAACACGGAACTTCGGATAATATTTTCTTAATTTTCTACTAAGATATTCACGATCGGTGTGCGATGAACGAGAACTAACAGAATGAACTCAATTCAAATCAACTTGTTTAAACATAATTAATTATTGATTATTATTAAACATTCGATCCCGTGTTTGGGTTTTGAATTTGTAGAAAATATATTATTTTCAAAGTGTTTCATAATTCAGGGAGATGAAATGCAGTCATAATTTATAAACTTGGAAATTCATAATGTTGTCTTTAAATAATGTCGGTACCTCTTATTGATTTATTCAAAAAAATATAAAAGTTCCGCGCTACTCACACTAAATTATTTTCGGCGGAAAGTGCTTAATACAAAAGAAAAGACATCAAAGGAGCCGCCGATACACGGGAATGAACGATTAAGTTGTTTCGAAACGGATCTCATCGCGAGCTGTGTCTCTCTAATCCATGACCATGTACCCACCGGGTCATATGAACGAATCTTCGTGAACGGGTCATTTGAATCATTTGACTACTTGACAGCCCTTGAAGCGTGACGTCATGTCAGTTGGTTGTCTGGCTTTAATCTCTAGGTGGTGTTGATCTATCCATATGAACCCTGTGTGTATGATGGGTACACATAGAACGCCAGACAAACATAAATGAAAAAAATAAAAAAAAATTTTTTGCAGTTACGGACGAAATCGCGGTATTATGAAAGTACATCAACTCCACATCTCCCCACCAAAAATTCAGTTCTATTCAACGTCAATAATGCCGGAAAAATAATTTCAGACGTGTTCCATGCACCGATTTTGAGATATAAGGGTTGAAACTTTTGAAAAAAAAATTTGTTTTTCAAATGTTGGTAAAATGGGGTTGAAATTGATGAAAACGTCTGAATAGCTCATTACAAGTTTTTAAGGGGTTCAAAAATGATATATTTCGCTTTCAGACGTTTTCATTTCATCCCTCCCCTAACCTTTTGCAAATGTCTAAGAAATTCTGTTTTTTTTATTCGTCTAACTGGCTTTCATCGCTACATAGAAATTTCATTCGTTTATCTTATCATACAAATTTGGGGTAAAAATGGGTGTGTATATTTAAGAACCACGAGGTACCTGCCAGGCTAGGATATGGCAGGCAACGTTTTTTAGAGCTCTTATCATGGTATTTTCGCTACAAGATGGTTTCATTCATGTATCTTATGAGATACATGAACCGCCGTCCAGTCTATGACCTTTTCTTTGTGCTATTAGGGTTGTTTTTGATGGCCAGCATTTCTTTAAACATTCTCTTTTTATAATTATTGTTTTTATTTATTGTATTTCATAAACTTATATAATATTCATTAGGAGAAATTAAGGCATACAGATGAACTCACCATACCTCGTCATTTGATAGTCAAGTGCCAAAGATGTTTTTCTTATAAAGCGGTAATTATAATTCAATTCCATATAGTTTTTAAAAAATTATATAACTTTTAAAAAAATTATGAAATTATTTCTTGTTGACCAGTGACCTTTCATACGTAAACAGTGATTGTGTAGTATTTATACTTATGTTATTCACAATGAAAGCCAATTATTTTTTTTTATTATAAGTGTTCTGTTAAATTTAACATGTTAATTTTTCCATTATGTAAAATTGTCTTGGGTAAATGGAAGAACAGCTAGCTAAAATTTGCCAAGACAGAAATATCAATAAATATCACTGTTTATAGATGGGAAAATAAAAGATGTATGAAATTATACTAAGCAAAAAACACAAAATAGGTAACTGTGGGTATAATAATGTTTAAAATTATCAGAAAATTTATGTGCGTCATAATGTGATTTTGCGAAAGCAATTTTACAGATGTAACACCGAAAGAAATTATTATGTTCATAATAAAATCGTGCATTTGATAACATTAACCTTATAGTGATTAATATGCAAGGTTGTATAGATACAGTGCTAGTGCAACTGGGAGTGCAAATTAATTGAAATCGTTAAATACTTTTTTTTTCTCTTTTTCCGAAAAACGCTGACACAACTTTCTTCTTCAGCAACCGGGAGCAGTGGCGTCGTTAGAGGGTGGTCCGTGTGATCCATGGCCCACCCTGACAGGGCCAGCGAAGCTGATGCTTCAGGCGGCATTACCTTTTTATAAATTTCAGAAATTCAAAATTGCACAAAAATCTCAAAAAAACATTTCTTGACCCCCAAATGGGTGTTTTATTGTGGAGCGTTACATATTCTAATCCATACTCCGTACTTATTTGTTTACTCGTACTAAACATGTCAACGCCGCTGTGGCCGTCGGCCGCTTTTGTCTCAAGGGCAAGGAACAATTGCAATTTGGAGCAAAACACGACTGCTACAACGCACAACGTGGCTATTGGAATGTTTCTTTTACTTTTTATAAGTTTTTATTAATAAATTTGTCCTGACAGTAGTATTTTGTAAATAATGTTTTTTCTTAGGGCGGCAAACAAATATTTGCCAAATATCCTGGCGCCGGCACTGCACCGTGACTCATTCTGAGAACACCATATAGAGGTCTACACACGGCACAGCATGCTGTGGCCAGCCTGCTGGTATTTTTTTTGCTACTTTTTTAATCTCCTGTGCTGGGCCTCGCAGTTGGAAGTGTGTACGACGGCTGGGTGAATTAGTGCGTGCGCTTACGGGCCGAAAGGGCGTTTTCACACCTACCGGCACGATCACAAGACGGCACCGACACGACAACGGGAGGAGCTCTTTACATTTAGCGAGCATGCTGGGCGGAATCGGCTCTCAGATTAAACTAGACTATGTTTTTTAAGTGTGCAAGTGTGAGCAGTAACGTGGCAGCAGTTAACAAATTATATTTAATTTACTGCCAACTGCCTATTTTATTTTTATGATTTTCATTTGTTTTGTCCCAAATACAGGGATTTATCTGCACAAGTTCGATTAATCTAACAATATCATATTTAAAACCAGCCATATTTTTTACTAAATTAATTAAACAAAGTAAATGAAAACTGTAGACACCACACAAATGAATAAAAATCGGCGACGACACGTGTGGCGTGTTTCTATTCTATTTTTTGTTGAATTTTTGTTGTACCTTTTATAAGTATTATTAGAACACTGTACTGATAAATTGAAATAATAAGGAATAAAATATGATCTCAAGTCACTTTACAATAATTAGAAATTATATTAGCAATCGAGAAAATTTTTATCTTTCGAAATAGATACAAGTATATCAAAAAGAAATGAAAATAAAGGATGGAGGAAACTTGTTATTTCAAATTATTTTTTACTATTAGCAGTTTTCGAGAAAAACGCATGCGAAAATGCGGGGTGTGCATCTTTTTTATCGATGATTGTTATTATTATTACAATTAAACACAGATTTTAGCACTATAAAATTGCTATGGACAGTAAAATAAGTTGGATTGTGACCGGATATATTTTCTAACTTCCTACCAATAAAATCCTACTCCATAAATAGTCAAATCGAGCATTCAAAACATGAGTAAAAAAAATGCCAAAATTTAAAAAAAAATGAAGCCCATTATTGAAAATTACAGCTAGGGTCTAGCATCGTCGCGTCGTGTGGCACCTTCCGTCGGAATACAAGTCGTCTGTTGCATTGGGATTACTTATACCATTCTTTCAGCGTACTCGTTGCTGTAATTTGTTGTTCAATCTAAATTATAAATCATTACAGATAATAAAAATTCATTATAAATATTGTATTGTGCCCAATTGTACTAGTAGTAGTCATACTAAGGTTTTTATTCGTCTGCCGACGGATATGAAACTCGGTTTTATATCCATCGGATACCTGCTCAGTTTTAAATACTAAATAAACTTTTACAAATAACTATGAAATAAGTGGTTTAAAATTTACTTGCAATTTGTTTTATCCTATAAGTACTAAGCTTATAACCTTATCTCATTTGGTCAAATTATTATTATACGTATTTGGTTTAATAGGCCAGTCAGCAGAGGCGAAAAAATGCCTTAATTAAAATGATGAGTAAATATAAAGGTTATGAAACATTTTATGAAAAAAAAATGCACGTGAAAAGTGTTGTAACACCTGTGATTGGATTCTATAAACACAAAGATAGTAAGTCATTCAACAGTCAAGATGGTATCATTAACGCTCAAGAAGGTATAATCGGGAGATCATTAAAATTGCAAGTATGACACTTAAACATACAATCGTATCAAAGATTACAACTCTTCACGTATTTTTTTTTTATAAACTGTTTCATAACCTTTTTATTTACTAATCGATTTTTTTCAAAAAATCTTCCTCTAGCTAACTCTAATGTATTCTCCAAATTTCAATAAAATCGGACTTTTCTCTTTTAAGTTATTTAGCTTAGAAGAGACATGGCGGACGGACTAACAGAAAGACGGACATTTACGTTATTTTATTTATTAACCTTTACTTCCAGACGTCAAGAGCCGTCGGGAGGTAAAAGTTGCAAAAATATATGCATTTGATTTTAAATTTTGTAACGAAACGTACATATAATTTGTTACTATACTTCCACTCCACCACGTCGATATGGAAGTAAAATGAATTCACAGTTCACTTATTTATTTCAAACATTATAACATGTTTCTGGAATTAGACAACTGTGGTGATGAACGACCGTACTAATGTCATACTTTCGGCGGAACATCAAAGGGACGATGCGGCAGGCAAGCCGGCATGTATTTTGTCTTTCGCTGACTGTCGTCGACATGCCGGCTCGAACAAACTTTGCCGCTACCCAGCGGCCGCCCAGCCAAACTTCAAGGCTGGCTCCCTGCCGCTGGATCGTGTGTAGACCTCTTATACAGTGCGTGTAATTGCGGACTGGGCATGTACTCCACGTAGCGCGAGAGATCTGACAATACAGGTAACAGCAAATTCGCCCGTCGGCGGCATAGATTAAAGAGTCGGCGTTAGACCACTGAAGCATTCCCGTTCTCCGTTGTTTCATTTCAGCCAGCTGGCAGCTGGCACACGCGATGTTGCAATTCTAACTCCCTATGCCCAGCCCGCCACTACACACAGTGTATTATATTATATAAACAAGGCTCGGGAGATTTATCTCCGTGACGGTTAAATAAGGGTTGGCTCTAGGTCAGCGCGGAACGATTTGTATGCAAGTATGACACAATATATCTTACCTTGTACTTTTTTTAGAGAATTCTTTAATATTCAAAGTTAATATGGTCATAAACGTTACGATATTATGAAATTCGCTAAAAAAGTACAAGGTAAGATATATTGTGTCGTACTTGCATAGAAATCTTTCCTCGCTAACCTAGAGCCAACCCTGGTTTTTGACGTCACAGAGATAAATCTCCCGAGCCTTGTATATAAATCATCTCGTGATTATTGAAATAAAATAATGTTGGGCCACCTTCAGACTCACAGCACCATGCCTAGTGGCCCACCCGAGCAAAAAGTCTGGCGAAGTCACTGACCTTGAGCCTCTTAATTATAACTAAACAACTTGGATAATTGAATCAAACTACGATTGTGGAAGAAGCAGGATTATAAATCCTGGAACACTTTAGCTTCATATCTTCTGTTGTTTTTCAGTTTTTCTTTAATCGATAGTGGTCCTCCAAAGGACCCCGCTGTTTTCTTATGGAAATTGAATTTCTGTCAAATTGGCTGTTTGGATGTTTTAGATTTCGACTTTCTGATCAAAAGCTCTCATGGGCCCAACTCGGTCCTACATCTTGTTTTCGAAATACAGCTAAAGAAATGTACCTACAAGATGTCAATTTAAAAAAATTCCGAATTCATGATTTTTTTTCATACATTTTATATTGCGATCCTTTCTAATAGCCTTTTATAATATTTTGCACTAAAAAGACTTGTTGTCTTAATAAAAATACCGTAGAAAAAATAATAAAGTTTGAAAAATGTTGGCGAAGGCGCCGAAAATTCTATGTACCTAAAAGTAAAGTGAAAAAATATTCGGTCAAATTGGCTAATACTTTTTTTACATAAAGTGTATGTGTGTGTGTCTTCCTAATCAAATTATAAAACCGCTGCCCAAGGAATTACTCCTTCCACATCCAGATCTTCTATCCAAGTCTCTCACAACGAAAAAAATTTGAATGTGGAAATAATTGTTTATGGAACTTTAATAATAAAATACTATTTGAAATCGTCTACCCCAAAAACCTATAAAACGGCTTTGAGGCCTTTGGTTCTTGTACACACACTAAATGACAATTTTATTTTTTTCGCCCCCTTGAATAATGGGGTGGGAGTTGGTAATGGGGGTGGTTAGTGCCAAAAAAATTTTGAGACCTTAGCTTCTCTTATATGTACTAAATACCAATTTTATGGACTCTTACTTGTTTGAATTGCCTATTTACCCCCCATTTACCCCCCAATCCTTTAACGGAATAATCTAGTTCCAGATCTCGTTAAAATACATAGGTACGTGTACCAAATTTCAAGTCAATATCTTAAACGGTTCCGGAGTAATCGTGCGCACAAAAAAGTTACAGACAGATTTTTTTTTGCTCAAACTTAAAATCTCGACGTTTCATGACATTCTAAGCCTATTTGGACAATAAAAATTTTCAAAAATATTTTTGTCGATACTATACTTACACTGGATGTGGAAGTAAAATGTGTAACGATATTCTTTCCCTCATTACCACTTGTAATATATTGTAGAACATATGGTCATTGTGCGAATTGTGCGTGGATTATCTGCAAAAAAAATATTTAAGATAAAAAAGCAATCTAAGTTTCATTGTAAAATGGAGTGGATTTTGTGTCGTAGTAATAGAGGAGAACGATAAACTTGTGCAAAAGCCATGGAGAGTTTCTATAATTGGGGCTGCGGAAATTAAAAGAGACTTAATTTAGGATATTTTTTTCTTTTTTGTTACCTAATTTAGGCGAAAATAACACGTTTACTCAATCATTGTGTGGATCTAGGGTAAAAATGCAATGCATGGGAGTTTCGGATAGGGACTCTGACACAGGAAATGTCGGATACAAATATTAAGATTGCCACGTTAAAAAAAAAGTGCTTTAAGAAGCTGTCTTTTCTATTTAGCTCCAATAATAACGCAAAAAAAAGGAAAACTCGATAGTTTACTTTTTATCAAAACACTCCAAAATTATTACTTTTCGTAAACTTCTCTTTATGGAATTTTATTAGCCCCTCCCCCTATTTGCCCAACTTTTTTTTCCATTTACTATAATATTATTTTTTACCGTTTCTGAGGTCCCAATGCAATGCATTTTTATCCCAGATACTCTATTTAAGATTTTTGATTTTTAATTCCTTTTTGCCTTCAACCTTAGTCCTTAATGCACCACTGGAAAAAATAAGTTATCCTTTCAGATCCTAAAACGTGATAAAACAGTCCTAAACATATAAAAATAATAATGAAAAGTTCCGTTACACACAATACATAATCATTATTACCTATTCTTATGTGCTGCGCGCGTATACGCTTCGACAATTCCTCCATACTAAAAAAATTCGTAACTAGCAAACTATTGCTAATGAAAATTTTTTTTTTCTAAAAACTTTTTTAGTCTATTGACTTCATTTTCTTCACAGCATGTTACACAAAATTTTCAAAAACAAAAAAGTTCCTTGCTTAGTGAAAATTAATGGCGTATTCTCTAAACTTTCAGGGTCATCTACGTTTTTGGCATGTTCACATTTTTTTTTATTAGCAATCCTATGTATAGCAAGAAGCGCTTAAGTGTGTGTTTTATAACAAAAAAAAGTTCACATCGATAGCTCAATTCATTTTTGAAATATGGCAATAGATGTACAAAAAAACATGATTTAAAAAAAAATAAATTTTACACTTTTTTTTAAATAAGAATATCTGTGACCACTAAAAAAATGTCGTATTTCGTGTTTTTATGTGTAAAATGATGTTGTCGGTAATACCCACTGTGTCTGATTTTGTTCTAAGCTGATAAAAAAAAAAACACACTTTTCGCTGCTCTACACCGTTATTAAGGACGATTTATATTATAGCTCAGGTTACGCTACACTCATGGTGCAGTCAGAAATGGTTTACGTGTAAATATATGGAAGCATTCACACTATAGATACGCCCGTCACGCGCACTCTTGAGAGCGCAGAGATCAACACAGCAACGATCTTTTTAATATGAGCGTCAGTGTTTTTGATGTTTTTCGAATGATTAGACATTATGATTTAAAATATGGATGAACAAATTATAAAGTTAGAGCAAATTCCGAACTTTACGATTCCAGTAATGCTCTCATGACTTTCAAGTTGATTGAATAATGTGTGAAACTACCCTTCTAATTTTCTACATTGTAAAAGAGGTTGCACACTAAATTTTATTTTTCTTTTCTTTCTTTCATCCTCGTCCAGCAACTATGCTATCATCATTAAATCTTCATTCGAAAATTTTTTAAACATGTTTAACAACAGAACCGCACAAACCAAGTACAAATCTGAGCAATATCTGAGCGAAATTTGAACACATAATGTGAATGTGCAGGAGCGTTGAGCGTTGTATGAGTGTAGCGTGAGCGGAGCGTAACCTGAGCTATAATATAAATCATCCTTTACTCTACGAATAAGCACGTTCTTGCAAACATAACATTCGATTCATAATGAATAAAAAAAAATCGAACAAGAAACATAAAATAATAAAAAATGGTTTTTAAAAGACCTTCACAAAATAGATATGAATTTTTTATGATTTAAACTCGGATTTAATACTTTCATGGGGTATTAGATGTCAAAGGAGCCATTTCCGAAAGTTTTTCAATAATAGTTTTTTGAACAGGAAGACACAAACCAATTTGACCGAATATTTTTTCACTTTTGTTTTTTTAGGTAGAATTTCCGGCGCCTTCGTCAACATTTTTCAAACTTAATTTTTTTTCTACGCTATTTTTATTAAAACAACAAATCTTTTTAGTGCAAAATATTATAAAGGGCTAGGTATTAGAAAGTATCACAATGTAAAATGTATGAACAAAAATCCTGAATTCGGAATTTTTTTTAATCTTCATCTGGGAAATTACATGTAGGATCGAGTTGGGCGTATGTGAGCTTTTGATCAGAGAGTCGAAATCTACAACATAGCCAGTTTGACCTGAAATTCAATTTCCATAAGAAAACAGCGGGTCTTTTGATTATTGTAAAAAAATATGTCCTGACAGACTTCTAGAAATGAAGCGTATCCCCTTTGCTCTTCTTTAAGTTTATTTTTTCTGCCGCGTTGTAGGTTAGTTGTGTATAAATGAGTTTTAGTGCTTTGACTTTATGGCTAATGGCAAATGCGGATAAACATTATACTTTTCGCCGATTTATGATTTTTATATAAATGTAAAAAATTCTATTGAATAGTATTTGAAGCTCACAGACAATAAAGGACAAATTGAGATAATGATCTGGCCAGAGCTGTAACATGACGGGAGATTTAAATCATTTTTGTGATTTAAATCATTTTTGTGATTTAAATCATTTTTGTGATTTAAATCATTTTATTTATTTTAATCTTTTGAATGTAAACACTTTCCTTACAGTATTGAATTGATTTAATTTTTTTCGGCCACAACATTCCACCTGAAATTTTATTGTTGATTCTTATGTATTATGACCTCCCGATTACGAAAAAAACATTTATGCCCAAAAATTCCTTCCTTGTGCGTCAAAAGTTAGGCTGGTAGTGGGGATGGATAGAAAAAAAAATAATATTTTGAGGCCTTTGGTTCTTATACACACACTAAATCACATTTTTTTTTCCACCCCCTTTTATAATGGGAGTAGTAATGGGGTGGCTAATGCCAAAAATTTGAGACATTAGCTTCTCTTGTATACCGGGTGCAAACGAATAGTGTAACTTCCTTGTTTTTAAAGATATCGGGATGAAATTTTGTATGGTGAAATTAGGTAAGATTTCCAACTTTTTGAGACCTATCCGCCCTATATATCACTTCTGGATTCACCGGAAATGGCCCTGATAGTCTTTTCTAAATGGACCACCCTGTATGTTTTTACATTTTTGAAATAAAGATCACATTTTGGATACATTTATACTATTTTGAACAATTTATACAGTGTTTCACGAAAAATAATTCGAATTTTAGTTGTCAATCTAGATGGCTGCGAATATGTTAAAATTATTTTTGTTCATATAAAAAATACGAAAACGTCAATATGTCCAATAATACTATTTCGATAAAATACTATAAGATTACATAAACTTTAAATTTTTATTGCTATTTGTTTAAATAAATTTTATAAACAAATAGATAAATTACGTATTTTTGAAAAAAAAAATTTGCCATTATATTTGTTATAAAATATGATTAAAAAAAAATTTTTTAATTGTTTATAATCATTTTTTTCCTTTTTTCATTATTTAAACAAATTATTAAGAACAAATTTTATTCTTAAAATTTATTATTTGCAATTCTCTACAAGGTGGAAAAAAGAAAAAAAAATTGTTGTTAATTTATTTGTTTATTTAATAAACAATTTGTTATTAACAATCGCCGAATGTGTTTACATTTTTTTAGATAGGAAAAAAAATAACAAAAACAACCGTATACATCTAAAAAGAATATAAACACATTCGGCGATGTTAATAACAAATTGTTTATTAAATAAACAAATAAATTAATGCAAAAAAATTGTTTTCTTTATTCCTCCTTGTAGAGAATTGTAAATAATAAATTTTAAGAATAAAATTTGTTCTTAATAATTTGTTTAAATAATGAAAAAGGAAAAAAATGATTATAAAACACTTAAAGAAAATTTTAAGAAAAAAAAATTTTTTTTTAATCATATTTTATAACAAAAAATATAATGGCAAAATTTTTTTTTTCAAAAATACGTAATTTATCTATTTGTTTATAAAATGTATTTAAACAAATAGCGATAAAAATTTAAAGTTTATGTAATCTTATAGTTTTTTTAAATATAAAAATCGCTGCCCAAGGAATCACTACTTCCACATCCAGATTCTCTATCCAAGTCACTCACAACGAAAAAACTTTGTATGTGAAAATAATTGTTTATGGAACTTTAATAATATAATATTTGAAGTCCGCTACCCCAAAAACCCATAAAACGATACCCCACATCGGTAGTGGGGTGGGGGGTGGTGATAGGGGGGTAATAGTGGGGGGTGGATGAAGTAAAAAAATATTTTGAAGTTTCTGGTTCCTGTACATACACTAAATCACAATTTTTTTTCATCCCCTTTAATAAGGGGGTGAGGGTGGTAATGGGGGTGGCTAATGCCAAAATTTTTTTTGAGACCTCAGTTTCTCTTGTATATACTAAATACCAATTTTATGGACTCTTACATGCTTGATTGACCTATTTACCCCAAATTTACCCCAATTTACCCCCCAACCCTTCGACGGAACAAGATGAAAATATAATCTAGTTCTAGATCTCGTTAAAGTACATATGTGTACCAAATTTCAAGTCAATATCTTAAACGGTTCCAGAGTAAACGTGCGCACAAAAAATGTTACAGACAGACAGACCGACAGACAGACAGACAGACCGACAGACAGACCGACAGACAGAAAATTTTCTTTCGCTCAAACTTAAAATCTCGACGTTTCATGACATTTTAAGCCTATTTGGACAATAAAAATTTTTTTAAATTTTTTTGTCGTTACTATACTTCCACTGGACGTGGAAGTAAAACAGCAATAATAATTAAAATTAATAAACATAATTTTTCAACCTCTCATTTTCATTTTTTAGTTCATTGTTAGGTTAAATAATTAATAACTAATAGACTATAACAATTAAAAACATCGCAATGTCATAATCCCATAAAGTATAGTCGATATAAGGTCTCCACGAAGCGAAATAATTTTAGTGGCTTTTGTTTAACAATTATTATTCGACTTGAAATATAAACGCAAACTCTAAAAAAATTGTTAATTAACAATAGGCTCATTTTATGAAAAATGGGTGAAACATTTTTTTCCAACGGAAAATTCTTCCTTGAAGTGTCTAAATAATACCATAATTTTTAAAGATTTTTAAATTAATATTTAATAGCATAAAAAATTATTTTTACTTATTACGTCCGATTTCAGAGCATCGTAACGGCTTAGTGTTCATCGCGGGAGCTCTATTTTCAACATTAAATTAAAATTATTAATATTAGAGATAGAGTTTCGGGAGATGGGACTTTTTTATTGGAGATTTCTTAATAACTTTTGATGCACAAGGAATTTTTGGGCGCAAATATTTTTTTCGTATTCAGGTCATAGTACATAAGAATCAACAATAAAATTTCAGGTGGAATGTTGTCGCCAAAAAAAAAAAACAATTCAATTGTACTATTAGTAATGATTTTTGATTTATGATTTAAATCTTTTCTTAATATTTAAATACTTCAATAGTAGATTGTAATACAAGTGTGGCAAGGGCTTCATTGCAAAACGATGTATGAATAGAGGTATGATAGGAACACTCGCTGCGCTCGTGTTCCTATCATACGAGTTTTGCAATGAAGCTTGCCACACGTGTGTTACATACTAATTTTTCTACAGTTGTGAAGTTATTTCCCTTTTTATAGTCTTTCCAAAATTTTAAATTTGCTGCTTGTCAGATTTTATTTAAAGTGACATTTTCCTCTGTCATTCTGAAGTAAGAAAATTTGACTTTGTAATTGCAATTCATGTGTAATTAATGTACATTTATAGAATTTAATTGTTATTACTAGTAAGTAATATAAAATTCTTTAAGGTAAACACACTATTTTATTCCGGTGCGTGAAGATGTAATCAAGGCGTGCGGCAAAGTGATATTTTCTGCACTCATTTTGAAGTTAGAAAATTTTACTGTCAGCACAATCGTCGAAAAAAGTTATTTAAATCACGCAAAAAGTGGTCCAAATCTTTTTTCTGGATAAACAGTAACGATTTTAATTCCTAACACACACTACATAGAGTAGAGGGTTTGTGTTGAGTTGTGATTTGCAATGCCGCCTCTTTGGATTTTAGAATACTAGAATGATTTTTATATAACGTAATGCAAAATATACACAATATACACAGTATAATTTAGAAATAAAGGGTGAAAAGATTCGTAATTGTGGTGAATGGCGATTGTGAATAGTGTGAATAGTTTCATCTTACAAAAGCTTTTACTCTATAGTTTCTATTTCCGTTAAATATCCTTATTTTGTTATTTTAAAATAGACTTTTACAATGTAATTTCACAATTTTTATTTTATTTTATACATTTATAAATTTTACTAGTGTCATTTTTGTATCTATACCGTTCCTCACGAAAAAAAAAGAATCAATTTATAAAGGATTTAAATAATTTTCAGTCATTTAAATCTGTCTCAAATGATTTAGATCATACTCCATTGATTTAAACCAGCAAAAATAGTAAAAATATTTATATCTTTTTCAAAATGATTTTAAATATTATAAAAGATTTAAATCTGAAAAAGATTTATAATTTAAATACTCTTTATAGACAAAAATATTTTCGATTTAATTCATTTGATAAAAAATAAAGTATCTTTGATGTTTTATTTAAATCTTTTTTCAAATGATTCGTTGCAGCTCTGGATCTGGCAGACAATTTTTTTAAAATTTCATTTCAAATCACATTTTTTGGCAAAGCTTCTTTTTACCTGTTTTTTATTTATTTACTGGTCGATATATTTTTAATGTAGGTTCTTCCTCCGGCTAAAACTATTGCCTTAGATCTCTCTCTCGAATATTATGAATTATGTTGACTTACTTAATTTATTCTAAACGTTTTTTATTTATTTAAATCTCATGATTATTTTGACACCTGGTTTAAAGTCATGATACTAATTTCATAGTATCATGGTTTGAAGTAAATGAATTCCTGTTTTTAAATTGTTGCTCTGCTCGATTACGTTTTTATGAATAAGAACTTACGATTTTTTTTTGTTTGTTTCAGAATAGCGTTTGCCACATTTAAGGTATTTACCTTAATATTCATTGTGATATTTGTCATATTACCATTAATATTTAAGAATTCCTACAAGTTTCAAAACACGGTGGTATTTTTAAACTTCTGTAAGTATAAATAGTTTTAAGTAATGACAATTTATTTTCATATATTCTTAAGATCCATACTCGTAGTAACATCGATCTGTCCATCTAAAATAATAAGATTCTGTATGCATATATCCTGAAAAACAGGGAAATAATATAGAAAGTTTGTGTATTTACTATTACACATATTAAATCATGCTTAAGGCTAGGATTTTGCAGAGTGAGAGGGAAATGTGCGTTTATTTTCGGTTTATTATAAATATTTAAAAAATCATAAAATAATTTCAGATACTTCCCATTGCTCTAAGAAATACAACCGTATATAGTTTTTATCATTAATTTTGTATATAGTCAAATGCCATACTTTAATAATGAAATTCGGGACTATTTTCATTGACAAACTACGATATTTAAATATAACAGAAATTTATAATATATATAGTTGTATTCGTTAGAACAATAGCAAGTATCTAAAGCAGTTTTAAGATTATACTATGTGTAGTTTTTTAAATATTTACAATAAATCGAAAATAAACGCATATATCCCCCTCACTCCGCAAAATCCTAGCCTTAATGTTATCGAAGGTTTTGCTGCTTCAGTCAATCTCGGAAGTCTTGTGTTCTTCTTATGTTTTAATTATTGACCCTGCTTTAGACCATTGCAAATTTAGACATGATCACACCTAGTTGGGGCTAAAAGTATGAGCAATAACTTTTATATAAAGTATATTTTTGCTAAAATTTTTAGATTAAGTTATTTACAAAAATTTAATAGGTGTGCTACAATAATTTCACATAATTTAAAATATCGCGGTATCGACATATTTTGTAATAAACTTTTTTACTCTTCTGTACGAAAATTTAGATGCCTGAAAAAATTTGATAGCTCAAAGGACTATCAATTTCAAACAATTGAATATTTCACCCTTCGAAGGGGTGTGTAGAGGGCAGGGTGTATTAAATAGGTGGTGCGACAAGGACCCGTTGAGTGGCTTCATAAGTGCTTACTTTGTACATAATGTAATAGATGGCAGGAGCAATAGCGTCTGTCGTTATTTACGCATATAAAGATAATTTTGCAGGTTCTGTACACACGTGCATACAGTGTTGCATACATTCCCGGCCTTTCGTTTTTAGTGAAAAATCTTGTAGTCAAACAAAATATCAGTGACATTTGACATCAAATTCCTCGAAGAAATACATTCAATACGCTAGCGCTAAATATAAAAAAGTCAGCTATATTTTCATAAGACATGGTTAGAAAGTACGGAGTGCCTATTTGTGTACTTATGCTTATGACTGTAAAGACCAAAAATTATCACTTAGTGCCAAAAAATACTGAAGAGATAGAAATGTGAAGTTTACTTGAAATAAAAAGCCACATATTTGTGAAAAACATTTTTGCTCCAGCAGTATAAAAAGTGGTTTTACTTCACAGTCTGAAAATGGAGTTGTTATATACACTGTAAGTTTTAAATTTACATAGATATTTGTAACATAACCTATAGGTATAAAAACGTCTTTTTAAATATATTTTAAGCTTTTAGCGGCAGTTTTAAAGAAAAAGATTGAAGAAAGGTGCACTTCCAAGCAAATTAGATGCTTGTTCTTCAAAAATTGTCACTAAGAAAATTAAGAAGTTATTAAATATGAGTGATGTTCACGATAGTATAATTTATCCTTATTTCTGAGAGTTTGTATTTACACTTACTAGAAAAAATTTTGTCTGAAGAATGTGACGTCAAATTACCAAATAAGAATTGGAGTATTCATAAATGTATTGAAAGTAGAAGCTTAGTGTTTACATAAGGCAGAACAGCATGAAAAATTAATTACATGTTTTAAGACGGTAAGATAGTATTTGTTTGCAAATGATAATTTAGTTTTTCAAGTAGGTAATTATTTGTATAATTTCTATTTTCAGGTTGGGTTTGGTCTCATGTTTGGTCCTACAATAGAGGTTATTTTTTGCATAAGGATATTAGGTTAACATCAATCAGTGAACCGATCACTGTAGAAGAATTTGCAGCATATTTTTCTGAAAATTGAATCTACAACGCTTGCTTAGGTGGACCAAGTACAAATATTATTATCAAAGTGTTCATTCTGATGTGCAATTAAAGTCAACTTATGTTGGAGGCATAGAGAATGCTGAGTAATTTTGGAGAAAGGAACTATTTGTAAACATATTATGTAAATCTTGTTCTTATAATATTGCAACCCATTATGCCCAGTACTGTTGTTACAAATAAATTTGTATATTTTACATAAGTTTTATTTTCTTACCATACCTATATAAATTTGAAACTGGTCAATATTTGTTTCTTTACATAACTGAAATTGCTGTTCAGTTGTGAATATATGCAACCCTATATGCAGCAAAGCAAATTCATGTACCTATATACAGGTTTTTGTAGGACGCTAAAGCTCGCGCCATCTACTAAATTAAATAGGAAGCATGCACTTATGAAGCCATTATTATCATAGGAAAGTGCCTTAGTCGGACCCAGGGTGTATTAAATAGGACGTGTGCGCGTGACGTCACAGAGCTGAGACCTTAGGAAAACAAACCGCTGTCATTGCTGTCAAATGACAACTGACTGAACATAAGAATTGAAAGTTTTCATAATATTACTGTGATATTAGAGTTTTTATGGACATTATATCACACAAAATGGCAAGTTTTTGTTGTATTATTAGTTGTGGCAGTGACGCAATCCGAGACAACATCAGTTTTTAAAAAATAACGTCGATTTACAGCCAGAAGAGGTTAGGATTAAAAGATTCCAAGCAATTAAAAGGAATTATTTTACTGGGGTATTCCAAGCATTTTATTAATGGTAAGTTGTTACTTGTTAATTTAAGAATTTGATTTTTAGTGTGGATTTATGTTATAGGAAAGACGGCCGTAATTCAAGACCAAGATGATCCATCCAGTTTGGTATTCTCTGTTAATATGGGATACAACTTAAAACCCAAATGTGAAACTAAAAGTGCTTGTGATAATAATAACTACTGCTAAAGGAAACAATAAACAATTCATGGTAAAAAGATAGTACTTTATATTGATTTGTCAGCATTTTTAATATTCATTTCTTGTGTTTAAGTTTTAGTTGAGCGAGGCTAGAGCTGATGCAGAAGGAGAACGAAGTGCAATAGCAGAAATTGTTTTAAATCAGGTACATCTCAAGAGGAAAATACACAGGCCACATTAAGATATCTGATGAAGTGCATAAATCAAGGAAATTCAAAGTATTACTGCCATTGATTGATCTGGAAACTAAACGTCCTTTTGAAGTATATTGTGTGGTGTTTAAAAACCCAGTGTTGGATGAAACTAGGATTGAAAGTGAGATCACTTTCAGTCTTTCAGTCATTGAACACACAAATAAAGTCCGAATGACGCTTTATCTCGCTTTAAGTGTCAAATTGTAGCTATAAATGTTCTTTGAATTATGTAATTACAAATGTTACTTACTACTTAGATATTAGTGTAAGTGTGTAATATAATCATTTATTTTTCATTGCAATATAGATCTTTCTTTACATCTGTAAGTTTCTTGTTGATTCTCCTTATGAGTACTAATGGAATGTTGGATAATAAAGTTTGATATTTAGTAAGTATATTTTGTTTTACTTTCAGTTAGATGCAAAGATGCATGTATATATAAGTTCAACATAATTGACTATGTCAATTTACTGCTAACAATAATACGAGTGATAAATAAAGCAATAAAAAGTGAATATACGTATTTAATAAAATACAAGGGATATTTAACTATTGGTCTACCTACATGAAATAATAAAATACATGTTAGACATATTATATAATATTAGCAAGACACGATAAGAAAAAGGTCTTGCACAAATTACAATGGTTTGTATGGTTCAATCTATAGCTATATCATATCATAGGCAAGGGGTTAACCACTGGAAGAAATTGTGTACACTTCTTTACATATTTCAAGTAGTTCATCGTACTTCAGCCCTTCATTGTTTAATTTATGTGGTATTTTTCATAAAATTCATAACAAGTTAACCCTTCGACCCTAGCCACCGTTTACTGCTAAAAAATTGAAATGAAAAACTGGGTAGTGAACGAATTTTGTCTAGAGTAGTAACACAGTCACAATGAGTACTGAAGGATCATCTGGATCAGCAATAGTCCAAGGTGTCGATGACTTTTGTTCAAGATGCACCGCTAAGAGCTCATAACCTGAAAATGAATTTGTATGTTAGCAATTATTCATTAAGCAATATTTAATTAGGTAAGCATATATTGAAAAAAGGGTTGATCATTGACAACTAATTCTTACCTTTGCAAAAAGCTTTTATCCTGTAAATTTCTTGGAGAGTACTGCTTTCACCCAACCACAAATAGTTTCAAGATTTTTGAATGCTTTGAACTCATCCTTTTGTCTATGCATTTCTCACAAAAACCAAGTAATTCACAATATCCCTTTGTGAAATATGATGAAATACACTAATATTTGTACTGAAGTCATCATTTCTCAAAATATAAGCGATTTAATTCGATGACACCAACTTTTTCCATACATTTCCTCTACATTATGAGACGATTTCGTAAAATATAAACTTATCTCCATATTAACGAAAAAAAATTCCTAGACACAATAATTAAGGATAGTTGTGGATGTTAAATAATCCAAAATTAAGTTTTAATATATCACAAAAACGGCAAAATATACTTTAAAACAACACGTTTAATCGGCGTGTCACTTAATGACAGCTGTTTGTTTTCCTAAGGTCTCAGAATCTGTGACGTCAGCGCACGCGACCTATAGGTGGTGCGACAAGGACCCGTTGAGTGGCTTCATAAGTGCTTACTTTGTACATAATGTAATAGATGGCAGGAGCAATAGCGTCTGTCGTTATTTACGCATATAAAGATAATTTTGCAGGTTCTGTACACACGTGCATACAGTGTTGCATACATTCCCGGCCTTTCGTTTTTAGTGAAAATCTTGTAGTCAAACAAAATATCAGTGACATTTGACATCAAATTCCTCGAAGAAATACATTCAATACGCTAGCGCTAAATATAAAAAGTCAGCTATATTTTCATAAGACATGGTTAGAAAATATGGAGTGCCTATTTGTGTACTTATGCTTATGACTGTAAAGACCAAAAATTATCATTTAGTGCCAAAAAATACTGAAGAGATAGAAATGTGAAGTTTACAAAGTACCTACTTGAAATAAAAAGCCACATATTTGTGAAAAACATTTTTGCTCCAGCAGTATAAAAAGTGGTTTTACTTCACAGTCTGAAAATGGAGTTGTTATATACACTGTAAGTTTTAAATTTACATAGATATTTGTAACATAACCTATAGGTATAAAAACGTCTTTTTAAATATATTTTAAGCTTTTAGCGGCAGTTTTAAAGAAAAAAGATTGAAGAAAGGTGCACTTCCAAGCAAATTAGATGCTTGTTCTTCAAAAAATGTCGCTAAGAGAATTAAGAAGTTATTAAATATGAGTGATGTTCACGATAGTATAATTTATCCTTATTTCTGAGAGTTTGTATTTACACTTACTAGAAAAAATTTTGTCTGAAGAATGTGACGTCAAATTACCAAATAAGAATTGGGGTATTCATAAATGTATTGAAAGTAGAAGCTTAGTGTTTACATAAGGCAGAACAGCATGAAAAATTAATTACATGTTTTAAGACGGTAAGTGCTTTTTAGATAGTATTTGTTTCCAAATGATAATTTAGTTTTTCAAGTAGGTAATTATTTGTATAATTTCTATTTTCAGGTTGGGTTTGGTCTCATGTTTGGTCCTACAATAGAGGTTATTTTTTGCATAAGGATATTAGGTTAAGATCAATCAGTGAACCGATCACTGTAGAAGAATTTGCAGCATATTTTTCTGAAAATTGAATCTACAACGCTTGCTTAGGTGGACCAAGTACAAATATTATTATCAAAGTGTTCATTCTGATGTGCAATTAAAGTCAACTTATGTTGGAGGCATAGAGAATGCTGAGTAATTTTGGAGAAAGGAACTATTTGTAAACATATTATGTAAATCTTGTTCTTATAATATTGCAACCCATTATCCCCAGTACTGTTGCTACAAATAAATTTGTATATTTTACATAAGTTTTATTTTCTTACCATACCTATATAAATTTGAAACTGGTCAATATTTGTTTCTTTACATAACTGAAATTGCTGTTCAGTTGTGAATATATTGCAGCAAAGCAAATTCATGTACCTATATACAGGTTTTTGTAGGACGCTAAAGCTCGCGCCATCTACTAAATTAAATAGGAAGCATGCACTTATGAAGCCATTATTATCATGGGAAAGTGCCTTAGTCGGACCACCTATTTAATACACCCTGGTCGGACCACCTATTTAATACACCCTGGTAGAGGGTGAACAACTTGTATCTGGGTTAGCCAAGAAGTGACTTAGTTTTGTATATTAGACCCTATCAGATGAAATAGGTCGTTTTTTCCCAAAATCTGTTTCTTAAGAGTAACATTGTTCCGGTTGACTTAATACTAGTATATCTTATACGCGCTTTTAAACTACATACTACATGTATATATTTCGTATAAAATACTTTTTTTTTGTTTATGTACTACCAATATTTTCCATGATACAGAACTGAATAATTTACATTGCATATTTTAGTGGAGTCAAGTTATCAAAATGGGTGAATAAGGAATTTTCTGGCTGCAAAAATGTTGTTTTAATTTGTTGTAAGTATAATAAGAAGTGCCATCAGACGTTTTGGATTAAATCGGTCCATTGCTTCTTGTAAAATTTAAACAATTCAACATTGAAATTTTCTGCTATTTTCCTTATTATCTCCAGTCTTAGTACTCGCATCGCAAAAATAGAAATACCAAATTGTTCACAATAAAATTTTGTATAAAACTGGACATATGATAAAACTTTTTGCTAATTTGTTAATTTGTAAAAAACATATAAACCACCAAAATTGTCTACTTTTTGATAATATGTAATATAATAATACATCAATTTTAATAAAAGTTGGTGAAATTTCCCGTATTCACCAACATTTGCTTAACGCACTGATACTAGACTAGCTGTTAAAATTTATCGGATAGATAATATCGTATTCACCAATAAAAATCGTGTGGGAGTTAAGTAAACTCTCTTAATAGAAAGAAACTATTATTTTTGTCCAGCGCTTGGTAAATACTTATGTTCACAATATATATTCTAACCTTCAATATGCCATTACTGATTATGTCAATATTTAAGCAACAATTATTTTACTGAAAAAGAAGTGGAAACACAATATACATGTAAGATGTAAGTATACACAAATAAGTCATATGGCGATATAAACAAATAAAAATAGATTTATGATTCATATTCACTGAAAACCAAAAAGCCATGATTAAAATTAAGTAGTTTCATCAAATTTTTCTATTCATCTAAAATTTTATCTTAAAAAATCAGCATTTACATTAACATACTTATGAGTTACAATATATTATAATTATTGACATCTTCATTTAATTCAAATTGGTGCAAAATACAATAAGGAATGATTTAACTTTCTCAGAGACGAACCCATGGGGGGTTATGGGGGGGTACGCTCCCCCCCCAATGTTGATTGAGTTGGGAAAATCACCAAAAATGTAAAAAAATCTTTATTGGGTATAATTGCAAAGAAACGAATAATGAGTTGATAAAAATTAAATGACACTATCACTATGACCATTTTTTATAAATAATTTTAATTGATATTATTTATGACTAGATGTGACTGATGTGAGAGCCACAGAATAGTCGACGGACAACGCACAACGCCGACGGGCCTACGCGACGGGCCAACAAAATAAACTCGTCAACTCGCGGAAATTCGACGTTCGACCCAGTAGACGGCACGGCCAGAGCATACAATTCTCAAAGACTGTCTTACATTAGAAATATTAGAATATTACTCCTTTTTGCCTTTATCAATACAATGCTTTGTCCTAGCTATAAAGTCGTTTGTTGTTGGTTTATACTGAGTATCACTAATATCAGTTACCAACCTCTCAACGAGAGATAATAATAATAACAAATTGTTGTCGGTCAGAAATTGTTAAAATATTAAATTCTTAGAGGACACTGAATCAGAATCTGGGACTATTAAAGGGGTCTACAGACGATCCAGCTGCTGGGACCCGACATTGTTGGTACGTTTTGAAGATAATTGGAATTCCAGCGGACCAGTTAACTTTTACGAATGAGTTCAAAGCATGCCGACAAGGCTGGCTCCCTGCCGCTGGATCGTGTGTAGACCCCTGAATGCTACCTATTGCGTATCACAATGTGAAGTGGGAAGTGGCCGGTAGCCGTACTAGCGCGGACGTTCACGAGCTTGCGCCCCGACTTGCGCGTAATCGTATTGTATAGTGTATTCCACAAATATTTCATCGATACAAAAAAGCTCGCAAAAAAGCATAAAGGATGCCGACCGCTTCTAGTTAGTGTACCGCCCGCCGGTCCAATTTGACAACGCTAGTCCACGTTGACCACCAACCTATCATAATTCCGGTAGAGAAAATTTAAACCAATTATATTCAGTGGGAATGGCCTACATTTTTGTTCGGAAATATGTGACCATTTTTTTTGTGATGATAATAAAGAAGCCGAACACTTTTATGGACTTTTATGTAAATAGACTGAAATTGATACAGGTCGGTACCCTTTACGTTTTTTTGCGAACTTTTTTATATCGCTGGATTAAGGGGTCTACACACGATCCAGCGGCAGGGACCCAGCCATGTCGGCATGCTTTGAACTCATTCGTAAAAGTGAACTGGTCCGCTAGAATTCCAATTATCTTCAAAGCGTACCGACAATGTCGGGTCCCTGCCGCTGAATCGTGTGTAGACCCTATTATCGTTGGTACAAACTATATCGTTTTTCTCCACGGTCATTAAACTATAACGGTTACCTCATCCAGTAGCTTCTAGACGAAGGAGAGCGCGGGGTCAACTTAGGTCTAGCGCCTACATCATGTAGTTTAGTTAAACTTCTTTCGCATAATATTTGTATCGCTAGGCTACTTATAGATTAAATCTGAAATAAAAAAAGACATAAGGAAATATAAGTTGTAAAAAAAATGGGCAGTTGGCAAATTAGTTGTAGCTTTCCCCCCCCAAAAAAAATAGCTGGGTTCGTCTCTGAACTTTCTCTTTATGAACTGTGGAGAAATACAAC
The DNA here is from genome assembly GCA_936432065.2 of Rutpela maculata. NCBI lineage: Eukaryota > Metazoa > Arthropoda > Insecta > Coleoptera > Cerambycidae > Rutpela > Rutpela maculata. The sequence goes on from OW386285.2 coordinate 61,866,474, forward strand.
TATTTTTATTATTAGAACACAACTGTTTATTTAAATTATTCCTTTTAATCGTAAAGTATATGCGTAATTAATTATTATATGATTTCAGATTACTATTAAAGAATGTTTTATATGTATTCATTAGAGAATAAAGAAAAATAAAATTGTACCTAGTCAAATCTAGCCTAATTTAAATAGAAATATAATTAAATACTTACTAGAAACAGCGATCAGTAAACAGTGATCAGTTCTCACGAACATTGTTCGAAATAAGTTTCTTTCAAAAAGTAAAAGTCAACTCTTTCAGAAACGGTGACTCCTAGGAAAAAAATGTATGTAGCAAGATGTCAATATTTTGACGAATTCTATCAATGACTGAAATTGCAAAAAAAAAACGCTAACAATCTGTATGTTTAATAATAATAATATAACAATGTTGAAGCTATATTAATAAAAATAAGTATATATTATCGGAAGATAACAATCAAAAAAATAATTTATGTTCAGCATATTGAGAAATTGAGGATTTTGTTTTTTTACTCCCTTATAATTTTTGTGGAAATTATGCATTTTGATTTTCGTTTGGTATGATTAATTATAAATTGTTGATGTATGTCCTTATCAATCTGACGACATTTATTTTGACGCCAAATGAATTCGTAATCTCCATCGATTATCCATGTAATCACATGATTACATGGATAATCGATGATCCATTTGTTGCCAGAGATTATTCTGGTAATAGTACACAAATGTATGAAATGCTTCGTGTTTTGCTGTAAAAATTTCATATAATTGTGTAATATACTGATGGGCAGGTCCTGTAATTCACCGGATTAACTATGTATTTATACATTTTATTATGTAATTTATACATAGTTATATGGAAAATTACATTAATTGAAGTAAAGATACATGAATGTATAATTCCATATATGAAAATATACATAATTAATTTATTTTTACCAGGACTTTCAGGGTAAAGTTAAACATATTTATGGTTTATTACATAAAGTAAATTAAAATTACACACATTCATGTATCTTCAAATAAATGTAATTTTCCATATAATTATGTATAAATTACATATAATTATTTATAAATTACATAATAAAATGTATAAATACATAGTTAATCCGGTGAATTACAGATCCTGCCCATCAATGTATTACACAATTATATGGAATTTTTACAGGAAAACGCGAAGCATTTCATACATTACCAGAATAATCGCTGGAAACTAATGGACCATCGATTATCCATGTAATCGCGCGATTACATGGATAATCGATGGTCCACTTTTTACAGTGTATAATTTATAAAAAAAAAAAAAATTATTCTACTCTTTCTCTCTTTAAAGTAGTTTCCACAAACACCAAAACACCTGAATGCTATTACTCGACGCGAATTTCGCCAACCATGTTAGCACCATCTGAAGACGATTAAACCTCATCCCCAGATGAAGCCAACATCGTTGGCGAAACACGCGTCGAGTAATAGAATTCAAATGTTTTGGTGGTTGTGGAAACTACTTCACACCGAAAGTTCCAGCCTCCTCCAGAATTCTACCACATAATTAGGAACTACCAGAAGCGACACTCTCAGCACCGCCTTTGATGTTTCTTGATCGATTTTTGGGACCCACGCTATTTTGTTGTAGGTTCTTCTGACGGGAAATTTAAACAGCATACTTATAGCTACGAACAATTGTATTCTTTATATAAAGTCACAAGATGTATTGAAATCAATACAATGTTTTGAGAAAATCTTCAATTTTTTACTGGGAGGTTGTCCTGGGGAAAAGATTAATATTTTTTCTTTTTAACTTTAAACTGCCCAGTTGAGGGAAGGGGTAGGCTGTTGATAGCAATCTATTTTGGTACATCTTTGTCAACATTTTGGTCTCAAAATCGTGCACAGAACTTAAAATTATTGTAAAATTCGGATGAACAATTTCTTGCTAAATCCTCTCTATCGCATGCTGCCAACCACAATGCGGACCTTAAAAGAAGAAAGGTTCACAATTACTTGAAAATGCTTAAGTATAACTTACATCAATAATAAAATACCTTTGGGAATCCTTAGGAAGCCTAAATAATATAATGCTCCTGTCGTTCTGCTTGAACATTCCCGAACATCACAATTGGTTCCACCTCGTTGACTCATCACATTGCTAATAGAAATTACTAGTTAACACCATATGATTTCTTACGTATGCACAGCACAATTGGTAAAAATATATTTGGATATTATGTCACAGAACGTCATTTATTTTAACCTAAAACAAAAAAGGAACTGACGGATGTACCTACAACAAGATGGCATCAATGGAATTTTGGCGGGAAGCCTGAGTGTCGTTTCTGGTAGTTCTCTTTTCTGTGATTCTACTCTTTAAAAGAAAGCATTTGTTTTATTTGTTTTTGATTTCATTAAACAGGTTTGTTTAAATTAACAATAACATTATAGCTGAAAGTTAAAATATTTACTAATATTTTGTTATATATAATATGTTGTTTATTCTAAATATTTTTCTTCATTTCAGTACATGTGCCATCAGATGCTGACTACGGCCATCCCGATAAATATGGTCTCGAGGGTGCAAGAAATTTTTATTTAGAAACAAATGAAAATGTAAAACTTGGTGTCTGGCAGATTCTTCCCGATGCCGTAACCAATAACTCATCAAATGAAACTGATGATCAATATTTCGAAGATATTTTGGGAGATGGACGAAATGTTATTATTTATCACCATGGAAATGCTGGAACCAGACTAACGTCTCATAGAGTGGAACTCTATAAAGTTCTTAGAAAACATTTCCATGTAGTGGCATTTGATTATAGAAGTAAGTAGCCGTATTTAATATTTATCTACTAAAGCGAGATTAGTAAGGAACCTGATCGCTGCAGCCCATAATTTTTTAGTATGTCGTGAAGTATGTCTAAAACTGGCACTACAATTGTAGGTTTTTGTGGAAATATTTTAACTGTTTTATTTGTGTAAAATTTGTGGCATGTTTTGTTTAATTAGTTGTTTTGCTGTATTTGCAACCATGATGATGAATTAGAAATAGACCAAATTATAAAAGACACATGAAATTGCAGAGCAAACTTTGGCATGTAAATTCAAAACAAGGTGTTGCAGTTCGTGGCCCTAATTTTAAGTAAATATGATAATAATATGAATAATAAATTGTATTTAGAATTTTATTTGTAACATTTTATTGAAAGCACAGCTGCGTGATAATAAAGTGTGTAAGTTGGCAGTGAATCACCTGATTTCATCTTTGATTAATAAACTTTAAAATTTACAAGAATTGTATTACCTTAAGCAACGTAGTTTGAGGAAAAATTTATAGATAAAATTTAAAAACAACTGGTATTTACAAAAAATATTATACACATATTGTGTCAATGGGTATAACACACATTTTACAGCGATAGAATTATATGTAGTATACTGATAGAAATGCACGTTGATGTTTTATAATATCAATGCTGTCAAAAGCCAATCTAGCTATTTTACCTTTGATAATGACATTTGGTTTGGTAAAATTTTTTCGATGCTTTGTTGCATGATAATATAAAGAGTGTAAATTAACAGTTTATTATCTGATTAAATCTCGAGCCTTTTAGCGCGAGGGATTTAATCTTTGATAATAAACTGCCAATTTACACGAATTATATTACCTTCTGGCAACTTATTTATAGATAAATTTAAAAGCACGAGTGGTATTTGGGGAGAATATTTCACGAATAAATTAATTAAATGCATAAAACTTATCTTTAATATCAAGGTTTTTCTAAAATACGAAACAAATATAATATTATTTATAAGTATGTTAACACATTTTTAATTTTAGAAACTTGACAGTGCGCAGAATTCGCTATATTTTAAACGTAATCTAGTGAGGGTTTTTATGGCAACTAGTAAATAAAACAAGTTGAAACCTTAGATACTGTAATATATAGACTGGCTTAAAACTGCTCAAGAGTTTCTGAGGTGTAATATGACGAGAAACGATAGAGAGAGAACTACTTTATTGCTGATGTCCCCTCGCCCATAGATATTATGCATTCATGGTTCCCGAGATTAGAAATTGAAAAGGAAAGCACCATCTACCGTTACTAGAGTTATATTCCAGACAGATAAAGTGTTCACTGATACATATTTACGTATTTCGTCCTTATTTTTAACTTAAGATATTTCAAAGTTAAGTTGAGGTTTGTTTTGTTAAGTAGAGAGAACTTAAATTACAAGAAATTATAATGTTTAGTGCACAGCTTTGATTTTCCGAATTATTAACGTGTTGTTAGTTTTTGATGGATTACTGTATGTAAGTACATTTTTAGTTTGTTTCCAAAGCAAATGTGTTTATTACTTACATTACATTTGTAATAAATGCCAGTGATAATTATTTTGTAACTACGTTATTAAGCTATGGAAAGCTGTGTTTGACTTGTTTCTGTATGAGCTATACCAAGTACAATCTTTGTATGTAAGAAAGTTAGGGAAATTGAAATAATTGCAGATAGGCAAGGGTTATAGACTATATATTTCAGACAGGCTTCACTTTGGAACTGAACACTATATATCTGGTGTTTATGTTTATATTACTATATAATATAATATTACAATTTAAAAGGTACATTAACAATAAGCATGAGCTAGAGAAAAATATATGGATAAAATTTAAAAGCAAGAGTGAACATATTTGCGGAAAACATTTCACGAAAAAAACATGATATATATATGTCAAAATATTACGAGATATTTATCGACATGTCGATACAAAAAATTATAGCGATAAATTTTTCGTGTTGGTACTGTCAAAAGCTGATCTAGGTTAGTTTACCACTAATAATAACAATTGGTACAATGTTGTCAAAAAATGTACTTTTATTGGCTATCACATTAATGAGTGAAATAATCAAAATAATAATGTTACATCAAAAACTTTCTCACTACTGCAAAATAAAAAAAAAGTAACAATTAATATTTATGGTAGTATTATGGAAGTTTATATTTCTTCAAAATGTATTAAATGTTTATTATTCTTATTTTTGCTGACAACCATGACAATTAATATTAATTGTGAGAACTAATTACAGAAATTCAATAGTGGATTAATCAAAGACTTGTAGAAAAACATTTTACAAGCTGCTGCGATCAGATTTTTTACTGGTCCCATAGTGGTTTACTAGATTATTAGAGACACAGGTGAATTAGTCTTATTAGTAGTTATTGATGTGGAAAGTTTAGTGGCACCGATACATTTTGATCATGTGTACATTTCAAGGTTAACCTTGTAGTAAAAGGTTGTTGATATGATCTTTTTGTAATGAATATCTAGGGTAAATGAGTTGTTGGAATTTAGTCAAACAAGAGAATAGGACCCAAGTAAAAAGATGTTTCGTTAGTTATTTAAAACTAATGAAAGTTTGTTTTTCTTCAAACTAGATTTATTCGTAAAGAGTAAACATGAACAAATTAACAAATAACAAATATTCATTATAAATAATGTAAATCTATTACAGGTATTCGGCCCGTTCCTTAAGTATATTTGATTTAAAATTATACTATGTCACATAGGAAATATTATTAATAATTCAAATCCCGGAAAGTAGCAAATGTTTATGTAAACAAACATATTCAGCCCTAATCCATTTATAAATTTAAGAACAATAAAACAAACTCAATGTCAGTAGCCGAATTATTTAACATAAATACATAAACACGTCATTGACATTGTTTAATAAGCAGTCGCTGTGGATATAGATTGAATAACAAAAACAAATTGGGGCTTTTTGGTTCCTTCGTAGTCAGTTTTTAATTTGCTCCGCTCTGGAGATCACAGTGAAGAGTTTAGTGTAGCCGAACTGACACCTCTCCCTTGAAGATGAACAGTTGGTAAGGCCTGTTTAGTTGATTGTACTCATTGTTGTTATGTTGCATGTGTCCAAACAGTTTAATGGCTATGTGTCAGACATAAATGTTATGTTGTTTTTTATCTGTCTCGTTTAATTCCGAAAAACTCAACTTCTCCAAGAAACAAGTGGGCCTGTTATGATCATCCTGGTGGCATGACAACTAGATGGATGTTTAGGTTCTAAATACATGGACATAAAGTAACAACTTGTAGATCAGGTCAAAATATGACGATTTAACATAACTTTCCCTCTATACTAAGGTATAATTTATTGAGGGTGATGAGTCACCCCTAAAATTCCATAGAACTTTTTTGTTTTATTGTTTAAGAAAATTAATAGTTTTTGAGAAAAACGCAAACACTTAAGCAAGTTTCAATTGCTCTATTCGATTATTCTTAAGATTTTTCGAATCTCTATTACACCCATCATCATGTTTAACCGCACATATAATCGCAAATAACTAATAGTAATAATTCACTAGTAGGGTAAATAAATAAAATAGAACCATAATTCAGTTTTTAATAATGTCCATGTAATGGACTTAATATTTAAATTTTGTTTCAACAACGACATATTATAGAATATAAAAGAGCAAGTAAATAGAAACCAGTGGCTTTAGGTTGCATTTAAAAAATCCTTAAATGAGGTTAACTCCTTTATAATTTGGTGGCAGTTTGTTATAAAACTTTATACACGAGTAAGCAGGGTTTCTCTTGGAGAGAGTTAGTCGATGCTGTGGAAAGTTATAGCATAAAGATCTGGTCTTATAGTTATGTGTAATTTCATATTTTGTGAATTTTGGTTTGTTTTTAAACAGAAATAATAGACATTCATACACATATAGGCCAGGTACTGTTATGATATTTAGTTCCCGGAATTTACCCCTACACATGACTCCCTTGTATTTAATCCTGTGAGTAATCTTATAATACGTTTTTGTATGATGAAGACTTTGTTTACATCTTTACTTCCTCTCCAGAAAATTATTCCGAATCTTAGAAGTGATTGAAAATTTGCATAGTATATTGTTTTAAGCACTTCTGGTTCCAGGTACTTTTCCATCACTCTGAAAGTGTAACTGACAGAGTTTAGTTTGTTACATACATACTGTATTTCTTTTGACCGGCTCAGGTGTTGGTCAATATAAATACCAAGGAATTTGGTATCTTGCATTAAGGTTACGTTCTGGGTCTGCAGCCTTGCCGAGTCTGGTATTTCTACTCTACTTTGTTTAGTCCTGAAGCATATAAAATTTGTTTTGTCTTTATTTAATAGAAGCCTGTTTGTTTGAAACCAGTCGTTTGTACTAGTTAGCGAGCTATCTCCTAGGCATATTAAATCCGGAAATGTCTCAGCTTCTATTAGAAGATTTGTATCATTGGCATAGTTTATTAGATTTGAAGTCTCACCTGAAAATGCACAAGCGAGGTCATTTATATAGATAATAAAAAGCGATGGACCCATGATACTGCCCTGTGGAATGCCAATGTTAATTTGTTTTCTTTCCGAGAAATATTTTTTATGATCTCTTTCAATCACTACACAATAACCTGTGCCTCCTTAAAATTGGTTTTAGCTTGAATATATATTCATATTTTTAATTATATAAAATATATGTTAACATTTTCTTAAAAAGATGTATTGTCAATTATTGTATATAATATTCTCTGCTTTTTGTTTTTTCTTTGTCGTTGGTTACCGGAAATCTTATTCCAGAGTAAGTAAACTGCCACATTACTCCCCCGCTAATAAAAAGAAAGATCAATCAGTTATTTCGTCGATGGCAAAACGAACTTTCTTAATAGGTGGTATAGTGACATCGCGTTTGTCAGACAGTAAATATGCTGGTTTAATCCTATCAATATTCACTGTGACGGGTTTAGTTCCTTTAATAAAAGTAACCAACTTATCTGTACGGGACAAAACTTTAAACGGTCCATCATACAGTGGAGTAAAAGATTTCTTAAAACGTTCTTTCCGAACGAAAACAAATTTACAAATCGCAATATCCGAACTGACAAATGATTTGTAATTACCATGTCAAAAGGTGGAATGAACGTTAAATTATTAAAAGAAGTACGTAACTTAGTAATAAAATCAGGAATATCCGGACAAGTATATGATTTAATAAAAAATTCACCTGGTAGTCTTAAGGTTTGACCAAAAACGAGTTCTGCGGAGGAACATTGCAAATCGTCTTTAGGGATGGTCCTGAGAGCTAATAGTATGATAGGAAGTTCATCTACCCAATGTGGTGTAGAAGTTTTAGCTCTCAGTGCAGTTTTAAGAGTTTTATTAAACCTTTCAATCATTCCATTCGAGGAAGGATGATATGGTGTCGTACGAATTCTATGAAATCCCAGAAATTTTGAAAATTCTTTGAACAGTTTACATTCAAATTGAACGCCTTGTTCGGTTGTCACTGTGACAGGGACACCGAAACGACAAACATAATTCTGAAATAACGTACGCGCTACAGTTTCTGCAGTAATATCCTGAAGTGGATAAGCCTCGGGCCATCTAGTAAAACGTTCGATCACAGTAAGAATATAAGAACAACCTTTAGAAGGAGGTAATGGTCCTATTAAATCTATATGTATGTGGTCGAATCTTCCTTTAGGAATATCAAAGTTAGCAATCGGGCTCCTTGTATGTTTTGTCACTTTATTAGCTTGACAGCTAATACAAGTTTTCGAGAGATTACAATCCGAAGTCATTTTAGGCCAAAAATAATTTTTAGAAACTAATGTTCTAGTCACTTTGATACCAGGGTGAGATAAACCATGAAATATATCAAAAATTGTCCGTCTAAAAACGATAGGAACGTAAGGACGAAGTTTAGGGCGAGAAACGTCACACCAAATATACTTGTCAGAATATGGAATTTTAATTTTCTTTAAACGAAAAGTTCTCTTTGTGTTCGATGAAGTATCTGATAATAAAAATTTAAGGTCAGAATCATCTTCCTGAGCTTCGCTCAATAAATTTAAGTCAAAGTTAATATCAACTAGGTTAGACTTTTGGGTCACTATTGGGGAAATGCATTGTTGTAAAGAAGACGTATCATGCTCACGTGATAAGGTGTCTGCAACAATGTTATTTTTTCCTTTGATATGTCTGATTTCGCAGGCAAATTGAGCAATGAACTCTAAATGTCTAGTTTGCCTGGGAGATTTTTCAGTTTTAGTGAATAATGCTTTGACCAAAGGTTTATGGTCAGTAAAGCAAATAAATGTGCGACCTTCAAGTAAAAATCTGAAATGTTTAATCGCTGTAAATAAAGAAAGAAGTTCCTTGTCAAAGGAACTGTATTTGGTCTGTGCCAAGGTAAGCTGGATGTGCTAAAAAGGTTGCACCAGCTATAGCAGCTTTGGCTTTGGAAAAACTGTCAAGACAGTCGGTAGGCCAATCATTTATTATTTTATCTTTATCATGCAGTAATCTAGTACAAAGTGCATGTAAAGGAATTAAGATTTCAGCGAAAGAAGGTATGAAACGATGATAAAAGTTAACCATACCTATGAAACGCTGAAGTTGTTTGACTGAAGTAGGTAAGGGAAAATTATTTATGACATCAACACGTTCAGAAGAAGGTAAAATGCCTGCTGAAGAAATATTGTGTCCTAAAAATGTCAAATGACTGACACCTAATATGCATTTTGACGGTTTAATATTTATGCCGTACAATTCTAACCTCTGAAAAACAAGTTTCAAGTGCTCTAAATGTTCCAAACTAGATTTACTTGCAATCAGGATGTCATCTAAATAGACGAAAATGAAGGGTAAACCTACTAAAACTTCGTTCATGAAACGTTGGAAAGTTTGACCGGCATTACGTAAGCCGAAAGGCATACGCCCAAATTCAAACAAACCGAAAGGAGTAGTAATCGCTGTTTTAAAAGCGTCACAATTATACAACTGCGATATAAAATCATGGATGTGGGGCAACGGGTATCTGTCAGGAACAGTAATTGAATTTAGACGACGATAGTCCCCACAAGGTCTCCAGTCGGAGCTTTTTTCTTAACCGTGTGTAATGGTGAGGATACGGAAGAAGAAGAGGGTATGCAAATACTTAATTCTACCATAGAATTGAATTCATCCTGAGCTATCTTGAATTTAACGCTATCCAACCTACGTGGGCGTGAAAAAGGTAAATGACCTTCAGTAACAATATGATGCTCAACGAAATGTTTAACGGGCAAATTGTAATTTGGAGAGCTAATTAAAGTAGGAAATTGTAAAAGTAATGCAGTGAATTCATTTGATATGCTAAATAACTTAGAAGAATGTAACGGACCATTGTTTGAAAATAAATATGTCGACAAACTAGTCATATTGTCGATTAAACATTTATGTTTTAAGTCAACTACTAAACCAAAATGAGCTAAAAAGTCTGCTCCGATAATGGCGATATTTATATCTGCTATATTAAAAACGAAAGGAAATAACCTACATAAGTTTAAATCAATTTTTAAAAATTTCTTCCCGAAGGTATTTATAACTGAACCATTAGCTGCTGTCAGTACAACATCGGGGTTTCTCCTAGTATTCGTTAATAGATTCCGAGGTATAATTGATAAATCAGCGCCCGTGTCAATGAGGAATTCTATTTTATTAGCATTATCAAATATAAAAAGACGACGTTTACTATCTGAAATATTAACGTCAGTTGTCAAAATATTATTGACTTTTAGTCATTTTTGATTGTCGGCTTTGACATCTTTGGCGAAAGTGCACCAATCTCCGAGACATTTAAATGCTTTACGACCATAAAGTTGATGGTAATAGCAAACTTTAGTATTAGAAGGATTATATCTAACGCGGGAACCACTTCGACTATTAGAACGGGGCCTTGAGCCACTGCGACTGTAGGAGTCGAGGCGATTTTTACAACTATCGCAATAAATGCCAGAAACTGTAGGAGTAGCGGAAGTTATTGCAGAAACTTTAGACTCTATAGCATGCAATTGAGACGTAAAAATTTCTTGCTTATGTAACACCTGATTCAACGTGTCTTGGAAAGTTGTAATCAAATTTGACGTGGAAACTGTGGGGTTAACGTTACAAATTGAATTAGGGAATTCATAGAATTTTGACACGACTCCCATATTCGATCTGCAATGTCGATTAACTCCTTAATCTCAGTCTTTCCTGATGCGGTAATTGCAATGAAGATTGTTTTTGGTAATCGCCGCTTCCACAACTTGACTAGGAGCTCCTGGCTCACCACATGGGATCCTCCGACAATTGACAGCATCGACCGGTAAAAATCGGACGGTTTGAGGTCCCCCATCTGGGAACCAGAGAGCAAGTCCTCCAACCGCTTTTCCTCGCTTGAGGTCAAACGAGAAATTAGAATAGTTTTTAAATTCCCATACAAATCTCTCTCGGGTTGATTAGTGACAACGTCATAAACCGTTGTAATAATTTCCGGGGGTAAACTGGCAATGACATAATCGTATTTCTTTTGATCATTAATGATCCTGTGAATAGAAAATTGAGACTCTATTTGAGTGAACCATATTTCCGGTTTATTAACCCAAAAGGGAGGAAGTTTAATAGTATAGGAATTCGCAGCATAATTACTATTCGGTATCACTGTATCTGATGTGACTGGTTGATTGTCTAACAAAATATTCTCCGTAGGAGGTGCCATCGATAACTGATTGACGTATTCTCTTTATTAGCAAGGGTTGATGAGTAAACAATTTACTTACCGTACGGAATAAGAAGAATCACCTATCAAGGTGATATCTTGTAGCCTTGGGATATCTAGCAATTCCTTCAGGAAAATTTTGAAAACATGGAATATCATCAATTCTAGGAAAATCTTGAATATCTAGTTCCCAATCAAATGTTTTGAAAATTGTATCTTAAGTAGCCATTTAAACTCAGGAAACTGCTTAATTAAAATCATGTAGTATCTCCAGATATGTTAAATAAATTGTTAAATTTATATTTTCCATCCAATGAAACGATCAATAAATATTTATTAGGAAATCAATAATCTTCTTCAGCAATCCTATTTATTATATTGTCAAATATTCAATATCTGGATCAGTAACTTGCGAGTTTTCGGATATTTTATTTAAGCAAAACAGATGGCGTTGTAATTCAAAGAAATTGTTCGATCCTAGAAACGTTGAAATGAGGCGCATGAGATTGAGAATTATATTCTAAGCAACTTTTTTAATATGAACAATTTTCGAAAAATCGCATTTTTCTTTTCATATTATGTCTACAATTTACAGTGTAAAATTCAGTCGAACATGCAACATAAACATGACCATAAATTAGACAATACACAATAGACAGAAATGTCTAAATCTTTAATTTCCAGATATAGTACAAGATCCGGCATAAGAATACCCTCATCTGTTATTCATATAAGAAATAGTTTTTATGAAAGATAACACATAGGCTAATAGATCGCGACTAGGTTGCCTAGCCATATCTTGACCCCATGGCATTTAATTTGAAAAAAATTAATGACTTTTCTTTTTTTTGTCAGGCGATATCGAAATTTTGTCTTTAAACATATATAGCAGCGAAACCATTAATCCTACAGGAATTTTTCAAGGAAGCAAATTCATCATCATTTTATAATCTTTCTAATAGATCCCTACCAGTTTTTTCCTAGAACCAACCTTTATCTAGATATTCGCAAGAGATGAGAAAAAAAACACATTTCCTTGGAAAATGTAAATTTCCAGTTGTATTGCTCCTAGCGTCCTTATTTTTTATCGTAGGGCAAAATATAAAAAAGAGACTTGTGGTTTATTAAATTCTCTACAAATTCGTTAGGTCGTAGTTTTTTGCCGTAGGAGCCACTGTTTAGGAGTTATGAACGTTTTAAGCAAAAAAGTGCAAGACACCGCCATCATAAAAGGCCCGCTGAGCCGAAACCAAGAGTCAGAGTAAAATTTGGAATGCGGCAAAACGTTCCTCACATTATGTAGTTCTCCTTTGGGAGTTTTTATTTTTGAGCTATCTCTCACTTCTATTTTAACCATAAATGTGGTGTTATGACAGATGTGCTCAATTCTGCGTAATATAAAACTATTGCAAAATTATAATTATTGTCATGGTATAGCGGTGCACATCACTCTTAATCGGGCATCACAGTAATATTAATATTCAAAAACACACTAAGTAATGATAGAACTTTGGTTAATTAAACCAACAAATTAAAACAACATTGATTAACGTATCATAAAATGACAACACGATGCAAGCTAATTTGAGTTATTCTAAGCAACGTGTGGCAATATACCATGTAAATATCATTGTAGCATAATACCAACTTAAGTGTTCCATACATGCATATGGAATTTGCACACTGATATAATTTTGAATTGGTACTTGATGACAACAAAATATCTGCTAGTGATGACATGCACTGCCACCAATATTTGATTTAATAATAACATTAATTGCTTACCTTTGTTTTGTAGGTTATGGAGATTCCTCAGATTTAGTTCCGTCAGAACCAGACCTTGTAAATGATTCCATGTTTATATACGAATGGGTGGCTAATAGAACGAAAGGACATTTATTTGTTTGGGGACATTCTTTGGGCACCAGTCTTGCAACACGTTCCTTACAGTATTTACAACGAAAAGGTCACAAACCTGCGGGATTATTTTTGGAAGCTCCATTCAATAATATGCGAGAAGAAATTAGTGAATTTCCCATGGCTCGTGTAAGTAAAAGTAGCATAAAAGAAGATGTATGTATGTATGTTTGTCTGTCTGTCACCTAAGATTTCTGGATTGACTAACTTTGTTCTGTTGAATATTTCTCTAGGCCAGTCTAACATAATGGTATTACTTCAGAAAACAAATATTATGCATAAAATGCTTTGAAAAAGCTAGTTGAGAATAACATTGCGCTAAGAAGCTTCCATTTTATCAGTGGCATCACGAAACAAATCTCGTAAAAGGGCAGAAAAGAGAAAATTTTAGTCCAAATGAAATTAACAGTATTATATAATTTTTTTATTTATATATTTGTAAAGTTACCTATACACAGTGGCGAATCCAGAGAGGGGCGCACCACACGTAAATAATAATTAATAACACCGGTTTACAAAAAAAGATCTTGTCCTAAGGTTCTAATCTAACTTTTCTGAAGTATTTTGAGCCGCTGAAGCCAATTTTGGACAAAAAAAATGTTTCCTCTACCACCCCCTTTATCCCCTAAAAAACTGACAATGAGAAAAATTTTTTTTTTTTTAAATTTTAGTTTTGTACGTATTGAATAAAGGTTATTTCTACAAATTTTACTTATTGTTAATTAACGCCCCCCCCGGGAAGCCTACTCTGGATCCGCCACTGCCTGTACGTCTGTCTGACTACTACTGTTCAAATTGAAACAAAATCGCTTCACTCTTCTGGTTAATGCTATAAAAGAAATATGGAATTTCTAGTCTACATCGAAAATCATGTAAATGCAGAGGTCGCATAGAGATAAACAGACATTGCAAAACCCCATTTCTTATTAGGTACACTTCTGTGCAATAAAATCTCGTACACCTATTTTTCGCTATATTAAATCATTCTTTATTTATTTGTCAGTGTCAGTGTTATATTTTCGCAATGCCAAAATCAACTAAACATGAAAAAATTTTAATTCTTTCTAAAAGAGATGGTCTATCAGAGCAGTTGCAGCATTATCAATTGAATAAAAGTACTGTTATAAGTGTGAAGAAAAGTGGGAGGAGGAAGGGATCGTAAAGAGAAAAGACGATCGGGAAGTTCAAATCTCGTTCAAGATGAAGCACTCCTTGGCTATTTGAGAAAAAATCCGTTTCAAACAGCAGGAGACGCTGTGCTCCTGACAAATTTTCCAGCATCGAGCCGAAGGATAGGAAAATCGGAAATAAAAAAACTGTACAAGTGCCAAGAAGACCATATTAACAGAAGAACAGAAGCAAGCCCGCATTATGTTTTGTTTAAATTGTGTCTATCGCCCGATGGATTTTTGGAACAATGTTGTGTTTACCGATAAAAAAGTTTTTCAGTCTTGTAATGACGGACATATATACAAAATATTAGGTTACATTATTTACACAATAAATACAAATGCAGTTATGTGCGGTCGTATCTGTGAATTTTTCAACGTCAATTTTTACATTTGTTATAAATCGAAATCATTCCCATCGAATGGTGTAAAAAAGTAAAAAAAAAACAAAAATACGCATGTTTTTCTTCAGGATTAACATTATTCAAATACATTACTTTTGACGTTTCACAATCAATGTTAGTTTTTTATAACCTATATGATAATAAAAAAATCTAGATTCCAAAAAGACTGATTCACACCACTTAATATTAGTGAAAACTGGATTACTTGATTTTTCAAGTGTATGGAATTTTATTGCACAGAAGTGTACTTGCTTTTATTTTACTGGATTTATTGTTTTCGGCACCAATTTTGTAATTCTTCCCGCATCAAATTGCGGGCCGCAAAGCCACCGAGCTGAATGGGTCCATATAAACCATAAGGTTAAACAATTAATTACAGGCACTGGTCGGACAGACCTTATGGGCTCCTTGCAAACCAGGGCCCCTAAATTTTGTACCCAAGAGGGGGGCTGCTTGCAATTGATTTTTCAGCAAGGACCAAAACCGAAATTTATTTTGGTTCGGTTTCGGTTACGGTTAACTGACGTACCCATTTTCGGTTTTCGGTTGCGGTTTCGGTTTTCAGAGCAGCATTAATTTGGTTTTCAAAGCAGCATCAACTCGGTTTTCCAGAATCTCACATTCCGGTTTCGGTTACGGTTAGAAAAAATTCGTAATAATGGTGCGGTTTTCACTTAAGGTTTCGTTTAGAATTAAATTAATGCCTGCAGGGACCGAAAACGAAATTTTTTTCGGCTCGGTTTTGGTTACGGTTACCTAACGTACACCATTTTCGGTGTACGTTAGGTAACAGTTTCGGTTTTCAAAGCAGCGTCAATCTGGTTTTCGGTCACGGTTTCGATTTTAAAGAATCTCTCATTTCGGTTTCGGTTAGAAAAAAATCGTAATTACAGTGCGGTTTTCGGTTACAGTTTTGGTTCGGTCAGGGTGTATTAAATAGGTGATGCGACGACAGCCCTCACAGTGGCTTCATAAGTGCTTACTTTGTACATAATGTAATAGATGACAGGACCAATAAGTTCTCTCATTATTTACGCATAGATAGATAATTTTACAGGTTCTGTGCATACGTGCATACAGTGTTGCATACATTCTCGGCCTTTTGTTTTTTGTTTAGTGAAACAAGAGTCCAGTGACATCTGACATTGAGTAGCTAAATTAAAACATTGAAAGAATATATGCAACACTACATGCAGCAATACACGTGTCACCACAGTTAACCTCAAAAATATATATTTCTTAAGATTTACAAGTATTACGTAGCAATTATTAAAATTTTTGCCTGGTTCCTGCACTTTCAACCAAAATCAAGTTGAACATAATGTGTATGAAGTTTTAAATAGTTTGTCACAATAAAATAAGACACTTTTTGCAAGTTAGGAATCTAACCTATAATTAGTAGTCTATTTTTATTAATCGACAATATTGAAAAATTATTTGCGTGAATTTTTAAATATATGCTTGGAGCTAGTATGGCTCCAAGTTAAAAATCCCTATACAAACATTAAAAATGAGAATAAACGAAAAAACCTTAAAATTTGAGGTTATGTTAGTTATACGATGCACATGCCCAGGTAATTGTAGGACCTTATTGCTCGCGCCATCTACTAAAGTAAATAGAAACCATGCACTTATGAAGCCATTATTATAATAGGAAAGTGCCGTGCGTCGGACCACCTACTTAATACACCGTGGGTTCGGTTAAGGTCCCTGTTTTTCAGACACTTTTTACCAACTTAAAGCCCGAATTTTGCACAGACATCTATTCTCCATCACAATAAAATATATCCTCTTCTTCACTTATTGAGAAAATGTCATGTTTATTTCGTTTCATGAAAATAGCCCAAGACGTATCCGGAGGTTGTAATGGTCGCCGAGTTCACTTTGGTATATCGGATATACCATAATTTCCCCCCTCTCCAGTCATGAGGTGATACGGGAAAATCATACTTTTTTATAAAACAGATACTCCGTATCCAGGTCTTGATGGTCGCTAAGTTTGGTTTTAATATCAAATATGCGATATACCAAAATTAAAAAGTATTAGGTAAAACAAGTTTAAAAATAAATTTAATATGCTTTTATTAAAAATGCACTAAAGAGGAAATACAGTCTGTAGAGCGAAAAAAATGGGGGCGTCAATAAATCCTGCAAGAATTTTTTTGTTTGTATAATGTAGGAGGGGGGATTGTCACAATCGATAATTGATGTATTCCACAAAATTATCGTTGCCGCTATATTGCCTTTGCTCACAATATACTACGCAAAAAGAGGCGAATTTTGCAGTCACTCTTTGCGTGATTATTATAAGTATGCTTCTTTTTGCTTCCAGCTTGCAGTTATTTTTTCCTCGTTGCAAATTTCTTTTTAAATTGTACTGCAACTGCATACATGCTTGTCGTTCTGATCTTCCTGTTTAACTTGTTGGAGACAATTTCATTCTTGATAATTATTTGTGCTGAACACGTCATGTACATTTAAAGTAGGAGTGCCAGATTTTCAGCATTAGCGATATCTTCATCCATTAATTCATATATTTGCCATAAAACATTTCATGTTATTAATGTACACAAAGAATATATAAAGGTAATGAAGGTATAAGAATGTATGTATTCTTATGTGTAATTTTTTAAAAAACGTCTTAACATATCTTAAATAAAAATTGATTGTTAAAGGATATTTTAGAAGCCCGTGCAATTTTATTAAAACATCTTGGTCATGTTTGTAGTAACAAATCTCTCACAATAGATTTTGACTCAGGCGTATATGGGAAAACATTACAAGATATATTGTTGATTTTCTCTCAACAATATATCTTAACATCTTCACCCATATCTGAGCAGCCGTCCTTGACGTGACAGTGGATCAAGCTGTTTTGATGTTTGTTTTTATTTCTTGTCAGATTTATTCTACTGTAATCGACATGAGCATTAGCGAGTTATATGGAATACAGAAGTCGAAAAGTTGTTGAAAACTTATTGAAAATGTGTTAGTGAAATATATTGTTTGCTACTAAATTCAAAATATGGGTACCAATCAATGCAAAAAACTTCTTTCTGTATCTGTCTATTAATAGAACACTGGATGCTATTGAGTTAATACAATAATTTAACAATTATTATTTTTTGGACCCCGGACTGTGACTCTTTGATAATTTTTCTTTATCCAATAATGTTCAGTTATTATAAAGGGATTTTAAGATCCTGTAATTCTGATAATAAACTAATACTAATTTGCTGGTTTTTTTTTTAGTTGTTTAAACATTTACCATGGTTTTCATACACCGTCGTAGAACCTTTGCAACAAAATGGTTTTAAATTTGAAACGGACAGATATATTTGTCAAGTGGATTGCCCTATAATGATTTTACATGCCGAAGATGATCATGTTGTTCCTTATAAATTAGGATATAAGGTAAATCTTGCTTATTTCGTTACATGCAGAGATAATGAACCTTTTATGTATCTATCTGTTTACCCTTACAGGGAGTCTATTCTTGAATCTCTATTAAAGTTGTCGAACACTATCAATGTTACTGATAATTGGGTCGTTGACTGATTTTCAAAAATGGTGAAATATAGTAGTTGAGGCGTTAGTTTAGTTTTATATTTAATTTAGAACAAAAATTCTAGGCGCAACATATTTTAAAAAATTGTTAAACCTCGACTATTTGAATGTGCCATGTAAACGGAAGTGACATCATAATGGCAGTTAGATATGAACTTATACGTAGAACGGAAGAAGACGGACAAGTTGACATTGTTGACAAAGAAAATAAACTCATATGTCAAAAGTATATTTGATGTTTAGCTAGCAGTTTTTAGTGTTTGCTGTCATTGTTAATATTTTTTTCAAAATGATTCAAGGTAGTATTTGTAAAGGTAGTATTGACATTCTACGTGCGGCAGGTGAATTTTTAAAAAGAGATGATTGATCGTTTTGACATAGTATTGGTTAAAAGTAGAAAAGCCGCAAGATACCTTACAGATTGGACTATACAAACCATTGTAATTTCTGTAGGAACTTTTATCTTATCTTATTATACTCTTCGCAATACGAAAACGAAGAATATATTGCATTTGATCAGCACATTTCTAAAACCGTAAATATTGCTCGCAGACAAAAGATTTTCATATTGTGTTAGTGAACGAATTCTGAATAACTTTCAAAATGTCCGTCTGTCCTTCCCTTACGTTCCTTGTAAGCACGATAACTCAAGAAAGAAAAATCTGATTGTACTGAAACTTGGACAGTAAGTTAGTGTTAGCTAGAGGAAGAACCCTATTGTTCGATAAATAAAAAAAGTTATTAGTAATTTAAAATTAAAACAATTGTTTTCTTAATTTTTTATGGTTTGTAATAAATAGAAATCTCACGAAATGTTATTTCCTATTATTATTTTTTTTATACATTTTACTAATGTGTGTTTCCCAATAATCACAATAAATTTACCAATAGTATATATTGCACTTCTTAACAATTTCAGTAATAAAGAAAAAAATGAGAATGCATATTTTTAGAGTCATGCAAGTTTCGGTAGACATTTGCTAATTCAAGAATAGACTCCAGGTGTCCTTACTTTTTTTTATTTGTTTAGTATCTACTTTATGTAAATCCTTTACACAATATCTGATGAATAAGTGATATCAGTTGGTAGCCATGTTTGTTCAATGCATTTATGTTAATCATGCTTTTATGACCCAAGTAGCACAAATATGCTATTTAGCTGAGATAACCAAAATCCAGCCACTAAAACGTTTCCACGGCTTTTGTTTAGTTATATTTTGGTCATCTTATTTTGGTCTTAATTTAGGGTAAAATTTAAAAACGAAATAGTCATGATGATCTCTTTAGCTATATACTGATCATTACTAGTAGCCATAATATCGCCATGCAGGTTTGGTTATAAAGTCGTTTTCAAGATGTCATATATGAGCAAGTAATTAAATAGCAACAATGTTAAGTCCTAATACTGCCATTCTATAAAAATGGCTAGAATATGTTGACATGGTTTTTGTTATTAATATAGCGTTGGTATCCAAACCATTACTAAGAAATTAGCCCAAACATGACTGTTCTGGCGGTTTTCTTAGTTATTACCGAATCATGACTGAAACAATAATGAAAAAATATCCTTATTTATTAAATGGCTATTTTAGAAGTAATTTTGTCACATTAAAATCTAAATTGAGACCAAACGGCAAGATAGAAATATAACCTAAAAACAAGTATTAATAATGTTGAAAACTTTATACATACGCAAGTAAGTTTTATATCAACAGAAAAATAAGAATGAAATGTAAACAAAAATATAGGCAGAGTTCCACATATTATTGGAAAAGGAATGTCCCCTAAACAGTGGCGGCGCTAAGGGTGGGCGGGAATCCACCCTGCAAATCCAAGCGCCGGTTGCTGCCCACCCTGCGCCGTGAGGCATCACGTCTACACTGACGATCGGGTGGAATGTATATGTACGCTGTACCGCCCACCCCCAAATTATTTTTGCCGGCATCCGCCCACCCATTTCAAAAGGCTAGCGGTGCCACTGCGCCTAAAAGTAAGTTCAAAGAGTAGGTACTTATATAGCGGCATAACACTTTTCACGGGGTGTTTTCGTTGACGTTTGTGTCTACAGAAGCTTATACATTAATATAAATATTTAGATTATCAAAGTGAAAGTGTCAACCTATCTTCTGCATCAGTGTCCAAGAATGCTGACATTCCATTTTCTAGTGCTCTATGGCTTCAGTCATCATTAACATTTTACTATTATTTCTTTACTATTTATTTCTTTTTATTGTACACTGTTGCTGGGAGTATTTTGAGTCCGGTTTTAATTGGGATTAGTCAAAAAATGTATTTGACCAGTACAGTTGGCTATTTATTACCTACCTGAAGGAACTACACTAGGCAAATTTGCTCCTCAATGGTTTCGTCCATGCAATACATTTTCAGAAACTTTAGTAACAAATTTTAATTTCGTTGGAGAAAGGAAATGTAAAAACATTGAAGAAACAACGGTCAAAATACTAAGTAACCCATTCCACACAAAAACGTAAAAAAGAAAAGTTATGTCTTTCATAGTTTAGCCCTATTTTGATGCGAAAACTCGCTAACCACTTCAACCAATTTTCTGGTAATAGTTTGGCCAATATGACCGCTTAAATTTGCCATGTGACGGAAGTAGGTTTATTAGATCTTTTACAGTCATATTCTGGCTTACTTCTAGCATTCTTAGCAAAAGCATATGCCAAATGATGACAACTCGCCGCCATGTTTTCTATCAATCAAGAACCCGAACATCGGCGATCATGTTCATTTTCAATATTTTATTAATTATACCTATAAAATAACGTTTTGATTTACTAATTCGATATTTTAATAAGTTTTAATAACCTTACCACAGTGGCAGTGGTTAGTATAAGCGAGTATAAGCAAAGCTTAGGGGCCCCAGATAGTACTTGGAATGAGTCGAAAGTTTTGTCCTATACCGTATCCGGTCAATCTGGTCGCCCATGTTTCATGTTTGCTTAGGGGCCCAAGGTGCCCTTGCACCGCCACTGCCTTACCATCGATTGTGCTTCTTGAAATTACGAAATGTTTATGTGTATATATTTCAAATTAATTTAATTATACCTAAAATTTAGAGATTTCTGGAGGTCCCTTTGTTTTTATGAGTATTTTACATAAATTTACATAAAAAATTCGTGCGTTGATAAAATTTAACCTTCTTAATTGACCATATATGCAATTATGCTATTCATATAATTTTAAAGATGATGGACGCCCAATTTATCTAACAACACCTGCAAGGTATAAACTGTATTAGTTTCTATACAGAAATTCCTGTAAATTATAGTACCCATTTTCAAGGAGAAAGAAAATTCTTTGTTTCCTTCACTAATTTATGAGAATTTTTTATACTGCGAATTTCATTTGGTAAAGCGTTGTAACAAATTATACAATTATAATAAAAACAATGTTTGAAGTTACTAGTTTTGTGGTTGGGAATAGAAATAAGACCACCATGTCTAGTGTTGTAGTTATGACTTGAAGCCAACATCGTAAACTTGTCTTTAAGTTTAATGAACAACGCATTTTAAAATAAATATGCTAGGAAGTTAAAAAAATTTTTTGTTTAAAAATTTCTCTACAACTTTCTCTATATTTCAACCCAAATATAAGACTCACAATTCTTTTTTGTGCTATAAATACTCTGTTCATTTCAATTGCACTACCCCAAGATATAATACTGTATGAGATACATGAATAGCATAAAGAGTAATAGACGTCCAAGAGTGCCTGCTCATTCATCGAGTTTTTGAGCTGAAGGATAGCAAAAAATCCCTTATTGAGAAGAAGAAGAAGAACTTTATTGAATTAGGAAGAGACCTAATATACATATGATAAAAAACCTATGCTACAAAAAATACGTTGCAAAAGTAAACATAGGTATTAAAATTAAAAATAAAACATTAAAATATTAAAATACCTTAACCTAAATAGATGGTAATTTACAAATTACATAATACTAAGACATTATTTTCTATTCTTATTCAATTTACTTTAAGTACAATCTATTTATTCCTAATAAATTCTTTTATCTTAATTTTGAAACTGTTTAACGTTGTAGCATCTTTTACAGATTCGGGTAACTCGTTAAATTTTTGAAAACCTTTAAAATATAACGTATTCATAGAGTTACGGCAATTAGTTCTTGCAATATGAATATTGTTTGTACCTCTTGTATTATATGTATGAATATCTTTGTTGAAAGTAAGGAAATGCTGAAAATATTCTGGAGCCATATGATTTACTATTTTAAATACAAAAATCATGGTAAAATAGTACAGTCTATTTTCAACTGAGAACCAATTAAGAGATGTCAACATTGAATTAATTGGAGTAAGGCGACTTGCCTTTAAAATGACTCTCATTCCACGATTTTGAAGTTTTTGCAGCATATTCAGTTTATTAAGATTGAATAAGAATAATATTGATGCACAATAATCAAAATGCGGCTGAATAATAGTATTATAAACAGTGATTTTAGTTTCAGTTGATAAATGTTGTGCTATTCGACTAAAGAAATAAAGTTTTTTAGAAATTTTCTTGTAAATATAATCAAAGTGATGGTCAAAATTCAAAAAGTTATCAAGTTGAAATCCCAGATATTTTACTGTAGAGACAATTTTAATTTGTTCCCATTAATATTCAAATTTATGTTGTCAATATTATATTTTGTAGTAAATATCAATGCCTTTGTTTTTTCCACATTTAATTTTAGTTTATTGATATTTAAATATCTATTCACAGATACTAAGATAGCATTCATTAGCTAGATAGCTATTAAGGTGTCGTCAGCAAAGAGGTTAATAAATTCACATTCTACAAATAGTTCAATATCATTTATGTATAATAAAAACAGAAGGGGGCCTAACACACTACCCTGTGGAATTCCTACATCATTACTTATTTCATTTGATATTTTATCATAAAAGCGGACGCGTTGTTTGCGATTTTTTAAATAGTCACAAATCCAGTCAAGTACCTTACCACCAATACCATATTGTTTTAACTTAGATAACAATATCTTTCGGTCGATTGTCTCAAAGGCTCGCTTTGAGTCCAAAAATACAGTAATAACATATTTATTGTTATCTAAGCTAGTTTTGATGTTGCATAGTGTGATTTGTAGTGCTGTTTCACATGAATAATTTTTACGAAAACCAGATTGATTATTTATTAATATTGAATTCACAGAAACATGGTGCAATAATTGTTCATTTACAGCTAATTCTATAAGCTTTTCTATTGGTGGTAAGGTATTAATTGGACGAAATTCTTCAGCCTTAGTGGTGTTACCTACTTTCTGGATAGGGATAACTGTACTAATTTTTAATGCGCTTGGAATTTTTCCAGTATTAAGAGATGTATTTATTAAGTTTAATATAACATGGCCAATAGTTTCAAATACTTGTTTAACTATTCTACAATTTAATGTTTCATGTATAGACAATTTGTTATCCAAACTGCTAACAAGTTTCCGCAAGTCTTGCATGGAAAGCATTTCAAAGTTTTCGAATTTTAAATATAAATTATTGTTTAAATTAGACCAAGTTTCAGTACTATCAATACTTTGAACAATATTACCAATACTTTCAACAAAATACTCATTAAAATTATGCGCAATCTCCATACTGTCACAGACGACTTTATGATCATCACCAGTTCCAAAATTTACACATTTTGGAATGTCTTGATTATTATTATTGACTAGCTTTTTAAGAGTTTTCCACATTTCTTTTGGATTGTTTCTAAATCTGTCTATTTTATCAAAATAATACTGTTTCTTTTTTTGTTTTAAAAGATTAACTACCCCATTTCTATATACTTTAAAAATTTGCCATTTGTTTTGTTTTTCATTGTCATTACACATTTTGAACTCCTTATAAGCTCTATCCCGGTTTTTAATTTTATCAAGCACCTCATAATCGAACCACGGTAATTTAGATTTATACTGATATGATTCTATAGGAGCAACACTATTAATTACAGTTTCACAATTTTCAAAAATTTCCTGATATATAGTATCGACATCAATAGAGTTTGAGCTGCTTGCAGACATGCTCAATTTGAGAGCTCCATGACAATCATTTGTCCAAGTAGGTACCTAAAAACTTAACATCATTTGCAAACTTTATATTTATCATAGATAGCAGGTCCTCTTGGAGGGGTTTTTGTAGGTGAAACTTTAAACAGACAGTTTTTTTGTTGTTCAATATTAACTTATTTCTATCACACCATATATTTAATTCTTCTACAACTGACTTTGCCATAATCTGAATTTCCTCGGGAGTTTTTGCTGAAACAGTTATTGTCATATCATCTGCAAACATTGTGACTTTACCATTTGTAATGTTAAATGGGAGGTCATTCACATATAAACTAAACAACAGTGGGCCGAGAACTGAACCTTGGGAAATGCCCAATTTAACATCATGAATTTTTGAGGTATTGTCTGCCAACTTTACAACCATTTTCCGACCACTAAGATAAGATTTGATCCAACTTAAAGGAGAATTTCTGATACCTATATTATATAATTTTTCTATAAGAAACTGATGATTCACAATGTCAAATGCTGCAGATAGATCGAAGAATAGAGAAACGACATACTGCCCTCTATCAAGATTGGAATATACATATTCCATTAAGTGACAGCATGCTGTTTCTGTGGATTTATGCTTCCTGAAACCATGTTGAGAGTCCGTTAGGATTTTATATCTCTCTAAAAAATTTTCAATTCTATTATAGACCACTCTTTCTAAAATTTTTGATAATATACTTAGAATGGAT
Organism: Rutpela maculata; assembly: GCA_936432065.2. NCBI lineage: Eukaryota > Metazoa > Arthropoda > Insecta > Coleoptera > Cerambycidae > Rutpela > Rutpela maculata. The sequence continues at coordinate 61,891,891 of OW386285.2, forward strand.
ATATAACATGATGATGACCAAAATACAACTACTTGTGCTACTTCGAGAGGAGTGTTTGAAATGTTTGGGACCCGGCTGAGAGATGGCGCTGGAGGCAACAAATGTTTCTGGTATTCTATCGTGCATATTATCAAACTCCCGCTTCTTTCTGGCCAAAATGGCACACTATAAGTAAAAATACGTACAATTTCAAACAGTCAGGCAACACTTAAAACTTTAAGTATACATTTACTTTTCATATACTTGCTGTAGAGCCAATAAATTCGCCTGAAAATGTCTACAAACATTAAAGCAATTGGCAAGAGACAGGTTACTTTGATGTGGGTGTTAGGGCATGAAGGAATCCAAGGGAATTTTTTATTTTTTTCGTTAGTCTCACTTAATTATTTTTTGCTTTAATATGTAAAAGTTATTAATAAATTCATCCTGAAATGTTTATCCTCACTTTTAGTAATGATGCCCAAGTAATAAATTTTTTTTGCATTTTCCTGCTTTTTTTAGCTGTATCAACAAGGATTAGAATGTAGAAGGATTTCTCAAGGAAAACTGTCATTTTATAAATTCGAAGGAAAACATAAATATGACCACAAGTTTATATGTAGAGCTCCAGAACTCCATGACATTATTAGGTGAGCCACATCGAGGAATTTTATTTGTTGTATTAAATACTTTTTGCATTTTCAGAAAATTCACATCTGAAGCTATTGCAGAATCCAGCAGCTAGTGATATTAAAACCAAATTAGGAAACTTCTCTGTTAAGCTTAATTTTTGGTTTTTTACAACCAAAAGTGGAATTTATTTATTTATTTATTTAAATGGTTTTATAAAGTAGAAAGTTAAAAGATCTATAAAAATATATGGAGTTATAGATTTGACTGCATACCTAATTCCTCTGTGATGAATATTTGTATTATTATTATTATATTATTATCAATGCTCAATAAATTTTTCTATTAAATGAACTTGTCTTTTCATGTCGAAAATCTTAAATATATGTCAGTCTATTGAAATCCCAAGGAGGAACACAACTTCAGTCTGAATCCGAATCCTCACAAGTGAGGATACAAGGCTCATAATAATGAACCTGCAAAATAAGGAAGTTTTTCAGGTCACGATTTCTTTCTAAAATATTGTGTGTTTCCACCCCTAGGAAACCACCCTTGCAAATTCCGTGGGTTCCAAAATTTATAACGAGATAACCACTAACATACTGTATTAAATAATTTTACTGGATACTTTTTTTTTAAACTATTTAACGTCGGCCTATTTCTGCTACCAGGGCCTATCACCGACGCCAACCTGGAAATTTTGCCGAACCTCTTCCCTTAAGAAGAGTAGGGATCTTTTACTTGCCTAACATTTAATAGACAAAGGACCGCCTGCTTTACATCCCCTTCGAAGGATGGTATATCCACTACTTAATCCTCGTCTGAAATTACGTTGCTTCTGCGTACACACTGATATACAAGCCGCTAGAAGGTGGGACGAGAACGCTGTATTTCCCAAGATGGGTCACCCATCCAAGTACTACCACGCTTGACGTTGCTTCAACGGAATATCGACTGATATTCACATTGAAGTTGCCTCTACGCTCACCCCCTACTGGATACTTCACAATACTATTATTAACTTAAATGAACTTTACTGACTAAAACTAATAATGTTTATAGGCCAGACGACAGGTAGTTCAATAAGGAAATAATTAGTGGAAAGCTGGAAATTGCTTTAATCGCTTTATTTGGACCCAGATGTTACTCTCCCAAGTTTTCCCCCTCGAGCGAAGTCGGCGTTGGCCCTTCTGGCCCTAAGAAGGTACCATTTTTCGGTTTTTTGCAAATATCTCCCAAACCATCAACTTTATCAACAAAATACCTATAAAAAATAATCTAGAGTAAATTTGTTACAAAAAAAGTTCTTTACCGTTTGTCTCTAAAGTGAACCGTTACGATGCTACGACCATTCAAAGTGGAGCCCTTTTTGATTCTTGCGGAAAAGTTATCGATATCTTCTGCACCGTGTAATTTGGCACCAAACCGATACTTTTGCCGACATTAGCGCCAAATATGTGAATTACGTCAAAAGATACTTCAAAAACAGTGTCATCATTTTCGATGGTAAACCTGACGACCCAGCAGCTCGCAGTACCGAGTCCGCTGAACGTCTTCGACGATCGCACAAGCATGATGCTGCTAATGTTTTTTTTGATGAGTCCATGGCGGCACCTACGCCACAAGCAAAATTTTTGTGTAATGAAAAATAAACGAAGATTGATCGACTTGTTGTGTGTCAAATTCGAAAACGAAGGAAACGAAACAAGACAAGCTCCAGAAGATGCCGATGGGCTCATCGTTACAGGAAAACGGACCTCCGATGCTCCTGAATCTGCACGAATTGTATGGGACGGTCATGTACAAATGCTGCCGAGGAAGATGATATGGATGATTGCAGAGCTGTGCCGAGTACCAAAAAAAAGTACTTGCAAAAATTCGAGTACGAGTACCCGATTCATTTTACTTATGAGTACAATACTCGTAAGTATTTTATTAATAAGAAAGTATAAGTACGAGTAATACTCGCAAAACCATCATAAATTCGAGTAACGAGTACGAGTACCCATAACCATTAAAATAAGTTAATATTTTCTCTTCATAGTCTTCAGATAGAACTTTTTAACTATATAGATAAGAACAGATAAAAAGACACTCAGTCAAGTTTAAAATAAAATAAAACCTTTTATTTAATAAAACAAATTTAATGAAATAACCATTAGGCATTATGGTTCACAGAAAATAAAAACATTATTATTTATAATATAGGCATAGGACATCTCACTTTTTATTAGCAGCACTTCATAGAAAACCTCATTTTGAAATAAAAGTCTCTTCAAACGTTGCTCCTTATTATCATTTTTGTAAATAATCGCTCATAAAAAAATTGTGATATTGCTGCGAATGACTTAGTATTTCGTAGCAAATAATTCAATACTGAAAAACATCACCTACCTACTATATTATTTCTGGTGGCGAAAATAGAGGAGTATTTATGATTTATTTTAATAATAAAAAATGATCGCCGAATTGAAATTTTCCACACATTTTCAAAAAATATGAAATGGCATTCAATGTTATCCCGAAAGTAAATAAAATGAAATAAAATAATAAATAAGACAATGTAAAATCATGATTTGGCTTCTAATCACTATTGTCGCTTTTTCTTGAAAATGATGCGTCCTATCGATTTCTGGCAATTCTCTAAATAAAATTGAATGCTGTTTAATATCTTCTGAAAATATTTGCAAAATTTCAATTCGGTGATAATTTTTGCTTAAGTTTCATGAATAGTAAATATCTCTCCATCTTTGTATCTTCTCATTTGGTAATAATAGGCAATCAATGGTTTTCAGTATTGAATTATTTGCTCTCAAAAATGTCATTCGCAGCAATATCACGAATTTTTTTGCGAGCGGTTATTTTAAAAAATAATAATAATAAAAATGTATTTACAAATACAATGCCGTGTCACAGAAACGAAGCATCTTAGGATCGATGATTATGGACACTTTTATTCTCAAAATTAGGTCTTTTACCGACTAATGAAGTCATGCTAATAAAAAGTGAGACACCCTGTATAATATCAATTATATATAATATACACAGCTGAGCTGACGACAGATGACAATTGACTAGTTAGTGCCAGAGACCTTAGTGATAAACTAATGACTGCACACTAAAGTAAACTAAATCTCGGAGACTACTGTACCAGAGAAATAGAGGGGGTTGAGTACTCGTGGAAAGTAACAATGTTTGACGAATACTTTGTACGAGTAATTTTTAATGTGCTGCAAATACCAAAAAGTACGTACGAATAATTAAAAAAGAGTACTTTTAGTACTCGAGCACAAAATACGAGTAAAGTATCCGTGTACTCGCCCAGCTCTGGATGATTGTGACGGAGACATCGATGTTAATCTTGAGCGCCCTGTTACGTCGGACAAATGTACTGATGCAGACGATGAAAGCGATGACGGAGAAATTGAGGCAGACGATCAAGACTGCCAGCCTTCATTAAAACGGTTGAAAATCGACTAACTTTGACATTTGAACAGTGGATTAGGCCTCCTGGGGACACCACTTACAAAAAAACGCGCCATTTACTCTACCACCAGGTGGTGTGGAAAAAAGTGATTTTATGTCAATACTAGTCAATAATAATACTAATCGTAGGTACTTTGCCACAGCTGTTTACATTGAAAAGCTGTTATACTTGTAACAAGTTAACAGCTTGTGCACCTGGAATGCTGACAAATATTTATAACATGTAGAAACTTTGATATGGCATATGATTTCGATAACTTTTCCACAAGAATCAAAAAGGGTCCACTTTGAATAGTCGTAGCATCGTAACGGTTCACTTTAGACACAAACGGTAAAGAACTTTTTTGAAGCAAATTTACTCTAGATTATGTTTTATAATAGGTATTTTGTTGATAAAGTTGATGGTTTGGGAGATATTTGCAAAAAACCGAAAAATGGTACCTTCTTAGGGCCAGAAGGGCCAACGCCGACTTCGCTCGAGGGGGAAAACTTGGGAGAGTAATATCTGGGTCCAAATAAAGCGATTAAAGCAATTTCCAGCTTTCCACTAATTATTTCCTTATTGAGGCTTTTTTTTTTACCTGTCGCCTGGCCTATTATTACAGCATAGAAATCTCTGCTGTGCTATAGGCCAGTCCAACACGCTGTCACTTTGCTTTGTTTGTACTACAGCAGCCATCTTTTGTTGGTAAGTTAGGGTTTTCGACAGGCCTAAAGGAAACCATACACGTTCAGTAATTTCATTACCTGAATTTTCGCGTTTTTTCAATCATACTTAATTCAATAATTATAGCTAGATACGCTTTTTTCTTAAATAATGGACATGTAAGGTGTGAAAAATAATGACAGGGAATGACAGGGAAATTTTTAGTAATGATGTTTCTGTAATGATCTGCTGGAATGACATTATTGCTGAACGTGTATGGTGCCCTTTAGGCCTGACAAAAACCCTAACTTACCAACAAAAGATGGCTGCTGTAGTACAAACAAAGCAAAGTGACAGCGTGTTGGACTGGCCTATTATCACTTTGTTTTCACTTTAGAGTTTTAACCTCACTTGTCAAATCCAAGACCTCTCTTCTCCGCCGAGAATACGGCTTTATATAACCCTAGTGATTGCCCAGCAAACAAAACTTATTGATATTATATAACCTGGTAGTAATGGGTTACATTAACAGTATTTATTAATGTTATGTTAATATTATGACATTTGTTATAAAATAATAACATAATCGTGTTACAATATGTTGTTATGTTCTAGTAATATAATAATTTTGTAACATTTAAAGTTCAGCCAATATAACAAAGTTATATAACAATGTATGGTTTAATAATATTTTCGTTACATAAAAACTCTTATAATGAATATATAACTTAAATAATAAAAATTGTATAACTATTATGTTGAAGTTTGGTAAATTTATATTTAAAAACGTTTGTGGTAGGGCTGCAGACTCTGGCATTTGGCGGAGGCCATTTTGCTTGTGTCTTCACTGAGTTAAGCACTCAACATCCCAGGATCGTTGTGTAGAAACTACAGTTGTTTTGTGCTCTTCGATTTAAATGTAGTTAATATTGGTGATCAGTGTACATTGAAGATAAGCAGGTATATAAAATATATTATAATTTTTATGTCTATCAAATACAAATATGACTTTTTCAATTCTAACCTCAAATCAAAATATAGAAAGAAAATATATTTAACAAAATAATTGTTGAAAAATTAAAAAAGTCACTTAGTCATTTATCCTGTCACGAATCATCAGTGTGTAGAAATTCAATTTAAAATGTAGATAATTAATGCCAATCATAATTTTCCTGAAAATGATATTTTATTGAACTGAAAATTATATTTTTACAATTAAAAGCAGTTTTTCTCTAAAGTATTCCATACCTACTCTGTTAATAAACGACATTTTAAATTAGATACTTTTGAAGTAACCATCACCATTTTCATTTTCAATGTCTTATATAATATTATAACTGAAGTTTTCTGAACTAAACTACCTACTTATGTTTGACGGTATTGTATTTTAAAAAATATGCATTATTATTATATTGATTCCAGAAAGAGTGGAAAGAAGCAATTCTTGAGATAACATTCTCAGGATACTAATTTATTTACTAACGAATGTGCTACGAAATGCTCAGGAAGGGCTATTGGACTAATTTAAAGCGTTGACCTGGAGGTTATCACGGCAAAGAAAGGTGAGGAACTTTAACCAATAACTATATGAATATCTTATTAATATTGCTATCATTGTTTCAGAAGTTTTTGTTGCAAGTTTTTCATATGTGATGCAACACACAATAGAGCAGGTAACATCAGAGTGGTTTTGCTTAGCAAAACAGAGGCATAAAATGGAAAAGAAACAAGGCATCTTTCGAGTGCAGAGGAATAACAACATTTGACACTTAGAGTCTGTAGCTGTAGGTTTCTGGAAAGCCAGTGTGTGTGCGTCTAGTTTGACTGGAAATTTGTTATACAGGTTTTTGCATAAGTATTCTTAGAAACGACAAAGAATAGAACTTACTAATTTAATAAAAAATCTAATTAAACCTTTGTTAGAAACTAAGTAATTTCCAACACATATTAAGCATATCAATGAAAAATAATCTCAATTTATTGTTTTTTTAATATTGTTCAGTTTTGTATAGAAGTAATTAGAACTATTGCAAGTTTTATCCATTTTTACACCACTGAACACAATTTACAATTTTGTTCTACGTGAGTAATTATATTTCCATGATATTTACCTACATATAGCAAATTTAAAGTTTCGAAAAAAAATTACAAATATGTTTTTTTATTTAAATTTTGTGAATCTTGTGCCTAGTCGAAGTTTGTCGACACATTTATAAAATGTCCTACCGTCTGGACTGCTTTGTATTGACAATGCTATCTTGATCTTGATTTTTTTTTTGTCATAAATAGAATGTTGTGCCACCACAGATATAGTCTGGTAAACTCTAAGGTGGCGTATGTAAGAGTCGGTAACACGACATACGATTTAATATGCGATGCGCATAAAGCTATCGCAGTGACACAGAGATGAACTAGTTGTGTATGTCTTATTCTCTTAGTTTATATGATGAATCGACCTTTGTACGCGCCAGCTTAGAGTTTACTCGACTGTAGCATATTTTGTGTTACAGAGATTGGATGAATATTTAAAAATTTCGATTTGTATATTTTACACGGTATATCTAAATTCATGTCATTAATTTCGAGATGTAGTTTTGTGCTCAAAGATATTTTTAAAAAGTCTAATAGACAAGAATTTAAAATGCTTCCAAAGGAAGCTGCGGCCTGGGATGTCCGGGTGAAACGTAGGTCAATCGTGTCTGAGTACTGAATTATGGGACCTAAATAATAATTTAAGGCATGACTATGTAGACCAAATTAGGAAGTTTTTTTTAGAAAAATTTGCGATTTAAATTTGGGACAAATAATTAAAAAATGAGCTGCCTCACATAATCTATCTTTTGTGAAAATACTACTACTAAAATAATTTAAAAATCAATATTTTTTTCAGAACAAGGGCATATCTGCAGATTTAAAATTTTGTTGAGAAATTTGATTTTTTATTTATAAAATTTCAATAGGGTGTAATTTCGTAAAAAAATCAAAATTTTTTTACGAGATGTGAAATCCTTTGATGAATAATGTTCGCTCTTATTCTGAAAATTAATATTTTATAGTAGCTATGTCTTGAGTCCCATACTTCAGTACTGAGATATGGTTAACTTAATTACACGAATTTAGATAAACTGAATATTATTTAGTACATTATTTATGTAGGTATGAAGTGAAGTGAATAATAAATCCATTCCACCATTGTGTAGCAGATGATTTTTATTTTATTTATTTTTTTATAGTTTTGTTAACATGTTAATTTCTTCCAAATATGGATTTATAACTCTCACTGCTTTTTTAATAATTATTACTTTTGAATCCATTTCCTGGTAAATGGAATGTTTGACATGTTCAAAAATACATTTTTTTTAGCGGTAATCTAGTTTTGCAAAGTTCTTTTTGATAAGTTGTTAAAATCAAATATAGAAGCATGCTACTATGCCATGTGTCACCCGGAATGTTTTATTCACTATGTAAATAAATTTAAATTGTTAATTTGAAATAACATGAAAAATTATATGTGTGCGTTTATGGAATTGAAGTACCTAATATTCAAATATGCCAAAAATCACGTAAGTACAAATGTGTTTGCAGTATTTCAAATTACCGATTTATGTATTTAAAATTGGGTATATAGAGTGTCACACTTAAGAGTGTAACAAACATCCTTATAACTTTTTTCTGATTTGAAACAAATTTTGCTCACAGATCAAATTAGGATCTACTTAGGGCTAAAAAAATATTCGTTACCCCTACAAATAAATGCAAAGATAACAGCGAATGTTTTTTTTTTTTTTTGTCATAAGTAGATCCTAATTTGTTCTGTATTTGAGTAAAACTCGGTTCAAATTGAGAGGAAAGAAGTTATAAGGGTGTTACACTGTTAAGTGCGACACACTGTATATTTGGTAACGGAAGTACGTACAATTATATAACATTTTGATAAAATCATTATATAACATTCACAGAAAATTGTTATATTTGTTATATAATAATTACATTATAAAAGTATAAATATTATAATGATGAAACATAACTGTTATTATAACTAGTTATATTAATGTTATATAATGTCTCTGTTAGTCTGAGTGGGAAATAGCAACATTAGCGTTATACTATTATTTTGTACGTGTTACATAACTCGTTACATTTAAAGTTAGTAGGGTTATATAACAAAAATATTTTAGATATATAACGATGTTTGCTGGGTGCTTCCTGAATTATTCTAGAAACGGCGCGGCGTTATCTAGAAGTCTTTTCTCTAATGTTCCAGAACGTTTCTACTGTCTCATAGATGGCACAACGTACAACATGTATTTTGTGTTGCCTATCCCCAAGGGGTGGATATTTGTAACAATATCAAAGACATGTATCTGCCCTCTGTCATTGTATAGTGGCCATAAGATTATACTATTAGGTAGTCTATATGCAATGGTTTTTCACTGACATCTATGAAATAACATATTTATCAATAGATTATTCACAGACTACAGTTTTCTAGCAGATTTTCACGTGAGAACCAAAATGAAAAGAAAACTGTAACTGTTCTTGTTATAGCACACCTCACACCAAATAGATGTCAGGCCAATACTTTCCTTCGATTTTTTAAGGTGCAATGGGGTCAAGACGAAGACGGTATCCTTGCAATGAGATAAACAATACTACATACAGAGACTTATTGTATAGTCTCTGCTACATAGTAAATAGTTAAACTGCGGCATCCTCTGATCGTTTTACTACATAGACTTGAAGTGTTCTTTCTGACGAATTAACGACAGGAAATCATTAAATATCTATATAACGAATTTATGCATATATTAATACCTAGTTTTGAATATTAGCAGTCCCGGATTAAAATGTACTGCCTTCTCCTTGCTCTAAACCCTAATTTCGTAAATTTCGAAGTTCTTCCCATCTACAGATGGCGTTTCCGAATAACTAGTTATTAATAAATCACTTAACAAATAATAATGTTTTTACTCAAAATTCTTGGAGAAAAGAAACATAGTTCCATAAATTCCTCCAAGCATTTTCTAGAAGAAACTAGTCACACCATCACAAATTAGTACTAAGTAATTTCTTTTATGGGTTCTTAGAGATTCCACATTTCAACTAGGGCCGATTTTGCAAGCCTGAACATCCATGACCAAAATTTTTATCACAATCGGTCCAGTAACTTAGGCTCTAGGTATGCCTACAGGCGGTAGACAGTCGTTTTTAAAAAACACTTTTTGGATTCAGGGAACTTGAAAATGTGCAAATCTACCAAAAACTCAAAATGAAATTGTTGTGCCATCACAATACTTTTGACGTATTATTATATTCCGTACATGGGAGAGTAAAAATACTAAATGCAAAAAAAGTAGTGAAAATGTACACGATTTCAAATCATCTGACTGAAAATATATTGGTTTAAATATTTTAAAGTAGAAACTGTTCATGTGGAGGAGAAACAGAACAAATAAGACAATCGATATAAAATAGACGACAGTTTGTAGATGAACAACAAAATTATATGGATACCTTATGTTCCACAAATAGTTTTATTTACATATTATTACTACACTACATATAATTAATGATAAGAATGGTGAATACAAGAACTAAAAGTTCACTGGATATGAAATACACCTCTGTTATATTTGGTTGCTGTATTACTATTGTTATTCTAGATGCTCATTGTGAAATTTTATAGTGACGTACAAAATTTGTCTGTCTGATGATTTGTTTTATATACAACGTGATCTACCATGACATGCGGAAAATTTAACAGTAGGTTGTCCCCACCGAATGGAGTTAAAAAAATGAAAAATTAAAAAAAATTACCAAAGAAATTACCTTATTTTTTGTAGAAATGCGCCCCAATGACTAATCAATCTGATGTAACGTGATACAACTATATCACTTTATCAGATTTGGAATTGACACTATTGACAGCAAAGCTGGAGAGGGTAGAAGCGACTTTTTGGTTTTAATCAAATCACACTACAAAAATAGCGAAATAAATCGAAGACATTGACCCTATGCAAGTGAACTCTGCAAAAACAAGTAGATGTAAGAGATATTTACTTAAACGCGTCAATAATACGCCGGTGTCCTGATTGTTTAACCGAAAGCAAAAAACGCGGTACTTTGATCGCACTTGCCGGCTTCAATTTTTATGCCAATTAAGGAAATGTAAACATCTCCAATACGCTCTTTCACAGGTAAGTTCGTCAACCTATTACCGACCTAGTCAACAACAGTGGTGTATCTTCGCAAATTTACTAATAATTTAATATACTAAATTACCTCAGAACTCTAAAATTTTGCAGGGGCTTTCCCACATTGAAGACTAGTACACATATCATGGTAGATCACATATATTGTTTTATATCTATAGTGTTTATGTAAATTCGTGATGTATTAGTCTTTTGGCTAGATTAGATTACTCTGAAGGAGCGGGCGATTGGCCTTCCCCCACTGCGACCTATAAGGTCTATTGTAGTACTCCTTTTTTGTGTGCCTCAGGGCTCCCCATCCAAACATGGTCTTCCTAGACTTCGAGTCTGTTGATAAGGGCCCCCAGGCACGGTTATCAGCCTCTGTCTTTCTCTCGCAGAGCCGCCTCAGTCCAGTCAGGCTTTTACAGCTCAGCATATGGACTGAGATCTCCAGCGAGAACTTGGGTCACCATTCCAAGCGCTGGACGCGACCAACGTTGCTTAACATCGCTGATCGAGTGCCGGCGCCTAGATCGGAGCCCGTACAGAGTGCCGTGTCTTTTGGCTAAATAAAGAATTTATATATACATAACATTGTCAACTTTCTTTAGCCATTGAAAATATTGACACTGAAGAAAAATCAATAAACTATTACTCATTGCAGAAACTTCTGTTTCATATCATTGAGCTAGTAGTTAAACTCTGAATAATTTTCATATGTCTAAGCTTTGTCACGTTTCTTGTAAGCACAATAATAACTCAAGAAGGAATACTTCGACCGTATTGAAATTTGTACATTGAGTTACTATTAGCCGGAAGAACTCTCCTGTTTTTGAAAAAAAAATTGATCTCTAAGAACAGTTATTAGACATTTCAATAATAAAAAAAATGTATAAAGAAGGTTGCAATCTTTGATGAGAGTTTACAAAAAACCGAAGTATCTGCGCAAAATGTTTGGTCAACAAACATTGGTAGTTAATTAAAATTTTAAAAATACCGATTATACCTAAATAATTAACAACTTATTTTCAAAAAACTTACACGAAATGTATCATGGAATATTCAACAATTATTTAAAAACCTCAATAAACTGGCCAAAGAGTAATGTTCCATCAAGTTCTTGTATGCAATTTATGTAGTTTGTACGATTACGTCTCACTTATATCACATCTACATGATTAGCAATTCAGAGTGGTTAAGACCCTATGATGTTAAATGATAAGTTATTCAAACTAGTTAAAAAAAAACGACTGTAAGAAAATAAATATAACTAAAAATTAAAAAATTACTGTTGATTGAATTGAGACCACTAGCTCACAGTAACTGTTTGAAATTATTTCTGTTCACTTGTAAAAATAATCTTGCTAGGCATACAATACAATTGTTGGCCAGACGAAATGTGTCCTGTTGCCCAATTGTACCAAGAACTGTATAAACCACTCATTAGTTAAGTCCTTCCAATGTATCAACCTTGTTTGTGCACACTTTTAGATATCTCCAAAGCAAATAATAGATTATTTGCCTTGGAGATATCAGTGCACAATGTTGATACATTGGAAGGACACTTTGAAACCTGTAGCGTGTAGTTAGTTAATAGACGTATCGGCCTATCTATTTAAAATTGCATCATTTAGAAAATCCTTAACATCACGACGAACGTAAATTAATGCATTATAATGCACAAAACACACTCTTTGACGCAAGAATAAGTTGGCATTCTCCAGGCAAATTTTCCAAATTGCTATTCAAGTTCAAGTTGATATGGTGGAATGAATAGGCCAGTCAAGCATCCCAAACTTTTAAACAAAATCTGCTGAAAATTACAGCAACATACTGTATGATTCGGTTATTTGTGAAACAGCACATACCAATTTTGCAACATTTTACAGGAAATGAAAATAAAAAGTTAACTTACCTTAAATTTCAAATATCTCAAATATTATATCAACACAAAACTAAGCCTGGTACTTTCATCTCCCATTAAAGAAGGGGGTACACTTTCTATAGAAGAACGGCCCAATTATGAGCAAAAGCTAGAACCAATTTAGTTTTGCGATATTTTGTGAATTTTACTTTCTAATACAATAATAACATAATAAAAAAGTGCTACTATCCTTTTCCGTATATAAAAATCATAAAAATATATTGAAAAAATGTGCGATTTTCGCTTATTTCTCAATATATTTTTATGATTTTTATATACGGCGAAAGATAGTAGCACTTTTTTATTATGTTATTATTGTATTAGAAAGTAAAATTCACAAAATATCGCAAAACTAAATTGCTTCTAGCTTTTGCTCATAATTGGGCCGTTCTTCTAAAGAAAGTGTACTCCCTCCTTTATTCTCCAGATAATTTCATTAGATACAATTGTAAATAATGGGATCTTTCCATAGAATTGATTTAACTAGAGATGAAAGTATAGTTGTCTTCAGGTCTACTAAGCACTTAAAAAATATCGGCGCGAGTGTCGGCGCCTCTGACCATCAAACACGCCGCACTGCATCGCCAAAGACGTCGACTTTTTTTACACACTTAACAAGTGTGTAGTCAACTTTACTGGGCCTAAGCATGTTAAATCAATAATTATTAATTTTTTTTATTTGAAGAAAATATATTCTCATAAAAAGAAACTATCCACGTTTCTGAAATGAAAAACCTAATTAAAATCGTGTGACTAATTATTAAACATCTTTATTGGAAATAGAAAAACTGCATACATATATACAAGTTTTCTTCCTTATTTTTCTTTATATGCCATCGTAATAATTTGTCCTAAAAGTTACCTAGCCTTTTTTATTTCATGCTTATATAACTTTCTCTTTTTCTAAATATTCGGAGCTTCGTCAGAGTCACTGTCAGCCACTAATAGACCCCATCGCTTTTAAAAACAGCACATCTTCGATTTGTGTGTTTCCGAATGTACTCATATAATCATTCTAAAATCACGTCGTGTTGTTCTAGGAATCCACGACTGATTTGCTTAGCCTAAACAATGGCTACCATGAAAATTATATAATCCATTATAAGTCAACATGACTTCATCCAATTAACATATTGACAAGTCAGGTTCTCATTCTGTTGTAAAAACCACTCACAATACTTATGAAGATGGTGGCTTATACACGATGAAATGGATGAAATTGAGTTTCACCAAGTATTCTCCAAGGTTTGAAACATAAACTTCAGCGTCAACTGTTGTCAAGGGCGGATCTATGGGGGTAATTACACCCCCCAAGATTTCGTAAACCATCAACTTTCATTTTAAAATTTCATAATTTTTATTATTTTATTTTATATTTTTGACCTATTTAGTTGTGTTTATAAATTTTTTTTGAGATTTTCTCTTCCCCGCTCATCAACTTTAATTTTCGAGGAAAAACGTTTTTGTCATTTTCAACACGTGGCTATGTTACACACCCCCCCCCTAAGCTCAAGGCCCAGATCCACCCTTGACTGTTGTGTTGTCATCAACTGCATTAACGACTGGTATAGGTCTTTGAGTTCCTTCACACCCAGAATGTGCATACAATGAACCCATATCTGAAGCATATTTCACTATTTGTGCAAATTAACCCGGTCAAGTTAGCCCTAAAAATGGGGGTACCCTTGCATAAATTCCCAAGAAGCTGAAAATTTACATGAACGTTAGGGATACCATTATAATGAAGTTGTGAAAAGTCCCCATTGATCCCGTGTGTGCAAAAAATTTTATGCGAGGTCAAAGTTCGCAAAAATGGGTTTTTTGGATTTTTTAGCGAAACGGTTAGTTTTATGATAAAAATAGCTTAGACAAAAATTGTAGATTTTTCAATTCTCTAAAAATGGTCCTTACACTTTTTTTCCTAAAATTCACCTTTTTTGAGAAAAAGTTACATTCTCCATAATATGCACACGTTTCCACGCCACCTATGAGATAGTGTACTTGGCGCGTCTTTTTTAATGTGGTTTCCCCGATAGGCCTACTCCACGATCTTTTTATTGAAGTTTAATATAATGTTAGGTCTTCTTATTCAACTTCTTCTTCTTCGTCTTCTCTTCCTCCACCTTCTTCTTCATCTTCATCTTCTTGAGTTGACGTAAATTGTTCAAACAGCGATACATCAGTTGTTTCGTCGTTGATGTAAGGATCATCTTCTGTTGGAGATTCAGTATTTGAACACGACTGGCCTTGACAGCTGGTGTATGCTGGTGAACAAAGTAAGCCTACTTTTTTGCAGCCGCCTTTCGCAGTTGCAAAAAATAGTATTAAGGAGCTTTTCTGGTGCCGGTGGAAGTAGAGTGTGGATTGATTCCAATACATTATTAATTAGCTTCCATCCCCATTCTTCTGGGTCCAGTTGATTACCAAGCCACACTTGAACCTGGTGATGTACTCGATAAAAATGTTGATGAGCAGAAGCCGAGGTTGCAGGAAGACAAGCTAATTGAACCCTTTTTTTTATTACGTGTATGTTTTGCAAAAGATACGTAACGTAACTTATCTATGGAAGTAATTTTTTTTGGAGCTCCATATACAGAAAGAAGAAAGCGAATTCCGTTGGTGATTAGAGTTTTTGGAGCAGATTTCATATCTTCAAAAGCTTTTGCACGTGTAATTAAATCTTGTTTTTCAAACAATTTGAAAACTGTTGTTTTACCTCTCCGGAACATTGCTGATGTTGTATCACAGCCAGTCATAGCATGTAAAAATAGAATATGATTTTTACATTTAGGATAAGCCGATAAACTCATATTTGAAAATATTTCCGATGGCTGTTGAGCCTTGCTTGGTTTTAAAAAATAAATGGTATTTTCAATTGGAGTTCCAGCAGTAAGTAATACCAACAGATCAACATCTTCACCAACAACAACATTGACATCAGTTGGATTGAATTGATTTATTGCAGTTTCTATAATGAGTTGCGACATTTGTTAAAAACTGAATACAGCACAAACTTTGGTTGAGAATATTTGCAATAACCACGTATTTTCACTACAAGGGAATGTTTAAGACTAACGGTATTTCGTTGGGACCTAAGAAAAAGGAGCAGGTAGACGGACACTGCCACGTTCACAATTGAACAGCAGACAGATGTTGCTCAAGGCCACATGGTCACATAAAATTCGGGACTGGGTTTCTTTTCATCTCATATTCTTAGAATTATCATTCAATATTAATGTATTAGTCACGCAGACTAATAGTTTTACTTATATTATACGTCCATAATGTACATAGGCAGCGTAGTCATGCATATTATGGAGAATATAACTTTAGAATGGCTTTTTCTCAAAAAAGGTGAATTTTAGGAAAAAAAGTGTAAGGACCATTTTTGTAGAGAATTGAAAGATCTACAATTTTTGTCTAAACTATTTTTATCATAAAACTAACCGTTTCGCTAAAAAATCCAAAAACCCATTTTTGCGAACTTTGACCTCGCATAAAATTTTTTACACACACGGGATCAATGGGGACTTTTCACAACTTCATTATAATGGTATCCCTAACGTTCATGTAAATTTTCAGCTTCTTGGGAATTTATGCAAGGGTGAATGTCTATTTTGACCGTAGTAAATATACAAGCATCACGATGCTATCCATATTGAAAATGCTGTGTATAAAGTCTAGAAATTTAATATGCACCCTGTATAAATTATTTTATTTAGGCATTCTATGGCTATCAAATTATATTTTTTTTCTATCACAACACAGTTTTCAAAATGATATGATAATCAAAGACATAATATAATTGTATATAATTTGTGATACTGATAACACAATCTTCTGGGGATATTAGAGTTTAAAGCCGAGATATTTATCTACATTTGCTTTATCTTATATAAATAAATGAATTCAAATACTTGCCTCATTTGAAAAACACAACACATACCCACTGAAAGTTTACACTGGTGGTAGCTAGAAATCTTGTGTTGATCCCTATAATAAGATAGAGTGAAATATAAATAGCAAAATAATGTACGTGAAAGAAAGCGATATATTAACATTGCCAGGCACTTGCATGTTAAGAGTTCCGCCGAAGAGAAAAGTGGCAACAGTGTAGGTTAAATCTGTTTCTTTTCAGCATATTATCTCTTCTCTTCTACCTTACATTGGCATCGACCCAATATTTTAACATGCCACTACTGTATATATCGAGATATATACCTGTTGGAATCGGTAAAAACAACAAATATTAAAACGAATATTATTTATATTGTCTAACTTATCGTCAACATAAATAAAAAAAAGATTACTCTTAAAACTAAAGTTTCATTAAATTAACATTTAAATATACATATAAATTTAGTTATTTACAAAGAGATTTCCTCGGGATCGCTAAACGCTCCTATCCTCTTATGGACATCCACGGACCTTACAGCGAAATAATACTTATTCTTATCGGCGAACTGAGTTAGTGTGCAAGCCATGGGTAACGCCAGAGCTTTAACGTCTCCCACCTTCCTCCACATGTCAGTACTAGGTGCTGCGCTTGTTTCTTGGTATGCGAAAAGCTGGTAACTGGCAATACCTTCGTATACTTCCAAATTGTAAGGCATTCTCCACTGGAGAATTATACCAGTATCGGTTTTTCGAATACTCAAATGAGGTTTTGGTAATAATGGTTTCAGAGCTGCATTCACTGCAATAGGTGGAGGTGTAGGTAAAGGCGCAGGATGTTTTCTGGGAGCAGCCACAGTCTTTAGTTGCATAGTATTTGTAGTTTTTGTGGGTATAACAGACACAGCGGACCCATTCAACGCTGATGCTGCAAAGAAATTAAATTATTAGAAGCCGAGATTTAATAGAAAATATTCTGTTATGGTTATTACATATTACTACCTATTTAGCAACAGTGCAACAACTAGTAAGTGCTGAAGTGTTAATAAATATGTAATTTCTATTTGAAATTCTGTATATTCGATTTTTATTTCTGGGAATTCTAATCTAGAAATAATGATGTGATGTGTCATCAATGCCTGAAAACTGAACTTGGAAGTTTATGTTTTATGATGGATTAATAGCAAGAACTTGAGATATCATGGATGTATACAAAGTGACAGAGGTCGTTCGAAAAATGGGCATAATGGAATGAGGGAAGGTCATATTTGCTAAAATCTTATAATCAAAAGAAAACATACCTTTACTTTTTAGGTATAAGAAAGTAAAAATTGTAATCTTTGACAGAGAATCCCGAAAATTAAACATACTGGTAACAAGTACTGTTGCTGCTTTGAAAACCAACATTTTAACTAAGCCCTTTAACTAGTTTAATGCAAATAAGCTACGTTTAAACACAAAGATCATTATTTGGCACCACATATGAATGATCTATTGACCAACGTATATCTAAGAAAGGATTGTGCCGACAAAAAAAATAGAGTTAACATAAACACTTATTGCATATGTTTTTTTTATTTTTGAAGCGATGACCATGTTGGGCACATCAAATTGTAGACATTTTTAAAGTCTTTAAACATGCATACAGTGATTTAAAAAAATTCTTAAGAGGGAGCAACGCGATCAAATCAGAGGGTAGTAAGTAGGCGGAAATTAGCCAATAAAGTACAGAGAGCTGTTGTGTTGGTTGTCTAGTTTTGGCGTTCGTACTTTCTTTACTATTGCTCTACCTACTTACAATCACACCTGAAAGGTCAAGAACAAATCGAGACCAAGATTCGAATACACGAAATGAGTGGGCATCGTTTATAAATGCAATTTTTGCAATCTTTTTTAATTATATCGAAGTGACTCCATCTGCTAAAACAGCATTGTACTAAAAAAAAATTTCCTGCAAAAAGCATTTTTTAGCGAACTGGCTCATGTTATTAAACTGATCAAAAGATATTCTTGTAAGTAAATGAATACTACACTTCTATTGAAGAACATTTTTAGCTAAAACTTGTTTATTAGCCAATGTGAAGAGTGATCTTCCTAATAAACAAGTTTTAGCTAAAAATGTTCTTCAGTAGAAGTGTAGCATTCATTTACTTTTCAGTTTAATAACGCCAGCCGTTTGGCTAAAAACTGCTTTTTCCCAGTCAAGATTTTTAGTACGGTGCTTTTTAATAGATGGTGCCACCTACAGCACTACAATAGGGCATCTGCATCATGTAGTAACCAACATAACCTTAAATTTCAAGTTTTTCAGGTTTGTTCTCATTTTTAATGTATAGCATTTTTAGCTTGAAGCCGTACTGGCTCCAAACAAATATTTAAAAATTCACGTAAATCATTTTTCAGTATTGTTGATTATACTTCATAAACATTACACTGAACTAGATTTTAATTGAAAATACGGGAACCAGGCAGAAATTTTAATAACAGCTGCGTAATACTCTTAAATCTTAAGAAACACATATTTTTGAGGTTAGCTGTGACGTCACGTGCAGATAACTTATAACAGCCACACTGCCTACCCTTCACCCCACTTCAGCTTTAGCTTTACCGATGAAACTTTGTGATTGGCATTGTCCCCTCTTAAGAAAGGAAACTTAATTTCTTTGAATATTTTTTTACATCACCCTGTACATGAACTGTGTTAATGTTTTCTTATAAAGGTTTCAATTAGCTTCAATTTATGTTATTAAAATAAAAAATTTTTAAAAATAAAAATTTTGCAATTTCCTATTTACCTAGTACATTTTAAGATAAGTTTGTTTTTAAAAATATTTATTCCTTTTGTTTCTTGTTGCGGTTTTGTTATGTTGAATATTGTTTGTACAAATAAAGCATAAAATTATTTACATTCTCTTCAAAGTTGTTTAAAAAAAAATCAGTTTGGAATCGGAAAGTGTTCATTTCTTTCTATAAAACCAAAAAGAATTTCGAATATGACGTAATAACATAAATTGAAGCTAATTAACCTTTATAAGAAAACATTAACGCAGTTCATGTACAGGGTGAGGTAAAAAAATACTCAAGGAAAGTTTTCTTTCTTAACAATTTTTTCAAACATTTTTTTTTAAATTACTCTGTACACATGTTTAAATGCCTTAAAAATATCTTCAATTTGACGTGCCAACATGGTCGTCACTTAAAAAATAATAAAGTTACAAGCCTGGGGAGTTTTAAGTGGCGCACCCTGTATAGTTTAATAGACTGGGGGCAGATCAAACCAAATTCAAAATATTTTTTTTTATTAATAAAAGAGCTATTACGAGCTTTAACAGGTTTGAATCAATATGACCGTTTTTGTAAATCATGATTTATCAAGTTTAATAATATTAACGTGTTGCGATCAGTTCAACTGACATTTGGATGAATTTGTTAGCTATGAATCACAACTGTAAATAATAGAAACAACATTGGTGTTGTTTTATTTAATTCTTCACTAAATACACAATTTAAAGCAAACTTGAGAACATTTTTGGCCAATGTTACAACAAACTTTGATATTGTTATTTTTCGTGCAAAAAAAGTAAATATAAATTTATTTAGTTGCATGCTGTTTTCTGTATCTCATATATTTTAAGTTATAATTTATAACGTAAGTGGCAAGTCTCACAAAGCACTCTAAATTTTTTTGTTTTTTTTTAATGACAGCAAATGATAAATAATATTTACGTATAAATAATAAGCATAATAAGAACGTTTTGTAAATGTTTTGCGTTGTTGTGGTGCAAGTACTAATTGACCAGAATGCAGTGTTTCATCAACTAAGAATTTTTATTTCGGGTAAGGCTATTTGAATTGGAAAAAAAAATTATACATTTTTCAGTTATTTTTGTTTTCTTATTGTACAAACATATTACTGACACTGTCACTGTGGCAACTTTTAACGTTCCACTTGGAAAACTAACATTTTTCTCTATATTGAAACGGTAATAAATTTTAAACAAACCTGTCAATCTAAAACATTGATTTTGATCGTTTTCAATCAGAAAGTTTTGTTGTCCAGTCCATAAATTAAATTTGTTATGTGGCAAGAAATTAATGATGTATATATAAATGCATTACTAGAGCCTTAGCCAGGAAAGGAAGCTAGTGATTTTAAAATTATTTTGAATTTAAATGCTAATAGGTTGCATGCACTGATTATGTGCATTCATTACTATCCTTTCCCAGCTGAAGGATATAGTAAGCTTTTTTTTTTAAATAGTATTAAAATAACAAATGAAATAAGTAAAAATACTTACTTAAAACTCCATTAGTTGGCTGGAAGTTGAGGAGGACAGCTTTCTGAGTACCGCCAGCAGTTGACGTGACAACCTGCCCCAATGAAGATGTTGGCTGAACAACATACATCAATTGTGTCGTACCAGAGTTCGATGTGACTACACTAGCCGGTATTGTTATACTACCGTTCTTAACTTGTGTGGGTGTTAACCTAACCCCCTGAGGTAGAGTAGTGACAGTTCTAGTGGGAGTGCCAATTTTAGCACCAACAGTTGAAGGTTTCACCTGACCTACAGCTACAGTTTTAGTTTGATTGTTATTTATTGTTTTATTAGGAACAGGTTTAGCTTGAACTATATTTATAGTTTTTGGTTGTGCCATCGGCATAGTTTTATTAAGAATCTTCACCGGAGCGCCTACATTTTTGGCAGCCTTATCATCTTCATCAGTTAAATCAACAATAACATTTTGATTGGCAGGTTTTTGGGGTTCTGCTGGTTTTGGTCTAATTGGAGTTCGTTTGGCAGTGTTGGCAGGAGATGCTTGGCGATTTTGCAATGCCTGTGACAATAATGGAGTGGAAGTTGGAGTTTTTCGGGGAGACGCAGCAACCTGCAAAAGATATTAATTTCCTTGTAACTCTATATCCAATATTATCATTAAATTATCATTGAATTTTTTTAAATACTATACAATAACAGATGTACCAAATATACATCAATTATTTTATAAAATCAAATCCATGCATGATTTTAATATAATATATTGAAACACCCCGTACCTAGGCCATGTATTTTATAGAATATAATATTTTTCTAATTTATTGAGGAAAATTTACTTATTTCGGGGCTTTAAAATAATTTCATACAAAAGTAAGTATTACAAGATAACAATGAAAAATATTTCATTCAGATGGTAGCGTAAATTCTCTTATTTTCATAAATACACAAATATTAAATTCGTTATTTTTGGAATAATATATATGGTATATAGATATTTTTAAAACACCATCGAAAAACAGTCAACTTGCTTGTACGATATCCTCAAATTTGGGTTGAAAAATAAACAAATAAAGAGTAACCTCAAGGGATAAAGAACTTTATCAATGAGTTTATGCCATAAATTCATTGATAAAGAAAATCATAACGTATCTTAAGGAACTTTAATAGCGTATGCAAACGTAGGAGAGTATAGTAAAGCCTACATATAATTTAGCGATATAAAAAAACCTCGCAAAAAAGTTTAAAGGGTACCGACCGCATAAAAGGTGTTCGGCTTCTTTTATTATCATCACAAAAAAATGGTCACATATTTCCTAACAAGAATGTAGGCCACTCCCACTAAACACACTTGGTTTTCTCTACCGGAATGATGATAGGTTGGAATAAACTATGTAGTCAACGTGGACCGGCGGGTGGTACACTAACCAAAAGCGATCGGTGTCCTTTATGCTTTCTTGCGAGTTTTTTTATATCGCTGAATTATATGTGGGCCTTAACTATACTTGAGAAGGTGGACGTGAGCAAGTGACTCAGTCCTTAATGCAAAGTATCATAAGTTCTCTGTTAGGCACCTGGATGAATACAAAAAGCCGTGAATCTACATAAAATAAAACTTAAGTTTGGGTCTTACTGTTAGAAATAATCTAAACGATCACGTAAATTGTCAACTTGGTGCATTATTCTGTCTCAAACAACAGAGAGATATAAACAATACGAGGGAGTATGGGATGTTTCAATATAAATACTGTTCATCAAATTCAAATGCCACGGAAGAATCTTACACATACAGAATCAGCAAACGTAGTTTTATATATGCATCTTGAGTTCAGCAAATGCAAGAAAAAAAACAGAGAAATTAGAAAAGAAATATATTATTCCACTACAATGTGCTCGCGGTTAAAAGCGATAGGTACCGCTGCCCTGCATTGATACACGACAAGGCGATAAAAATAAGATTTCACGAAATGTGGAACATGCTGGGAGTAGTACATCCATGGTTCTTTTCCTAATTACCCTGCTTTCTTTCTTGCACTCGCTTACCTCAGGATATATAATAAAACTATGTACCGAATCTGTGTAATACTACATAGTACTTTCCAGTCTCTTTTTTTTTCCATTTTGATAATGGAATTCTTTATTTGGAAATTCTATCAACAAAAAATGTTGAAATCAATCACTACCTACCTGTCGAACAACATTTGAATTCGCTGGAGCTATAGTTCTAGGGCGAGCATTAGCATTAGTATTGGCATTGGCATTGGAGTTAGGTGTGCTAGGTGTCCTAGGCACTGTTGTAACTGGCATTTTCCTCCTAGTGTTGGTTTCAGTGCTTAAGTTCAATTTCACTTGTAAACCTACGGATCTCGTAATCTTGAGAGGGACAAGGGGTTTTTTGTTGCCGTTTTGTGCTTTTAATTCATTCATGAGTTTTTTATTAACAATGTCTAAGTCTCTGGTCTGTTTTGTTAGTTGCTGTAAATCCTTACGTAGATTTTCTATAATTTGTTCTTGTTTTTTAATAGTTTGATGTAATTCGCCAACATCAGTTTTATGCATTATCGCCTCACATATTTTCTGTAAACAAAACTGTTCAAGATCCGACCTACTTAGTTTGTTTTTTAATTTTTTATCTTGCATGTATTTTTCAAAACTAAGAAGGGTTTTCACTTTATTATTTCTAGAAACAGATTTCTTTTCTTCGGTTTTCGCATGTCCGGATAATTTGATTTTTTTGTTTACTACTTCTGTATCCTTGTCCGTTTCACTCAATGATCTTTTACCATTCACTTTCACAGAATTTTCCTTGATAGTATCTGTATCTGTAAATAAAAATATTTTAAGGAAAACGGATTGTAAGATACATAGGAACGTAGCTTGCCAAAAAAAGTAAATTATAATTGCAGTAGATGTTCAAACATGTATACATGTATATACCTATTAATTATACTTAGTATTGATAGACTACAAGTAATTTTGATATTACGATATTATCATGTTTTATGTCAAAAACTCGTTGCGCGTTAATAAAAAAGACTGTCAAGTTAACAGTTTAAATCGACCGCGAAGTGGGAGAATAATTCTGTCAAAGTGACATGATTTGTTATTGTGCGAAAAGTTTGAAACATGACTCGAAAATTTCCAAAGTACAAACTTTTTAAGTAAATTTCAAAAATAGAAATAAATATTTTAATCAAAAAAAAAACAATTAAAAGCTATGATTATTGTTGTCATGTTTAACTGTTCTTACCTGTACTTTACAATTTAAGTTAAAATAAAAATAAAATTAATATCAACTTTATTATCAGTGCATATGAAAAAATTACTAGTTCACAACATGTACTCTAAATACTTCAATTACTGGTAGGTAAGTTTCTTTTTTAGCAACTTAAACTTATTAATATTATCTTTTGGCAATGGATAAAAGAATGAACAATTAATTACCTATTTGTATAAGAAAATGCATTTCATTCTCTAAGCAAAAAATTATATGCCATAAAATGGAACTGTAACAAACAAAAAGGTTCTCCAGATTTGTATAAATCTTAGGTTATTGTATTCCTAACCTAAAAGTTTGTCAGTTAAACTGTCATTTGTTTTTTAATTTCAAATAAGCCTAGCCAAATTCTTTTCAGCTGCCCAGTTTTTACCAAGTGCAGTTATTTAGGGCAGGTGGAGGTGGAAAAATACGTCATTTTGACGTCATAATCTTGAATTGAAAAGTTTCAGTTGATTGAGGTGACCTTGTTTATATGTAGAAAAAACGAGTGTAACTAAAAAAATTAAATTAGCAGGTACCTAGTCAATTAATATTTATGATGACTTAACGGCAAGTTTATCAAACATATAAGAGCAAAAAAAGAGCGATATCTATCCCACAACATTTCTGGTTAATGGCTGGTTAAGCTAGGGAAAGATAGGATATGTAATTGCAATGAAGTTATACGTCACTGGGGTAATGGAAAAAATGACTGCTCTGGTGCTCTGGGAGCTGAAAAGAATTTGGCTCAGTGCAATACCGGCATTACTGCAGTAATTCCTCAGTCCCACATATCGCAGAACTTATCACGAAATCGGCAGCTATGTTATCTTCTTTGTCCTCTGGAATTAGTGTACCATCAGCGGGAATGGCCCACAATAATTAATAAATAAATCATGTTTCAGTCCGTTTTCGTCAACATAATAGCTTATTATTTTGTTAAGATTAACTTTAGCTTTGTTAGAAAAGTGTTTCTGAAGTAGTTTCCACAAATTCCAAACACAAGTTTAATCGGTTCCAGATGATGCCAACATGGTCACCGAAATGCGCGTCAATTAACAGCATCCAAGTGGGAGACAATTTTACTTGACTCGACGTTTTGACAGCCTCGAGAAAAAACATAGGCGAAGAAACAGCTGATATAGCAACCTCGGCGAAGCTTTGGATATAGTTTTGGACATTATCACGAAACAAGCCCATCACCGCTAGAGGTGCAATTTGCTCGAAATTATTTTCTGCCCACAACATGTAGGTAAATCATTTGTAGATTTGAAATAAACATTTAACACCAAGCCAATCAAGCATTTATTCATGTGTATCTCCACATCAAATCCAAATCAGATATTGACTTTTGTCCCTCCTTGCATTTTTACACTACCTACACACGAAAAAAGGTGCGAAACTGATGTTAATGCTTAATAACTTTCATCTTTGTTACTGCATCATGTTTGAGTTATTTATTTTCTAATTATAAATGAACACTGGTTACGTTTTAGTTAATTTTAAGGGTAAAACTATTCCAAATAAATTCCGCTTTTGGCAACAAAACACCGGTTATTTTTAGGCGATTCTAGAGCGATTTGACGTGGATGGAAGCATCCCGGCACAGGCCGAGGGTTTTGAATTACCCGGCAGT
The DNA here is from genome assembly GCA_936432065.2 of Rutpela maculata. Classification (NCBI taxonomy): domain Eukaryota; kingdom Metazoa; phylum Arthropoda; class Insecta; order Coleoptera; family Cerambycidae; genus Rutpela; species Rutpela maculata. Next base: position 61,917,816 of record OW386285.2, read on the forward strand.
GCTCCATGTCGATAATGCAGATCCCATACCTAACGCGACCACGTGACTGCCTCAACCACAACCATCTGTGCATCTTTTTAATTCTTCTGTATTTGTTTAGATTCACAAAAATGTTTTAATAAGCCATTATTTTGATCTAATTAATAAATTTAATAGTGTAAAATATGAACTATAAAAACTTTTCAATCAATAGATTCATTTTCCTGTCAAACTTGGCTTCTTGGCTATTACAAATGGCAGTGTCCTAAATCTTCCTTGATAAACCAACACCAAAATATTCTGTATGAACAAAACTTCGATTTCTGCATAACAAGATCCTCAAGTAGTGATTGGTTGTTATGTTTACTGTGTACAAACCACTTATAATTTGGCATTGTTAATTTGGAACATATTGCTATTGTTTAACAGCTGAGAAAACAAATCCATTGTTCAGTTAAACTCAAATATACCTACATAGTTTCTTAGTTAGGTATGTTACAAGATTGTGCTTATTTAAACACGTTAGTACACTCGCTATAATTAAACTGGACTTTATACTAGCTGACATACATAGGTAAATTAGTTAAAATTTTGTGGATTCCTATTTAATCATTTATGGACAAAAATAAAAAATGTACCTATATCGGATAAGGTTCTTAACTCATACTACTCATACATACTAAATTGTTTTGTGTACAACCGCATTTCAGATTCTCGATAAGTAAAATACTTTTCATAAGTACCTATTAATATGACTTATTTAACAAACGGTTTATTTTTACCTATCGAGACTATCAGCTACCACAAAATTATGAGAAAATCTAAAATACAATAGTTTACACTAGAATAAGGCAAGTATATAAATAAAAATAGTGTTATGGTTTACCAATTAAATTATACAGGGTTTTCGTGAATGACTGTCCCATTCCAAACCATTATTCTTAATAATATGATAAATAAGAAACTCTTCATTCAAACTAGATCTTCAGTCACATTTTATGCTGTATATACATTATAAATCAATACATATTCTGATATTTCGGATAATTTGGACCAAAAGTCAAAGTAAAAGCAAGTAAGAAGGAAACAGGTATCCTGCACAAGTTGTAAATCTGTCAAAATTTTCCATTTTACTACATGACATGAGATGTCAAATGTTTTTTGCCAAATACTGTTACTAGCTTCATTATAGGTGAAAAGCATTGTAAAAATTAGGAAAGTTAACCAGACTTAAAAAAAAAATTGAAAGAGCAGGTAAATAAACAATCGGATATGAAGCGGTGAAATGTAGCAATTCAGTTTACGTAATAACATGCAACGGTATTAGGTAAAATCATGGTTGCACAATATATTACTTAACAACAACCATTGCATATTGATGTGTAAAGTGGGTGATAACATTTCGCTCTACTTACTGAATGGAATATGGTGTAAAATAGTATAGTATGAGTTAAGAGTCTATTTCTAATAAAGGATTAAGTCGATAAAAAAAAAAATCTAACAAAAACCATGTCGTTTCATTGCTCTGGAATAAAAACAGAGAAATTGGTGGAATTACAGCATCTACACAGTAGTTCACGCCAACAATGCACTTCACGAGACATTCTGTATTGAAAGTAACAATAACTGCCATTTCAATGTATAGAATGACAGATATTGTCCATAATTTATTTGTGGCATATTGATATTTTTCATTTTTCTTGGGTATTTAGCTCTACTTATTTGCAAAATATTAACAAATTTTAATCAAACAATCTGCGTCAAATGAGAGAATTGGAGAAATAAAAAAATTATGAACACATAATATGTTATAACAATATCATTATCCTATAGAATTTTGTAACAAAATTGGAAAAAAGAAAGCAACAATACTAAAAAGAAACAAAGAATCTGCTATTATTTTATTAAACGTGGATAAATGTGTATTTGATTTACTCTATACATTTTTGTACGTAATAGCTGGGTTGCTGTCAATACTCAGAGACAAAGTAAGTAGAAATCACGAACTTCATAAAATAAACTGGACCTCACATAAAGTCCAAACGCTGACACCCCCCGTGCTGGCCGCCATGACAGGTTTTCAGATTCGTCTTTCAGAATTTTTGTCCAAAGTCAGGGACCGATTGAAAACGTTATCATTATTTACCAATAATCATTTAATACAATATTAAACCTGTGTTTTTCGCACATGTAAAATCTAATGATAGAAAAAACACTCAAATTTAACCAAACTTTGTGACTATAACTTCTAAAAAGTATTAAACACTTTTGAAAACAGTTTTCGACTCACATAGCAATTGTAAACCAAGGACTGTTAACAGTTAACAGTCCTTGATTGTAAACAAAGTACAAAGGCGGTGTTGTCAGATTTAATTTAGTATTATCCCGTTGGTTGTTGATAGGCAAATGATTGCAGATTTTAGAAATAACTTCATTAAAATGAGAGTATCAATAAGTACTTCTTATGATAACTTACCCTGAATATTATAGTAATCTCACATTATGAATAAATTTCTTGTTATTAGAGAAGATAAAGTAGCATTTTGGGAGAAAGGTATGCAAGTTTATCGAAAATATAAAACATTTGGCAATGCGCTACAAAATAACGATAACCACCATTACATCAGTTGAGATTCCTACAGAGTATTGTCAACCTCAAATAAGTTGAGAGCCTATCATGGTGAACATGGTCTTTGGGCATGAGCATGAAGGAACATGAAGGAACATGAGCTTTCGTTTGGGTAATGTGCGTTGTGAAGTCCAGTTTAGTTTATGAAGTTCGTGGTAGAAATACACAAAAACAGAACTGTCATGTTCACATATAAAAATAAATAAATCGAAACCTCATACCTTAGCCAGGAAAGGGGGATAGTAATAAATTATACATGTGATCAGAGCGTGCAACAGATCCCATTGGGGTTTAAATTTAGAGGTGAAATTCAAAATAATATTTATAAAGGCTTAACAAATTATGACAAGTGCCACTTGACACTATTAACAACAATTCAACACTATCCTCCTGCTTTCCAGGCAAAGGTATATAACAGAAGTTTATTTCATTAAAATTTTTCAGAGATGGGTAAAGAAAACTTTCCATATGAAAGTTTCCAGAACAAAATTTTGATAAAAATGAAAATGTTTTAAACAAGATGTTTCAAACATCTCACCATGTTTTAAATAAATGTTTAAAACATATTTAATACACAATGCGATGTTTTAAACAAATGTATTATTTTGGAGATGTGGAAAAGGAGGAAAAGTGCCGATGATGGACCAATCCAATAAATAATTCCAATATAAACAGTAAACAAACTAACAAAAAAAATTGCCTCTGTAGTCTTACTCTTCTGAGTCAAATGGTCAGTGGTCACTTGCACTAAACTGAACGTTTCACATGTAAAGTGCTGTAAAATCCCTTTAAGAGCGTCTTCTGGCATCAAGTAGTAGTAGTAGCAGACACGGCAGCTTGGCATCATTTAATTTTAATTTAATAGAGTTTTAAACGTTTTAAACCTGTTTTAAACATACCATTTAAAACATTGAAAAAAACTGTTTAAAATTAAAAAAAAAGTTTTTTTGTTTAAAATGAAAAAAAAAACGCCATTTTTTCCAACTCTGAAATTTTCAGTACAATATTTGAATATTCCGAAAATTCTCAAAGGAAACTTTCCCGGAATTTTGGAAACTTTCAAATATTCAAATATTTTATTGAAAACTTTCATTTTTATCAAAATTTCGTTCCGGGAACTTTCAAATGGAAAGTATCCTTTACCCATCTCTGAAATTTTTACATATTTTTGCAACTGTGATTAAATACAAAATAACTAAAGAAAAAGTTTATAATTGCTATTTTGTTATTTTTTGCGGTAAGTATGCGACATTATTTTATTTGCATTTGACAATATAGCCCAAGCAGTGGGTACAAAAAAAGGGGTTCTATTCGCAAAAGGTCGGAAAAAAATGAAATTTGGTGGGATGGTAGATGATAGTACACCTGAGTTTGCGACCTCGGGGGGTTGCCACTTGAGGGGGGGTGAAAACTCTAAATAGTTTTCGCGCGCTTCAAAAAATCATATCTTTTATTATATACAACCAAATGTATCAAATCGGGCATTTGCAGACTCAGAAAACATTACTCTTTCAGAAAAAAAATATTACAGAATTGTTTGATAGCGATCTTCGTCTTAATCAGCGATGAAATTCTGATTTTGTTGAAAATTGCAAATCAACCCCCAACTTTGGCGCGCCGTAGAGCGGAAACTATTGGTCGTAGACGAAAAATACAACGACCAAAATTGTGCACAATTTTGTTCTCTACATGTTTCATTTGAACTTTTTTTCGATAGCACTTACCACAACGGCGCTATTTGCCGAAAAGCGTCACAACGCAGAGTTTTCACCCCCCCCTCCCCTCTAGCGGCAACCCCCCGAGGTCGCAAATTCAGGTGTACTATCAGAGGACCTATGTCTACCATCCCACCAAATTTCATTTCTTTCCGACCTTTTGCTTGGCCTAATACTAACAAACCGCGAATAATAAAAATTCAAGTTAATAACTCGCAGATCTTTCTGTTTGGAATCGGGGCCCAAAACCTACTTATATTTGGCAAGCTACGAATTTGAAATAGTACATGTATATATAATATAGTATTCGACTTTGTTAAATTAATCAAGGTCAACAATATGGTTAGTTGAACAACTAAACATACAGCCGTGAATCAAATATGACATGTTATAAAAAACAACACTTACCTTGACTTTCAGCATCTGCTGTTTCACTAGTAACATCTTTTGGTTTATCAGTCTGAGTTTTCTCACTATCTAATTCAACTTTATCAGTTTTTTTGTCTTTTAACACACTACTACTCTCTTTAGAGTCATTTTCAGAGTCTCTTATATCAACATCTTTATTTTCACTATCACTTGTATTTCCGCTGGATGTATTATCCTGATCCAAGTTACTACTATTTCCATCCTCAAAGTCCATATTGTCATCCTTATCGGTGGTAATCAAACTTTCGTCCTGATCCATCTCACTCTCATCAAGTTCATTTTCAGCCTTTTCACTTCCCTCTTCTTGATCTTCATTATCTGATTTTTCACTAGAATGAGCATCGTTAGCAATATCTGCAATAGCTGAGGCATTATCTTCATCTGCATCTCGAATAATGGAAATATCCAGTAAATCATCACATTCGAGGTTTTGACTTTTGCTGGAATCATTAGAGTTTTCACATTTATCTGGTCCAATTTTTTCACTTTTGGAATCATCTGCCACTACAGTCTCTTTTTGTTTATCTGACTCTAAGGTTTCTTCCAAAGGTTTTTCCGTATCACATTCTTTATTTGTCTCTTTATCATCACTAATTTCACATTGTGTGGCATCTTTCTTCAATGTCTCTTCATCTTTCCCTTCAACTTTTTCTTCATTAGTACTACTTTCTTTATCACTAATCCCTTTGTCGTTTGTAGTTTCAGTATTTTCACTATTTTCACTAGCTTTCACTTCCTCTTTTTCAATATCTGAGTTCTCTACATCCATAGATTCAGAATTATCCTTTTCATTTGGAATATTACTTATCGTTTGATCATCATTTTTACCAGAATTTTCAATTTCATTCGATGTATTTTCCTCTTTCTCTGGGGATATATTAATTTCAGAACGTTCTGTTTCTGGTTCCACAGAATCAACATCCATTTTTTCCAATAAGTTAGTATCTGATGTCACAACGTCACATTTTTCTTCAACAGACTCGACATTTTCCGAAATATTTTCCTGTTCAGTCTTTTTATCTTTGTCTTCACTAGCAATAATTTTCTCTTCGTTCGTAGTAATGGCTTCTGTATCGACATCAATTTTATCCTCTTTATCTTTCGGATCTTTATTACTTTCAACTGACAATTCATCTTTAGTGTTATTTTCAGCAATTTCATCAACTTCAGGTTTTGTTTCTGTTTCTACTACGTCATCAGTACTACTTTTTTCGAGATCCTTATCAATTTGTTTCGATTCATCTTGTTCACTCATGTTCACATCCTGAGCAACAATTTTTTCTATAATATCTTTTTCATTTTCTGACTCTTCCCTTTCACCATTTATTTTTTTTTCTGTTTTCTCCTCTACTTCTTTTGCAATATCAATTAAATCGGAAGTTATACTATCTTTTGCTATTTCGGAATCATTGATTATTGGTTTTTCTTCATCTTTGTTAGATATATTGATTTCTTTAGTATCATCACACTCTTTCTTCTGACTAGTTTCTTTATCTGAATTACCAATTTCAATATTTTCTACCACAGGTTTCTTTTCACACAACTCATCAATATCTTCTAATATACTCTCTTCTATTTTAGGATCTAAATCTGGTGTTCCGGTAGTTTCAAATTTATTTAAAATATCATCTTCTGTCTCATCATGAGTGTCCTTTTCCATTTCGCTCTTGACAGTTTCTTTATCTAGACAAAATAAAAGCAAACATTATGAAATTGAACATTTACAAGAATATTCTGTATCTCCTAGGAGCATAAACTTACTATTGCTTTCTGTATCATCATCACAGTCGAGCATAGGAAGATGGAAGCTTTCTTCATCGGAATCTTTTTCTTCTTCTTGCAATGGTTTATAACTGTCAAACAAATCTAATGTACTGGAAAGAGCTCCCAGTCCGGCGGATTGAGTCTCGCATGGCTCAACGGTGGCCATTATGTATTCCTGCAACAAAAATATTATCTTTAACCTCTAAATCGAAAATTAGTTAAATTGCAAAAAAAAGTTAATTATAATTTAAGTAGGTAAATTTACATAAACCCAAAATAAAGCACTAAAAATTTTAGATATCATTTGCAGGTATTTTTTAACTTATTCGACGTTAATAAAAGGTGGCGAAAAAATACAAATTAGATTATGTTATTAAATAAACTTCAGTAAGCATTCATCGCATGAACTCTCGATCAAGTGTTGGTAAAGTTCGTTTATGCTTGGCTGAATTGACGAGTTGACAGTAAATAGCCAACTCGATTTTTAGGCCAGTCCAACACGCTGTCACTTTGCTTTGTTTGTACTACAGCAGCCATCTTTTGTTGGTAAGTTAGGGTTTTTGTCGGGCCTAAAGGGCACCATACACGTTCAGCAATAATGTCATTCCAGCAGATTATTACAGAAACATCATTACTAAAAATTTTCCCGTCATTCCCTGTCATTATTTTTCACACCTTACATGTCCATTATTTAAGAAAAAAGCATATCTAGCTATAATTATTGAATTAAGTATGATTGAAAAAACGCGAAAATTCAGGTAATGAGATTACTGAACGTGTATGGTGCCCTTTAGGCCTGTCGAAAACCCTAACTTACCAACAAAAGATGGCTGCTGTAGTACAAACATAGCAAAGTGACAGCGTGTTGGACTGGCCTATAAACTATCCTGTCTTGATTTTTTCCGAGATAAATGAATAATAGCACACTGTAAGGTCCGGTCCATTCATATAGTATATCATGCAACGAATGTGAAAGGTGATTTTCATTCGTGTTGCACACTATACTTTTTCTATGACTGCCCTCAGTTTCCATATTTAAATTCCAGCAATAACTTGAACATCAAAATATATCTATAATTTGACGTTTCTAAAACGAAGACTCAAGACAACTTCAATTGTTTTCAATGCACCCTTTATGATACGTACTGTTGTGCGCAAAAAAATGGGACAAGTCTTAACGTATTTTTGCTAAAATCTAGTTGTGTACATCTAACTTTAATTTTTGTGACATTGTCAGTTATTCGTCAAAATTTATTGCAAGTGTGCAAATAGAGACAGATTTACATTAGAAAAAAATAGTTGTCCTATTTTTTTTGCTCACGGCAGTACCAGCATATATTATGTGAAAAAGCTATTTTCGATACAAGTTGTGAAATGGTGCTTTAGGCATGCGACGTGCCTCGTTTGACAACACCTCAAGTGCCTAAAACTAAAAACATTTTGAATATTGAAAATTCTAAAATAACTGGTCCGTCATCTTTGGGAGTCCGCCATATTGGATTTAGAATGACGTCTCTTAGCTAACCATGCATTGCCATCAAAACTAAATGTGTATGCAAAATTTCAGCTCAATCGGTTGGGGATAACTGTTTTAAAATTGCCTTGCAAGATTTGAACTAAACAAACAAACTAACATACAAACATTGCAAGTTAAATAAAAATCATCGGATCGGCGCCAAAAAACGTACATATACCAAAATTTGATATGGTTATTGATGGGTGATTTCTCATACATAAGCTCATCTGGCAAATACTGGAGCGGATCTGGCGAGAAAAAGAGGAGTTTTGAAACCAACTTTTTTAAAAAAAAATTTTTGACAAATCGGTTACACGCGTTCTCTTTATCAACTTAGTTCAGCTTAATCACACGGGGTGGCGGAGGAATTCGCATTTAAAATTCGCAAAAACACGTTTTTCCACGATAACTTTATTATTGACCTGACGAAAAAAAAGTAAAATTAAAAATTGAAGATCTCGCGGAAGCGCATAATCTTGTAATTTTTTTTTCAAATCGGACGGTAAGTTTTCGTGAATTTTTTTTTGAAAATACTCGTTTTTTGCCCTAACACTAATACACAAAAAAGTAATTCCTTCATTTTTTTTACGAAAAAGAGAAATTAGGGGGATGAGATTTTTTTGAGGTAACTGGTCGGAGAAAAAGTAGGTATACTGTACAACTCGAGTGGATTATCCATATCGCACTCAAAAGATTTGAAGCACTCCGCCTACGGCAAACTTCTTTATTGTGCGATATGGATATCATATCCACTCTTGTTGCACAAACTACTATATTCTCGATCCTCCGAACATCGATTATGGTACCCACCTCGATATATCGATAGGTACTCTTCTACCTCAAAATAATATATCGGGACATAAGCGCAACCATTCGAGTGGCAACCCTGATTGATCGCTCACAAGTTTTTTATATATCTATATAGGCACTCACTTATTTAGACCTTATATAAAACCGAGTGTTACCTATACCAAGTTTTGATATGAACTGATTACGTCTTTATTTTCATTAGCTCAATATTTCCCATTCTAACAATGGAGAATGGATTTAAAACAGTAAAGTGCATTGATAACGTAAACGGGAAACTTTTTAATCCAGTCACCTAGGCTCTACAGATATAAAAGCGTTATTTTCAACATATACCAATTTCCAGGCTTCAGTTTTTATGCCAGTTAAGGAAATGTAAACAACTCCAATACGTTCTTTCAGAAATAAGTTCGTCGACCTATTCCCAACCTACTCAATATCAGTGGTGTATCTTTGCAAATTTACTAATAATTTAATATACGAAATTACCTCAGAACCCTCTAAAATTTTGCAGGGGCTTTCCCACATTGAAGACTAGTACACCATTTTATTTTCAGCATATGATGGTAGATCACGCTATATGTACCTACCGTTTTGTGCATTTCTATATTTTCTGTGTTGTATTGTCCTAGTTGCTTTTAGTTTAGTGGGTGTATAATAACCTCAACTTATATTTATTTCGTTTGTTATATAGATGTTGAATTTTGGTTCAATAATTTGGTCTTCAGTATTTGGCTTCCTTTAAAATGGATACTAGGAAACGAAATGCCTCGCAGAGTATTAATTATAGTTAAAACAGAAAGGGATCTGCTCCTAAATTATCTAATAGATATAAAGCAAGTTACTGAAAATAAAAGAACTTATGGTACAGTATGGAAAACTTAGTATCAGATAGAAACATCGTTTAATAGTGGTTGACCAGTAAACATTTTCATCCTAAATTTAAATTCGAAGTTTAGTTTCACTTGATTTTGAACTTGGAGGTTAATAAAAATAAAACTCTATCACTAGTATTATCAACATTTGTTATTTAACGGTTATCTATCTGACAGATTAGCAAACCCTTGATAAACCATTCTCTTGCAAACTTGAACGTTATTTTATGGTTATTTCTATCTGATAGATAAGTAACTGGCAGATAAAAACATGAACTGATAAACCGACCCTCAAATGTTCTAAATTTTACGAAAACCTATTAGCAACGAAAAAAAAAAAGAATATTTATCGCAACTAACCAAGCAGTACAATAGCAAATTAAGATGTAAGTACTCTGAAAACCTAAGTATTTAATTTAAAATTCATAAAACAATAAAATAAATAATATTGTTAGGGATTTAATTATTTATTGAATATCTCTAACACCACAAAAATAGCCGACATCGCAATACAAAAAACATTGCAGCTGTTGAAAGGAAAGTACATCACTGAATAGGTGGACTAAAAAACCCACAAAAACTTTTATTTAGGTTATGTTTTAATTCCACTTACATTTTAGCTAGAAATATGGTGTTCCGACATTTTGCACAACCCTGTATAATCATTTCGCCAAATTAACCAATTTTGTACAAAAACAATTATTTATTAGGATAAGGTTCGGGGTGAGGCAAGTAAATGGAGCTTAATGTAGTGTGTGTATAGTTTGTACCACCGATAATAAAAAAGCGATATAAAAAATCTCGCAAAAAAAAACGTAAATGGTACCGACCGTCTATCAATTTCAGTCTATTTACATAAAAAACCTTAAAAGTGTTCGGCTTCTTTATTATCATCACAAAAAAATGGTCACATATTTCCGAACAAAAATGTAGGCCACTCCCACTGAACATAATTGGTTGAAATTTTCTCTACCGGAATTATGATAGGATGAAATAAAGTACGTGGTCAACGTGGACCGGCGGGCGGTAAACTAACTAGAAGCGGTCGTCGTCCTTGCTTTTTTGCGAGCTTTTTTATATCGCTGAATTATATGTGGAATACACTATAATTAGTATGCGACGGGTAATTCACATGAAAACTGCTGGACGAAATATCGCCTCTCGGATCGCTTCAGATCGCCCGTGGATCACCTCGGATCGCCTCTGGATTACCTCGAATCGTTCCCTATAATTCGGCCCGAATTCTAGATCGCCCCGAATCACCCTTATATCGCCTCGGTAAGGGACGAAAAATTGCCCCGTGATTTACCCCACGTTGATATAGCTGAAGTAGGTTACTAAATTAATTATTTTAATTTAGCTACTATATACGTGTAAATTCGACATACGGACTGACTTCGGCCCATTAACGACTCATATTTTAAACATAAAACGATCAAATGTTACTAGGTCGCATAAATATTAAATGTGGAATTATGTCTTTGGATTTGTGTAAAGCGTTTAATACTGTGGATCACAATATTCTTCTGAAAAAACTTTCTCAAATTGGACTTAGGGGAAACGTGTATGAATGGTTTAAAAACTTTCTTACAGAGAGAAAACAGTTTGTATGTATTGAGGAAACCATTAGTTCTGTACAGAATATAACATGTGGAGTTCCTCAAGCAGCAATTTTAGCACCTGTACTTTTTTTAATATACATAAATTCTATTGCTAAGTTGAATATACGGGGCGGGGCAGTATAGTGTTATATGCTGATGATACAACACTTTTATATTTTGGAAAAGATTATGATCTGGATTATGATGAAATAACTAGTAATATCACTTTGGTTGCAGATTAATAAATTAACACTCAATTTTGGAATATCGTCATTTATGTTTATGTCTAAAAATCAAATTCTAAATTCAGCTCCATCCATTACATTTAATAGTGATACAATTAAATATTCGCCATTCACAAAATTTTTAGGACTTCATATTGATGAAAAATTGACATGGAGTCATCATATTGATGCGTTACGGAAAAAAATTTCTCCTGTTATTGAAATTCTTTTTAGAATACGAACTTTTATATCTAGAAAATATTTAAAAAATATGTATTATTGCCTCTTATATTCACACTTACAATATTTAACTTCCATTTGGGCCACAGCCAATAATTCTGTTATGAAACCTTTTAAAAACTTTACAAAATTAAGCTATAAAATGTATCTACAATCTTCCATACTTGGAACCTACAATTAATTTATATAAACCAAATAACCTACTTGATATTGACTCGATATATACACTAAAAATTTGTGTTTTTATTCATTCTGTGGTTAAAAAGTGTAAGTATTCAAATATAACATTCATTCAAAGTAATGAAATCCATTTACATAATACTAGGCAAGCGAAAAATATAATGACAACCCCTTTTAAAACAAAATTTGGAAAAAACTCAATTTTTTACAGAGGAATAATTTTATACAATAATTTGCCAAAGAAAATTAAAAATATAGAAACTTTAAATAAATCTAAAATAAATGTAAAACATGTTACTAACTTGAAGCTATTTGTAATACACAAATAGCTTGTAAATTGTACTGTGTATTTTCCTTGTAAGTTATTATATTTAAATATGTATATGTATGTGTATATATGTATAAATACATATTTTGTTTTGTTTGTAGTTTATTTTATCTATAAGTATTGTTTGTCATATTTATCATATACTGTTTGTTTAAGTATTTATATGTGTAATATGTATATTATGTTAATCCTTAATTATAAACTGTATAGTTTCTTGGGAATAAAGTTATTATTATTATAATTATTAAATTAAATAACTATATTATTTCTTCCCAGCAATACACAATATTGTATTACTATGCAGTAATAACACCAGTATTAAAACCCACGCATGTATTTTTAGCACCCAAAGTTACGCCACTGGAGAAAGCGGTAGATTTTCTCACGTTGTTATTTGCTCTCAAATATACCACATTACTTCTTCCCAACAATACACAATATTGTATTATTATGCAGTAACACCAGTATTAAAACCAACGCGTGTATTTTTAGCACCCAAAGTTACGCCACTGAAGAAAGCCGTAGATTTTCTCAGGTTATTATTTGCTCTCAAATATACCATATTATTTCTTCCCACAAATACACAATATTGTACCTACTACTATGCTAATCTAATGTTAATCCTACTACTACTATGCAGTAACATCAGTATTAAAACCCACGCATGCATTTTTAGCACCCAAAGTTACGCCACTGGAGAAAGTGGTAGATTTTCTCACATTGTTATTTGCTCTCAAATATACCATAAATTTTAAAATCCACTCGAAATTAATGATTATTATTACCTACTGCTACATTTAACGAAAACATCCACGCTCTTACTTAAACCGCTATTATTGTAAATAAAACAACGAAACATACCTATCCCTAGTACCCAGTATTAGACATGCGCAATCGCAACAATACAAATATTGGTTAGACATCAAGTGTGCATGCAACGCTTATAAACCAGTCACGGAAACCTAAACATTGCAAATATCCAGTTCCATGTCATTGACCTATTATCTACTAGTCACTAAATTGTTTAAATACTACTATAAAAACACTTCTCTCACGTAAACATATTGAACGCACCTCGTATAATGAAGTTTCGGAAATATGAAGTAATCTAGTATCCAGAAGATGAAAACACAGCACCAAGCAACATAATTACACAAAATACTAACTCAGTAAGCAGAAGATAATATTGTGATAAGGTTATCAAAACATTTGAAGTTTTTATTTGATATTTTAAAACGGGCCGATGCACTCCGTACAAGAAAGGCCGAACCAAATAAAACTGGAAACTGGCGGCGAGAATCCAATATCCGTGCTAGAGAAACGAGTTACTGCGCCATGCGCACGCGCTTTACGTAACCTCCAATCCCCCACGCCAACTAGATGCCAACTGCCGTCTCTCACTATCTTCAATTCATCAAAACTTTTATCTCCAAGTTTTTCCTAGTTGTCTTTCCCATTTTCCGAGTTTTCCCAGTTGTAACTTTATATTTTATTTCGTTATTTTTATACGTACGTTGGCACAGGTACCTTAACGAATAACAACAGTAGGTCAGTATCTCTTTAAACAAGAGAAATCCTCTTAAGTAAATAATAAAGGATTAAGATTTCATAAAAGGTAGAACAAGCGGTTATTTTAAGATCACTGATAGAAATATCCGACATGAAGAGAGAAATTGGTTCTAATGCACGTATTCTCCTAGAACCATTATGGTGTGAGCCCCGTCGCAACCCGAACGTTCACTTTAGATATAACCGTTCGAGGTCACAGCGTGGCATTACTTTTACGTTAACTGTACACTCGCCTGACTCGCCTGGCGCTGACGCATTTGGCAGTTTCTAGCTCTATAATGGATTTTGAAAGGCTCCTTCATTTATTTCTCCCCTCTATTCGTGGTCTCCCAAAGTGTTTAGGAAATTACTTTAAAGTTTGGGATTTCACAGAGCATGCATATTTTGCGCCACATAGGTACTTGGTGTTAAATACCTAGGAAGGTACATAATTTTTTAAAAAAGGCATGTAATCAACGTAATGAGGTGTTGCCTTTATGAGCAATTTTAATTCATTATTTATGTGTTTGGTACTATATTCTTAAATATTAGTAACCCAACTGATACACGTAAACTTTTTGAAGAAACAAAATTGAAGAAGATATAAATAAATAAGCTGTGGGTAAAATCACGTGAATATCTATTAGTTATGTTATGACACAGCGTTAAAAATTTACGTTGTGATGATTCATAAAATTACATTTTGTAGGTATCTTTAATAATGCCAAGTGTAAAACCCCGACATTGAACCTTTTTTGGCCACTTAGACCTTGTCGATTTTGAGAAAAGTCGGTCATCGCGTTCATTAAAAAATACATAATACCTATGAAATATTTTCCAGTCCGTTAATTTATAATTTTGTTATCAATTAAAAGAAACACTATACTTACTGCAAGATAGGCACTATATCAATTAGCATTAAAATAAATATCTATTACAATTTTCGCATACAATGTGCTCATAAAACAACTCTCAAAAATCTAGCTTAACATATTTCGCAGTATTAAATGTCAACAATAAAATATTAATTTCAGTATTAACTCCTTACCAAAACGGTTTGGCCAAGATACTTTATACCTGTCCATGGATACCTATCTTTATACCTGCTCCATAGATAAAAGGGTAGATATTGGGTCTAAGTAGTTTCTCATCTATTTCTCTCTACTAAATCAAGTAGGTATAATAAATATGAGAAACTGAAAAAGTAAATATTGAACTAGAGAACCTACCTATTTTACGAATTTTATATTAACTATGAAGGCAATGATGATGTTAAATTCATAAGTAGACGTTGATAATAATAATATGAATGCTTTACCTCTGAAAACAAAATTGATACAAATTAAACCATCCAAGTTATTAAAACTGTCATACTTAAGAGAAACGGCCGTAATTCATTTTATTTGTATTTGAATTAGAGTGGTTGTGGAAAATCTGAATTTTGTTGGTTGACCCTAAATGAGTTTTCCCTGCAGAAAGATTTATTGGTGAATAAAACGAGTTGTATATTTTATGTTTCCAGTTTTATAAGATATTTATTAAGTATGCATTCATGTAGCGTTTATCATAATTATTGTCGATTTCCACGTTAGGTAATGTCTAAAACAATCAATGAAGGTCATGAATTTACGTGTTTTTGTTGTATTTCTAATAGAACTCCACGTCATCTCAACTAGGTGATATTGACAATGGTGGTAATCTGAGCACGTCATAACAATGTCCTTTGTGAGTCTTGTCAATACTATAATTTCTTTGTTGTTGTCTAAAAAGTTTGACTAATTGCCGCAATTGCTTTTTAGTAATTTTGCCCTTAATTTCGACATTCTGGTTAACCAACCATTCCCATATTTATACTCTTTTTACAAGAAAACTAGGAAAGCTCGTGAGTGATACATTGCGTTGTCCATAACAATTACCTTGCAACATTTTCTAAGCAGGAATAAGCTGGTTAACCACCCATTTCTGAAAGATGTCCCCAGTCATTCGTTTGTGGTGGTATTTGTCATTATTTCAGTCAAGTAACATGACGTAAATCACCCAAATAACAGCCCGCATATAGGATTGTGATAGTTTTTTTTCACTTTCAATCTTGGTTGAAGTCAGACTCGTGTGTCCATCTATTTTAGTAAATCCATGTAGGTTTCGTCAAAGTGCATGAATGTGTATTTGTTACCTAATTAATTCCTTAAATTAACGTATAACGCAACCACAGAAAACACACTGGATATTTCACAAGGACACTCTCTTCTCGTCCAGAGGCCTTTCAGGACCTCTTTCATTACAACAATACACGGTAAGGATAACAGGAGAGATAATTAAAGAATACGAAGCTAATCTAATTAAAGACCGGTGACTGTTAAAGTAACAGTTTAATAGTGTGAAAATTAATTAATACGTTGTAGATTTGCATATTTTTAAGGGACAATAGTTGAGTAGCATTGGTTGGAAGAGGAACATTAAGATCAGCTAATTTTTTAACACAACATTAGTAGCCATTTAATGATTCTGGCAACTAAAGCAAATATGGTCCAGATCGCCTGTAGAACCGCATATACCGCTTGATTTTAAAATAATAAACAGACTGTACTTTAACCGGAAAAGGAGGATAGTAATAAATTCACATGATCAGTGCATTCAACAGATCCTATTCGTGTTGAAATTCGGAGGAGGTGTAATTCAAAATAATTTTTATAAAGGCTTTTCAAATCAACGTCGCTAAATGACACTACTGACAGTTCAATTCATCACCGCTTGATTTTAAAATAGTAAATAGACTGTGCTTTAACCGGAAAAGGAGGATAGTAATAAATTCACATGATCAGTACATTCAACAGATCCTATTCGTGTTCACATTCGAAGGAGGTGTAATTCAAAATAATTTTTATAAAGGCTTTTCAAAACAACGTCGCTCAATGACACTACTGACAGTTCAATTTATCACTATCATCCTTTTACGGTTACTGTTTAGTCCTTTTAAAATCCAGTGTATCTAAGTTTTGTCAAATTAATTGTTACAGAACTTTCAAAGACATATATTTTTTTAAGTCAACCTTGTCAGAAGAGGAATAATTTCAAATTGTGATATTTTTGCTTTAAAAACGGTTTAATTGTATTTTTGCCCATTCAAAATCTACAGTGTTAATTTTTAAATTATAATCATTCTAAATTATCAACTTAATAGTACACCAATCAGGGGAGGCTCAAGGTAAATTTTCCACCCGGGCGAGATCGTTTTTTGGCGCCCCCGTGAGTAATTACGGGAATTTCATGACATACTACATACTAAGTGACAGGATATCTCTTCGGACACTGCGGACACTACTTTTTAACTTAACACATGGAGTAAGAGAAACGTGTGTATATAATAAACTCTTTCTAAATAGCCTAAATTTTTACTGTTGGTGAGTAGTCAAAGCTAAAGCCAATTAAAAGCAGTTTATTCTACTTCTGAGCGTATTTAAAATATAATGAAGCCGCTGTGGATGTTAATTCGAAAAACAGCACGGTTAAATAATTAGTTAACCGTGTATTATTTGGTCTATGTCTATAACTGATCAACTAAGTACGCAATACAAAAATATTATAAGAACATCAGTTATTAGTTTATGAATAGTGCACTTTGCGGGCCTTCTTTTCTAGTCTTGAATGCTCAACTCCGTGTCAATCTCTTGAAGGACATCACATTTGATTGACATCATTGCTAGTCCCACTAAACCTTCATCTGTGACATTGTCGATTTCAACTAGGCTTATACTAAGTTTTAGTTTTGAGAAGCTTCTTTCTCACACACAGGAAGGGAGAGTAGTATTCGGAGCTCCACTGTTACGTTTGAAATGTTTTCACCGAGGATGTTGAGTGATGTACTTTAATACATCTAATTAGGCAATCCAAACCACGTGACATCCAATAAGCCGTCTGATGGAGTCGAGGGCAAACATTCATTTTCATTCGTTAAACGTTTGATTTTTTCTATTGGCTTGGCTACGTTTCCGGAATTTAGTAAAAATAAACCCGTGTTTTCCAAATTTTGACAGGTCGTTGGATTCCCTAATAGATCATTTACACCTTTGTCGGGAAATAAAGGAAGTAAGCACTAAAGGTTCTTGATGCAGCTGTACACCATCAATGTCACAATGACTTCCGTCATTTAGTGCTGACAGACAGTCTGAACATTTTTCTAAGAGTTCATCCTTGTCTCGACTTTCAATATTTTACTTAAAACCAAACATATCATTATGTACGTGGTTGGACAAATCGTTCATCTAATGACATGATGGCACAGTCTAATACGTGGAACAAAAAATTGTTCTGAATGCCTTTTCAAGATCCACAGCAGGTTCGCCATGTGACCCATTGTCAAATTGAAGCTTTATTTTTCGATGGCGCACTCGTGTCAAATTAAAAAGAGTACAATAAAGAAAATTGCCTCAGTTTGGCGCCCTCCAGAGGCGGCCGCCCGGATTGCCCGGCCCTTAAAAATACCAATCTTCGCCACAATTTCGTTCGTAATCTCCAGCTTTATAGTTATCACATACTGAATATGTTTTAAAATACTTATTTTTGTTACATGTATACAATTGGGGTAATTCGGCCAAAAGAATGTGATAATTATTTGGACTTGCTTTGTGTCGAAAACAGAGAATCTAAAAACATATTGTTACGTATTTTCATCCCTTAGTAAACACCTTGTATTCTGGGTTCGGAAATTATAACACCAGGGTAACACTAAAGAATAATGTATTTACTTACGTACTAATTACAACAAATAATTACTTCACTAATATAACACAGTACTATTATTCAATAATTCAGTCATTTCATGGGCGCAGCCAGGGGGGGAGCCATGCCCCCCCCCCCAAGCCGTCTTCCATGAGCCAAAAAATAAAGAAGCAGTACAAAGCAGTATCTAAATTATCCCTTGAAATAAATATTTTGTAATTAATGCCAATATCATCTAATATAGGAATCTACATACACATCCGTTTTCAACCATTTTCTGAAAAATTTTCCTCATCCTCTGGGGAGACCGGTTCTATTGCTCCCCCCCCCCCAGATAAATTTTCTGGCTGCGCCACTGAGTCATTTTATCACTTCGTTTACTTCTTGATCTGTTCTGTTTCACTAACTGAACTGTCCTGTGCGACCACATACTCTTCATTTATGGTCATAGATAACTGGCTCTGGAACATTCTACAAGGTTCCAGTAGATGTCAGTGGTTCTCTAGATGTTTCTAGATGCCGCGCCATCTCTCGGATTATCAACTTATTTACTTATTATTTGTGCAGGTTTCTACTAAAGGAGGATATATTACAGATCTCTGCAAAATATATAACAACATCATGACCTACCCTACTCTTCAAACAGAAACTAAATGGATCATAAAGATGGATGTTTTTACACGCCTGTCTCTGGCAGATAACGGTCATGAAAAGTTATCCTAATTATTTTGATTTTATGATAGAGACTGAATTTCGTTGTACCACGACTTGAAGATTATGATTCCTTTTCGATTGTGAATCCATGAAATAAAAATTCTTGGTTCTTCTGCTACAAAAATAACACTACAATTGTAACAATTACGCGCAAAAAATGAAGTGGAAACGGGAATAATAAATTTAGTTTATCTCGTTAATTTAGTAAAGGTTCTTGCAAGGAATTATGGGCCAAATCTGGATAACAATAAAATGAAAGAATTCTCGTACTGTAAAATTTAATTTTATTCGAGTTGCCTGAATCAAACGCCATTTTCTCTTGACCTCCATCGATGCGTATATGTCTTACATTTTTCATCATCATATTACGCTCATGGTACAAATAAACTAAAGATTCCATTTTTAAAAAGAGAATTTAATATCACTATTCTACTTCTTGAGCAAAATTTTGAAGTGAACACTTCATATTGCGTGAACAACCACCGCATTTCCAACATCATGCATTTTAATAAGAAGGTACCTAGATATTCATACTAATAAAATTAGTGGCTTTCACTGACCTCTATATATTAAATGGATAGCCGATGTGTGAGCTGAAAAATGGTACAAATACAATTTGCGCACGGGGCTGCCGAGTTTGCGCAGTAGGAAGAGTGAACTTAGCCACTCGTTGCTGGAAACACGTTGCCAACTTCATGTTGTCAATTAATTTTTGGCAACGGAAATAAGTTTTGAGGCAATCATGTATTTATGATAGATTTATTTATCCAATAATGTCTCAAAACTTATTACCGACCTGATCGTTGCCGGACTGCTTTGTTAGCAACGCGTTGCCATCAACGTGTTGCTAACTTCAGAACTAAAAACAGGTATATTGCGCAAGACGTAAAGTCCCGTAGCAGACGACTTTCGCCTTTATTGAATTCTTCAATTTTGGTTAAAATTTCACGCGCATCCCTATGGTATAGGCTATCCATTTAATATATGGAGGTCAGTGGTGGCTTTACTATAATGCCACAATTAAACAAAAACACCGCGGAGTAGTTGATAATATATATGAATACATTTTTATATTGGTACACTAATTTTTAGCTAAATTTTATATTTACGAGACATTTACCGATAAGATAGGCACATATCATTATCAAGATTGACAAGAAAATATTTTTGTCGAGGGACCAGACAAAACAAAGGTTTTAGTGAACGACCGAGCCTCAACTCCGTGCGATAACCAAGTGGGATTGTCAGAAACCACATACTCTGGTAAAATATTTATTAAGTGGAATTAGCTTCACGGGATCGTGAAATGCCAACGAAAACTAGCGGGTTTGTAAGCCAAATTTGCTCGCATATACATGTAAAAGTAATTTAGCAAATTGACGTAGTCACATAATACATAATGAGTATAATCTAACTAAAAATATATGTAAACATAGGTTAATAATATGTGTCGAAATTACCTTAGTGTTTTAAAAGATACGAAACATAAAAACAAAAAACCCCAGATAGCACCCAAATCGAAGAAGCAGAAGCAGAGACTGTGAGCAAAAAGGGTTTAAACTTGAAAAAATGTTCATTCGATATTTGAGTTAAGGTGGGCTGTGGAAAATCTCAATTTTGTTGGTATGAATGAGTTTTTTCTACCGGGGTTATGTTGAAAAACGTAACCACAAATCATATTAGTTCTACATCGTTATCAGAGTGAAAAGCTGGAGAAAAGGTGAAAATACAGTTTTGCATTCTATGTTTCCAGTATTTATACGTACATTATGGACTAGTTTCATATAATGGTAATCATCTGATCATTTATATTTAAATATTTAAAACGGTCAAGGTCAAAATTTAAAACTTCCTGAATATTTTGGTGGTCAAATATATAATTATTTTCCATTTATTGGACATATGTCTAGATTCCCATTTCTTTGTATGTCAAGTAAATTACTTGATCTAGGTACCTATGTCTACATTAATAAAAAATTTGTACGCGAAATAAAATAAGATGTGGTTAGAGATCTGAAAGTCGTAACTTTAACAGAGCCCCTAGAAAGTTAATATGTGGTGGGAATAATTTAGAAAGTAGATGAAAATGAACAAAAAGAAACGAAAAAAGGACAGGAAAGAAGCAAAGAATTGAAAATTACCATTAGTGTGTTATGGTGTAGAGAAGTTCTAGTTAAAACTAGAAGGCGTGTGGCTAAAGAGGTTCCCGGAAGTTTGGCAACGCTTCACATGGGGCGGATAGGGTGCGTTTTATTCGCAATGACGCATTGTGTTGTTTAATTTGGATTATGTTGCCACCTTACATGCTAAGCTATTTGAC
This sequence comes from Rutpela maculata, assembly GCA_936432065.2. Classification (NCBI taxonomy): domain Eukaryota; kingdom Metazoa; phylum Arthropoda; class Insecta; order Coleoptera; family Cerambycidae; genus Rutpela; species Rutpela maculata. Next base: position 61,939,404 of record OW386285.2, read on the forward strand.
ACCCAACACATAATTGTAACACATAATATGCAAAACTATAATATAAGGTGTAATACACATTTGATTACTGTCGGATCTTTAATGTACCCGCTAAAGGTCTAACTTTCGGACCAACTTCCAATAAAATAACCCGTATTTCACGTATATCTATTTATCAGAGGAACCAGAAATCCAGAGGCTCTGGATTCAGATTCCCATAGAGAAGTAACAAAAGGTAGAAAATTTTTTGGACCAAAAAATTGAGCATATGTTTTGAGTTTTAGCCAGTCTGTCGAAGTTGTTTGTAATATTCTCTATAATTTTATCTTGTTGTCCTCTACACATTTAGAAATAGCTCATCGCTATAAATTTGCAACTTGATCCGTGTAGGAAAGTCGTGAATTTACCTATTATTTGTTGGTATTGCTTACGCCATCTAATTGAGTTATATTGAAAATGGTATGGGGGTAATTTGAGCACTAGGTTAATATGTTATTTCAGAATTTCGTCAATATTTATAGCCTGTTTTGTTTTGTAGTACCTAGTCTATATTAGTTAAGTATCAAGGCATGTCACCTTCCAAAAACATAAATAATAGCCCACATGTAGAATTGCAAAACGTTTCATCTTACTTCATTCAATGAACATTTGATCCATTTTGATAAATCCATGTTTTCTATATATATACTCTAGGCATATATGTATGCTTTAAATATTTAGGTTGACAATTTAGTGAATAGAAAAGAACTTCAGTATTTTTGTCCAAAATAGTCAACCCAAGAAAAAAAAAATCATAGCCTATCCTAGTTGACCTAATTCAAATAAAAACAATGTATGATGGCTATGCCTACAATTTCTCTATCGATATTACAATCTGTTGGAGCTGAGGTTCGAAAGATCGGGACAAGGAGCATTAATTTTGTTTTAAAAATAAGACCTAAAAACTGAGTTAGATGCAATTCAAAGAAACTTGTTTGTACTATTAACAGTAGTAACGTATACTTTCACATCGCAAGACGTATATAAACTATAATTATTTTTGAATGTTATTCGTCCAAAGAATGACCAAATGCAATTGAGTGAATAATTATAGTTTTTCTATAGATTTTTTAACCAAATAATGTAATTTGAAATCACAAAATTATAGGGCAAACGTAATTAATTTTGTATACTTAGGTCAAGTAACTGAGTCATTTGACATGGAAGATAGTACTCGCAAAATTTGATATTATATAGAATTGATTCCGTAAAAATATGTTTATTTAAACAAAAGCGCCTCTGATGAAAATAGATGAGAATTATTATTTATCTATTTATTTACAGAGTTGGCTTCTTACGTTTATAAAGTTGACAAATTTGAAAAATAACCCCCAAAAAAGGCGGCTCGATACGGCTCTGATAATATTGAATCACATCCTGTTATCCAAGCGAATATCGCGACGAGTTTGTCATGGTTCTGACAATGAGTGCTTGATTAGATAGTAGTTTAATGTCAACAGCCCAGCAGCAGCGCCAGCGTGACGAGCTGAGCACTTTTGCCTAGCTATCAGACCCAGACGTAAAATGAAATGGTTTCGGCGTAGTAGAATATTAAAATTTATTACTAGGTATATAGACTAGGCGCCAGAAGCAATAATAATTCAAAAAGGTTTCTTACTTTAAATTGGTTCCTTGGGTTGTCATTGAGAAATCCTTACTTTATCCCACTCGAACGAGGTTCGGCACCGCCCTCTCATGGGGGGAGGCAGTCACGAAAATAGGTACAAAATTAAAGCTTATACATTTCTCTACAGATCGTATGCAATTTTACCGCCAGATGCATATTTGTACCAGTAATTGGCGCCCAAATTTGAGTTGCGTGGCCTTCAAATTCTCTAAGAATGTACTATGTAACGGCCCTTTTGCAGCAGGTGTATTTATTTATAATAAGAATATGTTGGTGAGTTAGTATTCATATACCTGCTTGTGATAGTAATAGTAAACATCTGTCATTATAATAACAGAAGTGGAGGAGGGACGACAGTCTCTCTTAGTAGATGCGTTGTTGTATTTGATGACTTGATGACAGTGACTATGTCATAAAAATGTCTTGTAGATGACAAATAAATATCGATTTATCTCAATTTTGCCCGAGAGACTGAAAACCGCTGAATTTGGCGTAAGGCAAAGCCGCTGATGATGCTTTAATTATATAGTCCGCAATTGATTTATCACACGATGATTCTGTAATTGTAGTCGGTGAGGATGTGGATTTATTAGTGCTTTTGATTTGAAATTGAAATTTTTCCAAAATCTCAGAAGAGGAAACTTTGTAATCTAGCATCAGTACCGCCAACTGAAGTGGTAGAGTATTAATATTGCTTGCGAATCTACCGCCAGGTTCGAGAATGGTGTGGTAACTTCAAAACTCCATTGGAATGGGGTTGGAAAACCAGTCAGTCCTCAGGGTTTGACACTTATAACACTATCAAATGGTTCTGCTCCACAAGAGCTTTTACTCCAAATTTCCTGCAAATGCACAGAAGGCTGTCAAAAAGCTTGCGGCTGAATAATCTGCGAAAGTTGTCAAGAATCGTGTGCTAATATTAATGTTGAAGAGAAGCATTGGCTTGACTATGACGAGCCAATTGCAATTGCGCTTCAACATTTTAATAATGATGATGATGGTGGTGAAGATAATAATAAAGGTAATAGTAATGGAACTGTAAATGCTGAGTGACCAGACGTTAAAGATAACACCGGAAATATACACACAATCTACAACCTCAATCGAATCATTTACAGAACATCGTATAACGCGGAAGAGGCTATGATTTGATTAAATATAACATAGTTATAAATGTAATCTGGTCTACTTATAAAAAAATCAATCCTGACCCTTTTAAATAAACATTAATTTTTATTTTTAAAATTCCCAGCCTCATTTTATACTATTACTAGCTGACCCAGCAAACGTTGTTTTGCCATATAAATTATAAATTTTTGTCCAAAAAATAAAAATAAAATTTCTGGATAGGGCCGCCCTTATCACCTAAAAAATAGTCTACGTCCTATTCTCAGACCTACCAAATATACACCAAAATTTCATAAAAATCGGTCAAGCCGTTTCGGAGGAGTTCGATAACAAACACTGTGACACGAGATTTTTATATATTAGAAGAAGATTATAGCTTGTAGTAAACTTAATTAATAGACAAAACTTGGAAAATTTGGAGGTTATACAACTTACTTCAACTCTGAATGCTAATTACTGATAGAAATATGCATCTGGTGATAAAATTGTAAGATATCTGTTTAGCAGAGAATTTTATAAGCTTTAATTGTGATAAATTAAGGATTTTTTTTAAAACAACTCCATGAACCAATTTAAGGTAGGAAACCTTTTGTTTCAATTATTTTTTAATTTCTTGTGACTTGGGGACTGGCCTAGGTATTTACATAATTTTTGCATCTAAAAGATTTAGGAAAACGAAATACACAATGAAAGCATTTTATGCAAACGTGAAAACATGTTTGTCTCTATCGCCGGAGGGTCAAATAACATCTGTTTGCGTTACGTAGACGTGCACAATACATGTACAGCTGGATTGGTTGTAATCATCCAGCAGCCGACCTGATGACGGTCCATGTTAATGCGTTTCTCGCGCAAAACAACTTCAATTCATTAAAATTTAAGGGCATTATGTTCATTTACTGCTCCAGAACTAAACAGATGCATTGCACATTTTTTGTATAAAAAATAAGTAAGGTAGATTAATAATAATACTCCAGACATTAGAGAATATTACCTGGAAAAATTCATGGTAGTTCTGGAAATAGGTTTACTTTGTTTTTTTGGCTCGCTGAATCCAAATTTTTAACTTCCCACCAAAAATTCCTCCTGCAACCTCCTCAAATTTAGAGAAGAAACCCCAACAAATTGGTTGTTTATTTTTTTTTATCGCTTTAGACACAAATTACCCATACATTCCAAAAGTACCAAAATTTACAACAAAGAAGTCCTTTGACATTTTGACGTACGACGAACGGGAAAGGAGTGGATCCTCGGCGCCGCGCGTGCGTTTAGGTATCACGGCAACTCCACAGTTCCTCTCTCGTCTTTCGATCTTCTTGGGGTACCCCCCCTGCCATGCCCTCGAGCTAGCATACTGTTGTCAAGACACCCATGACACCTGTATTCTGCTAAGAATAGATAGCAACCCGTTGATCACGATCGAAGTTTTTTATTTTCATTGCTTTAAAAAACGTTTTGTTTCGCATGAGAACTGTTTCCTCCTAATATTTTAGACATGGTTGATATGACTAAATTGTTTCAATTGATCAAAGTCCTCGTCCGAAACCCTCGCTCAGCTGTTCCAGACTCCAAATACAGATCCACAAGCTATCGCAAAAGCTGGCAATCAATTTTTTCGTTTGTATGGTTGCAAGGATGAAAACATGACTTTGACCGGTTTTTTTTATTTCATCAAGACCGCGTACAGCAGTAAACACAATATTGCCTCTTTGGCCCCAACTGAAGCTGCTGCTGCGCAACACTCGTTGAGAACGTACCACCAAGCCCAACTTTGGCAAGGAAATGTTATCGAGCCAGAAAAATTGGGCTGGAAAAAAAACAGTTACGGACTTTCCTCCTATCGCTACTTTGAAACCTCCTGCTCTACCAAAACTTCTAAAGTTTATCTCCGCCAGGTGTAAAAAGGCTGCCGCGGCGCGCGTAGGTGCGAGAAGAGCGGGTTGAAATGTTCCATCATGTGCCTCGAGTAGAATATTCCTGACTGAAGGAACGTAAACGACGTGTAACTTAGCGCATGCAGCCTCGCGGCGCAGAGGCTCTAGCGCATCCCCGTTCGTTCAACGTTAAAATGTCAAAGGCCCTTTTTTGTTGCAAATTTTGTCTACTTTCCGAATTTCTATGTATCTTTTTCCTAAAACGAAAAAAAAAGTTTTATGTTCAAATTTTTGAGAAGGTTGCGGAGGGAATTTTTGGTGGGAAGTTAAAAATTCGGATAAGCGCTCCAAAAAACGTAAAATAAGCCTATTTCCAGAACTACCATGATTTTTTCCAGGTAAGGGCCCTATATGGTCTCTAATGCCCGGAGTATAAACAAATATTATGATTTATAGCATATTTACACGGACATCCGACGACTAAATCGTACTTTTCGGCACATCCGTATGACGAAACTATAGAAATCTCCACTCCCAAAGCCTTATCTTACATATTATTCTTTATGTGGTAAGAAGGGTTTCAATAGAAAAGGGTCCCTTTACATTATGGTGCCCAAATAATTACCTGAAAGAAATTTTTCTATAATGAAAAAGTAGTAGATTGGTGAGGATATCTGTATTACTCGGTATTTGTGAAATTATATTGAAATCAAAGTTGTGATAAACCAGATGTAGATGACCTTAAACACCGTGTAAGAGAAAACATTCGAGCAATTCCGTTCGAGAAAGAGGCTCCAGGGTTTGTTCGTTGCTTAGCAACAAATAGGCGCCACTTCAACCAATTGATGTAAAATTCTCATTTCTTCGACGGACTGAAAAGTAGACGTTTTCTGGACAATTTTTGTCAAGAGATGACGTTTTACAATACTGGTCCAAAAATTACGATTTTGCAGGCCTATATTTTGATTGCTGAAGTTTGATTTACACCACAGAATAGTGGATTTGTACCAATAATTTCTAAAGTAAACTGTTTTTGTTAATAATTTTTCTATTCTTTCTTTTCTTTTCAATCTATTGTCGGTTTAAAAAAAATTGCGATTGTACTACGCCCGCGAAGTCATTTTCCTGGATTTGTAACTGCTCACTCATCCAGTAAAAGGACACTTTCCGGCCATAATATACTATTTTTGATATTTTTCGTTTACAGACTTACTCAATTTACAAACTTGATTGCCGTTCCCATTCGACGTTCACGTTGTTGTTCAAGGATGAAACATACAAAACATTAACCGTTATTTATATTCACGTTGACGTTGCCGTTTCTCACAGGATCAAAAGTTACTTGTCCTTTCGAGATGTCCTACTTTCATGTTTTTAACGAAGCTATTACGTAGCCTCCAATGAAAGTAAAGTGTTTTGTCAAGTGGTTAACTGCAGAAATTTTATTAATTTTAAGATTCAATTAAATTGAACACACTGAATCAACAATAAAACAAATAAAAAGAAAAATATTATAATCATACCTAACCTTTCCCTTTTAACAGTTATATATCGAGGCAAGATATATTGTGGAGGAGCCAGCGGGGTTAGGGATCGTCGAAAATCTTGCCGACAAAGGCTGTCGCTACTCTCCTTGCTCTTTCATTCCATTATATGTATTTCCTCAGCCACATACAATTTAAAATTTGACATTTTTAACGTAATCTCAGACGACAACGGGAACGTCAACGTCAACGTTTATAAATTGAGTGTTTACTGCAATATGTTTTTGGGTGATTATTTATTACCTACATTCTTACTTTTAGTTCATATTAGATATTCGTGCATCAAATTACTCCCAATAGGCTACAACTACTATGAATAAGCAAGGTGTGGCCACAGTAATTGAAAAAAAAATAGTCTATCGATAAGAAAAAATCCGGTATTTACGAATTATCTTCAGTATCCCGAAAGGTAAGCAAAATAGGATACAAAATTATACGTATCTTTTTATAGGGCATAAAATTATCTACAAAAATACTATCCCAGTCAAATGAGTCGTTAGGACTTAAAGAACACTTTTCATGGTATAGCAAATTGTTTGTACCGCTTTTTAATCACTTTCCACAGAAACAAAAGAAATTGACTTTGTTGTCATACTTTCTCATCACCGAAAAGATGGACATGATCAAATCTCTCATAAATAAGAACTTAAAACTATGACAATAAGTCGATTTTTTTCACTTTTTAAGGTACAACAAATTATATAAACCACTTTTTAATCATTTTGTTGTCACGGAAACAAAATAAATTGACTTTGTTGTCGTACCTTCTTACCACCGCCAAAATGGGTATTACCAGTCTCTCATAAAATAAAGTTTCAAGACCTTAAAACATGACAACAAAAAAGTCAGTTTTTTTTCCAATAGACAATTTTATTTCCTACACGAAAGGTACGTAGAAGTTTTTTCCATAACTTGCTTATTTTTCGAGATATTTAAGAAAAACAGTGAAATCGCGTTTTTTGTTCATAGAATTATACATTTCTGATAAAAAATCCGATAGACTAATTCTAAATATGTCTCGTGCGATAGGGCTACCTCTTTTACCCAACAAATGTCTTTCAAGGATTCATAGAAAAAATTGAATTATTTCCGAATAAAATATTCTCAATATTGTTTTAAAGAGGGAAATTTCCTTTCAAATTTTTCGTATCATAAAAAATCGTATTTCGTGGTATTTCTAAAATAAATTTCTCTGAGTCTCCTAAAATAATGAGGTGATACTCCAGAACATGGCACATGTTCGATACAGCCATATGGACACACGTTAACCATCGTGAAGTCGTAGAATGGAATGAAATGATTCTGTTGGTTGCTAATCAGTAATACAGTAGGATTACCGATGATTACCCAACAAAAGAAGTGATTCTATTTCTCATACCACCGTTTTACCCATGTATAAAACAGTTTTAATGTGTAAGAACATTTTTTTGGATGTGGATAAATTATTCAATTTATCGCTACTTTCATCAGCGTGTGCTGTTCGTCCACTCTTGTTAGTGGGATATTATTATCTAGCTATGCTGTAGCTGCACAGCGCGCATGTAATCTACAGCCACTACGGTTCTCGCTTGTATAATCGATTTTATTATTAGATACTCCAGCAGATTCGAAGATTCACAGTACTCAGGCCCGTCGACACATGGTATATTTGCGACAAGTGAGATTAAGAAAGGGAAGTACTCTCTACAACGGATAGCAGTCTATTCCAATGTAGATCCCGTAGTCCCTCAGGCTGTAAAAATTGCCTTTCGAAATATTTACATCTTAACGCCCCTAATGGCGCGCAATCACGTGGAATATGAGTGATGGTTTCATTGTCCACTCCACACATTTGAACCTCATTTGTATGCTTTTTTTGAGGAGCGTGTCCTATTATGAGGCTTACTATCCTTTTCTATAAAACCCAACCAGCCATTTTACCGTATGGAATCAGTGGAAGGCCCCTTTATATGAAGCATTGACTACTTCATTCCGGGAGGTTGAACCACGCTTGTTGAATTGCGCCATGGTCCAGTCTCGTAGCTCTGATTGAATCAGACTTCTTGGCGAACAAAATGCTGGCACAACTTAGTCAAGATATTTTGACAGTTGAAGAGGTCACCTTGTTCATTTAAGGAGCCATCAAAGCTACCTGGCTGTAGCTGCATAGGTAAATATGCTTGCCAACGAAACTTCATCTGAGATATGACTGATATCTGACTTGACATATACCTCTGCTTGACTGTTTGGAATACCTTTGGGTAAGTAGTGCCGATCTACCAGGCTTTGATTTGCATTCGTGTACTCCAGTTCCGATTCCCTCCTAAGTCTTCAATCCATCTGTATACCATTCCGGGCCCCGGGTTCCAGAAGAAGCCTTTTATGATATTTCCCGTCACCTCGACTAAGGAACACGACTGTATATAGAATAGTCAACCTGCAAATAGGAAGATACTGGTCATCCTCTGACCCAGTGATGACCTTTGGTTCCTTGGAGATGGAGCTAGGGTTTTTATATATCTCAACCCTTTGCCTTTTACATTCCATATTTCATTCTTGAGTAGTCTGTTTTTTGCTCTCCTGGCTTCCTGTTCCACTCCAAGGGTGTAAGCTCAAGGATGGGCGCCGTTGCAATCGTTTTGATTGCCCCTATTATTCCTTAACTAAGTTAGCTTTGAACAGACATAGGTGAGCCCTGATTCCGGAGCTCTCATAGGAGCGCCACCACACCAAGGTCGCGTAAGTTATGAAGGATTTTACCATAGCAGTATGAGCCCAAAGAGTGGTCTTCGGACTTATTCATCAGTGGGACTGAACACGAGTTTGCACATTCATAAGAGATGCACCGCAGGCTTTCCTCATCTGAACTTACAGGACAGTTTTGAGTCGAAAGTACTATACGGGAAAAACAACCGTATACCTATAAGAAAAAGAAGCTTAAAATCACTTATTTTTCTTCTTTTTGCGTACAGCATTAGATCTTTTTTCCACGATTGAAGGGTTCAATGATTTAATACAGCTTATAATTATGATGGAGGATAAAGATAATAGGGAAGCAATTGCTCTAAACATGATATAATATGAGGAAATTGAGTAGATGCTACCATTTAAATCTTCCATCAAATCAAGTACGTTTTCAATTTGAAACTGTATAGGTACTAGTAATTACTTTCTCCTATTACATTAAATTTAAGAAACTACACACCATCAATGACTATCGCTGTGATTCCAGTAGTTACGACACATCATGAAAATTAAATTTTATGTAATTTCAGCGTACTTCAAGCCGATATGTTCTTGTTCAATTTTACTTAAAACTTTGGGGCCAAAAATGATAGCTCCAAAATGTTTATCGCATCTGTTCTAACAAACCAAAACCTTAATCCATTATCACTTTAAATATCAGGTTCAACGTATGGTGTGGCGTGTCCTATTATGAGGCTTACTATCCTTTTCTATAAAACCCAACCAGCCATTTTACCGTATGGAATCAGTGGAAGGCCCCTTTATATGAAGCATTGACTACTTCATTCCGGGAGGTTGAACCACGCTTGTTGAATTGCGCCATGGTCCAGTCTCGTAGCTCTGATTGAATCAGACTTCTTGGCGAACAAAATGCTGGCACAACTTAGTCAAGATATTTTGACAGTTGAAGAGGTCACCTTGTTCATTTAAGGAGCCATCAAAGCTACCTGGCTGTAGCTGCATAGGTAAATATGCTTGCCAACGAAACTTCATCTGAGATATGACTGATATCTGACTTGACATATACCTCTGCTTGACTGTTTGGAATACCTTTGGGTAAGTAGTGCCGATCTACCAGGCTTTGATTTGCATTCGTGTACTCCAGTTCCGATTCCCTCCTAAGTCTTCAATCCATCTGTATACCATTCCGGGCCCCGGGTTCCAGAAGAAGCCTTTTATGATATTTCCCGTCACCTCGACTAAGGAACACGACTGTATATAGAATAGTCAACCTGCAAATAGGAAGATACTGGTCATCCTCTGACCCAGTGATGACCTTTGGTTCCTTGGAGATGGAGCTAGGGTTTTTATATATCTCAACCCTTTGCCTTTTACATTCCATATTTCATTCTTGAGTAGTCTGTTTTTTGCTCTCCTGGCTTCCTGTTCCACTCCAAGGGTGTAAGCTCAAGGATGGGCGCCGTTGCAATCGTTTTGATTGCCCCTATTATTCCTTAACTAAGTTAGCTTTGAACAGACATAGGTGAGCCCTGATTCCGGAGCTCTCATAGGAGCGCCACCACACCAAGGTCGCGTAAGTTATGAAGGATTTTACCATAGCAGTATGAGCCCAAAGAGTGGTCTTCGGACTTATTCATCAGTGGGACTGAACACGAGTTTGCACATTCATAAGAGATGCACCGCAGGCTTTCCTCATCTGAACTTACAGGACAGTTTTGAGTCGAAAGTACTATACGGGAAAAACAACCGTATACCTATAAGAAAAAGAAGCTTAAAATCACTTATTTTTCTTCTTTTTGCGTACAGCATTAGATCTTTTTTCCACGATTGAAGGGTTCAATGATTTAATACAGCTTATAATTATGATGGAGGATAAAGATAATAGGGAAGCAATTGCTCTAAACATGATATAATATGAGGAAATTGAGTAGATGCTACCATTTAAATCTTCCATCAAATCAAGTACGTTTTCAATTTGAAACTGTATAGGTACTAGTAATTACTTTCTCCTATTACATTAAATTTAAGAAACTACACACCATCAATGACTATCGCTGTGATTCCAGTAGTTACGACACATCATGAAAATTAAATTTTATGTAATTTCAGCGTACTTCAAGCCGATATGTTCTTGTTCAATTTTACTTAAAACTTTGGGGCCAAAAATGATAGCTCCAAAATGTTTATCGCATCTGTTCTAACAAACCAAAACCTTAATCCATTATCACTTTAAATATCAGGTTCAACGTATGGTGTGGCCCAAATCACTATTGTTGTCGAGTTTTTATTTTGTAGCCAGTGGTTGTCAAATTTCTCAACATGTAAAAAATATTTATTATTAAGATTGTTCCTGTTAATTAAGTCTTGGTAGTTGTTAATGAACTAATATACATCTTCGACTTTATCAGTTCTATAATGTTTCAACCGAATTAAGGTCAGGGTTATTATCGGGTCATGCCATTACTTACTATTATGGCCTCGGTCTCCCCTCGGTCGTTAATACAGGATCTCGTATCAATACTAGATGACATCTACATACCATAACCGCAATTGGTCTTATATAGTTGACAGAAATCGTTCTCTTAGCTTTCTACATACCTGAACACGGCCATCATTGTGGTGTAATGGAAAGCGAGACTCAGATCAATGTAAGGCAAATCGAAACATAACATTGCTGCATTCGAACTGTTCGCAAAGATGGCGGCTAACGCACAACCCCGCCGACCTCGCCAATTTGGTAAAATACTCAGGAGAAACTCACGAACACTTTTAACTTACTTACAGTATTACTATAAAAAAAAACCTATTGTATAATGATGGCTATTACTCGCGAAGGTGATGTTTATGTCAAGATGCCGAAGGCGAGTATCGTAAATAGCCATTATACGCAAGCTGAATACTATACTTTATCCACGGCTATCGTATATTTTAACTGTTTTAATCGTTTAAAAGTGAAAAAATAAAGTTACTTTACAGTAAAACTTTGACGTTTTAAACGTCAAACACGAAAACATGAACTCTTCCTTGGAAAAAATGGACTCACCTTCTTTATGAAAATTGCTGGTTCCTGATTGGTCAAAGGTGCGTTAGAATGAAAACAACTAATTCCTGATTGGCCAAAGGTGCGTTAGAATGAGATGTTCATTATACGTTAGGTTGGAATAATGACTATCATTATTTGTCAACTGTTAAATGTAGAAAGCAATAATTATTCGATAGTCGTTGATAAAAGTATATTATTCAACGAGCGTGGTGAACAACGATGAATTACGACACTCGCCTTTGGCTTGTGTCGTAAACGTCATCCTCTTGAGTAATAGCTATTACACGCAAGTAGAATACTATACTTTTCTACGACTACTCAACAGAAAGTTGCACTTTAAGGTAAATTTGTCGAAAATAATAATTGGCGAGATTTTTAGGAAAAATGCGAAGACGCACATTATATCGATCATAACTTCTTTATTTTTTAAGCAGGAGAAAAAATAAAATATTTTTGGCTTAATCGATAATCTTTAATTTGGTTTCTTAACATTTTTGGCGCAAGTGCCATAATTTCTGAGATATTTAACTCTAAAAAGGTATTTTGACTTAAAAACGTTTGACGCAATTTTTAAACCTCCATAACTCCGAAAAAACAAAAAGTTACGGAGATTTTAAAAACAGCTAATTGTTCCTCGGTTTATGATCTTTACCTTGGAGGTTTTTATTTCTTTGCTAGGAGTGATACTTTTCGATTTATTCGACAAAAATCGTATTGAGGCGCCCGTTTTTGCAATCTGCAAAGGCGAAACACGAAATCTTCAAAAGTTCAGATCTTTTTTAATATATGAGTTGAAGGGCCATACTATGTCATTATAGAATGAGGAAGAATTATATGTGATGCACATCGTGAATCGCACCGACGAAATCGATAATTCGACCCTACAGGAGCGAAGGAAGTGACATTTTTTGACTTTCGGCGAAATAGATGACGTACTTATTATGACAGATTGAATTGAGTTATGGCACACGCGATGTTTTTGAACTTTAAATCGTCTCTTATGATTGTTCCACAAAACTGATGGATAATTAATATGAACTTTTGTAATTGGTCCTTGACTATTGAGTAATGAATCATTATCTACGGCTGTGAGTAATGATCCCTATTATATGTTCAAAAGCATATTTATAATAAATGAATTATTCAATAGTCGTAGAAAAAAATATTTATTTAGTATTTAAAGTATTTAAGTAGTGTTTGTTTTGGTTTCTTGTCTTATTGGTTTTACAAACTATATATATTCTTTAAAATAATACTTCAGTGCGTTAAAATTTGGTGACTATCCACCTGAGAAGTTGAAAGATATTCACCATGACGCCCATAGCCGAATACCTTTCCTCAGACTGGCCGGACACCCGGGCAGGTCGAATAGCGAATAACATCCCTAGAACTTATCGATCAGAAGTTTATGGAAGCGTTAAATAGATTTACTGCTACATTTTTTTTGTTTCCGTTACAATTATATTAGAAAATAGTACCTACGTATTTTATGATCTATAAATCATAAGAATGAACAAAACAGGTTGTTTTTACTCTTGACTACAAACATATACCTATGGGATTATATTATTTGACACAATGATCGAATCATACAAGGTTTGCTGTTTCCCCTGAAACTCTCAAATCGTGTAACGTCACGATAAACCTCGTTTGGCGCCAACATAGGTTGCCTTGTAACTTTTAACCAATTACTGCGCGAGGCGAGGACTTGCGAACCACGTCACCCAGCGTGACTATTTAAAATCCGAAAGCAACGAAGCTATTTATTAAGTACACTTAAATTTCAATTTGTAGCAAATAATTCAAAATTTCATGTTTTGTATGTATCAGACAGGCCCGGATTAGGCCGGCGAGTTACCGAGTAAAACTCGAGATTTTTTTTTATTCTCTCCACCCGCCCATTAATTTTGAATTTGTAGCGGAAAATTGTTTTTGCGATCTACCCCCGCTCATCAATTTTTAGCCTCAAGCCGATTTTCTTCTCCCCGCTTATTTATCAATTTTAGCCCCCCAGCGCTCCTTAATTTTTAGTTGGAAGTGAAAGAATTATTTTCTGATGATTTTTTCCCCCCCCGCTCATTAATGTTTAGCTCGGAGGTGAAAAAAATTGTTCCATGGTCTACCCCCCCGCTCTTCAACTTTAATTTTCGAGGAAAATCCTTTAATTTAGGGTGTCACATGACCTAAAATCATTTCCTCCCCATTTGCCTTGAGTGGGCCGATGCAAGAAATGAAACTCGAGCCGAAAAAATTTCCCAATCCGGTCCTGGTATCAGATTTTCATGAAGAGGTTATAAAAGAAACTAAAAAAAAAACACGCTTTTATAAATACTGCATTAAAAAGCAAAAAATGATCATCGAAGCTGCTCTCTCTGTCTACCTCGTAAGGGCTTTAGTGTAAGCCGTGTTTGAATATAAAAGCGTGGGGCGTTTTTCGAAAGCTATTTCGAACAGGTTCCATAATTAAAACGCTGAAGACATCATTAGATTAAATGAAAAGCGCCCCACGTTTTTATACTCAAATTTATACTTAATTACAAAAACAGCTCACACTAGACACAGATGATTATTTTTTGCTTTTTAGTGCAGTATTTATAAAAGCGTGTTTCTTTAGTTTTTTAAACTATTAATTTATTTTTCTACTTTTTAGTCTTATATTTAAGGAGAGAATTTTGCCACTTTCGACATTTATGTGAAGGATTCGACTAAATATTTATAATCTGCGACCTCGCAAATCCCCAGATATCGATTTTCATACTAATCAGACCATAAATTACGAAACTTATCCGCCATTTTGACGCCACCATTTAGAATTGTTAAATTTGGACCGGGTAACTAATCTGCAACCTCGATAACCCACAGATACCGATTATCAGTCGAATTCGACGAAAATTTATAAAACCTATCCGCCATGTTAACGCCGCCATTTTAAATTTTTAAGTTTTATCACATACTTGTTTTCTACTTATCAAGTCCTTTCTTTTGATACCCATATCAAGGGGGTTGTAAAGAAAATGATAATCCGCCATCTTAGGGCGGCAGCCATTTTGAACAAATAATATTGTATACTATACTGTATTGTCATCAGAGCTACACAATTGCCAAGTTTCACGATGATACAACAATTAGAAGTGGGTGAGATTCAGTTTCTTAGACCTTATTACTTACATACATAGATAGATAGTTAGTTACAAAGCGCGTTAAAAACGAAATCTGTTGCGAATTCCATAGAATACAATGAAGCATATAGTTCACAGCCTCCGATTAAAGAACTTATATCTAGATACATAATGACATTAGTTTGTGTGATCCTGAAAGATTCACAATCTAAGGCACTTCTTCCCATTAAGTTCTTGATTGGCTAGTCGATCTAATCGCGGCCGATTCGGGCACCATCGGTTCAGTTTGATTATCATAATCTCAGTTTGACATTTTTGACAGTATATCCGCTATTAATGTTAATAAGCGTTTTTCGTGTTTTTCGATCAAAATGTGGTGAAGAAGTTTTTTTTATTTTAAGTTGTGATTTGCTTAATACCTAAATAATATTCTCTATTCATATTTACACAGTTTAGTGACAATATATTTAGTGCAAATAAATAGTGAAGTGCTGTGCCGTTTGCAGAAAGCAGTTTAGAAAAGAAGAAAATCGATCGTTCCATAGTCGTAACATGATGAAGTTCAGTTTACAGTTATAAAGTAAATAGCAATTTAATTTTAATATCCTTTCAATACATATTTATCTTACTGTAATACCTATCGTATGCCTACATCACGTTATATAAAGAGCCGGTAATGCAGGAATTGCAATAATTCATTTTAATGAAAATATTTACCATTCTACACATTTTCTACACACACAACGCCACTGTTGCCTATGGGATGTGATGTTCATCTATTCTTTTTAATGGACATATAATGTGACTATGTTAGGAGCAAACAAGGTATATAGTGAAAAGATAGCCTGTTATGTATCTAGATATATAAGTTTTTTAATCGAGTTCACAGCAGACTTACCAGGCACTCAAAAAATGTCGGCACCTTTGACCATCAAACACGCCGCATCTCACCGCCAAAGGCGCCGACATATTTTACACGCCTAAGAATTGAGCTGTCAACTATACGTGTTTTTCACCGAGAAGAAGCCGCGTGCCAAAAAGCCAATTTTTTCATTTGTTGCATGAATATTTATTAAACAAAAGAATATATACCCAATGGCATAATACAAATCGCCTGCTATGAATAGTCAAAAGATTTTAAAATATCAATATAAATATTTGGAAATAATTAAGATTTGCACAGATATAACTAAACATACATATATCTACATAAAACATATAGGGATATAAGTTGAAGGCAGGGGCGATGACGCGTCGTTATTGAAGCTATCTTCTCTCTGTCTTAATCATGATCCAAACATAGGTACATTGTCCGCTCAAATAGCGCGACGTCTCAGGAAAGTTCACTTAAAATACTTAGAATGACAAGGGTTTGACGTAAAAGTAACGCGTGCGCAATAAGCAGACCATGCGTGTTTGGATCATGGCCTTGGCTTTGAAAATTATCAGGCCACCAATTCTCTACGAAGATCGACAAGCTGACTGAAAGTATTGTTAGAGAACTTACACCACAGAGAAGCGAGAACAATATTATACTGAATTGCTTTAGTGTTGGGCGAATTCGAATTAAAATACTCGGTTAATCCGAGTATCAAAATACTCGCTTGATTCCGAGTATTAAAATTTCATCCGAATAAAATATACTCGGATTAATTTTAAGTACAAAACAAAAAAGAACTGTTAATCGTGCACTTGGATAATAAAATGTTTTTTAGATCCCCCCCCCGCTCATCGATTCTGAGATCTGGGGAGAAAAATTACTAACCTCAGTGCCACTTGCATTCGCTTAACCACGATCGCAATTATTGTTGACAGAGTGATTGAGAAATCGCTATATCACATCACTTATACCTAGTGACAATTTAATTCGACATCGGATGATTAATCCGAATATTCTTGTCATCCGATTTCGTGTAATCCGAGTACCGAAATCATCCGAATATCTGCATCACTAAATTGCTTTCAGTGTACATCAAACTTTAAATAGTATAGGAAATAGCGTGCAAATTCGACGACGAGTGGTTACCGTCTGCCAGTCGGTAATCGAAGAGACCATATAAATACAAAAAATTTTTCTCTCTGGAACTTTCTGGTATGGTAGGGGGGGTAAGGAGGGAGGGGCGGCATTTATTTTTAAATCGGATGATTATCGATATCTGTCTGCATAGGTCGTTAGTATATGTACTTCGCGCTAACCGGAAAAAGAAACTAAAATTTTTTTTTCTTCAAGCGTATTAAAATGTTTAAATTATGTCACCAAAAACAGAAGTAGAAGTAGGACATTGTTTTACTAGTAACAAGATGTTAGTACCGAACGCCACCGTAGTGGACATTGTTTTACTAATAACATAATGTTAGTTCCGAAAGCGCCACCGCAGTGGGTATTGTTTTACTAGTAACATAATGTTAATACCGAAATCCACCGGTGGCGCGCTATCCACTAGCCACTTGTCATATTGTGTCAACAAGTAAGACTGTAGTTTGAATATTTGTACATTTATGATAAATAAATGAATTTTTGCATTTTAATACGCTTGAAGAAAAAATAGTATATATTACACGGAGTAGAACGCCTTTTTTTGTGTTTCGCCCAGTTTGCGGCTTCGGCTTCGCCTCAGCCGCAAATCCTGGGCTCAACACAAAAAAAGAGTGCGTTCTACTCCTAGTAATATAATATACTATTTTCTTTTTCCAGTTAGCGCGCGCGCCGTTCGGAAGTTTCGTCTGCCAGCGTAACTGGGGTATGTGACAGACAGAATTTTTTTTTTCGCTCAAACTTAAAATCTCGACGTTTCATGACATTCTAAGCCTATTTGAACAACAAAAATTTAAAAAAAAATTTTTTTGTCGTTACTATATATACTTCCACTGGATGTGAAAGTAAAAATCAAGTCAATATCGACTAATCAATTCCAAGCACTAAGAACTATTTTCATCATTTTAGATTTAGGTAGTCTGCGTTTTCATAAATATTTAAAGTCAATGATTTTGACAGCTTGACATTAACGTTTTATTTGATCTTCGCCCGCAAAGATTTTGATTTTCTCTTGCACCATTTGCTTGTGTTCTCTAATGAAATATACTATTTTGTTTGTTTATGGTTTAGGTTACATCACCTCCATCACGATTTATATAGAAAATAAGGTCAGTTTTTCTAAACCCAGGTAAGACAATATGATACCTATTCGTTTTTCAAGATCAAAATTGTGAGTTTTACGTTCTAAATTGAAAGGAAGTTCTTCTGCTTATTAACGTAACCGGAACCTAGAAACATTCTTCCAACATTGCTTGCAATATTATATATTTAGCTAGAACTCAGTAGCTACTTTAAATGGGAAATTCCCATAATTTGACAGGTCAGTATATGATTGTCACTCAATCAATGATTTTAGAGAATATTATTTAGGTATTATGCAAATCACAACTTACACACTTTTTTATTTATTATGAAAATACCTACTACAATTGAGAATGGTTAAATTCATTATAATACGGAAGAAATCGATGAATTGGTAAAAACAAGTTGCGACAAGTAAAATTACCAATGCACAGGGAATATACTAATTTAAAATTCATCCATAGTTAATAAGTACTGATAATTAAACAAGACTGAATGTCTATATCGTAATTAATATATATGTAATAAAAATTCGAAATACTCACGAATTATCTCAGTATCTTATTTGTCTTCAGTAATTCACATTTCACAAACAAACGTTACCATGGAAACCAAAAAATACTTGTCACATTGCGACTTGATTGGATTGGCTGGTAGTTCTGGGCCTGGTAATTTATAATAATATATCTGTCAATTTTAGACTGCATTTCATTATCTTATTATACCTAATGCTATCCACTGTCTAAATCATAGAGGAATGAATGAATTTAAAATGTCAATGATATAATATAGTCGACATCAAGTACTTAGTGTTTTTTGTTCCGAAAATGTTCTATTAACCTTTTATAACCCTTTTATTTTAGTCACCTCAACAATCCCCCGAAGTCTAGGAGATCTAAATTAGTCTGAAAAGGCCGACAGAACTTACAGTTATCGTGGAATTCAAATCACTTCTTGGAGATTTTGCAGTCAATAGGTCTCGAAGCCACCTGCGTAATAATATAGTTTTTTGTGTGTATTTGTTTACAGCATATCTAATATTTAAATTGTATGAAATTTGTCTAACAGTACTTGACAGCTAACCCTTGCAAACATTCCAATAAGATAAACGACTTAATTCTTTGGCTCAGAAGTTAACCAGGTATAATAATTATTATTCTTCGATCAGATCATATTAGAAACTTATTCGTATTCTGTGAAACAATGAGCTTTTTAGAACGAGTTTAATCAATTCCCGATGATGTCAACGTAATTGACGGAATGCACGTTAAGTGCACCCAGTGTTTTGGAGTTTGAAAAAAGTGTCAGTGTCGGAGCAAAGATTCCAATCCCGTGTCAGGATTATATCATATTTCTTTATGCGGTTAAAGGAAAATGATGAATTGAATTTTGTAAAACAATTAACCAACTGTTCAGCCTAACTATTATATTTTTATGCATCAGATATTTTTTAATTATTTTTTATTGTTATTAACAATATGGAATGTATATTTCTTTTATTTTTAAAGTCTTCATCAATAAATTTGGTGATCATTTAATATTATGGGGCAGTGCACTGATCGATTTGGATTGCATTGAGGTCATTGTGTTTTACAGTTGGGTGAGATCGCGATGTCTCAAGGCGAATTAAACTGTTTGATTTGTTGGAAATAGAAAACGCCATTGGTTTAAATAAGTTAACGTTTGCGTTGATTATTTGGTTGCTAGCTGAGTTTTCAGAATAAACGATACTATCTAGTATCATGAAGAAAATTGGTTGTAAAAGAAAGTTCCAAATGATTTTCCAAATGACGTTAGCAGGGAAAGGAGGCTAGTGATGAATTGAACTATCAATAGTGTCAAACGGCACATGTCACTCAGCAACGTTGATTTGATAAGCCTTTGTAAAAATTATTTTGAGTTATACCCCCTCCAAATTAGAACGCCAATAGGATTTGTTGCACGCACTGATCACGTGCACTTATTACTATCCTCCTTTTCCGGTACAAGTTATATTTCCGGAATAAATACTTAATTTTTCTATAATATCAGACTGCTATGTTAGTTACTTCATATATTTTATTCAATTAATTCAACCGCAGGATTGACTTCAACTTACGGCACATGTTATTGAGCGACGTTGATTTGATAAGCCTTTGTAAAAATTATTTTGAGTTATACCCCCTCCAAATTAGAACGCCAATAGGATTTGTTGCACGCACTGATCACGTGCACTTATTACTATCCTCCTTTTCCGGTACAAGTTATATTTCCGGAATAAATACTTAATTTTTCTATAATATCAGACTGCTATGTTAGTTACTTCATATATTTTATTCAATTAATTCAACCGCAGGATTGACTTCAACTTTTCACCTGGCCGACGTGCAGCACAGACTTGATCCTACTGAAGATGCCTGAAATACTAGTATGAAGTTTGAGACTGGAAGATAGTTAAACCTCCAAGCAGATATTAGGACTTAAACATAAACACACCACATATAGTAGACCCCCAAATCCAAAGCCAAGGCTGTCCGGAAGGGGGTTACACATTTGGAAAAACGCAGACATACATCCATAGCCACCTGTATTGTCAGTACCGGGGCTGGGGCTCGAAAACACAGAGCGCGATAGACAGTAATAATACGCCTTAACCGATTGAGCTACCGTGCCGGTTGACTCAATGCTTTCCACTGGCATTGACATTTTTTTATTGCCAAAGGCAATCTTCTACTCTATAAATTTGATGTGCCATTACTCTGGTGAAGGAGTGAAGGAGAAGTTCAAGAGCCAAAATTTGAACCGGTAAGATTGACATTATTAGTGCGATCGGATAGCATTAAAAAAATCATAAAAATATTTCAGTGCTGGCGGTGAACGTGCCCTTTTGGATATAGATACTATATATACCAAAGATGAAAAGACGCCCCAGACCCCAAAAATTTCGGTCTCCCCACCACCGGTGATGACGTCATGAAATGAGGTCATTTTTATTGTTATTAACAATAACTGGTTTTAGACATAGACACTTAAACGCCATATTTTTTAATAAAACCCACTTTTAACTATGTGTTGTATGCTAAATGATGTCTGTAATGTTTTTTATTATTATTTTTTAATATGGTGGCCAAAATTTGACATTTTATCTGCATATTCGTGTTTGGTATCAATTTTTGTTCTTGTGGTCAATAAATTCAATGGTTGTAGTCAAATTTTGTTAAGATGGATCTGTAAAGAGATAGTTACCCTTTTCCCTTAAGTCTTCCATCCTTTGGGTTAATAAAAAAAAAACGTTTGTGTAACCATTTCAATAAAAAATTGTTTTATATCTAAAAAAGAAAATATTTACAACTAATAATTTTGAGAACAATATCCTTCACATGCGCACAATTGCGTACACTGAAGACCGTTTCTGACGCATTTGCACACAGAACACCTTTGTTTGCAGTTACAGGCAATTAGTTCTTCACAACTTTTTGCGAAATCGGGAATAGTAGACTACACATCATTAGTTTTTCCCAAGTATCGGGCGAAGGAGTTTGATAGTCTTTTTCCAAACAGTGCTTCCATATAAGGGCTTGAAGAGTGGCTCGCTTGATATGCTGAAGTAAAGCATTTTGCGTTGAAGGTATATTCTCAATTGGTCTACTTTTTCTAATGAAAAGGAATCGTCTACACTCATTACCTGTGTTTAAGGGAGATGTTACATCATACAAAAGAATCACAAATCTTTGCACGGTATGCATGACATGGGTGTCTTCCCATTAGCAGCTGCTCAAAAGCGGAATTAATACTAGGATCTGCCATCCACATCTTCCAAGCTCCTTTCTTGCCTACTCCACAAAATGACGACACGGTATCGCAACCTGTTGCAGAATGAAATATCGGCAAAAAGCTACAGATCTCCTGTGATAAATGAGAACATAGGTCATGGATGCCTATTTACCTACGATTTTTCGCAGTTCCAAAATCAATCCAAAGTTGTTGAATATTTTCAAAATTTGAAAAGGCAGATACTGCAATGGCCACAACATCCGAATCTACCGTTCGAATGCTAACGCAATTGTGGCCATTATCAGCTGCATGTTTAGCATGAAGAAGAAGGCGCCCTCTGCTTCTTCATGCCATGAGGGTGAAATAGCTGATAGATCTAACTCTGCTGAAGACGATATTGCTCTTTCCTCAAGCGTACAGATTATTGTTTTTCCTTCAAAATGTTCGTTTATTAGCTGTTCTGCCAAGAAAGTAAGCAACTGTTTTTGTTTTCATCTACTCGTAAAAATTTGTTATATTTTTGTGGAATTATTGTGGAAGGTGTAACTCGTATGTGCACTCCTACTCCTCTTGGTTGGCGTGTGTCAGCTTTCAAGATTCAAATACTAAATCAATTCGTTGTAAATTTTGGAATAGCCGACAAATGTAGGGCTTAAATATATTGTTATAATATTCCAAAAACGCTTTCACATTTCTTGGAACTAGTAAATGGACAGTACCAATTTTTGCGGAAACTTCACGGTGTACAACATGAAACACAAATACTGACAAATACTTTGGTATTCTGTTTTTACTACTAAACACTAAAACGCTGAAATTCCATGCTAGACTAAAAACTTTGCAGCTCTGTATGTATACGTAAACACGCTATAAATAGTACAATAGATATCCCGGTATATATTTAAGTATATAAAACATATTTAATACTGAATTTTACTTAAAAAAATGGTCCTTAAGTAAGTTAGTCTATGCATAGTTTTTGACCCTCAGTTTGATGACGTCATTACCGGTGGTGGGGGGTCCGAAATTTTTGGGGCTGGGGCGTTTTTTGATCTTTGATACATGTAGAAACTATATCCAAAAGGGCGTGTTCGCCGCCAGCCCTGAAATATTGTTATGCTATCCGATTCCACTATATCGACCATTTATATGAATTGATTTTAGCCTACAATCATGACTACAGTTCAAAATTAGTACTCAATCAAACTAAATATACATTTCTGTTTAATGCGGTAAAAATTTGATTTGAGTACTAATTCTGCTATATTGTAACGTTTTGGCACTGTATCCAAACTTATTGGCAGCGGTTTTAGCAGCTAAGTTATTAATCGTATACCAGAAAAGATTATTCAAGGCGATTACAATTTGCAGACGTTCTTCAACGTTGTACTGTATGTTATTATACTCACACAACGGCTAGGTATCATTCAGGATTCATTTTAGCAGACAGTTTTTTTTAAATTTTTGCATTACCAGTATCAGTGATAACTCAATCGAATTGAGCATAATTTCAATTCGTTGGTTCCAGAAGTGCTCAGTGCAAATGGGGACGCTCAGCCGAATGATTATGATCGCTCTATCATTGTTACTCTCAGAAGATGTGTTTACAATTTTGTGATGACATTTTCTCGAGAACAAAACTATCATGCTCGGGTCGTACTTTTGCAATGGACGAAAGGTTGATAGAAAACGGCAATATTTCATAGAAGACTGTTTAGAAGAATTTAGCAATGAAATTACTAATGTTGTTTTTGATTACAACACATTTCGATGTACTCTGGACCGTTCTGGTCACTTCCATGACGCAGTGTAAAACAAAAAAAAGATCCTGGTCGGACAAAGAAACGTACACAGTAACTGAAAATGTAGTAAAAGAAATGAACTTTTGTGCATGTGTCTGAATCAGGTCATTGGAGTGTCAGTCGGCACATGCCATTGTTTCGAGAAATTACTTGCAACTATATATCTGCATGTCGTATTATTTGTGTCCAAGAACTCTATAAAATCGAGTATCCACCTATAGTAGGAAAGCCAGCAACGGATTTGCTTACGTTATTTCAGCAGTCATAAGAATGAGTAAGCATACCCTTCTTAACCATACTAGACACGGAATGGAACGTCTGGCACCCCAACACAGTCGGGTTTAGTAACCAATTCAAATTCAAATTTATTTTTTCATTTCCAACCTAAAAATTAGCAAGTGACGCAGGCCGTCAAATTTAAACCCTTTTGTTTCAAAGACCCTTTCCCCGACCGGTTTGGTTGAAACCGGTCGAGGCCTCAAATTTTTCCAAAATGTTTACAAAAGACTATTAAAATATAAGAGAGTGTGATATTGGTATTGTTCCTTTACGCAGCATGAGCATGCAGTTTTATCGCTGAAAAACCCTATAAATATACAGTTTAATCGCTATAAAACTTGTTACAGACATCGACACGAGCATTGACATGTCATATTTTATTTCATAAAATATTCTCCCTAAAGACCACTTGAGCTTTTAAATTTCATCATAAATCTTTTCTCGAGCTTGTTGCCCAAAGTGACTGTAACTGTAAATTGTAGTATAATACAGTATATATAGTAATATTGAGCTGTGTATATAGTAATATTGCTCTTCTGTAACTATTTCAATTTCCCTATTTTTATATTTCGAACTCACAAATTGTTGGCTGCAGTTTTACAATTTAATTAGACAGAAAATCCTTCAGGCAAACATGACGCGTAAAAGTTGTAATATAGTTAGCATAGAGCTAAATTATATAAAGCTACATAGATAAATCAGAATGACGTGGGGGTGCGATTTCAGGATGTAGCTATACATGGTGCAATTTGAAAAAACAGTTGGGGGGGGGGGGTGGTTTCTTGGGGGTTGCAAGAGGAAACACGAGACGGAGACTCATGCCTTTTGCAGGTTTTTCTTATTTATATCCCAAGGAATAATTTAAAAGTCATTTGGACTTGATGAGGTTTTAAGAAAGGTTTGTCAGGGTTAAGAAAAAGTGTTGTGCTTTTTTGATGTTGTAGTTAAGGCCTTTTAGGCTTCAAATATATTTGCTCTTATATGGTAAGTTTTAAAGCATTCTGTAAGATATAATTATAAAGCTAATTAGCTTCTAGGATAATATGTGTCTGTAATGGGTTTATCATGCCTACATAAAACTCTCCATAAAGCTAATTAGTTTTATTAACGCCTTAAATTCCATTTAGATTTTTAAAGAGGCTTTAAATTATTCTTTATGGTTTTAACATATTTGCAAACAAATTATTCTTTATGGTTTTAACATATTTGCAATAAATGCATTTTAAATCCTTTTTAAAACTAGACATTTTCAATGCCTATTAGTACTTATTAAAGGCCATTACAAAACTAGACTCTTAAAACATCCTTGACAAATGTTGTGATGAAACCGTTATGAAGAAAAAAAAGCCTCTATAAATCTAAAAGGCAAATTTTAATTCCATAAAACACTTTCTAAAACCTCAATAAAACATTTATTACAAAAATAATAAACAATATGTCTGCCTAAAGTGTCGTTGATGCATGTGTGTGTGTGTGTGTTAATTAACAGCATTTCACGACTTACTGATGTGTAATTATGTCTTTTTTGGAAAGGTGGAAGAAAATAAAAAAGAGTGATCATTTTAAAAGGACAAATGTCAACGCGATTTGTCTTGGAGACGGTTCTTTTAAATCCCAAACGTTTTATTACAGCTTTTATTATGTCCATGTGATCTTCGCCAAGTGCATTTGCGTTTATGTAAGGAAGGGATTATTTGTGATAGTATACAAAAAGACTAAACAGACTTTATTTAGAGTAAATGTTCTAGGTCATTACCATTATTAGAATATATCGTTTAATGAGAGGACTGTAAAATGACACTTAGGTTTTTAGTGGCCGGCCATGTTTTTCTTGTTATATAAAAATATTGAAGGTCAATCTCACAATTATAATTATTAATATTTATCACTTTTTCATTATCAAATTAAGGTAGGATTACAAGAAACGACCGAAAATTACCGTGGGAACCGAGACGCAGCCTACTTTTTAAATTTGCTGATTGCGCGTCTATGCAAATTTTTGTATGGATATTAAAATCATTATTATTTATGAGGCGCCCTTGTTTTTTGGGCCTTTCTTTTGTAGTTTTAACGATAAACTGCCGTTGGTTTTAATTTTTTTATCATACCTGATGTCTTTTTATTACCTTTTTTAAATCGGCCTTAGAGAGGTTATAGTGCCACTCTACGCTTTATAAATTTCAAATTCCATTTTATCTTCAATAAGTCCGATGGTGTGTTTGCTTAAATCAGTTTAGAAAAAATAAATGCAATAATAAAATTATTTGGATTCCTTCGTGGAGATTCTTATAGCTTCTCAGTTCTAATATGGACTTCCGACAGCTTTAAAATAGGTTTTAAGAAATGTTTTAAAACGGCCCGAACAAGGTTTTCAAGAGCGGCATTATGCCTAAAAAGGCCTTAACAACCTTCATAAAGGTGGGCCCTTTTAGTCTACAAGTCGCTTTATGATGATATTAAGGATATTGTTACAGCAAAATAGATTTTTCAAGGCATTTTAGAAATAGTTTTATAGCACCCTTGTACATATTTAAGAAACCAAAATTGTTCCTTGGGATCTTTATCTCTTGAAATAACGGAGATATCGAATGTTAACGTAATTCTGGGACAGTCGGTATATAGTTTTAACATGCTCTTTTGTTACTTAGTTGTCAAAGCAACCGTTATTGCTAGATTACATTTAAAATATCGTAAGTTCCATGTGGTATTTCATACTTTAAAATTTATTTTAAATGTTATTTTTGTCTATTAGAAAAAACTTTTAAATATTAAATATATATTTAATTAATTTAGTTAGTTTGGCAATATTCTCTACAAGTAACACTATTAAATTTTGTCTGTACTTAAATTTTTCTTCGAGCTACGTTGCCAAAAAATATATAAATAATACAAAAATCCTCAATTTCTCGGCATCACAGCCCTGAAAACCCATTACTTTTCAATTTTCTTTCTTTACATGACGTTATTTCTCGAACTATTTAACACGAAAAATGTATTTTTTATAAAAACATTTCATATTCATTAGATGACGATGATTCCTAAATCATATTTTTTGGGAAATCGATAAACGAGATACCTATATTATATTAATATGTAGAGTGATGTTTATGTTCAAATCTCAATGGCTGCCTCAAATCTGTACCGAACTGTCACACCCCCTCCACGATTTAGCTACCCTGGCCAACTCCAGAGATCAATTGACACAAACAAATATCACAACAAACCTTATGACTTTGTAATTTATCTGAAAGTGCTCTTACGAATGGATAAGTTTGATCAGGTGTTTCTTCAATTTCAACCTTCACTTTCTGTGAAATGCCTTTTTTGTATTCTTCATTATAACTGGATAACTCAGGTATTTCCTCAATTTCATCCTTCACTTTCTGTGGAATGCCTTTTTTGTATTCTTCATTATAACTGGATAACTCAGGTGTTTCCTCAATTTCATCCTTCACTTTCTGTGAAATGCCTTTTTTGTATCCTTCATTATAACTGGACAACTCGGGTGTTTCGTCAATTTCATCCTTCACTTTCTGTGAAATGCCTTTTTTGTATTCTTCATTATAACTGGATAACTCGGGTGTTTCCTCAATTTCATCCTTCACTTCCTGTGGAATGTCTTTTTTGTATTCTTCATAACTGGATAACTCAGGTGTTTCCCCAATTTCATCCTTCACATTCTGTGAAATGCCTTTTTTGTATTCTTCATTATAACTGGATAACTCGGGTGTTTCCTCAATTCCATCCTTCACTTCCTGTGGAATGTCTTTTTTGTATTCTTCATAACTGGATAACTCTGGTGTTTCCCCAATTTCATCCTTCACTTTCTGTGAAATGCCTTTTTTGTATTCTTCATTATAACTGGATAACTCAGGTGTTTCCTCAATTTCATCCTTCACTTCCTGTGGAATGTCTTTTTTGTATTCTTCATAACTGGATAATTCAGGTGTTTCCCCAATTTCATCCTTCACTTTCTGTGAAATGACTTTTTTGTATTCTTCATTATAACTGGATAACTCGGGTGTTTCCTCAATTTCATCCTTCACTTCCTGTGGAATGTCTTTTTTGTATTCTTCATAACTGGATAACTCTTCATTATAACTGGATAACATTTCATTTTCTTTTGGTTTTGGAAACCTGTCCTCCAGCATCTGGTATAATTTAGCCAATCTTTCTCTCTCATCTTTTCTGGTTTTCCGCTTTCCATCGATGTTTTTATCGTTAAAGAAATCTTTGCATTTTCTCCAGAGGTGCAGAAAACATGCAATATGATACTTTATTCCCATGACTGTGAAATTATTAGCACAAATTCGTTCATAAATTGTGGGATTTTGGAGGGCTATTATCTTTATTTTTCTTTCTGCATTTGTACTCATTATTTGACTAAGTCTTTTCGTATGTGAAATTTTTTGACAAAACAAACATTTCTCCACTAAAAAAGCTTTTTTATGCAAGGGCACATCGCACAAAGAAGGATCTGAACCTGATGGACAAGGAGTCTCGCAAGCAGCTGATTCAACTAAAGTGTGTTCGGCTTTCTTCTTCCTTTCCCTTTTTTCCCCTGGGTTTCTTAATATTTCTATGTTTCGTTTGCTCGTGAAACTAGAGTAACAGTTTCGATGCCAAACTAGCACATCAAAACAGTTTGTTTCTTGAGCTGATGTGACTTTAGAATTCAGATTCTCATAGTTTTGATCAGTTAGCTGCTCCCGGAGTTTCAAAGACTGTATAAAGGTTGCGAATGATTTCTCAGAACTTTGAATTACAGGACCACGTTCATATTTCATACAAATCATGCATAATTTCGTAGGTACCTTTTTCTTTTTTTCTTTACATTTTATTATTGTCTCACTTCTCGAGTTTGTGGTGTCAATAACAATATCCATGTTTTTTTCTAAAAAGTACATACATACTAGTTACGTAATGGTCATAATTATATGAAAATAACATACCTGCTTAAAGATGTCTTCTAATTATATAAATAAACTGAAGATAGTCAAAAATTGTTAATTCTCTCAGATATAACACATAAACTGATTTAAAATTTAATAAAACACTTCATTAATACTGTAGGGCAGAATTCATAAAAAAAGCACGTTTCAATAAACCACCGGCGCCGGCGTACAAGCAGCTCAGCGGTGGAAAAGTGCGGGTGCAGCACTAGTCTGAAATTAAGAAAACTACGTCACTCTACACATTAATATATAGCGAATAAATTCATTTTCAACGTTATTAATAATATATAGTGGAGTGCTCCGATTGGCAAGAGTTGTTTAGTCTTCTACCCCGTTGGCACTTTTAGAGTAAAATTTTCAAATGGCTGTACAAAGATGGCGCTGAAGTGAAAAATTATTTTTCGATAGCGTTATACTCCAGGCATTAGAGAATTTTACCTAGAAAAATTCATGGTAGTTCTGAAAATAGGCTTACTTTATGTTTTTTGGCTCGCTGAATCCAAACTTTCAACTTCTCACCAAAAATTAAAACAATCAAGGCTCAACTTGTCGCTAAGTATGGTGATGGCATTATTATTTCAGAAACCCCCAACAAACCTGCAATCTAACTTTGACTGAACTTAGTGCAGTCCCGCAGCGTCGAGGCTCATGTTTCGAGGCGTGCTAGAGCTTCCCCGTTCGTTCAACGTTAAAATGTCAAAGGACCTTTTTTCTAAATTTGAGGGGGTTCCGGAGGGAATTTTTGGTGGGAAAGTAAAAATGCGGATTCAGCGCTCCAAAAAACGTAAAGTAAGCCTATCTCCAGGACTACCATGAAATTTTCCAGGTAAGGGCCCTATATGATCTCTAATGCCTGGAGTATTAGGGTACCAAATGGTATTTGCGAAAATCTCGGAGTGGGCGACTTCTACATTCTGACAGTATAACATGTCTAAAAGTGAACAACAAATCCGTTTACTATTGATATTTATTGGAAGGTTAACTTTGTTACTGAAACTGTCAAAACAAATCTCAGAGAATTCACTTGATAAAATTATATTAGGGATTTTTTCCGTTTTTTTAAATACTTTAGGAAGCTATAAACACTACCAAACACAATTTTCACTGTATTAAAGTGTTTTTCTAATGTCACAAATGTCTATTATATGTCAAAACTATGATGTTCACTCTGATAATCTGACATAGACATTAGAGCGCCACCTGTAGGTGGGTGATTTCCGCGAATATAATTTTGTAAGAATTGTTTGAAAAATGTGTTGTGGAGCGATGAGAGCAGCTTCCATAATATTGGGCTTGTGACAACACAAATTGGTCCCAAGATAATCCAAGGTGGGTTATTATTATTATTTTTACGGTTTTTGGTACCATATTATTGTATTGTTTCCAGAATTGCAAAGATTCAAATCGATACGACAATCAGAAGTGGGTGAAAAGTGAGTTGTACGATTTGTTTACAGGTTGGATGTTTTAATCAGCAGCGACCAAATTCACGCTGAATGTAGTCAGCGGTGAAACTTAACCTCACTTTCTTTTATCAAACGTATCAATTTCGTCTTCCAAAAAGAATTTCAAAATAAATGAAGCGATTATAATCACATGCACCAAACACTAATTTATTAACCGTTTTAATATCATGACATTCACCAGATAACAAAGATTTTCTTTGACATAACCTCAACTGTAGTGACATTTAGCACCGTTTAATGAATTTAATGAATTTTATTTAGCAGTTGTTACTTCTTGTGGATAACGTATTACTTAAAATTAGACGATATTGAAAATTTCAGATGAATCCGATATGTGGTTTTCGAAATATACGACTTTTAAAGAGCACGGTGCGAGCAACATCGTGACGTCAGAGAATAGTAATATAAATCGGTGAAAATAGTTGATAAACTGAAATTCTTCACAAACACGCATAAGTTTCAAAATACACACTGCTTGAGTTAACGATTTGTAATATTGTGAAACTATAAGCCGCTTCGCCTAGCGGGTTCCTATCAAGTGACGTCACGGCCGATACTCGACCGCGGGTGAGGGTAGGTCTCACAAAATTCTAGTTTTTTGCACAGAGTCTTAAAATGATAAGAACTTTCAGAAAATCAAATTAAAAAAAAGTGCTAAATGAGCCCATTGATTAGCATCAAAAAGTAATCAGGCTGAGTGATTATTCTCAGCAGTTGCATTCCCTAAACGTGCCCATTGTTACAGGTCTTACAATATTACAAGTCAAGCTAATAGAAACGTGTTAAAATATGCTTCATGTTTGGCTCTATCAGGTGGTGTGGTTAGTTAGAAAATTTTGATTTGTGTCCTTATATACATGAAGAGCCACATATCTCTAAAAGTGTCAAGGGGTTGCAAAATCGAAATGAAATTACACTCCTCTATAATGCTAAATTTTTAAAGGGTACCAAACCTCATTTGAAAGCTGTTGATTATTTCTCAGCAATGTAATTTTTTTTCGACTTCGTTCACTAGTTATCGAGAACATTAAATTTGAAATGTCACAACAATATGAGACATTTAAAATTACATAAATACGCAACCAAGTATGCTTTTAACCACTTTGTGACAATTAGTTATTAAAACGCTCCAAGGTTGAAACGACATCTTTGTACTAAATTCATAAGAGAATCTCCTCTTTTCATGATGGATGCCCAAAATCAATATCCCAGAAAAAGGAAAGGTTTAAGCTGGGACTGTTCCAAATCAAATAATTGGGTGCTATTTTTTCGGGGCTCATTAAATGCCGAACACACATTATATTTTTTACATGTATTTTTTAGTTAACTGTTTAGTTTCAACATCAAAAACATTGTATTCTGCTAACAACAATCCAAATAAATAAATCGGAATATTTGGTTCCAGCAAGATGACACCACTGCATTTTGCAACTGAAGTACGGAACATGCAGTGTGTTTCCTGGCAGATGGATTGGTAGATTAGGAGCAATAGAGTGGCCAGCCCGTTCTTCTGACTTGACGCAACTAAATTACATTAGAGGTCTTGAAGTCGAAAGTGTATGTTAATAAACCGTGCAATCTTAAAAAAAATAGGGAAAGGCAAAAAGTTGAACAAATAATTCCTCAGGTCATACAAAAGAAGTTCTAATGACCGCCTTTGAGTTCTGTCAAGAAGTGAACCGTTTGCAATTAGGTCTACTCAATGTCCAGGAGACTGTACCCGCTCCTGGCCAGGGGTAGCGGACTTAACAGGCGTGTTGTACATGATGGTGATCAGGCCGGCCATCACATACGCGGCGCCAGTGTGTTGCAGCATCCCGGCCACTACAATACGAAAACTGAAAGTTCTTGAATATAAATGTATGCGCCTCATTTCTGATTCCGGCAGGTACACCTCCCTCAGAGATTTATACGCACGTGTCATGATATAACCCCACTAGCGGACTACATCCAAGAAATTTCCAAAAAATTCTACACCTTCAAACTGGGCGATAATCCGCAACATCACCCAAATCAGAATGCATAATGCCCCATTCCAGATTAAAGACCCCCTACCATACCAGGCGTTGCCTATCTTCCGGCAACCTCTTCCCTAGCCATACTTTCCTACACCACAACCTATTTCCCCACCTTTGATCTTTCCTCAACTTTATCTTTCCAATCCTTTCTATTATCGTTCTTTATGTTCAATTTTGTTCTCGTGTTTATTCTTCACTTTAAATTCGTGTTATTTTGGATTTTTTTTTGTTAAACGTTGCTCATGCTATGAAATTTCAAATTTCATTTTCTTGATAACCAGTAAATGAAATCGAAAGAATATTGCTGAATAGAGAATTAAAATACCTTTCAAATGAGGTATCACCAAGTACCACCTTCCAATTTAAAAACTGAGAAGTTGTAAGTGTCACTCGAAAGGGGGTTGAAGTGGGAGGTAAAAATTCTTCGCCATAAAGTGGTATTTTAATATCAAAAATTTACCTTTTTCGGGATTTCGATATGGAGTATAGAGTATATCTATCACGTTTATTGATTTTTGTAGAACCGTCATAATTCAGTAAAGATGGCGCACTTTATAAAAATTTTTTTTTTTTTTGGGAAATTTATTACTTCGAGGAATAACTTCATATAAATGGGTCAAGCGCCAGGTACTTTGGAGTAGAAGAAATTCAGACTAAAATATTTTTCACTTAATGGTCCCTTAGGATGTAATTAAGAAATCCTGGAGTTTACCTTCCTCCAAAAAGGTCGCCATTCCTACTCCCGGGTGGGGAAAGCCCATCGTACCAACACCTCGATTCTCCAAGAAATGAGTCCCCCAAAGCAACTCTTCAGCATCGTATTCTCCCGAATTCTCTCATTATTTAGTCACATCAACAGGAGAGAGGACAATATAGAATAGTTGATAGGTCAGATGGCAAAAGAGGAAAAGGACGCCCTCCTAAATGTCGCGCTGATATTATCATAAATCTGATGGGAAAAAACCTTGGCGAGCTGTGCACCAACAAGCGTTCCATACAGCAAAGAGACCAACTAGGATAATCCATATATATCCATGTATATCTGCCAAAACGTTATGAATGAGAAAAAGAAAAAGAGCACCGTCTAATCATGTCTAAGTTGCACGATCTTCAAAATTTCCGATTATTTGCCTTCGAGGCAAGTATACTGCGAATCTATTGATTTATCTGTGTGTTAGTAGCTACTCATGTACATGCCAGTAGTCAACATGTCTTCTCTGACAGTTTTAGAAAAGGAGTGGAGGAGCTTGTCCATACACGTTGCTTAGTTTCGCTGCGCTAGTCTATCCGTTTACAGTTAACAATTGCTGAATTTTTGTGTGCTTCTGGTACCAGCATTCATTGAAAACAAGTTCAAGAATGATGTGGTAACCAGAACAATCAGTAAGATTGGGGTTGGAGAACATCTACTCATGGTCTGATTACTCCATTGAATGATCCTGTTCCACAAAACTTCTACTTCCAATCTCCTGTATATGCATAAAAGGTTGCAAACGATCTTGCAGTTGTAGAAAGGCTGAGCTTCATTGCACAGCAATTTGTGGAAGCTGTCTAGAGCATTCATGCATGAATATCTACATTGACGAGGGCTCGCTCGATTACGATGAAACAGCAGGAGTAGAACTCCAACATAGACGCAGAAAATGACGATGATGAAATTGTCGACACCGAACCGATCCATGATCCCAAACTTACAAATTGCGCACGCGTCACTTTCGTGCATCTTTTTTTAACGGTCACACCGTCACCACTGCACTTTGAGCTCGTAGATACTGTGATGGGCAAAGGTGGATTCGTGTGACAACTGTGATATTTGAAATAGTGCCGCTAAATGAGTTTTTCTGTGACGTTACGTTATTCGAGAGGTTTCAGGGGAATGAGCAGACCATGTATATTTGGATCATGGAACTAATATTGAGATTGACGATAAGAATGTCATCGAAGACGCATAATAGCATCCTCAGCGCCTTCAGAATCTTTTATAGAAAGTCGTGTAATGCTCGTTAGTTTTTTTTCAATAATAAATACTTTTTCTGAAAATCTATACAAATTAAAAATCAATCCCGAACGCATTAAATAAACATCGATTACTAACTATTTTTACAGTTTCAAGTCTCAATTTATATATTTACTGCTAATATTCAAACCAATAGAAGAAAATTGTAAAATTTGGGGGCCACGCAACTTAGATCAACTTTAGACAGTCATTACTCGGTGCAGTATGAATTTGACGAAAAATATGTATAGAACCTGTATTATAGAAAGTTTAATAAGCTTTAATATGGCTATTATTGCCGAAAGAAAGCCGAGAAAACGGCGCAAATTGACTTGCTGCTTCCCTTACCTCGAGGGGAGGGGGGGGGGAGTTACCAATCTCATTGGAGGAGAGAAACATCAAGATTTCTTAATGACACCCCAAAGAAAAAATGCAATTTATTAATGGCTGAACACAGCTTGCAATCATAAGCGTTCTGTTTCGCTACGTTCAAGTTCAAAATTAATATCATTCATAGATATTATCAATAACAGAGGTCCAAAAGGAGATCTTGAGGAACATCAGATGTTGATGTTATTTCAGCAGACTTAAAGTAACGGTTTTGTACAGTAAGTTTCCTATGAGACATGTAAAGATTTAAAAAACCAACTTGACCTCTCCCCCCGCCTAATGTGTATATAGTGTCTTCTATATAAATTGAGTGCAAGCCACATTCGTAACCGTGGAACTACCAGCTAAAAATGTGGATATTTCATCACGACTGGTGGTTTGCGTTTAAATGCTCTTAAGTAGGTACCCAGAATCCATTTCGGCTTGTCTTAATTCACATTTGAATATTT
Organism: Rutpela maculata; assembly: GCA_936432065.2. Lineage (NCBI taxonomy): Eukaryota > Metazoa > Arthropoda > Insecta > Coleoptera > Cerambycidae > Rutpela > Rutpela maculata. The sequence continues at coordinate 61,974,668 of OW386285.2, forward strand.
TTAAAAATTCTAAGAATTTTATATGCAACGTCTATTTCCCGCTTGATCTTTTTTTTAGAAATTGAAAATTTCTGTATTTTCGGGTTTCTCTATATATGTATGTCTAAAACGTTATTTCTGTTTAATATCCCTAATTATTCTTCGATTAAACCAGGTAGGATTTTATTTCACGGGAGTAGTTCTTGAAAAGCTTCTTGAGCGGGCAAGATCTGATTCGTGGTGGGTGCATATAAAAAGATGTGTCTATACCATCACTAAATGACGAAAGGCAAGGTCTGGTTTATGTGACATACTTAAGTCATCTCATACAATTTAGCAAAATTAGCTTTCTTGATGTTATAACATGATACATAACTGGTAAGCAACTGTTTAGCAATATTTCATAGATAAATAAAAACAAACATTATTATAAAGAAAATTTAAAGTGCTCACATATTGTATTAGACGGAACAGACATATAAAAATGAAAGTAGGATATAAGATCATGTAGATCAAATTATAATGAACAGATATAGAAAATGTAAGCACGCACAACTCAGAGTAAGAAAATTAAATTTAAACTTGGATATTTTCAGTAAGTCAGGATATGCTCAAAGTTAAAACCAAAGTAGAATATTTTTGCCTATAGGCATGTCCAGTAAAACATTTTTAGCTTTATAAATGCTCTTACCATGATCATCGTATTTATAAAAAAAATGTGACATTCAGATATGAATAATAACTGTTAGTACTGTTAGTTGTTTTTATCCGTGGTCTACTTCATGTACATATTTAATAATATTAGCAGGAAATACCAAAGGATCCACTGACAGTGTGCTTTATCTTTATTCTTAATTTGTTTATCAGCAAGAAATTAGATTTGACATTTATTGGGATTGAATTTACAGATTCACACATAATTTGATCATTTGTCAGAGTCTCTTGGTAAGGCCAAAACTGAAAAAAAAACGCCCTTATGATTGTCTAATTTTGCACTTTTGGAACATGTAGAAAAATATTTTTATTACATGTCGAATATGCCTGTGGCATACAGATCTGTATAGTTTACAACTTTAAAATATACTCGAATTAGTTCAAAGGCTTATTAATATGGGCAAATAAATAAAACTATCCTTTCTTACCGAGTATAACTTCAACCTAGGGCAGGCGCGGTCGACTGACAGCCGTTATAATATTCCTAGGCCTTCAGGCGTTCCGAAACCTGCGGTTTCACAATGCGCAGCCGATACAGTCTCTCGCGATAAAAGACACCGCTTTTATACAAGCTTCTTATGTGTCAAGCCTCGATCACACATTATTCAGGTTTACTCAGGTTCATACAGTTAAAAAAATTCAGAATAATTCGTATTAACATGAAAAATCACACTGTAACCATTGAAAGTGATGTATCAAACTGACAGCATACATATAGGTGGACCCTTCTTAAATAATGAAACATTTCTGCGTCTGTTATGCATTTCTTATAGGTATTTATAAATATTTCATAAAAAATATTTTTTATTTAATATGTGTTATTGTTTATCTTTTTTACTTGATGAATTAAGAGAGATATGTAAAACTTGCAAACATTTGACAAACAAACCAGTAGTTGAGTGCATTTATAGAGCGGAAGAAAGGTATAATCATGACTTTCCACAATAGACAATGTTGTTTTTCTAGAACGTCTGTCAGAAAAATGTCCTATCTAACATAAGCACTTAAATAGAAATGAAAATTTCGGCTCACGATCTTTTTTACTTAATGAATTAATTATTACCACTAAGTGTCACGTTTTTATTCTTAAAGAAAACTTGCACCATCAAAGAAAAACCTCTGATCTCAGAGACATATTCGTCCAACTTCAACTGGATTCCCAAAAGTTCGTACGGGAATATCATATCATACCTAGAGGTTAAACAAATAAATTGAAAGCTCCTGAAGTGTCCCAGTCATTGTACTTACACGGTATGTCCTTGATCTAACTTCAGCACATTGACCCTTCGAGTCCACATTCCTGAGTAAAGAAAGAACAACACAATCGTTGACGTTACATTATCTCGTTCTGCATACTTTCAAAGCTACTACAATTGTTCAGTATCTTAAATGAACTGGTATTTTTAGTGATTTTCCCGAAAACGGTTAACTGGGGACTACTTTACACTCAAACGCATTTAGATTAGACTTGCTAACGTCCTAGTTATGCTATTGTTTACTCCTCTGAGACATGGACCACTAGGGAGGATAGACGACATATTGATGCTTTCGAGATATGGATCTGGAGACGTTTGTCACGAATTTCCTGGAAGCCCATCGTAGCAACACCTCGATTATCCAAGGAACACGTTCCCCAAAGCGACTCTCCAACATTGTACTCCCTCGAATCCGTTTTGGTCACATCAACCGGAGAGAGGACAATATAGAACGGACAAACCAGATGGCAAACGTTGATGGGAAAAAGCTTTTGCAAGGCTGCGCGCCTACCAGGCAACCGCGACAGATGCGCGATGCCGCACAGCAAAGAGAGGACAACTAGGATAATTCACAGATCACAAAATGTCTACCAAGATGTTATGAATAAAAAGGCTTCACTTATATTATCTGTAGATGGAAAGGCGTAATTAAATAGTTGGAACGTCACAAGCGATAGTTTAATTTCTTTATGTCGTTTGACAGGAATATGGCACCAAGTCCTCCTACTTTTGCCATAATCCTACGAAACAGTCCAGTTCAAAAAGGCGCACCCATAAATTCTGCTACATATTATTCACGTATACACCCTTACACGTAACACTCAAATAAAATTGCATTATAGAACAATAATAAAGGTCCCAGGATATAACCCCGATTCCTCTAATTCAAATTTATGTAAATGTTAAATTTTACACACGTGTCAACACCAACAAACTGCAAGAACAAATCAAAACATCAATGTATTTTTGGTATCTGTTTTCTGTTCAAATTGAGGCATAACTCAAGGAATGGTGTTTCAGAGAATTTACCGTAGAAAAATTCAGACTAGGGGGCTTGATAAAGATTATGTTGTTAATAATAATAATTAGACATTCACAACAGGTAGAAGGAAATTTTCCAAACCTAGTACACGGTCTCTTAGAAACCGGTCCAAAGAAGAGGCAAGAACGAAAAAATTAAAAAATAACCCACAACTATCTACTGATAAATTCTCGATTCACTAGGCAAGAATTAAGATTAGATAGCGTTTGTTTGAAGTAAAATGACAACAATAAGAGTTACCGCAGTATCACCCGTTCGTACTTACTTTGTCCAGATAAACAAATATTTATCAAAATTGTCTAAGAAAATGCTATTGGAATTAGTAGTACACAACAGAATATAAATTGCTAAGGTGTTACAAGAATTACGGAATTTTGCTGTATTTTCCGGTATTTTAATGGCATATTCAGCATGCTTGGAAGTACAGCAAAACGTACAGAATTACGTTTGCCTATCATTTTTAATTTGGAAAGTTTGTTTTTCTGAAAAATAATATTTTGTTTTGGGATGTATTGAGCTTTGTCATTGGATAATCGGTCAATTAAGAGGTGTACGTGAATAGGTTTCATATATACGGTTATTGGTAGTGTTGAGATTGCGCCTTGTATCGTGAAATTATATGAGTAGGGCAAACCTGCCCTATTTCGAATTCTTAATATAGAAGGAGACTAGGAGCCATGATAAAGCTGTGGAGATAGAGATAGGAATAACTTGGCGATGGCGACAGGTTTTCAGGAATGTATATAGGGCCATAGGAATCTGGTTTTAAGGAGGAGCGTACAATGCGATTTAGTCAGTGTATGAATTTCCTTCCATAGAGGCAAATGAAATGTTCCTAGAGATTTCCGCGATTATCAGTATGAAACTTATTAGATTCGCTGGTTAAGCTGCGTTTGAGTTCGTTAAAGTATCGACGTTGCGATTCCTGCTTTGGAATCGTTTTCAAAAGAAAAAAGCATGATGGACTGTCTACGGATCCTTCATTTCCCATCCCCTCTTTCCACACGATGCCGCCACTATAAATAACTGATCATACATGTATATTTCGCATTTCGCCACAGAACGATTGGTTTACAAAAAAGGCCCCACTTCACTCCACAATCCAAGTGAAAGTAGTCTATAGTCATCCTACGACATTATAGCCGTCATATTTAAAATGTACTAACATAATTCCAGTATGTCGAGTTTTGAGGAATATTAGAACGACGTACAAATAATCAAATCATTCTAAACAGAATTAAGTATGGATCGAATAGAACCATGTCTTTTAAGGATCGGCCCCCATACATAAACATACTGCTCTTGATTTTCTATAAAGAACCAAATGCTACTGCCTCTTCAAATCAACTACTACTGATGGATGAGTATAAAGTTCTTGGTATTATTGCTTGGTTGTATTAGGATTTGATCCTACCCCCTATATATTGTTAGGCATTTATTCTATTGGCAGTATTACAGAAATTATAAGAAATCGCCAATATTTTTGGCTAAAGATGACGGTCTCGGATGTCTGGGGCCGGGCAGGACTATTGCCCTTTACCCCAGTACATCGCTGTAGACCGGGACCGGCCTCGTGCAGGGCGGGCGAGCTTACTTTACGTCGGCCCCACTCATAAATGTGAGCGGTGCAGACGATTTCGGCCCACCTCCCTGGCCTGTATCTTCTGGCGCTCTTCTGTCTTCGTGTTCTTTCTTCGCCAGCATATAAGAAATCGGGTAATCACAGTTCCTTTCATATCCATTCCATCAGTATACAGACTGCGCATTTGAACGCCTATATAAAATGATGAAATATCGATAAGACGAACTATAATATCACTACTATCTGCTCTTGGGAACACACACTGGCAACGTAACAAAGCGTGCAAGACATTTTTTTGTGTTCTGTAACATATTTTCAAAAACAGCACTTGACTTCTCAATCATGCTCCCCTAGTCTCTAAGGTTTAACCTTATGCTGTCATCTCGTCATCCTCTCATCGCCAATTTGCGTGGGGAAAAAACGAAGACTTACAATAACTTATTACGGAATCCAAACCTCATCTTGTGTTTATGTAATTATTTATTAGGTTGCACACGCGTTGTTCCAGATCTGATTAATTTGCTAGTTAGACAGAATTGTCTACAAATAATCAAGTATCAAATATCAACTACTTTGCTGAGTTTTACTAACTTCAATTTAGAAATACTCAGCACTAATATAATCCAGCAAATAACTTGTAACCATAGTTTCCCTAAAATTATGCAAACTGAAGTAAATTATTGAAATGTATTTGTGCCAAAAATAAAATTTGGACATAGCATAAATATTTACTAAAGGATTTAGAGCTTATAATATACCGTATCGGAAAGTTTTGCTTTTGGGATTGCATAGTTTCAACGACTTAACCGACCGCCCAGGGATGAAAAAAAAGTAATCTGACAATTCTAACTTCGGATTCGGTCTCAGCGAGTCCAAATACATAAGGATACATGGGTCTGGTCTGCAGGCCAGACCACTTTTTTTTCGTGTAGCTGTGTAATTTAACGGGGTTACATGGAAGGGGATGGGTTAGAGGAAGTTCTGTTTCTTGTGGAAAAGATTATATTAAATATATATGATTTAAAAAATTTTCGAAATTATTTGACCAAAAATAAAAAGGGACGAAAACCTTGCCTTATAGGCCCTCCTCCTTTGTTATCTAGCCCTCATATATCTAACCTAGATGTTGAAATATTATGACGATATTGTCTTCATCACTATTCGCCTTATACATAAATGATAACCAATTACTTCTATCATTCTTGATAATTTTATGGTTAGTAGAATAATAAGCTAAACAAAAACTTGGCAATGACATTCGCAAAGGTTCAACTTTACCAGAAATAATTTTGGATCCATTAACTTGCCATTTACGGAAATAGATAAAATGTTTTTTTTGACACCACATTGTTTTACAAAATAAGATAGTTACCATCAGGCAGAACATCACATCAGCTTCAGAATCCAGCTAATGATCTCCGATGACGATGATCTCTCAAAGATCTCACCGCATAGCCACGTAGTAATATAAATAAATCTGAGAGTAAACTGCAATTTTCTATAGAAATCAAAATTATCATAACATGACCATGACCAGATTAATAGACACGATGTTCTTTTTCTAGGGCTCACACCTGTCTCCCCACGCCGAATATTTATGTCATAATGTTAAGATGTAAGTCCGTTAAAAGCATAGACGACCATGCGGCATGACCTACATAGAAGTGGGCTCAAAACCAGTTAAAGATCAGTAGTGTTTGTGACTCCACACTCTCCAAAATATATTAAAACATACCACAAACCTAATCTTCTTTACAATTTGTATCATTACATATTAATGCAACTTCTAAAGACAAGACTGTCACTATGACAAAGACTAGAACCATTTTTAGCGACTATTTTAATATGTTTTCGAAATGGCTGGTTTTCTATTTGTTCTATTTGCTAAACTTTTACGAGAATCGTTAACGACAAACATCGATATTCAATTTTTAAACGACTTCTAAGAACGAGGTTCTCAGTGTGAAAGATATGCGAATGAATAATTACAGGATGAAAAAGAAATGGAAACAAAGAAAAAAAGGAGTAAAAGTTGCAGTCGGACGCTACCTATTTGATTCATATTTTGTACAAACACAGCACGATTCACCTTTAAAGGGTGCCACTAAGATTAAGTACAAGTCTATATACATTTTATTTTCTTTTTTGAAATAGATATTCGATGTCGGTAACGCCTGACTGCCACTATCGTTCGTTTCGTAATAGTGGGCCATGCTATTCTACATATAAAATTTTTCTGCCAGAAATCAGTGTTTATTAAGTATTCGACAACGCCCGACTGCAATTTCTATTTATATTGGTAATAGTCATTTGTCAATGTCATACAAGTATTAATGGATCGTGAACAAATTATTGCTTTGTGGTTGTTTCATCGTCGCCGAAAGAGAGTAAAACGAAACCTTCTTTGGGTGCATCCTATCAATCAGAGAAGAGAAGGAGTACGATTATTCTACACACTCTTTGAAGCAGAGCTGGGTCGGATACAGTTAAAATGTATTCGAATACCGGATACGGATACATCAAATGTATTCGAATACCAGAGACAAGATAGGGATACTTTTTGCTTTAAAAAGTATCCGAATACCTTGTATTCGAATACTTTTTTCGGATACGGATACCGGATACTTTTCTTTCGTTTGTGAAAAAAATATTTTATGAAATTCAGTTTTTTTTTTAAAGCTGTCCAAGGTGCAATCTGTTTCTTTTAAATAAATATATGTAATGCCTTTGCGTATTTTGTTTTTTTTTTTTGGAGCAAAACAAAGTCCACCAACAACAAAAAACTAATTTTTTCCGAAATCGGTCAAGAATGTACTTTAATGTAAACTTTCTTGGCGCAATTTTAGATCCTAAAATACGCCATTCTGGTAGTTTAGTCCGTTGCTAAGCAACTATCAGAAAACAGTCCGGGAAAGTTATTGTTTCCCGGCCTAAGCTGGGAAAGTTACTTTTTCTGAAATCGATCGGCAATGTCTGCATTTTCGAAGCGATTTCAGATCGAAAAATGCACAGTTCCAGTATTTTAGTCCGTTTCTAAGAAGCTATCAGAAAACAGACCGGAAAAGATCCATTGCCAAGCAACAATCAACAAAATCGTACGGGAATGTTATTCCCGGCCTAGGCCGTATATTTTAGAGAGTAAATAAATACACGCAGACAAACCAATTCACATTAAAATTGCATTTATTAGTAAGTAATGAAGAAATGTTATGCATTAATACAAATTGCTTAAGTTATAATAATATTGATTGTGATTTCAGAAAAAATAGTATGTGTACTTCGGTGTGAAAGCACATTCCCGGACTTCGATGCTTATTTGCATCGTCCTCCGGGAATGTATTGCTTTCACACCTAAATACTATTCCCGGCCTAGGCCGGGTAAATTACTTTCCCAGACTGTTTATATATATATATTTTAAACAGTAAATAATAAGCACTGAATTTCTGACTTTTGTCAAAACAATAAAAATTCCTTAATTTATAATATTGATTGCGATTTCAAAAAAAAATAGTATGTGTACTTCGTAGTAAAAGCACATTCCCGGACTTCAATGCTTGTTGGCCTCGGCTTAAAGCCTCGGCCAAAAATTTATATCGTCGTTCGGGAATGTATTGGTTTTACTATTAAATACACAATGTACTATTAAGTGCAAAAAATCGTCTAGAAAAAAAATTATTCAACATTTTAATAAAAACTAAAACATGATATAAGGAGTCATTCTTTATAGAAAGTTTTGCTTATACAGAAAAATACTTAACTACTTTAACTATAGTTGGAATGTTGATATAACGTACAAGGTGATTAAAAAATAAGAAAACTTGAAATTTTTGCGAGAATGAAATACCAGTTGTTAAAATCGAAGCAAATGTTTAAAATCTTATAGGAAAAATTGTTCTCAATGTCGATAGAAGGTCAGACATGACATTAGATTTAAATTATCTAGTTTTTTTGGCACCAAGATTAAATTAATTTTGCAAAAGTAACTAAAGAAAGTGCACGATTTATTAATTTGTTTAATAAAATAATCACAAAACAGTCACTTTTAAACTGTTCATGTTATCAAATAAATTAGCCTCTTTGCTACTTTGGTTAACTTTGCAAAATTACTTCTTAAAGATGCCAAAAAAACTTGAGATAAGCCTTCAAATTTCATATCTGAACTTCTATCTCAACACAATTTTTCCTATAATATTTTCAACTTTTACTTGAAGAACTGGTATTTTACTCTTGTAACAATTTCAACTTTTCGTATTTTTTAACCATTCTGTACGTTATATCGACATTCCAACCATAGCTAAAAGGACTTTTCAGAATATATGTAAACCTTTTTATAAAGAATGACTAGAAAATAATATTTAATATGTATATATATTTTTTGTGGTATTCGGATATTTTCAGTATCCGAATACTTTTATTGTATTCGGATACTTTTGTTGTATTCGGATACTTTTAGTGTATTCGGATACTTTCGGTGTATTCGGATACTTTTATTTGTATTCGAATACTTTTATCAGTATTCGAATACTCGCCTAATGTATTCGAATAACGGATACTTTAATAATTCGTGTCGGATACGGATAAAATTTTAAGAAAGTATTCGAATACAGCTTTCGGATACAGAAAAAGTATCCGAATACTGTATTCTATTACAGATGTATTCGAATACTACCCAGCTCTGCTTTGAAGACCTGAGGGACGAGCTGAGGAATGACAAAATAAATTTTACAACTATTTCCGGGTGTCTATTACCTCTTCACCCATTTCATAAAAGTTAATAATTACTAATCCAACAAAACGGCTCAAAACCGTTGAATGTGAAAGCATGCATTTAGTCACATAGACCATTGAATCAAAGGCGCCGTACGGTACGGCGCGCGGCGCGGCGCCAGCGTTTTGCCGTCATCGTATAATGTGAAAGGTCCCATGCTTTTTCTTCACTCCAGTATGAGAATGTGGCCATACGGTTTTTTACCGTACAATCAAAACCGTATACTGTGAAAAGAGCGTTATAATATTTTTTAAAATAAAATTATTATACTTATCATCTAACCTACATAAAGCTCGCTCGAATTTGAAGTTTAGATATCTTGTGCATCTTTGCATTTTTATGTCCTTAATAAAAAAATCTTTGGATTTGGAACATTTTCCTTTAAAGTCATAATAACTTATAGTTTATATAAAATGATTTGATGATCACCCTGATGACGGAGATGACCAATTTCACTAGGAAGTGTTGTACCATGCTATTTTGTATATTTTGTATTTTTCATATGTATCAACGATTTTTAAGTTCAACAGAAATTATTGTGTTTAATAGACATTCGCAGTCGGCAACGCCGGACTGCAACTTTGATTATTTTCATAATAGATTTATTAAAAATACCTCAATAACATTTTAAGACAAAACTAATAAATCGTTTACCCTGCGTACAATTCGCTTGAACCTGAAAGACGTACTGTATTGCAGTTTAGATATCCTGCATACTTTTGTTTTTTCTGTTTTTAATCAAAAACCTTTGGACTCTAAAGTTATAATAAAATATAGTTTATACAAACATGACACGCGATTTTCATCACGCTTCTGTCGATCACCCTCTAAGAGGGATATTTTAAGGTAAAGCCGCCACCTGTAATCTAACTTACAAAAACTCTGTTCGAACCTGAGAGACAACCTGTATATTGCGGTTTAGATATATTTTTCGTGCGCGTATAATCAAAAACCTCAGTAACATTTTACTCTGAAATTATAAGAAAACAGTGAATCTAAACACGCTTCTAACGATATATATTCCAAATTTTAGAAAAATATTAAGCCCAAGAGAGTTTATCGTATTTAATAGATATTCGCAGTCGGCAACCCAATTGCAACTTTATTTATATCATAATATTCTTACTGAAAATACCACATACTTACCATATTTTTAGATAAAATTGATATATCATTCATCTAATCTACATAAAATTGGTTCGAACTTGAGAAACACCCTGTATATTGCGGTTTAGAAATTTCGTGCGTTTTCATATTATTGTTTGCTTAATCTAAAACCTTGGTAACATTTTGCTCTGAAACTAAAATAGAAGCCGTTTCACATAAAAATGAAAGTTTGCAGTCTTCTGGTGATCACCCTGTATGAGGGATATGGCCCACAACAGGGAGTATTCTACTATTCTGTTTTATGTATGTTCCAAATTTGAATTAAAAATTTTAAGTCCAACAGAAGTTATCGTGTTTACAAGAAACGGTCCACACACACACATACAGACAGACATTTTTTATTCGATATTTGAATTCGATCTGTTATGAAATGGAATTCTGTACCAAACTTTGTTTTCTACGATGATGATTAAACATTTTTGTCCGGTTATAATTTTGATTAAATCAAATAGGTATAATAGTAAACAGTATTTTATTCGCTAAAATATATAGGGTGTCCCAGAATTGAGTTCCCGGACGGTAACCTGTGATTCTTGAGGTCATATTGGGCCCATGTAACCCAACTTACCTTAGTTCAAAAATGCATCCCCGAGGAAGTACATCCTCTTAAAGTGAGAGAAATTTTTTTTTCCAATAACTTCCGTTATATAGAACATACCATTTTTAAATTTTGATGGGAGCTGTACCTCTATAAGTACTATATGTAAACTTAATAACAACCAAATATCTTTTGTTTCTCAATTTTTTTTTCATAATAATTAATACTTGACTGGCTGTAATTTTTTAATCATCCTGTAAAATTATGGAATACTTGAACATTTTTACACAGCATTGAAAGGGCTGCAAAAAAGGTACTTTTAAAAATTTTTGTAGTATCAGTCAAAATACAAGAAATTATCGTTTTTTCCTCTATTTGTATTTAACATTTATTTACAGTTCTAGAACAAAATTTTGTAATAGCACAAAAGTACAGTTTATTTAAAAAACTACATTCATAACGAATGCTCCACATGACGTCCACCTGTTTCAGTACACAAATCAATACCTTTAAAATTTTTGTAATATCAACCAAAAATCATGAATTATCGTTTTTTCTTTGTAGGTCATAAGTGCTCGTGAAACAGAAAACCTGCCGCGTTCTCATGGCAAAACATAATTAATTAGTAACGTCAAAAAATAGCAAGTGTAAGATTAATTTCGGTAATCTACCAGCAACGAGTGGGTTGTAATTTTGTGTTAGAAGGTTAGCGGCAATGCATCAGGGTTTTCAAAGAGTATTATTTCGAGAATTATAAATAAACAACAATTATACTCATTACATTTTCAAAAAGTCCAAGCTTTATAGAACGAGATTTTCCACCTCTAATGGAGTTTTCACAGTGGTTACGAAATAAACAAAACTAAGATCAAAATTTCTTTTCCCAAATATTATTCATGAAGCAGCATTCACCGATGAAGCAGAATTCACGACAGACGGAATATTTAGCCTACATAATGCTCACCATGATCATTTCTTGATGAAAATCCTCACGTCATAAACGGAACAACAGAAATTCTCAATAAGTGTGTGAATAGGTATAGTTAACAATCAACTCATAGGTACAGTTAAATCACCAAACCGTCTAAATGGACAAGAGTACTTACACTTGCAAAATGGTTTACTACCTCTGCTCGATTATGTACCTTTGGAAATGCAACGTAATTTATGATTCATGCACGACGGTTGTCCTGCTCATTTTAACATTATTGTGCGACAGTTTGTTGTCTGGCAATCCCGCTGCGTGGTCAGCCAGGTCGCCAGATTTGAACCCTTGCGATTTTTGTATTTGGGGTTATTTAAAAACCACTGTATACTCTGTTACAACTGACACTAGGGGGCAACTTTGGCAACGTGTACAGAACGCATGCAATAAACTTAGAGGAATTTTGCATTTTTCCAACGAATTCACTCGTCATTGATGAAGAGAATTGATTTGTGTACCTACTCAAACAGGTGCACGTCATGGGGAGCATTTTTTATGAATGTAATCTTTTTTAAGTAAACTGTGCTTTTCCATTATTACAAAATTTTATTCTAGAATTGTAAATAAATGTTAAATATAAATAGAGGAAAAAACGATAATTTCTTGTGTTTTGACTGATATTACAAAAATTTTTAAGAGTACCTTTTTTGCATCCCTTTCAATGATGTGTAAAAATGTCCAAGTATTCCGTAATTTTACAGGGTGATTAAAAAATTACAGCCAGTCAAATATTAATTATTATGAAAAAAAAACTGAGAAACAAAAGATATTTGGTTGTTATCAAGTTTACATAGAGTACTTATAGAGATACAGCTTCCATCAAAATTTGAAAATTTTATCTTCCATACAACGGAAGTTATTGGAAAAAATGTTTTTTTTCTGTCCCACTTTAAGAGGATGTACTTCCTCAGGGATTTTTGGACTAAGGTAAGTTGGGTTATATGGGCCCAATATGAACTAAGGACTCACAGGTTCCCGTCCGGGAACTCAATTCTGGGACACCCTCTATAAAGAGCGATTGAAAATACAATATATTATTAACACTACAATTAAAAAATCAATGTTTGACTGACAATTTAAGTAATTTAAATATACTATAAATAGGTGAAAATTTCAATAAATTCGTTCTTGGAGTACATAGATAAAATAAGGCCTATAAGCGAGTTTGGAAAGATGGTACATTAAAAGGCAGAGAACTGAGAATATCCAGGCACTCCGTCTGATCTGTTAGAAGTGTATGTAAGAATAATATGATTTATTAACGTTCTGTTGCCTTTTTTTGTATGAAAAATGTATCGAATTATTTCTCTTGGTAAAAGTTATGGTATGGTATTCCATTTTGATATATTTAAAGGTAGGTAATCAATTAGATTTATATCATATATTAATTTTTGAGAGATCATGTAAATGAGGACAATTTTCATCAGAGTTAATAAATAAAAACAATTTAAAATCATCAACATATAAATAAACATTACATAGAATGTCTCTGTCTGTAAATATCGTTGATACATAGAATAAATAACAGTGGCCCCAGAACAGAACCCTGTGGAACTGCGATGTTACTTACACATCAATAGGCAAAAGCTTTGGACCTGCACATTTAATATTCTATTATGATTCAAAAAAGCTGCGGAAATCTAAAGTAAATCCGAATTTTACCAATTTTTGCAGTCGAAGTCTATAATCGAGTCTGACAAATGCTTTTGACAAGTCTGTATAAACTACATCGACTTGACCACAGCGATCACGTGTATTCGTACTAAAACGGGTGGAACTTACCAAATTAGTTGTAGATCTACCCGATATAAACCCGTGTTACAATATAAATTTGAGAATTAAGTACCATGAAGAGAAATTATACCGTATTATAATCGATACGATTATATGGTATAACTCCTCATAACTCCAAAACTACTAGCCTGAATTGAATACGTTTTTCACTAATGTGAAAAGTAGGCCAAGAAAGATTACAAGTTATATATTTTATTACCAAATTAAAAAAAAAAAAAGGATTTGAAACTTTCACTAAATGAATGTTGAAGTTCACTTTGGTCTAAACATTCTATGGCAAGGGCTTCCCTATATGAAAGTTGACGTGAATACTAAGAAATATACAATATTCATCATTTATGACAACTGTATTGACTTCGAAAGAAACAATCAAAATGTCTAATTGAGTGCAGATTTACACTTTTTTTAAGAGGCGCCCAGAATTGGTGATGCAGAAAGTACTTAAACTCTGGGTTTTATTTGATGTCGTTAATTTGTTTATTCAACATTTTCGGTCATTGCAATATTTGGCATTGGGAGGGATATACCTAGATGAACTTCAAAAAATGAGTATTGGCGTCATAGAAGAGTTAGTTCCATTTTATCTGGAAAATTGCTACGTTCAAAAACGGATAAAGAAAGAAATTTTGTTGTTAAGGGTGCGATAAGAAATAATTGAATTTGCTAGTAAGTAGTAAATATGCTGCTAACAACCTTCCACATAAACTTTTTTTTAAATCAATTATCGAATTGGAAAGTGCTCTCTCCGAGTCTTTGGCGTCAATACATTTGTGCTAAAGTTCCTTGTGAAATGAAAATATATTTATGTTTACAGAATTGAGAGTCACACACGGGTCACTGACTGCTTCAGAAGGTCATCTGCTGCAGTTACTGGCGGTGATATGTTAAGCCTCTAACGACACGCATTCGCGTTCGGAAGGGTATGTAGTTGTAGAGGAGTCACTTGGAAGCAAAAGAAGTATTGCAGATCAGATTTTCCAACGGAACTGAATGTGGATAACACGGAACAAAAAACTGCTCTTAAAGAAGTTACTTGCAATGTAGGTTGAGATTGATGCAATATATAAATGTTAATAATTGCACCAACTGTACTTTTCATTTTAACATTAATATTTCAAATTAAAATTTACATTTAAACTGTCAAAAAATGACAGAATATTCAGTGGTTGTTGTGTGTGTGTTGTGTATCTGTATATTCATTTTAAAGGTACTACTGACATTTCCAATAACTTTTTGTCCATCTGTCAAGATGGCAGAAAAGTGCAACAAAATGTTTACTCCACTAGTGAAATAATAGCTATTTGTACAAGTTAAGAAATAGTATATTATATTACTAGGAGTAGAACGCACTCTTTTTTGTGTTGAGCCCAGGATTTGCAAACTGGGCGAAACACAAAAAAGGCGTTCTACTCCGTGTAATATATACTATTTCTTCTTCAAGCGTATTAAAATGCAAAAATTCATTTATTTATCATAAATGTACAAATATTCAAACTACAGTCTTACATGTTGACACAATATGACAAGTGGCCAGTGGATAGCGCGCCACCGGTGGCTTTCGGTATTAACATTATGTTACTAGTAAAACAATACCCACTGCGATGGCGCTTTCGGAACTAACATTATGTTACTAGTAAAACAATGTCCACTACGGTGGCGTTCGGTACTAACATTTTATTACTAGTAAAACAATGTCCTACTTCTACTTCTGTTTTTGGTGACATAATTTAAACATTTTAATACGCTTGAAGAAAAACTAATTTTTTTGCAATTTGGGTAATTTTCAATCATGGCGCGAAGTTGTTCCGCATTTTGAAGACAATAATATAATTTCTTTATATGCTTTACTTAATTCCCAAACATTCTGAATAGGATTAACGTCGGCACTTTTAGAAGGCCATGGAAGATCTTTCACATTATTATCTCTTGCTTTGCATTACGCGCAGTATGTATGGAACAGTTATCCTGTTGGAAGATAAAATTGTCATCTGAATCTAGTTCCCTCACTGACGACAACATAACATTTTCAAGTATCTAAATATATTTAGTGGATTAAGAGGACCATTAATAAACCAATACATTCACATTCCTTTTTGACTAATCCATGCAGGCGTTAAAAGAAAAAAGTTCCAATTTAATCGGAACAAATGTAAAATTATGATTATATCTTTGCCAACGAGGCCTATAAATACGAATATGTCCATCATTACACGACCGGGAAAACTTTTTATTAGAAAATATGATTTTTGACCAGAAGTCTTCATTGTTCAACATACGGAATACAGAAATCTTTTTTTTTTCTTCCGTTAATTTGAATTTTTTAGCAGCAGAACTACAATTCAGGATGCTATTTTTAATTCTTCTACAGGGGCGAGCGTAGAGGCGACTTCAATGTGAATGTCAGTCGATATTCCGTTGAAGCAACGTCAGCGCGGTTAGTACTTGGATGGGTGACCCATCTTGGGAAATACAGCGTTCTCGTCCCACCTTCTAGCGGCTTGTATATCAGTGGATACGCGGAAGCTACGTAACTTCAGAAGAGGATTACGTAGTGGATGTAAAGCAGGCGGCGGTCCCTTGTCTATTAAATGTTAGGCAAATAAAAGATCCCTACTCTTCTTAAGGGAAGAGGTTCGGCAAAATTTCCAGGTTAGGGGGCAGCTCGTCTCCTGGCGTCGGTGATAGGCCCTGGTAGCGGAAATAGGCCGACGTTAAATAAACAGATAAAAAATATATATATATATATATATTCATTTACAGGCAGTAGATCTTGAGGCACGAAAATTTGTTTCCAAAACTAGTCCAGTCAATGAAAGAGTTGTAGAGAACATTTTGGAGGGGAGAATTTTTTTCTTTAGGAATGTATTGGGGGTAGTCAGGAGGTAAACATACTAAAAGTCCCCGCCCCTAGCCCCGCCGCTTCGGGGGGGAGGGGGGTGGAAAGGTTCCTTTTTTCGATTCTTCGCTTATAACTCGGAAACGACGCGTCGTATGGGAAAAGGTAATCTATGCAAAATTAAACGTAATTAAATTTCCCACAAGAATGTTTATATTCATTTTCTTCCTATTTGTTATATTTTGCGAGATATTCGAAAATCGATAATTAATAAAAAAAAATCAATTGTGTACCTTGAATATTTCTATCAAAGCGGTTTACCGTGGTCTGCTAATAAATCACAGTCACAAAACAATCTTTATTTTACGACACTCGACGTATTTACTAACGTAATATTTTGTCGAAGTCTAGACATTTCCTTAAATATACAGTGTGACTCACTTAAAATGAAGATACCCTTATAACTTTTTCATTTTGTTTCCGATTTGAATCAAATTTTACTCAAGTATAGAACAAATTAGGATCTACTTATGACCAGAAAATCATTCACCTGCTATAAAGGCAAAGCTACCTACGGTACCAAAATATGAGGAAAAAGATTAAAAATCATATTGATTTTTAATCTTACGAACGATGAATTTTACGTAGTCACCACAAATTGCGGAAACTGCGGACCCCCTTTGCCAGATGAACTTATGTATGAGATATCCCCCATCAACGATCAAATCAAATTTTGGTGTATGTACGTTTGTGGCGCTGATTGGATGCATTTTTTAGAATTTCTAACATTCAAAATGTTTTATTTTTTTCAGCATATTTTGGTACCGCAGGTGGCTTTGCCTTTATAGCAGGTGAATGATTTTCTGGTCATAAGTAGATCCTAATTTGTTCTATACTTGAGTAAAATTTGATTCAAATCAGAAACAAAATGAAAAAGTTATATGGGTATCTTCATTTTAAGTGAGTCACACTGTATATTTAAGGAAATGTCTAGACTTCGACAAAATATTACGTCAGTAAATACGTCGAGTGTTGTAAAATAAAGATTGTTTTGTAACTGCGATTTATTAGCAGACCACGGTAAACCGCTTTGATAGAAATATTCAAGGTACACAATTGATTTTTTTTTTATTCATTATCGATTTTCGCTGGCAAATATCTCGTAAAATATAACACATAGGAAGAAAATGAATATAAACGTTCTTGTGGGAAATTTAATTGCGTTTAATTTTGCATAGTTTACCTTTTCCCATACGACGCATCGTTTCCGAGTTATAAGCGAAGAATCGAAAAAAGGAACCTTTCCACCCCCCTCCCCCCTGAAGCGGCGGGGCTAGGGGCGGGGTCTTTTAGTATGTTTACCTCCTGACTATCCCCAACATATCCCTGAAGAGAAAAATTCTCCCCTACAAAATGTTCTCTACAATCCCCTTTTGGGCATTCATTGATTGGACTAAACTGCATGACCTGCGATCTCAAATGGATTTTCCTGAAGGGCTTCATTTAATTGCTCATTACTTCGTTTAGGCCTACCAGATCCTTGCTTGAGGGATATAGTTCGTTCATTTTCCCATCTTTTTTTAACTTTCATTACATTGCATTTATTTATCTTGTATTCAGAAGCAGGGACCGAAACCAAAATTTATTTCGGTTCGGTTTCGATTACGGTTAACTGACATACACCGTTTTTGGTTTTCGGTTTCGGTTTCAAAACGGCGTCAATTCGGTTTTCGGTTACGATTTCGGTTTTCCAGAATCTCTCATTTCGGTTTTCGGTTAGGAAAAATTCGTAATTACGGTGCGGTATTTGGTTAAGTTTTCGGTTAAAATTAAATCAATGCTTGCAGGGACCGAAAACGAAATTTATCTCAGCTAGGTTTAGGTTACGGTTACCTAATGTACACCATTTTCGGTTTTCGGTTACGGTTTCGGTTTTCCAGAATCTCACATTCCAGTTGCGATTAGAAAAAAATCGTAATTACGGTGCGGTTTTCGGTTACGATCCCTGTTCAGAAGCAATTGCTCTTATTGAAAATCTATTTTCTAATTTGGAAAGAATACTAATCTTCTGAATTTCTGTTAGCTGTCTAACCATTATTAAACACTGGCAAAAATTTAAAATTTTCAAGAATAATTCCTTAATCAAAACTTGCGTAAAACTTCAACTTGAAAAAATCTATGACAGTTGACGTTTAGATAACGGCTGTTTCAACATTTTTTGCAAGAGTCATGTTTACATTGCTAAAATAAAGTGTACTATGGATACTTCTAATAACTTTTTGTTCATCTGTCAAGATGACACTAAATTCCAAAATTCTTATGGCACTAGCACAGAAAAGGTGAACTATACAGAAGCGAAAGCTTGCCGCGGCACCTTTCATTTCGGAGGACTCATATCCGTGACCTCGTAAGTGACAGGAGGAGCTGTTATTATCACACTGAGAGAAGTAAATTTTTACAGATGGTCAACTTTATTAGGCATCGAATACATTATACTGAGAAAACTATCTAGTTTTACATTTAACTAGCAAAATACCTGTGTTCCTCTGTGGGTTCATTACTCGGTTCATTAAGATAACTAAAAATAATGAACAATATTTATTTATACATATACATTACGCAGTAATTTGTTTATATCTAAATATACTTTATTGCGATAATTTGGTATTATAAACTGTGAAAATGGTGGGTATATTATATCTTTTATTATTTTTTTAATTATATGATATACATAATGAGTCTTTAATAAAAACTTGATTGAATAACACCCCCACCCCCCCCCGCCCCCCCTTAAATTTTTTATAGCTTATCCATGCCTTTATCAAGTAGATCATGCCTTAAACATGCTTTCAGCCAAATTGCAGCCCTGGAAAGACAAAATGCACCTATTAAATAATTATATTTATACTATTTAAACGTTCGCACGGTAGGCCAAGAAACCCCATCGCTTTCATAAAAATGTTCTTTTTAAATCACACTTCGAGATTACCCAGAATTCGTAGTAGCAATTTATAGATATGTTTCATATAATATTGCCTCTTTTCAAGTACTAACCCATATACATATAAAGAAAAGTGTAGCGATGTTTGTTTTTTAGTTACCTTAACGAACCCATAGCGTAACACGAACATTTTCCTTGTTAAATTAGTAAAGCTAATACTACTTTCTAGTTGTTTCAGTGATATAAATATATGCGTACCTTTCAGGATCTTTTGAAAATACAGAAAAGCTTGTTGTTTCACCTGTCCTGGAAGAACATGGATGATAAGCACACCCCTTTCCCTTAGGACCCATTGAAAACACCAAAAATAAAACGCAGAGATAGATAAGTTTATATACATGAAACGTTCGCAAAAATGCACAATAACTATATTAACACGTTAGACTGATAATCTCAATACGTAAAGAAACAATAACAGAATAGTAAATTATCGAAAATTAAACGAAAAGATCACAAAAATCACAAAATACCGTGTAGGCGTTGTAAGACCACGAATCGCACAACGTAAACAATAGTCACATGGCTTGTGTTGTGACATCTGACAGAAGGGGCGGTTATAACATGGCGGATATTGGACATCCGCTCTCAAATTCGGTCCTGCCGTGAAGCCTAGCTTTCGCTTCTGTATAGTTTACCTTTTCTGTGGCACTAGTGCAATAAAAATTATTTATGAAACAGAATAGAAAAAGTGACTTTTTTTATTCACGTCTTGGCAGACGTTTTGTGGTCCATAAATTGGCCTATTTCTGCTGAATGGCCCGTCTTACAGCATCCCTGTCTCTCTGTCGCGGTAGTGTTCGGAAAATTGATTTTTAGGTCAACGATTACGTATTTTCATTTTTCTATATCGGCCAAAAAATGACAAAATTCTATTTGATTGTGGGTTTTGTTTAGGACGAAATGACTCGAAAAAATGACCGAATCCTACGGATTTCGACGAAAAAAACGAATGGCGCAAACCAGAAGTCGATATCTCGATTCGTTTTCGAGATATAAGCGATTGAAGTGGAAAACTATGGAAAAAATTCACTTTTTCAACTTCTCCGGTCGATATCTTTAGATCCAGTCGACATTAAAAAATCGAACGACACACCACGGCGACCTTTATCTATTCTGGAACGGAACTCGTAAAAAAGGGGGATCAATTTTCTTTTGAAAAAGTTTGAGCACTTTGAACAGGTAAGTGTCCGGAACGTTCGCCTTCTTTCCCTTCACAAAACACCCCTTTACACGAATCAGGGAGCCGATGTCGTTATAGGTCGCAGGAATACGTCAGTGAGGCCGCATTGTGAACAGAGCACCCGTTCTTTTTTCAGGGGAATTTCTAAGACGAAAGAGGTAAAATATGTGACATTCCTTCACGAAACATCCCCTAACTCGAAACCGGTACCTGATGGCGATCCGATCTTTTATGTGCTTATAAAAAACAGTTACAGGAATAAGTCAGTGAAGCCGCATCGAGAGCAGAGTACCTCGTTTTTTTTTTCAGGTGGATTTGTAAGACGATAATTTCTGTTCCCAAATTATTTTATCAAATTAAGGAAATCGAAAACCACAATAACTGTGACCATTCAGTCACCGCCTAAATCTACTGATTGCGGGTTCGAATCCCAATTCTGACAGATGACAATTCCGAACAAAATTATCAACTGACGTCTACTTTCTTCAACCAGCAGGCAGGTCTAGCTTTGGAAGTTAATATTTGTGTTTCTTTTTGTTTCTTAGAAAAGATTTAACGCATTGGCTAATTCTGACAACATAACTACTCCTTGCTTCGCTTGCGAACGAAAAATATGCTTTTTGAAACAAATATTGCACTATTCGAAGAAGAGCCAGCGCTTCTCGGAACACAAAGTTTCAATGTTCTGTAAGCAGTAGCTCGAATTCGATTTCGCTCAACTCGAATTGCCCTTTGTTGAGGTGTTTCATTTTGCCTTCTTAAACGAACCCTTTTAGCTGCTGCAGAATGACGGCCAAATTCCGTTTTTTTCTTATCCTTGGGCATTTTAAAGTAACTGAAAGTAAAGAAAATACCACTACAACCTATCTTATATGCCATAATTAAACCAATACTAAACTAAACCAGGCAACAGTAATAGACACAAAGGGTGTATGTATTACTATTTTATTACCCACTGACGTAACTAAACCAATTAGTAATAAAAGGTTATACTTTCAAACTTTGTAGGTATAAGAGTTTAAAAAACGTGGTTTTAGCGCTGTTGATAAAAATCATGATTTTTTTAAATAAAAATGTTTATTTGAATAATTCTTAACTTTCTGTATTGTGTTTTCTTAATAAATAATAAAAAAAATCTATACACAATTATGTTAAAACTGAAAATTGGCCTACAAACTGTTTCGACTTGGCTCCGCAAGTCAAGAAGACGCTTGCGAGCTTGTTGGAACTCGTTGAAACTTGCAAATCCCGGTAGACTATATAAGAAAAGGAGATGGCTTTCAACTTCATTTAATATTTAGTGCTGACTGAACGCTGACGCGCGACGTATATTTATATATTATATATACATAAAATAATACCCTGACTGTTATATATTATATATACATAAAAGAATACCCTGACTGACTCACTGATCAACGCCCAGCTCAAACCGCTGGGTCTAGAAACTTCAAATTTTGCATAGAGATTCCTCGAATGGCGTAGGCAATCACTAAGAAGGGATTTTTCCAAATTCGACCCCCAAGAGGGTAAAAAAGGGGGTTGAAATTCCACGCGGACGAAGTCGCGGGCATCATATTTAAAAATAAATGTCCAGTTGGGGCAGGAGAAAAGATAGTTTTTGGCAACATTTTGTAAAAAAAAAGTTAGGGGCAAACTTGGATGCCGTGTAATATGTAGAAAATATAGCCAGGAAATTCGGGGGCTTGTGGACAGGGTTAAAAACCACTGGGAAACCTGTAAAAATCAGTCAGGTGCAGGTGCAAAAATTAATGAGTGCCAAGCCAATACAAGCCAAAGTGAAAATTCCCAACGAACAGCAAGCGGGAATTTGAGTGGTAATAGTTGCAGTAGCACTAGTTTAAGCTCCTTTGTTGTAAGAACATGCTAAGACAAAAAGAAAGAATTAGACAAACAGGTAGCCAGAGAGACCCACTTTTGCAACAAATTGTTCTCTGTATTTAAAGCCTACTAATATACAGCAACTTAACATGAACCTATATATATGTTCCGTTTCTTTTTTCTTTTTACTTTTGTTTTGTTTATAAATTTTGTATTGTACCGTACATTTTTCAGTATACTTTGTCTTCATCTTATACAATTGTGTGTTTTACACTGTATTTGACTTTTAGTATAAACTTTTATATTATTTAACTATTGTGTAAAATAGTGTTTCAATGTTTTAATGACTTGTCACTTGATCATGTACATGATCAAAAAGGACCAATAAATATTTGAATTTGAATTGAAATGAATGTTAAGACCAGGGTATGTTCCGCCTTCTAGGCTTCATTAACCCTTTTAAATGAAATACTTGATGAGAAGAAATCAAAGTGCTTTGTAAATTGATCAGGTCAATCAGTTGGTATGTCTCTTGATAGTTCATAATGGACCGATATGTGGAGTTTTGGTACTAGAAAATGGAAAAAAGTAAGTGCAAAAAGGACTATAACTGCAAAGTAGCACAGATAATGCAGCAAACATGAACAATATGGGGGAAAATATTGCTGAGGCCCTGGATTACCTCATTATAATACACGGGTGTTGTCCATATAGGTACTGATTTTATGGTATTTTTAATAAAATATCATGATGGTATTTTTAATAAGACTATTATGAAATCAATAAAAGTTGCAGTCAGGCGTTGCCAACTGCAATTATCTGTTAAATGGACTTAAAAATATTAATTAAAATTTGGAATGTACCTATATAAAATAGCATGGTGTAGAAATACTTCCTATTGAAACTGAACCATATCTGTTATAAAGGGCGAACGTTAGAGGCATGTAAACTCTCATCTTTTATATAAACTATATTTTATTATAATCTTAGAACAAAATGTAATAGAATATTGTGTATTTAGGTGTGAAAGCAATACATTCTCGGACGACGATGGAAATTGTTGGCCGAGGCGCTAGCCGAGGCCAACAAGCATCGAAGTCCGGGAATGTGCTTTCACACCGAAGTACACATACTATTTTTTCTGAAATCACAATCAATATTATTATAAATTAAGGAATTTGTATTAATGCATAACATTTCTTCATTACAATCTAACTGCTTACTAATAAATGCAATTTTAATGTGAGTTGGTTTGTCTGCGTGTATTTATTTACTGTCTAAAATATACATAAAACCCGTACGGGAATGTTGATCGTTTCTTGGCAACGGATCTTTTCCGGTCTGTTTTCTGACAGTTTCTTAGCAACGGACTAAAATACTGGAATTGTGCATTTTTCGATCTGAAATCGCGCCGAAAATGTAGACATTGCCGATCAATTCCAGAAAAAAGAGGTTTTTGATTAAATACACAAAAACATAAAGACGTACAAGATATCTATACCGCAATATACAGGACGTCTTTCAGGTTCGAATCAACTTTATGTAGGTTACATAAAATAAGTGGAAGAACAAGCCTACTATAAGGATTGAACTTTGCCTTCTATTTTCAATCTATTATAATAACTACTCCCTTAAAATGTAAATTCAAAGGAAATAATAAACACGTTTATTATTAATATTATTATTACAACCATTTTGCCTTAAATTATCATTAAAATGCTTCAGTAAGACTATTATAAAAAGAATAAAGTTGCAGTTATGCGTTGCCGATTGCGATATCTGTTAAATGCAATAATTTCCGTTGGACTTTTATTTCGAATTTGGAACATATACAGTGTCGGAAGATTTTGGATTTGGGTGGCAGGCATAGTTTCAACGGCTTGACAGACCGCCTACAATAAAGGCGTGTACCAGTGCTCTAGTAGAGGGAGCAAATAATGACGCGCTATCAAGAAAACACGTACATACATCATTGCTATTAAAAATTTCAGTACCATTTATTCAAAGGAAGGATCTAGTTGGCTCTGTTCAGTATAGGTAATATTATTACGTGCTTTAATAACTGAAATTATTTAACCCGTTTTACTTTCAAAACGAGTCAAATAATTCTTTACATTACAAGTGCAAGACGGAAACAAATTGAAATTCCGCAAGCAGAGTTGCCCACGCACATGTGGTGGGGAAAGCAGGTGGCACCAGTAGGATGTGTTATACGATAAAAAAGAATAGCCTAGTTGCTTCGCTCTCGCTTGCTCTCATTGCCGACCCAAATGAAAAATTTTCTGACACTGTATAAAATAGTATGGCAGAATACTTCCCACTGAAATTTGATCATATCCGTCATGTAGAGCGATCGCCAGAAAAGCGTATAATCATGTGTGTCATATTTTATACAAACTGTTTTATTATAATTTTAGCGCAAAATATATCAAAGGGTCGAAAATATGCCTAGGACTTGATTTGTAGTAAATTTTATATATATTGTCAACGAGTATAAAACTTTCTGGGATCAACTATTACGCGGAAAATGCGAAAAACCGCAGCGGGGCGTATTAGAGATGGTTTTTGAACGTGAAGCGACTACTTGTGCATTGGGAACTCTTTTATTTCATAAAAGTCGTCCTCTGATACGTAAAATCTCCAAAGGGCAAAACATTAAAATTTATTTCCTCTAATTTATGTTAACAGCACCAATAAAATGATTTGATTTGAATGTGACTATGTTTACAAGTTACCTTCTAGAGCCTAAATGGATTTTGCAAAGTGTGGTGTTGAAAGGCTCATCTCAATCTCACTAGGTATACGAAAATCTTCAAAAAACAAAATTGCGATGTAGGACTTGTCACTTTAGATTTATCACCTTAATCGTTTTTTTTAATATTATACTCATTACCTTGCTCTATCATGCAATGTGTTTATTTAAATATTTAATCTTTGGTTTAAGTGACCCTTGTCGTCTGACGAATTTTAAAAAGACATAATAACATAATTGGGTTAAGTGTTCAAGAACCATTAGTGTGACTCGAAACATAGTATTATTTACATCATTATTAACGTTTTCAAACTGTATATGCATATGTCTGAAATTACCTACACAATATAAAAATTAAAAAAATATATATACAAGCGGACAAGTACATACAAGCACACATCAACCACATACAAGCTCACCAAACATTTAGTGATAGTTGGCATACATAATTAAGTAGGTACCTAACCTATTTAGCTAATGAAAACAATAAACTGAAATTACTGCGAAATGGTGACAATTAAGAAGACAGGTGAGAGGATAATGAAAAACACTCACCTATAAACAAATCTTCGCGGTACCAGATCAGTGTGAACAGACCTTGTACACCATTAACTAATTTAAATTATTCGAGCATTCAAAATATCAAACATTTTCTCATCTACAATAAGCATCAAGTAGCCATAATTTCATTACAAAAGGAGCATTGCTCTAAAATATCGACGGAATTGTGAAAGCCAACTAAAAAGTTTTAAGAATAAGCATCTAGATCCGCAACACCAGTTTAGATGACCGAACTCGAAGGTACTGTTCTGTTACAACTACAGGCGAAGCACGCGCAAGCGCTAAAATTCTGTTTCACCAGCCCACCAAATAAAACGGGTAAACGATCTCTTTTTTATTCCCAACAAATTTTATCCTTTTTGTTTCCCTCTTTCATTTTCTTCCGAAGGTTCAACCCTGACAAATTCCCTACGGTTAGGTTCTTTCTCCAATTATTAATCTGAAAAACGTTCCAAATGCATCGACAATTTCGAATTTTCTCTAATTAAGCACATAACAAAAACATGACACGAGAGAATTTGGATTAACATAATTTTAACCGGAACTTGTACTGTTGACGGAAATTGCTATTGTTGAACTTCAGCTGTATAAAAAATCCCGATGTTTTAGAATTTTCGTTCGAAACGATAGAATATCGATAAAACCTTGAGCTGGGACATCGTAAGAGCCAATATCTCTCAATTGCCTTTGCCTTTGCCAGAGAACTGACCTACTTTCGAACGAGACGAATATCAGATATTGATAATAAAAATCTAATGAATGCCATCAGTCTTGATTTTCTTATTAGAATAACAAGAACTAGAAAACTGATAGGTATCTAGAAAATAACGGAAAAGTCTTTTCTAAAATGTTTCGACAAGTAAAAATACATCTATAACGTGAGTGACCTACATGCTAAATGTACCACAACAGTACGATCTAAAGATGATTCATCTACATTCTGCATGTGAAATATAATTGTACATCAATGTCGTTTTGACAGCTACAATGAAGTCGCATTTATATACTCCTATAACGTTTTTTACACGCAGGGAGTGATTGTGGAGGTAAGCAGTACGAAAATATATAATAAAAAAAATTACATGACACATCAAAAATTTGTTATTAATGGGTATTAAATGAGGATTGCATTGCATTATTCAATTAGACACAAATTTGGAAAATTTGTTACCACCATATCAACTACCGGAATGGTTTTGATCATAAATGGTATTTATTCCGTAACCACTACGACACGCGCATATTTTTAATATAGTTAAGTGGACGAGTCCACTATCCGAGCGCGAAGGGGAGCACGCTAGCGAAACCAGACACGAATGTTGCTGCAACGTAGAAAGTAAATTGACTCGGCTCGGAACAAATTGCAGATGTTGCGACAAAATGAAGCCTCTATCCAACCAACCACAATTTTTACGGTTCCAAATGCAAAGAGAAAAAGGACGTGTGTGTCCCTAAAACTTCACATAAATGAATTTGCATAATTTATTGTTACCGGAAAATATAGAAAGCTATTAGTCTTAGTATATTACCTGATTATATGACACATTTGGAAAATGATTTTGGGATATGCTGAGGAAGTTGTGAATAGGGTAGACTTGCTTATCTAGCATAGCACAGTTTTCGCCGCCATTTTGTTAAAATGGTCACTCGGCACCAGCTGGTGTTACGAACGAACAGAAATATAGCTCCACATAAACTAAATCAATTGCACACAAAAACCTGGTGAATTCTTAGATAAACACCCTGGTTTCGTATTTTATTGCTTAATCATACACCACAAAATGCATGGGACTAGGTCCAATAAAAAGTCCCTGGTATTCGTAAAGCAAAAAATTGCCAACACCAGGATGTAAGTACTACATGCTCACTAAATAGCTAATAGCTAAAACAAAAATACTAGGGAATTAACGAACAACCAACGAACCATTTAAATGAGAGCTATTCAGTTTAATGTGAAAAGAAGATAAAAAAAACATTCTGAAAATAAAGCATCATCAGCTAAACAAAAACAAAGATCTAATGAGTCTATAACATTCCAACTTGAAACAACAGACAAATTGAAAGGACCAAGCGCATACCTTATGGAAAATAGGTTAAATTACCTGGAATTGCAGTACCTATGTTGTAAAACTTTGAAGTTCTGATCAAAAATTCTCATGAGTACAACCCCAGAAAATGGACATATTTTGTTGAATTTTCGTTTGAAGTGTTCCATTTTTTGAGCATTTCAAACGAAGATTCAACAAAAACTGTCCAATGTCTGGGGCTCTGTCTTGAGAAGTTATGATCAGGACCTCAAGTTTTACAACGTACTGCAATTGAAGGCAATTTTCCACAAGGAATGTGTCGGGTCCTTGACGATGCAAAATGATTAGACTTATCTTGATCCAACACTTTAGCTCTTCTCAGGATGCGAGTACAATAGAAATGTCTTAAAGGGCTTAAAGTTTTGAAGTCCTACAATATCAATATCGCGTGCGGTGCGGTGGGAAATGTCAAAATGACGCACATTTTCTATGATGTGTATGCAATGCGCTGAAAAATTAGTGTGCGAGTTGAAAAAATTAAATAATTCGTGTTGGGCTAGGCTAGGATTAAGTAAATGGGATGACAACTTGTATAATATTACGAGCAAGTCTTTTATTAACTTGATTTTTTTATGAAGGCTCCATTTGTTAAACAGACGGGATTGTTCATGTGAAGAAGTTGATATTCTTCTTGAGTATCTTCTTCAACAATCTGAAGATCTTTTAATGCTTCATTGGGAATAAGTACATTAGTAATATTCATCGTCCTTTAATTTCTACACTTGATGTTGTATAAGACTCGACTTTTTAAAATGTCTGCAAAATATTCATCAAATGCCAAGCCACAATCAAAATGACAGTTTGCCAAAAAGTGGGGTTATACTTTCTTTACGACGCGAGCACAGTCCAGCTCCCTTATAATTGAGGAGAAGCAAGTTCCCCGATTTTTTCGAGGTGTGAGCGATCCTACAGTTAGAGAATACGCTGTTTTGATTTTCAAGAGAACTCCGCCCACTTTCTCATGAGAACGCGCTTTCACATCAATACAGAATAGCCGTCCTGGTAGTGTGAACAAAATATCGAGCTACAATATTGGAACAGATATAAACACATTTGTATAGTTGTCTACGGATTCGTTATGAGAGTAAAAAACTTCGGCGCCTTTGATCTTTACCGCACCATCAAACACGCTGCACATCAAACGTCCAGCATCAATCGTCGAATATTATAATTTTCGCAATCGATCAAATTAAAATGAGGGTTGATTTTGTGAAACTATTGAAATAATGGAAAAATTCTGCAGATATTTTTGTACAAGTTAAAACTTCATACATTTTTGCCCATACGTGAAGTGGATAGCGAGAAAATAAAAAAGACAGCTATTTTCTAATAGGGTGGCGAAACCCTAGTAGAACCGATGAAGAACACTAATGTTTACAAGGACAGCCTTTTTACCAAATTCTAACAATATCCGAATATTATGTTGAAGACTGCATTACCTAGACTATATCTAAAAATAAACATCTCCGGAGAATCAAGACTGAGACACAAACGGGTTTAGTTTTTGACAGGGGAGCAAGAAGAATAATCACACAAAATATCCGACTTGCTCAAGAGTTTTATTCTTCTTTGAAATATGGCATGGCACGTCTTTGGCAGAGTGAAAGGCATTTCAGGGTATTAATAAATTAAAGGTTACTAGTCTCGTACGGGACTCAATAATACAGGGTGGGAGAAATAGAGGTTATACTTGTTAACCTTTAGTTAACGAAATAAGAAATTCTGAGACAACGGCTACACCAACATAATGATAGATATTTAGCTCAACCTTAATTGAGGTACTCACTTATATAGTTTAATGAATTCGCCCCTAGAAATATTTACGTTATTTTTAGGGTTCCGATTCAAAAAGGGAGGGGAATATTTGAGGAGGGTCATTTCAAAATGCGCCTTGTCCACTAGACGAAAATTATAGGAAATTGAAAAAACCATGTTCCGTTATTAACACATCTTCTTGTTCCTAGCTAGATTTAGCCATAAGAGTATTATTAATTGATCAGTCAAACACAACCACAAGTCTTTTGAATCATTTATGCTCTGTATTCTCAAAAATTTAAAATTAAATTTGGAAAAGAAGCATTTTGGAGCAACAAACTGGATAAGGCGCATTTGGAAAAACTATTTGGGTAAGTATAGAAACATAGTTTGTCAAAATAAAATATGTTTGAAACTCATGCAATTGCATTACATCGTAAAAATGATATAAAGAGCAATATAATAAAAATAAAAGGCTTTAAATTCTAAGATCTCTGGATTCTCTAAAACAGTTCGTTTTCTTCTGCCAAAGAATTACATTCATTCGAATCATTCGTAGAAGTTCTCCATGCATTATTTTTCCAATCCAGCCCCAAATAAGCCTAACGAAGTTTTTAGATTTAAAACTAATTAATTTGCACTCCCTCCATAATATTCTGAATCACAGTTCTTTTTAAGATAGTTTGCAATTCTAGTTGTTGCTATGCATATCTATAAATTGCTTACAATACGAAACCTTAGGCGCGCCAGCCCAGCTGGCACTTGGTTGGAAAAATAATTGAAAAGGTAGATTAAACTCTATGTAGTGGCCTGTGCAATAGGGCCAGTAGCTTGAAAATCTGATCAACATTAAGAAACTTGTAAGGTCATGGGAGAAATTTTTGAAAAATTAAATTGTAAAAGGGGACGTGTTCCAGTGAATGAAAACATGATGTTGATGTAATATTCTTAAACTTAAACTTTTTTATATGCAGAATAAATCTGAAGTCAACTATACCTATATTTTAGAAAGTCTCCACCCGGGTACTTAAATAATGGTACTGTGGTGAGCAAAAAAAATAGGACTATTTTTTTCTAATGTAAATCTGTCTCTATTTGAATGAATTTTGACAAATAACTGACAATGTCACAAAAATTAAAGTTAGATGTACACAACTAGATTTTAGCAAAAATACGTCATAAGACTTGTCCCATTTTTTTTGCGCACGACAGTACTTATAAAATTCTTAAATATTATTTTTTGAAACAATGTTATTCGAATCAATTCTAAGTAAAAATTTGGTATTTTGGTAGTTCCGGTCCCATTATGTCCCACAGTTGCAGAAGGATTTTTCTAGGGTTTGTGCGAGAAGACCAGTAGGCCGTGGCATTTACTCTATACGCTATGCCCGACCCACTCAAACATTGTAGAAATAAAACTTAGTAGAAAATAAAAATTCGCTATTTCTATTTACTTCTGAATGCAGACTTAATAGTCATGTTATGTATGGACCCAACAGCTAATTTTGCAAAATGAATTGCAATGTTGCAAATTGCTATTCATTAAAAATATTAGTTTACTAGTTAATTTGCACATCAGTTTAATAACCATCAGAAGTTTATATTTACAGAAGACGAATGCCGCAGTCCGTAATGGAATTCGAACCATGTCCAGCGAATAATTTACAACGAAAAATTAACTCACAGTAACCGGGACCAGCCCCCGCTTCATTAGGAATTTCCAGTTTACAATCTAAATATGCTACTTATCGAAAAATCATTTCCATTAAGGTAATATTGTTATGTTTACCGCCTCTTAGCACTAGAAGATTATTGATAGATTCGAACATTTTCTATTTTAGAGATTTTTCCGTTTACCCACTAATGAATGCCTACATGGTCAATACTTATGAAAATCACTCCAAAACCGAGTGGACCAAGCGCGGGTAAAAATTGTGTACCATTTCAAGAAATCTGTGGGCTGTGCAGAGTATAATTTTTTTTATAAGTACCTCACACCATCTGTAAAAGGGCGCCTTCCGAAACGTTGGAACAAGGAACTCATATGAAAGAACACTGGCGACGTACTACGGCAATAACAGGCAATCGCGGCGAACGGCTGTCGAACGCGCCATACAGCGAAAGGAGGCCAAGTAGAATAATGGTCACGATTGTACATCGGTTAAGGCAATCTATATAGTGACAATCGAGTCACTCTTTAGAGACAAGGCTAACTGATATCAATATAACTTGGAAAGATTGGAATTCGGACCACCCTGACTGACAGAAGTTTAATTTTTCACGCGAGGTGTTCCCATTTGTTAATTTGAATCATTAAATCAAGGTATAAAATATAGCAGCCAGGTGTATATAATAATGTAAAAAACACGATCACTTCCGGTGAAAACGGATCCATACGTTTCTAAAATAACTCCATTAACACGAAACGTCAGGTTCTTTTTTATTGCGTGTTTTCCAACACGAATACCTAGATTACCTTGAATCAATAATTACTGAATTATTCATCATTTTAAAACTTTCTAAAATCCTAAACACGACTCACCCTGTAACACAAATTTTCAAAGGTTACTATTTTAGAATACTTTCTGGCTATGTATATGAATGTGACATTTTTAAAATTAAAAAAACATTTTCAAGGCCAACTATTAATTAGGATTATTGTAACCCATTGCCCACAGCATTAAAATGGTATACACCTAGACAAGGAATGTCATGTAATTGATGTGTGCCCGCAGGAGCATAAGCCGTTAGCGTTTTCCCGGAGGTTTTTCCCTAACAGGGTCGTTGAAAAACTTGTAAATGGCTTCGTCAGTATTTGGACCTCGTCCCATGCCAACCAAGCCACAGCCAAGCGCGGCTGGGTGAGTTTGATCTAGGCAGCGAGCGGCAGGCGGTGTGAAGGGGAGCTAGCACGGAACCGCTTCGCAACGTTGCCACTGTGAGGCCCCGAACCACATCACAGTTCATAGTCCCGCTACTAAAAGAGGTCACACGAACGCAAACTGCGCATGAGCCAGGGGTTGTATCTTTCTTTGACCTTCAGTCTTCTGTATGGATTTTTCCATTTTGAGTATTTACTTTTCAAATGTTTCAAAGCCAATTCATCATTTGGGTGCGTTTTCCCAAGGAGGGGGCAACTGGTTGCTTCCGTTTTGGGCAACAGATAGACAACAAAACAACCAAGTTGGCTTTGCTACGTCGGCAAAATAATTAGACTCCGAGTGCTAATTGCACGAAAACATAAAAAACTAAACTTCAGTTTTCGTACATAAATTACATTTTTGGACCAAAAACACTAAACTTATTAGTTTTACATTAACCTAGGTATCCAGGGGGGAAAATTTAGCAAAAAAAGTATTATGTTCACTATACAGGGTACGACAAAAATAACTGATACAATTAATACCTTGTAATTAGTTTTAGAAGACACGTATCGATTTAAAAGAAGTATAATAACATATCAAAGCAATGTAATTAGACCTACTAACACTTCCAAATAATCAAGTAGCTATCATAAAATATATTTAGGTATGGGGCTGTCCATAAATGATGTCACGCTTTTATGGGGGGGGGGGGGGGGGTTGAAAGTTGTGACACTTTGTGACAGGGGGGGGGCTCAAGCAATTGTGATGTCACAATACAAGAAAATCTGAGAAAGAATTTTTCCTTGCAAAATATGTATCATAGTTCAAAATTTATAATTTTTATTAATTTACATAAAAGTTATAGTGTGTCGTGACAGACAGGGGGTGGGGGGGATCGGCGAGCGTGACAATGTGTGACACAGGGGGGGGGCAAAAATTGGCAAAAAAAGCGTGTCATCATTTACGGACGGCCCCTAAAACTGTGCTATTTCATCCAATAGTTGTGGAATACCACTCGTAAAAAAACAATATTCTACAACGTAGTTTTATTTCCAAATAAACAATACCTAGGTATGCGTTTTATTTTCAACAGTCAATTTTAAAATGAGAATTTGCCCAGCTTCTCCTAAATAGTAATTAATGAATATCTTGGTTCTCCTGTCATGATAATTTTCAGAGCGAATTTGATCACCTTTTCCCAACTCGTTCATGCTTTTGACTTGTTTCTTGTTTTTATTCTGCACTCCTCGAGCCTTGCGACACGCTATTTCCGTCTCTCACTTTCACGGCACTCCCCTGCATCGTTACAACTTGAACTCTCCCAGACCCCAGTGTACTTTTCCGAGCTAGCGATAAAAGCAAGAATAAAAATCATCGACAGACTTCACGTTTTTTATTTCCTCAAAAACATTAGTACACTTTTTACACATAAAAAACATTTTTTTCATTAAACAATATTTACACGCACCTATTACTGTTGAAACATATTTTTGGTTAGAAATGAATAAATAAAAAATGTTTAGATATACACGCACTACTCACCACGTTATGAAATTAACCATTAATCACTATTAATCATTTTATTCTGAAGGTCAATAACTCGGTCACAATTTCAAAAAAATTATCCTCTTCATGAGTTAAAATATTAAAATATTTTTTGAGTGTATTTTATACTTAATATACGTCTAGGTGCCTACTATGAAAATGGAAACAAAATCAAGCCAAAGGCGGTATTTTTATCGTGATGTTTCGGAAAACACATTCTTCTTCAGGCTAGTTAAGTATGAAAATTGTATATTACAAGAAACAAATGTACCTAACATACAAAATGTAGGTAAGTATCTAAGTAACTCAAATCACTATAGGCAGAGTAGCACGTAATATAAATAGCACAATTTAACTACATTATTTATTGTTGACCGAGTTTTCGTTTAAGAACATGCTCACAAAAACTATATAAATACGAGGTTTGGTTTTTCAGAGCGGTTAAATTCATAAAATATGTGAAAATTTAACAATAATTTAATTATGATTTCTTTCCGTAAAAAACGAATGTAAATATTTCTCCCTTTCCTTGATAAAACAGAATTAAACTTTAAGAAAACTTATTATTACTAT
Source organism: Rutpela maculata (assembly GCA_936432065.2). NCBI lineage: Eukaryota > Metazoa > Arthropoda > Insecta > Coleoptera > Cerambycidae > Rutpela > Rutpela maculata. Next base: position 62,009,490 of record OW386285.2, read on the forward strand.
TAATTTTTCCTAATATTAAAAATTAATATTATTATTACTATTAATTATTATTAACTAGTGTTAATTGGTGGGCAGAATAATACGTATAATTCGTTTTTCTTTTAGGTATCACGTTTGCATCATTTTCTTGGTAAGCATTTAAATCGTAGCCCTTTCCAAAGAAAAGTATGACTCATTTCCTTAACCAATTAGCAAGAAACCATTCATACCCCCACCACTCCAAAACCACTGATATTTGGTTAAGTTGCATAAACCATTTGTCGAAACCAATCGGGAAATTTTATCACCTTCGTAAAACTGTATAACTCTATACATATTCTGAGTAGCAACAGCAACTGTGCGTACAATTCACTGAACTTGGTACTTTAGATTAGGTTATGTGACGTTTTCCTACAGTAATTAAACAAAAACCTACAGTAGCTTACCTTAATTGGATCGGAGATTTTCCAAACGCAATTAGTTCATTGAAGGGCACTGTTTTGGACACTGTACAGCTGTTTATTTACTAATTTTTATTACAGTTACGCACCGCCACTGTTATTTTGTTGAACGTGCATCGAAAACAAGCTAGAGAGCGTGAGTTCTGCCGAGCCCAACGGTGTTGCCAAGTCCACAGATGCTTCCCGCGCACAATCAGACTTTCGTAGTACCCGTTTTTGTCAGCACGTTTAACATCGTCAGTATCGTATGTTAATTTTTGATTTGACAATTTGACGTTGACAGTGTGATGGTGTTTGACAAACGACCCGGATACCAAATTGTTGCTCATCACGACTCACGTGATAGAAGTGAAGTAAAGGTTTTAGACTGAAAACGTGCCATTTGGGAGTTTAATCAACAGACTGTCAATACCTATATGGGGATGCCTAAGACATTTTTACAGGAAATTGCAATTTTTGCACATATACGAGGTGTCATCAAGAAGTTGGCCCTTGAATTATTACTCCTGTCACACATCGCTATGTTTTTATAATAAACAATATGAGCGGTTGACCCTATTACTCCCAGTGGATGGTTGTCTTTCTGAATAACAAACAGGGCCGGCTTTAGTTCCTCAAACGCCCTCGTGCGAAATTTTGAAAGGCGCCCCTTTTTTGGTCAAGTCAGAAAAACTATTTTTTGATGAGCGGGGAAGGGGGTAAAATCCAAAAAAAAAATTTGTTCGTCCTCATCTCAAAATTGATGAGCGGGGGAGGTAAAATTCAAAACAAAATTTTTTCGTCCTCATAAATTTTACTCGAAAAAAAAGCGACTTATATTAAGCTCTTGGCGCCCTAGGGTACGGGGCCCACGTGCAGGGCATAACCCCCCCCCAAAGAAAATCTTACAACCGGGCGATTAGTTCATTGGAGAATGTTTCTTATTATAAATTGGTAATAATTATAGACAAATAATTGAACTTTATGCCAGTGGAGAATCGTTATGCCAGGTCTATCGAAACTGTCCGGATTTCTCCAAAATGAAGAAACTGTGTTTCTTTTTGATACTAGAATGGTTTTCACAATCACTGAATCACCCGGCACGCGTTTCGCCAACAAAGTTAAGATCATCAGGAGACGATTAAAATTCCATTTTCAGCACGTGTATTTCTTTTTGTAAAATGTTTCTCAGTATGTAAAAACGTAATAATAATTGGGCCTTCGGTGCTTCTGAAATGCCTTAAATTATGGGCGAAACGTCGAATGTTTTAAAAAATATGTGTTCTAAAATATGTTTTAACCGCCTTCCATGTCACCTCAATGACTTCCGTAAGCCTAGGAAATCTACATTTGTAACGGAGACGGGGCCCTACACCTCATAGTGAAATCCAACCACTTCTTATGTTCAGAGAGCAAGCTAGACGCGCTAACCCACTGAGCTACCCCTTTAAAGGGGACCGCCTTTAAATCGTTATAGATGTGAAGAGCAGCGGTTGATGCTACATTAACACTCTCACGAACAGGGCTGACGACAGGGGGGGACGCAGTACTGCTTCTAGGTCATGAGACGCCTTCGTGCGTGGCACGAAATGGCCCCCCGTTAGACGCGGCCCTGGGGGGAGGCGAGGCTGCTGCCCCGGGGCCATCAGTGTTAAATATATAAATCTATTAATTATAAATAAAATACATTATTTTTTATTAAGCTTTTATTGTATGATGCCAGTAAAGGTAGCTTAAGTAGAAAGATCTTTTAGTAGACTAGCGCGTATGAAAAATTATCTTAGATCAACTATGACGCAAAGTAGATTATCTGGTTTGAGGTCTTTGACAGTGGAATGTGATTTTGGCTTGACGGATAAATTTTGACACAGTGATTTATATATAGTAATACTAGCTGACATAAATTATACATTTTTGTCCAAAAAATAAAAAGAAAATTTCTGGATAGGGCCACCCTTATCACCTAGGGGTATAAATAGCCTACGACCTATTCTCAGACCTACCAAATATACACCAAAAATTTCATAAAAATCGGTCAAGCCGTTTCGGAGAAGTTCGATAACAAACACTGTGACACGAGATTTTTATATATTAGATTTTGTGTAATATTCTGAGTCCAATTATCATTGGTTATATATTTTTTCTTAATGTTTGAATTCAGCAAGGGTGGTTCTAGGCCAGCACACTGGATGAGGCCAGCAGGGCCATAGAGAGAAAATACGGGCCTTTTTTTGAAAATTGATGAGGGGGATCCGAAGAAAAATGTTTTGACAGGAGGGGGGAGGTAGAAATCCAAAAAAAAAAAAATACGAGCGAAGGGAAGAAATCCGAAGAATTTCAGGTTTTTATGGGCGAGGGGAAGAAATTCGAAAAAAAAAAATTTGATGAACGGAAGAGAAAAATCCGAAAAATTTTTTGACGAGCAAAGAGAAATCCAAAAAAAAATTAATGAGCGGAGGGGAGAAATCCGAAAAAAAAATTATAAGCGGGGGGCAGAAACCACCCAAAAAATTTTTTAGCGAGCGAGGGGGTAGAAATCCAAGAACATTTTTTTATGAACGGGGGGAGGAATCCGAAAAAATTTTTTTAAAGACTATTGAAATTTAAAAAAATAGTTAAATATTATTTTGAATTTATCTTTATATGCAGAAAAGCGCCCAAAAATACGGGAGCAAAAATAATTACACCGGGGCGGCCGGCGGATAGTTCCTGGGGGAAGTAATGGTGGTAATTACTCCCCCCCCCCCCAAACCGCCCTTGGAATTCAGGCTATTTTGAAACGCTATACGAGTTCTACGACCGCTGGAGATTTACCAGAACATTCAAATAACATAAGTATTTTACATTTTTACAGAATTTAATATAGATACCAATTTAACTCTGTTTTTTATTTTTCATGGCAACATCAACTAAGAACGCATGGTAGGTACGAAAACTTTTTAATATTATTTATATTCTTTCGACGAACCAAGAAAACAGAAAGTTTCTTGAAGTACCTACCTAAATCACTCTTGCACATGTGCCTTATAGCGATGGTTATTTACCTGCACCTTATTTAGGATTCTATAATAAACTGTAAATTCCTGGTTGGGTTAGTTCATTGACTTGGAAAAACCCTTTGAAATTAAAACAAACTAAACATAATTGGAGAAATAATAAGAAACGTTGGGTAAATTTTCTGTCAGCTTCTGTTTTAGGTTTCTGATGAATTATCTAAAACATACCTATTTTTCTGTTTACGTTGCTATTCGTATGGCAAACAACATAGGAAAAAACATCACAAAAATTATTCCGAACAGCTCTGAAATACTATAAATATTAGAATATCATGTATGGAATAAAGTAGAATGATACTCAACTGGAAAATGTCATACCCACCCAATTCATTTAAGACTATTCGACGTAGTACTTGCACAAATTATACAACGTAAATATATCAAACGTCTCACCACATCGTACATTAACCTAAGTTTTATCAATCTTATTTATTTTTAGATAATCCTATGTAACCTATTTACGTCGGTTCACTTTATACGTCCTTACCGAGGATCTTCCATCTATGTGAAATAACCTTTTCAGGTCAAAAACAAGGTGCTTTATTCAATTAAGACCAAACCAAATAGTTCCAAAACAACACAGACCGAATTGAAAGTTTCCGTTCAACCGGTGCATCTTAATTTTGGTCCCCTTATATAAAAGGATGGGTGAATAGCGGCTACTACACATGCTACTATTAGTTTTTCTTAGCAACGCTATTGTCATAATAAAGTACAATGTTAATTCTTAGAATAAATTAAATTGGTAGGTATATGTTTATCCTTTAGTGGTGTTATTTTATATTCTTCCAACAAAATTATTATCGACTGGATGATTACTTAAAAAATAATATGGAATACTTAGCCAGTTTTGGTGTGGTTAAATGTAAATCTAGAAGAACGGAACAAATTACAGAGGTTAACTATAATCTACACCAGCATGATACTGGCCTCGTTAAGTACAAAATTCCGAGCTAATTTTTATTTGTAATATATAAAATATAAGGCTTATATCTTCTGTTATGTAATATTGATATATTATATAGCTGTTATTGGTGAAAGCTGCAGAAAAAGGAAGCAACTTTAGACGACACACTAAATAATATTTTCGAGTTTCAATTTGCACCTCTTCCTATATTTTACACTTCCCGAAAAAAAGATTCTTTATGCCAAATTAGGATATTTATTTAGTAATATTTTGGTTATATCTGTGATTATTTAGTACAAAACTTTATTTTACAGAAAATAATGTAGCTAAAGGAAGTTAAAAACGTATAAGAACAGCGATACAAATAATATTTGACAATGTAATGAATATGAATAACGGAAGGTTCCACAAAAAAACTCAAACTTGTCTTGCTTTTCTAAAGGAGCTGATTAAATTTCAGGGAATAACATCTAGAAAGATTTTGGGAAATATAAGGATGAAGTTCGTACAATAAGGTAAGAGATACCTCGTTTCGAAAAGTAGTGATGAATAAGGAAGATTTCAAAAACGTCCCTTCGAACAAAATTAACATTATCTACTTTGGATTCACGCACGAGAAAATTTCGACTGTATACTGTATGTAAACATCGATATATGCAATAATTCTAGTTAGATGCTTCATTTGTATCTTCAAAACATTCCATACATTTTTTTATACAAAGATTTCAGGAAATCATCAATTGGTTTCATATATTTGAAGACATTTTCTTTTAATGTTTCAATTTTTTTAGTATATATGATACTGTTCGTTAAGTAAGAAACCTTTTTATATATTTGTATATAATACTTTCAAGTATCTTCTATTTTGAAATACTCAGAACCTGCCTGTGGCTACATACCCTGATTTGTTTTATTACTTTGATTATGTTTAATTTGATAGTAATTTGGAAAAATTTCTTCTCATGTTTAGATTCGAAAAGTGTCAAATAAGAAAATAGAATGTTATTTGTTACAATTGCCATTTATACAAATGAAGTAGGAGGCGCTATTATGAATATTTAAATAGCTATGTATGCAACTAGTTGCGAAAAACAGTGATTTGACACGCGATGTGAATTTGTCCACCTTGACAACACAGCAAGTGCTTAAAACCGTTTTATAATAGATATTTATCTTATATTTGGTAATATTTTTTTCTACTATTGAATAATTCATTTATTACAGACACGTTTTTGGACAAGCAATGGGGCTCAATACTCAGCCCCATAAAACCATTGAAATGTTTCCAGACCCTTGAAAAATCGACATCTGTCGACAAATTTATGAGAGCAGTAAATTATTGAAATATGGTCAAATAAATTGTTTTTAATCGTTATAAAAATATTCAAATGAATTTAATTTAAAATATACGAAATAATCAATAACGTATCGTAAAATATGGTCATATATATTTCTTTCTCTCAAATAATTCTTTTTTTCATACTCAAACGAATTTAATATAAATTAATCCCGCAATAATCAAATGCATTACTTTTAAAGTAGGGGCAGAACAATTTCTTACGTAAATTTTCAAGTGAGGTTTTTTATAGTTATTAAAAGTACTCAAACGAATTTAATTTGGATTAAACCCGAAATAATCAATGAGACATTGTTGATATACGGCGTCAAAATTGAATTCTTAAATTCTCACAGCACTTCAACGGAGGTATGCGTGGTGCAGGCTTCTTTCAGAAAAATGGTATTTTCTAAGAAAATACGCCGATGATCTCCTAATCGCCACAGGACCAGGTGCGTACGCAGGGGGGCAACTGACCCCCCAGGCGCGGCGTGAAAAGTGAGGGAACTAACATGACAATCAAAAAGTTACTGTTATAAAATGCTAGTAGATAAAATGGTATAAAAGCTAAAAGGAAACATACATGTTATAGATGCGCCGGCAGAATGGCAGAAGAAAATTGTTTTTCTAAAACGTTTCCAGTACATCCTGTGAGAAAAGTGGTAGTTATGAAATATAAAGAGCATCAAGTTCGCTATAAATCATTTTTCTTATGAATTGAATTGTTTCAGTGTAGCAGCCAAATTAACTGAAGCATGTAACTTACACCTCGGGGAAAGGGAAAACTTTGCATTTTTCTAGTAGTTTGCAAGGAGGCAAATGCATCGAGAACAATATACTCTTTCTTCTTGCGTTGTACTTACAAAAAGAAAAAAAATTAGGAAATTCCCCTTCAACATTGCATCTTTGCTACCCACAATTAATTGTAGTTTCACAGCAATATTCGCTATAAACCTACCTCCAAGTCCAATGGTGGTATGGCTACAGAATAATGAGAGCAGAGAATATGTAAAACTGGTTTCAATTCAGTTACAAAGCTGCGCAGATCCTGCTCCTGAAATGCTACTTAAAGGTTGGATATCCATAAGGCCATTTTCCGGCCCTAAAATTCTTGTAAAACCAAAATAGGTCCCACGAACATAGTAATTAGCATTTTTAATTCTACATGGTCGTTCTACAATGATCCAACAATACATTTTAAGTTTTATTGATTTATGCTTGTTAGGTGCGCAAAGTTGGTGCCATATAACGATGTGGGGCAGCACTTCATTGGGGGAAGGCCGGTTTGAAATATTCAATTATTAGCTGTTTCTACAATGGGCAATCCTGTGGTGGATATATACAAGAGATATATGATGAATCTGGCAAGAATGAAAATTCCGTTAATCCCTCGAAACGTTCTTCTTAAACGCGGACATTGGCGCGTCGATCTAATTCAATCATTGAAATAAGTATGCAATTGTAGATTGGGCCTACATCAAAAATGACCCGTATGCTCTATATAATGGTCGTGTGAAAACGAACATTTTACCTGCAGCATAATATTAGTTGATAAAAACTTGTGATAGGATGATAAGAACCGAAAAACAAGTTTTTCAGTATATGTAACGCGCCCGTCTTAAAAATAAGTAGTAGTCGCTTGTCAAGTGTGAAGCTGTCAATTTTGAGAATTCGGATTATTTTGGAAAAATGTCCTGGAGCTATAAAGAATAACTTATTGAATGATGATGTCGCTAAATTTATAATCAGTGTGGGTGCAGGAACCAGATCGTCTAGCAGATGCTGCGCATCAGGAGACAGTACCACTGGCTGTTGCTTGAAGTGCACTCCCAAAGTTGGACGGTAAAATTTAGAACTATTGAAGAGTTTATGTATTATTTTGAACTGTTCCAAGAAAATTGTGCTCTTCGCATTTTCTATAATCTCTGAAGCATTTTACACAAATCCAAAATACTTGAAAACTACACTCGAATACTATCGCTCAACGCGAGTTTCGTTAACCATGTTAGCATCATCTGGAGAAAATTGAGTTTATACATCTCCAAGAAACGCGCGTCGAGTAATAGTATTCGAATGCAGAGTTCAAGTATTTTGGTGTTGTAAAAACTACTTCATAGGCAGCATTACACCGAAGTTTCCAGCCTCCTCAAGAATTTCCTGTTGTCACTAAATAACGACTTATTCATAAACCCCCTCTAAAGCCTAAACTCACCCCACCGCCCTATAACAGCTCGTTGCAGTTAAGGATTATGCTTCAGTTTACTGGCTGCTGTCCCAGATTATTAACCCTACAAGAAAAATGTACAGAGCATAATTTGTACCAAATTAAATCCTCTTTAAATTCTATAGTAACTATTTTTGTCGCAGGATACACTGAAGGCGAGATATTTAAAATTATTGTGTCGCCATCTTGCCAATATAGCGGCGCAAGCAACAAAGGTACGAGAGTGCAATTCTAATATGTTATTAAGGCCACTAACTTCAACTGGAAGCAAACTCATTTGTATCACTCTGCAATGCCTGACCTATTTGGCGACACATAAATAATAGGAAAATTACCTCGGTAATTACGTAATTAGTAATTATTTTAATATAATCCGAAATTAAACAAACGTTTACTTGGTCGTTCTAATAAATAATGCAAGCCTCGAAAAAAATCTTAAACACATTTAATTTAAAAGCTATAGGTATTTAAAATTATAGAGGATGTCCTAAAAGTCGTGAATAAAACGATCAAAATAACCACGACTATCATATAATCATTATACCATACAACTGACGAATAATATTCCTATTTCCAACCTAATGTATTATTAAAATAATCTCATTATAACGCACCTTTGACCAATCAGAATCTAGCAATCAACGGAAGAATCCATTTTTTCCAAGGGAGAGTCCATGCTTTCGTTTGACGTTTAAAACGTCAAATTACTGCGAACTAACTTTATTTTTTCACTTTTAAACGATTAAAAAAAATTAAAATAGTCGTGAATAAAGTATAGTATTCTGGTCGCGTATAATGACTATTACACGCTCGGATGATTTACAACACTTGCCTTCGCCTCGTGACTTAAACATCGCGAATAATTGCCATCATTATACGCTCGTTGAATAATACACTATTATTACAATGTATAATTGCTAACTAGATATATAAAAGAGCTTCCCTCGGAAAGATAAAACCTTCTGTAGTATATTTAAGAAAGAAAAAATGAACAAAAAATCTTAGATATTATTTAAATAGGTACTTTCTTAGTAAAAGTAGTAGGCGATTTGAGGCAAAGATACAAAAGTTGAAATAAACTTCGAACCATCAAAAATCGGATAACCACATACAAGGTAAAAGTCAGTTTAAGATAATTTTCAAAATGATGACCTTCCCTGATGGTCGATGAAAGCCGTAAGCCTGACATCTGTCCGCAATAGAGCTGCTTTGGATTGTCACTGTCAATTTGCCGAACTCCATTTTCGATCAGTAACTTCAAATAATCGATACTGGTTGGTAGTGTCGCAAATACGTTTATTTTAAATGCCTCAGAGTGCGAGGTAACATGGGTCAGGTCAGGTGACCGCGCAGTGTCAATCACATGTTTCACCACGACCAACCTATTTGTCAAGCCCTTACATCATATTGCCAAATTAAGTTAGTTAGTTATACAGTGGACAGGGCTGTAGAGAGAAAATAAGGGCCCGGTGAAATTTTTTTTTTTGAAAATTGATGAGCGGATGGGAGAAATCCCAAAAAAAATGTTGATGAGCGGGAGACAGCAGAAATTGGGAAAAATTCTTGATAAGCGGGGGGTTTATTGGGTACTGAGTTTAAGGACCCAGGCTTCCGAAAGGCCCGCCAGGGATCTTGACAAAAGTTATTTTTTTCAAATTTCTCCCCCCCGCTCATCAATTATTATGCGCGGGGGCCTGCAGTGGGGCCCGTCAGAGATTTTGACATTTTTTTTAAAATTACTTCCCCCGCTCATCAATTATTAAGCGCGGGGGGCCGCCAGAGATTTTGGCCCGCTCATCAATTATTAGGCGCGGGGGCCGGCAGTGAATTTGGTACCGGAGCCCATGATTTGATGCGGGAAGCCTGCACGACCGATGAGGCTCGCTCGCCTATAATTATTTAAAACTGTAAATCGACAAAATGACTTTTGCGCCATCCTGTATATGGTTATTTTTATTGGAAATGACCTCACATATCACTTCCATTCATTTTATTTACGACGTTTTTGGCACCCTGTACATTGTAGATCAGAAATACCTTTAGACCATACTTAACACATAATTATATTAATTCATCTATTCATCAATATTCTGACCCTTCATTTCTTATTAATTTACCTTAACAACCCCATTCTGACTTTTGCGTCACCCTGTATATGGTTATTTTGATTGGAAATGACCTCATATATCACTTCTATTCGTTTTATCTACGACACTTGGGGTACCCTGTACATTCATCAATATTCTGACCTTTCATTTCTTCTTAGTTTACCGTAACAACCCTATTCTTACCCGATATTGCTTGATTAGGATTTGTCTCCAAGGAATAAAAACATTAGCATAGATCTATTATGAGTTTGATCGACACATTGAAAAAAAAAACATGTACTGGTTTTATATTAATCGTTTTATGGCGTGTCAACTTAGATATACTTTTATGTACTCGGTAGATACTCCCCATGGAACTCCTCCAAAATTCAAACAAATGTTTTTTCAAGGCTCACAGAACGATTTATCTTCTCTTAATTTCAAAATAAATTGATCTAATCAGCATAGTTGAGAAACATTGTTAAAAAAACTAATGGTGTAGCCTTTCGAAGGCATTAGAGAGGCAATTTATGAAGTGAGGAATTGATCCAAATCAAGAGAACCCACAAAATAATATTACACGAGCGCATGTCCGTACTACATTTTGCATCGAGGGACTACGAAACGGTTTAGCGGAGAAAACCAACCAGGCTCGAGCCCATGTCATAGCGTAGACCGTAGATTGGAATTTGTTTCCCCGGTTCCCCGCATCGGCCCGGCCTTCTATGTTTTACAGCGTTGCCAGGCACGACAGCTGCGCGATTACGATATATTTTTAATTGACCTTTATTTAACCTTCTCAGAAAGAGACAGCAGATGGTTCATTGTATTGGAACAATAGCTGCTACCTCCTTGGACCTTGATAACACATATCAAAATGGTGATGAGATAAGATTCTGGGGTCTGGCAGCGAGCTCTGAACCTCCTTACGTGGTAAAAAAATAGAGCAACCAATAAAATAGATGGGAGTTTTGTTCCGACGTTTCGGATCTAACATACAAGCCACCCTCATGGTTTTCGGAATTAAGTAATCTGCTTCATTTTTTCGGAAAACTTTTGACGGTTTTCTTAAATTATTTAGTTAAATTTCGATTACTAACAGGAAAAAGCACCTGAATAACGTCACCATAAAATATTTGCTCCATCAGAGGCGTACCTGTTACATTATGTAAATTTATCAAAAGGTATATGTATAAGTACAAATATTAAGGATCGACAATCTAAAGATCCACAAAGTTATTCTGTAATATTTTTGATACGGAAAAATTATCTAATCAGTACTTATCTGATATACCAGGTTCGTCAAGAAGTTCAAAATATGTATTTAAATGAAATGTTCGGAATTAATACTACTGTCACGATATATTTTTTTAGGGAAAGAATTTCATGTTTGAAAAAAACTTCTTTTCTTGGTCCAAGTTATGGGTTGGTGAAAATAACACAACTATGTTCGTCTAGTAGTGTCCATTTTTTTAACGGCAATTCATTATTTGTCCAATATACATACCTATGTGTAATCATCAATTTTAACAATTAAAAGAATTATAAAAATAAATACCATTTTTCCAGTTCTTAAACTAAAAATCGCAGCCTAAGAAATCACTACTTCCACATCCTCATTTCCGATCCAAGTTCCTTTCTGTCCAAGTCCCCACACTACCATCCCCACCACATTATTAAAGGGGGTGGGGCTGATAGTGGGGGTGGTTATTGGCAAAAAATTTTTGAAAACTTTGCTTCTCGTACATTCACTAAATCCCAATTTTATGGACTCTTACTTGCTTGCTTTACCCATTTACCCCCATTTATCCACCAACCTTTCAAGGGAATAAGATTAAAATATAATCTAGTTCTAGATCTGACATACAAAAGGTACAAAATTTTAAGTCAAAATCTTAAACCGTTTCAGAATAACCGTCTGCACAAAAAAGTTAGATAGACCGACAGAACGACTGACACAAATTATTATTTTTGCTCAAACTTAAAATCTCGACATTTCATGACATTCTAAGCCTATATGAACAAAAAAAAATTTCAACATTTTTTTCCCTTACTATATTTGCACTCACTACGTGGATATATAAAAATAAAAAATATTTTTCTATTGTTCATTTTTCTGTTTGTTCACCTGGCATATTTTATATTAAGTACCTAGTATTACCCATACGATCAAGTCAACTATAATATCAAATAAAACCTCACAAAATGTTAATAAAGAGTATTTTTAATTTTCAAAGCTGAAATAGCTTAAACACAAATTTAATCAAATCAAGATCTCCTAGCGATTAAGAAATTTCCACAAACAACAAAACACTTGAACACTAGACGCGGCCCGCGCTGAGTGCCAATTATCTCCTAATGTTGCTAACATGGTTGTTGAAACGCGCATCGTGTGTAAATTTTAATAATCTCCTGATGTTGCCTATATGGTTGGCGAAACGCGTGTAGAGTATACTATTCGAGTGTGGTATTCAAGTATTCCGGTGTTCGTGGAAACGGATTTACGGACAATGTCGCAGGTTCCAAACTCCAGGACCTAGACCTCCTAATTTCTAGGTTAATGACGTCACTTTTTGCATCCCAGGTAGCAGGGTGACGTCATTATGACGTCTTTTAAAGGTGTTTTTTCGTCGCCGACGTCATTGTCCCAATAAATGACGTACCAGAGACGTGACATTTAAAACGTACTTCTGACGTCATCATGAAGACGTCAAATACACGTTTCTTTTAGGTCATTATTTTGACGTCATTAATAAATGACGTACCAGAGACGTGATATTTAAAACGTACTTCTGACGTCATTAAAATGACGTCATTTTGTCAAAATTGGTCATTTGGTTCACTATATATATTCATATATTCACTATATATATGTATATACGTATATAGAGATCTTTGACCAATCATAATAGCAATATATTATTACAATAAAAACGTACATATAGAAACATCAGTATGTTTTGACATAGTTGCCGAATATATTTTGCAACCTGAAATTTTAATTTAAATAAATCATTATAAAATAAAAATAAATAGAAGCATTTAGTGACTAGTTCAATTTTTGCCACATAGTAATATAATTTTGTTTTACTATTTCTAACTAGGTATACAGCTTTTAATAGTATATTATTATATAAGCCATTATTCACGAAGATGACGTTTGAGCCCACGAGCCGTAGGCGAGTGGCGCAAATCATCTGAGTGAATAATGGCCATAATCGCGAATATAATACTATGCTTTTTCTACACCTATTAAATAAATAAATTAGACTGAAAATTGATAGCATTCGGTACCTATTCGTAATAAGTCGAAAACGTAAACAAACAATATGGCGGTACACTTGTCACTGTCACGCGAATTGATTGTCAGCCGCAGCAGCAAGAGTTGATCGCGGTCGATTTCAAATATCATTTTGAATCAGCGAAACAATGATTTTTGAATTTGTATTTGTGATTGGCCGGATGCAGTGAATTATGAATCGATAATTCACTACAGTGAATTATGAGTACGATTTTTCACCAATAAAATGCTAATAATTGTCATATAATTGAATAGGTGTAGAAAAATAAATATTTAAATAAAGGTGTTCAATGGTTCAATGAGTAAAGTGTTAGGTTGCGAGTCAAGAAGTCGGCGGTTCGATCCCTGCACATTCCGGCTTTTTTTTTCGTCAAAAACTTTATTAATAATTGTGGAAAAATATTATAATGAGAGGTTTGCATCCCTTATCGCAAAATTCACTGATTACCAATACGTCATTGGGCTGTGACATTGTGCCGTCTTTTTCACGTCATTTTTACGTCATGTTGAAGGTGAAATTGACGTAATTAATGCCGAAAAAACGACGTCATAATGACGGCACCTTGCTGCCTGGGATGATGAACAACGATTTACATGGCATAGTAAAAAGTGAGTATTAAATCGCTTAATGTTTCGAACATATGTTTTCACCATCTTCGGACCAATTCCAGAAACTGCATGAAACATCTACTGAATATGTTATAATATGAAGTGACATCAACCCTGGTATAATACGTTTGCTGTTAGACGTTTCGGTAATATTCTATCCTCAGACTACTAAATAAGAAACCGCTGCCCAAGGAACCACTACTTCCACATCCAGATTTGCTACCCAAGTCTCTCACAACGAAAAAATTTTGTATGAACAAATAATTGTTTATGGAACTTTAATAATATAATATTTGAAATCCTCTACCATAAAACTATATCCCACATCGGTAGTGGGGTGGGTAGTGATAAGGTGGTGGTAGCGGGGATGGATATAGTAAAAAAAATATTTCGAGGCCTTTGGTTCTTGTACACACACTAAATCACAATGTTTTTTTTCACCTTATTTTGTAATGGGGCTAATGCCAAAAATTTTTTTGAGACATTAGCTTCTCTTGTATATACTAAATATCAATTTTATGGACTTTTACCTGCTTTATTTACCTATTTACCTACATTTACACCAATTAACTCCCAACCCTCCAACGGAATAAGATGAAAATATAATCTAATTCCAGATCTCCTTAAAATACATACGTGTACCAAATTTCAAGTCAATATCTTAAACGGTTCCAGAGTAATCGTGCGCACAAAAAAGTTACAGACAGACTGACAGACTTTTTTTGCTCAAACTTAAAATCTCAACATTTCATGACATTCTAAGCCTATTTGAGCAATAAAAATTTTAAAAAATGTTTTGTCGTTACTATACTTCCACTGGGTGTGGAAGTAATACAGGCGATACGCGTATACTCCAGCCAGAGGCCCATGGTATGTATAAATGATTTTTCATAGCAATCGGCAAACGCCCGACGTAACAACCCCATTACATTACAGAGGAGTTTGCCTTTCGCGAGGCAGTCAGAACCCCTTTTCGGATAAAAGGAAATATTGATTTTCAGTATAAACTCACTTTCTACCCTCGGAATATCTCACACTTGCCCATATCAGTCCTGTCATTTCATTTATTCAACTTTGATTCATCCCTTATTTCCCCTCATCACATAAAAGCAAATTTTCCCATTTACACATGTGTTAATCCTGGGGGCAAACCAGTTACCTACTTTCAGACGATTTTTTTTGCCTTTTCTTACATGCCTTAATGTTTTAAATATACTTTTCTTTTCTACTAGAATTCGGCAACAGGGGCCATTGAACAAGTACCTTCCGGAAAATGAAATATTTTTAACCACGCCCCCCACCCCGCCCCATTTTTAATGCCTTGTATAAATTGTGAAACCCCCCTTAAACGATCGTTCGTTTACAACCCCCCCCCCCCCCCCATATACTTGTTTTTTAAATATTTTCTTTTCATTAGCTTGCCATGAGAACGAATTTAAAAAGATAAATATAGCTATACCCCCCCATAGTTAACGTCGTCACATTTTCAGAAACGCCCCCCCCCCCCCTACAAAGCGAATATATTTACTGAATGGTCCCTCATTCCTTTAGCAATCCCAATCAATTTATTTATACCACTCAAAGTAATTAGGTATCCAACGATCAATTTTTAAATTAGCTTTTATTAGAAAAATATGTACCAAATTTGAAAACCATAACATGATTGAAGCAATATTTATAAATGAATAATCACATATGACACTGATTTCAAATATTATTATAGTGTATACGACCAAATAAGATAAGTTCAAAATATTAGCTAATATCCTCTGATTATCATAAGACTAAAAATATATATTGGCAAATATCATCGTATTATTGTGTTACTAGCTTAGAAATAAACAGCCGCCATCTTGTACTAAGCTACAAGCAGTTTGACAACGCTGCTAGATATACTAGCTAGTTGCCAGATCAGATGTTGTTACTGTTAATATTGTTCAGAGAAACGTGGCGGCTGGTGACACGAAAGTGTTTTGATATAAAGCAGTATAAACTCACCGTGTGATCAGCAGAGAAACGAGAATTTAGCTTTTCTATTCTGAGTTGTTAGTCACGCCACGGAAAGTAGGTTGCACTTTGCCACGATACTCACGATAGCTTGTTGTTGGGTAGCAACTATCTAGCGAGTACGGCGCAGTACGATTCAGCGCATGCGCATTGTATCATTAAAATCATAACTCATTTAATCTGAGGATGCAATATTTTCGAAACGTTAATATTTTCCAATAAAATAATTCAGTGGCGCACCATCAGGAAAAAGTTTGGTCATGTTATTTTATTCATCGTGAATAAACACTCGATTCCTAATTTGTACTATAATAGTTTTATTATATTTTATTGGTAATAATACTAAGCTTAATGCATTTTGATAATAATAATAAAACTGGTTCTCCAGTTTAACAAGGCCTAAGGGGCTTATAATGTAATGAAAATAAAATAAATTCATCTGGCCTTGATAAATTGCAACAGTTTATATATACTCATTCCGCGCTGCTAACTGCTATCAGCAAATCATTAGAAAGTGTGAAAAGTAGTGGTTGCAGTGGCGTCGCCTAAAATTTATTTATGATATTAAAAAAAAACAAAAAAACATTTTATATTTTTTCAATTCAGAGGTTAATTAAAATAAATGTATTGTTTTACTAGTGTACGGTGGCACACAATATATCACAGGTTTTTTCACAATTATATACCTACGGGGGACCGGTAGCTCAGTGGTTAACGCGTCTAGCTTATCTAGCGAAGTGAATTCGAGCCCTACAAAGCGAAAAAAGTGTTCATAGTAAATTATTCCCAAAAAGTGTTCGGATTCCAGAGGTGGGTAAATTTTCCATTTGAAAATTTCCGGAACAATAAAAATGAAAGTTTTCAATAAAATATTTGAATATTTGAAAGTTTTCAAAATTCCGGGAAAGTTTCCTTTGGAAACTTTCAAAATATTCAAATATATTATTGGAAACTTTCATTTTTATCAAAACTTCGTTCCGGAAACTTTCATATGGAAAGTTTCCTTTACCCGTCTCTGTCGAATTCTACTATAAACGGTAGAGCCCCTCAGGGCCGTCGAGAGCCAGAGCGGGCCCAGAGACAAAAGATTTTTACGAGCCCCAACACTGTCAATATAGGTGGTGATCTGAGGGGGTCAGGGGGGCAGAAGCCTGCAGCAAACACCGCAGGCGAAAATTATAGAGTAATTTCAAGGTCATTATATTTTTCTAACCCTTTAAATCCATGTAAGGCTACATAGCGGCATTAAAATATTGATCATTTGTGGTATCTGGTATGAATTGGTCTAGCCTGAACCTAGAGAAGCAGACATAAGAACAACTAAAAATTTATTTGTAACAAACGGTTTATTGAGGTTTTAGGTTTTTAGGTTTTAGGTTTTTTGTTACATATGGATTTGGTATTTATTTCCCCCCAAGGTGATAAAACTAGCACATGCTATATTTTGTATGAATTTTATATACCTAGTATAGTCCGATAAACTCTAAGGTGGCGTATGTATGAGTTGGTAACACGACGTACGATTTGATATGCGATGCGCATAAAGCTATCGCAGTGACATAAAGATGAACTAGTTGCGTATGTCTTATTCTCTTAGTTTATATGATGAAGCGACCTTTGGACGCGCCAGCTTAGAGTTTACTCGACTATATATGGAATAATAACTCAGTCACTTTATACAAAAAAAAGGCCAAACCTCTAAAAAAATCCAACCGAAGATTTTCCAGCGGGATTCTCTTTATTTTTGCATCACAAATAATTTTTCAAAAGTCCATAAAGCCAACTGGACGGAATGGTTTTGATCTTTTCATTTGCGTGTAAAAAGGGTTTTTTAAAGTTTGTACCCAATTTCTGATTGTGCTGTATGACGGGCGTCCCAAAAACCTCGGTATTTTAGGACTTTTTTTTACCAATAACTCCTAAATTGTGCATTTCTCGGAAAATTTTATTCTCTTATAAATTAAAGTACATAAAATTCTACGAATGAGTACCATATACTTTAAAATATGCAGTCGTTAGGAAGATATGCGAAGTTAAAAAACGACGATAGTTTTCATTTAAGAAAAAAATGTGTTTTTCTTCAAGCGTATTAAAATGTTTAAATTATGTCACCAAAAACAGAAGTAGAAGTAGGACATTGTTTTACTAGTAACAAAATGTTAGTACCGAACGCCACCGTAGTGGATATTGTTTTACTAGTAACGTAATGTTATTAATGTTAGTTCCGAAAGCGCCACCGTAGTGGGTATTGTTTTACTAGTAACATAATGTTAATACCGAAAGCCACCGGTGGCGCGCTATCCACTAGCCACTTGTCATATTGTGTCAACATGTAAGACTGTAGTTTGAATATTTGTACATTTATGATAAATAAATGAATTTTTGCATTTTAATACGCTTGAAGAAAAAATAGTATATATTACACGGAGAAGAACGCCTTTTTTTGTGTTTCGCCCACTTTGCGGCTTCGGCTTCGGCTTCGCCTCAGCCGCAAATCCTGGGCTCAACACAAAAAAAGAGTGCGTTCTACTCCTAGTAATATAATATACTATTTTTACGTATTTTCGCAACGTGAAATGTAATATATGAAATATATAATGTAATATGTGAATATCCTATAATATTATATCGTGTATCAAAGTTAACTGGTCAATACTTATCGTGGTCAATACTTGGTAGTGAATTCCTGGATTTTAAAATAAAAGCGCACATTATGATTATAAATATGTAATTAAAACGTTAAAAATCGACTGAAAGTACAAAATGCTTTGATTGTAAATTTTGATGTGTGGGTAATTAACAAAAAAGTAGAGTATGCAAAATTATGTAAATACAACATCAATTAAGTTTGCTGCGTTTGAAAGTAGAAGCTGAGTGAAGCAATTGGTCCAATTTATGGTCCTTATCATCCAAGTCTTCTGATTCGTCATCATCGTCAGGTAGTATTACTTCGTCGTCATTGAAGTTTGGTTCGTCATCAATTTCATCTGGTGTATTGGTACAGGACGCACCTCTGCAATTATAGCATATTGGAGAACATTTCATTCCTTGCTTCCTGCAACCACAAGCATTTCAGCACCCCTTTAAGCATTTACACGCAGTGTTATTGAGTAGTTCTTGCGGGGCTTGTTCGGCTGTTGATGGCACTGGGAGTAGCCCATGCTTAGTGACCTTCCAACTCCAGTGAACTGGGTCCATCAAATGACTTGACTTGTAGGAAAACCCTCATTGAGTGCAGTCTAGCAGCTTCTTCAGTTGAAGGAAGAGTAGCCAAGTTAAAATTATTCTGTACTAAGGATTTGGTGAACAGTTTAAAGCGTGTTTCATTCAGAGAACAAGATCTAAGAAGCGATCCGGCATACAAAGCAGCAATTACTTTTTCGCCAGCAGCACCAATTTCATCTGTAGTCGCGTCAAGGTTTTTGAACATCTCGACCGTCCTTTGTACCTCCGCATCTTTATCGAGTAGCTTTACAAATTTCATCTTCTCCTGTCTGAAAACGGCCGATGTTGAATCACATCCGCTGAACGCGTGAAGGAATAATATATTTTCCTTCACTTTATTTGACATTTTAAAGTGTGTCGGGGAATAGAAAACGGTCTCTGACTTTCCTTTTCCAGGCTTCATGACAAACAACCTATCACTATTAGGAGCTAATGCAGTAATAAGTACCTACTAAAAGATCTATATCTTCTCCTACCACAATCACACATTCGGAGTGTGTAGAATTTTCTGTAGCCCTTCTAACAATGGTTGTGTCGGCATCCTCTGCAGCTTGTTCGACAGCGATGTTTTCATCTGCAAATTTCCGAATCAGCATTGAGATGAATCGTTTTTTGTTCCCTTCATTCGATAGAAATTTTTTTTGAAATTGTCAAAAACATTGTTTCGTCAAATTCAACGTTGGCTGCAATAAACTTGTTCCTTCTAAGGCGCTCTGCAGATTTTGTGCTTTTCTTTGTAGGGTCGTCTGGATAGCCATCAAATATTACTGACCGCACCCCAAAGTATTTTTTGGCATAATCTACGTATTTGTTGAGAACTGAAGAGAACCTTTCTCTCAACACCCACGGCACTCGATGAAGTAGGAATCCACAGTCAATCACATAGAGAGCACTTTTGATGTTTGACGGAGTATCCACTGGATCAAACAAATCATAGAAAATAGATTTACATGATTTCCTCATCATTCCTTGTTCATCAAATAAAGATGGTGGGTATGGAGCCAATTCATATGTAATAGTATATTAAGTAATGAGTGTTGTAAGAAGCATATTACGCACGAATGGAAAAGTTACGCACGATACCGCGTAGCGGCGAGTGCGTATTTCCATGAGTGCGTAATTGCTTTACAACTCGAATTATGTACTTTACTTTACCTACGATCATATTTATTATTTATTTAGTAAAATCTATTTTTAGATTACTTGTCAACAAAATTATTCAACAAATATTATGTCAGTTTTGACAGCGTTTGAAAATTACGTAGGCGCATTTGTTTTTTTAAACCCCGCGTCAGCGATATAAGCCACCTATAATTGAGTGTCTCGTGCGTTTTGTTTACCGTGAGATTTGTTTACAATTTGTAAAGATCAACTTACATAGATGGCAGGTAGTGTTTTTTTACTATTTACAGTAGTGATCGTAGGTAAATAACTATTACGTAATGGAAATAAGGTTTAAAAGTCCAATATATGATTTTTCCTTTAAAAATTAAAAAATAGTTGTTTTTTGAACATGCATATCGTCCATACGACTTGACTTAATTTCTAATATGTTGGGCGCATTGGATGTAGAATTTTGTGCACTTTACTTTATAAAAGAGTAAAATTTTTTTAGAAGTGCATCCTTTAGGAGTGATTAGTGAAAAACTGAAAAAAGTCAGAAAATGTAGAGGTTTTTGGGCATAATCTACGTATTATAGAGGTAATAGAGGTTCTTGTACAACATCGTTTATGCACATATAACCGCATAATTTCTATCTGAGATGTCCTTGATCATTATGAAGAAGGGTCCATACCCATGATAATAGTAAAGTAAGGGTAAAGATTACACCTCCCTGTGCGGCCTCCAGTCTAGGCGCCGGCACTCGAGCAGCGAAGTTAAGCAACGTCGGTCGAGTCCGGCGCTTGGATTGGTGACCCAAGTTCTCGTTGGAGATCTCAGTCCATATGCTGAGCTGTAAAAGCCTGACTGGACTGAGGTGGCTCGGCGAGAGATAATCGTACCTGGGGCTCCTTATCAACAGACTCGAAGTCTAGGAAGGACCATGTTTGGATAGGTAGCACAAAAAAGGAGTACCAAAATAGACCTTATAAGTCGCAATGGGGGAAGGCCAATCGCCCGCTCCTTCAAAATAATCTAATCTAATCTAAGGGCAAAGATTAGAGACTCTAATATTTGGTAAGTGCTTTGAGTAGCAGTTGTCTAACATTCCATTGTCCTGAAGATGCAAATATTGTGGACGCGATGAAAGAAATCTATTATTACATAGAAAACAATGAAGATTGCCAGTTCACTTTATCAGAGCTGAAAAGTCAAATTAAAAGGTATGTTGCAGCTGATCAAACTATAACAGCGCAATTGATTGAACGTTACGGTAAATCGATTATCATTACTCCAAAACGAGGAGCGGTAACTATCATTTCTCTTCGTCATGTCCAAACGAATTTTTTATGCACATCGTGGTATGGGAACCGCAAAAAAAAATCCGAAGGAAGAATGATTTCGCATTATTGAGGCTGCTGCATCAATAATCAGATAAGATATAACTTCGGCTGTTGTGTAACACCTTCAGATAAAATGTTTGCTAATCTCAACTCGAATATTCCGGAAAGTTTATCTTTTCTCATCACTATTCTAATGAATAGTGGCACATTGTTTATTTTAGCTATGTATGGAGCTTCAAAAAAGAGACTTCAATTGATAAATTATAGATATTTTAGTTTTGCAAAATGCACTAGACTAAATAAGCCTGTGCAATTGTCGTCACTTCCACCCACAGCAGCAGCTACCTACAGGGCCGGATTTACGCCCCTGGGCACTTCTTATGTGGGGGCCCCTTATAATGCGGCCAATTTTAACAGAATTAAAATATAAATGTGTAAGCATTAAACCCAAGCAAGCTTTGATCCTTTATGTTTTCATCTCTTTTCATGTATAATTTTCTCATTTATTCCTAAATTTTTTTTTACAATTTTTATACATTCGGGGGCCCCAATTACGTGGGGGGCCTGGACACGTGCCCCAAGTGCCCTTATGTAAATCCGCAATTGGCTACTTAACATCTATTCAGAGTATATTACCAGGTTCAAACTTTACTGGGAAAAGATTTAGACCCTCAGCAATGGGGTTGGACTTTAAACAATAATTTATTAGAGTCAACAACTACTCTGATTCCTCCTGCACCAGATGAACTTCTCAATTCTATTTTCTGCAATTGCACCAATTGTGGATGCAGAAAAATAGGATTGCTATGTTCCGTAGGGTGTGGCTCTTGTCGGGGCCAGTCGTGTCTCAATACGATGTCCGAGGATACAACCGTTGACTCTGAGCTCAACGATGATGAAGCCGACCTCATTTCGTTATTTTCCGCTGAGATGATTGTTGATGAAGATGAAAATATTGAAGTGAAAATAGAAGAGATAGACGGAGACGAAGAAGTAGAAGTCAGCAAAGACGAACAATAATCAACAAAATTATAACATAACTTGCAACCCATGGATTAGGCAGGGGACACCATGTAAAAAAAAACACGCCTTGCATTCTACGTCGATGGTGTTGCGGAAACTAATGCAGCGCAATTCCAGAGTTTTCTCAGCCCTATGTCTCAAAAAGTATTGGTTCTACGTAAATTTTTGTATAGAATCTTTTTTATGCAGATTTATCTCACGAACAAATTGTATTTGCTTTTTGGATTTTGGACCAAGTTTTTATTTGTATTTTCTTATTGACAATGTTAATTGATAGTTTAGTGTGGTATTTTAAAACACAGATTTTGAACGCTATAGGAGATTACACTTACCCAGAGTTCGAGGATATGCACTTCATGCATGGACAATGTCGTGGAAATGCAGCTGCTGCGGAACAGCTTTATCGTTTAAGATTCCCTAATCGACGTCATCCTTGCGCACGTACATTTGTAAGCATTGCTCAGCGTCTTCGGAAAACAGGTCGTCTCGATCGACATGGAGGGAAACGAGGTCCACAACGCGAAGACAGGGTAATTGAAGCGGAGGTTCAAGTTTTGGAACTCGTAGAAGAGGATCCAACTTTAAGCTCCCGCGATATCGCGAACCGTGTGGGAGTATCCCATTTTGTGGCGTGGAGGACAAGAGATATGAACTTACACCCCTGTCACTGTCAACGTGTCCAAGCTCAGAACCTCAAGATTATGCAGGGCGAATGGAATTTTGTAGGTGGATTTTGAGAAAACCCAACTTTCTCTGTTTCTCCGATGAGTCGTGTTTTACCAGGAGTGGAGTGTTTAATTTTAGAAATATGCACCATTGGGCAGATGAAAACCCACATGTAATAACAAGGACGCATTTTCAACGACGGTTCAGCGTTAATTTGTAGGCAGGAATTTGCGGCAGTAAAATAATTGAACCTATAGAATTACCCGCTGGATTAAATGGTAATGTATACTTAAACTTTTTACAACAAACATTGACAAATTTGTTGGAATATATACCTTTGGCAAGGCGCAGAAGAATGTGGTATATGCATGATGGCGCGTCAGTTCCTTTTATTCTGGCTGTTCGAAATTTTTTAAACAGGGAGTTTCCTTGACGATGGATTGGGCGTGGCGGACGAGTACCATGGCCTGCTAGGTCACCCGACTTAAATTCGATGGATTTTTATTAAATCTCTGGTTTACCGTGATCCAATTGACACTTTGGAACAATTGCAGCAACGTAATTTAATGTGCATAGAAACCATAAAAAATGATCCTAGTTTACCAAATGTGTTGAACGGAGTGCGTATGTTCTTAGTTCGACGTGCTGAAAAGTGAACAAATTATGTAAATCAACAATAATTTATTGGTAAGTTCTAGATTTATCGAATATTTTAGTTTTCGATACCTGATTGGCAATTCGTTAAATAAATCAGATTTATTCCTAACTTAAAATACACATAATTGTTTTCTGTTATCGTATCTCAGACGTCTAACTCTTTATTTCCCAATGTCATGCAATAATTACTCATTTTTAATCTTTTAACCCAGAACACTCATTTAGGTTACAAATGTTAAATCACAGTTAAATCTGATAAATTATAAACAATAATAAAAGCTCCAATATTTTGTTCTAAATTGAAGAAACACACATGTAAAGAAATGCTGTGTTTAAACTTCTACGCCCATCATTTGCTTTCAGTTCTGCAAAAACCCACTAAACACACTCTGCCACATCCACATTATAGCCACTCACATTTTAGTGGTTTTTGTAAATGGCAAAGCATCACATCACCGTGATGACACTCTTTGGACCGTTTTAGAACGTTCACATTATAACCACTCCCATGTCAGTGGAGATTGGGATGTCCACAATCACCACATCATTTTAATGATACATTTTAAAACGTGGATGTAACTAACTGAGCCACCACTCACTTTGGTATCACCATCTCATACAAAATAGCGACCACCGCCGGCAGCGCCACTAGTCTAGTACTACTACTGTCATCTCATCTCCAGTTTACACTTGTCTGTGTTCTATTAACGACGTTGACGTCAATAAACTTTAGTTTTAATGTTTTTGGTTTTTGTTTGGTAAATATCAACACATTTTTACGAAAAGGTAAGTACCTACTTGTATTAGCTACATTGTTACTATGAAATGTATTCTTATTTTATACCTTGCCTGTAATTTTCATGTTTGGTGACATATCGAATGACATCATTAAAATTCAAGGGAAAAAAGCTAAAATATCATTTAACATAATATATTTTGGTTATTTATTTTTCAATTACAGAATACTTTCGAATTCATAATTTAGTTTTTGTACCACATTAGGTATACCAATAGGTACAGTGTTGTCTCCATGTCATCCATCCCAATGAGAACACAAACGTTTAAAAGACGTTAAAATTAACGATAACCGAACGTTTAGTAACCATTGTATTACGGCGTTGAATCAACGGACGAATGTCCCGCGGTTCAACGTGTATTTCAAAGTATTTTATAACATTTTTGTAACGTTATATTTAACGTTAATTAACGTTATATGATGACGTTTTTGTAACGTTACATCTATAATATTACTTAACGTTGAAGTTGACCGCTAGTGAACGTTATAGGATGACGTTTTTGTAACGTTATGTATATAATAATACTTAACGTTGAATTTGACCGCTATTTAACGTTTTAACAACGTTAAGTAATATTATAGATGTAACGTTAAAAAAACGTCATCATATAACGTTAATTAACGTTAAATATAACGTTACAAAAATGTTATAAAATACTTTGAAATACACGTTGAACCGCGGGACATTCGTCCGTTGACTCTACGCCGTAATACAATGGTTACTAAACGTTCGGTTATAGTTAATTTTAACGTCTTTTAAACGTTTGTGTTCTCATTGGGATCAGTATTAACATTATTATTGATATGATTGGAAAACAACTGAAATAACCACGTTGTATCCCGAGCCACAAAATAATGATCTTTAATCTGATCCCTATAAAATCCGTCCATATAAATCGTTGTTCCCTGAAAGAACTATGTTTTTTAATTTCTATAAATTCATAAGGGTATAAGCTAAAGCATGACAAATTATTGCCAGTGGTTTGTATGTATCGCCATCTACAAATAACTTCTGCAACAAACTACGTGGTAAGCAGGCAAATTTAATGCATTAAGATAGATGTGTAGAAAAACGTTAAAAATACGTCAACATCTACCATTTATTTTACTTGTAGATTTAGAACGTCAGTATATTTTAATAAGTGGAAAGCATCAGTTATTTTAACGTTGTATACTGGGTGCCACAGGTTAGTGGCTCCCCCTATATTTCCTTTATATTTTAACTTATCCATTTGAAATGGCATGCATAAACTACCTGTAAAAATAAATTTTTCGGCATAAAGAATGGTATAAGATCATTTCCGGTTTACCCGGAAATGACCGCAACTTTCGATTTATAAATGGAACACTCTGTTGTGTATTTTTACATATTTGGATTCAAGACAACATTCTAAGTATACCCTGAAATTTTCGCGAATTTTTGAGTCGATGTTCAGTTTTTTTATGCATTTTAAGACATTCGTCTAGAGTGCTTTGGAATACCAAAATTTGTTCTAAGGCAGGTAAAGTCCAAGGGAAAAATATAATTTTTCCTTTAATTTCATTAGTAACTATTTGCGAAGCCTCCAAAATTGAACAAATCACTTTTTTATCGAAAACTTTTTTTTTTCAAATGGGAAGATGGTGGCTCCTAGTGTTCATTAAATTATAGATTTTTTTCTGATTTCATTGATATACCCATTTCAAATCTATGCTATTTATTTTTCTATTTTATTAAATTTATTTAAAAATAAAAAATCACTTTCAATATAATTCTTCTTGAACTTTAACATTGTTGTCTTTGCAAAAATCATATGTCTAATAGTGAAATGTGAATAATTACCTTTTTGTGAATAATAGCCTTTTGGTTCTCTCTTTTGTTTCTTAATAGGTATAAGTACTAGTGCAAAGTATAAGAATCAATAAAAATTATTTTGAAAGTGATTTTTTATTTTTAAATAAATTTAATAAATTAATTCAGAAAAAAAATCTATAATTTATTGAACACTAGGAGCCACCACCTTCCCATTTGAAAAAAAAAGTTTTCGATAAAAAAGTGATTTGTTCAATTTTGGAGGCTTCGTAAACAGTTATTAATGAAATTAAATGGAAAATTATATTTTTCCCCTTGGACTTTACCTGCCGTAGAACAAATTTTGGTATTCCAAAGCACTCTAGACGAATGTTTTAAAATGCTTAAAAAAACTGAATATCGACTCAAAAATTCGTGAAAATTTCAGGGTATACTTAGAATGTTGTTTTGAAACCAAATATGTAAAAATACACAGGGTGTTCCATTTCAAAATCGAAAGTTGCAGTCATTTCCGGGTAAACCGGAAATGGTCTCATACCGTTTTTTATGTCGAAAAATCCATTTTTACAGGTAGTTTATGCTCCCCGAATTTCAAATGGATAAGTTAAAGAATAAAGGAAATATAGGGGGGAGCCACTAACCTGTGGCACCCGGTATAATGTAACTTCAATATATAATAGTTATTAATGATACTAGTTTGATATGAACATTATATAACGAAACGCATGTGAAGTTAACCAGGAGGCGGAGCCGAGTGATTTTATCACACTAGTTTCATTAATTGTCATACACTTCTATCATTCAAAATTTAATACATTCATCTTTAAACTTTAAAATAACATTTAGCTTTAAGATATGGTATATTTGTCATTAATTTCTTACGTCAAAAACACGTAAAAATTTAATCATTAAATAATTAATATGTTAACGTAAAAATTGCATTTGATTTTCACACAATTTTTTTTTGATATAATTTTACAGTCAGTAAAAATGCTTGTAATAGGAGTTATTTAATAATTTACTGAATATGTAAAAATAAAATTATATTAATATCTTACGTTTAAAACTCGTCTAGACAAAACGTGTTTTCATATGTTATTTTTAACGTTATAGTCAGTGAAATTTTACGTAATTAGAACGTTCATAACAAACTTCGTTAAATAATTAGCTTTGGACGTTAAAGTAACGTCCAGTGTTAACAGATGGTATATTTATCATTAATTTCTTACATTAAAAATACGTACAAAATTAAATTGTTAAACAGCAATATGTTAACGTGAAAATCACATTTGACTTTCACGGGAAATATATTTTTACTGGATTTTTGTCGTTTCCAGAATATCTTAAGTTTAAATCTCGTCTAACCAAAACGTTTCAAATTTGTAACGTTATAATCACCAATACATTTTTACCCAATTAGAACGTTCATAACAAACGTTGAAAACGTTTAACTTTCAACCTTAAAGTAACGTCCATTCTTAATACATGGTATATTATCATTAATTTCTTACATTAAAAACACGTAAAAAATTAAATTGTTAAACAATAATAGGTTAATGAGAAAATCACGTTTGAATTTCACGGGAAATTTATTTTTAGGGGATTCTTGTCGTTTTTAGAACGTTAAAAATTTACGTTATTTGATAATTCACTGAATAAGTTAAAATAACGTTATGTCTTAAGGAACGATTTATTTTTCGTTAATATCTTACGTTTAAAACTCGTCTTAACAAAACATTTTTCCATACATTATGTATAACCTTATATTCAGTAAAATTTTACGCAACTAAAACGTTTAAAACAAACGTTGATAAATATTTAACTTTGAACGTTATGTAACGTTAATTTTTAACACATGTTGTATTATCACTCATTTCGACCACTAAACACACGTAAAAGATTAAATTGTTAAACATTCACACGTGAAAATCACGCTTGAATTTCACAGATAATTTATTTTTAGCAAATTTTTGTCATTTTTAGGACTGTAAAAATACACGTTATTTGATAATTAACTGAATACGTTAAAAAACCGTTAATACTTGAGGTATGATTAATTTCTCGTTAATATCTTACGTTTAAAACTCATCTAAATAAAACGTTTTTCCATATGGTATTTATAACTATATATTCAGTAAAATTTTACGTAATTAAAATGTTTAAAAACAAAGTTTGAAAAGCATGTAATTTTGAACTTTACAGTAGCGTTTAACACAACGTTTTAATACAAGACGTATTCATCATTCATTTCTAACGTTGAAAACGCGTAAAAAATTAAATTGTTAAACAGTAATATGTTAGCGTGAAAATCACGCTGAAATTTCACAGACAATTTATTTTTGGTCAATTTTTATCGTTTTTGGGATATATAGAAAAATATGCTTTATTTAATAATTCACTGAATACGTTAAAATAACGTTATGTCTTAAAGTATGATTCATTTTTCGTTAATATCGTACGTTTAAAACTCGTATAAAGAAAACGTTTTTTTTATATGTTGTTTATAACCATATATTAAACGTTTAAAACAAACGTTGAAAAACGCTTAACTTTGAACGTTACAGTAACGTTTATTTTTAACACATGGTGTATTTATCATTCATGTCTAACATTAGAAACACGTAAAAAATTAAATTGTTAAATAGTAATATGTTAACGTGAAAATCACGCTGGAATTTCACAGACAATTTATTTTTGGTGAATTTTTGTCGTTTTTAGGACGTTAAAAATATACGTTTTTTAATAATTCACCGAATACGTTAAAATAACGTTATGTCTTAATTTTTCGTTAATATCTTACGTTTAAAACTCGTATAAAGAAAACTTTTTTTTATATGTTGTATATAACCAAATATTCAGTAAAATTTTACGCAATTAAAACGTTTAAAACAAACGTTGATAAACACTTAACTTTGAACGTTACAGTAACGTTTATTTTTAACTCATGGTGTATTTATCATTCATGTATAACATTAAAAACACGTAAAAAATTTAATTGTTAAATAGTAATATGTTAACGTGAAAATCACGCTGGAATTTCACAGACAATTTATTTTTGGTGAATTTTTGTCGTTTATAGGACGTTAAAGATAAACGTTAACCCAACATATTAGTTTAACGTTTCTTAATAGTAATTTTAACACTTTAGGTTATTTTGTGCTGTTACATTAACGTTTAAAAAACGTTCAGTTGAAAAGGCGTTTAAAAAAAACGTTGTTTTTTTAACCATTAACGTTATTTCAACCAAGGCAACGTTATTTTAACGTTTCTTTAACTATAGTGTTCTCATTGGGATGCGACATGCCCCATTTGATATTCGACGAGATTATTAGGTACCTTGTGTGTGCTATCAATTAATTGCTAAAATATAGGTACACTTTTATATTTAAATTTCATTATATTTATAAAAACAGTATAAAAGAGAGATAAATAAAATATAAATATATAGAGAGCATATTTAGGTTATTTTTGATTTAAATACCTACTGATAATTGTTTTCTTACCAATTGACGACAAAATGCAGTCATATTGTATGTTATTTGCTTTATTACCCCTCATTTTATTTTGCTCTAGTATATTAGGTGTTTTCTTTCTACCAACAATCTTAGCTATGCTAAGTAGTTTTAATGTCACACGCAAACTGTGGTACATACACGAATATTTCACTCATCAGGCGTGACTGAAAAACTACTTAGCTTAGCTAAGATTGTTGGTAGAAAGAAAACACCTATTATTTTAGTACCCTAATCCGAGGATTGTCTAACTATATCTATAGTATAAATACCCTAGTCAAATTAGAACAAATTTCGACGTTTGACGAAAAAAACTGATAAAGTGTTTAAATTTGGCAAATATGTTCATTTAGGCTTACCTACTATTAAACATACTAAAAGTCCCCAGCCCAAACTGTTGCGCTTGAGCCACCATCTTGGAGAAATGGCGGTCCGATTCAGTTTACTGCTTATATCTTTCTAACCATTAGCGATATCGAAATTATGTTTATATACAAAATAAAGCTTATAAAATTCTGTATAAAAAGTGTTATATGCATTTCATCGACACGTTTCAACAATTGTGAATATCACTCGTAAATAATAAAAATATATCATTGTATTGTCATAAAATACGGGACAACTTTCAAAATGTCTTTTCTGTCAGTCCGTCTGCCTCTCCGTCTGTCATGTCTCTTGTAAGCTAAATAACTTAAAAAAGAAAAGTCTGGTTTTATTGAAATTTGGACAATAAATTAGTGTTAGCTATAAGAATTTTTTCTGTAACTATAATAAGGCTCTATAAAAAAATATATTCTTTATTGTTTCATATTGAAATACTCATTTCGGTAATGAGAAACTTCACCTTCAGTTTTTTTTTGCTTAATTTTTAATTTAGTGTATACTTATTGTCATATTTTAAGTCTCATCGAAACTTTATTATTTTGTTAGAGATAGAATTCAAATGGTGTCCACGAATCAAGAGTGATACAAAGTTCAAATAATTTTAGAACCGTATTCAGCATGCCCTGTTAGAATCAAATTCTGAATTCGTATCTTTATTGCTAATTCATGTTTTACAAAATAGTAGTTTATTTTCAATCGTCATCCTTTTTTTTTATATTTTCAGTAGTATCAATGAAGTTGTTCTAAAGATGTAAGCTATTAAAATTAAATTTAATTACTTCCACAACCAGTGGAAGTATGGTAACGACAAAAAAATTTTTGAAAATTTTTATTATACAGATAGGCTTAGAATGTCATGAAACGTTGAGATTTTAAATTTGAGCGAAAAAAAAATTTCTGTCTGTCGGTCTGTAACTTTTTTGTGCCCACGTTTACTCTGGAATCGTTTAAGATATTGATTTGAAATTTGGTACACGTATGTACTTTAACGGGATCTGGAACTAGATTATATTTTCATCTTATTCCGTCGAAGGGTTGGGGGGTAAAATGTGGTAACTAGGGGGTAGATTGGGGGTAAATCGGTAAATCAAGCAGGTAAGAGTCCATAAAATTGGTATTTAGTGATACAAGAGAACCTAAGGTTTAAAAAAATTTTTTGGCATTAGCCACCCCCATTACCACCTCTACTCCATTATTAAAGGAGATGAAAATAAAATTGTGATTTAGTGTGTGTACAAGAACCAAAAGTCTCTAAATATTTTTTCTACTTCATCCACCTCCACTACTACCCCCCTATCACCACCCCCACCCCACTACCGTGTGGGATATCGTTTTATGGGTTTTTGGGGTAGACGATTTCAAATATTATATTATTAAAGTTCTGTAAACAATTATTTCCACATACAAAATTTTTTCATTATGAGAGACTTGGATAGAAAATCTGGATGTGGAAGTAGTGATTCCTTGGGCAGCGGTTTTTTTTTTACTTTAATAACAAAACTAGTGTGTGGTTGAACTTGAAATTACCACTACCAACACTCAACTTTTAACATTATTTTTACCGACATAAATGATACCAAATCTTATTAAACATTTTTAAACTGTGATAATTAATTTTTTATAAATTTTTAGATGTGGTATGAAAAATAGTTCCAGCCACAGCAGACTTTGACTATGAGATAATTGTGACACTTAATCCGTTATAGGGATCAAAGAAGATCAAGAAAGAAATAGCTAGGTGAATTTATATTATAAAGCATACCTGTAATCATATCTTGAATATATATAGTTTCGGAAATGTTTGTTTCATTGATCACATCAAATTTATTTAATACTTTTTATATTTTTAAATCTAATTTCTATTATTTTACTTAGAGACATTTTCTGGGACCCCACTTTAGTGAGTAATGTATGTGCTATAAAACGATTAAAATATCTAGGAATATGTGCAAGATTTATAAGCAAATATCAAACGATTATGTATGAACTGCCTTTTTATATATTTTCCGAAATCTCAAGAAAAATTTAAGGAAAAGGTAAGTAAAGCGAATGTGAAATATACTTTTTTGTGTAAAATTTCAGCAATATCAGGCTACTTTGATGAAATGTTTTGTTTGAAGTAAGCCATTAAAATAAAAATGAATTGTAAATAAATTATGTTGCTTTATAATGTATATTATAACAACTTGAATGTTACCGCTGAGTTAATTTTAAAATAAATGAAAAGAATCTATTTTGCAACAAATAAATCTTCTTTTATATTACGAAAAAAATTACTCAATGAAATAACGATGAAAGATTTATATTTATACCCGGCTCCAATATAAAATGATTAATTTTGAATAAAGTATGTTTCCTCATATTGAATTTTTTATTGTTTTTAATCGACAAAAATTATTTCATCAAAGTCGGCTGACGTTTTATACTTAGTGTGTGATTTTACATTCTGAACAACTTTTCTCTTTATTTTTTTTCATTTAGAAAAATAAAGGTGTACTTATTTCTTAAATATTTGTTTACAAATCACCCTGTATATCTAAAATTATATTCTCATATACAGCTAATTATATATGTAACTATATTATGCTACGAGAATAACTTTAGGTATGCAGGAGGATTTTGAAACAAATATTTAAGAAATAATAAGTTCACCTTTATTTTTCAAAATGAAAAAAAAAATGAGAAAAGATTTCAGAATGTAAAATCACACACAAGATATAAAATGTCAGCCGACTTTATTGAAATAATTTTTTTCGATAAAAAAACAATAAAAAATTCAATGAGGAAACATAATTTATTCAAAAATTCATCATTTTTTGGAACCGGATATAAAATATTAATCTTTAATCAGTGATTTTTAAGTTTCAATTGAGCTATTTTTTCGTTATATAAAAGTAGATTTATTTGTTGCAATATAGATTCTTTTTATTTATTTTAAAAGTAAGTGGGCGGTAACATTCAAGTTGTTATAATATATATTTTTTGTACACAATATGATCATATCTATATCACAAATGAGTGGTACTGATGTGGCTGAAAAGTGGAAAATAAGTAAGTCACTTTTGACGACGTGGCTGAGTGCGGCCGTTTAGCGTCACTGTGACGGCATTTCCACGTGGTTGCAAACAAGAATGACGACGTCACTGTTGCAAAAATCACATCATTATGATGTTAAAATGATGTGGTTTGGTTTGCTGGGAAGAGATAACGAATTATTACATTTTTATAATTGGTTCGGTTGAGGCGGTTCTTTGCTTTGAAACCGCGGCCCGCGCGGGCCGGCGAGAATGAGTCGGTCGGTAATCTTTGCACTTTTTTTATAACAATTTAAGAGTTGTATAATTGGGAACTACGCGTGCATTGACCCAGAAAGGCAGCAGTTCAAATGTATCCTACCCTTATATTCAAATTGTTGACCTAAGTCAGTTTCTTCAAAGTGCCCCTAGGGGGAAAAGTCATAAAGGTTTTTGTTTGTCTAGTCGGTCCCCATTACCAGTTTTTTTTAATGACATGAAACTAATTACACCCTGTATAAACAAATGGAGAAACTCAGAGTGGACAGTTTAGTTCTGATAGCAAGTTCAATAAGATCAGAAAGATAGTAAAGTGATCAAGTGACTAAAGTAGTGAATTATAGTACTTAGTGGAATATTAGTAAAGTAATTAATTGTTGCGATTAGTATGTAAGTTAATAAATTAGTGTTTAGTGTTACCCTGGTGTTATAATTTCCGGATCCACGATACAGGGTGTTTACAAAAGGGGTTTAAATGTTGTAGAACCTTCCAGAATTGACCTAAGTCAAAGCCAAAATAAAAATTCGACTTAGGATAAAATTTCATTTAAGGACGTTTTCGAGAGCCTGAGAGACTTCAGAGCCACAGACTAGTCCAAAACGATCGTTATGAGTTCGATAAACCATTAGACACAACCGGGTAAAAATTCGAAGAAACGCCGTATTTTTACTTAGAAAAATATATTTTGGTCCAGGATATGAGAGTGAAAGTATATGGTGATCATGGAAAAATGAATCACATACTTTTTAAAAAGTGCGCCAAAAAAGTACTTTGAAAATATTCAAAATATTTTTAACTTTAATTCCTCCGCCGAAGACATTGACCATGGAGGTACAGTCATTATATATCCCGTTCTGAAGACTGAGTATAAAATTTTAGCAAGGCAATGTATCAAAAAGGCGAAACCGACGAATTGGGCAATAGCGGCGTAGCGCCTATAAGCAAAAATTAGCAAAAAATCAATGAAAATGCACAAGGCCGGATTCTCGCATAAAACAAGATTGGATTCACCTAGCGACTCGTAATTTGGTGGAGTGCGTTGGTAGGTCAATACAAAGCGATGGTAGGAAAGCCAATAGCATGGCTTTCCAAATAAAATTATAGAGGAAACACAAAAGACTCAAAAGTCCATTTTGCCTAGAAGTCGTTTGGAGGCGAGTCGCTGCCATTTTTCCTATATTGAACCTGCATGGGGACAAGTACGTCGTAAGACTGGCCGAAAGTTATTAAACTCATGTATTAGTCGAACTCCGTCCTGCGAATGATAAAATCACCATCTGGAACCTTCAAGCCATTCATAAGCAAATCAAAATTTTTTTAAGTAAAATATTTTTATATTATTTTCAGTCACCCAAATTTTCCTATATTGAACCTGCATGGGGACAAGTACATCGTAAGACTAGCCGAAAGTTATTAAACTCATGTATTAGTCGAACTCCGTCCTGTGAATGATAAAATCACGATCTGGAACCTTTATGCTATTCATAAGCGAACCAAAATTTTTTAGTAAAACATTTTTATATTATTTTCAGTCAGCCATAATTACCAAAATACAAAAATTTTTAAATTCTTTTTAAAAGGCTTGCATTAAATTCTGAGGAAGTTACGTGAATCTTTTCTTCCTAATCGATTGTTAGCGTACGCTCTCACTTGTATGGTTAAAAAGTCATTTGCCTTAGTTGGGGAGGCGTGATTCTTTCACATAATACTGTATTATTTTACACTTATTAAATAAATGGTATTCTTTGAACTAATTGCATTTTATTGATGTAAGGACTTGTTGCTAGTCTTAATTCCTGGAGTTTTTCGTTTGGAGGACCTAAACAACTGATGATTCTCAGTGTTCTGATCGCTTTACGGGTGCTTGATATGGATTTTTTTATGCGGTTTCTCCAGAAATCTTTAAGTGAAGTAGTAAGTAAATATATAAAAATCACGTCAAATTCCAATCCCGTCGGAGAGAAATCTTCGATAGGGATTTTTTTATGCAAAAATCGCAATAATCCATAGACGTAAAAGCCCTTATTGTCAGTAAATAATTGAAATCACGTCTTGAGAGAGCGTCGTTAATAATCTGAAGTAGTGCAGCCTTGACCCATTACTCGTCTATCTAAGCATATCTTACCTCGAACCCGCTTGGGAGTGGAAGAAGGGGGCATAACGCGACTGGCGCCTTTCTAAATATAAATTGATGTCGTGTCAATTTGACGCCTGATAGTGTGTTCTTCTACATAAACACGTAACAATAACATAAATTTTGTTTTACTATTTCCAACTATACAGTTTTTAAGTAAATTGAAATATAACTGTTCAATGGTTCAGTGAGTTAAGCGTTCGAGTCAAGAGTTCGATCCCTGCACATTCTGGATTTTTTTCATTAAAAACCTTATTAATAGTTGTGGAAAAATATTGTAGTGCTTTGCATCCCTTATCGCAAAATTCACTGATTACTAATACGTGGCATTGGCATCACACAGTCCTGTCGAGAGCAGGGGGAGGATGCCAGGGTGATTCCCCCCGGGCCCGGGCTTGTTTCGGGGGCCCGGTTTTGTATTATAATGAAAATTTTTTTTTTCGGATTTCTCCCCCCCCCCTCGCTCATCAATTTTCAAAAAAAATGGGCCCGTATTTTCTCTCCACGGCCCTGGTGTCACATGTATGACGTCAATGGGCTGTGACATTGTCCGCCAGTTTTACGTCATTTTTACGTCACGTTGAAGGTGAAATTGACGTAATGGATGCCGAAAAAGCGACGTCAAAATGACAGTCCCCTGCTACCTGGGTACTAATCTTGAATCGACCTGCAAATCGATTGCCTACCAATAACGGAGATTGTGTGTGCCTTTGCATGTGGCTTTCCATCGTAACCAGATCCTTGCGTTGGTTTGTTTCTTGTAATAGGAGATCTTGCTTTGAGGCTAGCGGTGATATTGTATGGATGCAATGTTTTACCTGTTTATTTTATTTGTTGATTGTAGTGCAAGTGTATGAATTATGAATTGGCTCATTTAGGTGCTTTTGATCTTTATTTTATTTTTTTTGCTATTGCGTTGTTATATAGTTAATTTATATTTTTTTTTTTGGTGTATGAGTTTTTTTCGTTTGTTTTTTATTGCCTACGAATAACGAAGCGTGACTTTGTCTTTTATAGAAGGAGCGACGATTGCCGAATGAGTCGTGCCATGGTCTTTCTTAGTCTGTACGATTTTAATGAACTAAGAGATGCAGGCGCCCTGTATGGGGGGCCTATTGGGTATAGAGTTTAGGGGACCGGGCTTGTGAGGTCCGACTTAAAGTGAACATTTGTCCTGGATTATGAGATTAAGGTAAATCCCCCCGCCGCTCATCAATTACGAAGTTAGGTTGATATGTAAGTGGGCTAGTAACAGACCCTCCACCGCGACCATCTGGTCTATTGTGGCTCACTTCTAATTATATTTCACCCAATAGGTTCAGCTTCTTGATAAAGCCGACTACCTTATTGGGTGAGAGGTTGTCCAGGTCCTCTGGCAGCAGTTGCCCTTTGCCAAAAAGTGAGAACCCGATTCTTTCTGCAGCAGGACAGGTACATAAAACGTGCGCTGCTGTTTCATCTTCCTCCAAACACAGTCGACATTCAGCGTTGTCCGCTATTCCGAGTCTGTGTAGGTGGTAATTAAGTATGTAGTGCCTAGTGTATAGGCCAACTGGAGTTCTTAGGTGTAACCTATTGAACTTTAATAGTTTTTTAGTTCTTGATTTCAGAGGACATGCGATAAACTCCTTTGAATGAACTAATCCTGATAGTTCTTGCCAGTACTGGAGGATTTTCCCCTCAGTCCAGGCCAAGACGGTTGTTTTCGCAGTGCTTGTCGATATGCCAAGCACTGGTTTCGGTCCGATAAATTTTGATACCGCACCGTCCCTGGCTAAGGAGTCGGCTATTTCGTTGCCCTCCATGCTAGAGTGGCCCGGTATCCAGACCAGAGTTAATTTGTTGTATCTGCCCAATCGGGCTGGAGCCTTTTGGCAATTCCAGACCAATTTAGAATTGCAGCGATGCGAGCCAAGAGCTTTGAGAGCTGCTTGGCTGTCTGAAAAGATTTTTATTGATCTGCGTCTAGGATGAATCTGCTCAAGCCTCCTTGTACACAGTTCAATGGCATGAACTTCTGCCTGAAAGACAGTCGCATAATTACCCAGGCTCGAAGTGATTCTTACCTTTGGCTGCTCCAGCTCCAACTCCCTCAGAAATTTTGGATCCGTCTGTAAACCAACAGATGTCTGCAGTTTTGTTCCGATCCCATTCGTCTCTTCCAGGAAAAAGGACGGTAAAGGGCAGTTAGTTGGTCACGGTAGGCATCACATCTGAAATCATTCCCAAGATGCCATGAAACTCCATGTCATCTGACAGCCTGTTGCGTTCCATGACGCTAGCCTGCGGCATATTATTTACTGCTTGTTGAAGTCTGTATGTTGCCCACCTGGCCTCTCTCTCCAAGTAGATGTGGAGACGGGGTAGATCCAGGAGGATTTCCAGAACTGCTGATGGTGTGGTACTTATCGCACCAGTTATCGCCAGGCATGCTTGTCTCTGTAGGCCAGAGAGTTTGGCTTTGGTCGTTTGTTGTAGCCCTTTCGACCACCAAACTATGGAGGCATATGCTACCACTGGTCTTATGACCGTAACGTATATCCAGTATATTTGTTGGGGACCTATGCCCCAGGTTTTTCCACCAATTCTGCGACATGTCCACAAGGAGAGTCGTGCTTTGTGGATTACCTTTTCCAGATGGGAGTTTCAGTTGAGTGATTTGTCTAGTGTAACACCTAGATATTTCATTTCCCCCGCAAATGGAATAGTTTCACCTGCTAAGGAAGGCGGCACTAAATTGTTCAGCTTCCCTTTTCTGGTGAAGGGTACTATTACAGTTTTGTGGGGGTTCACAGTCGTCTGCCCCCTCTCACACCAAATATGGACTGTATTTTGCACCTCTTGAAGGGTATTAGAGAGTACCTCTTCAGACTTTCCTCAATTATGAGACTCGGGTACAAAAAACTTTTTTCAGATTTCTCCCCCCGCTCACCAATTTTCATTTTCGAGGAAAACAGAAAAGAGGCGTTTCATAAGATTTTGAGGGGCCCGTCAAGCTCAGCAGTTTCAGGGCCCGCAATTTGACGTGGGGGGCTGTAGAGATGACGTCAAAATTAGTCAATAGCGCCCGAATGTATGCAATCACACGATACACGACACAAAAATATATGAAGCAGTGAAAGCTCTAAACAAATTGAACCTTATGGCTCGTGTAGTTTAGGTCAAAATTATGACTGAAAATATAGTTCTAGATTTTGCTGAAATGCGAACTTACACAAAATATTTAAGGAATTCTACGCACTATACCGGGTGTCAACGGAATCAATAGACAAGCCATAGGTTTCAAGATATAAGTCTTAAATTTGGCAGGGGTAATATATACAAAAAAACGGAAAATTTTTCATAATTTTACACTTTTCCATCACTTCCGGTTTCCCCGGAAATGACCCTAACTTTGAAATTTTAAATGGAACACCCTGTATATTTTCACATTTTTGGATTCCGGAGAAGATTATAGGTACAACTGCATAGTTTTAAAATTTTTTTAAGACTACTTGACCTTTTTAGGGCAATTTTTATTTTTTAGAGTACAGTGAATGCATTCAAATCAATCTAATGGATCAAAACAATAAGAGAAAAATGTAAACGCGAGATTTTTCGAATTGGTTTAGTAGCTATGGCAAACCAAAATTTCCGAAATCACTAATTTGTAATTATGTCAACTTTTTCAAATGGCAACATCTTTTAGACACCCAGTAGATAGAACCGGTATAATGGGTGAGTAATTGCAACATATGAACTTGTACGTTGCGTTGGCCCGCCCGCTCACTAGAACTAAGCGTTTTAGATTTTTTTGTGTGGGTTTATGTGAAAGAACGAGTTTTTCATACACCCCCTCAAATATTTCAAATTTTACAAAATCGTATCCGCGAAGTTTTTGCAAGTATAACTCCTGCTATGCGAAATGTTATGCGAAACACCATTGACTGAGCCAGAAAATGTCAACAAGAAGGGAGGATGAACTTTGAACATTTGCTACCATTTAATTAATCTTTTAATGTTTTTTATTGTTAAAATAAATCATTTTGGACAACACACTTCTTTTATTTGCAGCGTTGTTTTGTTGACAAAATGAATGTTTTGAAGCTAGTTTTATTCAATTTCCACGGCATACTTACTCGATAAGCGTATTTTCTCAATATTTTAATTATTATTTATTTGGGTTAATATCAAACCGATTTTCAACTTGAAGGTATCATTGGATTTGCCGTGAAAATTAGTACTGGTGTGTAAAAGATCTTGCCATTTGCTGTCATTTGAAAGAGTTGGTATAATTACAAATTGGTCATTTCGGAAATTTTGGTTTGTCGTAAATTCGAAAAATCTAGCGTTTACATTTTTCTCTTATTGTCTTGGTCCATTTGATTGATTGGAGTGATTTCACTATACCAGGGCCGTTACTAAATGCTTGGCCGCCTGCGTGAGAGACCAAAATTAGCGCCCCCTATGTGTTTGTCAAGTGTTCAAAAAATTATTTATTATGTACATAATATGTTACATGTTACTTAAAAAAATTAAAAGTGTACAAGACGGGCCTTATTCCTAGCCACTTCGGCAGCGGCGGCTCAAGGTAAATTTTCCACCCGGGCGGGAGCACTTTTTGGTGCCCCTCCTTAATATAATCACAGAAATTTCACGGATGTACTACGTACTAAAGTGCAAGGATATCCTTTCGAACCCGCGAACACTACTTTTTAACTTAACACATGGAGTAACATAGCCGTGTATACACGGTGGTCCAAAATTGTTTCTGGATATTTATGTGGCTGATAAGTACATCTAAAAATAAAGGTACTCTAAATAGATAATAAAGGAGTGGGGAGTGGGGATTATAAATATCAATTTTTCGGCAATATCTTTCCGATCGCTTTAAAATATATAAGACATAGTTTAAATTTAGATATGGGCATCAATTTACATAGTACCAATCAAACCCTCTCCTCTGCTTGAGGGGTAGTTTTAGGGGATGGCTCAAGTAATTTATGTTTACACATCAATGTGCATTTACAACATATTAATAATAATTAATTTTTCTAATAAGTAAAAATTTTTTGTCTATCCCATCTGAACGCTATTATTTACTTAGGGGAAGGTCCCTTTTTATTGTTTTAATATTTTATACAAAACAAATTTATTTATTTATTTATTTATAAACTGTAATAAATTATGTATTGCCTGCCTTCAATTATGCAAAATCGTGAATGATCAGCTCCGTGTCAGTCAATAATAGGACAGGAAACTTGAGGTATGAGTAGTGAGATGTCTCATAGCTGCAAACATACTTGCCTTACATTTTTTAATTATTTCGACGGTTTTAATGTTATTCGACTGTTCTCCATTGTTGCAATTTAAACTGATATAGATTCTGTTAGTTGATATTCTTTTCCAACCAAAACTATTATTAAATTAAAACAGGTATATTTAAAAAAAATAAGAATTATTGCCCTCAGTTTGGCGCCCCTCCGAGCCGGCGTCCC
This sequence comes from Rutpela maculata, assembly GCA_936432065.2. Lineage (NCBI taxonomy): Eukaryota > Metazoa > Arthropoda > Insecta > Coleoptera > Cerambycidae > Rutpela > Rutpela maculata. Next base: position 62,050,841 of record OW386285.2, read on the forward strand.
GGGCAGTCGCCCGGGTTGCCCGGCCCTTAAGCCACCCCTGCACTTCGGTATAATCAATATGTTCAGGTACTTACTTTTTTTTCAATTGATATTATCGCCAAATCTGACAATCGAGCTTACCCCATGCGCTTCTTAAATAATTTTTAAGGTTTTTTAATCTAGAAAAATACCGCTCACTTGGCGACACTTAATGGTAACGTCAATTAAATTCTTAGAGTAGTTGCCACATTTGGAAATGACTTACAACACTTACAATAAAACCATTAAAAACCATTAGGTCATGTGTTATTAATATTATTATTTTTAATACCAAAAATAACAATAAACAGAAAGAAGCAAGGTACGCAATTTGCCACAAACAAAGAATTAGCCAGCTTCTCAGACTGTCGTACTTTGAAGCTCAGGGTTCTCCGCTTAAATTCAGATGCGTATAGCGCCTAGACATCGTAATATACAGTGCGTGTAATTGCGGACTGGGCATGTACTTCCACGTAGCGCGAGAGATATGACAACCTAGGTAACAGAAAACTCGCCCGTTGGCGGCATAGATTAAAGAGTCGGCGCTAGACCACTAAAGCATCCCTGTTCTCAGTTATTTCATTACAGCCAGCTGGCACACGCCATGTTGCAATTCTTACTTCTTATGCCCAGCTCGCCACTGCACACACTCGACATATGATCTCTATGGTATAGTGTATAAATCTTGGTATTGGATGACAATGACGACAAATAATTATTGTTCTTGATTTTCAGAAAATGCCCCATGACTCGATGTGTTGCCGATTGCCTACTTTCAGGGGCTTTATACGTTGGATATGTTTTCCTGGTGCCAGTGATGTTTGTTAACGTAAAATGGAGGGTATATAGTGTAGTTAAGTAGGAGCACATATTGATTTAGGTTATCAGAGAGAATAGAAATTAATAACTGAATTGATAAATTTTATTTTTGGTAGGTTATCAATTATTTTCCAGCTGTTTGCTAAGAAAAAAAAGGGACAAAACCGCTGCTTAAGGAATCATTACTCTTACAACGACAAAAATGTCGATACTATATTTGCACTCATCTATGTGGAAATAATGTTCATACAACTTTAATAATATAATATTTGAAATCCGTAAAGCGATATGCCACATGGTAATGGGAGTGGTAAAGGGGTGTCTAATGCCAAAAAAAAATTGAAGCCTTTGATTCTTGTATAAACGCTAAATCACAATTTTATTTGTTTATCTCCTTCAATAATGGGGGTGAGGCTAATGCCAAAAATAATTCTGAGGTCTTTTGTTTCTGTATATACACTAAATCACGATTTTTTTTTACCCCGATTAATAATGGGGTGGGGGTGGTAAAACATTAACATTAAATGAGAAGATACCGGCCATTCGATGTCGGCTATCTGACGTGGCTTGTGGGCGTAAACTTATCAATGTGTTGTTTAACCCAGAACCGCAACCCAGTAAACACACACACGTTAAAAAAACGTTTGAAAATGACGATAACCGACCGTTACTAATATTCGTTGAATAAACGCAAAAATGTCGCCGAGATCCACGAAGTTTTCCACTATTAAATAGACTACTAATCAACGTTAGTTAATTACGTATCTTCCACCAATAATAAAAACGGTAAAAGGTATTTTACCGGTTTTTATTATTGGTGGAAAACACGTAATATTGTTTACTTGTTTTATAGTAAACCAACATACGTCAGAAAAACATTTTGAAATCACTTTATATAAACGTGAATAATATTCGTTGAATAAACGCAAAAATGTCGCCGAGATCCACGGAGTTTTCCACTATTAAATAGACCACTAATCAACGTTAGTTAATTAAGCTGTTTTAACGTTTTCATTATTGGTAAAAGACACGTAATATCATTTACCTGTTTTATAGTAAACCAATATACGTTGTAAAAACATTTTAAAATCACTTTATATAAACGTGAATAATAATCGTCGAATAAACGCAAAAATGTCTCCAAGATCCACGGAGTTTTCCACTACCCACTGGGCACACATTTTGGTCGCTATTTTCCAACATATAATAGGTTAGAGGATGAGCCATCTAGACAATTAATAGATTAAGCACCCACTGGTTTTATCATAAAACCAGTGTGTGATTAAAACCTATTAAACAGATAGCATAAAATATTTATGCTATCTCGGACCAGCCATAGAATAATGATCTTTAACCTGATTGTTATAAGATCCATCTAAGTAAATCGATATTCCCTGAAAGAATTTGAACATTGCAATCTATGTTATTTATTTTCTATAAATTCATAAGAGTATAAGATAAAGCGTGACTGATTGATTATTTTTAGTGATTTGTATGTGGCGCTATCTAGAAATAATGTCTACAAACTACGTGGTAAGCAAGCAAATTATGCATTAATATAGATGAGAACGTTTTATTTCAGTAATCCCTTCCACTAGTGGTTGGGAATGTGTGTAAGAGTAACGTATTTTATAGGTTTTATTTAAATATAATATTTGACAACCGAATTTTATGCGTTGATATAGATTCGTAGAAAAACGTTTAAAACATGTAACCTTCTACCATCTATTTCACCTATGGATTTAAAATTCTCTTGCATTTAGTAAGTTGGAAACAACAGTTATTTTAACGTTGTAAAAAATACGTTTTATTTTTCTTTAAATAAATCGTTTGAATCGCCGTATTAAATAGGTATATGTAATAAAAAAAAGGTAAAAAGGTTCGTTTCGCAAACGTTAAAACTCCTTACATTATAAACGTGTTTTATACGTTATTACATATTTGTGAAAAAAAAAACGAACTTACTAAAACGTTTCATTCCAGTATTTTCTTCTACTAGTGATTAAAATTGCGTGTAGTAGTAACGTATTTTAATCATATTTAAACGATGAAATTTTCAACCAAATATGACGTTGACGAAATATGACGAAAATTTCAACATAAAAGGTTTAATCAACGACTACGATGTTTTAAAAACGTTTATTAAACATACGTGTACCTATTGGATATTAAATGGACTACTAATCAACGTTAGTTAATTATGTTATTTTCACGTTTTTATTATTCGTCATAATACTACGTTTATCGGATATAAAATAAACCGCCTATAATCAATATATGGTTGATTTTCTTTATTATATCAATGTTTCCTCATCGTCAAATATTGTCCCTTTTTTACGTTATAATATTATGTTTAATAAATATTTATTAAATAACATCTAGCGTTAGTTGTAAAACGGTTAACTATGTTAATAATTACTTAATATGTGGTTATAAAACAGGCACAAAAATACATATCGATCAACGTCATATTGGTCTCAAATATAAACGTTTGAGAAATCCGTTGAATTAAACTTACGACTAAAACTAATAGTTAATATATTTTCTTTCATCAACGTCTAATTGACGTCGAATTTAAATTGCAAAATTTCCTTGGTACATCAATATTGTGTCAACGTAGTTTTGTTGGTCTCTTTCACCGTCATAATACTACGTTTATCGGATATAAAATAAACCATCTATAATCAATATATGGTTGATTTTATTTATTATATCAATGTTTCTTCAACGTCAAATATTGTCCCTTTTTTACGTTATAATATTATGTTTAATAAATGTTTATTAAATAATATCTAATAACGGATAGTTGTAAAAAGGATCTAGGACATGTGAGAATCAACGTCGCTTTTATAAGCGAGTTTAACGTATCATAACTACGTTAATAATTATTATATGTTAATATGTGGTTTTAAAACAGACACAAAGTACATATTGTTCAACGTCATATTGATCTGAAATTTAAACGTTTTAAAAACACGTTGAATTAAAATTACGACTAAACCTAATAGTTAATAGATTCTCTTACATCAACGTTTAATTGACGTCGAATTTAAACGATAAAATTTCCTCAATGTTGTGTCAACGTAGTTTTATTGCTCTTTTTCATCGTCATAATACTACGTTTATCGGATATAAAATAAACCACCTGTAATCAATATATGGTTAATTTTCTCTATTATATCAATGTTTCTTCATCGTCAAATAGTATGCATTTTTTACGTCATAATATTACGTTTAAAAATGTTTATTAAATAATATGTAACAACGGAGAGTTGGAAAGCGGGTCGAGGCTATGTGATGATCAACGTCGCTTTTATAAGTGAGTTTAACATGTCATAACCACGTTGAAAAAATGTAATTAAACTAGTGGTTGCAATATTCATTATATTAACGTTATATTAACGTCGAAAAACAAACGTCTATTTATGAGCAAATAATCAACGTTGACTTTTTCAACGACTAACGTTATATCAATGCCTACAACGTTATATCGACGTTTAATAAACGTAGGTGTGTTTACTGGGAATTAGAGACACCGCAGTCGAGCTTATACTGTCGGGGTGAAGATATAATTCGATAATTACTTTATGTTTCTTTATTTAGTAATGTGTTTTTGAAAATAATTTTAGTAAGTTTTGTTACCAATTCATAGCAGTGCTTTGGGGGATATTGTGAGTGTAATATTATAAAAAGTAAACGAGCGAACAATATAGTTAAATCCGGCTCTGCGTTCTACATCTCTTGCCTCTCAACGTCGCTCACAAATGCGATTGCTACAACTATACGCTAAATTACTTACTTTCGCGATACTTATTTAACTTTTTTATAGCAAATTTTTTAGAACTGTGTTGTAAATGCAGCCATTGAGACAGTATTGCCGCAATTTGTATAATTAACCTAAAAATTAGAGAATATATAATTTGCAGAGGTATTTGTTTATATGTTTTTTTATTGTAAAAGTATAATCTTAATCTAAGAAAAAAATCAGCTTCTTGTTAGGTATGGTTTTTTTTATTGTAAATATGTAATCTTAGAAAAGAAAAAATTCAGATTCTTTTCCGAATGGTTGCAAGTATGCTGATGGATCACAGTATATGCCAATTATCACAGGTTTTATTTCAGGCAATTCCTGGATGTTATACAGTACTGGCGAAAATTCACTTTTACTGTTTTTGTATATGGGCAACCCATCCATACTGATATTCAAAGAAATACTTTTTAGCATTAGGCATCAAAGCCACGATGCCAGTAAATGCCATAAACCTCCAATTTTCGTCATGAGAATCGTCTGATATGTTTTTAAAAGCGTTCTAGGATCTTGCCGAAGTATGTTAGGGAAGCTTTTATTGAAATTTTGAAATAGCACTCTTAGTGCTGAATGTGCGATATTAAAAGAAACTGCCCGTGGCCTAAGAGTCTTTCTAAATTCTGCGTTTTTTCCCCATCTAATATGAAGTCACCACCTGCTTCTTCATTGGAGTCTAGTTCTACTAGCCAATTGTCCCTTATTTCACCATCTCTTGTTATTTCGACATCATTTAACTGATCCGCCGCTGCTTGTGAAAGTGCACTATCATGATAAAACCATTTTTGTTTTTCCGTTTCAATCAACAACACGTAGTTACTGATTGCACTAGTTGAAGCATAATCAGTATTTTGGCCTATTGATTTTTGAACAGATACATTAGTGGTGCAGTGAGTGGAATCTATTATTATTTCATTTAACTGCTGTGTTTTGTTGCCAATACCACTGTTGTTAATACACATAATATTTTCATAACACATTTTCAATTTTCTTCGAAGTACATCACGTTTTTAAAGTTTTTCCATTATCCTAAATCTGACATTTTAGTTTCTACTTTTACATATACGATCTACACCAGTCTGTTGAATGTTACACCATACACTTGTGATAAAATATAAATACACAGCTGATATAGGAAATATATATTGTTTCAAATATATTTTATTGCATAGTTAGAAGCAGCATTTTTATGTTCACTAAAACAATTTTACTTTGTAACTACCTTATTGCCGTTGCCAGCAACGCATTATAATAATTATGTAGCAGATTCTGGAACAACAATTTACTTTCAATAGCAAGACTGTCCCAAATAGTGCTCTAATATAACTGTTTTATAAGCTAATAGGAAACAATAATGATTTTAATAGACATTTATAACGGTGCTGAAAATACTGTCGAACGTTACTAAAAAAACGCTATAAAATTATTTAGTTTTATAAGCTGAAATGTTTTATAGCTTAGTAATCACGAAAACGTTTCTAAAATAATTTCTTAATTGCTTTATAAGATATTTTATAATTTTGCTATAAAGTTTTAATGATAATAAAACAGTTCAGTTACAGACAATCAAATAGTGTTTTCTGCAACTCTAATATAATCAATTAGCATTTTAGAAGCATTAATAAATTAAAAATTTAACAAAATAATCGTATAACATTAAATTATAAAACAAGTTTGCTGGTCGGGCTGTGGTGGTTAAGTTTGGTTGTTTCTGTTCTTTCATTTAAAAATAATAAAGGACAGATTTACTCTCAGAATTTTTTATGCTTACTTAGTTAATTTATCAGACTAAAACTGAAAACTAATTATTGATTAAGATGTCTCTTGCTGTCTGCTTCTGATGATTACGCTGAAGTTCAAACGCAAGCTCAATACTTTCATCGTAATCAATATTGCTTTCTATAAAATTTTTAGGTTAACCTGTGGCTAACAGGCATACCCTTCACTTTAAAGCACGAACTACATGGGCGCAGCCAGGGGGGAGCCATGCCCCCCCCCCCAAGCCGTCTTCCACGAGCCAAAAAATAAAGAAGCAGTATCTAAATTATCCCTTGAAATAAATATTTTGTAATTAATACCAATATGATCTAATAGAGGAATCTACATACACATCCGTTTTCAACCATTTTCCGAAAAATTTTCCTCATCCTCTGGGGAGGCCGGTTCTATTGCCCCCCCCCAGATGAATTTTCTGGCTGCGCCACTGACGAACTATATTAACTCTGAGTTTAACCCAAGTTTTCTTTTAACCTGGAGGAGTTAGCGTTTAACACCGGGGCAAAATAACCTAAGCCTGTATTGATAAGCCGACCTCAGTCGATAAATAAATTGTGTCAACCAGAATATGCTGATTTAGTATACTGATAGTAATATAATATTATATGAAAGTTGGGTTAGTGTCAAATATAATAGGTACTCAAATCTTTAGTAGAGTAGATGTTCCATGTGCTAATCTAACATCATACAGGGGATGGCCGAATATCGGTTGCATTTTTTTATTACAAGACATTAACCTACGTCCAGCTACATTGAAATGGTTTCTGTCTTGCACACCAATTAGGAAGTTTTCATTTTTCTCGTAATAAATAGTCGTAAAAATCTAAAAAAATATCTGTAATTTTTTTAATTATCTAAATAAAAAAGTTAGCGCTCATCTGGGCTGAGGCTCGATGACGTCACAGGACGTGATTCCGACAACAACGAACGGGCGCGGGCACTGGAAGTTTAGTTCATTCAGTGTTATTCTTACCGGACACAGCGTAAGATATTTTTGTAGTTGGGCTTGTTTAACGTTTTAATCGTTTGAAGAAGTAAGTTATGCATAAAATAACAGCGAGTTTGGTACTGTGACGTCCCAGTCTAGCGCAGAGTATTCAAATAAGAAATTAAATAAGTTTGTGAGTTTTTCAGATATCGAGATGATTTTTTTTTTGTTTGACTAGTTAACGGAAAGACTACTAAATGAGGTTGAATGTACATGATATTTCTAAAATAGGAAACTTCCTAATTGTCTAAATAAAATAATAAATTTTCTCCTGGAGAAATGCTTAATCAGTGATCGTGTATTTTTGAAAATAAAGTCGACAGCATATAGCACTTTTTCACAGGAAATATAATTACAGAGGTGGCTAATTAATAGCAAGAAAAATAAAGCTCCTAGATCTGAACCCTGGGGTAACCTCAATGTGGCGATTGCACTAGCAGATTTGTAACCGTTATACGTTGCTTATCGTACTCAAGCATCAAGATAAGAGATAAGCGCCGATAGGATCTGTTAGTACTTGGATGGGTGACCCATCTTGGCAAATACAACGTTCCACCTTCTAGCGGCTTGTGTATACGCGGAAGCTACGTAATTTCAGACGAGGATTACGTAGTGGATATACCATCCTTCGGAGGGAATGTAAAGCAGGCGGTCCCTTGTCTATTAAACGTTAGGCAAGTAAAAGATCCCTACTCTTCCTAAGGGAAGAGGTTCGGCAAAATTTCCAGGTTGGGAGTAGCTCGTCTCCTGGCGTCGGCGGTGATAGGCCCTGGTAGCGCAAATAGGCCGACGTTAAATAAATAGATTTTAAAAGAAGAATCTGTTATACGCATTGATCACATGAATTTATTAGGTTTGTTTCTACAAGAAATCACAAAGTAGTTAGAATCAATAAGCTCTGTCTAACGAGGTCAGCTGACCAATCACAAATTGTTTTCAACCGATCGTGTTATGTCTAACTAGTCCGTGATTCATGCAGAAACAGACCTATACTATTCTCCTTTCCCGCTTAAGGTATAGAAATCAGAAAAACTAAAGACCTAAGAAACTACGAAATTAAGTAGAATTATTTACATTGTACAGCTAAGTGCTAAGTTAACTTGAATGATTGAGCACTATAGAAATAGGAAATATACATACATTTTTTATCATCGACTCCAAAGCCTTTGCATGGGATATATCGAACAAATCGTCCAATTTTTCGACGAAAATTTGCTCCTTCACTCTCGCACTAGGCCTTTTCCCTGATTTTTGTACCGTTCTCCACTCTGCATAAAGTTTCTTAAGTTTTTCGACACAATGATTATCCTTACGAGTTAGAACACGAGTCTTTTTCCAAAAAACTAAAACTTTCTTAATAGTTAATAATGCACTTTCGCGTAAACTAAGCTTCATTTCGCGCATGTAGTAAAAGAGCACTTGTAATATTTGCCTATTAGAAGGCAATTTATTGCTAAATATTTGTGGCGTATAATGTCCAATTAAATAAACGAAAGTATCCTTCCGTAAGGATTCCACATCAGACATCGTTAAATGGTTTTTTTACAAAAGAATGCACGCCTGAATTTAATGTCACCTCCGTAAAATACAGTTGCAAACTGAAATGAGAACCTACCGTTGGGACTTTAATAGTTTATGAAGGCGTAAATATTCCAAGAAAAATTATTGCCAAATGCACCATAATATATTTTAGGGTTAAAAATGTTTAAATCAATGAAACATTCTGAGAAAAGAGGTCAACAGTTCTAGGTAATTATCTACAAATTTTTACCTGCTTGCGGCACGATTTCCCGTTTTCCGATTCATCCGAAATTTTCACATAAATTATTCTTAGTATGATGAAACATTTTTGTTGGGTGGGCCGCAAAAAATAAAATAAACATCATTTTTTATGCAGAATTCAACGACAAATTTTTTATTTCCTATACTTTTTCTCTTCCGACGAGCGGCTTACAAGATAAAAGTGAAAAACCAGCGTTATGTCCCCGTTGGTGGTGGTTTTTTGCAAAAATAAAGGACGTTCCTAAATTGGGGGGGAACTTTTTGGGTATCTATTTCTAACCCTATCTAGAGTACGCAACCCAAATATTACTACTTTATAAATTATTTCTCCTATTCAGTGTTTTTTAATCTAATTTGCGTGTACTATAATATGATATATGAAAGTTAGGTTAGTGTCAAATATGATAGGTACTCAAATCTTTAGTAGAGTAGACGTTCCATGTGTTAATCTAACGTCATACAAGGGGTGGCCGAATATCGGTTGTATTTTTTTATTATAAGACATTAACTTACGTCTAGCTACATTGAGATGGTTTGTTTCTTGCACACCAATTGTCTAAATGATAGATTTGCTCCTGGAGGAATGCTTAATCAGTGATCGAGTGTATTTTTGAAAATAAAGTCGACAGCATATAGGTAGCAATTTTTCACAGGAAATATAATTACAGAGGTGGCTAATTAATAGCAAGAAAAATAAAGCTCCTAGATTTGAACCCTGGGGTAATCCCAATGTGGCGATTGTACTAGAAGATTTATAACCGTTATACGTTGCTTATCGTACTCAAGCATCAAGATAAGAGATAAGCGCCGATAGGATCTGTTATACGCATTGATCACATGAATTTATTATGTTTGTTTCTACAAGAAATCACAAACTAGTTAGAGCCAATAAGCTCTGTCTAACGGGGTCAGCTGACACAATCACAATCACAAATTGTTTTCAACCAATCGTGTTATCTCTGACTAGTCCGTGATTGCTGCAGAAAGAGACCTATTACTATTCTCCTTTCCCGCTTAAGGAATAGAAATCAGAAAAACTAAAACCTAAGAAACTACGAAATTGAGTAGAATTATTTACCTTGTACAGCTAAGTGCTAAGTTAACTTGAATGTTTGAGCACTATAGGAATAAAAATATACATACATTTTTTATCATCAACTCCAAAGCCTTTGCATGGGATATATCGAACAAATCGTCCAATTTTTCGACGAAAATTTGCTCCTTCACTCTCGCACTAGGCCTTTTCACTGATTTTTGTACCGTTCTCCACTCTGCATAAAATTTCTTAAGTTTTTCGACACAATGATCATCCTTACGAGTTAGAATACGAGTCTTTTTCCAAAAATCTAAAACTTTCTTAATAGTTAATAATGCACTTTCGCGTAAACTAAGCTTCATTTCGCGCATGTTATAAAAGAGCACTTGTAATACTTGCCTATTAGAAGGCAATTTATTGCTAATTATTTGTGGCGAATAGTGTCCGATTAAATAAACGAAAGTATCCTTCCGTAAGGGTTCCACATCAGACATCGTTAAATGGTTTTTTACAAAAGAATGCACGCTGGAATTTAATGTCACCTCCGTAAAATACAGTTGCAAACTGAAATGAGAACCTACCGTTGGGACTTTAATTGTTTATGAGGGCGTAAATATTCCGAGAAAAATTATTGCCAAATGCACCATAATATATTTTGGGGTTAAAAATGTTTAAATCAGTGAAACATTCTGAGAAAAGAGGTCAACAGTTCTAGGTAGTTATCTACAAATTTTTACCCGCTTGCGGCACGATTTCCCGTTTTCCGATTCATCCGAAATTTTCACATAAATTATTCTTAGTATGATGAAACATTTTTGTTGGGTGGGCCGCAAAAAATAAAAGAAACAAATTGTCCCGCGAGCTTAATTTGACCTCATTACTTAATTCAATACTAAAGTTGGTTAAAAATCAAACTTTGTTTATTTTTACACCGACGTCAATATTTATATTAGTTGATAAAATCCGGTTAACTATGTGACTATGTGAAGTTTTTTTCATAACTATTTCCACATCTACGTATTGAAGTATAAGTGTAGCAACGCAAAAAAAAATCGAGATTTTAAGTTTGAGCAAAAAAAACATTCTGTCTGTCTGTCAGTCGGCCTATAACATTTTTTGTGCGTACGGAACGGTGTATGATATTGACTTGAAATTTACCTATGCTTATTATAACGAGATCTGGCACTAGATTATATTTTGATCTTATTCTGTTGAAGGGTCCGGGAGCAAATGAGGGTATAAATGGGTAAAGCAAGCAAAAGTAGGACTCCATAAAATTGGGATTTAGGGTACGTATGAGAAGCAAAGGTCTCAAAAAATTTTTTTAGCATCACTGTCACCCTTCACACTACTATTAAAGGGGTTAAAAAATAAATTTGTGATTTAGTATGTATACAAGAACCAAAGGCCTTAAAATTTGTTTTGGCATTAACCAGCCTTTCTACCACCCCCGTTATTAAAGGCGTAAAAAATAAAGTTGTGATTTAGTGTGTATTCAAGAACCAAGAGCCTCAAAAATATTTTTGGCATTAGCAACCCCCTCTACCACTCCCGTTACCACTCCCACCCTATTATTAAAAGGGGTAAAAAAAATACAATTGTGATTTAGTGCGTGTACAAGAACCAAGGGCCTCAAATTTTTTTTTGACATTAACCGCCCCCTCTATCATCTCCAGTACCGTGTGGCATATCGTTTTATAGGTTTCAAATATTATATTATTAAAGTTCTATGAACCATTATTTCCACATAGTGGAGCGCAAATATAGTATCAACATTTTTTTCGTTGTAAGAAACTTGGATAGGAAATCTGGATGTGGTAGTAAGTAGTGCTTTTTCCTTAGGCAACGGTTTTTTTTGTAGTTACTTCCTATTTTAAGGACAGTTCAACTTTCTAAGTTCTTTTTCAGTCTCTTTAGTGAAGTCTTACTTTTAGCTTCTACATAGTGAAAGAAAGTATTGTGGAATAATAATACTTATACAAAAAGTTTCATCATAACCGCCTACCTACATACAAACTGCTAACTTCTAACCATACCAAGAGAATCCGTGAAAATACACAGTGTTTGGAACATCGATAGAAAGTTTTAAGGGGATGATAGAGGGGATCATTTAGGACCTATATGATAATATACAGAGTGTCCTAGAAGTGGACGAGCCAACGCGTGAAGAATTAACATAACATAAAGATAAGGATATCACATATAGTAAACAACCCCCAAAGCCCAATTCTGTCCGGGACGGAGTTACACATTTGGAAAAACTCACAGTGCCAGTACTGCGGCTCGAACCCAGTAACACGATAGACATTCCCTAACATATGATGTCCACCGGACGTCCGTTTTATATCCATTTAATGTACTAAAGTCCATGGACATAAATTGGACATCCACCAAACGTCTACATCGGATTTACTTTAAAATTGTACGAAATCTACTTCCTCTGAATGTCCATTTTATGATTGGGAAGTATGTACATTTTAAGACCATATAGGGACAGGAGATGGACGTCCATTTTGTGTCCGTTGATTTAAATATTGTTTTTGTAAAATGATAATATCTCCATACCGCTTTCTCTTTAATACATACTAGCGAATACCACACTGAATGTCCATCATATGTGCCGCAACGAACGTCCTCTGGATGACTAATTTATGTACGGTAGGTACATACATTTTAGGTTCCTATACGGACAGCAACAGAACGTCTGTTTAATATTCGCTGATTTAAATATTCTATTTATATTGTAGATGACGATATTATTCCTTTACCGTTTTTTCTCCAACACGTTTTCCAGGTTTGTATAAGTACCTCAACCATAAAACTTTAATTTTTAAAATAGTTGACTTAATTTTGAGATGTGAGTAAAATTTTTATTTGCGGATTTCTCCTCTCCTCCCCGCTCTCCCCCCCCCCCCTCTTCAATTTTGAGATCTCAGGAAAAGAATTTTTGCCCTCCGCCCCAAAAAGCTGTTTCCGTCACTGACTTAATGTAATGTAATATTACATTGTTCAAAAACAACTCGTACTTCTCTGGTGACACTGGTGACAGTGCCATCGCAATATCACAGATATTTCGTTAGAAATTAAATATGTTCTTCTTAATAATTATAAATAAATATAAATATTAGTAATTGGAAAAATTCAGGTTTGGGAACACAAATAAAAATTAAAAAAGAGAACCTGAACGATTTTCACATATTTTAAATAAGGCTAGAAATTCAATTTCACATAATATAGACTTATTATTACTGATTATCTAATTAAATACACTTCCCACACATTATACTATACTACTTTTAGCATCCAAAATAGACAGACACAGGATAGCCCAGTGGGTAAGTCAGAACTGTTATAGAGATAACTTGATCCCTAAAGACGGCAATTGGTAAAAAGGTAATTAAATAAAATAAAATGAATTTAATTAATATTATAATTGGCAGGCGACCCTTGTGAGAATAAATTGGAGTTATGGTAAACAATATTAGATATGGTAATGTAAATAAAATATACGGATGTTAACAAAGAAATTCATCGGACATCCTCAGTCTCCGCAGGAGATGTCCTTCGGATATCCATACCCTAATAGCACAGGACATCCAGTGGATGTCCGATTAAGATCCACAAATGTCCATGGTCATTAGATGGATGTCCTATGGATGCTCATTTTATGTACGTACAAGGATGTCCTGTATGGGGTATTGAATGGACATCCTAGGGACATCCATTTACTGTACATGAATGTACAAATACTTTATGTTCCTGCTTGAACAACTAATGGAGGTCCCTCTAAAGCCCATTTATTGTACAAACGTTCATGGTGAATAAATTAACGTCCCATAATTGTCCTTTTTATGTACATAAAGGACATCTTCCATGGACGTTGTGTGGACGTCCGAGGGACGTCCATTTAATGTACATAAAAGAAAGCACATTTTATGTTCCTATTTGAACAACCAGTATTGTCCCGTTAAAGTCCATTTATTGTACAAATATGCACAGAACATAAATGAATGTCGCTTAATTGTCCATTTTATGTACTAAAACGATATCATCTGTGTATGTTTTGTTTGTTCCCACGTGGTCGTGGACCGTATATAATGTCCATTATAGACTTTATATTTTACTTCCACATCCAGTGGAAGTATACTAACGACAAAAATTTTTTTAAAATTTTTATTGTTCAAATGGGCTTAGAATGTTATGAAACGTCGAGATTTTAAGTTTGAGCGAAACAAAATTTTTCTGTCTGTAACTTTTTGTGCGCACGTTTACTCTGGAACCGTTTGAGATATTGACTTGAAATTTGGTACACATATGTACTTTAACGAGATCTAGAACTAGATTATATTTTCATCTTATTCCGTCGAAAGGTTGGGGGGTAAATTGGAGTAAATTTCGAGTAAATAGGTAAATCAAGCAGGTACCCAATGAGAACACAATAGTTAAAAAAACGTTAAAATAACGTTGCCTTGGTTGAAATAACGTTAATGGTTAAAAAAACAACGTTTTTTTTAAACGCCTTTTCAACTGAACGTTTTTTAAACGTTAATGTAACAGCACAAAATAACCTAAAGTGTTAAATTTACTATTAAGAAACGTTAAACTAATATGTTGGGTTAACGTTTATCTTTAACGTCCTATAAACGACAAAAATTCACCAAAAATAAATTGTCTGTGAAATTCCAGCGTGATTTTCACGTTAACATATTACTATTTAACAATTAAATTTTTTACGTGTTTTTAATGTTATACATGAATGATAAATACACCATGAGTTAAAAATAAACGTTACTGTAACGTTCAAAGTTAAGTGTTTATCAACGTTTGTTTTAAACGTTTTAATTGCGTAAAATTTTACTGAATATATGGTTATAAACAACATATAAAAAACGTTTTCTTTATACGAGTTTTAAACGTAAGATATTAACGAAAAATGAATCATGCCTTAAGACATAACGTTATTTTAACGTATTGAGTGAACTATTAAATAACGTATATTTTTAACGTCCTAAAAACGACAAAAATTCTCCAAAAATAAATTATCTGTGAAATTCCATCGTGATTTTCACGTTAACATATTACTATTTAACAATTTAATTTTTTACGTGTTTTTAATGTCAGACATGAATGATAAATACATTATGTGTTAAAAATAAACGTTACTGTAACGTTCAGAGTTAAGTGTTTACCAACGTTTGTTTTAAACGTTTTAATTGCGTAAAATTTTACTGAATATTTGGTTATATACAACATATAAAAAAACGTTTTCTTTATACGAGTTTTAAACGTAAGATATTAACGAAAAATGAATCATGCCTTAAGACATAACGTTATTTTAATGTATTCGGTGAATTATTAAATAACGTATATCTTTAACGTCCTAAAAACGACAAAAATTCACCAAAAATAAATTGTCTGTGAAATTCCAGCGTGATTTTCACGTTAACATATTACTATTTAACAATTTAATTTTTTACGTGTTTCTAATGTTAGACATGAATGATAAATACAGCATGTGTTAAAAATAAACGTTACTGTAACGTTCGAACTTAAGTGTTAATCAACGTTTGTTTTAAACGTTTAATATATGGTTATAAACAACATATAAAAAAAAACGTTTTCTTTATACGAGTTTTAAACGTAAGATATTAACGAAAAATGAATCATACTTTAAGACATAACGTTATTTTAACGTATTCAGTGAATTATTAAATAAGGTATATTTTTAATGTCCCAAAAACGATAAAAATTGACCAAAAATAAATTGTCTGTGAAATTCCAGCGTGATTTTCACGTTAACATATTACTGTTTAACAATTTAATTTTTTACGCGTTTTCAACGTTAGAAATGAATGATGAATACGTCATGTATTAAAACGTTAAAAACGTTGTGTTAAATATTACCGTAAAGTTCAAAATTACATGCTTTTCAAACTTTATTTTTAAACATTTTAATTACGTAAAATTTTACTGAATATATGGTTATAAATACCATATGGAAAAACGTTTTATTTAGATGAGTTTTAAACGTAAGATATTAACGAGAATTTAATCATACCTCAAGTATTAACGTTTTTTTAACGTATTCAGTTAATTATCAAATAACGTGTATTTTTACAGTCCTAAAAACGACAAAAATTTGCTAAAAATAAATTATCTGTGAAATTCAAGCGTGATTTTCACGTGTACATATTAATGTTTAACAATTTAATCTTTTACGTGTCTTTAATGGTCGAAATGAGTGATAATATAATATGTGTTAAAAACGTTACATAACGTTCAAAGTTAAATATTTATCAACGTTTGTTTTAAACGTTTTAGTTGCGTAAAATTTTACTGAATATAAGGTTATACATAATGTATGGAAAAATGTTTTGTTAAGACGAGTTTTAAATGTAAGATATTAACAAAAAATAAATCGTTCCTTAAGACATAACGTTATTTTAACTTATTCAGTGAATTATCAAATAACGTAAATTTTTAACGTTCTAAAAACGACAAGAATCCACTAAAAATAAATTTCCCGTGAAATTCAAACGTGATTTTCTCATTAACCTATTATTGTTTAACAATTTAATTTTTTACGTGTTTTTAATGTAAGAAATTAATGATAAATATACCATGTATTAAGAATGGACGTTACTTTAACGTTGAAAGTTAAACGTTTATCAACGTTTGTTATGAACGTTCTAATTGGGTAAAAATGTATTGGTGATTATAACGTTACAAATTTAAAACGTTTTGGTTAGACGAGATTTAAACTTAAGATATTCTGGAAACGACAAAAATCCAGTAAAAATATATTTCCCGTGAAAGTCAAATGTGATTTTCACGTTAACATATTGCTGTTTAACAATTTAATTTTGTACGTATTTTTAATGATAAATATACTATTTGTTAACACTAGACATTACTTTAACGTTCAAAGCTAATTATTTACCGAAGTTTGTTATGAACGTTCTAATTACGTAAAATTTCACTGACTATAACGTTAAAAATAACATATGAAAACACGTTTTGTTTAGACGAGTTTTAAACGTAAGATATTAATGAATCATGCTATAAAATATAATTTTATTTTTACATATTCAGTAAATTATTAAATAACTCTTATTACAAGCATTTTTACTAAGAAATTAATAACAAATATACCAATATCTTAAAGCTAAATGTTATTTTAAAGTTTAAAGATGAATGTATTAAATTTTGAATGATAGAAGTGTATGACAATTAATGAAACTAGTGTGATAAAATCACTCGGCTCCGCCTCCTGGTTAACTTCATATGCGTTTCGTTATATAATGTTCATATCAAACTAGTATCATTAATAACTATTACATATTGAAGTTACATTATACCGGGTGCCACAGGTTAGTGGCTCCCCCCTATACTTCCTTTATTTTTTAACTTATCCATTTGAAATTTGGGGAGCATAAACTACCTGTAAAAATGGATTTTCCAACATAAAAAACGGTATGAGACCATTTCCGGTTTACCCAGAAATGACCGCAACTTTCGATTTTTAAATGGAACACCCTGTGTATTTTTATATATTTGGTTTCAAAACAACATTCTAAGTATACCCTGAATTTTTCGCGAATTTTTGAGTCGATATTCAGTTTTTTTAAGCATTTTAAGACATTCGCATAGAGTTCTTTGGAATACCAAAATTTGTTCTACGGCAGGTAAAGTCCAAGGGAAAAATATAATTTTCCCTTTAATTTCATTAATAACTATTTACGAAGCCTCCAAAATTGAACAAATCACTTTTTTATCGAAAACTTTTTTTTTCAAATGGGAAGGTGGTGGCTCCTAGTGTTCAATAAATTATAGATTTTTTTTCTGAATTCATTTATTAAATTTATTTAAAAATAATAAATCACTTTCAAAATAATTTTTATTGATTCTTATACTTTGCACTAGTACTTATACCTATTAAGAAACAAAAGAGAGAACCAAAAGGCTATTATTCACAAAAAAGGTAGATATTCACATTTCACTATTAGACATATGATTTTTGCAAAGACAACAATGTTAAAGTTCAAGAAGAATTATATTGAAAGTGATTTTTTATTTTTAAATAAATTTAATAAAATAGAAAAACAAATAGCATAGATTTGAAATGGGAATATCAATGAAATCAGAAAAAAATCTATAATTTAATGAACACTAGGAGCCACCATCTTCCCATTTGAAAAAAAAAGTTTTCAATAAAAAAGTGATTTGTTCAATTTTGGAGGCTTCGTAAATAGTTATTAATGAAATTAAAGGAAAAATTATATTTTTCCCTTGGACTTTACCTGCCTTAGAACAAATTTTGGTATTCCAAAGCACTCGAGACGAATGTCTTAAAATGCATAAAAAAACTGAACATCGACTCAAAAATTCGCGAAAATTTCAGGGTATACTTAGAATGTTGTCTTGAATCCAAATATGTAAGAATACACAGGATGTTCCATTTAAAAATCGAAAGTTGCGGTCATTTTCGGGTAAACCGGATGTGGTCTTATACCATTCTTTATGCCGAAAAATCCATTTTTACAGGTAGTTTATGCACCCCAAATTTCAAGTGGATAAGTTAAAATATAAAGGGGGAGCCACTAACCGTATACAACTTTAAAATAACTGATGCTTTCCACTTATTAATAAAATACACTGACGTTCTAAATCTACAAGTAAAATAAATGGTAGATGTTGACGTTTTTTTAACGTTTTTCTACACATCTATCTTAATGCATTAAATTTGCCTGCTTACCACGTAGTTTGTTGCAGAAGTTATTTGTAGATGGCGATACCTACAAACCACTGGCAATAATTTGTCATGCTTTAGCTTATACCCTTATGAATTTATAGAAATTAAAAAACATAATTCTTTCAGGGAACAACGATTTATATGGACGGATTTTATAGGGATCAGATTAAAGATCATTATTTTGTGGCTCGCGATACAACGTGGTTATTTCAGTTGTTTTCCAATCATATCAATAATAATGTTAATACTGATCCCAATGAGAACACAAACGTTTAAAAGACGTTAAAATTAACGATAACCGAACGTTTCGTAACCATTGTATTACGGCGTTGAGTCAACGGACGAATGTCCCGCGGTTCAACGTGTATTTCAAAGTATTTTATAACATTTTTGTAACGTTATATTTAACGTTAATTAACGTTATATGATGACGTTTTTGTAACGTTACATCTATAATATTACTTAACGTTGAATTTTACCGCTAGTGAACGTTATAGGATGACGTTTTTGTAACGTTATGTCTATAATATTACTTAACGTTGAATTTGATCGTTAGTTAACGTTGTTGAAACGTTAAATAGCGGTCAAATTCAACGTTAAGTAATATTATATACATAACGCTACAAAAACGTCATCCTATAACGTTCACTAGCGGTCAACTTCAACGTTAAGTAATATTATAGATGTAACGTTACAAAAACGTCATCATATAACGTTAATTAACGTTAAATATAACGTTACAAAAATGTTATAAAATACTTTGAAATACACGTTGAACCGCGGGACATTCGTCCGTTGATTCAACGCCGTAGTACAATGGTTACTAAACGTTCGGTTATCGTTAATTTTAACGTTTTTTAAACGTTTGTGTTCTCATTGGGAAGAGTCCATTAAATTGGTATTTAGTATATACAAGAGAAGCTATAGTAAACTTAATATCAGTAGATAAAAATTTAAATTATATAGTACTAGGAGTTTGCTATTGTTTTTTAAAAAAATTGTCAATAAGGTCTTCACTATAGGCTGATCGCCATTTTTCCATATATAAAAATAAGAAACAATATCTATCTACATAATACTTTGAAATAGAAAAGGGGACAGCCAATAGAACTATTAATGTCCTAAGTTCTTTCTGTTAAACACGTCGGAGACAGTAAAGACTTTATTCTATCCGCTGCTCTTTTTACTTCCACATCCAGTGGTATAGTAACGACAAAAATTTTTTTTTAAATTTGTATTGTTCAGATAGGCTTAGAATGTCATGAAACGTCGAGATTTTAAGTTTGAGCGAAAAAAAAATTTCTGTCTGTCGGTCTGTAACTTTTCCACATCCAGTGGAAGTATAGTAACGACAAAAATTTTTTTAAAAATTTGTATTGTCCAAATAGGCTCAAAATGTCAAGAAACGTCGAGATTTTAAGTTTGAGCGAAAACAAAATTTCTGTCTGTCTGTCTGTCGGTCTGTCTGTCTGTCTGTAACTTTTTTTTGTGCGCACGTTTACTCTGGAACCGTTTAAGATATTGACTTGAAATTTGGTACACATATGTACTTTAACGAGATCTGGAACTAGATTATATTTTCATGTTGTTCCGATGAAGAGTTGGGGGGTAAATTGGCGTAAATTTGGGGTAACTGGGTAAATAGAGTAGATAAGAGTCCATAAAATTGGTAATTAGTATATACAAGAGAAGCTAAGGTCTCAAAAAAATTTTTGGCGTTAGCCACCCCTGTTTACCACCCCCACCCCCTTATTAAAGGGGATGAAAAAAAAATTGTGATTTTGTGTATGTACAAGAACCAGAAACCTCAAAATATTTTTCTACTTCATCCATCCCCACTACCACCCCCCTGTCACCACCCCCACCCCACTACCGATGTGGGGTATCGTTTTATGGGTTTTTGGGGTAGAGCATTTCACATATTATATTATTAAAGTTCCATAAACAATTATTTCCACATACAAAGTTTTTTCGTTGTGAGTGACTTGGATAGAGAATCTGGATGTGGAAGTAGTGATTTCTTGGGCAGCGGTTTTTTTTGTGCGCACGTTTACTCTGGAACCGTTTGATATATTGACTTGAAATTTGGTACACATATGTACTTTAACGAGATCTAGAACTAGATTATATTTTCATCTTGTTCCGTCGAAGGGTTGGGGGGTAAATTGGGGTAAATTTGAGGCAAATAGGTAAATCAAGCAGGTAAGAGTTCATAAAATTGGTATTTATTATATACAAGAGAAGGTCTCAAAAAAATTTTGGCATTAGCCACCCCCATTACCACCCCCACCCCATTATTAAAGGGGATGAAAAAAATTTGTGATTTCGTGTGTGTACAAGAACCAGAAACCCCAAAATATTTTTTTATTTTATCCACCCCCACTACCACTCCCTATCACCACCCCCACCCCACTACCGATGTGGGGTATCGTTTTATGGATTAAAATCATCTTTAAAGGAATTTTTATAGTACTTTTTTACCAAATAGATATTTTGGAAAAAAACGCTGTATTTTGCGGAGTTGTTCTCTCTTTTCCAATTTTAACTTTTTCAGGAATTAATCATAAAAGAGTGCACAATTTTTATTTTTAAACTAGAAGAATCCAATGTACATTATAAATAATTTCTTAAAATAAAATTTTTCGATATCTTTAAAAATAAGGGTGGTGTACTCTTGAGCCAATTTCAAAAAAATTAATTTTCCAACTTAAGCAGCTGGACTAACACACATTTTTGCAGTCACTTTTTCACTTGAGAACATGCATTAACTTTTATTAAAAATAAAAATCTTCAGAAAGTCAATAACAGCAGAGTTTCCCATACAGATTTTTTGGCAGATACACTGTATGAGTTATATTTGTAACTCGAAGATAAGCTTCATTAGAATATTTCAGTAAGTAAATAATTGAAAATTACATGAAAATAAATTATTTGTTCCTCGATTTGTTCCTTGCGATATGTGACATTGCAATGCGATATTTTCGCGTGAACATTAGGGCCATCGCATCGATGTTACAGCAAACTAAATATTGATTCCTAGAATTTCACAGTTTCCAAGATAAGATTATTTATATTAAAATGCTTTATAGATTTCGTGTTTGTTCACTAATATATTTTTTTTCCAAAATGGCTTGAGATTTTAGAGACACCCATTATTGGTCCAAATAAGGACAATTTTTATTGGTCTAAATAATGTCCACCATGGGACCATCATTTAAGGTCCAACACTTGGGCATTTGTACAGAAAATGTTTGTTAGTTTAATTGTTCCAAATAATGCCCATCATGGACCACCGTTTAAAGTCCAACATTGGACTTCCATGAATTATTCAAAGTTGTGACATTTAGGCGTCCCTGGGACGTCGATAGTCGTGAAAATAAAAATGTCATTTTAACAAGTCGTTGTCAACAATTCAATTAACTATTATTTATGATTTTTCTTTTTTTTTCTTCACAGCTATTGCAGAAAACAATTTACTAACCGCGAATAGTAAGGGACTTTTCAGGTCTCAAATCCTTAGCAAACCCTATATTCCTGCATTTCCCAAACTTCATTATTGACCTGAAAAGTATCACGTACAGTTCGTGGCACGGGTAATATACGATTTTCTCATATTATTTTATTTTTGGGAAATAAAAAATTCATGCTCTATAATAGCAATTACGAATAGATGTTTATTTTTTAAGACACACGTTTTCGTCTACCAGTTTTTTAGATTTGGGTATTCAACCATCAATATTTATTTTTATATGCAATTTATTTTTGAGGTGATTTTTCTAAATCTATATAAAATAAAATAATTATAAGTTTTTAGCCATGATGACAAACTTTATAGTGTTTTGGACATAAATTAAGTAAGTCATGTGATCACTCAATATGGATTTTTTTAAATCTAAATTAATTCAAAATAATTGCATTTAACTCCATTGCCCCAAAATTATGTTACTTAGTAGTTAGTGCATGATCCTGATGAAAGAAATAAATAATTTATGAAAATGAACCGCCTTATTTTCTAAAAGATGGCTGAGGATTCGGTGATTTTCAAAATATTTTGAATGTTCCTCTTTTTCCTGACTACAACTGTGCTTTGTAGTCGTGATGATATAGCCTATTATTTTCCTAGCTGATACCCGTCATATTAGTTAAAATCGTATTCATGTTGCACCAATGACTTTGGAGGATACATATTTACTTACAGACACGAGGACACACTCAACTGATCTGAAAACCTCCTTTTACTTCCACATCCAGTGGAAGTATAGTAACGACAAAAAATTTTTTTTAAATTCTTATTGTTCAATAGGCTTAGAATGTCATGAAACGTCGAGATTTCAAGTTTGAGCGAAAAAAAATTTCTGTCTGTCGGTCTGTAACTTATTGTGCGCACGTTTACTCTGGAACCGTTTGAGGTATTGACTTGAAATTTGGTACACATATGTACTTTAACGAGATCCAGAACTAGATTATATTTTCATCTTGTTCCGACGAAGGGTTGGGGGGTAAATTGGGGTAAATTTGGAGTAAATAGGTAAATCAAGCAGGTAAGAGTTCATAAAATTGATATTTAGTATAGACAAGAGAAGCTAAGGTCTCAAAAAAAATTTTGGCATTGGCCACCTCCATTACCACACCCACCCCATTATTAAAGGGGTTGAAAAAAAATGTGATTTAGTGTGTGTACAAGAACTAGAAACCTCAAAATATTTTTTTACTTTATCCACCCCCCCCACCCCCACCCCCTGTCACCCCCCCCCCCACTAACGATGTGGGGTATCGTTTTATGGGTTTTTGGGGTAGAGGATTTCAAATATTATATTATTAAAGTTCCATAAACAATTATTTCCAGATACAACATTTTTTCGTTGTGACTAGGATAGAAAATCCGGATGTGGAAGTAGTGATTCCTTGGGCAGCGGTTTTTAAATTTAAAAATAGCCGGTTAAAAATAGCGGGTATTCAGAATTAAAAGATATATTGCCAGTATCAATTTTAAAAAATACCTCCGATCTGAACAAAATATCTCATTTTAGTTATCATACTATTGAGAGAAAGAAAATGTAGTGATTCAATCACGCCAAAAATCTAAAATCTCTGGCGGGTTAGTATTTTAATTGTCTGTCTAACATTGAAATTAAATAAGAATTCGAGCACTTAAAAATTAAGTTACTACTAAAGGCTATTACATTTAATTTCAACTATTGAAATTTCTGTTACGTCATTCTACTATCATTTCGATCTTCTACAATATGACAAGTAACCGTCTATGTTCATAATAAATTATACACATAGGCAACGAATCTATCTGAAGGTTGTGAACGGAGTATAGATGGAAGCTTTTGAGAGAGAACACCGTGGAATGTTCATGGAATGCCCAAATTCCACAAATAAGAACCGCTCTGCAAGGTACCGCGCTGGATAATAAAAGGAAGAGGAGTGGAATGAAGCCGAGAGAATTTCTACACTGCTCGTAGTTCTCCTCTCAGCTGTCGTTTATATCGAACAGAAAATATATTTTCAAAGAACATGTCTTGTGGCTTGTAACTAATTTTAAATTTTAATAGATTTTAATCACATGCAGTCATTTACGTGGACGACATATACCCTTATCACTGTGTGTACAATGTACGTATAAAAAAAACATGGAATAAACGTAAATATTGAATTAAAGATCCGTCACATTAGTTTCCTGTGACGGATCTAAGCCATAATTAGTTTATTGTTAAAGAAATTGTGTGGGAGTTTTTAGACACCTTTGAGCACAACTAGGTCCCCCAAAATAGTGTAATAGTTTCTTTTCAAAAACGGCGGAAGGTTAATATAGTCGCCATTTTAATTTTTCTTTAATCTGATTTATTTCATGTAAAAGTTGATATTTCATATGGCACTAAGAATACCTGCAAATAAATTAAGTGCTTAACAAAAAAGCCAATAACATTATGCTTAAAGTTATTTGTTACTAGATGATTTTGATACATGCAACTAACATCCATAAAATAAAAAATAAGATATTTTATCTAAAGACAAAATGCCAAATAAAACTCACGCGAACATAGTTTTTAAAAATTAAACTGATAATTTTAGTTATTGTCTTGCATCTCATTAACGTAATAGGCCAGTCGTCAGGTAGATTCAGGCCCCTCCGTATGGAGGGGTTTATTGGGTAGATAATTTAGGGGCCCGGGCTTGCGAAGGGCCCGTATAGAGAGCCCGACTGACCTTCAGGCGCGTGTTGGTGATAAGTGATCAAAATTTTTTTATAAACAACTTACCAACAGTGAAGGATCGGCACTATTGGAGATTGAATACGTGGTAAAACGATTTAGAGAATATATGCAAAACTTGTTTAATGACGAAGAGCGTGGAAATCCAATCAATTGCAGTTCCGTTACCAAAAAGGAAATCATAAACTCATACGATTTTATTGAAAACTGCTAATAATAGAAAAAAGTTGTCTCCATCTTTCATCTTTATTTGTTTTTAATATACTTGGTATCTATTTCGAGAGATAAATAAGTATCCCACTTGCTATACTTATCCCTGAAAATTCTCACATATTATCGACATTGCCTTAGAAAAAATAATATCGTAAGAATACATGTTTGATCTCTAAATTTTGTTTCGTTAAATACTGTTTCATCTGTAACTACGTGATCTCTATCGTCTAAACTTTATTTCTACCAATTTTCGATATGCACAAATTCTTATTTTCTATAACGCGCATAATGATCTAGCATAAATTTCCTTGATTATTATCTCGGCGGCTCATATCAATCTATGCAAAAACATTCCAATAAACATTCAGCACATTTCTCGACTTTAAAGACTCGTTTTCTATTTTCTATTTAGTGATACTTACATAATATATAAACTCATAAAAAATGTTAATTTTTAAAATATTTATTTATTTTCAACAAAATGTAAGTTAATGTTACTACAATTAATAAACTAAACTGATGAGGGCATATTTTGTGTTATAGTATGACTAGCACTATTTCAATGGTAGTAATACTATCAGCATTAACCATTCTAGCAGCTGTAGAAGTAGAAGCCGTAGCATTGTTCACACACAAGTACAGTAAACTTATTTTTTCCAATTCGTTGAATGGTGGGTGCATTTACTTATTTGGTAATTTAAAAAAATGAGCTTATTTTCACCTGCGACGGCCGAAGATCCACGTACTTTTTTACAATCCCATAAAATTGACCGGTATTGACAAAACTTCTTATCGCTTTGGTTTTCGTTTTAGGAACAGTTATTAATAATGTTGTACTTAGATCTTACACATCCTCAGTTTTCATTTCGTAGAGCTCATTGGAGCAACACCCAAGCAGCATTCAAAGTGATGGGAACTGGCATCTGAGGCATCGGAACTTTAATATAGTAGGAATGACATAACTGTTACTAATTTTGCGACTTCAGGGTAATATTCAGTTTGTGGTATGCATTTGTAATGACAATTATGTAGATTATACTGAATTTAGGCATTGTATAGTTATAACACTTTCAAGTAACTGCTGGAGAATCTGCAACGTCGCGGATACTACTCTGCATTACTTTGAAGCATCCTCAACTGCAAAGTGAAAATTGGTAGTAATGCCGACTGCACAGCTTTACCAAAGGACCACTTCAAAGTAACGATAACTTCAAGTGTGCAATTTTAATCCCCCGGCGTTGTTGGGAAATTTTCTAGAACTTCAAAGTTGTCTAACTTATTAGTAACATCTCGAGTAAAATGAGGTTATTTCTACGAACATAAGGGCTTTGAAGTTATTTTTACTACTCCCCACTAATTGAAAATGACTTAAAAGTTACATATACCTTGAAAATCTACTATAAAGTAATATTAACTTTTAAGACAATTTATATAATTATTGGCATTGAATAAAATGGCGGCATCTGAAATGCTCAGGCAAGCGAATTAAAGTTTATCGGCACTCATCCTCGTTTTATAGAAAACTGAAGAAACAGTTAAAAAGTAGTAGAAATAGTGATTCTTCAGAATATGATGCAAACATGAAAGATTATTTCGCCACAGCAAAACCATCATCTTTGGCAACAAGTGCAAAAGTGTTCCCATCAACACAAGGAGAAAAGTAATCGAAAACTATAACAGTCTGCAGTGATATTAGTGATACTGTGTACTGCACGAAAGTTACAACACAGATTGACCCATAGTTCAGTTAGTGTTCCACTGAGCATATTAAATGAATTTGCCGATTAAAAACTCCAAATTTAATAAATATTGTGTCGATGGGGAATGGACAATTTCGGTATAAACGGCATAAGACATTGTTTGTGTACAATAAATTGAACTGAATATATATACAAAAAAAAAATGGCAAAAAAACTATATTTCTTTTCTAGAATATCTCAAAAGTTATCAATGACGACAAAAATAACAGTTTACAACACCATTATCCAACCTCATTTCGATTACTGTGCCAGTCTATTATATTCCTTCGATTTAAATAAAATAACTTCCCTTCAGAAACTATAGAATAGAGGAATGAGAGTGATTTTGAAATGCAGCCGATGTACCTCAATCCAACATATGCTTCCTTCTCTTCAGTGGCTGTCTGTAAAAGATAGATTGCTTTCCATGGCTATGGTATTTATTTTCAAAATTTTAAATAACTTAATACCCAAGTATTTAAATAAGTTTATATTTTATGCAAACCAAATACATCAACACCACACAAGAAATAACAACAAATTTTATATACCAAGGCAAAAATTTAAGTCAAACTAGGAAAATTATGTTATATAAAGGTCTCGATCAATATAACAAGTTGCCAGAGGATGAAAGGAATCTATCTCTACCTGTATTCAAACGTAAAATTGTAAGCTACATAAAGTCGATTGATTAACTCTACTTGTTTTATATAGGTATTTTTTCCTTGTTATTTTTTAATTTATTTGTATATGTATTAGTCTGAGTGTGTAAGTGCGTGTATTATTTATTTATGTATAAATTATGATTCTTTACATTAGAAAAGTGAATTTGTATATTAGGATTTTCCTATTCAAATAAATACGTACTTACTATTTTTTGAATGAAATTAAATGATCACTAAAATATGAAAACTCATGGATTTTTTCCATTATTATTATTCTTACACACCTTACGTTAATACATATATTTACAAGACATACATTGTACATCGTTTTCAGTAAAAAAACAAATATTTTATTTGCACAAATTTATTAACAACTTAATTAATATCAGATAATAAAAGTACTTAGTAAAAATATTATAATTGTTATTTTTAATCCACATTCGTGTCCTTGTCCACATCACACACAGTGACACTTTAACAGTTATTACCGTGTTGCCAATTAAAAAAAAAATTACCTATCTCGCATCTGCCAATTGTACCAACATGAAAATAAGTTGATAGCAATAGTTACCAAGATCTTATACCGTCATTGGTCCCATTTGCTACATCTAGGTAAATATAACTACACAGTGAAATTGTTGTAGTTCCCGTCACCACTTTTAAAGTAGCAATGTTGGTGGCATCTGCTACTTTATGGGAAATGTAACTTGTAGGGAAATAATTTTGGTTTTTGCAACCTCTAAGTTACTGCAATTAAAATCGCCATTTTCCTGTTGTTGAATGAAGACGCCATATTGACACAGATAAAAATATAATTCAATAAAAAATTCTTTTTATTATGATCATTTACAAATATGTTTTCTAAATAGATTATTACTTTATAATATATAAAATTTTAAAAAAAAAAACGTTTTCCATAAAAAATTTTGCAGTTTTGCTTGTACACATAATTTTTGCAAACAAATTTTTTTCCAAAAAAACCGTTTTCTCGAGGGGGCGTCTTTTTTATCGAAGCATCATGATAACATTTTACAGAAAACAAGTGGTGGTTTTAATATCCACACCCAGGGTAAATGCAAAACATCATGATTTATAATATATGCTTATGCATGTTGTATATAATCACCTTAACTTGGACCTTGGACATATCATGTGCTCAAAATCAGTAAGTCAGTAATTTGCTATTCGAATAACAGAGAGCCAAATATATAGTTTGCGCTCTCATTTCGGTCAGCTGAGCTGTTTCAAAAGTTAGTCATTTCTACTACTTGGTTACATCCCGTTTACGTATTAACCTAATCCTCGACACGGTAACGGTAGAAGTACCGGAATAGTAATTTGCTACGTAATTATTATTCTCCATTTTGGTGAATGCTTAGTTGAAGGATGGTTCCCATTACGTAACAATCCTTAGTTCCGGAAACTTTTAAAGTTCCACTAATGGTAACTACTACGTAGAAACTACTAAAATTGCTGCTTGGGCATGCACCCATAATTCGTACGATTAATATGACCTTAAATAAATTAATATGTTAGATTTGAGACATTTAGTATCTGGCAATCTTACTTTATGTAAAAGATAAACTCTATCAGGTGCTTCCTTTATAAATGTATTAATTTCTTCTGGTGTCAAAGTTTTGGCCTTTTTCGCTTCATATCCCTCAGATTTTCTTTTCGGAAAGAACGTAGTTTTCCATACTTTTCCAAATCTACGTCCTGTTTTATTTTCAAAACTGCTTTTAGCATGGAATAAAATGACCATAATGAAAAAGATTTGTATCTGTCAGCTAAGTCAGCAAAATAGGCTAATAATACATTTTCAGAAAGCGAGTTTGTTTTTTTCTGAATACGCCTGTCCATGAAACTTTGGTACACTTTATCGTAAAAACTTTTTCATTTCTGTGGTAGTAAATTAGATGCTGTTGCTTCTGCTTTTTCAATTATTTCTGGTGGAGTACAGGTCATAGAATTTTCTGTCTTTCAGTCTTCCTTCCGTCAAATCCATGAGATAACCGTTGATGAGTCACTCCAAAAGAAGGTCTCTACTTCGCCATCAAGATTTTCTCGCACCGACTTCTATAATCTAGCACCAATAGTTGCGGACAACAATTCCAAACGGGGGATGGTTATTTCTTTCAAAGGGGCTGTTCTTGATTTGGCTGCCAGCAAATAAACCTCTACCTTATCGTCCTGCTCTATTCTTAAAAACACTACGGCTGCATAGGCATCTTTACTGGCGTCACAAAAAGTGTGTAGACTTCGCAGCTTCCCCTCTCCAATACCTGCGAAAATCCATCTAGGTATTTCAATGGATAACAAATGTGGCAGCTCATCAATCCATTCGCGAAAGGTCTGCTCAGTTGCAGAATCTACTTGTACGTCCCCTCTCAGCTGTTGCTTCCATGTTCGCAGTAATAACAACTTGGGGCTCAAAGTAGCCGGACATGTGA
Organism: Rutpela maculata; assembly: GCA_936432065.2. Taxonomy (NCBI): domain Eukaryota; kingdom Metazoa; phylum Arthropoda; class Insecta; order Coleoptera; family Cerambycidae; genus Rutpela; species Rutpela maculata. The sequence goes on from OW386285.2 coordinate 62,081,105, forward strand.
ACCCAGTGGGGTCAAAAACACGCTGAGCTATAGAGAGGATCAACCTCTTTGTCACAACTTTGTTTTGTATATCAGTCAATTCTTTCAGGTTCGCTCCGTTAATAGCCAACGTGTCCTTCGTAATACTCCAGGATAAACCGAGCACTGGCGTCACAGTGGTATCTGTTCTAGCGAGCTGAGTAAACTCCCACCCTCTCAAGTCAAAGTTGGCTTCGGCCATAAGTACACTGGATTCATGAATGAATTGTTCTAAGATCGAATAATCTGACACACTTGTCACACAATTGTCCACATAAAAGCTCCTAGACAGTGTCACTAGAGTATGGGGAATTGGCTACCGAGTTGGCTACCTCACATTCTTTTGATTTATCTGAAAGATGGTGCTCAATTGTCGCACCTAATAGAAATGGGCTGCTATTGAGGCCAAACACCACTCGACGATGGCTGTACACCTTCCTCCTGTTATCTGAATCGAGCCATAGAAATCTAAGGTAGTCTCGGTCTGCTTCTTGGACACTAATTTGCAGAAATGCCTTGCGAATATGAGACACAACTCTCATCCTATTTACTCTAAACCTCTGCAAAATATATGGAATTAATTCTATCAGGTTCACACCTTTTTCCAAGCAATTGTTTAAAGAAGGTTGGTCCTTTTCTTTAGCCAAAGCGTCGAAGACGGGTCTAATTCTTGTCGTTGAACTCTCCTTTAACACTGGGCGGTGAGGCAAGTAATTGCTGTTATTGTCAATTTGTTCCCCAGGAACTTCTTCGATAATTCCCTCATCCAACCATTCCTTGAATATGAGATCATACGATTCAAAAAGTCCATCACCTTAGAGCTTTTTCACAGTTCAGTCTTTTCTTCGAAACTCCATAATTACTGGGCAACGGGGGATGTCCCTCTAAAAAAGGCAGTCTAACTTCGTACCGATTCTCCTCATTGATTCTCACAGTCTGCTCAAACATCTCTTTTGCAGCCAAGGCTAATTCATCGCGAGACCTTTTCTCTGAGGGTTCGGTAATTCCCAACACATCCAATTTCCACAAATCAGCTACACAGGAATCCTTGACTAGAAGTGAAAAGACAGATAGGGTGGCACTTGTTGTGGGCCTGTCTAAAGGTATTCTTCCTGAAAGAGTCCATCCCAAAAGCGTCTCAGCGGCAACTAAACCACATTGTAAAATATGTCTCCTTCCCGTGTAAAGGTTTCCAGAAACATCTGCGCCAATTAAAAGCTCAATAGTACCTGCGCCATGAGTGTCTTCTAGTTTAACATTCAACTTTTTTAACTCTTCTGACCATGGACCATAAAACACAGGAGGAATGTCCTTACAAATCAAAGGTTGGTCAAGAACTTCAAACGTGCAAGAATAATCACCATAACTTAAACTAACATCAAAGCAATCGTGTCTTTATTCTTGTTCTGTGCCCCCAAACAAACAATGAATAATCTTCTCTTTGCGTTTTGAAGTGAAGCCTAATTCTTGTGCTGTTGACTTTAATATATATGACTTTTGGGATCCAGTGTCTATAAGAACCTCAATTTCACGTGAACCGCGTGCACCACGTAGCGTTACACGTAATGTATTTAGGAACACATGACAACTCGTGTTGTTTGCAAGTGCCTGTTCTACCGCAATAGTATCTTTAAGTGTCTTTAAAATCCGTTTCCCGAACAGTCGATACGCCACTGCTTTCTTTGTGGGCCGGCAACTCGGGGCACATTAAAGTTATATGAGGTTTACTACATACTAGACATCTCAACCGACCGCGGCACTTTTTTGACTGATGTCCAATTTTGAGACAACGAAAACAAGCTTTTCTACTGGATAAAATATCTCTCTTGCGTTCTAGACTAAAATTTTGGGCCTTAAAACAAACATCACCATTATGTGAGCCGTCACAAAAAATACAGCTGGCTGATTCACAATTCATTAGACCGACAGCAGTTGGCAAGCGCTCTGTTTGCTTGAGTTTCCTACTTTTGGCATGATCTTTGCCCGAAACCGCATTATCCGAACGCAAACCGAATCCTTCAGTAGCTAAGGCAATTCTCTGTTCATTGTCGACTTCATTTTTTAGAAAAGACATCATTCACTTTCCATTCTTTCAACCACAAAACTAACACAATCAAACACAATTCCACACAATCCGTTCTTGTGATTGTTTACGGCGTCTTTGTTTTTTTTTTCATAGTTACCGGTCTCTATGGCATAATTTTCTGATTGGTACACGAAGGGGTATAACGACGAGAATTCCCTCATCATAATTACTTGTGTGGGATTAATTGATGGCATTATATACCAAAAATCACCCATTTAATATTCATATTATTTGTTAGTCGTATACAAAAGATTACACGACGTTAAGGTAGGTACTAGAATAATACATTCTAAATTATCATTACCCCGGTAAATGAATAATTTTGAGGTATATATTCCAAAATAAAGACTTTAATGACCTTACGAGTAAATAGTTTGGTAAAAAACTGTCAGATTATTCATGCGAAAGGTTCTTAAATAAAGATGTTGTTTTGTTTGCATTGTATACACAATACACATTGTTATGAGCTGCATCTATTTCATCAACATTTTAATATTCAAAGGTCAATATGCTCTTCCAAAGTCCGTGAGAGGACTTCATTAAATCATTAAGTAGGAAACTCCTCCCACGGAATAACCTTCAAGAGCCATTAGGTTCATCAATTTTAATATAATTACATTCCAAGTATCATCCTGATACTTTTCCAACACATTTTCTTGATACTTTTCTGTATGGGTTTACAGATAGAGTAATGTACGTCATGAAGAAATATCTAGGGTATTTTCGTCGACGATTACTCATCCGAATGTATATGGAAGGATGGTGTCAACGCCCACATCCGAGACTGTTCGACGTTGCCATTCTATTTGCTTCGGTAAAGATGCTCTTCAGGATAGCGTAGCTAGAAAGGATTCAGGGGCTGTGCCAACTGAGGCAATATAGGGAGCAATGTACTCCCACCAGAGATGTGGCTCATGGGAATCTGCATTTTTTGAGTTGTTTCGAACAATTAAGCAAAATAATTCAAATATTAATTAAAAAATTAAATGAAAAATTTGACATTTGATCTACGTGTACAGTAAATCTGTTACCGACCTCAGTTCAAAAAATGATTTTGTGCAAAGTGAGAGAAATATGGGGTGACTCATATTTGCTCTAGGAGAACGAAAAAAAAACGCGCAAAGGTAGAGGATAATTAAAAACATCCAGAGCAGATGATAGTTGTTTATTTGACTATATTACATATATACAGGGTGTCCCACTTAAAACTCCCGGCGCCATTTTCTCGATAGGTTGGTTGGTTGAGTTTTGTTGGGTGGCTTTGGTGGTGTGCCAATCAGCCAGACTTATTTACAGTACGTATCGTAGTATAAACCTATATGCTTTCATTTTCATTTTAAGATCCTAATTAAACATTGAACACATGTATACAAGCAGGAAAGTGAGTTGCCGAGGAGGCTTTCACGGCAGGTTTAGACGAACACGAGGGGGCCTACGGAAAGGTTAAAACAGTAGAGATATGAGTATGTTAATCATTAGGTTTTAAATCCTTTTTCTTTTAAGTAATAATAGAGAACATTAAATATCTTGATATTATTTCTTCCTAGCAAAAGTGATATATTTACAGGGAATTGTATTTCTTCCTTAATTTTTTCATGCATCCTACTCATTTGACATTGGTTTAGAGGACAGTCTAAAAGTATATGTGACGTGTCACATAGTTCTCTCGATAACCAAAAGCGATATTTCAATTCTGTAGAAGGTATCTACTAGAATATATAAATGACTTCAGTTTTGAGGAAAAAAATGGTTATTTTACACATTGAGGTATAGATGGCGTTGCGATGCAAAGACATTTTTCAATCCTGGGAACGATGAAATGAGTTGCATGATATGGAGAATTATATTCTAAGCAACTTCTTTAATATGAACAATTTTCGAAAAATCACTGGTTTTCGAGATATTTGAACTTCAAAGTAATTTTTCAAGTAACAAAAATTCCACATTTTTCCATATGTCTACAATTTATAGTGTAAAATTCAGTAGAACATACACCATAAACATGATGCAAAAATTAGACAATAACAATAAACAAAAATGTCAAAATCTTTAATCTCCAAATAGCAGTTGCAGCCCCACCTTTTTTTTTTCACTTTTAAAAAAAAATTATTTTGTATTTAGAAATAAGTGTTTCATTACCATCTAAATGAGCCTGATTCACTATGAAAAATGTCACAAAGAACTTACTGTCTAAAATATATTTTAAAAACTTATGACGATTCAAAAAAATTATATTGAAGTTCAAATATCTCGAGAACCAGTAATTTTTCGAAAATTGTTCGTATCCTAAAAGTTGCTCAAAATATAATTCTCCATCTCATGCAATTCATTTCATCGTTCCTAGGATCGAAAAATTTCTTTGCATCGTAACGCCATCTATACCTCAATGTGTAAAATAACCATTTTTACTCAAAACTGAAGTCATTTATATGTTCTAGTAGATACATTTTACAGAATTCAAATATCGCTTTTGGTTATCGAGAAAATGGCGCCAGGAGTTTTAAGTGGGACACCATGTATAGTGTTAATAACAGGTCACAACAAAATGTAAAAATATGATAATGCATGTTAAATGTATAAATGTTATTGTCACAAATATAAGTATTCACAGCAATATATTAAGTAAAATACATTATCATGTAAATAAGAGGAAAATGTGGGCAAGAGGTAACAGTTGAGGGGTCTACAGACGACCCAACCAACCAACCAGCCAACCTTCTCGGTACATTTTGAAAATTGCCATGACTACTCGTAAAAGTGAACTGGTCTGCTGGAATTCCAGCGTCTTCAAAGCGTACCGACAACGTTGGCTTCAACACTTTTACACTTTCGCATGCCAATCTTCAAAGTGTACCGATGTTGGTTGGATCGTCTATAGACTCCTTTAAATAGTTAAACAAGAAAAAACAAGTTTAAACATTATGACGCAGGGAGAGACAGATGAGACAGAGAGAGAAATAAAAAGAATGGCAACAGGATCAAAACTGTAGCGATGCACATTTATTGCATTAAAAACTTGAGACTATTTAATTTTTTTAGGGCTATTTTTATTTTTGCATCTAGAGTACAGTAAATGCACTTAAATAAATCAAATGGACAAAGACAATATAAGAGAAAAATGTAAACGTGGGTTTTTCGTATTGGTTTAGAAGCTACGGCAAACCAAAATTTCCGAAATCACTAATTTGTGATTAAGTCAACTTTTTCAATTGGCAACATCTTTTAGACACCTAGTAGTTGAATACTAATTTTCACGACAAATCCATCGATACCTTCAAATCGAAAATCGGTTTGATATTAACTCAAATACATAAGCTCCTTTGTAGATAATAATTAAAATATCGAGAAAATACGCTCATCAAGTAAGTGTGTCGTGTAAATTGAATAAAAGTAGATTCAAAACATTCATTTTGTCAAAATAGCGCTGAAAATAGAATAAATGTGCTGTCCGGCAGTGGCGTCCTGGCTAGGTCCGCTAGTACTTGATGTATTTTAATCCAAAGAATATATGTTTATTTTTTATAAATGAATATTTTTTAATATATGAATTAGGTATTTCAATTTTCTCAGTAATATTACATTTTTTAACAATAAATAATATTAACTGGAAGGCATGAGCGTCTTGAGGACCGTACAAGGAAATAGCTTGCACTCCCCTGACTTTACTCACACCTGCCTGAAAGAAATATGGGCGATACGAAAAATATCAGTTTGAATTTTAAAATTCTCACTGCAAAGAAAAAAATTGGGCCCCCCCTAAACCCAGATCGCGGACCCAACTAAAATTTGCCAGGACGCCACTGCTGTCCGATTTTCGATATGAAGGTATCGATGGATTTGTCGTGAAAATTAGTATTTAACTACTGGGCAATTTCCGGAGAAACCGGAAGTGAGGTATCCTCCTCATTAATAGAGCCAACTACATTCCAAATTGTATTTTCTACCATCGTTTCAATTTTTTTTTAGGTTAACTATAAATATATAATTTTTCTTTCTGGCAAGAATAACACCTACGTTCCAAATATTATTTTCCTCAGTCTTAATTATTTTTTAAAGTGGCCACCCTCTATACTTTTCACTAAAAGTACTATCAGTTTTCCTCCTCGGCAATAGTGTCAACTATATTCCAGATATTATAATCCACCATTGGTTCTTAATTAATTCCTTTAGGATGACCACCCTATAAATTTTTCAATAAAAATATAGCAGGTTTCTTAATTATATTTTTCCATTAGTTATTTCTTTGTATTCACCCTGTATATTTAAATATAAGACGTTCCTTTCTTGACAATTGTGTTAACTACATGCTAAATATTATTATCAACCTTCATATTTTTTCATTAATAATTTTTTTAGGTGTCCACCTGTATATTTTTGCCGAAAGTATATTCCAGTCCTTTGTTGGAAACAGCGTCAACTACCTACTGAATATTGTTTTTCTGTCAAGCCGCTTGGTAGATCTAGCGTCAATAGACAGACAGACTGACGGAATTGAATTATTTGTATAATAGTAGTCTACGTAGTCTCAAACGTGAAAATCTGAAAAAATCTATTTCTTCCCGATTACATTACTTCCCTTCGGTTATCGAGGGAAATACAGAAACGCACTTTATGTTGAAATAAACTTCAAAAGCTCCGAGAAAATTTGTTAGTATTTCTAATATATTAGTTCCATTCCTTCTCGTGGCATGCTATTTCTTTAATATAGTGCTTGCTCTCACTGATAATGATACGAATATTTTTTCTGGTGTTTCTATTGACAACAACTTGCAATGAGGTATGTACAGGGGTGTCGCTAAGGTTTTTTAAGGGGAGGGAGGTTAATAATTCCCAACTCTCATTACAGGAATTTTCCCAACTCCTCAAAACAATTTCGAATTTCCTAACTCGAACCACAATAAAAAAAATTCCTTCGGAAATAAAAATTTATGAGCGGGGGGGGAGGTGAAATGTTTTCCGAATTCGCTTGAATTTTCCAAATCGACCATTGGGGGGAAGTGTACCCCCCAACCCCCCACCCCACCCCATGGTGACACTCCTGTACTAAACCATACTTGGGATACTAGTCCTTTTCAACTGTAAAACGTTAAAGTATACTCCATTTCAACAGATTTTACACAGTTTTTCAATTAATCTCAATACAATACATCAGCACAAATAGAATAACGCCCAAGGAACAATTTAAAAGTCATTTGGACTTGAGGAGGATTTAAGAAAGGTTTGTCAGGGTTAGGAAATAGTCTTGTGCTTTATTGATGTTGTAGTTAAGGCCTTTTAGGCTTCAAGTATACTTGCTCTTATATGGTGAGTTTTAAAGCATTCTGTAAGACCTAATTATAAAGCTAATTTGCTTCTAGGATAATAGGTATTTGTAATGGGTTTATCATAAGCTACATAAAACTCTCCATAAAGCTAATTAGTTTTATGAACGTCTTAAATTCCATTTAGATTTAAAGAGGCTTAAAATTATTCTTTATGGTTTTAACATATTTGCAATAAATGAATTTTAAATCCTTTTTAAAACTAGACATGTTCAATGCCTATTAGTACTTATTAAAGGCCATTACACAACTAGACTCTTAAAACATCCTTGATTATTACGAGAATATTTATTATTATTTCTTCATTGAGTTCCTTTAAATATTTTAATTTTAAAATCAGAGTATTTAGTATTTTGAATTTAATTTAGATAGTTTAATAAAAATATTGATTTGTGATTTCAAAGTTATAAAATTTATTCTAGATAATTTCTATTTGTATTATTTTTTATTCTTTATTATTGAAGATTTTTCATCTTGATAAATGTTGTGATGAAACCGTTATGAAGGAAAAAGGCCTCTATAAATCTAAAAGGCAAATTTTAATCCCATAAAACATTTTCCAAAACCTCAATAAAATATTTATTATAAAAATAATAAACAATATGTCTGCCTGAAGTGTCGTTGATGCATGTGTGTGTGTGTGTGTGTGTGTGTGTGTGTGTGTGTTAATTAAAAGCATTTCACGACTTACTGATGTGTAATTAAGTCTTTTTTGAAAAGGAGGAAGGAAATAAAAAAGAGTGGCAATTTTAAAAGGACCGTTAAAACACACACACATACAAATTATTTTGATATTAAGTTTTAAGTTTTTTGTGTCAAATGTCAACGTCTCAAACGTTTTATTACAGCTTTTATCAAGTCCATGTGATCTTCGCCAAGTGCATTTGCATTTTTGTAAGGAAGGGATTATTTGTGATAGTATACAAAAAGACTAAAAGGACTTCATTTAGAGTAAATGTTCTAGGTCATTACCATTATTAGAATATATAGTTTAATGAGAGGACTGTAAAATGACAATTAGGTTTTTAGTTGTTTTTCTTGTTATATAAAAAAATTCAAGGTCAATCTCACAATTATAATTATCAATAATTATCACTTTTTCTTTAGCAAATTAAGGTAGAATTACAAGAAACGACTGAAAATTACCATGGGAACCGAGAAGCAGCCCACTTTTTTAAATTTACTGATTACGTATCTATGCAAATTTTGTATGGATATTAAAATCATTATTATTTCTGAGGGGCCCTTGTTTTTTGGGCCTTTCTTATGTAGTTTTAACGATAAACTGCCGTTGGTTTTAATTTTTTGTCATACCTGATGTCTTTTTATTACCTTTTATATCGGCCTTAGAGAGGTTATAGTGCCACTCTACGCTTTATAAATTTCAAATTCCATTTTATCTTCAATAAGTCTGATGGTGTGTTTGCTTAAATCAGTTTAGAAAAAATAAATGCAATAATAAAATTATTTGGATTCCTTCGTGGACATTTTTATAGCTTCTCAGTTCTAATATGGACTTATAAGAGTTTTAAAAACCAGTTTTAAGGTAGCCTTCTAGGTGTTTTCTAAAAATGCAGGAAGCTAATAGAAAAGCTTCTGACAACTTCATAAGGGTGGGCCCTTTTAGTCTACAAGTCGCTTTATGATGGTATTAAGGATATTGTTACAGCAAAATAGATTTTTCAAGGCATTTTATAAATAGCACTCTTGAATATATTTAAGAAACTAAAATTGTTCCTTGGGCGTCACAATATTACAGCAGCCGTGTGCATAACATCGTTTTCGCAGTAATTACCATATTTTGTTGATAACGGGGCATATTTTTGTCATTTTTACTTCCACGTTCCATTGAAGGAGCGGAAACTATGATAATTTTATTTTTTTTTTGGCATTACGACACGAGTCGATACAGCCAGATACAAATTAAATATTTAATATTTCTATAACTAACCAATTTATTACGACGACTATTCACTATTACCTAATAAAAACCCTATCTAACCTATGTCACGTGTCATGACTGGACTTTGGGATTAATGAACAGGGACACTCTCTTCTCGCCCAGGGGTCTATCAGGGCATTATATGCAGACTAACACAAATAGTGCGACCACGGAAGGAAAGGAATATATAATAAGAGGAAAAAAAAACAAAGGAATGGATATCTATCCTATTCTAAATGTCGATTTTAATGTCTTTGAGGAATTCGAGTATAACTTCATACATATGTTTTTTATTTAGAGCTAATAAATGGCAGATATTATTAGGATGGTAAATATTCAGATTACTTAATATTTTATGGAATACATCGCTTTCTACCTTATACTTTAAGCAGTCAAAACATATATGATCCAAATCTGCAGTGATATTGCAAGTATCGCACAAGTCTGTGTCCATGTAGCACCCGTGGCCAAATGTTAGTCTGTTTATTGTAGTTATTTCTCTTCTGGAGTATTTTTAATCTTTATGCCAGTAACAAGTAGGAATATCTGGCTGAATGGTTGTATAGCGAGTAGGATTTGTTATGCTATATTCTCTCCATAAGGTTACTTTTATTTTTACTTTTTTTTTTCAATATACTTATACACTCTTGGACGTGCAGTCCACTGTTCAAAATTTCTCCATCGTTAATACTTTGCTATGATGTCTACTTCTTCATTATGTTCTAAGCCTGTATGAGCTTTAACCCATAAAAATTTGATTAACAGACAGTCAATCCCATAATATAGTGCATTGTTCATGTTAATTTTTGTCGACGTATTCTAAGGCTTTCAGGATAGCCATATCCTCGGCACTATAAATAGAAGTATTTTCATTAAGTTTATATGATCTGTGTATGCCTAAGGCCGGTATAACATATGCACAATCAACGCCGTCCAAATTTTTGGAAGCATCCGTATATATCTCTAAGGAATTTTGAGTTTCCATAAGAACACTTAGCAATATATTTTTATTAACTTGGTTTATTTCGGTATATTGAGGTATGATGACTGGTATTTTAGCTAAAAGAGCAAAAAATCCAGTTTTTACAGTTAAAATTATTTTGATCTACTTCCTGGAAAAATTTATATACTTCGCGGTACCCCACGCACAGAGGTGGAGAGCTCTTTTTAATTCAGTATTCATTGGTAAGATCAAATATATTTAATTTGTGAATTTTATCGATTAAAAGAGATTCTTTGTTTTTGGATTTTAGAATCATTTTTTCAGCTAATAGCTGACGTCTCAAAGGTAATGGCGGTTCCAAGGCTTCTGCTCAAAGCTTCTACTGGGGCTGATTTAATTGCGCCTAAACATAATCTAAGTGCACTATTTTGTAAGACGTCTAATTTATGTAAAAGTGATTTGCTAGCAGAGCCGTATACTACTGATCCATAATCTATTATTGATCTGATGTAAGATCTGTAAAATATAATGGTTGTGAGTGTGTGGATCAGCCCCCCACCACGTGCCTCTAATCATTTTTAAAAAGTTTATACCCTTGATGCATCTGGTTAAAATATGCTCTATATAAGACTTCCATGATAGTTTTTTATCTAAAATTATCCCTAGGTATTTAACTTCGTTTTTGACAGGGAAATTTATGGTACCAAGTGTAACATTAGTTATATTAGGAGTGTTATGTCTCGTAAAAAAGGTAACTACTGATTTCTCTGGAGACAACTGGAAACCATTTTCCATTAACCAATGCTGTAGTGAAGTCATAGCTGTGCTTAAAGTATCGATGCATTGTTGATATTTTCTATTTTCAGTGTAGACACAAAAATCATCTGCGTACTGTACAATATTGATACTATTATTTATGCTGTGTAATTCTGTGGTATATAGGTTGAAAAGTAAGGGGCTCAGTACCGATCCCTGAGGCAGGCCTGAGCATACATACCGTGGTCCAATTTTGTTATTATCAGGTAGTCGAAGGTAAACTGTTCTAGTGAAAAATAAATTGATGATAGTTTGAGCCACACTTGGGGGAGTTGTTAACTGTATGAGTTTATTTTTTAGAACTATAAGATCTACTAAGTCGTAAGCACACTTAATATCTAGAAAAAAAAAACTATGATAATAGGATTGAAAAAATCGTATCCGAGATATCTAGAAATCTGTACAACGAACGTGCTAATTTCGTTCACATCTTTTAAGTGTTCTGTATTTTGTTATTAACATGGATAAAAAAAAGGGGGTTATATAAATATTGTATAGTTCCAGACTATAAAAGTACATCAGTGTCTACTCCCAATAAAATATTTATTTCATTACCAAGTGGTGAAAGTATTAGGAATTTGTGGCAGCAAGTTATGCACAGGGAGAAATTTGTTAGTATATAATAAAGGGACGAAGTATTGTTCTGAACATCACTTTAACGTCTAGTGCAATAGATTACACAGCCACACACACACACACAAAAAAAGCTCTGCGCAGCGGACCAAATTATATGGATATGGTGTATTTTTCGACGCTGAATCCGAATCCGTGGTCAAAAAAAAATCTATCGGGTCAGTTTTGTTTCTTAGTCAAACACATCCCTTATAATGGTGTAAAATCATAGAAATAATGTAATAAACTATTAATGAAGTGTGAAAAATGGTAGATGTTTTATAGTCAAGAGTAGAGAATATAAATTCGAGCCACAGTAAGCTATTTCTATAAATTAAACCGAAATCCGCTCTTATGGGGGAGTGAAAACTATCGCTAAAACTCAAAAGACGCAGGTGAGTGTAAATAATGTGACAAGCTTACACCCTTTTTGTAAACACTCTGTATCGTGGGTTCGGAAATTATAACACCAGGGTAACACTAACACTAATTTACTAACTTACTACTTACAACAACAATTAATTACTTGACTAATAATACACTGTGTACTACAATTCAATTATTCAGTCACTTTATCACTGTGTTTACTCCTTACTCTCTGATCATCTCAATTGGCCATTAGAACTGTACTAACTTTCTTTTCCACTCTGGTTTAACTCCATGCCTTTAGATATCTAAAGATGAGGGATCTCGAATTTTCTGTATGACGTCACCATTCTCTAGAAGGTTCTTTCTCTAGTAGGTGCAAATCTCTACATTCAGACATCAGAACTAATTGAATTCTGTGTTGCCTACTTTCTGGGAGTTGCGACACATCACAATAATATGTACAAAGGCCAAAATGGTGCGACAACCAGCCATTACTCTCAAAGGGTAGATAGAGACTTAGTCTTATGGGGATTAAAACTACCCCCACCCCTCATAGGTTTCAAAATGGGAGACAAAATTCAGCAGGGTGAAAATAAAATTTCACAAACCTTATTACCTAATATCGATATTAAAGTTGGTGTAAAAATGAACAATTAACGAATTCGAACGTATTTTTATCCGACTTCAATATCAATATTAGGTAAAAAGTTTAAAAAGTTTCAGATAACTAGGCAACGCAACGGTGAAACTATTTCATAATTTTTAGCGGCTTTTTTTTAAAAACGGTTCAATTTTTTTAAAATTTTTTATGTTAGTAAGAATTAGGTAGTAAAAAGATTATTAGTTATGCCTTAATTGCCTGGGGTTCTTCACGTGATATGTTAAGGGTTTTTAAATTACAGAAGAGAGCAGTGCGTTTAGCGGGAGTAACCAGGCGAACCAGCTATAGACATTTACCGTGCGTGTAATTTCCCATTAGGCATGTACATTCACGTAGCGCGAGAGATCTGACAACACAGCTGCCGTAAATTCCTCCGTCGGGCGGAGCATCCCAGCTCTGTTATTTCATTTCAGCCAGCTGGCATGCGCGATGTTGTAATTTTACTCCCTATGCCTAGCGCTCCGCTACACGCACGGTATAAACAACCTATTATAGGATATTTACGCTACTCTGCTTATTCCTTCTTAAAACCCTAGAACGGTATCGATATTTTATGGTACTGTATTGGTATCGATACGTAAATTTGACGTACATATTGTTTTTATAAGCTTTATGTTAAAATGCGATTAAATAAATTAATAAAACTCAATTAACATTTTGCTTAAAGGTTTATTTTGCCAAGTAAACATAATACAAATGGTAACTTAAATTAGAAATGAACAAAGTAAATTTACTACTTTCCTCCAAGTCTTCATCTGTTAAACCCCGTTTCGACATTGTAAACTTTTATTGGCAGGCCCCCCCACATCAAATCATGGGCCCCGGTACCAAATTCACTGGCGGGCCCCCGCGCCTAATAATTAATGAGCGGGGGGAAGAAATGTGAAAAACATTTTTTTTGGCAACATCTCTGACGGGCTTAATAACTGATGAGCGGAGGGAAGAAATTTGAAAAAAAAAATTGTCAAGATTTCTGGCGGCCCCCGCGCTTAATAATTGCTGAGCGGGGGGGACAAATGTGAAGAAAAATTATTGTCCAAGGTCTCATAATTAATGAGCGAATACTGCGTTTACTGGTCTAACCGGGTCCTAAAGTGGCCGGGCCTAGATACCGCGGAACCTACTGACCCCCCATTGTGTGGGGCTCTGTTTATTGGTATCGGACACATACAAATTATATACTAATTGGTAACGATGCGTAATATTTACGTGTAGAGCTCCAGAAAATAATAAATGTAACCTCTAACACGAGCACTTGCGAAGTGGAAATGTAAACAGCCTATCGCTAAGATATTTAGGCAAGCATATCTGGGGGGGTCGAGAAAATTTGCGGGCGTATGGCTCTGTAAATGCAAATTATTAATCTGGCACACGTAAATTTTACGTACGATACCGTTTGGTATATGCCAGATCACAATTAAATAATAAGAACATTAATGCATATCATATCATATATATAACACAAGAAATATTCATACCCTGGAAATTCCACTTCATAGATTAGCATTATATGAACATAGCAAAAAATAACGGCAGTGCCGCAAGAAAATGATTTCGTAATTCGACAATTTCTCCTAGATTTCTGAACCGATTAAAAAAATTATTTGATGGGCTCTTAAAGAAAACTTGATAGAATGATACCAGACTATTCAAATCAACAAAAGAAAATCTTTTTTGATTTTTTTTTTCTACTCCCTTATTACTACGGGAGCCCGCCTTAAGTGCCCGTGCACCCCCCCCCCCCCCGATCCTTGGGGACAATGTTTTTCATAAATATTAAAGCCTAAGGAACAATTTTGGACATGTCCCCCCAAAAAAAAAATTGGCTGCACTTTCAAAATGGCGTCCGTTAAAAAAAAACATTGTACCCAAGGATCGGTGGGGGGATGCACGTACAGCTAGGGAGGGCTCCCCAACTATATGTAAATTTGCTGTTTTCTGTACAATCTGTAGAATTTATAAGTAGGCAATTCCAGTTAACTGAACGGATATATTTCATATACTATCTAGGATGGTCATGATATGAAACTAGGTTTACCAACATGTCCGGCTTTTTGTACCAAATGTCCCGCAAAATTTATAAGCAAAGTCCGGTTTTTTGAATTTTAGGCCTGGCAACCCTATATGAAACCGACCTTGTATTAAGTACATAGGTAACTTAGTTTTAAATTCAAGTTAGTGCGTAAGCAGTCAAAGTAATTGTCAGTGTTATTTGTATTATATATTTTTTAAATTTTCTAGTTTTTTTTTAAGCTGGTCGTAGAAAAAGTATGCTGTACAATTCGAGTGGATTATCCAATCGCACTCAAAAGATTTGAAGCACTCCGCCTACGGCAAACTTCTTTATTGTGCGATATGATATCATATCCACTCTTGTTGCATAAACTACTTACTATTTCCTTCTTTACTTTTCAATAGCCCAGTACCATTCTATAAAGTTTCTCTAAAAGCCCATCAAAAATTTGTTTGAATCCATACGTAGGAGAAATTGTCGAATTACGTTCACCGCACCCCACCTTACAATAAGTTACCTAATTCGTACAAATCTATTCATGAAAAAAACTTTAAAATACGAATAAAGCATTTACTAGAAGTAAGGCATATTATTCCGTTGATGAGTACCTTAATGATAGTTTGTAATTTTATATTTTATAAAAAAATTTAATTTGAAATACCCGATGTTATGTATTTTATATTTGTTTGTTTATTTATTGACTTTGGTATATTATATTATATTTTGTCTGATATTTCAGATATGTCCTAGAGTGAAATTACTTAGAGAAGATAACATCCTCACAAACCGATATCGCTAGCAAGTGCCGATTGTCTAGGTCGTGTTCGGTATTTATTATATATTTATAGTGAATATTCAACCGTTTCTATGAATAAAAGATGAAATGAAATTTATTTTAATTGCGACTGTCCAATATTATTAATAAACGAAAATAGTAAACTTAGTAGTTTTAGTATGTTATTTTCTCTAAGTAATTTCACTCTACCTATATCATGCAAATGATCTCTTGGATAAATAAATTATTATTATTATTATAATTATTATAATTAATAAACAGAGAATGATATTAGCAAGACTGTATTATTTTGCAGAATAGTTATTTACGTAACAAGTTCTGAAAGTGGTCTTTTACTGGACGAGTAAGCAAATGCCTATGGCTCGTCCTGGAAGCTTGTGAGTCCAGTAAAAGCACTTTCGGGGCGAGCTACGTACAATATTTTTTCTTCAATCGGCTCCTTAATGAAACCAAAAATTGATATACTTTGACTATTTATAAATATTGATATTAATTGTACTGTCATCACTGTCCATTTTAAAATAACTATTATCTGATAGTTTTCAGCGTCATTATTTTGTTACCATAGCAACACGACTGTTTAGCGTCGAGTACGAATGTGAATAATGTGATTCATAGTAAAATATAACCTGCAAATTGACACTGACGTTTAGATGATCTGTCACTTTACAGTACTGGTACCCATAATAGCTACTGTCGGGACTAGTACTGGAATACGCTAATTTCTGTACAAAAAATCGTATCGAAAGTACCTACTTTTGGAACGATTGAAGAAAAAAGAACATTACATACATACAGTGTGTCCCAGGATAGATGTAACAAGAGGTGTAATGGACCAAAAATTTTGGAATTTTGGAATGGTATTTGGGGATTGAGTCCTGCTTGTTGTAAAACTAAAGTATACCAAAAATGACTTGATTTGGTGTTCTACAGGGTGTTTTATAAGCAAAGTTGTAAAAATCACCACTAATAAAGTACCTTTATTTTTCAAAATATGAAAAAACTCCACTAAGAAAAGTTATTTTAGATTTTATACCTCTATACCAAATTTCAGGAATATAAAATTATTTTTTTGAA
The DNA here is from genome assembly GCA_936432065.2 of Rutpela maculata. Lineage (NCBI taxonomy): Eukaryota > Metazoa > Arthropoda > Insecta > Coleoptera > Cerambycidae > Rutpela > Rutpela maculata. The sequence continues at coordinate 62,097,760 of OW386285.2, forward strand.
ACTTCTCATTTTTTCAATAAATAGTTAGTGTTTTATTTTGAACCATTCAATTAAAACTGCATAGAAATTATTTTTTGTGAATTAATATTTAAAGTTATGTAGAAGCTAAAAGTAGGCTATGAGAAAAGCAGTGGATACACATTTATCATTTATTATTGACATATCTGTCAAACGTAGTCAATATGATCCTTAATTTCTGTTTCAAATTAATGAACCAAGCATAAAAAATTAAGTGAAAATGGTACTCACAGCGCTTGTAAAAATGTATATTGTACAATGCTACGGAATTGGCGGTGAAAACTCGCTAAAAGAAGTGGTAAGCCAAGTCTGAACTCCAAAGAATTTACAAGGCAAAGAAAATTAGGGCATATAAAGCAAATTATAAACATACGCTTGAAGAGGGAGATGACTGCCGTAGGTTGGATTTTTGTTTGACCATTGGAGAAAAAATCATGGAAGAGAGATTTTTTCATCATTTCATAATTTTCTCAGATGAATCCACATTCACAACCAATGGTGTTATTTCATCTCAGAATTGTCGGTTTTGGGCTTCTGAAAATCCAAATTTTAGAATTCATTGTAGAAGACAATATTATAAAAAAGTGAATGTGTGGTGTGCCGTTTCTTATCACGTTGGAGTTATTGGACCTTATTTCATTGAGGGAAGGTTAAACCAGCACACTTATTTACAGCTTCTTGAAAGATTTTCTGAAAAATATTTAAATATTTTAAGAGATATGCCTTTAGTTCATTTTCAACATGATGCCCTGGCCACTCCACAGAAATGGTTAATCGATGGTTGAATTTAAATTTTGGAGAAAATTGGATTGCCAGGAATGGACCGATCAAGTGACCGGCGAGATCCTCAATATTGGATTTCTTTTTATTTCTATTTACAATTTAACAAATCACAAAATTTCAATTCGTTGTATCTCAGTTAGTAATGAAAATATTTTCATAAACTTCAGAACGTGTTGCTGATTCAACATGAAACCAACACTATTTGGTTTTGTTATATTCATATGTGTTGTTGAAATATTCTGGAAGAGGAAGCTCTCTTCTTATAGAAGGCGTTAGTACTAGGCGGCAGAGTGATATACATCCTTTTTAGTGGCGTCTTTATTTAGATTCTGCACAGTGAAATATCCATCGCTTTAACATTAGGCTCGTTATCAGAGAATCCTGAAATCACTATGCATCAAAGGACCCCGCACGTTTCTTATGAAAAATAATGCCGGGCGGATTTAGTTAAAATTGAAATATGTTATTTATGAAATCATCCTGAATAAAAGTCTCCATGGGAGCAAGGCCGAAAAATTAATAATTTTTAAGTTCGGAACGAATTATGATGTGGCTGAAGAACAGCTCGAGTTTGAGACAAATTTTCAAAATTAGAAATCCAACAAACTAATTAGCCTTCTCCCTAGATATGGACCACAATACGAACCGGAAGTTGCATGATTAAGTCCATTTTTTAGGGTGAAAACCTTTTCAGTCTCAGTGTAGACCTGCGTATTAAGTATGTAAAAAGGGCAAATAAATGGATTTCAGGCCTCCTCGCTAGATATGGACCACAATAACACAGGGCTGAAGTCATAACTGGAAGTTGCATAATTAAGTCCATTTTTAAGGGTGAAAACCTCCGATTAAAGAACTTATATCTAGATACATAATGGCATTGATTTATTTGTCGCTGAAAGACTCACAATCTAAGGCACTTCTTCCCATAAGTTGCTGATTGGCCCATCGGCGTATTCGCGGCCGCTCGTGCACGATCGGCTTCAGTTCGATTATCATAATCTCAGTTGACAGTTCGGCCATTAATGTCAATAAATGTTTTTCGTGTTCTCCGACCAAAAACTGGTGAAAAAGTAATTTTATTTTAAGTTGTGATTTGCTTAATACCTAAATAATATTCTCTATTCATATTTACACAGTTTAGTGACAATATATTTGGTGCAAATAAATAGTAAAGTGCTGTGCCGTTTGCAGAAAGCAGTTTAGAAAAGAAGAAAATCGATCGTTCCATAGTCGTAACATGATGAAGTTCAGTTTACAGTTATAACGTAAATAGCAATTAAATTTTAATATCCTTTCAATACATATTTATCTTACTGTTTTATCTTACTGTAATATCGTATGCCTACATCACGTTATATAAAGAGCCGGTAATGCAGGAATTGCAATAATTCATTTTAATGAAAATATTTACCATTCTACACATTTTCTACACACACAACGCCACTGTTGCCTATGGGATGTGATGTTCATCTATCCATTTTAATGGACATATAATGTGACTATGTTAGAAGCAAACAAGGTATATAGTGAAAAGATAGCCTGTTATGTATCTAGATATAAGTTCTTTAATCGGAGGTGAAAACTTTTTCTGCGTGTATATAGACCTGCGTAATAATTACGTATGCAGGGAAAATGGACGTGTTTCAAGCCTCCACGCTAGATATGGTCCACAATAACACATCGCAGAAGTGCGAACCGGAAGTTTCATGATTAAGTCCATTTTGAAGGGTGAAAACTTATGAAGTCTGTATGTAGACCTGGGTAAAAACTCTTCCGGTTTGCACTTCAGCGCTGTTATTGTGGTCCTTATCTAGCGAATAAGCCTGAAACCTGTTAATTTACCATGAACGTAATTATTACGCAGTCTTTATATGCGCTGAAATACTTTTCACCCTTCAAAATGGACTTAATTATGATACTTCCGGTACAGACTCCAATCCTGTGTTATTGTGGTTCATATCTAGTGAGGGGGGCTGAAATCCATTTATTTACCCTTTATACCAACTTAATGCGCAGGTTTAGACTGAGACTAAAAAAGTTTTCACCCTTAAAAATGGACTTAATCATGCAACTTCCAGTTTGCACTTCTGCGCTGTGTTATTGTGGTCCATATCTAGCGTGGCGGCCTGAAACTCGTCCATTTACCCTGAATACGTAATTATTACGCAGGTCTATATTTACGCTGAAAAAGTTTTTACGCTTAAAAATGGATTTAATTATGCAACTTCCGGTTCGGACTTCAGCCCCGTGCTACTGTGGTCCATATCTAGCGAGGAGGCCTGAAATCCATTTATTTACCCTTTATACGTACTTAATACTCATATCTATACTGAGACTGAAAAAATTTTCACCCTAAAAAATTGACTTAATCATGCAACTTCCAGTTCGTATTGTGGTCCCTATCTAGGAAGGAGGCTAACTAGTTTGTTGGATTTTTAATTTTGAAAATTTGTGTCAAACTCGAGCTGTTCTTCAGCCACATCATAATTCCTTCCGAATTTGATATACCACGGATAGACAACTTCAAAGCTCCATAACTTAAAAACTATTAATTTTTCGGCCTTACTCCCATGGAGACTTTTATTCAGGATGGTTTCATAAATAATATATTTCAATTTTAACCAAATTCGCTGGGCATTAAATGGTAAGAAATGTGCGGGGTCCTTTCATCTAAATCTTCAAAAATATTGCAATTATAGCCATATCGGATTAGCCATTTCGAATTCTTAACTTTTGACCATCAGATTCTTTAACAGCTTCACCTAAAATACCTAATTACCAATTTTAATGCAATTCCGAAGGAATTTGAATTTTTAATCACAAAAATGAAATTTCAACAAATTTAAATTATCACTGGTGACGTCGCCAAATTCTCGAAAAACATCTTGTTCACAATTTTTGCTCACCAGACGTGATGAAATGAATACGAGACCACCGCCGAACCATTGCAATTTGAGAAGATTTCATAAAAATCGCTTAATCCAAATTCGGAGTAATATTTGTACAAATACAAAAATAATTAAAAAAAAAAACATCCATACAGGTCGCATTGAGAACCTCCTCCTTTTATAAATTTTATGAAGTCTGTTAAAAAGCGAAGCGTTGTTTATGAGTTTGTTTGTAACTTAATCACGGAAGCACTTTTGGACGGATCGACTTAAAATTTTGCATCTACGTAAACAATGGACGGGATTAACATGTAGGTCATCAGTCATCCCGAATTTCATGTTTTCGAGGGAAACACAAAAACTGTACAGACAAAATACTGCTCATCAGGTAACACAGCTAGTTAAAAACACATGCGGGTGTCGCAGTACTTGCTGTCCTCAAAGAACTGCTTGAAATATGTCGAGGCAATTTGTACATACATATTGGATTTTCGACAAGATTATGTTACATATTCAGATATCACATGGCGATATCGAGAGGTTAATCGCTGGAAAAAATTGTGTACGTCATATTTCAGATTTCAAGATGAGCATCTCAAACATTTGAAGTAATTTATGTAATCTTTTAATATATCCTTTCCATGAGTTTTCACATCATCAATATTATACCATGATGTTTTCTTTCATCATGACATTATACATAATATCGTACAACGATTAACCCCTCGCATAATAGCCCAGGAATTTTAATTTTTGGCCCGGAATTAATTATTGTAAAGCTGAAAATTTGCAGGTTTGTAGTTTTGGTCCGGGACAACACGCAACAAAAAGTCCCCTACTCTCCCCCGTCGGCTTCCCTGTTTGAAATGATTACAAAAGCTTCGAAGAAGCATATCCGTTCGTATTTCAAATGTTCCATGCATATTTTGTTCATAATTTTCCACTCTAGTGCTGCCAAAATTTCAAAAATTGAAAAAATTCTGAAATGGCGCCATTGCGAATGAATGAAGAGTAGGAGAGGAAAACGTACTCGTACAAACATTTCTCTTCATATTTTGGACTTTCCATTGGTATGTCTACATTTACTGTAGCGTCACCCGTTACGGAGCTACGCCACCAAGAGAGCCGTCGCCGTCTTGCGCCCGGTGCCCGGGTTATTGGTGTTTCATAAGATTTGTTGAATGATATTTAACTTTTTAGACTCAGAAAATGACTTTATTCGGCAAGACAAATGACATTATTAATCTACTAAGAAGTAGAGTCGTCCGGATCATCATCCATATCCACTAACTGGCTATTTGTGCAACTGGATCCTCTGAAGTTACTACACATGATGCTGCAGTTCAGGCCAGAGTTCTTGCACTCGCACCGGGAATCGCAGTCCGCCTTACAGGCATAGGAAATTAGCCATAGCAGGCTATCAGGGGCTGGCTGCCATATGGTAGGAACAGGAACCAGGCCCTGGAGCCCCGATTTCCACCCCCAGTCCTCACACTATTCTCCCTAACGCCCTCTCTGGACGTATGCGCGGAAAGAATGTTGTTCACAGGCGGCACTTGTTAGCGGGAGGGTCGCCAAATGAAAGGATGCTGTCACCGAATGCTTCGCCACGCTCTGGTTATATCGGACTACTCGTAGCTGTTCCAAGCTCTCCTGCTCACTGCCTCCATAAAGGACTACGATAAACCTTTCCCCACAACCACAGCCCCCTTGCCAGATGCAGGATGTAAAAAGACCGCGGAGCATCTCTGTAGCTCAGGTCTCTTCTTCAGGAACTTCCACGCCTTCTGCTTCCCCATTCTGTACAGAGCTGACGCCCGTGTCCACCATGACTTAACTACGATCACTCAATTTTCCCGCACCAATGAACTGATGCACACACTAAGGACTGTCGCAGTTACTGAACTCAGAAAGCATAGCTCGCCATGCGCCTGTTTAGACTAGACGTAATCGACGCAACAGTGAACGCACTAAATCCGCGAGTCTCCGAGTGTCGTCGCGCGGCGACAGTCGGAGTGGCGTAGCTCCGTAACGGGTGACGCTCCAGGGAAGGTAGACATACCAACGAAAAGCCCAAAGTATGAACAGAAATGTTTATTCGGGTGCGGTTTCCCCTCCAAGTCTTCATTTATCCACAATGGCACCATTTCGGAATTTTTTCAATTTTTGAAATTTTGACAGCACTAGAACGGAAAATTATGAACAAAATGTACATGAAACATCTGACATGCGAATGGATATGCTTCTCCGAAGCTTTTATGATCATTTCGACCCAAATCAGACCAGTAACAACCTTTCTGCTGCATTTTATAGCCAGCTCTACAATTTCTGCGACTTAGGTCCTTGTTGCTCCGCAAAAACATGGAGGCCGACGGGGGAGAGTAGGGTACTTTTTGATACGTGTTATCCAGGACCAAAATTGCAATCCTACAAATTTTCAGCTTTACAATAATTAATTCCGGGTAGAAGCGATATATTGCCTAAAACTCCTGGGCTATAAAGATCGATTTTGGCTATGTTGGCATGTAACTCAGCTGAGGAGGGATGGCAGGGGTAGGTAACACGCCATCCTCTATTACCAATAGCTATCGTATTAGGTTAGGACTTTCAGCAACATTTTCTTTATTGTGGGTAGCGTCGATGATTGAGTAGGTCGATGCACAGCTCAGAGCTGACGCCAGGTCCTGATGATCATCCTCGTAGTGGGTTCGACTCCATTAGCACCAGAAAAATTTTAGGATTTCTGAGTAGTGTAACTTTAAAAAGCTAAAAGGGCACGAAAAAAGCCTAGTTGCTTGTAAGCCAAGAACATTTTTCATGGTATCATTTTAGTCAATCAGTATGTTTTAGACGTTTTAAATGCTCCTTTTACAGCACGAAATGAAGTTAGTTATAAATTTATCTTTTTTTTAGCGCTTACCATTTTATTATGTATAATTTTTTGTATGTACAGTGTGTCCCATTTTGCTTGGAACTACCATTATAACAAGTTTATTTTAAATCCGATTTAGATCGAATATTTTTTATAATAAAGATCATTGTGTGTTCCTGTGGTATAGTAGATCCCGTATATAATTCAGCGATATAAAAAAGCTCGCAAAAAGCGTGAAGGACACCAACCGCTTTTGGTTAGTGTACCGCCGGCGTTAGGTTAGTTTGAGCAGTACACAGGACCGGACTTAATTTTCAATTTCAAACAATAAATTAAAAGATTTGAATTCTCGTTCAATTGTAAAGTTGACTACACAATTCTTAGGCGTGTAAAAAATGCTGGCGTCTTTGACCTTTACCGCACCACCAAGGACGCCGACATTTTTTACACGCTTAACTATACTGATAACATTAGTGAGTAATTACATATAAAACAATTAAATCCACGTTTTTATGTTCATCTTAACCAAAAACAAAAACTATTGTTCTTTTAAGGATATAATTTTTTTAGCAGTGAATAATGCGATATCTGACATCAGAACTCTAAAAAAAAATTGTTTACAAAAATATACATAAACTTCAACGATACCAGTTTCTCTTATTACCCAGCAAGGACCAACGAGGAGGTATAAGCATATCCCTTGCCAGGGTCGGTTGGTGACAGGTTTGTTGATTAGGGAGTAAGAGGTTAAAAAATAAATAAACCAGCATATTTCAGTTAAAAATAACTAACTATTCTACAAAATAACAACGTAATAAACTTTCTTATTAAAATAACATAATAAAGTTTCAAAGTGAAAACTAAACAAAAACAAATAAATAAATAGCTAATCTCAACAACAACACGACATAAAAATCATTAAATTAATAAGAAAATTAATAGCATTTTCCTACAGTAAAATAGATAAAATAAAAACATTTCTTAAAATGTTGAGAATAAAACATGTTTTAAACTTCCCAGAAATAATAACACCTTTCCAAAATAAAAATAATGTACCTTATCACAATTGCTAACACTATCACAGAATACCACTCACTCACCATCCCTGCCACTGTCACTGTCATAAATGTACCCACAAATATATACAGTAAGATAAATAAAATATAGAAATCTTTTCAGTCATTTGAATTTTTTCGGCATTGCCACTATCCCCTCCCACGTCGATGATGAATCTATTTCCGTTATTTGTAAAGATTTGGCTTAGTTTTTTCGTTTTTTCTATATTTGTATTAGGACCAGACTTATACAAGGGTTTAATTATGCCAATTTTTAAAATACCTGGAAAGATGCCCTGTAAACTAATGTTAATTAATTTTGTTAGTAGAACTAAAATAAAAGCAGCAATTTTTTTCAGTGTTTTTTTAATTGGCCCCAGACCAGCTCTAGCGGATTAAAAATACAAAAATAGAGAGGTAGTCTTAAAACAGATTGTCCATATTACCTCGCGATGTTCCCGACAATATATTTTTTTTTCAAATGTTTTGGTACGCAATACTTCCAATAATTGCTTCTTCGCATAACATTCTTCAAAGTAGACATCGTGATTTATCTGATTGTATTTCTTCCTTATTTGACGAGGTGCATTATCCATAACAATCACGCTGTTACTTTTCAAATTCGGAATTAGCGTATGTTCAAACCATTCCTCAAATATATTAGATTTCATATTTTTGTGGTAATGAACGTTGCATTCTTCCATTTTTTTTATATAATTTCAGTCCGTTTTCAACCCATCACTTGGTTTACTTCCACAGTGTCGAGCGTTCTTTCACGGATTAATTAAAAACCGTTTCATTACCCTTCATTCTCATTTTATCACAATCATCTTTTTAACAATTACTTATTTTTGTAAACTTTAGTTTTACTGTTAAACAAGGTAAACTATTTATTTCAACAGAAAGATTTAATAAAACCTTTCATTAAACTTTTATTTATAGCGAAGAAAAAGTTAGTCCGCCCCTGATAGTCCACGTTGACTACATAGTTTATTCCAAATTTTCCAAATTTTAATTTGATAGATGAAAGAATAGTGTTTAAATATTGTTATCTAAGTGCTTTAATGTATGGAGTACTTCATTTTAATAATATCAAAGAAGCAAATTTGCATAAAGTGAAAACACCTAATTGCCAATAAATAATATATATATTGCCTTTTAAATTAATATGCATTACTATAAGAGGCTTACCATCTACGGAAGGCGGATTTCGTTCCTATAATCTGGGAGCATATTTACCCGTAAATATATTAAAAATGGAAGACCTGATAATATTGAAAAAAATGTTGTGTTCATTATTTGTCTATTGCAAACCAACCACTGAAATTTGATACAGTGGAATAGTTTTGAAGATCTGCTAAGTTAGACATTTTGTTCATAATTTTTTATTTTAAATTTTCGGCGCCATTGTGAAAAACATTACCTGACGCTTATTTTGTTGGATAAAATATCTTTGAAATATGGGATGTTTTTATATATAACTTAGCAGAGTTTCAAAACTGTTGAGCGTTATTCTTTCAATGAGTGGTTTACAACAGACACGTAATGAAGACATAATTTTTTAAAAAAATTGGCTCCTCCTTTTTGAGATACTAGCGGTTAAAGTGAGGGTCTGCTGCATTGGTAAGCCAGGATTTAATGCAGCGCATACCAGGATTACACTTATTACTTTCTGTGACCAAAAAACTGTTATAAACGGTGATTTTTGTTTTTCAAAATTTAATTCAGACCTTAAACTACATTTCACTCTTTATACTAGTACTCTATCTTCAATAATAAACAAACCTCGATGCTACTTCAATTTTTACTGAAAAATCCATGCGATCTCGAAAGAAAATAATTTTCTTGTACCAGATATTTTATCTTTAGTACAATTTTATGTATGGCAGTCGATTCATTATATTTCAGAATACGTATCCGAATTTTTAAGTAGTCAATTTCTAAAAACAAAGTTATGAGATGGGAAATGTAAAATATTGAATTTCCGAGATATTTCATAAAAAAGTGGAAAAGTGCGATTTTTTACGGTTTCGCAATTCCGAATCGAATCGCGACTTCCATAATCGAATTCGGCAGGTCATTTTACATAAGAATAAAACTTCAGTTTTTGTATGTTCGTGAATTGCATAGGCCACTTTTATTTTGCATATCTCGAGGGTCTCGTTCCCCGGCTATAATTATTTATTTAGGGTGTATACCCAGGCAGCAAGGTGCCGTCATTATGACGTCGTTTTTTCGGCATTAATTACGTCAATTTCACCTTCAGCATGACGTAAAAATGACGTGAAAAAGACGGCACAATGTCACAGCCCAATGACGTCATATATATGACGCCAATATGACGTATTGGTAATCAGTGAATTTTGCGATAAGGGATGCAAACCTCTCATTATAATATTTTTCCACAATTATTAATAAAGTTTTTGACGAAAAAAAAACCGGAATGTGCAGGGATCGAACCGCAGATCTTTTGCCACGCAACCTAACACTTAACTCACTGAACCATTGAACATCTTTATTTAAATATGTCTAAAAGCTGTATATCTAGTTAGAACTAGTAAAACAAAATTATTATTACTATGTGGCAAAAATTGAACTAGTCACTAAATGCTTCTATTTATTTTTATTTTATAATGATTTATTTCACGTCATTTTAATGACGTCAAAATAATGACCTAAAAGAAACGTGTATTTGACGTCTTTATGATGACGTCAGAAGTACGTATTAAATATCACGTCTCTGGTACGTCATTTATTAATGACGTCAAATAATGAACTAAAATAAACGTGTATTTGACGTCTTCATGATGACGTCAGAAGTACGTTATAAATATCACGTCTCTGGTACGTCATTTATTGGGACAATGACGTCGGCGACGAAAAATCACCTTTAAAAGACGTCATAATAACGTCACCTTGCTACCTGGGTAGAGACCGTAATAATGAAAGTTTTGACTATGGTTCGGAAAACATTATTTGTAACTAATTTACTTTTTCTGGTAACGTTGATGAAGGACATTATAGCATTTTAGAATTTTATCCATCAAAATTCAGTCTCGAATCTGTGCATTAAAAAACATTAACGTGTAGTAGGGAAAAGACAGATGAACCAATACGAAAACATATAAAGGGTGTTTTTTTTAGAAGTTTGTTTTTTGAATGGGCGACCCTGTTTCTAGAGACAGTTAATTTAACAACTGACAGCTGATTTGTGCTCAGTATGTTTTGCCATTTCACCATAAATAGACTTACGGTAGAACAACGCTTGCGAATTGTGCAAATTTATTTCGAAAATCAGGGTTCAGTTCGCGAAACTTACCGTGCGCTACGTCCATTTTCCGGTCGACATAATCGTTCATCCGAGCAACTCATTCGAACAACCATTCGCACCACGCATACTCTGATTGATAATGTACATCCGCAGAGACGTCGTACAGTGCGCACCCAAGAAGTTGTTGCTGCTGTGGAGCGTAGTGTTGAGGAGGATCCGAATGAGTCGATTCGCCGTCGTGCACAGCAATTGGAGCTGTGTCCATCCACCTTATGGAAGATTTTGAGGAAAGATCCTGGGTTACGAGCTTACAAGATTCAGCTCGTGCACGAAGTAAAGCCGCGTGACCATCACTTGCGTCGGACGTTCGGTAAATGGGCCGTAAACAAGATTGTTCTTGATCCTCATTTTCACCAAAAAATTTTGCGTCGTAGACCTGTGAATTGGCCTCCACGGTCGTGTGATATCACGCCTTGGATTATTTTCTGTGGGGACATGTGAAGTCGCTAGTCTACGCCGATAATCCAGAGATATTGGAAGCCAACATTAGACGAGTTATTGCCGACATACAGCCCCAACTGTTCGAAAAAGAGATAAAAAATTGGGCTTCCAGATTGCCCTACATACGAGCCAGCCGCGGCACCCACATGCCCGAAATCATATTTATGCACTAATGGCATAAAATTACATTTCCAATAAATTCAATACCATGGGCGTTAGCAAGATTTTTATATGTTTTATTTCATTTCAAAGTTCTATTCCTCTAAAAAAAACACCCTTTACAATACGAAACAAAGAATTATTTGCAGGGTAAAATGATAATATATTACGGCTTTGTCTTTCATATCACTCAATGCAATTATAAAATTATCTCCTGAATATGGTCTCTATCGTTTCAAATTTCTTGGTGTAGTACATCATAGTGCTACTAGAATGCCATAAGTAACTTCATTATATCTCAAAGTGCAGACCGTGCATCGTGCTTCTTATATAAATTCTGCTGATGTCAATCAAATTAGACTGGAAAATGCTGATAATATAGCCCTCGAGAAAAAATATTCTTAAGTTGCTTAATTATGTATAATGATTTGGTTCATGGTATCTTCCAGTCTATTACTCGCTTAAAGAAGGAGTGTTATATTCGTAAAATAAGTCATGTTTCATAACACACCCAAGTAGCACAAATATGCTATTCAGCTGAGATAACCAAAATGCAGCCACTAAAACGTTTCAACGGCTTTTGTTTAACTATATTTTGGTCATCTTATTTTAGTCGTAGTTTAGCGTAAAATTTAAAAACGATATAGTCATGATGATTTCTATTTAGCTATATACTGGTCATTACTAGTAGACATAATATCGCCATGCAGGTTTGGTTATAAAGTCGTTTTCAAGATGTCGTATATGACCAAGTAATTAAATAGCAACAATGTTAAGTCTTAATGCTGCCTTTCCAGCTATAAAAATGGCTAGAATATGTTGACGTGGTTTTTGTTATTAATATAGTGTTGATATCCAAACTATTACTAAGAAATTAGCCTAAATATGACTATATTCGTTAGGCTTTATTCTGGCGGTTTTCTTAGCTGTTATTACCGAATCATGACTGAAACAATAATGAAAAACTATCCTTATTAAATGGCTATTTTAGAAGTAGTTTTGCACACATTAAAATCTAAATTGGGGCCAAATGGCAAGATAAAAATATAACCTAAAAACAAGTATTAATAATGTTGACAACTTTATACATCCGTAAATAAGTTTTGTATCAACAGAAAAATAAGAATGAAATGTAAAAGAAAATATAGGCAGATGAGTTCCACATATTATTGGAAAAGGAATGTCGCCTAAAAGTAAGTTCAAAGGATAGGTACTTATATATAACTTTTCACGGGGTGTTTTCGTTGACGTTTGTGTCTACAAAGGGTTAAATATTAATATAAATATTTAGATTATCAAAGTGAAAGTGTCAACCTATCTTCTGCATCAGTGTCCACGAATGCTGACATTCCATTTTCTATGGCTCTAGTCATCATTAACATTTTACTATTATTCCTTTTTATTGTACACGGTTGCTGGGAGTATTTTGAGTCTGGTTTTCATTGCGGATTAGTCAAAAATGTATGTATGCTTTTGTATTTGACCAGTACAGTTGGCTATTTACTACCTACCCAACTTGAAGGAACTGCACTAAGGCAGGTTTCGTCCACACAATACATTTTCAGAAACTTTGGTAACAAATTTTAAATTGGTTGGAGAAAGGAAATGTAAAAACGTTGGAGAAACAAAGGTCAAAATACAAAGTAACCCGTTCCATACAAAGGCAGTTAAAAGAATCGTAAAAAAGAGAGGTTATGTCTTTCATAGTTTAGCACTATTTTGATGCGAAAACTCGCTAATCACTTCAAGCAATTTCTGATAATAGTTTGGCTAATATATGAACGGATAAAGGACCCCGCACACCATATAGGGGGATTTCTGCCTCGAGTCGAATTTAATCTAACCCACGTAAAAATGTTCTTTTGAACCCCCTGCACAAATGTTCAAATGCAGCCAGGTCCGAAAAGGTCTTCGTTTCGAGATATGGAGCACTAAAGATCGTTCCAAATCCAAAATCGCCCAAAGTTACCCTGTCTTAATGACTAAATTCTATTGCTGTTTCCATAGAAATCAATAGTAAAACAACGAAATATTAAGTTTTATTTCACACTTTTTTATTTATTTTGCACTTGTCAATAATGACATTGTTTTGATTCATTGAATTTCTTACTATCCAAGAAAGAGTGTAGGTATTATTTTTTTTAAAATATCGGCATTTTTTGAGTACGTGGACACGAATTACTGATCGAAATTGTTTAAGTAAGATTACCACAGAAAATTCCATAATCATAGTTCAAATAAAAACCGCTGCCCAAGGAATCACTACATCCACATCCAGATTCTCTATCCAAGTCACTCACAACGAAAAAACTTTGTATGTGAAAATAATTGTTTATGGAACTTTAATAATATTATATTTGAAATCCTCTACCCCAAAAACCCATAAAACGATACCCCACATCGGTAGTGGGGTGGGGTTTTGAGACCTCAGCTTCTCTTGTATATACTAAATACCAATTTTATTGACTCTTACCTGCTTGATTTACCCATTTACCCCAAACTTACCCCAATTTACCCCCAAACCCTTCGACGGAACAAGATGAAAATATAATCTAGTTCTAGATCTCGTTAAAGTACATATGTGTACCAAATTTCAAGTCAATATCTCAAACGGTTCCAGAGTAAACGTGCGCACAAAAAAAAGTTACAGACAGACAGACAGACAGACCGGCAGACAGACAGACCGACAGACAGAAATTTTTTTTTTCGCTCAAACTTAAAATCTCGACGTTTCATGACATTTTAAGCCTATTTGGGCAATAAAAATTTTTAAAAATTTTTTTGTCGTTACTATACTTCCATTGGACGTGGAAGTAAAATCAATGGACCTGATTAAATTGCCCATTTAATGGGCATTTCAAATAAAAAACTCGATACACTCTGAAAATTCAGATAAAAAAAGAACAATTCTAATCCTAGGAAGCTCGGAGAACAATAATTCATCATAAGATTTTGAGTCACAGTACTTAACAGAAGTTTTTTATTTAAAAAAAAAGTATCACAACTTTATTCTTGAATTGAAAAAACTGCAGCGAAGCCCTTGAAGACCCACGGTGTCATTAACATGAGTAAGAAATATGGTGTTATTTAAGAATTAATTATGCAGTTCTGAATTTCCATAAAATCAAAGCCAACTTTAATTTAATTTTTTCAATTTTAAAACGTATTTGGAACGAAGACCTTTTCGGACCTGGCTGCATTTGAACATTTGTTGAGGGGGTTCAAAGAACATTTTTATGTGGGTTAGATTAAATTTGACTGGAGGCAAAAATCCCCCTATATGGTGTGCGGGGTCCTTTGCCATTTGACGAAAAAAGTTTATTAGATCTTTTAGTCATATTCTGGCTTATTTCTAGCATCATTATTAGCGAAAGCATATGCCAAATGATGACAACTTGCCGCCCGGTTTTCTATCAATCAAGAAGAAACCTGACGACGGTCATTATGTTCATTTTAAATACTTTATTAATCATACCTATAAAATAACGTTTTGATTTACTAATTCGATATTTTAATAAGTTTTAATAACCTTACCATCGATTGTGCTTCTTGAAATTACAAAATGTTTATATGTATATATTTCAAATTAATTTAATTATACCTAAAATTTAGAGATTTCTAGAGATCCCTTTGTTTTTATGACCAATTTATACATATAAGTTTACAGAAAAAATTCGTGCGTTGATAAAATTTAACACTCTTGATTGATCATATGTATATGCAATTATGATGTTTATATAATTTTAAAGATGAGCAAACTATAAGTATGATGGACGTCCATTTTATCTAACAACATCTGCTTAAAACCAAAAGATGACCATAATAATGTTCTTGTCTTATTTTAGGCCTAAAAGTCATGATTTAGTTACGGTGAAGTAGATACATCACCCTTTTCGTCATAAGAGCCATTTCATAACTAGTAATAAAGCTGCCACAAAAATCAAAAAGAGAGCCAAATGAGTTGCACAATGCGTTATGGCCATTTGGCTCCAGTTGCGTTTTGATGACCAGGATATGATTCCCCATTTCGTCACCAGTACGTCTTCAGAACGTAATAATTCAGTTTTAATAATTGCCACTATAACCAAATAGCCATCATTTTTAGCTACTGTAACATGATGATGACCAAAATAGAACTATCATGATTAGAGAATATTATTTAGGTATTATGCAAATCACAACTTACACACATTTTTATTTATTATGAAAATACCTACTTTCTGTATATTGTTGCCCCAATCTGGGCACGCTAATATACTAGTTAAGTAAATACTTTAAAACACTCATTATTGGAGAACCAATCAAAACAACTACTCTTCTAGCTAATACTGACGAAGTATTGAAGTACATGATAGGATTCTTAGCATTTTAAAGAAAAAAATATATTGAAAATACTTAAATCACTCATTTACATTTAGTCATTCACAACCTTTTTTTATTTAATATGAAATTATTTACTTTCTGTATATTGGTACCTTAATCGGGTCACGCTAATATACTACTTAGGCAAACACTTTAAAACACTCATTATTGGAAAACCAATCAAAACAACTACTCTTCTAGTTAATACTGACGAAGTATTGAATTACATGATAGGATTCCTGGCATTTTAAGGCAAAAAAATATATTGAAGATACTTAAATTATTTATTGAAATTCAGTCATTCACAAGAATTATTGAACCTTACATTCTATTTCAACTCTAGAAAAGTTGAACAAGTTTTTTCGAACTCGTCAGTTCTCATCAGTAGAATATAGAAACATGCATTCATTATTTACAGAAAGTAGGTATTTGCATAATAAATAAAAAAGTGTGTAAGTTGTGATTTGCATAATACCTAAATAATATTCTCTAATCATTATAAAAGCAAATAAATAAAAACAATTAATGGTAAAAAATAAATCAAGAATAGGCTTATAAATAATGAATGAATGTTTCTATACTCTACTGATGAGAGCTAACGAGTTCGAAAAAACTTGTACAACTTTTCTAGAGTTGAAATAGAATGTAAGGTTCAATAATTCTTGTGAATGACTGGATTTCAATAAATAATTTAAGTATCTTCAATATATTTTTTTGCCTTAAAATGCCAGGAATCCTATCATGTAATTCAATACTTTGTCAGTATTAGCTAGAAGAGTAGTTGTTTTGATTGGTTCTCCAATAATGAGTGTTTTAAAGTATTTACCTAACTAGTATATTAGCGTGCCCAGATTAGAGCAACAATATACAGAAAGTAGGTAGAAAGTAGGTATTTTCATAATAAATAAAAAAGTGTGTAAGTTGTGATTTCCATAATACCTAAGTATTATTCTCTAATCAAAATACAACTACTTGTGCTACTTGGGCAGGCACACAATATAAAAAAGTGGTCTTTTTCTGATACTCCATTGGGTAACCCATATGTATTTCGATGTGCTGAACATGAATCAGGTGTCCGTTTAGCTCCATTAGCCACCATTTTTTTGCAAATCGCGAAAATAACCTAAAAGAACTTATAATTTAGGTTATTTTCGCGGTTTACCAAAAATTGGTGGGTAACAGAGCTAAACGGATACTTGATTAATATTCAGCAAGTCAAAATACATTGGGGTTACCCAAAGTCCCAGAGACAGATCACTTTTCTCTCTTTTTTGTATCTGTGTAATATATTTGCACACGCGAATTTCTAGAAAATGGCGGAGGATCCGGTGACATACATATATTACACAGACACACAAACACAAAAAAGGTCTGTGTGAGGACGGAAGAAGCAGTCGTTTAAGAGGCGGTATAAAATAGTTGCAAATAAAAATAATATACGGATTTTTATCTACAGCAGGGGTGGCACATTATAGGGGCGAGGGGCGGCAGAGTGCTGCGACAAATTGGCTTTGGGTTAACCTAAAAATCGCAGATATTACTTCCACAACCAATAGTTAGTATAGAGACAAAAAAATTTTAAAAAAATTTTATTGTTCAAATAGGCTTAGAATGTCATGAAACGTCGAGATTTGAAAAAAAATGCCCGTCTGTCTGTCGGTCGGTCTTTGTAACTTTTTTTTTGTGGAATCTTGACTTGAAATTTGGTGCATGTATGTATTTTAACGAGATCTGGAACTAGATTATATTTTCATCTTATTCCGTTGGAGGTAAATTGCGGTAAATGGGGGTAAATAGGTAAATCAAGCAGGTAAGATAAGAGTCCATAAAATTGGTATTTGGTATATACAAGAGAAGCTAATGTCTCAAAAAAAATTTTGGCATTATCCACCCCATTACTACCCCCGCCCCATTATAAAAGGGGGTGAACAAAATTGTGATTTAGTGTGTGTACAAGAACCAAAGGCCTCGTTTTTTCTTCACTTCATCGACCCCCCCCCCCCCCCCACTACTGAGACACATGATGAGACATATCGTTTTATGGGTTTTTGGGGTAGACGATTTCAAATATTATGTTATTAGAGCTCCATAAACAATTATTTCCATGTACAATTTTTTTGAGACTTGATAGAAAAATTGGATGTGGAAGTAGTGATTCATTGGGCAGCGATTTTTTTCTCTTTATTCAGCGTTTACCCCCTTGGTCGAGAGTCACCAACAAACGAAGTAGTGTTCATGTAGATTGGATACCAAATTCATTTTTATGATGCGAGTAAAATTAAAGGTGAAATCTGCATAAAAAAACTTTGAAGAACAACTTTTGATCATTTAAACTTTATTTCACTTGAATTTCGAATTTTCACCACCTTAAATCTTCAGCTCCTATGTTATGGGTTATGGTTCATACGTTAAAAACGATTCAAAAAACTTAAGCAGTCAATTTATGTTCCCATAAAAATGAATTTGCTATCCAATCTACATGAACACTACTTCGTTCGTTTGTTTCTGACTCTCGACCAAGGAGGTAAACGCGGAATAAAGAGAAAAAAATCGCTGCCCAAGGAATCACTGCTTCCACATCCAATTTTTCTATCCAAGTCTCTCACAACGAAACAAAATTTGTACGTGGAAATAATTGTTTATGGAACATTAATAATATAATATTTGAAATCGTCTGTCCCAAAAACTCATAAAACGATATGCCACATCGGTAGTAGGGGTGGGGTTGGTGGAAGGGAGGGTGGATGAAGTAAAAAAAAATTGAGGCCTTTGGTTCTTGTACACACACTAAATCACAATTTTTACTCCCAATTTACCCCTAACTCTTCAACAGAATCTCGTTAAAATACATACGTGTACCAAATTTCAAGTCAATATCTTAAACGGTTCCAGAGTAATCGTTCGCACAAAAAAGTTACAGACAGACCGACAGACAGACAGACTTTTTTTGCTCAAACTTAAAATCTCGACGTTTCATGACATTCTAAGCCATCTGAACAATAAAAATTTTTAAAATTTTTTTGTCGTTTCTATACTTCCACTGGATGTGGAAGTAATATCTGCGATTTTTAGATCAGGTTAACCCAAAGCAAATTTGTCGTAGCACTACTCTAAAGTACAATGTATTAAGGGTATTTAACCATTTTTTTTCATTTAATTTGATTGGAATCTCTACTGTTGGCAGATTTTTGTCCAAAAAAGGGCATATTTTTCCCACTGTGCGCCACTGCGGAGGATATATATTTGAGAATATGAGTTTTTTATGAACTTCTGTATTACGCTGAAGCCGCAAATGTCTTGAAAATATGAATGCTAAATTCAAATGTGTACCTCTAAAGAATAATTTTCGCATCATTTTTTGATATACTTTCGCAGGTAATTAACTACATGTACGATATTTTTTCTTTAGTTAGAAATGCGCTTTTATAAAAAAAAACTGTCTCGGTCAATTACGTCCACATCCACATCCAGTAGAAGTATAGTAAGGCAAAAAAAAATTTTTATCGTAGAAAAAAAACAAGAAACATAATTTTATTAGCTAAAAAAAATTATTAGATATATACATCTTTTGCGATAATTAATCTTTAAAGTTATACTTATTAAAAAGCTCGCAAAAACTCACTGCTATTTAGATAGTTTTCACCTCCTACGTCCTGCAAATGGGTAATAAATTCAAACAATCTGTTTTCGAAAGGTATGCCTTATTACCTATGCGACTGTAAAGTTTTAACCAGCCATATTGATATTATTTCATAAAATTTTTAACTTTATTTATATCTTGTACCTATAATATACGAAGAAAATTAAATTTGAGAGATTAAATAATTCTAAGAAATCGGATAAATAGAAAGAAACTATTAATCCATTAAATAAATATCTAGTTTACGATATTCAGTAAAATATACTTTTCTGATCCTCTTTAAGGGGTATTAACTTCCTAGACAGGAGCGGACTGGGCTGGATTGGCCCCTGTGGCTGTGTAACCTGGTATCCCCGGTCACAGAGTTGAATTTTCGGACTCTTAATTAAAAAACAGGAAAACTCCACCAAAAATATATTTTTTCAGGTAAGTACCCTATATATCATAATTTTAAAAAGGAGGAGAAAATTTGATTCAAAGGCAACATCATCATTTATCTTCCCGTAATAAAACACGAAATGCCTCTCCACTTTAATATTACAAAGGGCAGTTCTTGCCCAAGAGAAGATCTTAATCAATTTTTTTAATAACTTAAGTAGAAAAAATAATCGCTCTATTAATAGTAACATATAGTGTGTTCCAGGACAGATAACATAATTGCTGAGGAAGAGAATTTAAATTTATGAAGAAGGGAGTAGTTACAACAAAGTAAAATATTCCTGAAAGGTCCCCGCCCATATCTTATGAAAAAGTGGTTCAGGTCAAATTGGCTAAATTTTTAATATGTTGTTATATGTTTCGACTTTTTGATTAAAAGGTCTCATGCGGCCAACTCGATTCTATGTCCAGTTTCCAAGATACAGTTCAAGAAATGTACAAGAATGATTTCTTGTACTGTCGTGCGCAAAAAAAATGGGACAAGTCTTATAACGTATTTTTGCTAAAATCTAGTTGTGTACATGTCACTTTAATTTTTGTGACATTGTCAATTATTTGTAAAATTCATTGCAAGTGTGCAAATAGAGATAGATTTACATTAGAAAAAAATAGTTCTCCTACTTTTTTTGCTCACGACGCTACAATATTTTTCGAATTTATGATTTTTTCACACATTTTATATTGTGATACGTACTAATAGCCCTTTATAATATTTTGCACTAAAGAGATTTGTTGTTTTAATAAAAATAGCGTGGATAAAATTAAAATTTGAAAAATGTTGACGTAGGCGCCGGGAGATCTATATAAAATAATAAGTGAAAAAAATATTCTGTCCAATTGGCTAGAACATTTTTTACAAAAAGTACGTGTCTTCCTGATCAAAAAACTTGAATTGAAAAACTTTCGGAAATTGCTCCTTTGACCTCTAATACCCCATCAAATAAATTAAAAGACGATACAGAACACAGTCGCGTATGTTCATAACTGGCGGACCATCCAAGACAAAGGCCAACCTACTGCCAAAGCTGAGCAGAAAACAGCTGAGATGTGCAGTGGGAATCCTAACAGGACACTGCACACTACATAGACACCTAATCAACATAGATGTGAAGGACAAACCAGAATGCAGGATGTGTGGTGAAGATGAGGAAACTCCTCACCATATACTATGTGAATGCCCAGCCTTAGTGGCTGGGAGGCTATCATACTTCGGATGACCATTCGTGACCCCAGAAAAAATAACCAGAGCTCCCATCGTATTTTGGAGAGGAACGGGACTAATGACATAACGAGACTATGGGGTACAATAAACTTAAGCTTCAGTGTGACGGGGTTTTGGCACCATAAGGAAAAAAAACTTATATGAAAACTCATTAGAAGAAATTTGTATTTTTGGCCCCCAGGAGCCGTTGGTATCGGTGGCTTTCTCCACCTAGCCACCCTGCCAAGTCCGCGCCTGTTGCTAGGTATCGGTTTACAGCACATGTTCATAGGAAGACCTCTTCCTGGCGACCTGTGGTCAAAAATTTAACAGGTAAAAGTTTCATTAAATTGAGGGTTAATCCCACGACCGATATGAGATCAAAATTTCTACAATTGCAAATAAAGGTAGCAATAAATCAATACCACCTGTATTTATTTCATCCACATTCCCTACTTTTAGTTTTATTGACAATTACTAATCAGAAATTGATAAATTTATATAAAAGAAAGTTGTTGGGCTCATTTCACACATTGTTTTTGCACAACCCTCACATCGTAGTGATTATTCGGTGTCAACTAAGTGTTTTTGTTCTATTAACATGGAGTACGTGATTAGTGAACGAGGTTGCCCATTGTTAATTTTCGAAAATTTTAAGTTTTCCAAGTACTGTACACTGAAAATGACTGGCGAAGTTGTGTGGTGTTGCTCAAACAAGAAGTGCATTGTAATGGTGTATACCCTACATTCTGTGTTTTCGAGAAAAGACGGAAACCACAACCATACCGTGGAGGAAGCGTGCCCTAAGCAGCAAAAAGTAAACAACGCTGTTAAAAAAGGAGCTACGGTGGATATTTCGGCAGAGCCAGCAAAACTACTTAGAACTGAAATTGTACAAGGACGTTGCAAACATTGTGTCAAGAGACATGGAATATATTACCAGATTGAAAAATTTGCCAAAGTTTTTCGAAACAAGCGAAGAGTTGCAAAAAATAAACTTAATTTGGAAATAGGAACACCTCGCTCTAATATATCTGCTTTGCTCAAGACTTTAAGAGCATATGCGGACTGACACAAAATTAAATTCCATTGAAGATAAAAATACTGTATAAAAAGGACACGGATATTTTAAAAAACAGGAACTCATTACAAACAAACCAGTGCAATTAGAACTACCTTGACATTTAATTTTGTGTCATGTAATTCCAACTCCAGTGTATTGTTAATTTTCTAAAATAATCTTATAAATAAATGTTTAAGAAATTATATTATTAGTTTTTCCATATTATTTGTTTTTTTATGCGAATATTTTGTCGACCATTTGACAACTAATTCCAAAACTGGCCAGTGGCGGATCTAGAAATTTCAATAATTTTTTTCTCGTCTGTGGCGCATGGGACCAATACGAAATGTGGGAAATACCATCTAGAGAAGCACTTCTCTAACGACCCCTAAAAAATTTTGAAAAAGCAGTTTGCGAGAGATACAACGAATTGAAATTTTGTAATTTGTTAAATTAATTACAAAATTTCAGTTCATTGTATTTCAGTTAATAATGAAAATATTTTCATAAACACCAAAACCTATCGTTGCATTTTTATGAAAAGTAAAATGTATATGACAAAAAAGAATAATTTTAAACGACTGGTGAAATTTCAATTTTTTTTTCTCGTCTGCGGCGCATGGGACCCATACGAAATATGGGAAATAACATCTAGAGAAGCACTTCTCTAAGGACCTCTAAAAAATTTTGAAAAAGCAGTTTGCGAAAAAAAATTTTTAAAATTCGGTAACCTCCCCGGGGTCTAGGGACTCCTGTTTATTTTTTTTTGTCATATACATTTGACTTTTCATAAAAATACAACAATACGTTTTGGAGTTTATGAAAATATTTTCATTATTAAGTGAAATACAATGAACTGAAATATTGTAATTTACAATTTAACAAATTACAATATTTCAATTCGTTGTATCTCAGTTAGTAATGAAAATATTTTCATAAACTCCAAAACCTATTGTTGCATTTGTATGAAAAGTAAAATATATATGACAAAAAAAAATAATTTTAAACGGCTGGTGAAATTTCAATTTTTTTTTTCTCGTTTGTGGCGCATGGGACCCATACGAAATATGGGAAAAAACATCTAGAGAAGCACTTCTCTAATGACACCTGAAAAATTTTGAAATTATGTAGCAGAATGACACAACAATTTACTTTCAATAGCAAAACTGTCCCAAATAGTGCTTTAATATAACTATTTTATAAGATAATAGGAAACAATTATAAAATAATTTTAACATATATTTATAACGGTGCTGAAAAGACTGCGGAACGTTACTAAAAAAGCGCTATAAAATTATTTAGTTTTATAAGCTGAAATGTTTTATAGCTTAATCACGCAAACGTTTCTAAAATAATTTCTTAACTGTTTTATAAGATATTTTATAATTTTGCTGTAAAAACGTTGTGATGATAAATTTATAAAACAGTTTAGTTAAAGGCAACCAGATAGTGTTTTCTGCAACTCTAATATAATCAATTGGCATTTTAGAAACATTAATAAAATAACAATAAAATTAAATAATCGTATTCGGTATATAAAACAAATTTACTGGTTGGGATGATTCGACTATAAGTTAGCTTTGTGGATAATTCGAATAAAACATAAAACAAATATGATTTCTATTTATTTACAGCCATTTTATAAAATACTTTAAAGCACCTGCAAACTTGTATTTTGTCTGGTGTTTTATTTATTAAATTCACGAAGAAAGTGTTCAATTTTCATTCATAATTGACAGGTTTCTAATAAGAACAACTAATGATAGATAGATATATAGATATTTATTGTACATATGGTAAGTCAAGATAATTTTAAAAACATTGAAATATATCCAAAAACATACACACGTATAGAATATAAACAGACACGCACAAAAACATTTATATACAAATGGGGAAGCATATAAATAAAAAGAATAAAAATGAGAACAATAATTTTTGAGGTATTTATCCAGTGAAAAATTATGTTATAATGCTTATTTATATTTTTAAAGATAGAAACTCTTGTACAGAATAAAACTCCTAATCCTGGAAATATGATTTTGTTTGCTTTTTAAAACTAGAGAAACTTTATATCTTTTAACTTTTGAGGCAAGGTATCAATAGTTATTTATATACCAAGGCTTGTAAGTGTATTTTACAGGTCGTGAACACAGTGCAAACCGAAGTCCGTAGGGCTGAGGGCAATGTTCGAGACCTGTAAATACACACACAATACAAGCCGAGATGCATATGACTTTTTTTTAGTACTAGCGATATTACAATGTTTAGGAAAATTCATTTAAAATTATTATATTTCAAGATTTGTCGAACTCATTTATTAGTTGGCTTAGACTCTAATTGGAGTGTGTTTGCTTTCTGCTAAGGTTATTGTCAATAAGTTCTCAAATTGAGAACTTTATAATGATTTCCGACATTCAAGTTATTTACGTGAGTTTTTGCAATAAAAAAAAAATGGATTATGCTGAAAGTATCGACATTCAGGACGCAGCCAAAAATGCGTGGTGCCAGAATTTCATTATTATTTAACTTCCTTATTACTTTACTTTTTTGCCCTAGGGCATAAAAGTTAATTTTGTGTATTTTTGCCTATGGGCTGTAAGTGAAATTTTCATAACACCGACAGACGTCGAAAAATGACACTTACAGAGCTAGTAGTAGGAAAATATTTTTATGTAGTTGTAAGTAGGAGATTTTCTATAAGAACTTGTCATATGAGTAGGTATCATTAAGTTGCTACCATGTCTTGTTCCCTTGTAATTTTCCAACTTCTTCGAAATTATGTTTATTTTTAAAAACATATAGCATACATTACCACATAAATATAGAAGGTATCGTTAATATATTTCCCTTTTTGAAATATTCTTTGCAATTGGTAGTAGGCTGCAGGTTAAAAATTAGCCTAATCAATCTTTTTTGGGATATCAGTGCTCTGCTTATTCCACTACCAACTCCCCAATATACAATATTATTTGCCATATGACTTATGACTATAAGCCAGCGAGTAGATTTTTGTCGAGGCTGGATTTCATTTGGAATATCGCATAAAAGACCGAATTTAGTTTGCCACGAACAAAGTCATGTGGTTATCCCCCCTTAATCGACAGTAGATGTGTACCCAAAAATTTTGTAGCCGTAGAACGCCATTTTGTTTTCTGTCTAGAAATTCCGAGGTAGAGGTTTTTAAAAATGAAAATTTAAATATAGTGTCTTATTTTGTTTTCATTCATAACAACATGGTACGAAATTATGAATGCAAACAACTGCACTGATATAGAGTGTTTGTTAAATTAACTATAAAAGGGTAATATAGTTATATGACTTTAATATATTTACAGGCGCGGATCCAGATCTCTATTTTCTATGAATTAATGAATTATAACATCAAAAAGGGATAATATTTAAAAATGCACCGCAGGCGAAAATTCGGTATATTTCAAGGTCAAACGCTCTAAAACCTAAAACAAACATGAGTTGCAAAAACAGTTTCTTCGAAAAATAGGTTTCATCAATCGAATTTTCCTTTTCCTTTTTTCATGTAATTGCAAAAATTATTATTTTTTATTTTTTTTTGTCATGAACAGAGCTTTGCCTCCACAGGAAAAATGTATCACAGGCGACAATTGGAAACTGAGTTTCGTCACAACAAATTTAATTCTTCAGACCAAAAGCAGGATTTTGTTAAAATGAAACAAAAACAAAATAAATGTACTTTTTTAATTGAGAAAAAAGCATTTAATAAAACAAAATAATAGAATATAAAAAAAACATAAACCGAATAACAAATAAACAAATTCATATTGTCATTTAAGAAAACAACAGAAAACAGAATACCTACAGAAAAGTATAAAAAAATATAAAAAAGAATAACAAATTCATTAATTCATATTGCACATAGGTTAGTGCCGTAGCAGAATAGTAGAAAATTAGATTTAAACATGCCCGATGGCCTGGCCCTGGCCCCCTGGTCCTGATCTGACAACTACACAGTGCAGTGGCAGACCATCGAGCACGGTTTGCTTTTATATTTTATTGGTTTCGCTGGTTAATCAGCAATAAAAGACTAGAATATTTTATACACTCTCGATGTTTTGGGGACCCCCCATGACCCCCCTTCCCCCCGAATCCGCGCTTGTATATTTACATCTTTCCACTAAGTTAATAAAATAAACTAACAAAAACTCAAATAATATAATATACGTAAATTAAATGTTATCCATAGTAACATAAACAAACCAGTGAGTACAACGCAGACATAAATTATTCCGCTATTTATTCACATCTTGCAAACGTTTTGTGTTCTGTGAATGATTCTAGTTCTAGTTGTCTGTTAGGCGTACAACCTCAACGAAACTCTTTCCCATTAGATTCTACGTGATATCAGCCCAACGCAATATTTTTGAGGGCGTCCGCTCCTTCTCTTAGACATGAATTGTAATTATAAGTAATAGTGGAGTCAATAGAGGTTTTCACCTCGGAAACATTCTGGGAAGCGGTAACTTTTGAGAATACATCTCTGAACATGTCAGGAACAACATACCAAAAGTTATCAACATTAGTCCTTGAACGTAATTTGTTATTAAACAAATTAGTTGCAAAATACCAGTTCTTGTCAAATATATTATCTTAAAATAATTTTTTCTTTCAAAATCTAATTATGCCATTCGAAAGTACGGGAAATTCTACATCAAAAATGTATATGAAATTTTTTTGTACGATCAAAAATGTAGGCTCCAGATTTTCTTATTTAACGCACGAAAATGGAACGCGGCGGTACGTAAGTACAGCGCACGAAGCGCGCGTGGCCTCGGGCACGCTACAGTTGTAACTTTTGAACTAATTAATGAAATTGACCTCACAAAAGCTTAAATGAAAGGAGAAAGGAGAGACATGTAGCTATTGGATCATTATATTTTTAAATACAAAAATGAGTGTATGTAGGAATGGTACATAATGAACTCGGAACATAAAGAGATTTGCGATGAACTCGGTAAAAGCGCTACAATTGCTAAAATTTTTAAGGTAAAAACCTGGGTCTTTCACATATTACTCTTGAGGTAATGTATAAAAAGATCCGATAAGTGAAAAAAATCTCAAACATTTATTTTTAAAGATGTACCCTTCCAAAATTTCAAAATTCTGAGAAAGTGATGAAATTTGATACATACAGAGTGTCCCCGGATGGAGTTGACAAGAGGAAAATGTCTCTATTATTGATTTTACGACGAAAAGTCATTCTTTATAAAAAATTCTGCTTGTCGAAGAAATGAATTTACCATATAAAAATCTTAGATCAGATGTACCGATGTGTTAATAAATTAAGAAAACATCAAAATGCCTCAAGAGAGAAGTACCTTTATTTATTATTTTGGACAAAATGTTTATAACACAAAGTTGTTTATAATCCAAAATGAAGCCTAAATACAAATTATGAAGTCTAAATTTTTACTTTTACATTTATGCCAACTTACATTTTTTTTTCAAACATTAACATAACATAATAACATTAACTTCAACGATTGTGGAAAAACAATTTATTCTATACAGCCTCTTCCAACCTCAATACATTTCTCCATCCTTTCTCCTCCATTTCACCATAGACCTTACGAAGGGTTGAGGGTATATTCACTTCATTCACCGCGTCTTGTATTCGTGCTTTTAGTGTTTATCTATCATGCGGCAGGTCATCTGCATAATTTCTGTTTTAAAACACCCCACAGAAAAAAATCCATTGGTGTAAGATCTGATGATCTTGCAGAAAAATTAATTGGAGTATATCTTCCCATCTATCCGGCTACGAAGTGATCTGTCAACCACTGCCGTACAAAAACTGAGGAATGAGCTGGGCAACCGTCTTGCTGCCACAAAATGTTACCTACGCTTTACTTCCGGTTGCAGAGTGTTTATAAATGGCAATACAAAGTTTTCCAAAAGGTCCAAATAAACATGCTGATTTAAATTTTCTTCTAAGAAATATGGACCAACGATTCGATCATAAAAAATCCCACACCATACATTCACTTTTTTTATAACGTTGACTTAGTTTATAAATGACATTGTTTGGATTTTCAATAACGACTGTTTTGTGATGAAACGTGGCCATTGGTACAAAATCTTGCTTCGTCAGTAAAAAAAAAACATTCTGTGAAAACTTCTATCTACTAGGTAATTCTCACCGACCTATAAACAAAAATCCAATCGCTTCTCTTCATCTCCATTTTCAAGTGTATGTTTGAACCTTGGCTTAAACGGTCGAACTTTGTCTTCCATATAAATTCTCTGTAAATGAATTTTACTTACTTCCAGTCTTTGTGAGCGTTTCCGTAAAGATAATTTCGGGTTTTCTATTACTGAATTTATTGCCAAAAGTGTTGCCGCATCGTCTTCATTGTACTTTTTCTTGGATTTTTTGACATCCAATACAGATCCAGTTTCATTGAATTTTTTTACAAGTTTGCGCAATGATTAGCGCGATACCGCTGTGTTAGGGAACTGTTGGTGGAAAAGGTTAATTGCATATCCATAAGAGACGTCTCCAATCCCATAACATTTGATCAAATAAATTATTTCTTGTTTGGTAAACATTTTTTAAATAATCAACAGAACACTAATATATGCAGATGTCGACAGCACACTCAGTTTCTTAATTTGAATTCTTATTCATATTAATAAATTCAACGTAAAAAGATAAACGCAATAAAAACATAAAAGTCAAAATTTAGACTTCATAATTTGTATTTAGGCTTTATTTTGGATTATAAACAACTTTGTTTTATAAACATTTTGTCCAAAATAATAAGTAAAGGTATTTCTCTATTGAGGCATTTTGATGTTTTCTTAATTTATTAACACCCGGTACATCTGATCCAAGATTTTTATATGGTAAATTCATTTTTTCGACAAGCAGAATTTTTTACAAAGAATGACTTTTCGTCGTAAAATTAATAATAGAGATGTTTTTCCTCGTGTCAACTCCATCCGCGGACACACTGTATAACTAACTTTAACCACCTATTACTGCTGCGATTTTAAAGCTTGAAATGCGTACTTAAAGGGGATTTACCTTAAAAATTAAATTCACCCTCTTTTTTTACAAAAATTAAAAAAAATTGTTCGAAAATTCCTGAAATTGTGGGTAAAATAAACGTTAATAACTTTTTCAAAAAATTTATTTAGCCTACCTATCCAGCATACGTTTATAGTGGACCTCAAAATAAGTAAATCTGATGTAAAAAGAATTTTTTGAATATATATTATAAACCCACAAAATATTGAAAAAATTAAATTTTTTCGGTAAATCTAAAATTTTTTTCCTGTTTAATATATAGAAACAATTAAAAATATTCACGTGGTATATGGCCATGAGTCAAATTATAATGCCTGAATAATACAAAGAGATAGAAGGTAAAACATCTTCGCGGCAAGCAGTACGCATCATCTGCCATATTCCGTTTTCTTAGCTTTTCTTTTACATTGTACCGTAGCCTACTTTATTTGTGTCGAATCTGATTGCACAAATTGTTAGATATTTTTGGAACATAAACACACTACATATATCCAAATCCAAAGCCAATAAGGCTGTCCGGAAGGGGGTTACACATTTGGAAAAACGCAAACATACATCCATACCCACCGGTGTTGTTAACACCGGGGCTGGGGCTCGAACCCAGGACGCGATAGACAGTCGGTCAGCATATTCGCCACTCAATACGCCAAATTTACGAAATTACCAAATTACATATTCTTTTATTTTATTTAACTATCATAACATGTCAATAAATAAGTCATTAATATATCGGTTTTACAATAATAATATACACATTGTGTCACATATCGCGGCCGAGGCGCGCGGAATGACACAGCGACCAGGTGTTCCGGTGAATGACTTCCAAGATCATGTATTATATTGATAGCTGGTCTCTATATAGTTAAACCATATTTGTTTATGAATATCAAGCGATTTCAAACTTAATACTAATTCATTTTTTATTTTATTGTGGGTGATATTTTATTGTGTAGGGAAAATGAAATAAAAAACCCTACTTCGTCAGTTGTTAAAAAAAGTTATTTGCCCATGATGGACAAATTTTTTGATGTATTATAGATTTCCGTGGAGGGTCAAGGGGGGTAGAGGGGATAACTCAATACGCCTCAACAGACTGAGCTACCGTCCCTGTAGGGGGAACAAGAAGACCAGGTCGAACTTCCATTATCTGAAAAAAATCGATATTTAAAAAAAAAAAAATGAATTTGTATCGTTCAATATAATTTGAATATTTATTATGTTTAATAAAAAAAAACCTTTTATTTTGCGTAAACGATTTTTACCTTTTATATCGAGATATATTATTTTTTTGAGACCTCACCAATACCATATTGAATATGTTAATCCTATCGAAATTTATAGAGTTACGTCATTTGATTTACCAAGAAGTCGGCCATATTGGATGAGCCATTTTGTATTATTACTTCTTGACATCATAAACTATTTTGGCGACTTAAAAACCCCCACAGTGTTAATCCGAGTGACATTTGTTTGAAACTTATCGAGTCACGTCATTTTTAATGGAATTTTTATCGAAAAGTCGGCTATATTGGATCAGATATTTTGAATTACCTTTTTTTTTTTTGACATTATAATCTGTTTCAACGACCGTATGTGTCAATTTAAATTAAATTTCTTTAAAATGTCTCAACTTATAATAGTTTCGTTAAAAAAAAGTTTTTTTTTTGTTTAAATAATTAATAAACAATTTCCTCACGATTTATGTTTATAACTTTTTATTTTAAGCAATGTAAAAGTGACAACAAAGGGTTTTAGGAAAATAGAAGCTTCCCGTAATTATTCCGAAATAATGCATATTTTCAGCCTCTATGACTCCACTATAATATAAATATCCAGTGTTATTTATAAAAACGCATAAAAAAAATATTGTTTTTTGCAAATATTGTATTGTAGTTCTCTGAGGACGGCCAATAAACAAAAACGTAAAAAAATATAAAAATCTTGATTGAAAATATACATCACGTTAATTAAGGGCAACAGTATTTTAAAGAATCTGAGAAGTACGATTTTTTTAAAAAAATATGGTTTCTTTGGAAGTTTGTATTTTGTAAACTATTAGAACGAGAACAATTTCTTTTCTGTATTACGCAAAATTTTATCAGTTTTCTTTTCTCTTAGAACTAGTCATAATATAAGACGTAGTGAAGTCAAAAAATTCACTCTTTTGTGATTTCTCAAAAACATTTTTAAGGTTACCGATCAACTTCTAATTCAAAATCAAGTCTTTTTTAGACACCCAAAAATATAGTTGAAGCAAAAAAAAATTCCGGTCCTAGTTACTTCCCTACAAAAGAACCCCATTGCCGGAGTAAAAGAAAGCTCGGATGATGTGACCTTTTTGACTTTAGAAAAAAGATCGCAAGCATAAGGCTATCCCTGAAATAAGTATATCGTTTTTTCAGGGTAAGATTTGGATTTGGATGTAAGTTGGAATGGCCTGACAAGCAGTATAACAAGAAGCAGCGGGTAATTCTGGGATATGTCAAAGAGTTGAGAGTTAGATCAGGTAAAAACATCTGGACTATGTATCTCTGAGTTAGGAATGACAAGGAATGGTTGAAGGGAGATTAATATTATATATCCGGTCACATTGTCAGGCACAGAGGCGGATCCAGGCAACATTTAAGACGGCATTATAACGTATTGAAGTTTTGTTAAATATTTATTCAATTCAAAACAGAAAGTCTTCCTCACATCACTACTTCCCATGTGGCATATGGGCGGATAGCTAAAAACTGAAAATTGGTGACTTGTTTTACAAATCCAAAGATATCAAAGGAGGCCTTAACGTCTATAGCCTCCCGAATCCACCCCTGGTCAGGTAAGGCTAAAGCATATTAAGAATTTATGGTTACATTATATAATTGTAGCAGAAGATATTATGGAGGGACGGATCGTCGAAAAGCTTTTACCGACAAAATCGATAAAAACGACTAGCAAAGGATACTGCCACTCTCCTCGCTCCTCTTAGGTATATTTTTAGCGTTATAAGAAATACAACTCTGTTAAATTAATGAGGTGAAACAAGAAAAATTAATTCACTAATGAGAAACATAATTCGGGTTATCGCTCGGGTTATCCGGATCGAACCTCATCATTGGTAACATATTTGAAGAATAAAATAAACTTTGTCCACGACTGTTTTATAATATACCAATTACATTTGTGTTTATTCGATTGAATAATATGATTATATTATATTATATTATATTATATTATATTATATTGTATTACATTATATTATATTATATTATATTATATTATATTATATTATATTATATTATATTATATTATATTATATTATATTATATTATATTATATTATATTATATTATATTATATTATATTATATTATATTATATTATATTATATTATATTATATTATATTATATTATATTATATTATATTATATTATATTATATTATATTATATTATATTATATTATATTATATTATATTATATAATTGAATAATTATGATTATAATCACATACATTATTCACTACTACCAACGGCTTGTCAGATTAAATGTAAACGTCAACGTTATTTACAATAATTTTACATATTACTCAAAAAGAATAATATAATTAATCAATCAGTTAATTTTTTCAGTAAACAATTTAATAAAAAATATTTAATAGTGGACAAATTATAGTATTCTACTCGCATATATTGGCTACTACTAACTATTCAAGCTTCACCCTCGTGAATAATAGCCATCATTATATGCTCGTTGAATAATGTCCCAGCAAACACACTAGAGGTGGCAAAGCAATGGGCCATTAGAATTATGATTGATAAAGTTTTGGCAACTTTTGCCAATACCTGAAAAGCGAATAGAAAGTGCTGTTTAACATTAAATCATACGTACTGTAATGGTAAGTTGATGGCCTTATGTGTTTTGTTATTGCATACTTGGAATTATTTCACCATGATTGGTACGTTAAATGTATAAAAGCATTCTTTTGTCAATACCAAAAAAGCTAATACAAAGTGCTGTGTAACCATTATAGCTCCTGGAAATATTTAACCATCACTGGTATAGTAAATATAAAAAAGCACTTCTTTGCCAATACCTGGAAAGTGCATACACTTTCTATATCATTATAACCCCCTTTAGGCCTTTAGGACAAGATGGGAGGCAGCCATGTTGCCATTTTGATCGAAAAGTAGATCTAGTAAAATTTATATTATTTTTTTAAATGTTTGTTCAAAGTCACATTTTAACTCACTAAATCAATGCATTAACTACTAATGATTACTGTTGATGACCCTGCCATCTTGAAATTTTGCGAAAAAAAAATAAATATTCACATTAAATTCTATTACCTTTCTTAAAATTTAGATATTTCGTGATATTTCAAGTCTATGAAGATGCATAAATTATGTTGATATAATTTTCTAAAATAATACATTACTGTTTTATGTAGTGGATACATTCGTCATTCTCTGCATCTATCCCTCTCGAACTATATCTGCAATCCCCGTATATAAGTATGCTACCATATATCAAGGTGATAGTAAAATAATCATATTTTTCATAGAAGGCACGTGCAAAATAAGTTAATGCTAGAAATACAGTATACCGCCATTATTATTGGCAAAGTGTGTGATGGCCGAGCGTTGGCCGATGTTGCACTTTATTCAATAATTTAGCGCTCCTTGCCAGTACTTTCCCAATGATCTAGTGAAGGCATGCACGTAGTTTATTAATGATGAGCTAATTATAAGTGTTTGCTGGGGTACTATCATCAAACAATATGTAACCTACAATAATATAAATATGAAAATCAACTTATTACATCATTTAAATGCACCAAAAAACAGTGTGCTTGAGATACAATTTTAAAATATCCTACGTGTATCTTACGAATCATATACTATATTCATTCTCTTTGCAATTCACGCACACATACACACTCCTAAAATAACTGTATACTAGAGGCATCCATTACAAAAGAAAAACCGCTGCCCAAGGAATCACTACTTCCACATCCGGATTTTCTATAAAAGTCACACAACGAAAAAATTTTGTACCTGGAAATGATTGTTTATGGAATTTTAATAATATAATATTTGAAATCCTCTACCCCAAAAACCCATAAAACGATACCCCACATCGGTAGTGGGGTGGGGGTGGTGACAGGAGTGGGAGTGGGGGGGGGGGGGGGTGGATAAAGTAAAAAAATATTTTGAGGTTTCTGGTTCTTGTACACACACTAAATCACATTTTTTTTCATCCTCTTTAATAATGGGGTGGGGGTGGCTAATGCCAAAAATTTTTTTGAGACCTTAGCTTCTCTTGCCTATACTAAATATCAATTTTATGAACTCTTACCTGCTTGATTTACCTATTTACTCCAAATTTACCCCAATTTACCCCCCAACCCTTCGACGGAACAAGATGAAAATATAATCTAGTTTTAGATCTCGTTAAAGTACATATGTGTACCAAATTTCAAGTCAATATCTCAAACGGTTCCAGAGTAAACGTGCGCACAAAAAAAAGTTACAGACCGACAGACAGACCGACAGACAGACCGATAGACCGACAGACAGAAATTTCGCTCAAACTTGAAATCTCGACGTTTCATGACATTCTAAGCCTATTTGAACAATAAAAATTTTTTAAAATTTTTTTGTCGTTACTATACTTCCACTGGATGTGGAAATAAAATCAACATTTCTTATACAATATTTAACCTGCGATTAGTATCATTTCTCACAATCTCAATTTTTACAACATTTAACATTAGATATTGTTGACAATAACGGTTGTCATGGCGACATTTGTTTTTCGCCTACTAGGCATATGTTATTATAATAAAACAAGTCTGTCTGTGAATCTGTTGTAACAAATTGTAACGAAATATTACATTATTTTAAAAAATTCTATTTCAAACTTATACATAATTACATATTTTTTATGGATAATCGTAAGAACTTGTATGTATGGTTTATAGGATTTAATATGGTGCATTTACTTTACCATATAAAAATTATATTAAGGTAAATGAGCATCTAAATAGTAGCAATAGTATAAATATAAGAATGTTTAATCGAGAAAACCAAGGAAGAGTATTATAACAATTAAACAATTTATAAAAAACAATTAGTATTTGGTTTTTCCAAGACTTGAGTTACCAGTTTAGTTTATATAAGAATTTAATAAAAACATAAGGACAAGCATTCAAAAGTATTAACAAATATTTACTTAAAATTATTAATCTGAAAAGTTTGAATAGGATCTCATTAGTAGTAAAACTAGGAATGTTCCATCAGGACAACCAAGGATGAGTTTTATAACATTTTATAAGAAACAATTAGTTTATGGTTTTTATAAAATTTGAGGGGTTATTATTAGTTTAGTTTTATATAAGAATTTATTAAAGGTTTCTAAGGACACCCATTGAAAAGTATTAATAAAGATTTACAACTATTAACTTGAAAAGTTTTCATGGGATCTCAATAGTAGCAAAACTAAAAAAGTTTAATCAGGAAAACTCGGGAAAAATTTTATAACATTTTATAGGAAACAATCAGTAAGTAAGTTATTGTTTAGCTCAAGTAAGAATTTAATAAGGATTTATAGGGATTTAATCCTATTTGTTCTGTTAAGTTTTCATGGGGTTCCAATAGTAATAAAACTAATAATGATTCACTAGGAAAACCAAGGATGAATTTTATAACATTTTATAGTTTAGTTTTATATAAGAATTTAATAAGAATTTCTAAGTACACCCATTGTATTTTAGAAAAGCGTTATATTCCCATAAAAGCATAAAAATCTTATAATAGACCTCAAGCGAGGAATGTAGATTAAAAACCCATTTCAAATAGACACAAGAATCTATAAAATTTTCGTATTTCAAACACCATACAAATTTATAAATGCCTATATATGGGCCTCGTACTGAGAATTTACGTTAACAATATATTTCAAATGCATATAAAAACTTCGCAATTTAATTATTATAAATTATTATAAAAACTCATTCAGGGAATTTACATTAAAACCCCAAACAAGGAATTTACATTCAAAACACATTTCAAGTACTTCAAAAACTTACAAATACTAACAGGTTTAATATAAAATCTTCGTATTTCAAACACTATTAAAACTTACAAATACTGACAGGTCTCGTGTGGAGAGTTGACATTAAACATACTTTCCGAATATATATAAATACCTATAACACTTCGTACCATTACTATGAAAACTCATAACTACGAATGATAGACACCATATAGGAAATTTACATTAAAAACCCATTGTATGGAGCAAATCTTATTAAAACTTCGTATTCTCTATTAATACGAGTAAATGCTGATAGACCTTAGGCAAGGAATTTATATTCAAAACACATTTCAAATAGACACATCAGACCACATTCAGAACTTATAAAAACTTTGTTGTGCAAGTGCTGAGAGACATCAGGAAAGGAACTTTTCAAATACCTCCTATGAAAACTTATATATTATACTAACAGATTTCATAAGAAGAATGTACATTTCAAACACACAATTAAAACTTCATGCTACATACTACAGCCTCTAGTAGAGGGAGCTATATACATGTCGCTAATTCATATCTACTCTAAAGTGACTTAAGGAACCGACGTGGGTTTCTTAAATTGAAATTAAAACAGTTCGTCTCACTGCTAATTCATTAGTTGCGTTTAAGCTAGAACACTCGAGGAAATAAGGACTTTTGCAGAATTAAGTATTTACCACTTATTACTATTTCTGTTTGAAAGAGTAATGAGTAATAGTAAATAATTAATATTTACTTACATATATGTAAGTTTATGGGATTTGACATTAAAAACATATTTCAAATACACACCAAAATCTATAAAATCCTATCAATACTAATAGTATAGGAAATAGCGTGCAAATTCGACGACGGGTGGTTACCGTCTGCCAGTCGGTAATCGAAGATTTTTTTCTCTCTGGAACTTTTTGGTATGATGGGGAGATAGGGAGGGGGGAGGGCATTTATTTTTAAATCGAATGATTATCGATATTTGTCCGCATAGGTAGTTAGTATATGTACTTCACATACTCCAATTACGCTGGCAGGCGAAACTTCCGAAAGGCGCGCGCGCTAACCGGAAAAAGAAACTAAAATTTTTTTTTTCTTTTTCCGGTTAGCGCACGCGCTATCCTCTCACCATACCAAAAAGTTCCAGAGAGAAAAAAATTTGTATTTATATGGTCTCTTCGATTACCGACTGGCAGACGGTAACCACTCGTCGTCGAATTTGCACGCTATTTCCTAGACTATAATAGAATTTCTATGAGAAATTTACATTCAAAACACGATCAATCAGTATCAAAACCTATAAAAGCTTCTTGTATGTAACATACACTACAAAAAGGTACCAATACCAATAGACTTCATATAGGGAATTGGCATTAGAAACACATTTCAATACACATATCAAAACCCATAAAACAACTTATTTATATATAGTACTTATTACAAAAACTTACTAATACCAACAGATTTCATATGAGGAATTCCCAAGCAGCATTCAAAGTGATGGGAACTGGCATCTGAGGCATCGGAACTTTAATATAGTAGGAATGACATAACTGTTCCTAAATTTGCGACTTTAAGGTAATATTCACCTTGTGGTATGAATTTGTAGTGACAATTATGTAAATTCTACTGAATTCAGGCATTGTATAGTTACAACACTTTCAAGTAACTGCTGCAGAATCTGCAACTTCGCGGATACTACTCTGCGTTACTTTGAAGCATCCTCAACTGCAAAGTGAAAATTGATAGTAATGCCGACCGCACAAAGTTACCAAAGGACCACTTCAAAGTAACGATAACCTCAAGTGTGCAATTTTAAGTTCCTGGTACGTTGTTGGGAAATTTTCTGGAACTTCAAAGTTGTCTAACTTATTAGTGTCATCTCGAGTAAAAGTGAGGCTATTTCTACGAGAATAGGGGCTTTGAAGTTATTTTTGCTACTCCCCACTAATTGAAAATGACTACAAAGTTACATATACCATGAAAATCTACTATAAAGTAAAATTAACCTTTAAGACAATTTGTGTAATTATTGGCATTGAATAAAATGGCGGCATCTGAAATGCTCAGTGAAAGCGAAATAAAGTTTATCGGCACTCGTCCACGTTTTATAGAAAACTGAAGAAACAGTTAAACCGTAGTAGAAATAGTGATTCTTTAGAATATGATGCACACATGAAAGATTATTTCGCCACAGCAAAACCATCATCTTTGGCAACAAGTGCAAAAGTGTTCCCATCAACACAAGAAAAAGAGTAATCGAAAAATATAACAGTGTGTAGTGATATTAGTGATACTGTGTACTGCACGAAAGTTATAAAACTTGTCTTTAAAACACAGATTGACCCATAGTTCAGTTAGTGGTCCACTGAGCATATTAAATGAATTTGCCGATTAAAAACTCCAAATTTAATAAATATTGTGTCGATGGAGAACGGACAATATCGGTATAACGGCATAAGACATTGTTTGTGTACACTGCGCGGCATATAAATATGGTACAGCCAGAGATCTCTCTGGTACAGCACGTGTAAACTGAAAACCATTAATTAAATTTATTGGTAGAGTGTGATGTTCTCTCAAGCTTCTGAATATTACTTAACTGTCTAGACATCGTTATTGATTGAAATACTGATTTGTGATAGATCTTATTATTGTCAAATGTAACCAGTCTAGTCTTCTTTGCATTGATAAAATCGAAGTGTACCACATTAATATGACGCGCAGTAGGGTACTAAGTGTACAATAA
Organism: Rutpela maculata; assembly: GCA_936432065.2. NCBI lineage: Eukaryota > Metazoa > Arthropoda > Insecta > Coleoptera > Cerambycidae > Rutpela > Rutpela maculata. The sequence goes on from OW386285.2 coordinate 62,136,868, forward strand.
ATTGAACTGAATGAAATTAAATGTCTAAACTGATCCCTAAAATATGAAAACTCTTATGTATTTCTTCCATTACTACACACCTCACGTTAATAAATATATTTACAAGACATACATTATATATCGTTTTCAGTAAAAAAACAAATATTTTATTTGCACAAGTTTATTAACAACTTAATTAATAATATCAGATAATAAAAAGTACTTGGTAAAAGTATAATAATTTTTATTTTTAACCCACATCACACACAGTGACACTTTAACAGTTATTACCGTGTTGCCAATTCAAAAAAAAAAATTACCTATCTCGTATCTGCCAATTGTACCAACATGAAAATAAGTTGGTAGCAATAGTTACCAAGATCTTATAGCGTCATTGGTCCCATTTGCTACATCTAGGTAAATATAACTACACAGTGAAATTGTTGAAGTTCCCGTCACCACTTCTAAAGTAGCAACAACTATAACGTTGGTGGCATCTGCTACTTTATGGGAAATGTAACTTGTAGGGAAATAATTTTGGTTTTTGCCACCTCTAATATGTGACAAATACTTTGCTGACATATATACCACTACAAAGTGACTGCAATTGAAATCGCCATTATTCTGTTGTTGAATGAAGACGCCATATTGACACAGATAAAAATGTATTTCAATAATTTCTTTTTTATTATGGTCATTTGCAAATATGTTTTATAAATAGATTATTACTTTATAATATATAAAGTAATAAAAAAAATGTTTTCCATAAAAAAATTTGCAGTTTCTCTTGTACATATAATTTTTGCAAAAAATTTTTTTTTTTCGAAAAAACCATTTTCTCGAGGGGTCGTTTTTTTATCGAAGCATAATGATAACATTTTACAGAAAACAAGTGGTGGTTTTAATATCCACACCCAGGGTAAATCCAAAACATTATGATTTATAGTATGCTTATGCATGTTGTATATAATCACCCTAACTTGGGCCTTGGATATATTATGTGCTCAAACTCAATAAGTCATTAACTTGCTATTCGAATAACAGAGAGCCAAATATATATAGTTTGCGCTCTCATTCCGGTCAGCTGAGCTGTTCCAAAAGTTAGTCATTTCTACTACTTGGTTACATCCCGTTTACGTAATAACCTAGTCCCCAACACGGTAACGGTAGAAGTACCGGAATAGTAACTTGCCACGTAATTATTATTCCCCATTTTGGTGAATGCTTAGTAGAAGAATGGTTCCCATTAAGTAACAATCCTTAGTTGCGGAAACCTTTAAAGTTCCACTAATGGTAACTACTACGTAGAAACTACTAAAATTGCTGCTTGGGTTTATACTAACCAAAACCTATAAAAACTTGTATTTTACAAATACCTACAATAATATGGGGAATTTACACTAAGAGCACATTTCAAACACTAAAGGAACAGATACAGGTAATGTTAATAATATTCTGAATACTATTGAGAGGTTTGGAAATGTAGGGAGTGTTGGATTTTAAATTTGGCTCTCTATATATTATGTCACCCACCAGATGGCACCGGTGTAGTTAGTTAAGTTTTATCTGTTCTGCCATACTGGAAGTAATAAAGAGTATTCTTTCATTTAAAACGTGTATAAATCACAAGGAGAGACTAACAAATAACAGGTTATGGGCCCGGGAGTGCTCTGTATTTGGAAGTGAATGAAGTGTTAGATTCGACAAGTTAATAGTCAGCCCGAGAGTGAAATTTAAAATGGAAGCGACCACGAGGATTGGCGTCCCTTATCCCCAGTTAGATGCTGCAAATTTTCCCAATTGGAAGTTTCGAATTTTAAACATACTGGACGAGAAGGGAGTTAAAGACGTCGCCACAAACCAGACAGACATTACCACCTTGCAAGACACGGCATTAAAAGAATTTAAAACCAAAGACGCTAAAGCAAGGTCAACCATTGTGATGGGAATTTCCGACAAATATGTGGAGTATGTCCGTAATGCTAATACTGCATACGAAATGATCAAAAACTTAGAGAAAGTTTTCGAGAGAAAAAGTGTTTTGTCCAAATTGTATATTCGTCGTCGACTTTTGAAATTGAAATGTGACGACAAAACTGACCTTCAAGACCACTTTGTCATTTTCGACCAATTAGTAACCGAGTTAGAATTGACAGGATCGAAACTAGAAGAAGACGACAAGGTATGTCATTTGTTGCTAACGTTACCACCAAAATTTGACACTGTAATTACTGTTCTGGAAACATCAAATGACAAGTTAACAGTAGATTTTGTTAAGAGTAAATTATTAGATGCCGAACTCAAGACCAAAAATGATGAAAAACAGGGACTAGGAAGTGACGAATATTCGTTTAATGTAAAACAAGATAAAAGGTGCTTTTTATGCGGAAAAGCTGATCACTTTCGCGCTAATTGCCCCAAAAATCGGCAAAATCAAAGAGGTTTTAGAGGTGGTAAACATTTTTATAAAAGAGGAAACAATCCAGGGCAGTCTGTTCAACAAGAAGGAAAGGTAAACATAGCCAATGACGAAATTAGTTTTATAGCCTTGTCTGCTGAAATGGTTCAAGAAAACCAAGAAGGAAAAATAAATTTCATAATCGATTCCGGTGCTACCAGTAATCTAGTTAATTCGAAAGTCAAGCAATACATGAGTGAAGTATCGAAAATTGATCCAGTCCGCATAAAAGTAGCAGATGGAAAAGGGATAACCGCAAATGAAAAAGGACTTCTTAGAGTGCGCAGCAGTAACACAAATGTTGCCATCAAGATAGAGGCACTGATAGTAGATAACCTCGCATACAACCTTCTATCTGTGCAGAAAATAAACAAAGCCGATTTTAAAGTAACTTTCTATAAAAACCGTGCGGAACTTACAAGAAATGACACCAAACTCGTTTGCCACAAAGAAAATAATCTGTTCATTGCAAAATTTAAATTTGAGTGCTCTGAAGCTGGGACGCTGTCAAAAGAAAACGAAGACTTATGGCACATGTGGCTAGGACATATCAACCGAAGAGGACTGCAGATGCTGGGTCTGCCATATAGTGAAAAGATTTGTGATTCGTGCCAACGAGGAAAAGCAACGAGAGTACCTTTTCAAGAATGCAAGCTTCCTCGCTCAAGTCGTGTTGGAGAACTTATCCATTCTGATGTCTGGGGTCCTGTTTCCCAGACAGCAATCACTGGTGAAAAATACTATCTTTCGATCACAGATGACTTTTCCCATTTCAGTGTGGTTTATCTTTTAAAATCTAAAAATGAAGCAGAAGACAAATTAAAAGAATACATTTCAGAGATGAACGCAGAAGGAAAACAAGTGAGACGCTTGAGGATTGACCGTGGAGGAGAGTTCACAAGTACCAGTTTCAAGCAATTCTGTGCAAATAACGGCATCAGACAAGAACTAACCGCAGGTTACTCGCCACAACAAAACGGAGTGGCTGAAAAGCTTAATCGAACAATCTTGGATAAAGTAAGGTCTATGTTCGTAGAAACTAAACTACCAAAATATCTTTGGGGTGAAGCAGTGCGCTGTGCCGTATACCAACTAAATCGGTCCCCATCAAGAGCTATCGGAGGTAAAGTCCCAGCTGATTTATTTTTAGGAAACCTAGACCTGTCCAAGTTACGTATTTTTGGAAGCAAAGCTTGGTACCTCAAACTGCCGAAAGAAAACAAGCTTGAACCAAGAGCAAATGTAGCTAGAATGGTAGGATATAGTGGTGCAGGTTACCGCCTTTGGGATCCAATAAAAGTAAAAATCATAATTTCAAGAGATGTTCGGTTCGATGAAAAAAATTACACCTATGAAGAAAATAAGACACAAGAGTTGATGCAGATAGACGAAAGACAAGAAAATAATGAAAACTATTCTACAGAAGAAGAGGAAGAATGTCAAGAAGAAACTCCAGCTAGTGACTTAGTGAAAAATAAAAGAAACATAAAAACGCCAAGAAAATTTGAGGACTATGAATTATATTAGGCTTTTTGCTTAATATCACAAGAGGACGCCCCTGAAGATTATACGGAAGCCATGAAAAATAAAGAATGGGAAGAAGCAATCCAAAAGGAGCTCGACGCACATAAAAAGAATAAAACATGGATGCCTGCAAACTTACCAGAAAAAACCACAGCAGTGGACACAAAATGGATTTTTCGAATAAAAGAAGATGGGACAAAAAAGGCTAGACTGGTAGCGAAGGGTTTTCAAGTTAAAAACACTGAAAATGTTAACTCTCAGTATGCTCCAGTTGCTCGCATGTCAACAATCAGACTTATGTTGTCGCAAGCTGTTCAAAAGAGTTTACCGATAAGACAATTTGACATTCCATCGGCATTTTTAAATGGAACGCTGGACTCTGTTGTCTACATAAAAATCCCTGAAGGACACTCAGAAGAAAACGGTAAAGTTTTAAAACTAAATAAGGCACTATATGGTCTGCGTGAGGCTCCAAGATGTTGGAATGAAACATTCGAGGCATTCATGAATGAAAGCGGATTTAGCAGATCACAACATGATTTCTGTTTTTATTATAAAAATGATGCTTGGTTAGTGGTATTCGTTGATGATTTGATCCTGATTGGAAATTGCGATAACCTAATAGAAAAACTGAAACAAAGATTTCTTGCTAAAGATTTAGGTGAGATGGAAAATTTTCTGGGCATGCAGATTTCAAGAAACAGTGAAGCACTTTTCATCTCACAAACCAATTTCATTGAAAAAGTGCTCAACAAATTTAACCTAAATCAATGCAATGGCGTAGCAACCCCTATGGAAAGTGGATTCCAATTTGGGCCAACAACTAATCTAGTAAACGCACCTTACAGAGAACTCATAGGTAGCCTGATGTATCTCGCCACTACTTCAAGGCCAGACATCCTATTTGCTACATCTTTCCTCAGCAGAATGCTAGACACACCTACAGAAACAGCCTGGAAAGCTGGTAAAAGAATTTTAAGATATTTACAAGAGACAAAAAATTATGGACTTATTTATCGAAAGATTGAAATGTCAACACCGAAATTAGAAATTTTCTCCGATGCAGACTGGGCTGGAGATACCAAAGACAGGAAAAGCACAACGGGTTGCATCGCTTTCCACAATGGAAATCCCATCTCATGGATTTCTCGCAAACAAGGTTGTGTTGCTCTTTCCACCGCTGAAGCAGAGTACGTCGCAGCAGCGGCAGCGGCTCAGGAACTTGTAAGTCTCAAGGGACTGCTTAGTGAGTACGGTGAAAAAGTGGACCCGGTAGTGTATGTCGATAACAAAAGTGCTATATCAATGACCAAAACTTACGAAAACTCACGAAGAGCCAAACACATTGAAATAAAAGAACATTTTGTAAAAGACTTAATAATCAAAAAGTTAATTTTTATTCAATATGTGTGCTCAAATAATAATGTAGCAGATTTTTTAACAAAGCCTCTATGTAAGGAAAAATTTGTGAGTCACCGTGAAAATGCAAAAATTGTATGTATCTAAACTTTAATGTTCAACTTTTGTTTAACGATTTTACATTGTACAATTAGGAATTAAAATCGAGGGGGAGTGTTGGATTTTAAATTTGGCGCTCTATATATTATGTCACCCACCAGATGGCACCGGTGTAGTTAGTTAAGTTTTATCTGTTCTGTCATACTGGAAGTAATAAAGAGTATTCTTTCATTTAAAACGTGTATAAATCACAAGGAGAGACTAACAAATAACAGGGAGAAGTTTGGTTTTCAAATATATACTGTAAAACTGATTGCGGACTAGACAATGAATCTTATTTTAAATGCATTTTTAACGTCTTTATTTCTTTACATAAATCTATGCCACTAATATCTGTCTCACAACGTGATACATCTTCAAGTTTTAAATGCAGATCTATAGAGTTTTTCATAATTTCTGGATTTGATAGTTCAGAAATATTATATAAAAACTCGAACATGCCCCTCTAGCCCCTCGGACCATTCACGTAGTGAAGAGAGTGTTTGATCAATTTCAATTCCATTCAAAAAGATTTTATTCAAAGTAAAAATATACATGCGCCGAGCTGGAAACCTGGCCCGGAAACCTGGCCAAGAACGATAATGTGGTGAATTTAAAAATAACAATGTCCTTAACTATACTGCCCACAAGGGCCTAAAACTAATTAAAATTACACCTGAAGTTGTCGCACTGTGCGCGCACAGATCACTGAAAAATTTTGATTACTGTCACAGGAAAATAAAACACAATGAAAAAACCCGTTCGAAGTAATCTCCACCCTGGTGGTCTTCCTGCCTCCAGGAAAATAGGGGAAGAATAATAGTTATGGTTTTAAAAATTATGATTTCTAAAGGGTTATCGGCCGAGAGGTAAATTTTGGGACAAAAAGAGGACAAAAGAACAAACAGATGATGTAAAAAAAATTTTAATTTAATTTTTGGATTTAAAATAGGTGGGTCTGTATGTTCATATTGTCTTTTCTTTCTTCTTGTCACACACTTTGTGCCTCTGAGAAATTTGAATTAACGACAATTTCATAAGCTAGCTCATTTTCGTTAGTGAGAAAATCATTAAAACCCTTATCAAGGCAAATGTTTGTGAAATAATCTATTAAATTATTTAAATTATTGATACAATTTTTATATATATTGTTGGATTTTGCATTTGTTTGTTGACGGTGCTTGATTTCTAATGCAGAGGTTATTCTAAGGATTTTTTTCCACTGCACATAAAGGAAATAAATGCTAATGATGAGGATAAGGCAAGTAGAGAGTTTGGAGATAATGCCGAGGGAAAAGCTAGCACAAAGAAATTTTAGTGTAGGTATTACCTACATGTAGGTATATGTGCTATTGTATCCTGCATCAAATCATGGGCCCCGGTATTAAAATCACTGGCGGCCCCCCGCTACTAATAATTGATGAGCGGGAAAAAATTTTTTTGTTAAAATCTCTGGAGGGCACCCGCGCTTAATAATTGATAATTGATGAGCGGGGGGCGGGAGGGTAGAAATTTGAAAAAAAAATTGGCAAAATCTCTAGCGGGCCACCACTACGGGCACCTCGGAAACCCGGGCCCCTAAACTCAGTACCCCCCATACGGGGGGCCTGATCCTCATATGTACCATATGGTAACCTATATATTATTTTTAGTTTGTTTTGTTTCTGTTGGTTCTGTGTTCTGTCTGGTAACCTATATTTTAAGTTTAAGGTTGTTCTGTTTTTATGTTTTTTGTTCGTATTGTTTGTAAATAAATAAAAAAATAACTACACAGATTTTAATTTCCCACTGCACAATTTACTTTTTCTACTGCACATTTTGTGTCCAACTGCACGCCTGTTCTAATGAATCCACAATCTCAAGTAATGCATCATAAACTTCTCCAATTTGGTATCGTAAAGGCTTTATAGCTTCAATTCTACTGGACCATCGAATAACACCCAAAGGTTTATGAGACAAATCAGAAACATGCTTATAATTCAATGCATATCGTAAATATTTCAATTTGGATTACAAAGCACATTTTGAACAAATTCAGATAATTCTAACCCAGTTTGATCCGTTACTGCACAAAATTTTATAAAATGTTCCATAATTTCAACTTTTTTTGTGACATTATTAAAGCTGTTCTCTAGGACTAATATCGGGAATGCAATTCCGAATAATGGAAAAATATTTTGAGATAATTAAAGGTTTAAATTTACTAGTTGGTAATACACCGAACAATAAACTGATTTGCATTTAATTATAATTCAAATAATGCAAGTAAGATACATATTTTGCACATAAATAACGAAACGTAGAAAAAGCACACATCCAGATGACCAAAACTAAACACTTAAAAAATATAAAATTTATCTATTCACTTTTGAATATAAAATACTGGAATGTAATAACTATAAAACGTGGTAACTAAAATTCCGACCTCTACCTAAACAGAGTCTTAGAAAATAAATAAAAGGTCATTCCTAATAATCGCAAATGAACTGAATCTGCAATGAACACCCTTATTCATTAGATGTAGAAATTTATTGCTGATGTGAATATTTCATTTATATTCATATTCCATTTCATTGTGGGTTACCGCCCCCGTATTTGGCCGCTCTTGTACATACGACGAACACCCGTTTGGTGGTGATGTTTCTCGAGCCTACCTGACCTGTTCTGCCCTGAGTACACTTACAAAATAAAACCAACATTAATCATCAGGTTTATTACACAACTGTAAGATTGTATTACTATGAATTACAAAGTTGATCCTCATCCGTCTATCTTCTGCTGCAAATGTAATTTCCGAACAATGGCTTAGTCGAGCGAAAACATTGCTTTGATATGGACAGTCTTTTTGATAACCTGGTACTTTACAGATTTACTCGACATTTTAAATGTTTATTTTATGAATATCAACCCTTTACGACATTAGTATCTTTATACGTAATTAAATTGAAACATGCCCAAATGTTTATATTGTAACAAGGACCCAAAGGAGAGTAAAAAGGACCAAACTTGTGTAAGAGGCGTCTATATAGAATTCTGAAAGCTCTAATCTTATCTAATTCGGGCTAGATAAGCTTTGTGGAGCATTAAAGCATCCCCTTTCCTGGGGTCTACTGTTGCTAGGATAGGAACAAGGGGAATTTTCCTACACATGCGTAGCATCTCGAAGTAAACAGTTTCCTTACCATCGGATCCCTAAGGCGCTTCCGCTTTAAGTTTCGTAAGCGACTAGGGAACCTTTCAACATTATTTTACTTTCTTCTTCATCCTCTGTAGAACATATTTAAATATCTGCCTATTCATTATATTATTTAGTTAATTATGATTTCCTTAAATACATTTTGCTACATGGGAACAAGTCATTAAAAAAAGATCCGATACCAATTTTAAAAACTGATTATGCCCTCTTTTTCCACCAGAAAAAGGTTTATAGCATTATGTTTTGCCTACATTCTTATCGTTTATTATTTATAGTTACAAGTATTGTATTGGTTGAGTCGAAGAGCAGAGAAGGAGACTGACATTGAAAGATACCCGAGGTGGTGTTTAGGAGATGTTAATGAGTCTGATGAAGTTAATTACTGATAAAAAGTAGATAAATATGTCTTTTGGGGTATTGGATTACCCGTAGCCCTTTAAATATGTAGGAGTTGCTGTCAAAAAGTATAAAGTAGCTGCAAGTCTGTGCTCCTGTTGCTGAAGTGAGAGGGCATCTTGTGAAAGTTGACGAAATAAAACAGTTGTACGGCTGCCAACCTATACGTTATTAATTTAGAATTCGTCGGTATGTCAGATAAGAAAATAAACTTACCAACGAATTCCAAATTAACACTTTGATACGGATACTTTTACCGAATTGGTATTAATTGTTTTCTATGGCTGTGTCAGTTACATCATTATTAAATTCAAAATTCAGAACATTTACCTGATTTCTGTGTAAATCTCTGAAATTACCTTCTGACAAGTAAAAATAACAAAAAAGAGGGTGTTGAACTAACCCTAAATATATATTCTGTTAAACAGGACGGTCATTTACCATTGTTTGCCAAAAAATGAAATTTTGAACGAATGCTTTCGCCAATGGAGACAATTCGTTAATGTTTTATTGCTTGACGTATAGATCAACCGATATACTGATGACAAGACACTTTTTTGGGACATGGGAGTAAAAAATCGGAAACTATTTCATCATTGGTATTGTTCTAGAATGATGTAATATCAACATTTTGCTAGGTTCAGTGACAAATATATATTGTTTTATTTAATTTTTGTATTGACAATAATATATATTTTATGCGCGAACGTGTCCATGTCATTTCTTTACCTATGATCAGTACTCCTGGGGATTTCAAAGATCTAAGACCAATAAATAAATTATGCTGCATTTCTAAGGCTTTTGAGAACATAATCATACTTACTTATATGGACTTGGTTTTCTAAAAGTCATCGACGAATCCATAGATAGATAATAGACTTTCATTCTTGTTCTTTTAGACTACAGTATGGCGTTTAATAACATTACCATAACATACTTCTAGCACTCTGGCGTTACCAACGTGCTGTCATTTTAATGAAATCTTATTCATATAGTTGTTATTAGTCTGCAGGTGTCAATGATAGTGCATCTGACTTTAATCCTTGTTGAAAATGGGGTGCATCAGGGTTCAATTCCAGGACTGTCCTATTTTTATGAAAATAGGTGAATTTCCAATGCCTAAGTCTTTGTAATTCTCATTATTATGTTGAAGACGCTCGACTGTACCACACTTTCGAAAAAAATAATATTGTCCAAGCTTGCGAACGTATAAATGGTGATTTTAACTTTCTTGCAACCTTGCCAAAAATTTCTACATAATGTTCTTTTGTTTATAAGAACTATTGTGCTTAACAGGTGTAAAGGTCGGGTTAATGTTTTAGTCGATGATTAAAAGAGGGCTCTAAAAATCTGACTCTTTATCTAGATAGCTACCTTATATTCTGCGGGCATGTTACTTTTTCTATAGGAAGACTATTTTGCCTTTTAAAACCAATAAACACTAATCGGTATTCACTTGACAGAAAATGTAAAATCTGCTTTGTAATATTTTAATTCTATCGCATTTAAATATTTATATTTAGTCACTCGTTATTTTTTAAGTTTACCATGGTGTCGTCTAAGCCGCAAATTAGTCGAACGGAGAAATTTTGAATAAGTTGGAGCTTACGGAGTCTTCCTTCAACAAATTAGGACCGCATACATGCAGCAACAAGCGCAGGTACAGTTGACTTCGGATCTATTCTGCATGTAAAAAATATCGGCGTGTTTGATGGTGCGGTAAACATTAAAGACATCGACATTGTCTTGTATGTCCAGTAATTTTGTAGGCAACTATATCGACTTTGCGAGACTCACTCGCTAGGCGTGCCCCGCGAGGCAGCCTCGAAGATTCAATACGCACCTTTACACTTGCTGCTGACCTATAGAACTATATGCCCGTATGTGAGGTATTACTAAATATTGAGGTAAACTGTCCCAAAAGGCTTCTGAGAAAAAAAAAGAAATAAAGAATGGAAAATCAGCATGAGAATACTATAATAATTAGCATTATTTGTTAAATAAGAAAAAAGTTATTAATTAAATAGTCTTAATCAATGGATTATAGAATATAACAAAGTCACACTGAGGTTCATAATATAAAGGGTAGGTCCTTTACACTATTCTTCTTTCAAATCTTAAATGACGTGGTTAAAACAGTTAGTGTATGTAAAAAAATAATATATTTTTCGCCCTAGTTCATATTTAATCATAAACTGTCTGGATATTTGGAACATTTAGCGCCAAAATAGAACTCAGGAATCGTTGATATCAAGGACAAGTCATCTTGAATTGTTTGAAATTAAACGTGACGAGTAATGCGACACTCGTGCGGGAGGGAATACTCATTTAGAAACAAAGAACATGCATACAATAGTCTATATACTACACCTTTCCAAGACAATTACAAGAATAGGATACCATACCGAAATATTCCAACAAATAGAAAAAAATCGACTACTAGATATGCAGTCAGATAGAATCAGCACAAGCCACAACTTCACAAAGACCTTCAGGGTATCCATACCCGATAGGAAGAGGAAAGAACAAGGCAACTGCGAAGATATCCAAATGATACCATATGGTATACTGACGGGTCAAAAACGTCCAAAATCACTGGAGCAGGCGTTACGGGGGACCAACCAGGGACAGATATTAGTCTGAACCTGGGCAGTACCGCAACGGTGTTCCAAGCAGAAATCACAGCTATAGAAATCTGTGCACAAGAAATGATATGGAGGTCGTATACTGACAAAAGAAGTCGCATCATCACTGACAGTCAAGCAGCTCTCAAAGCTCTGAATGCAGTAGAGATACGTTCTAAAACGGTAAAAGACTGGCGAAACTGGCGGAACACAACAGCATACAACTGGAGTGGATGCGAGAACACCAGGGCAATGAAAGCAATGAAAAAGTAAATAAGCTGGAAAAATAAGGCGCAAAAATAACCTTGACGGGACCCAAGCCAACCTGCGGAATATCATATAATACTGCAAGAGGAATGGTAAAGGAGCTATTGAGTCGGAGGCATAACTTGTATTGGACCGGGGCGCCAGGATGAGAGAGTCACGTAGGTTCATCACTGGCGGGTCATCGAAAACAAAGACCAACGAATTGCTAAAGCTGAGCAGAAAACAATTGAGATGTGCAGTGGGAATCCTAACAGGACACTGCACACTGAATAGACACCTAACCAACATAGGTGTGAAGGACAATCCAGAATGCAGGATGTGTGGTGAGGATGAGGAAACTCTTCACCATATACTATGTGAATGCCCAACTTTTGTGGCTGGGAGGCATTCATACTTCGAGGGACCAGCTGTGACCCCGGAAGAAGGAGCTAGAGCTCCCATCGCACTCGCCTTTTGGAGAGGAACGGGACTAATGGGATAACGAGACAACAAGCTTAAGCTTCAGTACGGCGAAGTTTCTGGCACCGCAATCCACAAGGAAAAAAAATACCTCAGCCAGGAAAGGAGGATAGCGATGAATTTAACTGTCAATAGTGTCAAGCGGCATATTGTCATTGAGCGACGTTGATTTAATAAACCTATGTGAAAATTATTTTGATTTACACCCCCTCCAAATTTAAACGCCAGTAGGATCTGTTGCACACATTTATTACGTACATTTATTACTATCCTCCTTTCACGGATAAGGTATAGGATTAATTCTCCATTCCGAAAAAATTTCAGTGCCACGACCGGAATTGGAAGCAGAGACTCTAGATTGAGAATCAAATGTGCTTAACGTTCTACCAAGCAGACATACTGATATATGAATATACAGGGTCGCTGATATGTATGGAAATGGTCGATTATGTCCTAAAGTAAGATAATTAAGACACAAAAGTTTTAGGGTTTTTTAAAATCTGTCATAATAAATTAAGTATACAGGATCAGTCGTAAAGTCATGACGAAACAAAGTTGCTTTTTCTTTAATTGAACACTCTGTCTATTATTCCATATTTCAATTCTTCTCGAAATTCTAAACAAAATTCATATAGTACATCATATACCTAAACTTAACCGTTTTCGAGATATCGAATTTTGAAAATAACTTTTTACTACTCTCAAAATTAAAGAAAAAGCTCGAAAGGATGGATATTTATTATGGATACGATTAAATTTTAATATGATTTCTTTACAGAAAATAAAAAGCATAATTGTTCAGGGTTGATAAAAGTGCATGAAACGAAAAAATGTATTTTTAATGAATGTTCCGGATATTTTAAATTTTATGAAAACAATGGTTATTTATGCCAGAAAAAAAAAGAGAGAAAACAAGTTTTAATAAACAACAAATATTTTCTTTGGAATTCTATTTTATAAGGTGCTCAAAGTGTTCACCATTTACCTCCTGGCAGTTATGAATTCGCTGAACAAAGTTTTGTAGTGAATCTAAAAGGGTGTTGGAAGGAATAGTGGAAATTTCTTGCCTTATACTTTCTTGCAACTCTTCGATATTTTGCGGCCTATTTTTGTAGACTACATTTTTCTGTGACTACAGAAAAAAAGTCAAGCGTTCCCAGCGTCTAATCCATTTACCAGGAAAAGTTTCTAGAGCAAAAGTTTCCTCTGTACCACAAGTCCAAAATGTGGAAGAGCCCCATCTTGTTGAAACCATATTTTCCGGTAAATTGGGATTGTTATTATTCGGGAAGAATCGTCTAAGCTCTGGAATAATATGCTCTTGCAAAAGTAATAAATATCGTTCAGAGGTCAAATTTCCGTTTATAAAATAGGGTCCTATGACGTGTCCACCAATAACGCTACACTAAACATTTTCCTTTTGTGGTCGTTGGGTGTGAACTTCCTCCATACAATGTGGATTTTGGTCTGACCAATACATACAGTTGCGTCGGTTTACGTGTCCGTTTAAACAAAATGTAGATTCGTCAGAAAACAATATGTGATTGATAAAGTTGACATTTTCGTTTAATTTATTCATAATAACTTCGCAGAACTCGATTCTACGATCAAAATCGTCTTCACTCAATTGGGTTGTTGCACTAAGTTAAAATTTGAGGAGAATCTATGTTAAACAATAACAATTATTCATAAAAAATCATTACAAATATGTAGAAGTTGAAAAGAAAGTCTTATAATATTATAATATTAATTACAAAAATACATGCATTTAAAACGGAGATGACATAATAACGGCAGTCTGTAGAGAAGTTAGTTATAAAACGACGAGAAACGGGTACTAATTTAGAAACGCGCTGATAGCGACGGAGAAAAAAGACAATCACGACAGTTTAATCTGACATTATATTTAACGTCAAATTCAACTAACGTTCATAGGTTACAATTCGGTATAGTTTAACAGCATCTAGTTATGGATAAATATAAGTACAGATAGTGTTTTCTGCCGTACTGTGTAAATAATACCACCAATTCACCAGAAAAACTGTTGTGTTCCAATAATAAACACTGAACGTAAAAATGAATGATTCAAAGCCACCAGAAAAGGACCAAGTCTTCTTATTGTGGAGACCATTTCAATGTCAAGTAAAGTAACAAATTACAATATATTCTAAGCGTTTTATTTGTGGTAAGTTGTATCTTAATGTAGGAATTTGATTTTTAATATGGGTTTATGTTGTAGGAAAAACGGCCGCATTACAAGACTTGTGTTGCGTTCTAGCTGTTACAAATTTAAATTACCCGCCAAACTGGTGGATAAAACAGGGTGTATTTTTGTATTCTTAACGACTCTAGATTAGAATGTTATTCATGCTTTGACTTCGTATCTTCCTAAAAGTAGGGAAATGGCTTTAATCTGCTTTTATGTATTTTATCTAGTTTATGTTGGAATAAAGTGCAGTTGTTTTTGTTAGTTATTGATTATTTATGAAGCTCCCTAGACGCCCCATAATACTAGGATGATCAATAAATTAAGAAAGGAAATTTAAAAACTCGCCGTTGAAAAACTATATGAAACAAACTGTGAAAGTCGTCTAAAGTCGGTGAACACAATCAGTCGGAAATGGCTACGAATGCGTTGGATTGTAGTTATAAATGCCCTTTGAATTATGTGTGTTATAAATAGGTACATATCATTGTTTATTGCTTAGATAGATACTAGCATAAAGTACTTACCTATTTATTATTTTTTGTTATAATACAGACCTTTCTTGATATCTTCGTAAGTCTCATTCTGACTCTTCTTAGAAGTGAGTATCAATGGATAATAAATAATTTCTTTAGTAGATAAACTCATTTTGTTGTTTTCAGTTAGATACGCATGTAGGTATATAGTTAATAGGAAATAAAACAATGAAAAGGAAATATTTAATAAAATACAAAGTATAGTTAACAAAATTCATCTAAATTAAATAATAAAATACATATTAGACATATTATGTAATATTAATAAGATAAGATAAAGGAAGTTCTTGCAGAAATTACACTGTTGTACTGTCTATAGCAGTTGTAACGTAAGTACCTTGCAGCTTTTGCACTTCCAACCATTGCAATGTCAAAACGATCGTCTCTTTTTAAAAATTCGCAGACCATAAATATATCTACCGCAAGTAGAATGTCAGAATTCGCTTTTACAGATATACTGCCTTAGTCGTTTTGTAAAAAAATATTAACAATAACTGCAAACATCAATCACTACTAGCTAAACGTCAAATTTACTTTTGACATATGAGGTTATTTTCTTTCTTGTCAGCAATGTCAACTTATTCGTCTTCATCTGTTCTGCTTATAAGTTCACATCTAACTGCCGTTATGATGTCACTACCGTTTTCGCGGCACATTCAAATAGTCGAAGTTTAACAATTTTTTAAAATATGTTGCACTAAGAATTTTTCTTCCAAATTAAATATATAACTAAATTAAGTCCTCCACTACCATATTTCACCATTTTTGAAAATTCGTCAACAACCCAATTCTTGTAACAAATGAATTTTATATGGATGGAATTTTGTAAATTTTTTGAAAGGAATATCGACTCACATTATGATTTAAACCTCTGTTGTGTCGAATTTATTGAATTTTCCACCACATCTAACATGACATTCAAAGAATTTTCTTCAATTGTAACGCTTATCGATCTTCCACTTTTTGGTCGATCTTTGACATTTCCAGTTTCATGCAAACGCTGCAATGTTTTTGAAACGATTGATTTAGAAAGAGGTTCCCGATCGGGATACAATTTATTAAAAATATTCACTACTTGGTCACAACTTCGTCTTCTATCACCATATCCTAAGATCATTAAAATTTCAATACGCTCGGTTTCACATTTTTGCGCGAAAATTATTCACACTAAATGTATTTTTGATATGTGTTGTCAAGATCATCACTGTTAGACAAAAGAACAACGCGGCGTTGTTAGGGAGCTAGAAACTTTCAAAGGTAACTTGATGGACTACACACTTAATGGACTAAAATATTTTTATACAATTTATAAGAATATGATTTTCAAAATTCGATATTTCGAAAACGGTTGAATTTAGGTATATGAGGTGTTATATGAATTTTGTTTAGAATTTCGAGATGAATTGAAATATGGAATAATATACAAAGTATTCCATTAAAGAAAAAGTAGCTTTGTTTCGCCATGACTTTTTGACTGATCCCGTATACTTATTTTCTCTTTAATGCAATAGATTTTAAAAAACCCTAAAACTTTTGTATCTTAACATTTTTCGCTAGCTATCTTACTTTAGGAGATAATCGACCGTTTCCATACATATCAGCGACCCTGTATGAATTGAATATGTACCTTGATAAAATAGTCTGGGTGCCAATCAAAAAAGGTGGAAGTAAGGTATAGTTGAGGTTTTTTTACGGTTACCGGCACTTTAAGAATCCGGTTGATGCCACTCTGACACCCTTGGGCATTTTGAGATATTCAAGATGGCGGCTTATCTAAGGTGTAATTTAAAAAGAAATTAATTTACCAAATGTTGGCATGTGATGCATCGTTTTCTATGTTTTTCAGGTTCGAGAACGCAAATATGAGGTCTAAAAAGACTTAGAGGCAATTCCTCCTGTGTCGCCCTATCAAAATATAAAATAGGTGTCGATTGTGGGTGTTAAAAACAAATTCGATACAAAAAGAAACATACCTCAAAAATAAGATGCAATTATGTTTTACAACAAATAATTCCTCCTTTATTTAACAATATAATATTAAACTTTCTTCTGTACGGAATTAAAAAGTTATTTTTAATTTCTTACGGAAAAAAGTTAGGACATAATTTAGGTTTATGTTTTTTGAGAGTGATATATGAGAGAGCTGATCTACCGATGCAAGTCCCCTCAAAATATTATTGAGGCAAATTGAAGGCAAGGGTGCCGCAGAATGCATTATTATGCAATAATAAAAGTAAATGGAATTATTTACATTCTTTGGTTAATGCATTGTTTTTTTTTTTTTTTAATCAGCAACATTTATCTTTAGAATGACTAACCAAGTCATACAAATATCAAAGACATTATCTGTTGTGACTATGACATGTGTCATACTACTGTAAATTCGTAGTCTAAGAAAACTAGACTAGAAGTTTTTGAAATAAAACTCTCGTTTTATCTTTGTGTATTTTATTATGAAACGTTTTTTTCATACATAGTACCAAATATTATCCTAAATCTATAAGACATATAGTAATAAAAACAATATTTTTTGCACTAGGCCAAAGCATGCGACAGGGTTTCTTTTTTTACATTTGGAAACTGTGATTTATAATCATTTACAACTTGGAGTAAAAACTGTTTTTGGTCTTCATTTTTTGTTAAAATGTCATTATAGTCAGTAATAAGTTTGATTCCTCTCTCAGCGGCATCATTTACAACTTTAATTTTGTTTACAATATTGAAACATCGGGTATAACTTTCATTTTCCCTCCATGTTGTTGGATCATTTTCCAAAAATTCCATAGACAAACCTAATTTTTGAAAAAACTGTTTAGTGTTCTCGCATATGAAGTCCTGAATTTCCTTGTTTTCAACGTCAGTAATGTTACTAATCATAAGTCGTTTAATACCCTCTTGATTTGGTGCTTTCCTATTCAAAGCTTTAACCATTTCTCTTTTAGTGGTAACTGAAATATCGTCATCAAAGGAAGATAAGCCAACATTTACTGAATTAAGGTACCACAAATGGTTCACTATTTTCCTACTTGCGGCTTGAGATATTTCTTTGTCAATATTTTGATAATTAATGAGTTCTTTACAAAAGTCTAAGTCATGAAGCGGTGCTTTACTAGCAAATGACGCTGCAAACCAGGCCTTTACATAAACCTTTACAATAAAGAGACATATATCTTCAATACCTATTTTTTCTTTTTTAGTTAGTTGGAACTGATCTTGGAAAAAAAATATTTTTAGACAGTAAGTAAATGGCTTTGGCCACCCAACGTGCATGATGAAATGCCCCTGGTTGATAGAAAGTCGTGTGAGTGGGCTGTTCTTCAACAAAAAGTTTAGAAAGCATTAAAAATTCTTTATAATCATCACGAGGCTGTTACAAAGTTAAAGCTGCATTTAGAAACTTTACAATTTCGGCTTTAACTGGTTGTAAAATGTGTTTAATTTTTGATACCTGAAATCCAGTTTTTAGTTTATTTTGATCTATTTTAGGCCAAAATTCCCTAAAACGTTTAAATAGTGGCACATTTGGACCAGATGAGGAAGGCATTTTTGTGTCAAACACACTTCTCAAAACCACTTCAAAAATATGATGTCTACAAGGAAAATATAGAATATCTCTTTCTAATTTTTGTTGCAATAGTGTGGCTGCCCCATTTATATAACCCATATTTGATGCTATTGTATCACAACACAAAGCTATTACCTTTTCGTCCAAATTCCATTCACAAAGCACATCATAAACTGCTTCAGTCTGTTCTCTTCCAGTTGAATTGGGCAAAGCTGGTACTCCAAGTAATTGTTCAATATCTCCACTAGTAACTAAGATAGCAAGTCTATCGATATTTCCCATTCCAGTGAGAGAAGGTAAAAGTTTTCCATCCCAATGATGACTGGGGCCGGCAATTCAGAATTACCGAAGGCAGTTTTTAATATTTCAGCTCTTTCTTCGCGGATGCGTTGTCTAGAGCGCTGAAGTGTGGTTCTGCTGATGGACAAAGATGTGGTGTCATGTCCTAGTGCTTCTGCTACTGCCGTCAAAATATGGACTCCATACCTGTCGCTTATTTTGCAAGCATCAAATGCAGCGGCTATTTTTGGTGTGATGATGTTACATGTTCCATACAATCTCCTCTTTTTTGGCTGTGACGGGCCAGGCTGGTCTTGTAACAACTCTTCTTGGGCTTCGATTATTTCATCTTCATTTTCGTTGGAGTCGGCTGAATTACTACTTGATGATGGACAGGTGACTGTTTCCTCTAATCTAGCTTTTTCTTGTTGACTTCGTTGCATTCGTTCGGATAATTTCTGTAATTTCTCCTCAGCTGATTTTTCTTGAGAAGCTGGTAATCAATACCATGCATAAATCCAGGACGCCCCTTTTTTCTTTGGTTAATTAAAAACTGCTTATCTTCATCTATTTTTATCAACTCCAATGCATTTGCATGAGAAATGTCAAAAAGATCGTCCAATTTTTCAACGAAATTTTTTTCTTTATCTCCCGCACTGACCCTTTTAGCCGATTTTTGTAAGTTCCTCCACTCTGCATAAAGTTTATCTAGTTGTTTAACACAATGAAAATCCTGACGTGTCGGAATGCGAGCTTTATCCCAAAAAACTGACACCTCTTTTATTGTTAATTTAGCACTTTCATGTAGACTTAGCTTCACTTCACGAATGTTATAAAAGAGCACTTGTAATACTTGTCTATTAGACGGCAATTTATTGCCAATGATTTGTGACGAATAGTGCCCAACTAAGTAAATGAAAGTATCCTTTCGTAAGGATCTAACATCAGCCATCGTTAAATGTTTTTTCAAAAAGGAACGTATGCTAGAACTTATAATGTCATCACTGTAAAACACAATTGCAAACTGACATAAAAACCTACCATAGGTGCATTATATTTCCAAACTTCCAAAACAAATAATTTCTAGGAAATAATTACACCAATAAAACATTATGAGAAAAGAGGTAGATATTTGTATTTTAAGTAAAATTTAAGTGTATTACCTACCGTAATAAAATTTTATCTACAAATTTCTACCTGAATGCGGCACGGGTTACTGTAATAAAATCTTATCTACAAATGTCTACCTGAATGCGGCACGGGTTACCGTTCACCGAATTATCTGAAACTTTGACATAAATTATTCCTAGTATAATAGTATATTTTCGTGGGGTGAGACTTGAAAAATACGCAAAAAAAATTCACCCCCTATAGAGATGGGCCACCCTATTGCTCATGCAAGTCAATAAATCCGTCTCACACCACACATTGCAACTGCCAAAATCCTCATACGAGAATTTCTGAAAATATAACTTCTGACTGTGAAGATTCCGAAGAAGATGTTGGTTTTGACGTTTCGTTGTTTACAGTTTTTACAATAAGAATTAAAAAAAATAAATAAATAAAAAAATTACAAAAAAAGTAAGTAAAAAATAAATATGATATAAAAACAGGATGATCAAGTTTTTCCGCCCTAAAAAAAAATACAGAATATTAAGTTTACGTTTGTTTAATTTTTTAAAAACTTGTTTTGAGCTAGCAGGTCATTTTAACAAATGTTTTTAAAAGGTCATTCAACTTGCTCACGCATTTTAGGAGTACGCCCCTACTCATACCACTTTTAAGGATATGGCGTTATCCGTATTCTTAAAGCCTAATTTGGTTATGCAACAAAACTAGGAACTATTTTTTTTGCTTCAGAAATTAATTTATTCTCCGAATCAGCCGCCCTCTTGATAAAGTAAATTAGCAACATTTAAAGATTACTTCCTATACAATTTTTGACCTCAAATACAAAATTCACAGACCTTAAAAACATCTAAAACGACGTGCTACACACCCATATAATGAAATATTTGGAAAAACCTGTTTTTTCACTTTAAGCCAGTCGCCATCTTGAATATCTCAAAATGCCCAAGGGTGCCAAAGTGGCATCAATAGTAATCGTAATGTTGACCCTTTGAAGAACCAAAAACAACCAAAAAACCTTTACTATACATTACTTCCAAGTTAAGGTAAAAATCCTTATTTCGCACCCAGACTATAACTTTCAAAAGTACTTCCCAACCTTTAAAGTAGTTTCTACAAATACCAAAATATTATAATTGATGCGCGTTTCGCCAACCATGTTGACATCGTCTGGAGATGATTATAAGTTTAAGCATCTCCAGGTCTGTCGAATGTAGCATTCAGTGTTTTAAACTGTTTGTGAAAACGACTTTAGTGCGAAATCATGTAAAGTAAACGGACGTGACCTTGTTCGATATATAATTTTGTACTAATATAATAATAATAACAAACCCTGGCAAACATACCCTTTTATCCCTGCAAACCTGAAGTGACTTTGTGCGTGAGGAGGCTTCACATTTTGAGACTACGGACACACACGCAGTATCCGAGTATCCTAGGATTAATTTGTTTTACTGAAAGAAATGCCACGACAGACAGAGAATCGAACCCATGAATCCAGGGTGAGAGCCAGGCATTACTTTTCGACTCAGCTACAAACGTTCATATTTATGTAAAATGTACAGGTATTTTAGGCGTATAGACCTGCTCATAAAACCAAAATAAAATGTGATCAAAGTAAAAAGTGAGTAGGTAATGCTAGTTTGACTGCTAGCGCACCACATTCCAGATCCTGAGATTATATTCGCTTAAACCTCATTTAATAGAATGAACGTGAAACTAGAAACCCCAACGTAACAACGACCCTTCTATCCTGAACATAATGGGCAGCGTGGAGAACTGGGAGGTTTGGCTGGCTGTGAGATATAGCAGTATTGATTTTTCAGAGATCGTATAGATTGCCATGACATTAAAATCATTTATTTAGATCCTTTTTCCCATCTTCCTAAACATTTTAGCTAAAGTTGAACTGCACAGGAAAATAATTTTTAATGAGGTATTCTATGCAGTTTGCTGAGCAGTTGTTTGTAGTATTCACTGAGCCTGGCTACGCTAGTGTACAGCGCAGTATCGACCGTTCACACAGTGATTCCATGGGGGTTCTCAGGCAGGGTATAGCGCCTTCCACCCCACACGTTGGGTTCGTCTCTACTCAATTCAATCTCACACGCTCCCTACAATTTGCGCTGTCTCGTATTTTGATATATTGTCTGTCGTAATGGAGCACCATATTTTATTATTCCTACTCTGCGGTTGTTCTCCATTTTCCATTCTTCTTTATCTTCTTTGAGATATTTTGTAATTAGTTATAAAAAACATTAATTACCAGAGGAGGTAAATGTAGATGATATTAATAGCCTTTTTCTTATTTTGCACATTATCTTAATCCAATTCAGATGAGTGCTGTTTTTCCAAGAAACGATAATCTTAGAAGACAACGGTTTCATTGTTATTTCTTTTTGGAATTATTTGCTATTCTACTTATTGCTATTTTTTTGCTACAAATTAGACTATTTTAGAAATAAGTCAAAACACTTTATATAATTATACGCCCCTTCGTTGTACATTCTTTGTTGATTGATTGATTGATTTACCAGCGTGCGATAGGCATTGCTGCCACTCCCAGGGTTATACAGCTGGGCCTGCTACGTCCACGCTGAGTTGGATTAAGGTCATGCTTGTTGCCAGCAGTGAGAGCCACACGGCGCATGGTAATAGAATGTGGGATGGGAGGTGTAGGTATTTGTAAAATACGTTACCGCATTGTGTCGTGAGGGAGCGTTGAAGCTCCTTTTTTGTGTTTTTGTTTCTGGACTTCTGCCTCTTCTGAGTTTTCTTGTGAAATATGTTACCACGTTGTGTCGTGATATGGAATGTTTATGCTCCTTTTTTGTGTTTCTGCTTCTTCGAATCTTCTTTTTCTGAGTCTTCTGATTCCTCGGTTTCCGATGCTTAGTTGGATTTGAATCATGCCTGTTGTCAGCAGCCACATGACGCATGGTACATGCGTGGGGAGTGGGCAGTGTAGGTGTTTGTAAAATGCGTTGCCGCATTGTGTTCCTGATGTTTAATGTTTATGCTCCTCTTTTTCGTGTTTCTCCTTCTACAGATTTTCTTCTTCTCCTTCTGAGTCTTCTGATTCCTCCGTGTCTGTTTCGGGTAGAGTATATATCTGTAGGTATTTGTGAAATGCGTAGCCGCATTGTGTCAAAATGTGAAGTGTTTCCCAGTTTGTTCATGATCCTCTCGGTTGTCGTTTTCCACATGTAACCTGGTCTCTTTATTTTTAGTGTAGAATTTAATATAGAATTTTTCACTTATCAACGAGCGCAATTTTGACCTGAAAAACCTCACTTGATAATTTGCCTAAGAAAATATATTATGACGATTCTTTAAGAGTAATGCATTTGATAATTGCGGCTGTTGTTGTTGCTAATATGTACCACTCTATGTAGAATTTTTTCACTTAACAACGGTCTTTGTCACCCTTTTTATTACTTCTTTGCACTGAGAGATTTAATCGCCCATATTAATTAAATAGTAGCTATATCACTTAATTGTTGTTATGTTAGTATGATAAAAAAAAATAAATCTTTGCGGGTTTACCCAGAAATATCTCGGTCACACTTTAATAATTTACTGTTCACCATATTTCAAGGGCTTGGATATATAAAACTTCTCAGACTGTCCTCTAAGAAAGCTGTTTCAATCAGATTTTCAACACTATACTATAACACCCATAACGCAAAAACATGCAATACCACAAAACACACTGCTATTAAAATAACACTTATCTGTGATACTTCTCTT
Source organism: Rutpela maculata (assembly GCA_936432065.2). Classification (NCBI taxonomy): domain Eukaryota; kingdom Metazoa; phylum Arthropoda; class Insecta; order Coleoptera; family Cerambycidae; genus Rutpela; species Rutpela maculata. The sequence continues at coordinate 62,160,732 of OW386285.2, forward strand.
CCCTTCCATTCCCTTCCCTTTTTGATTTGTTTTATGCATTACACCAAAACCACCGTACTTAGTTCTGGATTATGTACGAAACCAATCACTACTCGCAAAATCGCCAATCGCACGTCTCGAGATATATATTACCCTACAAACACCGATAACTCACCTGATAACTCAAAATTATATCTTACACACCCTGTATCCAGCCCAAGTGATGGCACATAAAAAGGGGCTGGTAAAAGACGGGTTGGTTATATTTCTTCTTCTAACTGATGGCTTAGTGCTCCATATAGACGGTTCCCGTCGCCGTCAATTTTTTGTACCAGTAGCTGATGTCTCTTCGTTCCTACGTTCTGTAGTGGATACATTATTTTTGTGTTGTACATTTTTTGTTATATCCAAATAGGCATGCAAGGAATATATCGTTACAATAAAACATAAACACACCACATTTAGTAGACAGCCCCAAAATGCAAACCCAAGGCTGTGCGGAAGAGGGTTACACATTTGAAAAAACGCAGACATGAATCCATACCCACCGACATTGTCAGTGCCGGGGCAGGGGCTCGAACCCAGCACACGATAGACAGTGCGACCAGCACATTCGCCACACATTACGTCTTAACCGACTGAGCTACCCTGTCGGTATAACCTTAGATAAATAAAGTTATTCAATGATGACAACAAACGTCACACAAATTGATGATTTTCTAAGGCTGGTGGAATATTCTCACAGTATTATTTACGATCTGTAAACAAAATTACTCGCAAAATTATCTACAAGAAAATAATTGTAGCGAATTTATTAAAGCATAAATAAAGATTATTACTTACGTTTTTCTACGATACATAATATTCAGTTTCTATTTACCATTTACTAACCGTAAATGAAAAAATAAATAAATTTTTATTGAAAACTGTAGACTAGACTAAATTGCGCTTACTATAAGCTATCAATCGAATAAATACATCATAGAGCAGCTATAATGCACGCCAAACATAATTAGTAAAATTTCGTAATTTTACCTTCCATAATATATTGCTAGATATTTGGAAATAAATCAATATGAAAAAAACATAGAATCAACTCAATTTGCTATTATATTCACGCCTTGCTCTCATGATCACAATTGTAGTTCTACTATCGTCCACTGTGTGGCGCCACGAATAACAAAGCTAAAATGTATTTGTCCCTCCCTGTATTACCTTTCTCACTCATCTTCAGCTGTCAGTTTTCTATTTTCGTGTACTGTAATTGTCGGCTACGAAATACTCGCCGGAAAATGGTTGAAAATAAACGAAAATACATTTCATCACCGAAGATTCATAATCTTTTAAAGACGTATTCGTCAATGAAAAAGAAAAGGTGACGCAACGATGTAAATACATTCCTAAATATGAATTATCACTAAACGTCCCAACAAATAGGGAAATGGAGGACGTAGCTAGTCCCTAGTCACAGTAGGTTGAAAGCAAAATTCAGAATTTAATTTCAGGTTTTGGTTGAGAATAGGAAATATTATACATAGTGGATTGGATAAAGTGCACTAGAAGGTCGTGAATAAAGCAGACTGGTTATATAAATTATAAACCTAGTTGACTTCGTTATAAGTCTTCTAGAAGGTCATGTATATGACAAGCAGCAGACCCCCTTGTAAAAATTAGAAACCTAGTTAACTTATGTAAGTTTTCTTTCTAGAAGGTCATGTGTATGACAAGCTGCAGACCCTTATAAAAATTATAAGCCTATTTGACTTGACTAAGTCTCTAGAAGGTCATGGTATGACAAACTGTTGGTTGGCCAGGAAAGAGAAATTTAAAAACAGGTATGTATTTAACAAAAAAAAAAAAAACAAAGTATCCCATTATTATTTCTCTTAAATAGTATCAAAATTGATGCTCAGTAATAGTGCCTTTTAGCTTACACTTAAATGGTAAGGATTACAGGATTTGGAGAAGTAGGTAAAGAATTATGTTTTTATTGCATTTTAAGAGAACGATTTTAAATAAGGATGTTCTAAATCTGGTATATTGAACATTATCTCATGGAATAAGCAAAGGATAAGAGGGTGTAATTTTGTCCTATTATTTACATTTAATCAATGTAATATTTATTCTGGCAGATCTTGGCTTGTCATGTTTACGGAGCCCATATATAAGTCTACAACATGAATTTCTGTAATCTGCTTCAGTTTGTTGTGTTGTTTTTAAGTTAAACTAAAATTTAAAATGATTTTATCATAAACATTCTCAATTAAATGATTATTTATGTCTGACTTGTACCTAATTAGCATTAGCACATTTTGTAAACAAGTTAAAAGATTGCGATGTTTTATTCAGACTTCAAAGGAATAGTGAGTAAGCTTTCCCTGGTCGCAGGACTATTATGGGACAAATCTTGAGTAATATCAGCAATAATATTTATTGGTGTATATAATATACATTTTTTATATTTTACTTTGAAAATAGGATGTTAGAAAATTTAATGCCATGTCATATAAATAATTAAAATATTTACAATCATTGTAAAAGAAATTGTTTAGCAATGCTTATGCTTATTCTTGTAAACGTAGGCGTGTCAAATATATATATAAATATATAAATTAATTACAGTTAAAATTCTAAATGTACCATGGCAATCATCTCACAAACACCCAAGTCCTGCAAAAATTCCAAGGCCATATTTTGCAAATGAATATACGGTTAATGTGTGCACTGTTTCCCCAATTTATGATGCCATATCTCAAATGGCAGTGAAAATTTACAATGCCTAGACATAAACCTTAGCCCATAGGAGCTAAACTTTAATCTAAAGGGCCTTCCATAGGAGACAATACACATAGTGACGGCATCCAGAAGTGACATCAATGAAAAATAACAGTGGTTGTTTAAAATTATGGTGGAGATATTGCATATAATAATAAATGTTTTATTGCTTCAGGCTGAAATATACAAATAATAAGATAACAATATACGAAATAATTATGCCTGAATGAAAAAGGCAGAGTTCGTACTTATTCGATGTGAACATCGAAAAAGCAGCGCTCTTACACTCAACCTTAGCCTCGTTGTATATAATATCAACTTATCCCACATACAATTACTTCGTTTATTGAATTCTGCCATTCTTAACAGATTTTTCTGAAAAGGTTTCCTTCCGTAAATTGCTCTCGCTCTGCCTTAGTATTGATGTCTTTTTTGATAATTAGAGTATAACAATAAAATTAAGAGATTTTCAAGGTGTACAAACCTTAAGCCTACTGCTTCAAGAAATGGTAGTATATTATGGTATCCCACCATAATTGTAAACTACTTAAATACATTTTTGTATACTTTCCTTGAATATTATATGAATTAATCACCCTCATCCTTGTTCTTATAACGATTCGTAAGGCACAAACAATTTCTATGATTGAGCTTAATAACAGTCATCAAATGAAAACAAGTTCTGAGATTTTATCAGCCAGTTTCACAATCATTATTTAACTAATGGTTATGAGTTGACCAATAGTTTTATTATAAAAATCTGTTACATTAACTGCCAGTTTTACAATTGTTGGTTGATTAATAGTTAGGATTTGACCAATGATTTATTACTATAAAGGCAAGGATGTCTGGTAAAGTTGTGTTTACTAATAATTATAACTTTCATAGTACAGGATCCGTACCTATCTTAGACTATCAGGTTCTGGTTTTAGTCAACCAAAAAGATAGCCAGTGATTGTGAGGCTGGCTGTATGACTGATAGGATTTAAAATTTAAGGGCATTATAATGAAATATTTAAACGCTCAACAGGGCAGTACAAATGTTCGGAATAATTTGCAAGGGTTACAACAGGCATATTGTAAAAAAAAACAAAAAATTCAAATATGCTCACATTAAACGAAATACAGAACATGTTTAGCGGAACCTTTAAATTAATATTCTTGTTTTTGGAAAAGATTTTAATGCAATCTCTCGAAGATCTCAAATCGCTCTGAACATCCACAATTGTGATCATGAGAGCAAGGCGTGAATATAATTATAAGATTAAACGAACTTACCTTAAGTGAAGTTCGATCTTAATTATATGAACGCCTTGCTCGAAATGATCAAACCCTCCCCGCCCACTCAGAGTTACCTTTTGCGGTACTGAACTTAGAGTTGTTAAGATTGCTATTCAAAATAAAACGATTTTATTTTCAAGATCGAATTGTCAACTCCGTTATTTAAATTACCTATTCGTCTTACATGGAAATATCTACAATTTGTTATGCAATCCCAAATATTCCGTAGGTAGTATGTATTTGGCAGATCAAATAATAATACAAAAAATTATTTATTTTGGTAAAGATTAGATTGATTCGAATCTGAATTTTCAAAGACCAAACTTAGCAGCTCTAGCTACTCTAAATAAACCCTTGATCATTTGATTTGAGATCATATTAGGTCCGTTCCTTTGCACGGGAAGTGTGACACTAATTTTGAGTGACAGAGATGGCATCAATGCGGATATCATAAGTTAAAGAGAGACAATCTTACACCAGTGCAGCTAAGCGCTACACTTGTAGTGCAAAGGAATGAACCTATCTTGCTCTAAAGAAACTGACAGCTGAAGATGAGTGAGAAAGGTAATACAGGGAGGGACAAATACACTTTAGCTTTGTTATTCGTGACGCCACACAGTGGACGATAGTAGAACTACAATTGTGATCATTTCGAGCAAGGCGTTCATATAATTAAGATCGAACTTCACTTAAGGTAAGTTCGTTTAATCTTATAATTTTTACTCAGTTATACAGTAATTTTCTGTGGATAAATTTGACCTAACAATTGATAGCCATCTTAACATTCACTAAAAACATAGTCCCAAGCAGGGACCCAAACCGAAATTAATTTCGGTTAGGGTTAAATAACGTATACCATTTTCAGTTTTCATAGCAGCGACAATTTGGTTTTCATTTACGGTTTCGGTTGTCAAGGCAGCGACAATTCGATTCTCGGTTATGGTTTCGGTTTACAGATCCGCGGCAATTCGGTTTCTGTTAGAAACAATTAGCAATTACGGTATGGTTTTCGGTTTCGATTTCAGTTTCTGGCTTTTTACTTGCCTTTTACCTTATATAATCTTTAGAATGGACGAATCGACTTAGATATTGTTTTCACCATACAATTTGGTATTTCTACATCATGTTTAAAGATTTGAATCTTTGATTTCAACCGTATTTTTTGAACTTTAAAGTCGTAAGTCCGGTGCGGATTTCGGTTTCGGTTTCGGTCCCTGATCCCAAAAGACCTCACTAAACCCACGAATTCATACATTGTACAAATCCAAAACTAAATAAAAATTAGTGGAAAATTCACCGCCTTTAGCGGTTATTATACTCATTTGATTTAACCAAATAGTTATTTATGCACCAAGGGTCGTAAGTGCACTTTTTTTGGTCTTGAATACAGTTTGCAACCCGAGGCCCTTAAGGGCGAGGTTTGCAAGTACTCGAGACCAACAAATCTCGCTATTCAACCCGCGGTGCAAATTATATTTTTCGTCATACCCATTAATCATTAAACTAGAAAGAAACGTGAGAAAGACTAGTGGAAAAGTAATTCTTTGAATAAGATTTCATATTTGCTAAGCAAATAGTAAAGGTACCGATGCTTGGGATATCCATGGCAACCGCCAATAATAGTTATTTATGTACTTGCAGTGCACTTTTTCTGGTCAAGAAAACAGTTTAAAATCCGACGCCCGTAGGGTCGAGGTTTGCAAGTATTCGAGACCAAAAAATCGCACTGTACGACCCGCGGTGAATATTATATTTTTCTTCATACCCAAATATCATTAATTGTCCAGTCAATGAAGGAGTTGTAGAGGACATGGAGGAGGAGAGAATTTCCCTCTTTAGGAATGTATTGGGGGTAGTTAGGAGGTAAACATACTAAAAGTCCCCGCCGCTTCAGGGGGGGAGGGGGTGGAAAAGTTCCTTTTTTCGATTCTTCGCTTATAACTTGGAAACGATGCGTCGTACGGAATAAAGTAGTCTAATTAAACATAATTAAATTTCCTACAAGAATGTCTGCATTCATTTCCTTCCTATGTGTTATAGTTTAAGAGATATTCGAAAGCTAAAATAGTTAATTAATAAAAAAAAATTAATTAGGTGCCTTGAATATTTCTATCAAAGCGGTTTCTCGTGGTCTGCTAATAAATCACAGTCACAAAACAATCTTTATTTTACAACACTCGACGTATTTACTAACGTAATATTTTGTCGAAATCTATACATTTCCTTAAATATACAGTGTAACTCACTTAAAATGAAAACACCCTTATGACTTTTTATGTTTTTTTTTCAGATCAGAATCAAATTTTACTAAAGTATAGGACAAATTAGGATCTACTTATGACCAGAAAAACATTCGCCTGCTACGAAGGCAAAGCCACCTGCGGTATCAAAATATGCGGAAAAAAGAACCTTTCACCCCCCTCCCCCCCTGAAGCGGCGGGGCTAGGGGCGGGGACTTAGTATGTTTGTTTACCTCCTAACTATTCCCAACATATTCCTGAAGAAGAAAATTTTCCCCTCCTCCATGTCCTCTACAATCCCCTTTTTGGTATTCATTAATTGGACTATAAACTAGAAAAAGAAACTTAAGAAAAGTTAGTGAAAAACTATAATAATTATTTGAGATTTGCTAAACAAATTCAGACAAGCCGTACTTGCTATATATCCTATATCCGACATTATTTTCAAAAATATTCAGAGCTATTATAATAATATGATTTATAGTTCAGGAATATTACGTTTTTATTCCGACAAAATTCATAAAGATTTGAAAATTGGTGGGTATATTGGGAATAGCATAAGGATTACTAAAACAAAAAGTTCCCATCCCTAAATAGTGTGCTTCATCCCCCAGGACGTCCTTTCTACCCCCATTTTGAGTTTTTCTAGATTATCTCGGCAACGGTGTAATTTTCGACAAAAATACCTATATACAAATGGAATGGAAAATTCTCTATCAAAAAGGTTTTTACCACTTTTTTCCTAAAATTAATAATAACGTGGGAAATATGGCGCAAACATAAGGGTTGGTTCCGACTAGCACTTTCTACAGTACGATGTACCTTATAGTTTAACCTTTAACGCTTAAAATAGCAGTAGGCACTAAAATTTATTTACAATTTTAATAAATATACAACTTCCACCCCCTCACCTCTATAAAAAGACCGTGTTGTACTTATTTCCACACCACCCTAGAGGTAAAGTACTTGGCGCGTTTTTTTTAAAGTGGTATCCCCTGTAGGCCTAATCCACTAATTATCAAGTGTTTATTATAAATCTTGGTCGTCTTCCACAGATTCAACATTGAAGCATGATTGTCCATGGCAATGATAACCCATTGTAGAGCAACGCAAGCCTGGTCTTCTGCAACTACACCTGTATTCGCACCCTAATTTACATGAACATGAAATAAGCGTTAAAACAGATTCGGGAGCTGGTTCTTTTATAGTCATTATTGGGATTAATAAACCGCCAACTTTTTTCCACCCCCAATCGGTAGCTTTGAGCGTCACGTTTTTCCATGTTTGAACTTGGTGAAAAACTCGATAACAGTGTTGCCGAGCGGCAGCAGAAGTTGGTGGAAGTTTTGACAACATAACAGTGTTGCTGGCTTTACCAACTAGTCTGTTAAAAGACATAAATCTGTATTCATCTAGACTTTTTTCTGCCGAGGTACAGTTGTATAAAGCTAAAATAAATCGCTCTCCCATGTTTGCAATTTCTTCATGAGTAGCTTCCTCATTGTTGAAAGTTTGTACAATATGTTGTAAATCACTTCTTTTATTAAATACATTGATTGCATTCACTTTCCCTTTGGAAAAAAACGCCGAGGTTGTGTCACAACCGCTGATGGCATGTACAAATAAAATGGCGGATTTGCAATTTTTTAGGAAAGTTGCAGATTGTAAATCTTGAGAACTGTAAATCCTTTTACAGGTATTATATGACTTGCGCTAATTACGGCCCTGATTTACCAACGTACTATTCGTTTGAGAAGAAATGGTCTAAAAACCTTTTTTGTAGAGAATTTCCTGTAGAACACTTTTGTACATAGGTATTTTTGTTGTAAAATGCACCATTTCATGGATAATTTTAAAAAAGCGAAAATTGGGGTGAATACTATGTCGTAGGGGATGAAGTACACAATTTAGGGGTGGGAACTTTTCGGTTTATTATTACATATGCTGTCCTGATTATTTCCACCAATTTTCAAAACTTTATGAATTTTGTCGGATATATCGCAATTTGAACCGTAATATTACTGAATTATTAATTTATCTTGACAGTAGTTGCCATTTGAATGGGTCGCGTGCGCGTGACGTCACAGGTCCCAGACCTTAGGAAAAACAAACCGCTGTCACTAGCTGTCAAATGGCGACTGACTGAACCTCAGAATTAAATTTTTCGTAATCCTAGAGTTTTTATCGATATTATACTTATCATACAAAATGGCTAGTTTTTATTGTATTATTAATTGTGGAAGTGTGGCAATCCGAGACAACATCAGTTTTTGTAAAATAACGTCGATTTACAGCCAGAAGAGGTTAGGTTAAACAATTCCAGACATTTAAAAGAAATGCTTTAAGTTAATGCATAAGAATGATTGTAATAACTGCTGCTCAAACAAGCAATAAACAATCCATGGTAAAGAAAATTAACATTTTATATTATTGGTTTGTCTCTATTTTTAATAACTATTTCTTATTTAAATTTTAGTTGAGCGAAGCATGAACTGCACGGAGGGAGAGTATATTTAAGAAAATACAAGTCATAATAATTAACAATTGACCTACATAAAATAGTAAAATACATGTTAAACATTTTATATATTATAATAAAAATTTACAAAAATTACAACGGTTTGCGTAGTCCAATCTATAGGTATATAAGGTATAGGACGAGGGGTTAACCGCTGGAAAAAATTGTGTACATCTTATTACATAAGGGGGCTGCACACGATGCCAGTAACTCGTACGAGTCACTAAAACCGAGTACTGGATTTTAGTACTCCTCTCGTATAAACAGACGTTTTAATGTTCCAGTACAGTACTCGTTCCTGTAACCGTTCCAGTCGAGTAAATAGAATGCAATCCTATTTACTGGCCCGAGTTGTTACCCCCACCAGGACTTTTACTCGACTGTCTGGTTACTAGACACATTTAGACGGGTAAGTATTTGTTTTAGTGACTAAGTGACCATTCTAGTGCATAGAGTTTATATGTTTGTTGTGTATTATTTACGATAACGTGCTTTTTATTTTTCCTTTAAAAGCATGCTTGAAGCACCATGTGTATTTCTTCTAGATATCCACTCTCTTACCCACAACCTTCTTCTCGGATTTAGTTGCTCCTCTAATATTTCTAACATTTCTTCGGCGAACACTTTTAAAGATACCGCAATTTTCTTTTTAATAAGTTTTTTGGCGTTACGATTCATTTTAATTGTTGATAACCACCGTTTAATCCATGTAACTGAACTACTGCCATCACATTTACTAGAACGCTGTATAGACGCTACTGTTATGTGAAATACTCGCTTCCAGCACTCGGTTTTAGTGACTCGAACGAGTTACTGGCATCGTGTGCAGCCCCCTATACTTCAAACAGTTTACAGTAGGTACGTCAGTCTTTCATTGTTTATTTTATAAAGTGTCTTTTTCACAAAATTTACAGCGGTTAATCTCCAACCATAGCCATGTTCATTGCTAAAAAACTAAAAGGAAAGATTTCCTGTTAAGTGGTGAACATGTTTTGTCTAGACTGGCAACACAATCCCAGTGAGCAAAAAGGAACCATCTGAATCTGCAATAGTCCAAGGAGTCAATGGCTTTTATTCATGATGCCTAAGAGTTCATATCCTGAAAAATTAATTTCTGCATTAGTAATTATTTATAAAACAACATTTAATTAGGCAAGCATATATGAAAAAAATTGTTGATAACTAATTCTTACCGTTGTAACAAGCTTTTATCCTGCAAATTTCTTGCAGAGTACTTTTTTCACCTAACCACAAACAGCTTCAAGATGACTTCTCAATGCCTTGAATTCGTCCTTCTGTCTACGTAATTCTTCCAAAAATCAAGTAATTTGCAACATCCCTATGTGTGACATTTGGAAATACATCAATATTTGTACTAAAGTATTTTTTTCTCAAAATATAAGGATTTAATTCGATGGCAGTCGTATACCTAACCTCTACATCAGGAGACAATTCTGCAAAATACGAACTAACCGTCATCCCGACGAACAAAATTGTTTATATAACAGTATTAAGAATAGTTGTAGATGTTAAATAATCCAACAACAAGTTCTTAAATGGCACAAACACTGCAAAATTCACTTTAAAGAAACACGTTTAATCGGCGGATTTCTCAATTGTTTTTCCTAAGGTCTCAAAATCTGTGACGTCGGCGCACGCGACCCATAGAAGCCGCGTCCTTTTATTTTATTGACGGTTGCCATGGATATTCCAAGCATCGCTACCTTTACTATTTGCTTACCAAATATGAAACCTGACTCAATTAATTATAGTTTTCCACTAGTTTTCTAAAGTTTTTTTTCTAGTTTAATGATTCATGTGTATGACGAAAAATATAATATTCACCGCGGGTCGTACAGTGCGATTTTTTGGTCTGAAATACTTGCAAAAAAGTGCACTTACGACCCTTGGTACATAAATAACTATTATAATCAGCATTGAAAGAAAATGTTTGTACAGTATGTACAGGAATCCGTTTCATATCACAAAAAACTCAAATATCGAACAAAAAATGTCATAAGCATACAATTTTCTGATAGAATAACCATAATTTCGAGGAAACATGCGAAAAACCGCGGCGGAGCGAATTACTCTTTCGTTCCTTAAAAGTAGCTCTCTGGCGCGTAAGTACAATCCTCAAAGGACGAAACATTATAATTTATTTTCTCTGTTCGCCGATTTTAGGTTTAATATCAATGAACAAATAAGGTTCAATTAATTGGGTGAGGGCTATCTTTTTTGAAGGTGGTTAAATTTTTTCAAACATTTTTCGTATGAACAAACGAAAGGCCAATCCGGTTTGTCGCTACTTATGCAGTGATAAATTGGATAGCTGTCATTACCCAGGTAGCAAAGGCACGTGAAAATGACGTGAAAAAATGGTCAGGAGTAACGAGAAATGACGAGTTAGATGACGTAAATGAAACGTGAAAATGGCTTCCTAATGTCTCAGACGAATGACGTCTTTTTCTGGTTATATTTGGTAATCCCCCCACAGGTTTTTAGTAATAGGAACATATAAAACTACATACTAGTTAGTAATCTACTTGATAAAAATAAAATAATTAATGCATAAATAAGTTTTGTCTTAATGAATTTGTTTATTAGCCATCCGTAATTTTATTTACATACATATCTATCTAATATTGTTTACCATCACTCCAACTTTTTTTCACAAGGGTTGCAAATTATAATGTTTATTAAGTTATTAAATTCATTTTTACTTACCTTTACCAATTGCGGTCCGTAGGATTCGAACCTACATGTCTCCCGTTGTCCGTATTACAGTACTGACGCTTCAACCAACTGAGCTAGCTTGGCGACCGCTATTTCGGATGCTAAAAGCAGTATTTATGGTGGTGAATGAAGTCTTTATTATGTGAAATTGAATTTTTTGCCTTATTTAAAATATATGAAAATCTTTCAGGTTCTCGCTTCGAGTTACTAGTATTTTTATTTATTTATAATTATTAAGAAGAACTTATTTAATTTAATTAAATTGTCACCAGTGTCACCTGAGGAGTACGAGTAGTTGTTGAACAATATGTAATTATTACATTAATTAGTATTAGAGGCGGTTCGTTAAAAAAAATATATTTTCCCCAGATCTCGAAATTGAAGAGCAGAGAGGGAGAAATCCGATAAAAAATTTTCCTTATCTCAAATTTGATGAGCGGTGGAGGGGAAGTCAGGAGTCAACTATTTTAAGAATTAAAGTTTTAAGTTGAGGTACTTATACAAACCTGGGAAGCGTGTTGGAGAAAAAACGGTAAAGGTGTAATATCACCTACAACATAAATAGAATATTTAATGGTCTAAAACAGACCTAAAATTGAAAAAAACCAATAAGCAATTATTACCTTAAAAAAAACAACTAAAATTTTTTTCGAAATAAAAAAAAACCGAATGAGCAGGGGCCGAACCGCCGACCTCATGACTCGGAAGACGACGCCTTAAGCACTCGGCCACCAACCTTTCTGAGGCTACTTACCTAAAGACACGCCGCAACGGATAGATTTTGCTTTTTAATGCATTTTAATCTAATTTTGTTATTAAAAGAATAGACAGAAATATAATTTAAACAAATAAACTGCCGAATCTTTGCAAACTCTTTCGAATATAAATTATTTTGGATAATGTTAAAAAACATTATATCCTCGAATAAAAACGCCAATACTTATCTCTCACGACACGGTTTATTTTTCTTTAAACTTTACACTCTGCTTACGATAACAAAATGCCATTGGCGAGTTTTAAAGTTTGTAATCTGATAAAATATAAATAAATTTAACACCGAAAAAAGACGACAATATGACGTGATGTGTAGCACGTAATTTTAATGTCATTTATAAGACGTCATTCTGTCGTCGATTTTTAGTGCCCTGACGTCTTTTTGACCAGAATCACCAGATTTTGATGTCATTATAACGTACCCTTGCTACCTGGGTATATTTATTAAAAACTTCAACCCCAAGATAAATCCTTAATAAAATATTTTCAATCGTGCTTTTAAAGTTTTAAAAGGCAATTGGCAGAAAATTATACCTCATTACCGAAAGAGGATAATATTTATACTGGGAGATATAGAGTTGACTCAACTATCTATTTTAGGAGGTTTAATTAAACATTTTCACGAGTACGCAATGGCTTATTTGGAAGCAAACCAACATAATGGAAATGGAATAACATGTATAAATAGATTGATGCGATAGCAAAATGTATGAGGATGCAAGCAAAGTAAAAGTAAGTAGCAAGATTCTCCTTTATTCGGCTTCTTTGAGGAAACCTGCAGTGGATCTTGCTAAAAATGATTAGCAAGAATGTATCTAAATAACCTACGGCTGGCATTGCAGCTTCGGCTACGATCGATTTTACGCTATGGGTTATTTAGAGGCGTGATTATGAGGGTGATTTGAAAACCAAGTGCGGATTATTCTCAATAATGATAATAATGATTGACATATTTCGAATATCTGTGAATGACTATATGTGGCAATGAATAATATTTGACCATTTAGTAAATTTAAAATGAAAAATGTCACACAACGTGTTTGAAGCTACTACACGTAAGATGCTACAGTTTTTTAAGACACAGGACACAGGTGTCAACTAACTACACTGTACTATATTTTTCAAACGCCAATAAATAAATTCATTCATTATATTTATTCATTCATCCATTATACAGGGTGATTTACCATGACATGAGGAATATAAAATGGTATACTAGTCTTCTATGTGGGAAAGTTCCTGAAAAAATTTAGAGTGATCCGAGGTAATTTACACCGGCAGGCACAAAGTGCCGCCGAAGTTTGGTGTTTTTGTGTTATCGATGGATTTAAGTAAATATCTCTCATATCTATTTGTTATTGCAGAGTTCACTAGCACAGGGTCAATGGCTTTTCGACATTTCACTGTTTTTTAGTGTAATTTGATTAAAACCAAAAAGTCACTTCTACTGCCAATCCCAAGTCTGATAAAGGAGGGGAAGTGATATGGTTGTACCGCGTTACATCAGATTGATTAAAGTCATTGGCGGTGTATTTATACAAAAAAATACAGTATTTTTTTTGGCCATATTTTTTTATTTTTTCATTTTTTTAACTCCTTTGGGTGGGGACAACCTACTGATAAATTTTCTGCATGTCATGGTGAATCACCCTGTATACTAAGTACACACAGTTTTCCATATTCATACCTAGCAACATAGTCGAGTAACTCAGTAAAACGATTTGGGTAGTCTGTACTTACCGAAATTTCATCGCACTGGTGTGATGAAGACACCAATATCTCATTAATTCGAAATTGGGTTTTTAAACTATTCAGTCAAATTACATAAAAAAATAATCTAATTAATGCATTCTTGATTTAAACCAAAGATTTTTACCCCACCCTCTACGCCAATTCATTTGCGAAGAGTATTTTTCATACCGTTACTGCTCATAGAATAAATGAGATAGAACATTGAATGTTTTTTTTTTTAATTTATTTTTACGGACGTAAAAATGGCGTTAGCCATATAGTGTTTACTTCTGAGATATGAGGGGAAAATACGAAACCATATTTGATTTTGATTTATTCTGTGACAAATTTTATTATTTTTTCTAATCAAAATCATTTCTTGACGATAATGTTATATCTTTGTATCAAAAACGTATTAATTAGCTTTTTTAAATAACTTGAGAAACTATGACTTAATTTAAAAAAAAATAGAGAATAGTGTTTTCGCCGCATCCTCTGGGAAGGCGCCAATATTCTTGGCTAAAGATGTCGGTCTCGGATGACTGGGGCCGGGCAGGACTATTGCCCTTTACCCCAATACATCGCTGTAGACCGGGGACCAGCCTCGTGCAGGGCGCGCGAACTTACTTTACGTCGGCCCCACTCACAAATGTGAGCGGTGCAGACGATTTCGGTCCACCTCCCTGGGTCCTGGCTCGTTGGACCTTGCTGGCTAAGGCCTCTTCTGGCGTTCTTCTGTCTTCGTCTTCTGCTCTTCGCCAGCTTGTTTGCCCCTTGGGGGGTAGTCATCGCTCTGTTGGGTGTTTTTGGGTTTGTGGCGGGAGTGACTGCCGGTACACAAGATGCCAAGAGGCATCCTGTCATCCGGATCATCGGTAGGGTAAGGATGAGCTGTGTAGCTCGAGGAAGGGCAGACCTAACTGCTTTGGTAGCATTTTTGGCCTGCCCGGAGCTAGGGGGACTACAGGTACTGGACGGTTGTTTGTCCGGTACCCGCAGGGTCTTGGTTGGGTGATCGTCATGTCTCTTCCGTGGGGGTGGAACAGCGGGTGGTGGTATGCTTCTCATACTCACCCGTTATCCAGGAGCTGCACCTTCGGCCGCTTGTGCCTCGGAGCATCTGCTGGGTCATAGTCAGTTGCCTCCCTGACTAGTGGGTTCCCATGCTCCTCGGCAAGGGCGTACATCTTTCTGGCTCTCTGCTTGATGATCTCAGTGACCGGGGTGTAGTCCAGGTCCCTGTAGATGTCCTCGTTGCGGATGAACCAGGGTGCGTCGACTGCTGTTCTGAGGGCGACGTTCTCCACTCTCTGGATCTGATGGAGGTAGCTCTTTGCTTGGTAGCCCCAAGCTACCGAAGCGTACGTCAGCTGAGGCCGGATGAGGGACCTGATAAGCGTGAGCTTGTTCCTCAGGTTGAGTCTGCTCTGTCTACCCGTCATCGGGTAGATTAGGGCTCTCGTCCTCCTGGCCTTCTTGACGATGGCCTCCGTGTTCAGTCTCCATGTTAGGCCTTTGTCCATGACCACGCCAAGGTAGTTGGCGGAGTCGAGCCATTGGATGTCCTCACCAAACATGGAAACGTGACCTGTGGGGTTTTGTTTTCTTACCTTCTTGAAGAGTACCGCCTTGCTCTTCTCGGCGTTGACGGCTACCTTCCATCTGTTGCACCAGTCCTCTAGGAGGGTGGCCGCCTCCTGGAGGTTTCTGGTGGCTAGCCTGGCACTCCAGGATCTGGCAGTCAGGGCTGTGTCATCGGCGTAGAGGGCCATGGAGGTCCTCTCCGTCCGGGGTAGATCGGATGTGAAGATCGAGAACAAGTGGGGGGGCAGCACTGAGCCTTGGGGGACTCCTGCCTCCATTGTTCTGTACGTGGACACCTTGTCCACGATCTTCACCCTCATCTGTCTCCTGTGGAGGTACGATCTCACTAGCTTGACGAGTGCAATGGGGTAACCCATACTCATCATTTTGGCTAGGAGACCATCGTGCCAGACCCTGTCGAAGGCTTTGGCAACGTCCAGGAACAGCGCTGCCGTGACCTGTCGTTGGTTGAACCCCTTCGTGACCTCCTCGGTGAGGCGGAGCACTTGGAGTTCGGTGGAGTGCCCTGTCCTGAAGGCGAACTGCTCGTCTGGGAGGACTTCCAGCTCGTCTGTCTTCTCGGCTATCCTCTTGAGTATGACTCGTTCGGCTACCTTACTCATCGCTGGGAGTAGACTGATGGGCCTGTAAGAGGAAGGAAACGTTAGGTTCTTACCTGGCTTTGGGATGACTATGACGTCGGCCTTTTTCCACCTGGAAGGGAAGTGTCTCAACCTCAACATTGCGTTGATCTGGGAAGGGAACGTGATGTGAGCTCTTTCCTCTCACAACTTATGTTTCCTTTCAATGAAATTACAGAATAACTGTCTAGCTGGAACGTACTATTGTAGGAGGATTTTGTCGGTAAAATAGTTCATACTTCTTCCCGTAAGTAGTACCACGCTGATGGATGTATTAATAAATTAACTTATCTAATCCTAACTTAAAAAGGAATGAAATTCAATATAACATATCAAGAAGGAACAAAATCTCCTTACTTCCCAATGTAGAAATAATGTGTGTGTTGTGTAAACTCAACATTTTTTAGAGCGGGAGCTAGGTGGCTTTTTCGGCACATCATCGTTTTATGAACTTTGAGATATTTTTACGGTTTAATGGATGATAACGATTCATAAAATCGACTTCTGGTGGGGCACCTCCTGTCAGGTGCGTCATGAACACTATCTAAAAATCAGTGAAATTATGTCATTGTTGCAAGGCTCATTTTTTTTGTGTGTACACATTTTGTGTTTAAAATTAGAAAATAAGATCGCCAGAAAGTGTGGACCGTCAGGAGGCGTAGCCAGGAAGGTAATAAAGATACAATACATCTGAGGCACGGTAGGAAGTTAGCCGAAAGTGTTAAATTCCTGTATATTTAAGAGCCTATGGTACTTTTGTTGACACTAAGAACTTTCTGGGGAGGCTATTCTATCGTTGAAGGAGCTTATATTCAAAAATCCTAAACATTTTCCTTCTGGTTAGCCTTACTGACGAGAGTTTCTTTCTGGTAATTTTTTTCTGTGTTCAAAACATCTGAATAAACATGCTCAGCCTAAAAAAAGCTTGTAACGATCATGTTATATAACTCCGTTTTTTTACATCTTTGACCTTTCTGGCTGCACCCCTGACGGCCCACACTTTCTGGCGATCTTATTTTATTCATTCTAAACATAAAATGTGTACATACAAAAAAATTAGCCTTGTAACGATGATATAATTTCACTGATTTTTATATCTTGAACCATGGCCAACTCGACGGAGTGACATATGCCAGAAGTCTATTTTGTCGTTATTTAAGTTCGATAGAATTAATCAACGCATAGAAAATGCTTGTAACCAGCCCCCCCGCATCAAATCATGGGCCCTGGTACCAAATTCACTGGCGGTCCCCCGCGCCTTATAATTGATGGGCGGGAAAAAATTTTTTTGTCAAAATCTCTGGCGGGCCCTCGCTACGTGCCCCGAAATTTGAAAAAAAAATTGCCAAAATCTATGGCGGGCCCCCGCTACGGGCCTCTTGGAAGCCAATGGGCCCCCGCGTTTAATAATTGATAAGCGGGGAGGATTTGAAAAAAAAAAAGTCAAGATCTTTGGCGGGCCCCTAAACTCAGTACCCAATACGGGGGGCCTGCTTGCAACGATGAGTTTTCGAAAAAGCCACGTAGCTCCCGCACCATTATCATTTCCAAACTTTTATAAATATAGAAGAACGTATTTTTTATTATCTACCACGAGACACAATTGTAGAGCCCCTTCTGTAAACATATACGATATGATTCTTGCATGCTTTAGCAGTTCCTACTGTAAAGAATTAAAGGTGCTTTAATAAGTAAGTCATTAATAGACGACTGAAAAAAAAAAAAACAAAATTGAAACCAACGCCATGTTATGTTGATGCTCCTAGAAGATGAACAACTTCTTGAAATATGTGTAATGTGTGTTTTTTATGAATAATCTCTATATGTATATAAGAATCTTGATAATCAAATATAAATCATTTTTAGTTCACATAACCTAAACCAACAATGGCGATTCTGTTTTTTCTTCTTTATTTATCTATTGGCTTAGCAGCCTTAGCCGCTAACAATTGAAAAGTTCAGCACGTAGGATGTAGAAGGTACTGAAAGCATTTAATTTTAATTTTGCCACTAAACGTGTTTATCAGGCTTTATTTAATCCAATAGGAAAACGAAATTGATCCATATGACAAAATATGTACCACTGACATTGCGCGTACCAGTTCGGCGAACTATTTTTTCTCCCCACTAAATTTTGATTTGCATAATACCTAAATAATATTCTCTAGTTAATCGTGTGATAATCAAGGGCGGATCTAGAAAGGTTACTGGGGGGGTGCACTGCGGCCGTCTACCGCAGAACGATAAATAATTATATCGACATTTTCAATATTCAATAATAAATAATATTAGATCCTATTCTTCTCGGGGCCCTCGGGGAGGGCAATTGCCCCTGGTGCCCCCCCCTGGAACCGCCCTTGGTGATAATTTAATTAAACCCACATTAAGTACATATCTGTGAAAAGCAAAGCTGGTCGCAGAGTTTTGAATGGGGGTCGGCCATCCGTCAATGTGGGCCCCCTCGCGGTGCGGGGTCTGCGGGGGTGTTTGTTACGCCACTGCCTATCTCATCTCAATTTTACAAAAAAAATGTGAGGTACTAATTTATTTTTATTACATATATGTAAAGAATTTTCAATCAAACAAATTGTATCATGTAGGTACCTACATATTAGATATTATAATACACATACTTCGCATTTGAGAAAATTACTTGAGCAGTACATTGTTATAGTAATAAATACTTGTCTACTATATAATTAACAAACTAATTATTAAAGACGAGTGGCGGTGGGTAAGTATCAATCCATATATCGATTTCGCTAATCATTGGCTCTTAGCTTCTTTATCGGTACGAATTTGGCATTGAGACACGATATGCAACCAGATGTACAACAGTGTAGTCTTTATTTTTCTAAGTGACAATTTAATAAATGATTGATTTATAAAAACAATTAGTTAGGGTTACGTGGGAAATAACCATAACATTGCCCCTTCTTCGTTGGACATGATTTTGATTCATTCTAGGTACAGTTAGATAGCGTATTATAACAACACTAGGTTTCTGATGACATTAATTTTCTTCTAAAATTATTTTAAACAATTTCTAGAAGCATTTAACGTTCCGAAACTTCAAGAATTCATCTTAAAATTGGTGGAAACATTTTAATAGGCGAATTTGGTAGAATTCGATTGGTGTTTGGTACACATTTTATTCTTCTAACAAATCGAATGTTTCCACAAATGTTTGCCGACTAAGCGGATAGTACATAGGTAAACTAATATCAATAAAGGAAAATAAGTTTTTCTGAGAAAGCCAGGTACATTTTCTTCACCCCGCAGTACCTACTTACTACTTATACATCCAATAAAGTAAAGTTACCAAGCAAAGTATATGGAATATCTAATGAGATGGTACAATTCCGAGTGTATCTACATTATAGGTAAGTAAGAAACTGGTTAGGTAAGACAAAGAGAAGAAACTGACACTGGTGGATCAATTTTTCCAAAATGTTTGCAGGCTTCAGATTAACCATAAAAAGAACAACATCCATTCTTTTCATTTTTCTTTTGAACAAGATAATAACACCAAAGGAAATACAACCCGTTTAATCCCTACAAATGCCTGATGGTGGCATTATGTGACAGCGGTACACACGGATCTTGGCGAGCAAAGGAATCTCTATGTAGAGAGTGCACGCACCGTTACGCTGATTGGTGTTGCACACTGATAAATTATATTATAGGAAGTGAACGCGCAGTTCTCCGACAGCCCGCTACGTTCCCTTACAGTCCATGTCACTCGCCAAGATCCGTGACGGGTACGGTACACTTAGTATCCGAGTAACTAGAATTAATTTCTTTTTCTGAAAAAATACCAGTGCCACGGGAACTAAAACCAGGATTCCAGAACTAAAAGAAACAAATCCAGCTTGACTACAACCACGGAATAATTCTGGGACTGCAACGAATACAAGCGAACGTCGGAACACACGATCACATACGCACACCGCACACTACGAATTTTCTCTATCGAGTGGAGCGCGGGATTCCAATACCTATAAGATTCTTTTATCTATGAGGGATTCTTGACGAAACACTCGACGAAACTGAATGTGATCCTCCGTGTTTATTTACAGTTCGTTTCTCTGAACACACCAGGAGTGAATGAATTTGTTTTTGTTACGCTTCGTTAGCAGCTCTCGAGGGATTTCTGACACTGTAATTCGTAAAAACAATACAAACACTATAAACGGAGAAGAGGTTTAAAATTTTTCCCTTAATATTGCCCAGAGAACATTCATAGAGACCTCTGGTCGAATATATTTACATTACAACGCATTCTTGAAATAACGTTCTTCAATTTGCCATGAAATAACTGACAGAGACAAGATATTGTAAAGTTTCGTTTAGAACCCCAGTACTAGATGGCGTATTCCTCTGTAGAAATTACCTTTATAATAAATTATCCTTGAATAAACTCCCGAACTTTGTCACAGGGCCCATAAACATAGACTACAATAATCTGTGCCACATGAAAAGAATTACTACTACTACTATAGTACTTCTTGTCTAGCAGAATAATATACAGGTTGTCCATAAAGTCTTGATCCATTTTGATGAAAACGTAACTTCTAGGCATCGTTGCCTAGTTGAGGACTATTGGCAGAGGAGAGAATAACTGTTCCTGTTCTTAGGACATTTTTAAGAGGATTATCATCTATAATCACCTAGAGCATTGATAATACCCAGATAATTTTGTCAAAGAGACTGCTGAAAGCATTTTGTTTGGTAATTATCTTTAAAAGCAACACGCTTGAGCATTCTCTATGACAAAATTTTGAGTATTTATCAATGATTGAGTGTGTTCGGTAAGATAATTTTTTACTCTCCATTCAATTCGTATTTTCTGATCGAACAAAATTCTAAAAACATTTTCCACGTATACTTTTTACTTTTAATGGTGTTTTTGGGTGTATTTTCTAATACAATTTGATTAATTGAATCGTTTGAAACATTATCAAACCTTTGTGACATTTTTATAAATTGACTAGCTGACCTAGCAAACGTTGTTTTGCCATATAAATTATAAATTTTTGTCCAAAAAATAAAAAGAAAATTTCTGTATAGGGCCACCCTTATCACCTAGGGGTATAAAAAATAGCCTACGACCTATTCTCAGACCTACCAAATATACACCAAAAATTTCATAAAAATCGGAGGAGTTCGATAACAAACACTGTGACACGAGAATTTTATACATTAGATTTTCAATTTAACATTTATTTTGTTGAATTTCGATCTGACATTTGAATATATCATTTGTACCTTAGCTGATAACACCACATGTATTAGTGTTATTGCTGTAATCTTTTACCGATTGGATGAATTTCTCTTGTATATACTAAATACCAATTTTATGGATTCTTACCTGCGTGATTTGTCTATTTACCTCCATTTACCCCAATTTACCCCCAACCCTTTGACGGAATAAGATGAAAATATAATCTAGTTCCATATCACGTTAAAATACATACTTGTACCAAAGTTCAAGTCAATATCTTAAACGGTTCCAGAGTAGTAATCGTGCTCACAGACAGACAGAAATTTTTTTCTCGCTCAAATTTAAAATCTCAACGTTTCATGACATTCTAAGCATATTTGGACAATAAAAGCTTTCAATTTTTTTTTTGCCGTTACTATACTTCCTCTGGATGTGGAAGTAATACGTTAAATACGTTAAAAATTAAAAACGCTTATCTGTAAAACGTAACGGTAGCAGTTTATTGCTTCTCTTCTTTTTCTTTCCCTTTTTGGTTTGGTTTATTATATTACACTAACTGAAGACACTATGGAGTTCTGGATTAGTGAACAAAATTCGAACGAAAAGAAAGCGTTGCAGATGAACAACGGTCAGGTAGGCTATCATCATCTGGCCATACTGTGCACGTTTTTAGATCATAAAAAAACGAGTTTATCATACCCAAGGGTTACACAAACAAGATTCTGCAGAAAGCTATGTGTTAAAATCTTCTGGAGGTCAGAAACCACGAAAAGTTAATGGCTAACATTTTATTCAGTGATGAGGTCACGTAAAGAGATATGAAATGCCAATATGGGCAGACGAGTAACTAAATGCAACTTTTGGTAGCATTTTATTACTTATCTTCTTTTTCTTTCCCTTTTTGGTTTGGCTTATTATATTACACTAAAAACACTACGGAGTTCTGGATTAGTGAACAAATTCCAACGAACAGAAAGCGTTGCAGATGAACAACGGCCAGGTAGGTTATCAGCCTCTGGGCATACTGTGAACGATTTTAGATCACGAAAAAACGAGTTTATTGTACCCAAGTGCTACACGAAGAAGGTTATGCAGCACGGCAAGCTTTATGTTAGGATCTTCTGGAGGTCAGAAACCACAAAAAGTTAATTGTTAATATTTTATTCAATGATGATGATACATGTTTTGTCTATAGTCACATAAAGAGACATGAAATGCTAATATTGGCAGATAAGTAACCAAATGCAACTTTTGAATGGCAACGTCATCTTCGTATCTTCAGATGTAATGGTCTACCTGGATGTTGTTTATCTCAGCAACGTTCAGGTATTCCCATTTTGTTTTCAGAAGAAGCCGAGTATTCGCTTTTGTCGGGACTAAGTTTCGTAAATTTACTCGTAAACTCTACTTCACATGATAATAATTTTAAATGTGCCCCTACGACAGCTATTCTCTCTAATAATAACTTTCGACTAGTTGACGATGTCTAGCGAAAAAACGAAAATTACTTACGTTTTCACCTAAATGGATCGAAAATTTATGGAGACCTTGAATTATACTATTCATGATTATAGAACTTTTGATAATAGGTATTGAAATTGTAAAGCTTACGTGGAATATCCTATATAATAGGCATGTGTGTTTTAACGGGAATTTGAATATCTCAACGAAACATGAGTTTGAAAAAATTTTTGATAAAAACAAATCATTCTGTGATGTGAATAGGAATAGAAGATATTTTGAAGTAGCACTTACATACATCACACATAACACATGTAGAGGGTGGTCGCGCGATCTCATTTAACTTCGTTATTTTCGGAGTTACGTAAAAAAGTTCAAAAATAAAAGTTATTTAAAATCACATATAATTTTCAAAAATCATTTCAGAACAACAATTGAAAGTCGCATTTCGGAGATATGGACATTTTTTTAATGGAACATCCTGTTTAATTTTACACCAACTGAAAGGTCATAAAAAAGCTTTTTAATGATACATAAGATATACTATTTTTCTTAAAAACTATACTGGATATTAAATTTTATATTTTGCTACCATTAAGTCATGGTAGTCCGAAAAATATATATATCGATCATTGAAATTTTACATTTTATTTAAAACAAAGTGAAATTAGTTCATAAATTCCTTGACAAAATTAACGCATTGTTTACATTAAATTGCATACTTTTGTTTTCCACGGCTAATTCAATAAATTGCAAATTTATTGTAAATAAGACAAAATGTTTTAAAGATAAATACTATGTTTTATATATCATTATTTTTTATGGTCTTTTAGAAGGTGTAAAAGTATATGGAGTGTTCTATATAGAAAAACAAAGTACAGTCCATATTTCCGAAATGCGAATTCAATTCAATTGTTCTTCTAAAATGATTTTTGAAAAATACTTACATATGATTTTCTATAACTTTTGTTTTTAAACTTTGTTACGTAACTTACATGAGGTTATAACGTTCGCGCGACTACCCTGTACATGCTAGATAACAAACGAAAAGAGGTATTTGCAGAGATTTCTAAAGATTTTTTTTTTTTTAGTAGAATTTGTAACATTTAATTTGCTTTCATTTTTATACCAAGCTATTTTTATTGAAGCAATCATTGATTGCAATAAAAAACTTACATGAAGTGGCCGAATTTTGTCCCTTGGTATAATAATATCTTAGTAACATTTTTGTCAGACTAAGGGGCAGATACGTTCCGTACTAGTTTCAGCTTGGACTTTCCTAAACGTACTATGCCATAGAACCAGACGCGCCCACTATTATTTCTATTAGTTTCTGAAAAATAAGATCCCTAATAATGTAAAAATATAGGAGGTTTCCAAATTACAGTCTATTACAGAATTCACTTATTTGTTCTCAAAGGTACAAATCATTTAATCAGCTGAAATAAAACTTGAAAAGGGGTAAATACATTAATGTTTAATCTACAGCAGGAAACCGACGAAGAAGTGACTTAAAGTTAGACGGAAGTACAATGAAGTGAAAAAATAAAAACTCAACGGAAATGAAATGATTAATTAATCAATAATATTTTACAAAACAAACTCAATACAAAAAACCGCTGCCCAAGGAATCACTACTTCCACATCCAGATTTTCTATCCAAGTCTCTCATAACGAAAAAATTTTGTATGTGAAAATAATTGTTTATAGAACTTTAATAATATAATATTTTAAATCGTCTACCCCAAAAACCTATAAAACGATATCCCACACGGTAGTGGGGTGGGGGTGGGGGTGGATGAAAAAAATATTTTGAGGCGTTTGGTTCTTGTACATATACTAAATCACAATTTTTTTCATCCCCTTTAATAATGGGTAGGGGTGGTAATGGGGATGGCTAATGCCAAAAAAATTTTTGAGACCTTAGCTTCTCTTATATACACTAAATACCAATTTTATGGACTCTTACCTACTTGATTTACCTATTTACCCCCTCATTTACTTCATTTTACTCCCCCTCTGACGGAATAAAATGAAAATATAATCTAGTTCCAGATCCCGTTAAAGTACATATGTGTACCAAATTTCAAGTAAATATCTTAAACGGTTACAGAGTAATCGTGCGCACAAAAAGAATTTTTTTTTCTCTCTAACTTAAAATCTCGACGTTTCATGACATTCTAAGCCTACAATTGGTTATTTTTTTATTTAGTTGCTTTCATCATGATTAGAAAATATTATTTAGGTATTAAGCAAATCACAACGTACACACTTTTTTTATTTATTATGAAATTACCTAATTTCTGTATATTGTTACCCTAATCTGGACACGCAAATATACTAGTTAGGTAAATACTTTAAAACACTCATTACTGGAGAACCAATCAAAACAACTACTCTTCTAGCTAATACTGAAGAAGTATTGAACTATATGATGAGATTCTTAGTAAGGTTCAATAATTGTTGTGAATGACTGAATTTCAATAAATGATTTAAGTATTTTCAATATATATTTTGCCTTAAAATGCTAGGAATCCTATCATGTAATTCAATACTTAGTCAGTATTAGCTAGAAGAGTAGTTGTTTTCATTGGTTCTCCAATAATGAGTGTTTTAAAGTATTTAGTATCTAGTATCTTAGCGTGCCAGATTAGGACAACAATATACAGAAAGTAGGTAATTTCATAATAAATAAAATTAAATTACAAATTTAAAAAAAAAACCGACACAAAAATATCGACTAAATAACTAATATAAAAAAAATAAATTAACACAATTTTAAAAATTATGAAATAATTTTGATTCCATATACGAACTCTTATGATTTATTTAACTCCAGCTTACATTTTCTTTATGTCCTCGAGATTTGCTTTCTTATACACATGAATATATCGGGAGCTCCTGTTTTGAATATAACTATTTAGTAGTTCGTCCTTACAGCAGCTCCCGACATATTCATTCGTATAAGAAAGCAAATCTCGAGGACATAAAGAAAATGTAAGCTGGATTTAAATAAATCATAAGAGTTCGTATATGGAATCAAAATTTCATAATTTTTAAAATTGTGTTAATTTATTTTTTTTATATTAGTTATTATTTAGTCGATATTTTCGTGTCGGGGTTTTTTTAAAATTTGTAATTTAATTTAATTTTATAGTTTTTAAACTAAACATGTACATACAACATAGCGTATTATTATATCACGAGTCCCACACAGAACTTTTAACCTTTAAGCCGACGCGGTCCAATTTTGTATTCTACTAGTCGCACACGGTCTACAAGACCGGTTCTATTATAAGTATATTAATGTGTTATATTTAATTTTAATAAAAACTGTATCAGAATCGGATCTCCCGTTGAAGAGATATAAAGCCACAGACAGACAGACAGACAAGCAGCCAGATGGACAGACAGACAAACATACAAACATACGAGTCAAACTTGGGTCGGGGTTAAAAAATTGAAAGTTTTTAAAAACCCCCGATCAATGTATCACATCGTACCAGTTTCATATGACCGAATCAAAATGAGGCCGAAATCATATTCGACTATCATAATTGTCTGCACATTTTCAATTTTACTTCAATCGGACAATTTCTAGAAAAGTTCAAAATGGCGAATTCAAGCTGGCGACCAATCATCAAAATCTAATATGGCCTAAAACCTTCTCGACAAAATACTCTTTCAAATAAAAAAAAGTGCATCAAAATTGAAGCCACAGACAGACAGACAGACAAACATAC
Organism: Rutpela maculata; assembly: GCA_936432065.2. NCBI lineage: Eukaryota > Metazoa > Arthropoda > Insecta > Coleoptera > Cerambycidae > Rutpela > Rutpela maculata. The sequence goes on from OW386285.2 coordinate 62,187,419, forward strand.
ACACATACGCGTCAAACTTATAACACCCTCTTTTTGGATCGGGGGTTAAAAACTAACTAGCTTCAAACTTTTGGTTATTTTTTGATGGTACGTTAATTTCTTGGAGAAGTGTATATTCATTGCGTCGTTCCTATCCGATATAAAACTTATAGTTTAAACCGAATCCTTCACCATTTCTTTGAATACAACTTATGAGGGAATACACTATACTATCAAATTATAGTGTTAAAACTAAAAAATTTTGTCCGTCATCTTGGGGCGTCCGCCATATTGAATTTAGTGTGACGTCATTTTATTTTCATATTCTTCTCAGCAAACTCTTTCATTTCATACTCATATCATGGGAGTGCATAAAAAATAACTGGTCCGCCATATTGGATTTGGAATGACGTCACTTAGCTAACCATGCATTGTCAATCAAGCTAAACGTGTATGCAAAATTTCGGCTTAATCAGTTTGGGATAACTGTTTTAAAATTCAGTTGCGTCCGCCATATTGAATTAAGTGTGACGTCATTTTATTTTCGTATTCTTCTGAGCAAACCCTTTCATTTGATATCTATATCATGGGGGGTGCATAAAAAATAACTGGTCCGCCATCTTTGGGAGTCCGCAATATTGGATTTGGAATGACGCCACTTAGCTAACCATGCATTGTCGTTCAAATTAAACATGTATGCAAAATTTCAGCTCAATCGGTTGGGGATAACTATTTTAAAATTCAGTTGCAAGATTAGACACACAAGAACAAGTCAAGTTAAATAAAAGCTTGTAATCAAGATGGCGACCAAACATCAAAATCTAATATGGCAAAAACCTTCTCGACAAAATACTCTTTCAAATAAAAAAAAGTGCATCAAAATCGGATCACCTGTTGAAGAGATATGAAGCTACAGACAGACAGACAGACAGACAGACAGACAGACGGACAGACAGACAGACAGACAGACAGACAGACAGACATACTCTACTGATGAGAACTAATGAGTTCGAAAAAATTTGTACAACTTTTTTAGAGTTGAAATAAAATGTAAGGTTCAATAATTGTTGTGAATTACTGAATTTCAATAAATGATTTAAGTATTTTCAATATATTTTTTGCCTTAAAATGCCAGAAATCCTATCATGTAATTCAATACTTCATCAGTATTAGATAGAAGAGTAGTTGTTTTAATTGGTTCTCCAATACTGACTGTTTTAAAGTATATTAGTATATTAGCGTGCCCAGATTAGGGAAACAATATACAGAAAGTGGGTAGTTTCGTAATAAATAAAAAAGTGTGTAAGTTGTGATTTGCTTAATAACTGAATAAATTTTCCATTCTAAGCCTATTTGACCAATAAAAATTTTTTAAAATTATTTTGTCGTTACTATACTTCCACTGGATGTGGAAGTAAAGAGAAACATTAGGTTATTATTATAATTATTTATTATCATAATAAGTACGGCATGTATCGCACATAAATTGAGGCAAATGTGGGTAAATAGGTAAATCAAGCAAGTCCATAAAATTAGTATTCAGTATTTATATAAGAGAAGCTAAGATCCTAGAAAATGTTTTGGAATTAGCCACCCTCATTACCGCCCCTCACACCATTATTAACGCACTCGATAGTCTTAGGACTACCAGGCCCTACTTAGGGGATAAGCAAGACATCCTGTGGACGTCCTAAACTGCAGACATCCAACAATGGGATAGCCCATGGTTCTCCATAGGAAGAAAAAGTGACCAATGTAGGTTAAAATCTGGACAACCTAGACACGTCCACACATATTTGCATCCAGTTATCCATAGTATCTACACAGGATCAAAATAATCCCTTCCTTATTTTCAAATAGAGTATAGTTACAATTTAGTATTTTGCAGGTAGCTCAGCTGTCGATACCTAAAATATATTTTCCAACGCATTTTTGTAGGTCAAAATATCATCCTGGCAAGTGTGGCGGTAGCGTTTTCTCTTAGATCTAGCTACTTTTAAGCAATGAAACCATATAGATCACAATTTGGCGATTTCTGAAATGTTTTAAAACGACTGAGATCCCAGGCGATTTAAAATTCACTAGAAGAGGGTACTTTTTGAACATTCAAATAAGGCAAAATAATCTACTTACTTTGCAAACGGCTGAAATTATCGAGTATATTTACCTATTATTGTTAGCCAGATTTGCTAATTTGTAATTTGACTAATCCTAAATCCGTAGGCCAATACCACGAAAATTACTACTAGCAGGGTTTGACACTCGGTAGTAAGTAATCCGTTCAATTCAATTTTAATTTCATTTCCGTTCGTTCATTGCTCTACACTTACCGCATACTATTTCTGTAATCAGCTTTAAATAATTAAATATCATTATTAAACTGTGATCTACTAGAGTAGATCCTACTAGAGTAGATCCTACTAGAGTATTTACTTATGCCACTGGGTTGACCACTTCGAGTGTAATAGATTATTTTGTTACTAATATGGCTGAATCGACTTATAACTGTAATAGCCGATCATTTATCACGTTTTTAATTTTCGTATTTTTGCTAAAATTGTTAATAATACAAGAAATGTAGATATAAAAAAACGATATCTCTGTGATAGTAATATGCAAAATTTAATAAACAACTTAACATTAGAAAATTGGGAAGATACAATCCAGCATGACATAAATTCATTTATTACAATCAGTCATTTATTATAATCAGTCATTTATTATAATTTCATCAATCGTATTACCTGGTATCTGGATGTCTCTTGTCCTTTAAAATTATATAACACAAATAATAATAGAAGAGGTAATCGTAAAGGCTGGCTTACCAATGATATTATCCAAGAGGGAATTGAATTAAAAAATCTTTGTTAGGTAAGTAATAACGTATACTATCATAATGCTAAATTATTATATAAAAACAAAAAATGAATATATAATAAAAATATTAGAGATGCAAAAATAAATTTTATCAAAACAAAATAGAACCAGTCAACTAATAAAACTAGGGAAACGTGGAATATAGTAGTAAATCATAAGTTGGGCAGAAATAATCACAAGATAATGATATAAAATTATATTCGGGAAATACAATCATTACTGATCCAAATGAATTCACAAATACTTTTGACTCACATTTTTTTCTGGCGGTTCATATAAAATTACGTACCCATTTTGGACAAAATCTATCCTGGCCGTGTAAACTTCCTGATATTAATGCGCATACTTTTTTTTTCAGGTCTCTGAATTGCAGTTAATAAATAATTTAATCTCAAAAACAAAACTTCTTCTGGTAATGATGGTTTTTAGCTTAAAATTGCTAAAAAGAATTAAAGATTTTATCATATTACCCCTAAGGTATTTGATAAATAGCGCAATTGAAAGTGGTTCTTTTCCAAATATTTTAACAATTTGGCACGTAGTTCCATTATTAAAATCGGGTGGTCCCTTAGATATAGATAATTATAGACTAATAAGTTTAGTTAGTTCTCTGTCTAAAATAATGAAAAAGGTAATTTACGATCAGGTATTTATTGAAAAATATCATATTCTTACATTATGTCAACAGGGCTTCAGTGGTGGTAAATCAGTAGAGACTGCCAGCGTCCAGTTCTAGATAGGATTTATAATAATTTAGATAAAGGTAAATATGTGATAATGCTACAATTCGAATCTACATCCCTTTGATACCTTAGATGTAGATTTTATTATATCTAAACTCTTTAACCTTGGTATACGGGGAAATATTCTGGAGTGGATTCATTCATATTTAGTAAACCATATAATAATTGTGAGGATTGGTAACCACTTCTCAGAAGAATTTAAGGGCCTTTACTTTTTATATTATATGTCAATGATCTGCCGAACCATATAAAAAATGGGTCAGTGATTATATTTGCTGACGATAACACCATAACTGTGGCAGACTCAAATATTGATATTATCCATAAAAAAGTTAATAATGTACTAGATGAATTTTCTGCTTAGTGTGACCGTAATAAACTTATACTAAATTCATCCAAAACAACTTTCATGAACTTTTACAATAGAAAACCTTGTATTGTACAGAATTTTACATTTTACTATAAGAGTAAATTCTTGGACGCAGATCTATCCTGGAAATCCCAAACTGATATAGTATGCAAGAAATTAAACCAGGCTTATTTCGCAGTTTTTTTTTAACGTTGGCCTATTTCCGCTACCAGGGCCTATCACCGACGCCAGACGAGCTACCCCAAACTTGGAAATTTTGCCAAACCTCTTCTCGTAAGAAGAGTAGGGATCTTTTACTTGCCTAACATTTAATAGATAATAAGGAACCTCCTGCTTTACATATCCTCCGAAGGATGGTATATCCACTACGTAATCTTCGTCTTGAAATTATATAGCTTCCGCGTATACGCTGATATACAAACCGCTAGAAGGTGGGACGAGATCGCTGTGTTTCCCAAGATGGATTTTACCCATCCAAGTACTAACCGCGCTGCACGTTGCTTCACTGGAGTATCGAAATAAAATCAGTCAGGACGCCTCTAAGCTCGCCCCTATATTTTGCGAGGTATGGCGTATGGCCACTGAAAGAGACAGAGTTTTTATTTGCCAAAAAAAAACTTGTACGTTTAGTACTTAACTCAAGGCCAGGGGAAAGCTGTAAACACAGTTTCAAGTCAAATAAATTACTTACAACTCCATCAATTTTTACCTACGATCACTACTGAAAATAGTAAAAAACACGACCTGCCATCTATGTAAGTTGAGTTTTACATATTGTAAACAAAACGCACTGTAAACAAATCGCAGGGTAAACAAAAAGCACGGCACACCTAGGCTTAGTTCGCTGACGCGGGGTTTAAAAAAACAAATGCCCCTACGTAATTTTCAAACGCTGTCAAAACTGACATAATATTTGTTGAATAATATTGTTGACTAATAAACTAAATTCAGATTTTACTAAATAAATATGATCGTAGGTAATAGTATATTACGTAATGAGTGATGTAAGAAGCATATTACGCACGAATGGAAAAGTTACGCACGATGCCGCTTAGCGGCGAGTGCGTATTTCCATGAGTGCGTAATTGCCTTACAACTCGAATTATGTACTAAACTTTACCTACGATCATATTTATTTGGTTATTTAGTAAAATCTAGATTTAGTTTACTAGTCAACAATATTATTCAACAAATATTGTCAGTTTTGACAGCGTGTGAAAATTAAGTAGGCGCATTTGTTTTTTTAAACCCCGCGTCAGCGATATAAGCCACCTATAATTACGTGTCCCATGCGTTTTGTTTACCGTGCGATTTGTTTACAGTGCGTTTTGTTTCCAATATGTAAAATTCAACTTACATAGATGGCAGGTAGTGTGCTTTTTACTATTTACAGTAGTGATAGTAGGTAAAGTATACTACATAATTCGAGTTGTAAAGCAATTACGCACTCATGGAAATACGCACTCGCCGCTAGGCGGCATCGTGCGTAATATGCATCTTACAACATTCATTACGTAATATACTATTATTTATAAATGCTTATGTTTCGTAAAAAAAACTTAAACTTACACCTTTTGATAAAGTTTCATCTCATCATAATTATATCACGAGAAGAGAATATCACATAATTCTACATTATTTGAAAAATCACCATTATATTGGTGTATTAAATTGTATAATTCTTGATTTAAAAATTATTAACAATTTTAATTCATATAAGCTTAAACTCAAAAATATGTTACCAGACGGTGCATTTTATAGCGTTGATGCCTTCCTGAACAGATAAATTTATATTTACTAGTAGTTGAGGAGCATAATGCGCATTTACCTACTCCGTGGGATTGTTGTGAAGGGAAGGTGCGACTATGTGGAATCTCTTTATTATATGCTAGATAATGGTGTAGTACCGGGTGTTTACCTTAGAATTGCGCTGTTTGGTTTTTATGGCGTTATACATCCAAGATAGCCGCCATGCGAGACATTTATTCTTTACATCAAGAATAACTCCTTCCAGGGTGCTTACACGCAAAATCTGCATACAACATTTTCTGTTTTACATGAGCCAAAGAACAAATTTAGTTCTTATCAATTTTTTCGTTTCTTTTACCAATTAAGAGTTATGATTCATTATACGTGTCACTATCGGTTTAAAACATAATTTAGCCATCGGTTATTTGTTATTTATTAATAGTACAGTGAATGAAGGTAAAAATCAACTATTACCTCCGATTTCGGTGAACCTCCACCGATTTGCATGAAAATTTGGGATTGAGCATATTTTACCCTCAATTTCAAAAGTGACATATGCTCGACTTGCGCTTTTTGCATTTTAGGGGTGAAATCCACCCCCTTTGTTAAAAATGGGAAAAATTGCAGATTTAAGCATTCTGGCGTAAGTAATCTACTTTAATTAGATAAAATAAATATTTTTCAACACTTATATGCATGATTTATGATTTTAATTAATTTTTCAACCCTTTTAGCAACCACCCTTAAATCGAAAATCATGAAAAAATCATTTTTTGTATTTCTGAAATATGAAATCGCATATTAACATTACACAAACGGTTTGTTTAATATTTATGATATAATTTTTGGTTGACTGTGAAATTTCAACCCTTAAAAACCACCCTCTTAATGCAGAATCATTGAAAAAATTGGTTTCAAGAAACGTTAATCATTTGAATAATACATTACTGAATTGAAATCTCATTTATTGAGTATTAAAGTAATTATTTATTTATTGCGAAATTTTCCACCCTTAAAAACCACCACTTGTCATAAAAATGATGGAAATTTTTATCAGCTTTAATAGCTTTGATTATTTAGAATCTTTTTTATTACTTATGATAAACTTTATTAATATATTTCAAACTTAATTAATATTATTCTTTCCACATTCCCCAAACTACCCTTCGTGCACAAATTGATGAAAAAGCATAATTTAACGTTGGAAACAATTTTTTTAGTGCTTATGTGACTTATAAAAATTTAATTTATTAATTAAGAGGAAATTGTATTAAAATAAATATTAAAATATATGAAAAGTTTATTCATTTTTTATTTAAATAATGTCTCATAAATTAATCAAATATTAATAGTACATTAAATTTAATTTTTCACCTTCATCAGAGCTCTCTTCACCAACTTCTCCTTCTTCATTAATTGGAGGGCTATTTTGGCAATTGTCCCCACTGCATGACCCGCAGGTTGCATTGCAAAATAACCCCACTATGTTTTCGAGCAGATGTTCAGAATTCCTTTCACTTTTTCTATCTTTAAAAGAAACATACACACACTCACACATGTATATTTTGTGAGCATGTACCTATCGACACGTGTACTTCTTACTGTCTATCTTTTTTTCTTATATATGCATACAAAATCTCTGCTCAAAAAATTTTTCCAAAAAAATGTTATTGGTTTTTTTACAATAACTCCGTTAATTTTTATGATATCAGGTTCCGAAAACAATTTGAAAGGTAATTTCAAGGGCTATAAGATTGTATTAAATTTAATCTTTTAAAACCCTTATTTTTTAAAGATAAAAGGTCAAAGGGCCCCGGTTACATGGTTCTCGCAGTAAAATTTAGGCTTTAAACGTTTCTATCTCGGTTATTTTTTACCCTACAAAAATAAAAAAAAACTAAAATCTTTGTTAAAAAAAAATCTCAAATTTCGTTCTCTATTATTTTTTACATATATCGAGTATTTTTGGAGTTATTATCAAAAGAAAATGAAATTTACGAAAATTTGAAAAATTCTGATTTTTTTAAATCATATTTTTTTTCAAAAATATGCATTCTAAACCGGTCAAAATTTTTAAAGTCATTACTTATGCTAAAATAAAGAAAGTCTTGTAGGGATTACTATAAATTTTAATTTTTGTGGAAATGGCGTAGGTTTTATTTTTCCCTTTTTCCTAAAAAATTCGAAAAAGTCCTCTTATTTTCATCATAACCTGCTTAATTTTGATGCTATCAACTTCTTCTAGGGCTCATTTGATAGGTATCTGAGTACTTTGAAAAGTGTTCAGTAAGTATATTTTATAAAATGCATCGTTTTCCCGTTATTTAAGCTTGAATACTTAGATTTGAGTACTCGCCGAAAAAAAATATACATTCAATTACCTATAGCTCACTTTGAATTAATATTAAAAGGTTTTTTAAGGAAGGAATTTGTTCATTTTTTTATTAGCTTCAATTTTGGTAATGACAACTTTTTTGTAAAAACTTATAGTTTTTGAGTTATTTATGAAAAACCGCTTTAAAACATGCATTTTTTTCACGAAAAATCATAATCTTTGATCTTTAATAACTCAAAAAGTATTGATTTATTTTAATAACTTTATATAACAAATTTTGCTTAGAATTGGCCCCTCTATCGATTCCTGGGGTTATTTTTCATAAAATAATTTCCACCCCCGAGAAGGGGTGGCATCCACCCCCAGGGTAAAAGCGCAAGTTGGCACTATGTCACTTTTGTTTATTGAGGTATCCTCTAACTACTGACAAATTTTCATGAAAATTGATGGAGATTCAACGAAATCGGAGGTGAAAACCTTCAGTGACTGTACTATAAGGGAAAAAAATAATGATTCTGCTGCTATTTACTCACAAAAACTTTAATAATAACTAGTATTAATACATACAATTTGTTGTAGGACGTTGTAGTTGTATTATAAAATTGGTTCTTAAAATAAATTATGTATTGACAGAAAACAATATTTAATGATACTATATTATTATTCCCTTCAAAACAATGTATCATCACCATCTAAGTCATCCGATGAATCTTCATGCCTTGTATGCTCATCACAGTTGTCACACATATCTTCGTCTCCTCCACACACACATGTTCTGTGCAGTTCAGATCGTGGGAAAGACATTTACATGGTGGAGCACATTCTCTCTTAACACAAGAGCACCGAATAAGTTGAAGAACTGTCTCTGGAGCACATGGTAGCATACACATAACAGGAGCATAGTGGTCGTTGTTTAGTTCCCAGTCGAAGTTTAATGGCGAAGGCAGATTAGGGTAGGGCTGGTCAGCACGTCACCATTTTATGGTTTGATAACGAACTCTATCAACATATGGTATCAGTGATGCTCTTGTTGGTGGCAAGTTTTCTCCTTGAGTTTCTTTCTTTGTGAACATCCACCACTTCAGTTCTCCAATGTCTGATATATTTGTGCCAGGAACATAGACTTGACATATAAACTTTTCTATTAATAGTCTATCTGTATCAAGAAAATTTTCCAAGCTTCCAAGTTTGCTTACAGCTTCAAGAATGTCATCATCTGCTTTACTGAAGACTTTCCAAAAGGAGATTTTAGCTTTCTTTGCCAAAGTCCCTGTGGTGTCACTTCCGGATAATGCATGCAGACCTAATAATGCTGAAGTTTTCTTTGAGCCCAGGGAATCGGTTACTTTGCTGAGATTGATCATTCTTTGATTTTGGCCAACTCCAGTTACAAACATAGTGTTCAGTGGAAGGAACTTATACCACCATATAGTAAGTATGAAGACATCTGTGTCAGGTAAGTAAATATGAAGCTATGTAGCACCGCGACGACAGGCGAACATGGAATGCAAAATTATTTTTGTATCTTCTTCCTCATGACTGCTTTTCAGTTCATCTGTTTCAATCCCCATTGAACACTTTGCTGCTTCCCTCCAAGATACGAATGAACACTTGTTTCTTCCAGTTGCATATTGTATTGCTTTCTCGGATAAGTAAGCTGTTAACTCATCTTTAGTCTTGACATGAGATAACAATGACTTCATAGATGTGTTCCCAATGTACGTTGTTTCACTGATCTTATAGTGGACTGGTTGTGTGTTGCTAGTTCTTTTCTTACGCATAGAAGATTTTAGTGAATTTTCTCTGTATGTGTCGAAGACTAAGTGGGTTTCATCATAACGTGATAGTGTATGTATGTCTCTTGCGTGGGCAACTCCAGGATCTGTGCAGTCACTCAAGCGCACTTTCAATATTTCACTATTAGAGCGTTGGGCAGCTAACTTAAGACGCTCGCCACTTTGGTCTGTTGCTATGCAAAACAGTCCCTCTTTGCTTTTCTCTCCTTCATCACAAAAAAAAAAAATTTTTTTTGTTATATGCGGGTGTTTTAGATCGTAATGTGCATGTTGCCTTGTCACTGCTAGTACTCACTTTTAAATCATCCGTAGGCTCACAACGCTTTCCTTTTTCGAAAAGTTTTTTGCTTCCATCCACGTTTGTCGTATGAGTCAGTTTTTTGTAACATTCTTTATGCCATTTTGCATTGGAGTTTTGTAGCTGTTGTACACTTAAATTCTCGATTCGACTACTAATATGCATATATCTGGATCCAACCATTCTTCTATTTGTTTCAAACACTGTAGAAGTTTTTCAACCTTCAGTGGATTAACAAGGGTAATTTACTTTTACCTTGACACAAAATACACAGTTTATAATCTGTTGAAAGTCGGATAGGCTAGGCAATAAATGTATGCTAATAAATTTGTGTTATGTGGTAAAACTGGCGTGTAACTCTTAAATGGTAAAAGATTTGAAAAAATTGATAGGAACTAAATTTGTTCTTTGGCTCATGTAGAACGGAAAATGTTTTATGCAGATTTTGCTTATGAGCACTCTGGAAGGAGTTATTCTTGATGTAAAGAATAAATGTCTCGCATGGCGGCCATCTTGGATGTATAACGCCATAAAAACCAAACAGAGCAATTCTAAGGTAAACACCCGGTACTACACCATCTAGCATATAATACAGAGATTCCACATAGTCGCACCTTCCCTTCACAAAAAATCCCACGGAATACATTATGCCCCAAGACTATAGTGTTATTTTTCATATTTTGTATACTTCCATGTATTTTGTTTTACATACGTAGATTATTTACAGTGCGTGTAGAAATATTTATACAAAAATGTTAATTTTACCTATTTTTTCTATTTTTTTCTCAATGTATTATTGGTTACTATTCAACTTACGTTACTGATGTATTAAATACATATTTTTGTCCAACTGACTTATCTTATATCATGTATAATGGTCTAAAGGATTAATACAGCATTATTATTATTATTCTAGTTGTTTTAAAAATCCAGTTTTATTTATGCTCTGATTAGCTGTATTAAACTTTCTGTTACTATCCCGATAAGCGCGTTCCAATGCTTATAATTTTGAAACTGGCGCCCAACTGTACATCGTTTATTACACGGGGCGACATATGCGACAGGCCGCTCAAAAAAATTGAGTCACAAATGAAGGATGGGTTTAATTAAATAAACAGATAGGGTTTAACAAATACATTCATATTTATTTAATATGCAATACAAAGAGAATCAATTCACATACTTCACTATTAGAATATATTTATAATATAAAAACAATTCCGGTATCTATTATTTACAGTATTTGTACATTTGAGCAAATACTTGTATTGCATGTGTTTAAAAAAAATAAGACTATTGTACATTGGTTGAGCATTAGTAACTGTTATTTATGTAATGGCAATATATTGAGGTTGTTGTGTGTTATTATATTTTAAACTGAGGAACTGTAAAAATTTAACAAAAACTGAAATGATTCTCTTATTTTAAAAGACGCTGGACGCAAAATATTTTCGATTTTTAAACACATATATACCGTTGAGTTCAGTAATAATTGATTTAGAGATTGTCTCACAAACAGAAAATTAGAGCGTTTTTCAAACACACTAAAATCGCGCAGAATTTCACTACACCTTTTAAAAACAGAAACATTACAACACATTTTTTCTAAGACCCTGTTCATAATATCCCAGTCTTTTTTGGTTATATATCTGTCTGTGGCATTGTATCTTACAATTATATTTCCTTTGTATTTAAATTATCGAGAACTTTAACTAAGTCCTCAATAATTTACTTACGATACTATTTCTGGGCTATAAACTTGTCATATTCCCGTTTTAGTATTTTGTAATAAACTCTTGTTTTTTTTATCTTATAGCAGAAAGCTCGTCCTATAGTCACTAAAAAAAAATTATTCCGAAGGCCCCAAAATTCAAAATGCTGGTATTAGTATAGTAAATCTGGCTGGGTATAGGGGGTACTAGAAAAAATTAGTAACAAACTGATCTCACCGGGAATATTTAGACAATAACGTCCTTTTTAACTTGCCAAAAAAAATTCAAGAGATCTTTTTTATGGACCATTGAAGAACAAATATTTTTTACTGAAATACTTTTTTCTAAAATGAAAAATGAAAAAATATAGTAAGAAAAATAGGGGCGGCATCTTAAATTTTTTTGGTTTTCTTCAAATATTTTATTAAACACTATTTTTACGAATAAAATCTAACATACCTTTATTATTCTGGTTACAAGATTCCATGTTTTGGTGTAATATAGTTTGTCTAATAATTCTCAATCTTACTAAAAAAAAGAAAAATATCTGCTATACAAATATTTTTGGACCAACAAAAATTTTCTTCGTTGCCTTCCCCGGAACAAGAACTCGTACAAGTGATGTCATCATTGGTCACATTTTGGAGAACATCTCAGTTCCATTTTCCTGTATGGACAATTTCTGGCACAATGACTTTGTTTGCAATTGCAAAATATTGATTTTCAAAAGGTCTGAAGACGCTGCTTCTTAAGTAGATTGAATAGGAACAAGATCCCATGGTTATTTTTTTCCACACATAGTTTAAGGGATCGAATTAGTTGCCAATCTATTTTTGAATCTAAAAAGTTGATGATAACATATTACCTGAATATATGTTGCTCCACAGCGTTTTCAGTACAAGGCAAAGTAGATAAATTTAATTCAGATTTTAGTCTTTGTCTTCACAAAGCTTTATTGTACATAGCATATCTTAGCTGGCTGATGTGTTTAAATATTTCTTAGGACCGATATAATTTTAAAAGAATCCTCTGGTATATAGTATACAGTTACACCTGGGTTATGGTGATAACTTTGAAAATTTATTTTGTTTTTAATATGGCTGTCTCTTCTTATAGAGCGAAAGCTAGGTGGCTTTTTCGGCACGTCATCGTTTTATGAACTTTGAGATATTTTTATGGTTTATTGGATGTTAACGATTCATAAAATCGACTTCTGGCGGGGCACCTCCTATCATGTACGTCACGAACACTGTCTAAAAATCTGTGAAATCATGTCATCATTACAAAGCTCATTGCTTTTGTGTGTACACATGTTATGTTTAAAATGAATAAAATAAGATCGCCAGAATGTGTGGGCCGTCAGGTAGCGCAGCCAGAAAGGTCAAAGTTGTAAAAAAACGGAGTTATATCACGTGATCGTTACAAGCCTTTTTTTAGTCTGAACATATGTATTTAAACGTTTTGAACACAGAAAAAATTTCCCAGCAAGAAACTCCTGTCAGTAAGGCTAGCCAGAAAGAAAATATTGCGAAAAAAATCAAATTTTCTTCAAACATTCTAAACATTTCCTTACTGACAGAAGTTTCTTTCTCTGGGATTTTTTCTGTATTCAAAACATTTAGATAAATATGCTCAGCCTAAAAAAAAGCTTGTAACGATCACGTGATACAATTCCGTTTTTTTACAACTTTGACCTTTCTGGCTGCGCCTTCTGACGGTCCACTATTTCTGGGGATCTCATTTTATTAATTTTTAACATAAAATGAGTACACACAAAAAAAAATGAGCCTTGTAGCGATGACATAATTTCACTGATTTCTATATCATGGCCAACTCGACGGGCTGACATATGCCAGAGGTATATTTTGTCGTTATTTAAGATCGATAGAATTATTCAACGCATAGAAAATACTTGTTAAGGCTTAGTTTCCGAAAAAGCCACGTAGTTCCCGCACCATTATATGGAAGAAAATTTTCATAAAACAAATAAATATTTATAAATTCACAGGCTTCGGTCATTACGCTACAAGATATTTTTTAAAGAGACAACCCTAACAAAATAAAAATTTCCACGAAGCAGATGTATATAAGTAGAAAAAAATGTTGATTTGCTTATTACTTTGATTGTAGTAAAATTAACTACGTCCAAATAACATGTCTGTGTTTCACAGGATACATATACAGGGTGTAATTAGTTTCATGTCATTAAAATAAACTGGTGGTGAAGAACGACTAGACAAACAAAAAAACACCGTCACCGTAAAAGGTGACAAAGTGATCAAAATATCTCACACACAGGACAAACTGGAATATCTAAAGGAACATATCTTGTTATTGCATGTCACATCAGAGTGTGATACCACATCCTTTTCGATAAATTAAAAAATTATTGCCTGTCTCTCCTGATAAAAGTCAAAGAATTCTGTCAAGAAATCGACGTGTTTTTAAATAAAACTGCTGAGATATATAAAACGGTGAAGTCAGGAGTCAGTTTTTTTTTCACAGATCAAATTTTCAGGTATGATAGAGGCAAACAAGTGATTTTTTCGCAACTAATGGTATCGTTACCAACTTTTTAGGTTTAGAAATGGATTGGCAACCATCTCGATCACTTAAAGTATGTGTGGAAAAAAGATGACCATGGTCATCTTGTTCCTATTCAATCTACTCCAGGAGTGACCCCTTCAGACCTATTAAAATTAGTTCTTTGCAATTGCAAAGAAAATTATTATGCCAAAAACGCACTAAAATAGAATTAAACTATTCTTCGAAATGTGGTCAATATTATGGCATTAATTGTTCTTGTTCTGTGCAAGACAACAAGGGCAAGCAACGAAGACAATATTTAGCACAAGTTATTAATTATTCCCAAATATTTGTATAGCAGATGTTTATTTTTTTTAATAAGATTAAAAATTATTAGACAAGCGCCTTAACCGAATATTAAAAAAAACTTACGTATAGTTCCCTACATACTTATACTGCATATAAAATACTGAAAGCTTCCCGCCGAGCTAATATAAGGAGAGACCGGAGCATGCTTTATTTTTTTACACTATATTAAATAATAAATATAATGTATTACTTAATAGATAGAACATCATACTCGTATGTAAAGTATGTTCTGGCATGAATAAAATAAGAAATAAACGGAAATATACTTCTTTCAATTAATATTTCTAACTCTTGTGATATAGTTACGCCAATCGCCCCCTAACTAGAGTGGCGCAGCCTTTATTGTCGGCGTTCAACCTAGATAAGTAACAGATAAACACGTATTTTTATAGGCAATTTTTGCAGCCTTCTTATTTGCAGTATAAATATGTAAAGAACTGTACATAAAAAGATATTTATTAAATGTTGTGTTTTATTAAAACAGATATACAGTGTCCGCCAAAAAGTCTGCACATATGGGAAACTTTGTTGTTATTGACTTTCTGAAAATTTTTATTTTTGAAAGTTAGTGCATGTCCTCAAATGAAAAAGGGGCTGCACAAATGTATGTTAGTCCTGGCACTTAGATGGGAAAATCAATTTTTTTGAAATTTTCTTAAGAGTAAACTACCTTTATTTTTGAAAATTCGAAAAATGTTATTTAAAGAAGTTGCTTATAATGCGAAGTTATATCCTGATATCAAATTTGGTTGTTCTATTTGGAAAATAAAAATTTTCCACTTTTTTGCACATAATTCCTGAACTATATTTTTCTGTTATTAATAATTATCTCTATTTAATAATTCCAACCTAAGTAATGGATAAAAATCTCTCTTTATTTTTAGCAGTACTTTTTTGATCAAACAAATATTTTGGAAAGAATAATGAATTTCTTGGTGCATAGTTGTTCTCTTTTTCAAATGTTAACTTTTTTGAAATTTTTTAATACAAATCGCTTAAAAAGAATTTCGTTGAGCGATTTGTATTAAAAAATTTCGAAAAATTTAACATTAGAAAAAAGAGAACAACTTTGCACCCAGAAATTGAGCATCTTTTCCTGAAATATTAATTTGGTCAGATCTGCTTAAAGTTCTTCAAAGTGTATTTTAATTCATCACTTAAGCTGAAACTATTCAATAGAGAGGATTATTAATAACAGAAAAATATTTAAAAATATAGTTCAGGAATTTTTCGATATCTTCAAAAATAAGTAGTAGTAGTAGTAGTAGTAGTTTACTCTTGAGACGATTTCAAAAAATTAATTTTCCGACCTAGGCGCCAAGACTAACACAGATTTGTGCAGCCCTCTTTTCATTTGAGAACAGGCACTAACTTTTATCAAAAATAAAATTTTTCAGAAAGTCAGTATAAACAGTTTCCCATATGGTGAACACTGTATAAATATTCACATTTCCCTTAGATTTAGAGCTAGAGAGATGAATCTTGCATCAAAACATAGAATCTTGTATATCCTGAATAATAGAAGTATATATTTGATTTTTTTCGCAAAAATAGTATTTAACATATTAAAAAAAAGTAAATTCAAGATGGCTCCTATATTTTTTTTACTATATCTTTGATTGTTCATTTTAGAAAAAAACGTTCAAGTAAAAAACATGTCTTGATCAATTTTATACAAAAAAGATCTCTTGGTTTTTAATTTTTATTCATAAAATCCATAGTTATCAAAATATCTCAAAAAACAGACAAAAACCGAGCTTCCCCCACTGGGAGCGAAGGGGACTTTTGGCGGGTCTAAATATTCCCGCTGAGATCAGCTTGTTGTGGATTTTTTTTAACGAAATCTAAAACTAACGGCTACTCATTGATGTTATAATATCGAGAATTTTGAATAGTTCGCTTTTGCAATTTTTAGACACATTTAAATTTAGTGCGTCAGCTTTAGCATGTTGTGATAATTTCAAACATGGCGAGCATTCTACTATTATAACATGGTTACTCAGGTTAATCTACACATAGGGAATATAGTACACGATCCAGGTTTCAAATTTAAAATTTCTGTTGGTCATTAGAGTTTACTAGAAAATACATAATCGTGAATATTTGTCGAGATACTAAAATGCAGTATTAACTTTTAACGTAAAATATAAAAAACAAAAACCCTTAATTAGTTATTAGACTATGGCACTTATGCAATTATATTTTAAAATACATATTTCTCTACGATTTCTGCTTTGGAGATCTTCCTTACATCACTAGATTACATAAAAAAATGAGTATTTTCAGCAGAAACAATGAGGTTTTTATTATCTTGATTTTTGCTGCAATTAGTACAATAATGAGTATTTTTTAAAAATATTTGATATATTCTTTGATATCGAAATGGACCTGGACTTAACATACGTTAACATAAATTTATGAACTAGTAAACACATAATTTTTCTAATAATAATAATAATAATAAATACATACATTTTTCTACTCTATCTAAATAATTAAAGCTTTAGACTGCACAGGCCCGTTTCGAATTTTCGAATATTTACTATTATTTTTTTTTAACTAACATGATAATTGTTTTTATGGACGAGGAGTCAAATTCGTGAGTAAAAATGGAATGCTTCTGCATCTGAAGAAGATATAATTTTCATAGAGGAATGCAAATCAATAATTGGTTCGTCTTATAAATTACACAAAAATCAGTCTTAATTTCCATGACTAAAAGTTGTAATCCAGGGAAAGATATGTAAAAATATGTTCGAATCATGTTATTATATAGATTATCTTTATTTTTCATTTCATTAAGAGGCAAAGTCAGAAAGTCTATCAAGATACCCAAGAATTACAGGACACTAAGGAGAAATGGACATACATATTCATGAAAAATTGTTAAAGATTCTGAGTAGCTGTATACTTGTATAACTAATACATAACTTCTAGTTTTAGATCTTGTTGACAATGTCACAGTCACAATGTGAAATTATAAATAAAAGTAGCACAAACGTCCCAAGTAGTCATGTCCGCCATACAAGGTAATCGCTGGAGGTGTGTCAGCTGTCATATTGCACATAAACTAACTATATTTTATTTTAATTTTAGAGCAAATGTTACTGAGGTTAAGCGTAAAAACAAGCTGCAGTTAAGAGTGACCAATTGCAAATGATAAAGATAAAAAGGAAATAGGCTGCTGTATACTTAATATCAGTGCCACCACGTAAAAAAGTAAGTAGAGGTGTTTTCGAGCGAAGTGTCGCCCACGTCCGATTGAAACTTCCAATTTCAAACTAAAAAAATAAATAAAGAGAAATACCTATACAAATTTTATCTAACATTTATATTTCAAAATTGAGAAATATGCCGTGTTAAGGTTAAGGTGGCCTTGTCTAAGAAAGAGACATCCATAACAAGAGTATTACTATCAATTTTTTTCCGATGCCCCCCTCAGAAGTCAATCCAGTTTCAGCCCCTGAGTTTCAAAGAGACTGTTATAACAGTTGCCGGAAAATTGTCAACGCCTGGTATGTTATTGTGTGTTTAATTCGATATGGGATATTATACTCTCGTAATTGTTTTATGTGGCATTTTAATAATAGAGCTTGCAGTACATAAACTCAACACAGATTCCCCCCATATGCACACCATCTATTACTAATAAAAAATACGATAGACTAATTTTTCTCAAAGACTGTGCACCAGACTTGACTGATTCATAATGGTTATTGTAACCTATTGGGACTAATTGGAACCCCATCCCAGGCCTGTAGCTAGAAAGTGCTTTCAGGGCGGGCAAACAATTTTTCAGGACGGCCCGTAAAAAGAGTCCGAAAAAAAAATTTTTTTTTTGTCCGAAAAATTTTTTGATGGGCGGGGGGGAGAAATCCAGAAAAATTTTTTAATGAGCGGGGGGAGAAATCCAAAAAAAAATTTTTTTTTGTCCGAAAAATGTTTTGATGAGCGAGAGGGGAGAAATACAAAAAAAATTTAACCCAAAAAAAACTTTTTAATCCGAAAAATTTAGACAATTTTTACCCAATCTATTAAAAAGACAGTTAAAATTGCCCCCATTACGATCACCGTAGGTCGGGCGAAACTTATTCCAGGACGGGCAGTGCCTGTCCTGCCCCCCCCCCCCCCCCCCCTAGCTACAGGCCTGCCCCATCCCCTATTGTCTAGTTCTATTGGATTATTTAAAGGATCGTAACTTCTAAGGAATACACTTGTATTCAGGTAAGTTTTGTTGAAATGGGTCTGAAGATCTCAGAAATGGTCCTCTGGTAAAGTCGATCGCATCGTGAAATAGTGTTCGAAGAATATTAATATTAACGTTTTTATACAAACTATCATAATTTTTCATCTTATAGTGCCTCAACATATTTTAAAATAGTCCAATCAAATAGGTCGACAAATCAAAATTTTGAGGTAAATACTCGAATTTTCGATATAAGTTAGTTTGAAGTATTTGAACACGATTAATGAAAGAAATTTTTCTTTCAACTCCCGAGAAGGGTTGAAAAAAAATATAATAAAGAGTTTTTCAAAATTACTCAAAATGTGTAAAGTTGGTAAAAAAAGTTTCAAATAAAAATTGTAAAGCATGAAATTTTACATAAAAAAATGATCTCTTGACTGTTTTTGGTATTATTAAAATTAACAGAGTTAGGGTGGCTAGAAGTTAAGGGATGAATTAATTTTTTTTTCTATTTACTCAGAAAAATATAAACTTTCGTATCAGTGAAATGGATTTTTTTTTAAATTGTTAATAAAAAAGTTATAACAATTTTAATTTTTTTATTTTCTATTAAAACCACTTTAAATGGTGAAACGAATTTTTTTTATACCATTTAATATATTGAACATTTGCTTTTAAAATTTTTTTTACCCATCATTTTCAGGCAGGTTTGAATTTATTTACCTATTCGTAGCTATTGCGTTGCCTACAAAAAAAAAAAATAAATTCATACCTGCCTGAAAATGGTTGGTAAAAAAAAAATTTAAAGCAAATGTTCAATATATTAAATGTTGAACATAATGGTATAAAAAAAATTCCTTTCACCATTTAAAGTGGTTTTAATTGAAAATATAAAAATTAAAATTGTTACAACTTTTTTATTAACAATTTAAAAAAAAATCCATTCCTCTGAAACGAAAGTTTACATTTTTCAGAGTAAATAGAAAAAAAAAATTAAATTCATTAACTATTCAGCACGCTATGATTTTTTAAAGTTGTACATTTTTTAAAGTTGTATATCATCCCTTAACTTCTAACCATCCTAACTCTGTTAATTTTAATAATATCAAAAAAAGTCAAGAGATCATTTTTATGTAAAGTATTATGCTTTACAATTTTTATTTGAAACTTTTTTTACTAGCTTTTACACATTTTGAGTAATTTTGAAAAAACTCTTTATTATATTTTTTTCACCCCTTCTCGGGGTTGAAAAAAATTTCTTTCATTAATCGTGTTCAAATACTTCAAAGTAACTTATATCAAAAATTCAAGTACTTACCTCAAAATTTTGATTTGTCGACCTATTCGACTGGACTATAAAATAAAAGTACCCTAAGTGAGATACTTGACGATTAGAACGTTTAGTCACAGTTAATACAGTACAAGAAATCGCGTTTTTATCTAGAAAAAATATTATCATGTTAGTTCCATACGAAATAGAGGAAATAAATTTAAATGCATATTTCAACAAAAAAACTACCCAACTGGGATATCACACTTCACTTAAAAACTTTTCTTATCGTACGATATACACTATGTGTAACACACTCTCAGTAAAAACGATTTAAAAATGTAGTTATATACATAAAATTACCTTATAAACTAATTAAATGCTATCACGTTTTATGTAAGTCTTGTAGCTCAACAATTTTGGCTGCTACAGCCCTGAGTCCACTCTCTTCTGTAAGACAACAACATCAATCGGTCTCTTTCGTTTTTAAGTTATAGACATACTTTTTACCCTATGAGATTCGTTTAGATGGGATATCTTAAGGTTAATTATAAACAAAATGGAAAATCGTCCCATAGACTCTAAAAAAGAAGAAACAAGAAGGCAGCTATTGATACGTGTTTCGGAATTATTGTTCCTCAGCAGCGTATCATAGCTTAAAGATTAGGGGGTCTGGAAAGGACAGATCAGGAACAACAATTAAAATAGATCGAAAGTACAGTATAATTGTTCCTGACTTACCTGTTCTAGAACTTCTTATTTAAGCTATGCCGCGATGATGAAGAACAATAATTCCGAAACATGTTCGTAGGTGCTTTATTGTTTCTTTTTTCGGGTATATGACAAGATTTTCTTTTTTGTTTATTCTATTTTGTCGAAATTTTGGAATTAAAAGTACATTACTTTAATTCTAAATCATTAAAACTACAAATAGATACCCCTTAGCTTTTATAATAATTATTAATTGATTTTAACAAATTAATAAGCATAGTAATTAACGGGTTATGAAAATTTTCACATTATTCCCCAATGCTAAATATTTTACAACCAAATGAATATATTTAAACGAAGTTCTATTTATTTATTTTACGTAAACATGATTCAGTGCAGTACTATATTTAGAATAGCCAAACAGCCGGCCTTAAAAGATCAGTGACATTGGTTTTTGATTAACTGAAATATATATTTTCTCGTATGGAGAGTCCGTCGGCGTCGGTGGAGTTGTAGAGTGCATTCGATCTCTATTTGTCAGCCAGTAGGCACTTTTAGACTAAAATGTATAATTCAGTCAGAGTTGTTGCTTGTGCCATTATAAATCGACTTGTCAAGAAGTCATTGAATTCATAAGGATACAAATAAACAATAACTGTGAAGAATTCATTTTCAGCCCCTGCGAAACTGCGAAAATTACGATTTTGATTCTTGACTCCTCTATAAGCTCATGTAAAAGTGAATTTCTTTTATTAGAAAACAAAAGAAATTCTACAGAGAATGCAATGATTTTTGGGGAAAATATATTCATCATGATTAGCTTGTCTAATGGTACTCTCGGGATAAACAATTAAGCGACTTTCCTTAGCGCGAACACTATTATTAATAACTGATTTAGTGTTTAGCTAAATATTATAATTTTGTTTGAAAAATATGGAAACGGGATTATCACAGCCTTTTTACGCCTTACAGCGGTGTAGACCTTTTACTATAAAGAGGTATATTTGGATCATTATGTTTTTTATTCTATTCAGAATGAAATCGTTTTATATGAAGTAGGCTCTTTATACACGATTTATTTCTTATGGTTTTTTTAAATGTTTCCTGTAAAGTGTAATTTTAAAGACTTTAGAAGTCTAGGAAATCGTGTAATAAAAATTAGAAGAGTTCTTATATATTTCTGAAACAAATATAATCTATCTAACCTCCATAGCAACATGAAACTTAATAGTGATAGTTATAGAACTTCCTATATTGGCATAGAACTTTCAAAATTTCCATCATAAATATATTCAGTGGCCATTACAACATGTTTTGCACAATGCATGTTTATAAGTTATTTTATGAATTTAATGACATGATAAAAATAAACACATCCATAATCAAAATATTCAAACGCATATTGGAAGCAATTTCTCTGGCTGTGACTTTGGATAACAAAATAATAGAAATATTGCCCTTAAATATACTTTTGATGAAATGAATACCATTGAGGCAAAATAAGTAAGATAACTTTCGTAATCGAAATTTGAGTTTAATATTCATCAATTTATTTAAATTTTTACAATGTTCCGTGGTCAACAATTGATAATATATTATATTTAAATTATATTGAAATTTTATCATTTATATCGGGAAACTCGTTAGGTACAACTGTAATATTATAAATAATGGTGCTACTTATATGAATTAAAATTACGAGATCAGTAAAATATGTTTTTTTCTAAATTCTTACGATTTATCTACATTATTGATTGTTTTAATATTACTCTAAAATGATTTGCACAAATTAAACCTTTAGAAAAATATTTACTATTTTTACACACGTTATACCTGGAACATGCAAGGGAGTGAATTAAAATAGAGATCTTTACAAGCCACTTAATACTATTATGAGTTTGACTCAAAAGTATCAGGCTGTAGGTATATCGGTGGATTCAGATAGATGCTGCATAATAGATGTTTATAATTCTTATAGCACTAGTATAAAGGATTGATGTTGTGGTCTTACATCCAGGTAGGCCTGCACACAAGTTTTTAAACCCTTACCAATAGTTTTATTTTCACCTCATCACTAAAGTAATCGTATACAAACAATCTAATATAAACAAATACATTTACAAAAAGATTTGGTTCTTTAGTACAATATTTATAGTTTTGACGGGACCTAAATGGAAATTAATATTTACAATTTACATTTTCCTTAACCTTCACATTTACATTAACAATAACATATTTCCAGAATATTTAAATGTCAAAATTAATCAACAAATAATAGTAGTTGTATAAATGCGTTGAAACATAAAACCTTAATATTATATCTGTTGCAGGTTACACTGTTGTGTATACATGGTAAAAATTGAGTTCCAACACCGTGTTTTTGAGATGAATTACGCAAAAAAGTCCTGAAATTATCATTTCAGGTTCGGTTCTATTTTAAAATTAATCTGACAATACAAATAAACGATCTATTGTAGCTAAAAAAAATACAAAATTAATGTAGAATTTAATAGTAAAATATCAATTTGTTCTCAGTAAATTACCTCAAACATCACAGTTAATGCATATAAGACCTGTGAGGAGCAAATAAAGACACGGCTGAGGGTACGGACATGCTGGAGATGCTACGCTGCTAGAGGCAGATATGTGCCGAGGAAACTTTCCATATTTGATAAAAGTCTGTAAAAGTCATGTAAATAATATAATTGTATACAGTTATTTGGTATCAAAATGAATATTGCATCATCACCATAAAATAGGCTATCCATATACCCAATGGAAAGTTAGAAGGAAACCTTTCGGAACGGAAAGTTTCCAAGGCTATTTTATCGTGAAATCTAATTCGTGATGATGCAAGCTTCATTGTGATACCAAATAAGTGCATACAATTATATTATTTACATGACTTTCACAAACATTTATCAAATATGGAAAGTTTCCTCGGCACATCTCTGGCTAGAGGTGCAGGTCGCAGTTTCAGTCGGTACATCGATGCCATCAATTTGTAAAACAAACCTGTACATTTAAATGTGACCGCACATGCCGAGGATGCTAGCAGGGTGAATTGCTGCTAGCATCCTCGTTGTGGGCGAGGTACAGGTTTGTTTTACAAATCGATGGCATCGATGTATCCACTGATACTGCGACTGCAACCTTCACTTTCGTCATGTCCGTACCCTCAATACTTTCCCGAAAATAATTCCATTCGCTACAGCTGAGGGTATACCTGAGTCACCTAAGTGAGACATTTTATATTTTGCCACTCCATTTAACAAATTCTAGTATGTCGCATCTATATTTTAACAGCTTACAGGAAGTATTTCAAATGCGCCGACAATGAATTCGGTAAAGACAAAACGTCGGCGCGTTTGAACACCTATCAAATATCAATGAAACGAACTATAGTTGCAAGAATTCTAATTTAAAATATATTAGCTATCGCTCTGTCTTGCACATAGCTATTTCGTACCATACCATCTATAGTTGATTCTGTTGAAGGTTACTTTTACTGTATGCTCGCCAGCTCGTGACGTCACATAGTGGTCACAGTCAGCAGTCTGAATGCTCAAAATGTGAATGCCGCATCAAAGAAGTTTGAGAGAAGTTTTAGATTAAATTTGACGATTGCTTCATATAAAATTTAAACAATGTATATTGCAAAATTAAAATTTTCTGCTAATTCCTTTATTTTCCCAGGTCCTAGTAATTTCATCGCATAAATAAAAACTGCTTGCAATAAAATTTTGAACAAATTACCAATTCCGACATTATTCTCGGAATTCCAACTACAATGTCGGAATTCCGGCATCAATTTCGGAATTCCTAAATTTATGTCGAATGTAGGATTTTATTTGAAAATATAGATTCCGCGATAAAAGTAGGAAATGCGAGCTTACACTCGAAATTTTAAAAAATCAGTGGCCCTTCTACGCCTTCATAGCTTGTTAACGTGCAATAAACATCATAAAAAAATGGCTTTTTTGTATAATTCAGGAAATATAATGTAATAGTGCATAAATATTAACAAAAGTGGGTGAAGATCTATACTTTTTATATTGAATTAAACAATCGCGTTTAATTTTAATGCAAGATATTTATTTAAATGGCTAAAAGCAAAGAGTGATCTCAAAAATAGGCCAAAAATCGACCCTTTTCTCAAATTTTGTTTTAAACTAATTGCCAAATTATTGTTAATAATGAGAACATCCTGAATACAAAATTTATAAACAAGATGAAAATCTAGTTCTAGATCTCGTTAAAGTACATACGTGTACCAAATTTCAAGTCAATATCTCAAACGGTTCCAGAGTAAACGTGCCCACAAAAAAAGTTACAGACCGACAGGCCGACAGACAGAAATTTCTTTTCACTCAAACTTAAAATATCGACGTTTCATGACATTCTAAGCCTATTTGAACAATAAAAATTTTTTTAAATTTTTTTGTCGTTACTATACTTCCACTGGATGTGGAAGTAATAAACTATCATGGGACCTTACCAAATGTATGTACATAGCCGTCATACGGACAACGATGATATATGGAGTCAAAAACGCGGCAACAACAAAAGCCAACAGAAGAAGTTTTTGAGAAGAGCAGAAAGGGCATCGTCCAAAAACAACAAGACGAAAACAAAGACACAAAACATCAACATAATAGAAATATACGCAATGAAGTATTGGGGACATACCCAAGGAAGGGACCCAACACATTTACTGAAGAAAGCGCTAGCACCGTACAGCAACAAACTAAAAATAGGGATACCATGCTACAGTGGAGAACGACAATTGAAAGGATCAGGATCAACAAATGAACACCACTAAGAAATCGCAAGGATATATACTCTACCACAATCGGAAACCGAGGAATCAGAAGACTCAGAAAAAAGAAGATTCGAAGAAGCAAAAACGCAAAAAGAGGAGCAAAAACACTCCATATTACGACACAACACGGCAACATATTTCACAAGAAGAGTCAGAATAGGCAGAAGTCCAGAACCAAACACACAAAAACCTACACCTCCCATCCCACATTCCTTTACCATGCGCCATATGGCTCTCGCTGCTGGCAGCAAGCATGACCTTAGTCCAACCCAGCGTGGACGTAGCAGGCCCAGCTGTATACCTGGGAGTGGCAGCAATGCCTACCGCACGCTGGTAAATCAATCAATCAATCAATCAATCAAATTCGAGGGCGAGAAAATGAGCGATTTTTGGAGTCACTCTTTCAATCGCTTATAGTTTAAATGCACCGACCCTAGGAGGGTAATATTTTTTAAAATGTAGGTTTTTAAACGTGTTTTGCAATGGACAAAATAAATTTCTTTTCTTCATTTAAACCCGTTTTTAATGTGTTTATAACTTTCGAAATTATAGTTGTAAGATGGATAGAATTTTCATATTTGTAATTATTTGGAATATTAAAATGAATATCTTTCAGTTCATCAGTCAGTGTACTGTCAATCTGTAGTATGCCTGTTGGTGCTATCTAAAGTATTTGACGAGGAAAATAATATTTGGCAATTAGATGCTATTGCTAAGGAAGAAACCTGCTATACCTTAAGTGAAGAATATACAGGGTGGTCATCCTAAAAAAATAATAATGAAAGAACGAAGCAGAGAAATATTATTTGAAAAGTAAGTAGTATATATACTTTTAGGAGAAAAATATTTAGGGTAGTCACTCAAAGAAATAACGAAAGGTGCCAAATAAAGAGAAAGAAGTTCTGTGTAAATACTTTTCAGTTTTTTTTAGTAGAAAATAATTATTTGGCTAGATTTAAATATTTTTTCGAAATAATTTTTTTATTTGTAAATGGTCAAATTAATTTTATTTCTTTAAAAATTATGTATTTAGAGTGCAAATATGTTATTTCACATATTAGGGCAATTATATTTGTACTATTTTTCAATATAGATAAATTAGTCCGAATAAACATTTTGAATACATTAAATACTTTTTTGCAACGCCATATCCTAAAATGACTTTTATTTGACAGTTTCAATGAATCAAAACAATGCCATTATTGACAAGTGTAAAATAAAGAAAAAAGAGTGAAGTAAAGAAATTTTATTTCACAGTGTGAAAAAAAACTTATTGGTTTCTATGGAAACAGCAATAGAATTTAGTCTATTTTTACGAAATTATATTGTTTTATAATTGAATGGCGATACAAAAAATTTTGTATATAACTCGAGACTAAAATGTGTTTTTTTTACTCGTGTGGTTTATAGCACTCGCCTTCGGCTCGTACTATAAACACCCCACTTGTAAAAAAAAACATCATTTTAGCCACTTGTTATATGAAAATACTATTGAGCGTTCAGATTTCCGGTTGTGATCACTGTGCGCCAATTTGAAGACATGGCCACAAAAACAGATTTTTTTCTAATTGTTTCAAAAACTTGAGACTTAGGAATCAAAACACCAGAAATAAAGCTTAAATTACATACAATACTGAATACTATATTTGTTTCATATCTGTGTTTTCTGAAAAAATAATTTGATAATTTTAGTTTCTTGAAAAAATCTTCGTCGTTTAATTCTAGAATTGCAAAATGGTGTTATTTTTGATGTCTCGCTGTTTTTCAAAATTTTGACAGCCATTTTTCCAAAATGATGTCTCGGGCCGGCGAGCTTTAGGTCTGCGCATATTGACACAGTGAAAGCTTGAAAAACCCCTTTGCCCATTTTTTCAAACTCTCTTCTTTTTTATTTTGAGCTAATAGTAAATTTTTGATATTACGTATACTTTTGTAGAGAACGGTCTTTTATGAGCATCTTATTATAATATGAAAATTTTAATTTCTCTTAAAAATTTTGTTTAATTTTAACCTTAAAATGAGATTGGTTACTGTCGAAGTGATCAGAGTATACAGAAAATATGGTGAATATTCGCTGCAAATTTGTGAATACAGCCGATGAAATCGGAATTAAATTTTAATTTCTATCTTCTAGTTAAAATAAGTTATTTATGTACTTTTGACGTGACAAAGTTAGTTCGATCGGATTGGGGAAAATTAGGTTTTTGGTTAAAGTAATAATGAATCCCCTGTATCAAAAAATTATTATTTTTGAATAAGAAAACGACGAAGGGCTTCAAAGGTTAGATATGGGAGTGTTTAGTGGTCAGCTCGATGCCCTCTATTTCCTATTATGAGTAAACAAACATGTATTTATTCACTCAACAGCCTGTATATAAAAAATTCAAACACAAAAGGAAAAAGCAAACTATTGTTATGCTATTTCAATAAAACAACTACTTTGAAGTGTTTAGTGATTTCTGGTAATTCATCTCAAATGTTAATTATAACGTTATAGGTGTGTAGACCCTGTATAAAAAAGTTAAACTCTAATTAATTACTTTGTATATATAGAATATATATGTATAAAAACGGTAGATCATATAAAGAATGGGTTCAAATACCATCACCATTTATCTGTTTTACGTATATTTTAATGTATGTATAAATTGAATATCTTTACTATTTTAATGAAGACACTGTGTAGAATTAAATTGTGTACTGTCAATTAACTTATTATAAAAATATTTATTTCTATTGCAGGAAAAAACAACTTTTAAAATCATTTTCTCACTAACATTTTTGGGAACACATACTAAGTATTTAAGATATTTTGCTACTTTTGCCAACACTTATTCATGTTTCTGACTTTTGAAAATACAACAAGCTTGCAAATACTATTAGAAATTTCGAACTCCATGTCTAACATTTTTGATCAAGCGAAACCATCTTCAGCTTAGTTTCCTGAAGATTGAGATTGTCTTTTACCATTTGATTATCTCTTTCGTCATTGTATACTTTGTATAGCCTATTATCATTCTGCCAAATATTTATTATACGAAAACAGAAAATGTTTGCAGTGCAGCCCAATACCAATATAATGGGAAGTCATGAATAATGTGTACATTAACACTGGCATCTAAAAATGACTTTAGATGGATACATTTTATTTCCGTTCATTACTCTTACAGGAATAGGCAGATCGGTGAAATTTAAATAGAACATCTATGTCTCTTAAGATAATCCATTGGTGAATTTGGAATTGCAAACACCAGAAAGCGCCAAAGAATGGTTAAATGGTTATAATTAAATTATAGCCTATTTAATATTTCAAGATGAATTACAGGTGTATGTATTGCGAGTTTCTATTAAAAATTAAAAGGGCGGAAATTCTTCTTCTTACTAGCTTGATATCTTCTTTAAAAATTTTGTAGGGATCAATAAAAAATCATAAAAGTTTACCTTGGGGTACTAGTAGCAATTATCCCTTCTTTATTTAAGCTCTGTCTCCAATTATAAAAGACAAATTCCATCGTATAGTTGGTTTTAAAATACTTTCAGTACAAGACAGGCAAGGAGTCCTAATGTTCCTAAGAGTAATAATTTTTTCATTTCAATAGCTTCAAATACTTAGATAGGTTCATAGAGGCACAAGCATTTTTAAAAGTTGTTCTTTATTATTTATTGTATTGTTTGTAAAATTCATGGTATTCTCGAACCATCTCATGCTTCAGTAAAAAGTTAGAACCCGTCAAACAGTTCTATCTTTCTCTCTTGCAAATTTACATTAAAGAGATCACATAATAGTAAAATCTAACTAGAACAATAATATATTATACTTATTAAAGTACTTTCTTGCTTAAAAGTATTGCCACTAAGTGAACAGGACACAATTTTCAATAAAATTCAAAATACTTTTACATTTTACATATATTTATAGTATGTATACTTATCGCATATTTTTGAATGTGCTAGATCATTCCGTATGTTACAAGCGACCAACATCTTGGTTCTTTCAGCACCATGTGATAATCACTCAGCAGGAAACATCTTGAAGATATTTCCTTAAAAATCACCAATAAATATAACTTAACTAACTCGTAGGTCTTTAAGCAACTAAGTTGGGTTAAGTCTGTACACCAGCAAAGGGTCACCCAATACAAGGACCCAGTTGCCAGCTGGCCGTTAGTCACTGGGCCGGCAATGGATTGGGCGGCTTGAACTCTGGATTGGCTGTTTGAAACTGCGAGACGCTCGTTGGGGGGTTAAAACTAGGAGCGTAACATTGTGGGAAGTATAACTCAGGCTTGACCACCGTGGTAGGTGTTAACCCCCTAGGTAACATACCATTTACCGGTAATTTTCCTTCCGATCCGGTCGAATCCCTCCTAGTTTTCGCAGCATGGGGGTTCATGTGGTTATCTATATGCTTCTTAACTTCCGGTTCTGTTGCAAATCGTCTTCTACAATTAGGCATCGGACAACAAAACGGCCTATCACCCTGATGCGTTCGCGTATGTTGGTCTAAAATGGCTTTCTGCCTAAAATCTTTACCGCATTGACCACATTTGTAAGGTTTCTCTCCAGTATGAATTCTTAAATGCTGATTAAGGATGGTGCGCTGTCTAAAATTTCGCCCGCAATAGACACAGCCATAGGGCTTTTCGTTCGTATGTATCCTTAAATGTTGTGTCAAGTGGGATTGTTGTCGAAATCTTTTCCCACATTCTGGGCAAGGATACGGCCGGGACTCGATATGTATACAACCATGTTGCAATAAAGTGGATTTTTGCTTAAATTCTTTCTGGCAGATTGGACACCTAACATACAGAGGCATACCCGCAGACCTACCGTGCTGGATGACGTCCGGCAATCCACCCTTCCCGGGCTGCTGTTGCTTTAAGTATTGTAAGGCGCCGAAATTAGTAGTGCTTCCAAAAACTGTATGATTCATCCCCTTTGCATCTTTGAAATAAGCAGGATATTGGAGATTTCCAGCGATACCATTTGGCGAAAAGCATCCCGCTCTGTCGTCACCATCACCGTAAGTCGACTGGACTTCTTCTTTGCCCTCATCAGGTGGAAATGGTACATCTTGAGGCCAGAGTGTCGGATTGATGCCATTTTTAAAAACTAAGTGCGGGCTTACATCTGCAAGAGAAAAAAATGAGTTGAAATAAAAGATCTTGCGTTGGCAAATACTACTTAGCAAAACGTAATCACACTGAGCTTTTAGGATTATTCAGAGGACAAATAAATATTGGTAATAATAAAAGAATACAACTTGTGTAGGCGAGAAATCATCAGTGCTGATTACATTTCAAAATAAAGGGGATATCGAAAACTGCCGTGCCAATAAACAAACAATAAGTTAACTATAAAAACTAAAGTTATTGCGTGCTTGGTTCAGTTAAGAAAAACGAAAGTATGTGATTAAAATGAAAAATATAACATAGTGGCAATTGACGACTATAAAAAAATTCCAAAATTGATTATGTCTCTTAAAAAGGACAACCAAAATTCCGTGTGATCGATCAAGAAAATAATACGTCTAATGGAAAATTAGCTATGGTACCTTACATTTTCTGGGCATTAGTAGTCAGAAGCTATAAAAATAATTCGACTGGAGCGGAGGGACAGTCAGGCCTATTAGTTCGATAAAGAGAAAATGCAAAGGAAAAAAATTAGGGATCAACGAAACTTTGAATTTCTGTTAATTTTGACCTATTCTTTCAGAAACCATTAACACTACCTCAATCCGAGGGCAAAATTTCTTTAGATGGTAGGGAAGATAATATTTCGTAAAATAAGCTATTTAGAGAAAAATGTTATTTTTAAAACTTATAAAATTTTCGTTTATTTGAGATTGAGATAATTAACCGAGGTACAGCACTGATGGCCTTTTTTAACCCCTTTGAAGAATTCTAATTTTTTTACTCCATTCTCTCAATTTGTTCAAATACAATGGGTTCTATGTTAAAAAAACATTACTTATATAAAGTTGATAGCTTAATCAATTACACTTAGTTTGAAAGAAATTAGCTGAGATATGACCAACATTTCTCAAAAAGTGAATGGTCATGAAAATTTAATGTTAACAACATTAAATTTTAAAAACAATTAATATTGCCTTTTTGACAGCATTTTCGGTGTGACGTATTTTTAAAAAACAATGTCAAACAATCATATTTAAACAAATAAAATAATCAAAATCATTGCGCACCTATGGCATATATTTATCTCAATTGCGGCTACAGAAATTTTGAATGTAACCGAGACATACAAACAGTTCAGTTCTCACAAAAAAAATGAATGAGTTTTTTGAAGATAATGCAATAGATTAAATTGTATTACAATATTTCAGCCAGAAACGATTTTTTCTGATCTATTTGTCGAGATAACTATGAAGACAAAAGTTTCAATATTTGAGACAAGTAAACCTTTAAATCAACCCCTTTCCTGCTCCTTTGAAATAATTCCTAGATCTTGATATAGACTTAATGACTCCTGAAAAGATTGAACACATGAACGTCTATGAGAAATTTCATTGATTTAATTTTCTGAAATAGTTTAATAACAATATTATTTACCAACTAAGCTATCAACACAATCTACACAGATCTAATTTATATGCTGATAGATACAATGAAAAAAATCGCAAGACAATACACCGTTCAGTTTTTAAGATTTTTGTATGAAATTCATTTAATTACGAAATATTGGGTCATATTTTGTTACCTAGAATTTATTTATATTTTTTTAACAACGGATCGGTCCATTCCTATCCGAACATGTATGCAGTATGTCCAGTTGACCTTCGTCCACTAGCAGGAGATCGATATAGAATACGACGATTTCTGACGCGCGGCAGATAACCAGCTTGTGTTGTGCATTATCCTGCACTGCAGCGCAATGGCGGTTATTGGGTAGTTTAGGGAATCCAACGGTTGGCAACAGTTGCAAGTAGCGGTTCCCTAAACGATAAGTCTGAAAATGTGTTAATCGTCAACTGTTGGATGTCAGCAGTAAAATTTACGCTGGGTGCAGTCAACGGATAAATCTAACCTTACTTTATTTCATTAGGCAGATCAATTTCTCTTCAAAAAAGTATTACAAAATAAATGGGTCAATCATAATCGCATGCAACAAAAACTAATTTATTTAAACGTTTTAACATTATGACATCCACTACATAGCATAAAGGTTTTCTTTGACATAACCTCAATTGTAGTGACATTTAGCAATTTGATTTACACCATTTAGCGAACTCACAACAGTTGACTAGAATCAAGAGTAATCGGGTTGAGTGATTATTCTCAGCGGTTGCATTCCCTAAACGTGCCCATTGTTCATTTTGCTAACAGTACGCGTGAGTTTTATAAACTAAAAATTTGTTTCCAAGAAAAACGGAGGTTTATAATTTGCTAGACAGAAAATGAATAATTAAATGGCATCACCTAAATTATACGGTGAGCGAAAAAGAGAACTATTTGCAGGGACATTTGAAAATAGACCCGTACCTTCTATTTCTACAGTGCTCAGATCTTTGAACAGTATTCAGGGTGTTCCAGAACATGCTGCAATCTCTCGGGAGCGTAAATTTTAGGTAAATATAACACCAAATATTCATATAACTATTTTCGATAGGAGGTATTCCTGAACATAGAGTGGGAAAATCAGTAATAACTTTTTCACTCTGATATAATTTGGGTTATCGTTATTCTAAATACTGCCCCTTAGGATGATGAAATTTATTGTTTTAAGAACACATCAGGGAGGCCGGGGGTGAATTACCCACAAGATATTTTACCCCACACAAGACCTTAAGATTTTTCTCTTATCCCTTTCCTCTTCCTTAAAATATAAGTTAAAAAAGGCAGTCTCGCTTTACTTTGATCAGTTTTCTAGAAAAACGCATTTGAACGGTAGGAAGTAATTTTTATTTTAATTCACTGCCATAAAGCTGGATGATTATTAAAAAGTTTTTGGATATCACAAAAAAAATCATAAGGAGGTTCAACATGAGCTCCTCCTTAGAGTAGGAGCCCAATGAATTGAAGACTACTGCACTCTCCACGACACCTCAGCAGTGTTACGAATTTCATCGCGATGAAACGTGGTTCGTTGTACCAGTTCATTTCTGGACTTGAATAAACAAGTTTTTGAGATGTTCCGACAGACAAAACTCTCTGATTCAAATCAGGTGATCGAGGAGGACAAGCAGGAAAAAAGTTATTATTGAAAAACTGCTTTTCCTACCCCGTGTTTAAGGATGTGCATATTTTCGAAAAAAGTTACATAAATATATAATGTTATTTTTGTCTAAAATTTACGCACCCACTCCGTATATATCGAAAATAATTGATTTATGACTTTGAAAATTTCCTACATTATTTCGCCTATCATTTTATCAAATGTCAAGAGAAGCCTCTACGATAGACTGGGATATTGTCGTTTTTAAGAAGGGGGAATTTTTAAGAATTTGCCTTAGATCTATTTAAATTTAATTTTTCTTTCCTTTCTTAAATTCCCGTTATCTTTCGTCATCTTTTTTTCGGAATGAATTTTTTGTTTGTAGAATTACTTGCTTGTTGCGAAAAACAAATGAATTTTTTATTTAATAAATCTGAAGTTGCAAAATACGCAAAAAAATTTAATTTTCAGATATAAGAGTAGCTGCCAGCTCTACCTATATATGTCCTTCTCGACTTGCAGTCAGTTCGTGGCAATAAAGTCTTAACGGGCAAGTGTCAATTGGTATCGTTTCTTTGCATATAAGATGTTCATAATGTTCGCATTACGATGGACTGATCTGTATATTAATACATGACATTGAGAACATTTTTCTAAATATGTAATCGGATCTACTTATGTTAAATGCTGACAAATACATCAAAAAATTCTCCTGGCCTTCATTATCTCGATTTTACGATATTAAAGCGGACAATTTCTACCACACATGAATACATAGACACACACACACAGTCATCAATCAGAAAATGAGCTCAAACGATTCCTAGCATATCAAACTGCCTAATTCCAACCCTTCCTCTCCGGTGAGAGTAAAAACACGTCGAAGTCTGACCACTATGTTGAAATTTTCCATCATAACCAAATGCCTCTCAGAGTGTGACTGGCAAATTGATCTAATAAAAGAGTGACTAGAATGTGGGGGAGTGCAGCAGACCAACTCTAACCGCCCGTCGTGCGGCACAACAAGTAGCGACTGGTCACGGGGCTGCGAGAGTGGCCGCCGCCTATGAAGGAACGGGGCGCTCGCCTTGGTGTGTGCGGACGTGCTGGTTGAGGATAGCCTTCTGCCGGAAGTGTTTGCCGCACTCCGGGCACTCATAGGGCTTCTCACCAGAATGGATTCGCAGGTGCTGATTTAGGATGGCCCTCTGCCGGAACGTCCTTTCGCAATATACACAGGCGTATGGCTTCTCGTTGGCGTGAATCCGTAGGTGCTGGGTCAGGTGGCTCTGCTGACGAAATCTCTTGCCGCACTCCGGGCATCCGTACGGCCTGCTGTCAGTGTGAATCCGCTCGTGCTGGAGAAGAGTGGACTTCTGCTTAAAGTCTTTCCCACAAGTTAAACATTTGAACAGTCTTAATTCCCCACTTAGCCCGTTATTATTGTTCTTTTTTAGTCCGGCGTGTTGTTGCTGAATGACATCTGGTAACGACGCCGATCTCAAATCCTGCATGCTTGATGTGTATTGGTCTAACTGGCCGTTACCATCAGGACCTAGGCTGGTCAACATCACACCAGGTTGTTTTAGGTACTGTAGAGCAGAGAAACTACCTGCCCCTAGCATATGAGGAGGCACAGGAGGCGGCGCTGCCGGTGGAGGTGCTCTGGCATACTGTTGGTAGGCTTGCTGCTGTTGTTGCTGTTGTAAGTCTGTGGAAAAACATTGTGATGCTGGTCGCGGTTCCAAGTCCATTGTGGGTTGTTCAGGCTGTAAGTCATCGTCTCTTGGTTCGGCTTGTGTTGCTGGGTAAGGGGATGGTGCTGGAGAAGGTAGACTTTGGTCTCGAGGTGGTACTGTGTCCGCTTCGACACCAAGGGGAACGGTGGGGGCCAAAACTTGGTGTGGACTACCCGCCCCTGAGGTTGTCTGTTGTTGTGGGGGTGGGTAATCCTGTGGACCCCACTGGCTTTGCGCTCGGTCCATGCCATCCTTGTAGAGAACATATGGTGCAGCAGTATCTGAAAACAAAACGAAACATTAGTTTAACCAAATTTGAAAATTATATGAAAATAGATTACTACTAATATAGCTGATTAAATTACTGTTCAAATAGCTTTCAGCACTATTAATTGAGCAATGGTTCACTTTATATTTTGAAAATTATGACAGAGTTTCGTAATATTTAACTTTTTACTTCTAGAAAAAAGGTTCCTTGATAATATTGCATTTATCTGTTCAATTTATGCTATATATTTTAAAAACTATGAATTTTTGTTATCATAGAATGTATTCGATACTTTTGAAACATTATCAGCTATCAAGCTTGCTGTCGTTCAGATGCAGATTCGCGTCGTCAGTACCACAATACTCGCTTTCAATTTTTGTGCTGCTACGAGCAGATGCGTGCTATTTCTTTTATTTTTGTTTTCAGTATCAAACCCTAGACGGGGATCCGCGTCGCCCACACTGAAAGTGTTGATATGAATTTTCCCTTTTCCCATTTTCCCTTATTCAACTCCACGTTTTTTTCTCTACGAGACTGTATTATCATAAGAGTGTTGGGAGCTTATGGGAGGGAAAACCTTACGATTTATGTAAAAAAAAACTTAAAATTGTTCAGTACAGTTTATGTGTACCATAGATTAACCTGTTAGTTTATACAGTAATTTATATTTTAAAGTGATTGGGAGGGAGAATCTCGCAATTTATATTAAAAAAAAACGTAAAATTGTTTAGAACAGTTTTTACTTAACGTAGTTTAATGTGACAGATTATACAATAATTAATATTTTAAAGTGATTGTTAGTAAAAGATTTTTTACTTATTACTCTTAACTATAATAGTATGTTCAGAAGTTTCGTTAAATCTCTGGAAGAAGGCGCTAATATACATGCAGTATACATGGACTTTAGTAAAGCCTTCGATAAGGTAAGCTTATTTCTCCTTATAAAGAAACTCCACAAAATCGGAGTTGGTCCTCCTTTATTTTCTTGGATCTAGTGGTATCGATAGAAGGGGAATTATAACCGAAGATTTCTGGATCGTTCGAGAAAGTTTTTACAGTGTTCTTTTCGGGAATTAGTGGTGATACGGAGAATTGACTTACGGGACGTTGTGTAAGGACTATTTTTGAACTGAAAACTGTGTGAAAAGTGCGTTTTCGGTAAAGTTCCAGAACATTCTATTTGGAAACTAGTGGAAATAATCAAATTCTTCTAACTGGAAAGTGATATAGACACTGAAAAAGATACACATTTGTATTAGTTCGCGAAAATTTCTAGAACATTCTATTCAGAAATTAGTAAAGATAAGTAAATTATTTCAACTGGAAAGTGATATACACTAAATATGACATATGTGTTTAAGAAAATTTCTAGAACATTCTATTTGGAAATTACTGAATATAGAAAAATTCTAACAACCGGACAGTGACATAGACTGTAAATAAGACTCTTTCGTGCCATTTCGAGATTTTTCTAGAAAGTTCCATCACGAATATCGACGAGATATCTGGATTTTCTTAACGTTATTGATCAATAAACTTGGTTAACTTCATCGTATGCCCATAACAACAAGAAGTATGGCAGGAGAGAAACAAATGAAGGACCTACTAGCGGAGTTTACGAGAATGATGGCGCGGCAATGCCAGGAGGACAAAGAGGAACAAGAAAGGCGACATCAAGAAGAAAAAGATAATCAAGAAATAAGGCATCAAGAAGAAAAAGAAGAGCAAGAAAGAAGACGTCAAGACGAGAGAGACGAATTAAAGAAAATGATGAAAGACCAAGAAAGAAGACGTCAAGATGAAAGAGACGAATTGAAGAAAATTATGGGAGATTTAGAAACAAGACGCCAAGAAGAAAAGGAAGAACAAGACAAGCGGCGTCAAGCAGAAAAAGAAGAGCAAGAAAGAAGACATTAAGAGGAAGAAGATGACGTCAAGAGGAGAAAGAGGAATAAGAAAGACGACGTCAAGAGGAAAAAGAAGAACAAGAAAGACGACAAGAAGAATTGAAAATTCTGAGCGATAAAATGAAAATTCAACAGGACACTATGAATTCAATCACTAACAAAATTAAGGAGGATATGGGAATTGTTAAGCCTGAAGTCAG
The DNA here is from genome assembly GCA_936432065.2 of Rutpela maculata. NCBI lineage: Eukaryota > Metazoa > Arthropoda > Insecta > Coleoptera > Cerambycidae > Rutpela > Rutpela maculata. Next base: position 62,225,448 of record OW386285.2, read on the forward strand.
TCAAGCAAAAGGAAAAGTAAATCAGTTTGAAGAAAAGATGAGCGAGTTCTAAGGAGAAGTAGAGCGACTTAAACGACAACTGAGAGAGAAAGGAAGCCAGCTAGTAGCATCGTCAAGTCCACGGTTAAAGCCTTCCTCCTTTGATGGTCAAAGCTCATGGACAACTTATAGGAGACAATTTGAAGCAGCTGCATCTGCAAATAACTGGGATAACGAGGAAAAGGCATTAGTTCTGGCGCCAAGGGGCCAAGCCTCAGAGTTACTTCAGATCAAACCAGTGGAGAAACAAAGGGACTTCAAAGTCTTAGAAGCTGCCTTAGACTTAAAATATGGCGACCAACACCTCGTCCAAGTATATTAGGCACAGCTGAAGTCACGGGTGCAAAAAGCTGGGGAAAGTCTGCAAGAATTTGAAGCTGCGGTAGACAGACTGGCACACCTAGCATATCCGAGTGCACCAAGAGAATTTCAGGAACAGCTAGCCATGGGAGCATTTTTAGATGGCATAAGGGACGAAGAAGTCAGGCGAGGCGAATTCTTAGAATATCACAGCATCAAAGTATTAGCGAGGTTTTGGTGCGTGCCCTTGAAGTAGAGGCTGCCTTTAAAGACACCCCGCGGCCAAGAGTGAGTGCTATGGCAATTGAAGAGGCACATTCGGACCAAGAGGACATGGTAACTATACTAAGGGATGTGCTTAAAATGATGAGACAGTTATTGGCCAAATCGGATTCTCCGACGAAACAGGACAAACCGTACTTGACTTGGAGGTATCCGATGCTATCGATGCGACAAATTAGGGCATATTAAGCGAGATTGTCGACAGTGGAGCCCCGAGAGAGTAATTTCCACTGGGGCAGTGCTGGCTGAAGAGCAGGATGTCCCCAGGGAAATAAAGATTTCCCAGCTTCGAAGAATTTCGAATAGTCTACTGTTAGAAGGCTGTGCAAATGACAGGAAATGTGTGTTTACCATCGACACAGGTACTAGGTCATCAATAGTACGGCCAGGATTTATATCGGACATAAAGGTTAACAAGAGGCAAAATGAAGTGATCGTCCGGACAGCTACGGGGGACAGGGCTACGGTTCATGGAGAAATAGACCTGGGTTAGCATATTGGACATTTAAGGTTTGACCACAGGGTCATCGTGGCTGACATTACGGATGACTTCATTTTGGGACTGGACATTATGGAACAGTATGGATTTATTGTTGACGTAGGGAAGCGAGTCTTAAGGTTTGGGAACGAACAATTTATTCTGTCAACAGTAAACTATTGACAACGCAGATAGTCAAAACTCTGCATTATCCAGAAAACCAGACAGGGAAGATTGCAAACACTACCAGAACATGGTTGAAATGAACACTCTCAAGGTAAATCTTTTAGATAATTGGATAAAGCAAGCTCAGTTAAAAGAAGTAGAAATTGAACCTATATTGCAAGCAAAGGAAAAAGGAACCCGACGAGAATGGAAGGATGTCTCAAACAAAGTAGTAGGATCGAAGGCTTTGTGGTCGCAATGGGATTCACTTAGAGTGTTAGACGGGCTGTTGATGAGAGCATGGGAAAGCCTAGATGGGAAGCAGGTTGCCATGCGTCTAGTGATTCCCTAGGTGTCGTGTACCAGAAATACTCCAGGAATCGCATAATGAAACGTCCGGCGGACCCTTGGCGTAAACAAGACGTTGAGTAAAGTACGGGAACAATTCTATTGGGTTAATAGTCGCCAGGATGTAGAGGCTTGGTGTCGCAAGTGTATGAATTGTGCTGCCAATAAGGAACCAAGGTGGGAGATCTGGTTTGGCTGTACAACCCGCAGCGGAAATAATGGAAATCCCCGAAGCTTCAACCGCCTTGGGAAGGACCGTACTCTGTCATTACCCGAATCAATGACGTTGTTTATCGAATACAAAGAAGTAAAAAGTCGAAGATGAAAATTGTACACTTGGATAGACTGGCGAAGTATGTGAAAGAGACTGAATTGCCTGACCGGGACGTTCAGGCTTAAGGAGGGGACAGTGTTATGTGTTTCTGTTTTTCTAGAGACATAAAAAAATCTAGAACATTACAGACATCCTCTAGAACATTGTAGAATGTGCTGGAATGTAGTAGAAAGATCCAGAACCAATAACCTAGGACTATAAAAGAAGAGTGAGTGGTTGTGCAGCAGACAGTTTGAGTTTAGTTGATGTACAGTTCAGATGGTCAGAGAGTGAGACCAAGTGACTGGATAATCGGAAGTATAGTATGCAGTGTAAAATTAGTAAAGTAAATAATTGTTGTAATTAGTAAATTAGTACTTAAATTAATAAATTGTATTTAGTGTTACCCTGGTGTGATAATTTTCGAACCCACGACACAGGGTGTTTACAAAAAGGGTGTAAACACGAACAATATTTACCGATATTTATTCTCTGGATGGCTGTGCCCAGATTGAAAAAAAAACTTGAATTAACCTATTTATAGTGTAAAGAGAACAACATGCTTCTTAACATCGATTAATGTTATTCTATGATATTTAGTCGCAAGTCCTGACCCCCAGTATTAATAACGTGAACTTGCGTAACGTAACCACTGTGAAAGATTTATGCGTTATATTTGATTTTAAACTTTCCTTTTCTGAGCGTTTCGAACAAATGATCGGGAAGAAAAATAAAATGTTAGAGTTTCTTAACAGTCAATAAATTCTATACAGTACTTGACTTGTTCAGTAAATCTCTTGATAGTTTTAAAAATTAGGCTAAACATGCTATACTGGGGTAATTATTATTTATGGTTGCTATTTAGTTTTTTGACCTAATCTTTGTCTTTCGAATTGTTTCTTAATGTTTATTTTAATTTGTCGCTGTTAAATTCAATTACTGGGTATAACCATATAAATGTATTTATACGTAAATAAATAAATAATAACATCGTTTAATAGAAAATTTCATTTGTACTATGCTATTTACCAGTGCGGCGTATAGAAAATTTTTTATAAGTTAATCATGTTCGAGATCTTTCCCTTTAAAAATCCCGAATCCGTCATATAAATGCCACCTGGTGGTTATAATGACTTTACAAATCATACTATTAAATTGCACTTATGCTGCGCATATTAAGATAAAATAAAGACGTGCAATAATAGCGCATATACTTCTTACATAAAAAACTTTAAGTGCTATTAAAATAACATTATAATTCAGTTTCATATTTTTCAGTTCTCGAACAAAACTTCTAAGCTTCAGTCATTAATTAATTATTTAATAATTATTAGGTACTTTACGGTACAGAATAATTATTATTTAATCTAATTACAAACTATATAACAAGTCATTTAAAGTTTCAAACAACGGTATAATCGAAATGTATAAAGAAAAATTAATTAGTATGATGGTGATTTGATTTTAATCGATTTATATTTTATTGTCGCGTTTGTGATAATAATAGTGTAGTCTATACTACCTGGAAGCTATTCGTTCAAGCTGTATTTTAATCACTTTTATTAGCAGCTTTGCAGTACTACACAGGGTGTCCTACATTCTTATATGTAATACGCTATTTTGCAGCCAAACCTTAGATAGTCCATGTAAAATGCGGGGTTTGACGCTCGGAATGCCCCCCTCATTGGCATCACCCCTAAAAATGCCAAAATTACCTCTTTTCGCGGTAATAATACTGAATAATACTGTAAAATAATGTCATGAATGTGCTATTAATGATATTTTGCCAGTTCAGTATGTTCATCTAAAATAAGGACAAATTTTGTGCTGAAGGTTAACCAGAGGGGGTAAAACTACCCCCAAATTGACGTAAAATGGAAAAATGATGGAATTTTTTTTTCAATTTTTGATTTGAATTTGAATGAAGAAAAAAATTTCCAACCCTTTAGGGGTGAAAACTACCCCAATATCGCCTTTAAATTGAACTAACATTTAGAAAACAAGTAAAGATGCATGTAAAAAAAAAGATTTTGCGTCCATTTATATTTAGATTACCATATTTATATTTTCGTATTAAAAATATTGCAAACAATATGCAGCGTTCATTTATCAAGAATATTTCTACCTTCTCTTTCAATTCCCTGCAAGCTTGGGGGTAGTGTTCACTCCAAGGAGTAAAAAATTTTTTAGTATTTTTTTCGACGGAAGTTTTTCAGAAATTACAAGCAAACTAAAAAGTCATCTCTACTTATTTTCTAAGAGTTAGTTCAATTTAAAGGCGATATAGGGGTAGTTTTCACAACTGCAGGGTTGGAAAAAAATTTTCTTCACTGTACAATCCCCATTCATCTAAACTCAAATCAAAAAGTGGAAAATCATTTTTCCGTTTTACGTCAATTTGGGGGTAGTTTTACCCTCTCTGGTTAACTCTCGGCATAAAATTTGTCCTTATTTTAGATGAACATACTGAACTGGCAAAATATCATTACAATTAGTACATTCATAACATTATTTGACAGTATTATTCATATTACCGCGAAAAAAAAAACCAAAAGGGGTGGTTTTTGACATTTTTAGAGGTGACGCACTATTTTTGGAGCCGCGAGGCCCCGATTTTTGTGATCAGCGACCCAAAAAACATAGAATACAAGTGGTCTCGATGAGGGGGACATTCTGAGCGTCAAACCCCGCGTTTTACATGGACTATAGACGGCAAACCAGAAAAATGGTATTTTGTGTCACGCCAAAGTGCCCACTCGCCAGCACTGGAACTAGGGGTTGACAAATTTGCAGCCGCCAAGGGCACAAACCTTCGAGGTGCAAAATTTTATTTACTCACGTTCTTCATTCTTCAATCTTTGGTCTTTATATAATAACTTTGGACTGACTAACAGAGAAACTGTTTTTATTCTCTTAAATTTGTGTTCAATCGTTACAATGTTCTACCATGACAGATGGCGTAATACTTCCAGACCTTCTATACAGCAAACGGAGAAGAATAATGTATAAATTATGGAAGGTATGTCAAGAAGTTGGGTATAAGAAGAATATGCTCGTATCTGCTCAAAAAATCCTTATAATTATGTGCTTAATTAACTTCACCCTACAACCACATTTGTATATACAAAAAATTCCTATATATTTTAAAATTGAAATATGCTGAAGTATGAAATACAGATAGAAATTGTATCTATCTGTTTATTTATCTAGGGGGCTCTTTCTTGAAAATAACAATTTTCATGTATAATAATATTTAATATGCAAAATGAGGTAACAAAGTAATACCAAAAAACTTTAAAAGTTAACATGAAAACGTCGAATATTTTTAGCTATAATATAAATACATCTTCATTAGCATTAGTAGATTGTAGATTGTTTAAAGAGTCACTTGGCCCTAAGTTGGCCTTTCTTCACCACGACCTAAAAGATCTTTTGTGATTTACCATACAACTAGTTGTTGCCCAGAATTCCAAGACTTTTTGCAAAGCTTGTGATTTTCCTAGGAGCTAATTTCCCTATGTCTTCAGGCGTTAATTTCGCCTGTTCTAGATACTTTAGCCTAATGCGGATTAGTACCTTGCATTCACAAAGTATATGTTCCGCAGTCTCAGTTGCAGCTTCGCAGTATCTGCATTTGTCATCTTCTGCCATGCCCATGTCCTTGAGATGATATCTCAAGGGGCAATGGCTAGTAAGAAGGCTTGTGGCATTCTTTGTCTTTATCTTTTCGCTTGTTTTTGGCCTGGAGTATTCCTCCAGTAGGACTTCTTCTATTCCTTTTCCCATATTTAAACCTCCTCCGTTACGTGTCCCTTAGATAAGCCACAAAACGGGTCCGAAAAATGGAGTTTTAGTCCCTTTTCTTGCAAGGCTGTCAGCTAATTCATTGCCTTCTATTTCCTCATGCCCTGGCACCCACATCAAGGTTTTTTGTCAGTTGTTTCAGGGATTGTCTGCATTCCCAGGCAATTTTAGACTCGAAGGTATAAGACCTGAGAGACTATAGTGCTGCCTGGCTATCTGAAAGTATATAGTCTTTGCCCTTCTAGTACCTCTGTTAAGGTATTCCTGGGCGCACAGATCTATAGCAGAGATTTCTGCCTTTCTCTTAGCATTAGTAAGTAGTGCGAAAACGTGGTTAGCTAAAGTGGTTACTGCATGAAACTTTAGGGGCTAAATATGACTGAATCATAATGACTGAAAATTTGTTAATAGTAGAAAAGACATTTTTCAATATCAATCCGAGTTTCGATAAGAAAAATAACTAGTTATTTTACTTTTATTTTTTATATAAATATTTATTCATATATGTCTGCAATATAAAGATGCGTATCGCTTTTCAGCTAAGTGGACACCTGCGCTGGTTGCGAGGCTACCTCGACGAATCATGTTTTTGCCGATTTCTGACGATGCTCAAAGGCGCCTCAGTGCAAGCAGTTCGCCTTGTGTAGACGAGTACAAAGTGACTCGGGTTCATATTTAAATGAAATTATAGGTAAATTCAGTTGCGTTAATTTCTTAGTACTTGAAGAAAATTATTTTTTGGTGCCATTCGACTCAGCTCAATGGGTATAGTATTCGTTAGTACTTTTAAGGCCTCCCAATTTGTTTAAACAATTTGAAAGAAATTACTGAAATTTCGAGGATTGTGTTTTTTGACCTTTCACCGCTTATATAGCGAGAACGGTAACAGATGTAACAAGAATACACTGGATTTTTTTGTAATTCATCGAATTTTTGTATAAAAAATCCGGGAGAACGTATTTAATTTATTATAGTTTTTTTTTAACAATTGATTTAACGTCGGCCTATTTCCGCTACCAGGGCCTATCACCGACGTCAGGAGACGAGCTACCCCAACCTGGAAATTTTTTTTTCGAAGAGTAGGATCTTTTACTTGCTCAACATTTAATATACAAAGGACCGCCTGCTTTACAGTCCCTCCGAAGGATGGTATATCCACTAAGTAATCCTCGTCTTGAAATTACATAGCTTCCGCGTATATGCTGATACACAAGCCGCTAGAAGGTGGAACGAGATCTCTGTGTTGCCCAAGATGGATTTCACCCATCCAAGTACTAACCACGCTGAACGTTGCTTCACTGGAGTATCGAAATATATGCACAGTCAGGACCTCTCTACGCTCGCCCCTATTACAGTTTACAAACTACAGGCGCAAGCGCCCGCATCCAAGCGTATGAATGACCGTTTTTCTCGATATTCTCGCGGCCCGGACGCACCAATTCAACAATCGAAAAAAGAAGAAGTCCGCCCCCTTGCTAAGTCAAGCAAGGAGGCTCAGGTCCCGCAGCCCCTGTGGTTCCGGCGCCTATGATACTGAGAACGACAGTAGAATGCGGTGAAACTAATTTTGTTAAATGTAAAACTACTCAAACTGCACGTAAATCAATAAAAGCAAATTTGAATGCTATTGTTTTATTTTGAATTATCCTAAAACAAAACATATAGCAAATAGCCGATAACATGTTTGAATTAAATACTTTTAACCTCTTTTAAGTTGTTTAATAAGAATAAATAATAAATATATCTTCGATATCTCATAAACTTGAACTGAAGAAGAAATGTAAACAAACATACGATATGAATGCAGTCTGGCCTTGAAGTGCAGTTGGCACGAGAAATTGACTGCAAAAGTTTCTCAGTTAAATTTTGTTTGACCTTTAATATTTAGTTTAAATACTTCTACTTTTACCATTTTAAAATATCTATACAAGTTCTTAAAAATGCCCACTGATGTTTTGTTATTTCTGTTGTTTAAATTATGGGCTTTGCAAAGTGTAATTTATTATAGAGTTATCAAAAATAGATACTTATTCTTATTACTTAGTGCAAAATTTTAGTAAGGCGAATGCCATATATGTTTTCAACAAATTAAAATATTACTTAGTACATAATATAATATGTGTTATTGTAACTTATTGTATGTACTAATTTTATTTTGGGTTGCATGAGTTGTTTTTACAAGTTTTTATTTAACTTGCTTTGTATGTTAGTTACTTAGTTAGTTAGTTAGTATGTTTGGGTGGATTCTTGCAAATCAATTTTGAACCACTTAACAACGTCCAATCCAGCTTAAATTTTGCGTATTCGTGTAGTTCTGCTGTCAATACAATATTATGGTACCATGGTACAATATAATGGAACCCAACAATAATATAATGGAACCCCTTCGAGATACGACGTCCAATCGAACTGAAATTTTGCATACTTATGTAGTTATGATGACAATACAATACAATGGCAACATGGTACAATATTACGGAACCCAAAAAAAATATAATGGAACCCATTCGAGATACGACGTGTAATCGAGCTGAAATTTTGCACACACGTGTAGTTCTGATGATAACACAATATTATGGTACCATGGTAACATATTATGGAACCTAGCAATAATATAATTGAACCCCTTCGAGATACGACGTCCAATCCAGCTTAAATTTTGCACACACGTGTAGTTCTGGTGGTAATACAATACTATGGTACCATGGTACAATACCATGGTACAACAATATAATGGAACCCCTTCGAGGTATGACGTCCAATCGAACTGAAATTTTGCATACACGTATAGTTCTGATGACAATACAATATTATGGTACCATGGTACCATATACCAATACAATTTTATGGTACCGTGGTACCATATTATGGAATCCAACAATAATACAATGGAACCCTTTCGAGATCCGACGTTCAATCGAGCTGAAATGTTGCATACACGTTAGTTTGTATGTATGTTTAGTTCAAATCTTGGCAGTCAATTTTGAACCACTTAACGACGTCCAATCGAACTGAAATTTTGCATAAACATGTAGTTCTGATGACAATACAATACTATGATACCAATGGTACAATATTGTGGGACCTAACAATAGTATTATGGAATACCTTTGATATACGACGTCCAATTGAGCTGAAATTTTGCTTACACGTGTAGTTCTGATGACAATACAATATTATGGTGCCATAACAATTATGGTACAATATTATGGAACCCAACAATAATATAATGGAACCCCTCTGAGTTTGGGCTCGTTGAATTTGTTTCGATGAGAAATCTGGTCCTAGGTGGTATTCGGGGTCTAATGAAACGAAAAAAAATGAAAATATAAAAAAATTAATTGTCTTACAATCACTGTCAAACAAAATTAATGCCTGTATGAATTTCTCGATCGCGACAAGCTTTTAAGACAATTAGTTTTTTATATATATATTTTCTCCTAATCGATGCAGAAGAAGAAGAAGAGTTGGACCAGCAGAGAGGAACACAAAATAGATGAATATTCCCTAAGAATACCGAACAAATTGAAGTACCTAGGAACAGACCGGACGAACCAGCTGGAGCGGAGAGAAACAGTAAAGGAGAGAATCAAAACGGCACAAGGGTAACATACCGTTCATTGAGAAAAATAAACTATCATGGGACCTTACCAAATGAATGTACATAGCCGTCATACGGACAACGATGATATATGGAGTCAAAAACGTGGCAACAACAAAAGCCAACAGAAGAAGTTTTTGAGAAGAGCAGAAAGGGCATCGTCCAACTAAAACAACAAGACGAAAACAGCGACACAAAACATCAACATAATAGAAATATACGCAATGAAGTATTGGGGACATACCCCAGGAAGGGACCCAACACATTTACTGAAGAAACCGCTAGCACCGCATAGCCTAAAAATAGGGAGACCATGCTACAGTGGAGAACGACAATTGAAAGGATCAGGATCAACAAATGAACACCACTAACAAATCGCAAGGATATATACTCTACTACAATTGGAAACCGAGGAATCAGAAGACTCAGAGAAAAGAAGATTCGAAGAAGCAAAAACGCAAACAGAGGAGCAAAAACACTCCATATTACGACACAACACGGCAACATATTTCACAAGAAGAGTCAGAATAGGCAGAAGTCCAGAACCAAACACACAGAAAAAGGAGCTTAAACGCTTCCTCACGACACAATGCGGTAACGCATCTTACAAATACCTACACCTCCCATCCTACATTCCTTTACCAGGCGCCATGTGGCTCTCGCTGCTGGCAACAAGCATGACCCAGCGTGGACGTAGCAGGCCCAGCTGTATACCTGGGAGTGGCAGCAATGCCTACCGCATGCTGGTAAATCAATCAATCAATCAATCAAGTACACCCAAATAATAATAATAAAAACTTGTTTTTAAAAAGTTTTTTTTACATTTAATTTTATTATTATTAACATTTTAACCGACTTAAAACAATTAAAAAAGAGAGGGCCTTCTCAATTCGACTCCTATTGTTACATGTTCTATACCGAGAGACATCTATGAGAGTTTCCTCTAAGTTCCATGTAGAAGTAACAGAGAACAATTGAGTTAGTTAGTTCGGCAAACATCTCGGAGATGGCGCGTGGTGCTAACATCTATCGGAACATTGTAAAAAGATGTAAAAAGATCCGGAACTACTTACCCAAGAGTATAAAAGGAGCGTGAGTGGCCGCAAGAAGGCAGTTTAGTGCAGTTCAGATGGTCAGAGTAGTACAGTTTTAGTTCAGATAACAAAGTGATCAAATGACTATTGTATTATAGTACTCAGTGTAATATTAGAGAAGTAATTAATTGTTGTAATTAGTAAATTAGTACGTAAGTTGATAAATTAGTGTTTAGTGTTACCCTGGTGTTATAATTTCCGAATCCACGATACAGGGTGTTTACAATGGGGGTGTAATCACGTAACAGTATGTATGTTTCTATATATTCTGTTATAGTTTTAGCGATTTCTATCAAATCAATTGCAAACTGCGAGGCATAGCTCTGAAGTGGTCCTGTCATAGTTTCATGAAATCACGTCTAGTGTAATTTGAGCATAAACTGGAAACAATATTTTTTTAATTGCAAATTTGGAGAAAGCGCTAGTGACAAAATTAAAATTTCGTCCGAATTGTATTAAAATTGACAGTTTAGATATTTTCCAAGTATCTGATACCGAATCTGTGGTCAAAAGCTACACATTCAAAATAGATAATTCAATGTGGCTACACCGAAAAAAATAGGCTCGTAATATTAATGAATCGGTTCATCGGCTAAAAATTAATGAATACATTTATTAATATAATGTACGTTTACATAGTATTAATAAATTTGTACATTGTATTAATGAACGTGCATTATATTAAACAGATTCATACATTCTCAGCCAATGAACCTTCATTCACTAATACTTATTACGAACATATTCTTTTCAGTATACTAATAATTGCCATTCCTCGCCATTCTTTCAGCACCTCTAAGAAAGTTGTAAGCTACTAAAACTACTACCTATATAGTTATTTACATATTTTTAAAAAAACCAGAACACCTCCTTGCGTGGTTGCTATATAATAATCTGATTATTTCTGAGTACACTCATACGCCTCCTCTCCCCTAGGGATATTCTTCTAGATATATTGATTGGTTTTAATTACGAAAAAAATACACAATTGGATGTTTTTTTATCATATTAAGGTAGCTTGGCCAATTCAGATCACTCCTGAGTATTTCTTACCCCTCTAAGGTGTAGGACTTTTTGGCCCGTCCGTGGAAAAGTGTGGAAACCATATTTTTTTTTTACTAATTTTGGGGTGCTGAATACGAATCAGTCATCCGAATTGGCTAAAGACATCGGAAAGACAGTAAAAAAATAATCTTTATTTGGGGGTGGCATTGAGATTGATTTAAGAACTTGCAACAAAAAGTTATTCTCTAGTGCAGGAAATTCTTTCAAACTACTCAGTTCCTGTAGGTAAGTAGAAAAAGCAGCAAAAATTCTAAATTCACCCCTGCTCCCCCTCGCTTCCCTCACCCTTCAACAACCATAAGAACGGTGTAAGTTATAATATCTAATATACGGTTATTTATTCATTAAAAAAATAACAAAACTTCTCATTAAATGGCTATTATCACGTTATAATGTGATTACTTCTGAATATTCTCACACCCATCCCCACTAATTAAGGTGCTGGATTTTACCTTTTTAAAGTTTTTATTATTATGGTTTCAATTGCAAAGGAAATCACTAATCACCCAGTTTGATGTCTTTTTATCATAATAAGATGATTTAGTCAATTCAGATGAATATTTCTCACCCCCGAGATAGTAATCTATGTGCCACATCCCCACCTCCCGCAAAACGGGTAAATGATACGTTAATATATATATTTTCAATAAGTATTTAGGGATAATTTTTTGAACTCACTAAGTTACTCTATTATGATAGAAATCCTTGTAAGAAGGTAATGAAGAATTTCTGTTGTAATAATAATATTAAATTACAAATTTAAAAAAAAAACCGACACAAAAATATCGACTAAATAACTAATATAAAAAAAAATAAATTAACACAACTTTAAAAATTATGAAATAATTTTGATTCTGTCTACGAACTCTTATGATTTATTTAAGTCCAGCTTACATTTTCTTTATGTCCTCGAGATTTGCTTTCTTATACGCATGAATATATCGGGAGCTGCTGTTTTGAATATAATTATTTAGTAGTTCGTCCTTACAGCAACCCCCGACATATTCATGCGTATAAGAAAGCAAATCTCGAGGACATAAAGAAAATGTAAGCTAGGGGGGTTAAAAATTAACTAACTTCAAACTTTTGGTTATTTTTTGGTGGTGCGTTAATTTCTTGGACAAGTGTATATTCATGGCGTCGTTCTTATCCGATAAAAAAACTTACCTTAGTTTAAACCGAATCCTTCACCATTTCTTAGAATGCAACGTATGAGCGAATACACTATACGATCAAATTATAGTGTTAAAACTAAAAAATTTTTTCCGCCATCTTGAGGCGTCCGCCATATTGAATTTAGTGTGACGTCATTTTATTTTCGTATTGTTCTCAACAAACCATTTAATTTGATACCCATATCATGGAGGTGCATAAAAAATAACTGGTCCGCCATATTGGACTTGGAATGATGTCACTTAGCTGACCATGCATTGTCATCCAAACTAAACGTATATGCAAAATTTCAGATCAATCGGTTGGGGATAACTGTTTTAAAATTCAGTTGCGTCCGCCATATTGAATTTAGTGTGACGTCATTTTATTTTCGTATTCTTCTCAGCAAACCCTTTCATTTGATACTCATATCATGGAAGTGCATAAGAAATAACTGGGCCGCCATCTTTGGGAGTCCGCCATATTGGATTTGGAATTACGTCACTTAGATAACCATACATTGTCATCCAAACTAAACGTGTATGCAAAATTTCATCTCAATTGGTTGGGGATAACTATTATAAAATTCAGTTGCAAGATTGGACCCACAAGAACAAGGCAAGTTAAATAAAAGCTTGTAATCAAGATAGCGACCAAACATCAAAATCTAATATGGCAAAACCTTCTCGACAAAATACTCTTTCAAATAAAAAAAGTGCATCAAAATCGGATCACCCGTTGAAGAGATATGAAGCCACAGACAGACAGACATACAAACATACGCGTCAAACTTAGAACACCCTTCTTTTGGGGTCGGGGGTTAAAAACGAATCGAAAGTCTCAAAATAGTTACTCCCACCCGTTTCGTGGGTAGATTTGGAATTTGAGGAGGCCATAAAATGAAAAAAGATTCCCATTCTAACAAACAAAAATTATTTAAATATCTAAATACTTTTTTACTATAAGAATCAAGCAAGATTTTTTAAAGGGGATATTGACACCCTACACCCCCTCTTTGAAGGGGTAAGAAATATTCAGGAGTGATCTGAATTGGCCAAGTCACCTTAATATGATGAAAAAACATCCAACTGTGTATTAGGTTTTTTTTTATAATTAAAACCGATCAATATCCCTGAAAAGGGACCCACCTTTTACGGGTGAGGAGGCATATGAGTGTACTCAGAAGTAATCAGATTATTATATTCTGATAGCAACCACTCAATGAGGTGTTCTGGTTTTTTTAAAAATATGTAAATAACTATATAGTAGTTATAGTAGCTTACAACCTTCTCAGGGGTGGTGAAAGAATGACGAGAAGGGTTGAAGGGGTGAATATGATTTTTTTACTTCTTTTTCTACTTAGTTATCGAAACTTAGTATTTTAAGAGAATTTCCTGCAAAATTCCAATGTCACCCCCAAATAAGGGTGTTTTTTTTGTGTTCCGGAGGTTTTTCGCCAAAGCGGGTGATGGATTCGTTTTCAGCACTCCAAAATTAGTAACAAAAGATGGCTTCCACACTTTACCACGGATGGGCCTTTTTTTAACATTATATATATTTTTTACCCCTAGGTACTGTACTAATAAGCGTAGAGTAAAATTAGGCTAGGCGACTTTTGCCACGAAATACTATGATGTCCTACAACGAAAAAACGACGAAGATAATATATAAATCAGCTTAGAGAGCTTTATGTACGCATTTTTTAAAATTTTAATAATGATATATAATATGTCATGCGACTTCAATCAGTTTAGTTGTTCATTTCATAAATACCACACGTCAATGGCTTTTTAATTAACGTATTTTCTTTAAATGGAAGACATTTTTAAATGTATTGGTTTAATATGTTTCAGTAGCACCAAATTTTGTTTTTGATAACATTTGGAATTTAAATTTTCATTGATATACTCCTACAAAATTTTGCAAAACCGACATGTGCTGTTTCACCAATAGCCAATTCATATACCTAGCTTATTAAAGTTCTATAACTTTTACTTCCACATCCAGTGGAAGTATAGTAACGACAAAAAAATTTTTAAAAATTTTTATTGTTCAAATAGGCTTAGAATGTCACGGAGCGTCGAGATTTTAAGTTTGAACGAAAAAAAAATTTCTGTCTGTCAGTCTGTCTGTAACTTTTTTTGTGCGCACGTTTACTCTGGAACCATTTGAGATATTGACTTGAAATTTGGTACACATATGTACTTTAACGAGATCTAGAACTAGATTATATTTTCATCTTGTTCCGTTGGAGGGTTGGGGGGTAAATTGGGGTAAATTTGGGGAAAATAGGTAAATCAAGCAGGTAAGAGTCCATAAAATTGATATTTAGTATATACAAGAGAAGCTAAGGTCCCAAAAAAAGTTTTGGCATTAGCCACCCCCATTACCACCCCCACCCCATTATTAAAGGGGATGAAAAAAAATTATGATTTAGTGTGTGTACAAGAACCAGAAAGCTCAAAATATTTTTTTACTTCATCCACCCCCATTACCACCCCCCCATCACCACCCCCACCCCGCTACCGATGTGGGGTATCGTTTTATGGGTTTTTGGGGTAGAGGATTTCAAATATTATATTATTAAAGTTCCTGTGGCGATCAGTTCACTTGCTGGATAAATATAAGTCACACACCAGAAGCTTAAGTAACCAAGGAGGGGAACAAAGAAACAAAATATATTAGAATAACAATTTTTATCTTTCAATCTGAATATAAATATTTATATTAAATATGATCGCCACACCAATAAATATTTATATTCAGATTGAAAGATAAAAATTGTTATTCTAATATATTTTGTTTCTTTGTTCCCCTCCTTGGTTACTTAAGCTTCTGGTGTGTGACTTATATTTATCCAGCAAGTGAACTGATCGCCACAGTTCCATAAACAATTATTTCCACATACAAATTTTTTTCGTTGTGAGTGACTTGGATAAAAAATTTGGATGTGGAAGTAGTGATTCCTTGGGCAGCGGTTTTTACTATTCTGTCACCCTTTGTCCCATCCCCAAAAATCAAGTACCCTGTATGTATTTACTTTTCAAGGGACGATTATCAGTCAGTTACTATTATTATTAAGCATAGCTTTTAAGCTCCAATTAGTACAGATAAAGCGGGTAAACGTATACTTTGCGCCAATAATAAGAATAATTATCAAATTTGCAAGTTTAAACTAAAGTGGGAGGACTGATCTTTGTTCTGAGTGAATGTAGTTGAAGCATCCGGTAGTTCAGAGAAAGGTATAACCATTTCTTTGAATTCAGAATACGAGTACTTCAGCCGTAATAAAATATGTGAATGGTAAATTATATAAATTAATATAGTATTTCGAAATGTGCAAGGTAATAATGATATTCCTCTTTGTAATGTAAAAGTTGATTCGTTTAGTAAGTATTTGTTTTCATTTCTTGTCCTGTACCATATTATTACCTTTTTTACAAACTCAACGTGTACCTTAATATACTTGTTATTAAATTCTGAATTTCGCTTGTACCTCCTTTAACCCATTTCAATATTTTTTCTCAAAGTCTTAATTAAATATTACTCAAAGAAATATGAATTTATTAACTCCTACACATTATTTGTCTCTTTATGAAAAAGGTACTATTTACATAAAACTTTTTAATAAGCCACCTACTTGATATTTGAAAGATATTTAAAGCATAAACATATTAAAATACAATATCAAGGATAGGATTTTGCAGAGTGAGAGGGTTTATTATAAATAATTAAAAAAACCAAGCATAATCTTTAAAACTGTTTTAAATACTTAATTTATTATTCTAACGAATATAACTATATATATTTTTGATTGTAAATTTCTGTTGTACTTGAATATTGCAGTTTTTCAATGAAAATAATTCCTAATTTCATTATTAGAGTATGGCATTTAACTATATATAAAAGGGCCTTGGCGCATTTTTTTTTCCGTAAAAAATTGATTTTTCATTGGAAAAAACAATTTTTTTTTCGTAAGGGTTTCACAGCCTTAATAATGAACCATACGGTAAGAAAAAACAATTTTGAAGTAAGTAAAAAGTTTTTATTACAGTCAAAACAACTCTCTTATGCAAAACATGTGATTGAACTATAGGGCACTTACACACATTTATGTAGTCACTACCAGTATTTTCAAAAAAGTTTTTCAGACCAGAGCTCAATAACATCTAATTGCGTATTTAAAAATAAGTCAGTTTAATAATATAAATCATTTGCTCACGGAGATTTTCTCGGAAAAATTATGAAAATCAAAAATGAAACTTGGATCCTCAGTACGTATTTAATAAACATGAATTTAACAAAGTAACTCATTAGCGCTTGATTGCATTTTTAATGCTACGTCAGTTTAATGAAATAATTCATTTATGCAACAAGATTTTCCGTAAAAATCAAGAAAATCTAAGTTCAAGCTGGTTCTCAAAGATATCTTGCAATGTAAATTTCAAAAATGATGTGTAAAACATATTCAACTATCAAATAATACATTAGACTGTGAAAATGAACAATGTAAAAAGTACTTGAGAATTTTTTTCCACTTAAAGGAAAGAATAATTCAAATATTACTAAAAAATAGAGACTAATTTTTAAAAAATCCGTTTTAACCGGTTTATTTTAAATCTTTTCAATCTAAAAACTATTTGAAACCTCTATTATTTAGGAAAATAAAAAAAATAATTAAACTGAAAGTTTTTTCTGAAAAGAATATCGAAAGAACAACGAAAAAAATAGATTTTTAATTTTTTGACCCCCTATCACCCCCACAAAAGTTATGAAAAAATTCATGAAGATAGATCTGATGAAGACACATCACATATATTTTTTTCATCGTAACGTAGGTCAATAGGTTTTTTTTTAAATGTTAAAAAATTTTTAAGCCTCGAAAAGAATTGAATTTCCCGCCAAAAATTTTGAAAAAAATTGTACTTCATGCGCGCGTCGAGGACCTTCAATTTGGCGCAAGAAAAACTGAAAAATCTTTTAATGCGGCTGAGATACATGAAATAAACGAAAAATCTTCGTGATCCAATAAAACAGTTTCTGGAGTAAATCAATATATGGGAAAGAGCACGTCTTTTTGTTCTCAACAAACCTAGCTGGGTGAGATTTCAAAAAGTAAAAAGGCCGATCACCCCCCTCCCCCCCCCCTTATGCGCCAAGGCCCTTTATGATAAAAACTATATAAGGTTGTATTCCTTAAAGCAATGGGAAGTATCTGAAATTTTCTATTTTTTAAAGTTTTTTATTTCATAAATGAGTTTCTAGATTTTGTATTTTGAATAATATTACGTTATCAAATCCGAGATCATAGATTTAGTTAACACCCGTTTTCCGTAGCAGTATGCAGTGGCGGCTGGTGAAATTTCAATATTTTTTTTCTCGTCTGTGGCGCATGGGACCCATACGAAATATGGAAAATATCATCTAGAGAAGCACTTCTCTAATGACCCCTAAAAAATTTTGAAAAAGCAGTTTGCGAAAAAATTTTTGAAAATTCGCTAGTCTTCCCTGGGTCTAGGGACTCCTGTTTATTTTTATTTTTTTTTTGTCATATGCATTTGACTTTTCATAAAAATACAACAATAGATTTTGGAGTTTATGAAAATATTTTCATTACTAACAACGAGATACAACGAATTGAAATATTGTAATTTGTTAAATTGTAAATTACAAAATTTCAGTTCATTGTATTTCAGGGAAGGCTAGCGAATTTTCAAAAATTTTTTCGCAAATTGCTTTTTCAAAATTTTTTAGAGAAGTGCTTCTCCAGATGTTATTTCCCGTATTTCGTACGGGTCCCATGCGCCACAGACGAGAAAAAAATATTGAAATTTCACCAGCCGCCACTGGCAGTATGTCAAAATTTGAAGTAATATCAATAAGTGCGAGTTTATAAAAATTCCTAATCCTAACCTAATCCTTAGTCTTAATTATTTCCCAGCTTATAAAAGTTTTAATTCTGTCTTCTAGTTCTAACTTTGTCTTGAGAACTGACCTTGATAGTTCCCAGCTTTTGAGTTTTAGGACTAAGACCATGCAAATACGGAAACGCCAGTGGCATAGGCATATATCTATCTTTATTCTTGTGAATTGGTATTGGTCTCTCTTACGACCAACTTAGGACAATGCCAAGATTATAAACACCTGAAACATTTTATGCTAATATAGGACTAGGATTAAGATAAAGTTAGGACTAAAACTAAGTTAGTACTAATGATTTTATTATAAACTCACACTAACAGCTTGCTCAATGGAATTTGATAATGTGCTTTAAATATATTAAAGTTCTCACAATAGACAATACAGAATATAAGTCTTCTAATCCTAATAATTGCGAAGATATAGCTATTTCAAGAATATTCGACATTTGCAAAATTTTATAACAGCGCAATAACTTAAGCTTGGAACTTGATTAATTACTTCCACGTCCAGTGGAAGTATAGTAACGACAAAAAATTTTTTAAAAATTTTTATTGTCCAAATAGACTTAAAATGTCATGAAACGTCGAGATTTAAGTTTGAGCGAAAAAAAAATTTCTGTCTGTCTGTCGGTCTGTCTGTCTGTAACTTTTTTTTGTGCGCACGTTTACTCTGAAACCGTTTAAGATATTGACTTGAAATTTGGTACACATATGTACTTTAACGAGATCTAGAACTAGATTATATTTTCATCTTGTTCCGTCGAAGGGTTGGGGGGTAAATTGGGGTAAATTTGGGGTAAATGGGTAAATCAAGCAGGTAAGAGTCCATGAAATTGGTATTTAGTATATACAAGAGAAGCTGAGGTCTCAAAAAAATTTTTGGCATTAGCCACCCCCATTACCACCCCCACCTCCTTATTAAAGGGGATGAAAAAAAAATGTGATTTAGTGCATTTACAGGAACCAGAAACCTCAAAATATTTTTTTACTTCATCCACACCCCACTTCCACCCCCCACTACCACCCCCCCATCACCACCCCCACCCCACTACCGATGTGGGGTAGAGGATTTCAAATATTATATTATTAAAGTTCCATAAACAATTATTTTCACATACAAAGTTTTTTCGTTGTGAGTGACTTGGATAGAGAATCTGGATGTGGAAGTAGTGATTCCTTGGGCAGCGGTTTTTTACTCTGGTCAGGATCTTGAATCCTGAGAACTACGCGGTCGCAGAAGGCGCCAACTGAAAGAGGCGCCAAACAGGGAAAGGGAAAGGCGCCAAACACTTGGGGAAACTATGGATATTGAAGAAAATTGCAATTGTAATAATTATTTACAGAATTTTTCTCCATTACAAGTTCCTACAGTTTTATCGTCATTGAGATGGGGCGCCAAAATATCGTCCGATCGTACGCTTACACTTGAAAAATGTTTAGAACCGGCCCTGATTTTACTCATGCTATGCTGGGTAGAAGTGGGGATCTGATGTATTGGTTCTCTTTACAGAGTTTTGACGTTATCATAGTGAAAAGAATGATTATTTTCTAATGCTTGTTTTGAGAGGCATGTTGAATTTTAAGCCATATACGGGGTGACCCAGAAAGTACTTACCCCCCACTTTTTTCTACAGTTTTAAAAATAAAATTCTGAAATTTGGGAAATGAAATATAGGTATCAATGGCCACATTTTGACTATTCGGTGGTAAAAAGATCACTTCCGGCATGGCAGGAAATTGCCAAAACTTTCTTATATTTAAGTCACTTTTCTCATAAACCTATAATCTCTTTCTAACACTTTTTTCAGATGTAAAATCGGATGAAAAATAACCTTGGAAGTAGCATTTATTTGCTATTTTTAGTTAGCTTTGGAATTCAGGAGAAAATTTAAAAAATTTCGAAGTAAGCTTTGAATTTGAATAAAAGGGTTTCTCAACAAATTAAATGTAAAATTGGCCTATTTTGTCCATTTGCTTGGATATAGAAATGTTTTTCCCATTTTTCCATTCCATGGAAATCCAATTTGTCATAACTCCAATTTTTCAAATAATACCCTGTATGTTTTATTTTGTTATCGGATGGAGTGGTAAATTTGCTTTAGACTGGTTTTTCCCGATTAAAAATTGAATATAAATTAAAGTAAATATTAAGCTTTTTGTAGAAGTGTTTCGAATTATGTGTTCATATCTTGCAGTAAGCCATGAAAAACCGCTGCCCAAGGAATCACTACTTCCACATCCAGATTTTCTATCCAAGTCACTCACGACGAAAAAATTTTTTATGTGGAAATAATTGTTTATGGAACTTTAATAATATGATATTTGAAATCCTTTACTACAAAATCCATAAAACGATACCCCACAACGGTAGTGGGTGGGTGGTGGTGGTGATAAGAGGTGGTAGTGGGGGTGGATGAAGTAAAAAAATATTTTGAGGTTTCTGGTTCTTGTACACACACTAAATCACAATTTTTTTCCATCCCCTTTAATAATGGGGGGGGGGAATGGTGGTGGCTAATTGATTTGATTGTGTGAATTTTCGTTTTTTTGCTGAAGATTCATCGAAATTTTTGTTATATTTATCAAAATAAATTTTCTCTAATTACAAACAACTCATCTGTTTTTCATGGCTTACTGCAAGATATCTACAAAAAGCTTAATATTTATTTTAATTTATGTTCAATTTTTAATCGGGAAAAACCAGTCTAAAGCAAATTTACCACTCCATCTGATAAAAAAATAAAACATACAGGGTAATATTTGAAAAATTGGAGTTATGACAAATTGAATTTCCATGCAATGGAAAAATGGGAAAAACATTTCTAAATCCAAGCAAATGAACAAAATAGGTCAATTTCACATTTAATTTGTTGAGAAATACCCTTTTATTCAAATTCAAAGCTTACTTCGAAATTTTTTAAATTTGATCCTGAATTCCAAAACCAACTAGAAATAGCAAATAAACGCCATTTACAAGGTTATTTTTCATCCGTTTTAAATCTAAAAAAAAAAACGTTGGAAAGAGAAATTATAGGTTTATGAAAAAAGGTGACTTAAATATGGGGTGCTGTTTAAAGTAAGAAAGTTTTGGCAATTTCCGGCCATGCCGGAAGTGATCTTTTTACCACCGAATAGTCAAAATGTGGCCATTGATACCTATATTTGATTTCCAAAATTTCAGAATTTTATTTTTAAAACTATAGAAAAAAGTGGGGGGGGGGTACTTTCTAGGTCACCCGGTATGTATGTATATTCTTGTATGTAAACATTGTTTTGAACGACCTATATTTGTGCAATTACTATTATTTATATGGTATTAGGTGCGTTTACTAAATTTTGTAAATAATTTCATTGTGCTATTATATGATTTGTGAGATACTGTTACTGTTCCCCTTTTTAACTATCTAAATCTATGTCTTGTATAGGAATCATTGACATTTTATCCGCTGAGAACGAAAATATAAAACGGGAATTCCTCATATGCTTCAATTATTCTGCGTAATTCTCTCTCAACGTTTTCTGTTTCATATATTTATGTGATAATATAATTGAAAAACGGAAAGGAATATAATTTAAAATATTCTTTTATATATAAAGACGAAGCATGTTTTGCTTCCGTTGTTTTTCTCTTGGGTTCATATTAATTAAATAAAGACGTTACGAGTTCTGAAAATCATAACTGAAAATTTACGACAATGATTTGAAATATACTTCCTGGAGAGGATTCTCCAAATCATCAGAGACTGAGTGCCAGGCAGTTTGCCCTTCCGGGTTATATTTACGAAATATAAATAAACTAATTCAGCATATTACTTTTATTAAATACGTTTTCATTTCAATTTAGTCTTAAATGACATTTTTTAAAGCCGCAGCAAATATTGTAAAAAATGTTATCGCTTACATAACAATTAATGTTACAAATAATGATTGTACAATGAGTATAAATTTAAACGAAACCCAAAAACGAGAAAATAATGCAATTGTTCATAACGATTAGTATATAGTTTATATAATAAGTTATTTTGTAGATCAAGTAGTGCTCGAGATTTAAAACAGAAACTACCTTTTAAGCATCATCTGCAAACAGGCCAAACATATAATAGTCCAAGAGCCCACGACAGACCAAGTCTCCCTCATAATCTAAAAAAATTTCGCCAGGGCCGGAAAAAAGGGTTACTTCTGGTCCGCCAAGAGAGGATCATTACCGTCTTGATCCAGAAAGATGAAACTTGCGCTTTCGCCCCCCGCATATGAAGTGATTTTGAGAAGACGGTTACCCTTGCCATGGCCCAGAAGGTCGAAATTTACCCCAAATGAAAGTTTCGACTTCCATTTGACATCCGCATATGGTGGGCGGGCGGTTGGCTGCCAGGGAATAAAAAAAATATTTCTTTCCCCGCCCTCGAAAACGGGGATATACCGCTTTCAAGCTAATTTTTTAAACCCCCTGGGGTGGATTAGGTCACCTGTGGTCAATATTTACTTATTTTATTCAAATTGACCAAAAAAAAAAAAAAAACGATCCGACAAGCCCTTGCAAGCCTAGCACCGGAAAATCGGAAAAAGGTTGCTCTGGTTTAGAAGTAGTAGTTGGAGGGTAGGTCGGAGAATATTGTCACCATCGTATTCCCCGCCCTCGAAATCATCTTGCGGTCCAGTCACAGAATTTTTGTGGTAAAAGCTTTACCTCAATGGATTATTATAATTATATTCGAAACGCAATTTAATTTCCTAAAGAAAAGTTGTTTGTGTTTGTTTAAGCGCGATAAAATGCACTTTTTCAGAGAAGTACGCGATTTACAACTTTGTCACATACCAGTTCGAAGAAATTTAATAGTACCTAAGAGCGGTTTTTTATTTAGTAGGTGTACGTCAAGTATGATGTCTTGAAATCGTCAATAGTGCTTGTTTTGTCAAACATTGTATACAAAAAACCGCTGCCCAAGGAATCACTACTTCCACATCCAAGTCTCTTACAACAAAATACTATATTTGCATTCCACTATGTTGAAATAATTGTTTAAGGAACTTTAATGTTATAATATTTGAAATCATTTACCCCATAAAATTATATGCCACATCTGTAATAGAGGTGGGGGTGAATGAAGTGAAAAAAATTCTTGATGACTTTGGCTCTTGTACACACACTAAATCACATTATTTTTTCACCACCTTTAATAATGGGGTGGGGGTGGTAATGGGGATGGCTAATACCATATTTTTTGAGGCCGTAGCTCCTCTTATATTTACTAAATACCAATTTCATGGACACTTACTTGCTTGATTTACCTATTTACCTCCATTTACCCCAATTTACCCTTCAACTCTGCAACGGAATAAGATCAAAATATAATCTAGTTCCAGATCTCGTTAAAAAACATATGTGTGCCATATTTTAAGTGAATATCTTAAACGGTTCCAGAGTAATCATGAGCACCAAAACGATACAAGACTAACAGACAGACCGACGCAACAGACAAATTTATTTTGCTCAGACTTAAAATATTGACGTTTCCTGATATTCTAAGCCTATTTAAACAATGAAAATTTCCAAAAATTTTTTTGCATTGATATACTTCAACTGAATGTCGAACTAATACGCAGAAAATGGCAAGACAAAAATATAAAAAATCGTTGTGTGCCGTAAACTACACGATAGAAGTAAAGCCTCTACTACAAGCATTTTCTTCGAGGAAACCGACTAGACATCCATACTACCACTACTATTACTCGAGGAAACCACTGCGCATCCATATCACTTGAGGTAACCTACTGCGCATCCATACTACTCGTGGTAACCTACTGCGCATCCATTGTACTCGAGGAAAGCCACTGCGCATCCATACTACTTGAGGTAACTTACTGCGATCTATAATGCTCGAAAAAAGTCACTGCGCATCCAAAATATCCAAGGAAAGCCACTGCGCACCCATAATACTCGAAGAAACCTACTGCGCATCCATAGTAGTCGAGGAAAGCCACTGCGCATCCATACTACTTAAAGTAACCCACTGAGCATCCATACTACTTGAGGTAACTTACTGCGATCTATAATGCTCGAAAAAAGTCACTGCGCATCCAAAATATTCGAGGAAAGCCACTGGGCATCCATACTACTCAAGGTAATTTTAACAACATAATATTTGAAATCGTCTACCCCAAGAACCTATAAAACGATATATCGATAGTGGGGGTGGGGGTGGTGGTAGAGGGTTGATAGTGGGGGTGGATGAAGTAAAAAAATATTTTGAAGCTTTTGGTTCTTGTACACACACTAAATCACAATTTTGTTTTCATCCCCTTTAATAGGGGGGTGGTGGTGGTAATGGGGGTGGCTAATGCCAACAATTTTTTTGAGACCTTAGCTTCTCTTTTGTACACTAAATACCAATTTTATGGACTCTTACCTGCTTGATTTACCCATTTACCCCAAATTTACCCCAATTTACCCCCCAACCCTTCGACGGAACAAGATGAAAATATAAACTAGTTCCAGATCTCGTTAAAGTACATATGTGTACCAAATTTCAAGTCAATATCTTAAACGGTTCCAGAGTAAACGTGCGCACAAAAAAAAGTTACAGACAGACCGACAGACAGACAGAAATTTTTTTTCGCTCAAACTTAAAATCTCGACGTTTCATGACATTTTAAGCCTATTTGAACAATAAAAATTTTAAAAAAAAATTTTTGTCGTTACTATACATACTTCCACTGGATGTGGAAGTAATAAGAAACAAAATACGAATACATTTTTTTACTGTATGACCCTGTATCTTGAAAACGAAAAGAGTTAGACCGCTACTTTTTGGGATAAATCGACTTGTCTTGATGTCAAGGATCTACGGCTAAGCGTTTTTTCAAAACACCCTATTGAATTGCAATAGTTTTACCTAGAAAATTAACTTACTTTAAAAAAACTGAGAATATCTCTTATAATGTAAAAGTAATTGTATGAAAACTTCAATAAAACGGCAAAGAGTATAATGTTTACGTATAGTTTTAATTTTGAATAAATCCCTTTTCTAGTGCTACACAAGGGAATTTCAAAAAAATAATACACATCGTTTATTTTACTAACCGCTTTGGAATTTAAATGTAAGGCAGTATACAGGTTTGTAAGTTCTATGAATGTGTCAACCAATAAGTTTTTTGAGTCTGTGGTCTGTAATAGAACGTAAAATATAGATTAGCAACGCTTGATTAGCTGTAACTAATTGAAAGGTATGGTTAAAACTAGAAAAGTTCCCGACTTTTGTTTTATTTATTTTTTACTATGTTACACGTTTTTTGTGAAAGCTAATAATTCAACACACAATGAAAAAGTGTCTCATTTGTTAATGTGTAATTGTGCCATACTTTAAAACATTTAAATCGTTCCACATTGTGTTTAAGTCATTACCCGCAATTTGATACTTTATTTTATATACAATATAGTCATAGTCATATGATTGAAATCTTAGAACTGCGGTTGGTAAAATTCCAGGACCTCAATATGTCTACTTCCCAGTAGTAGGCATATTAAGGTCCGGGAGGAATTGGATCAGTTTCTCCTAAATGATCAGTCATACCGTGACAGATTATTCCCTGTTATTTTCCTCCTTTTTTTTAGCTTGAAAATAGAAGCAGATACGTCGAGACTTCAACAATCACAGAGCACGAGAACCTGGTAATTTTCATACTCAAACATATTAAGAAAAGTTTCTGTAAACGTGTCAGAAATGCCTCCTAATTTAGCCGCCTCTTCCAGAGAACTGTAGCTCTTTTAGGAAGTATTTCCGGTCACGTGTTTTTAGGAACTTTTTTTTACTATTTTTGGGCATAGATCTAGCTACGAAAAGAACGAGAGTTGTTTCCTTAACAACCTGTGCATGTATGCAGGGTGTTCCGCAATAAGAGGCAAAATATTGAACTGTAAAATTTTTCAACACAAGCCTTACCGAGCCATCCTGTTAAATAGATGTTCCAAAATATGTTTTTTAATTTATATTTTATAACACCATAAATGAAAAAAAAAACAGATTTGTTTTATTTCTTCCCTATGTTTTACTTCATTTTAACGTTCACTTTACACTTATCTAACGGATTAACCATCCTATAATAACTGATCTATTTTATGTGATTCGGGGTAACTGAATGAAAATAATGAAGTAATGATAATTTTGTTCCTTCGAATCATAAATTATAGTATTTTGTTTTTTCTTCAGAAACTTTTAAATGTCTAGATAGCCGGATTTCATATGAATTATTACATATCGAATTAGTGTAATTAGTTCAGAATTCATGTAAAGTTCTACCATAACGAATATATAATTTCGTTGTTTTTGAACCCCATTTAGATTCCTTACTTTTGAATTATAAATGACATGAAATTTGCACCAAATATATAAAATAATGGCCTAAAGTCAACGATGTTCTGTTGCAAAAATAAATATTAAGGAAGGCTAAACTATATGCAAAAAATATTTTTATCTACTCTTGTTAGGTTATAGACTAATTAATGAACTGCTTTTGAACAATTAATAGTATCCATAAACAAATAGCGTGAGTTATAATGAGTGAGTTATTATAAATCACTAGATACAGAGCCAATCACCTTTATCTTCATGCCTAGCTTGTCCAATCGACGTAACGCGCGACACACGAAGGTGGTAGCCAGGGAGGTAGCGACAGATTTTTCGTATGTAATATCACTAGTGCTTAAAATTTTATCGAAAATTTTTTCGAAAGCGTGTTGCCTGGTAATATAAAGAGTGCAAATTGGCAGTTTATTATCTGATTAAATCCCGACCGCTTTAGCGGGAGGGATTTAATCTTTGATAATAAACTGCCAATTTGCACGAGTTATATTAACTAGGGGCGACTTAGCTTGAGAAAAAATTTTTAGATAAAATTTAAAGCACGAGTGGTATTTGAGGAGAATATTTGACGAATAAATAATTCATTAAGTACATCTTCAATATTATGTTTTCTCATTAACTGCCTTCAGACGTTTTCTTGTCACTTTTTGGAGTTTACTGACCTTTATTTTCAATTTCATCATTAATTTGATATACAGAAATATTTCCAAACCGACTCATATTATCAAAACAACAAATCTCAAACAAACGCAGTAGAAACAACGGAGATTCGGTATATTTTAAAATAATCTAGTGACGTTTCCATGGCAACTAGTAAATAAAACGAGTTGAAACCTTAGATATTATAATATATAGACTGGCTTAACACCTTTCAGGCGTTTCTGAGGTGCAATACGACGAGGAACGATAGAGAGCGCACTACTTTAGTACCGATGTCTCGCCCAAATAAAATATACACCCATGGTTCCGAGACTGACATAGAGAGCGCCATCTAGCGCTACAAGTTATATTCCATAATAAATAAATGTTCATCGACTTATATTTACGTATTTAATCATTACTTTTAACTTACGAAGTTTATGAATTATGTTGAGGTTTGCTTTGTTAAGCAAAGAGAATTTTAAATACAACAAATTATAATGTTTGATGCACAGCTTTGATTCAACGAGTTACTTTTTGGTAGATTACCATATGTAAGTTCTATACATTTTTAGTTTGTTCCAGAGCGAATGTGTACTTGACATTTATAATAAATGATTTGCTTACCTTTGTAACTACGTTATTGAGCTATTGAAAGCTGTGCTTGACTTGTTCCTGTATTATGAGCTATATTAAGTACAATCTTTGTGTGTAATTGTTACCTGATTGAACACTAGGAAAACTGAAATAGTTACAGATAGGCAAAAGTTACAGCCTATATATTTCAGACAAGATTCGCTTTGGAATTGAGGTGTGTTTTTGTTTGCTACTACATAATACAATATTACAATTTACAAGGTAAGTACGTTAACAATTAATAATAAGCTAGAGAAGATATTTATAGATAAAACCAGCGGCGGCTGGTGAAATTTCAATATTTTTTTTCTCGTCTGTGGCGCATGGGACCCATACGAAATTTGGGAAATAACATCTAGAGAAGCACTTCTCTAATGACCCCTAAAAAATTTTGAAAAAGCAGTTTGCGAAAAAAATTTTGAAAATTCGCTAGCCTCCCCTGGGTCTAGGGACCCCTGTTTACTTTTATTTTTTTTTGTCATATGCATTTGACTTTTCATAAAAATGCATCGACAGATTTTGGAGTTTGTGAAAATATTTTCATTACTAACTGAAATACAATGAACTGAAATTTTGTAATTTTCAATTTAACAAATTACAATATTTCAATTCGTTGTATCTCAGTTAGTAATGAAAATATTTTCACAAACTCCAAAATCTGTCGATGCATTTTTATGAAAAGTCAAATGCATATGACAAAAAAAAATAAAAGTAAACAGGGGTCCCTAGACCCAGGGGAGGCTAGCGAATTTTCAAAAATTTTTTCGCAAACTGCTTTTTCAAAATTTTTTAGGAATCATTAGAGAAGTGCTTCTCTAGATGTTATTTCCCAAGTTTCGTATGGGTCCCATGCGCCACAGACGAGAAAAAAAATATTGAAATTTCACCAGCCGCCACTGGATAAAACTTAAAAGCTCGAGTTGCCCTATTTGCCAAAAATATTTCACGACAAAAACGTCAAAAAATTTTCGCATATTTGCCGCTGCAGCGACCTAAAAAATTAGAGCGATAAATTTTGCATGTTGGTCCTGTCAAAAGCCGATCTAGCTTGAATTACCACTAATAATGACGTTTGATTGGTGCAATGTTTTGAAAAAACGGGCTCTCATTGGCTATAGCGTTAATGAGTGAAATAATCGCCTTAATATTTATAAAGCTACATCATTTCCATGATAGCTTAGACAGTATCAATGATGAAAGTGCAAGTCTACCAAACTTTGCAAAAATGAGTAAATAATAAAACAACATGTTACAAAATTTGATCGATTTTCTGAAATGTCTCAAAATGCTACTTTTGATTCATTCGTGTAGAGCCGAATTTTCGAATTTCGCCATGCAATTTACGATCAGGTTTATCTGGAAGACTTCCTCTTTACGTCGCGACATCGTAAGGCCCTCCTAATGGTGTTTTTCGAAAAATATGAACGTGTCAAGATTGCATGTTTTTGCAATTTTTTCAGCTCCGAAATGTAATCTGTTTTATGTTATTTTTCGCAAATATCTCCGAAACGGTGGGAGTTAGCTCGAAATAAAACTTCATCTGCGTGAGTTACTACTTACATTACCGCTCGTTGAATAATATACTATTTTCGCATATATTCTTGTGTGATGACATATCGTTAGAAAGAGCTTTTTGAATAAACTTCATCATATTTTTTTTAAATTTAAAATTTTAAATGTGCGCTTGCAATGGAGAAAAATATGAGGAACTTAGCTGTGTCGGCCTGTTTTCCTAAATACAACAATCATTCCCTGAAGGTCTTAAGTGACATTGTGCGGAAGGGGGCTACATATCTCGAGGTAAGTATTCCAAAACACCGTCCTGATAATCGGACCTGGAACTCCAGGGTACGACCAAGTATATCTGTCTCTCGACAGTCATACGACTCTCAACAATTTACGAGATATTACATTTTTTATGTTTTATTTTTTTTATCATTTATACACGATGTCAGGAAAAATCAGTTACAAACGCGGATTCTACATGTAAAACTATGAAAAAATATTCATACAAACATATCTGCAAATGCTTCCTAAGGAATCTGGGGCCCTTCGAAGGTAGAGCCCTAGATTTATTTAATATCCCAGAAATTCTTTGTGCCACAGCGATAAGATTCGGTATGTTATTTAGTATCAATAAGGGCTATTGTTTCATGTTATTGGTCGAATTGAAATTCACCCAGGGGTATAGAGAAGAGCCTTTATAATCCAAAATTATTTTGTTTCGTTTTTGTTTTTTGGTACTGGAATACGGTTCCCTTATCAAATTTATACACAAAGACATTTTATTTGTTAAGCACCGCAGAATCAACAGTTTCTTTATAAAAATTGGTTCTTGCATGGCCCGATTTCAATTAGTAATCTAAATTCTGGCTTTAATTTAAACTTAAATGTCATAATTTAACAATAGAAACAATTCAAATGCACAAAGAAGCGTCTTAATTTTGCAAAATATTGAAAAATGGAAGAAATCATTGAAATTAATTAAAATCGGATAACAAAATGACCCTGTAACCACGCTCCGGAGTATGGAGAATGTCTGTGGGTACAGAGTTAGGGGCTCGGTCTTGTGGGGGACCCGTCTGACCTAAAGTAACTATTCGTCCTGGATTAGGCGGGACAGTCTCATTTTTTGAGGTGCCGTTCCGCAAAAGTGTCGTATTGCTTTATTCCTAGAAAAGTTTTTTTTCGGATTTCTCCCCCCACTCACCAATTTTCATTTTCGAGAAAAAAGAGGAGCTTCATAGATTTTGAGGGGCCCGTCAAGCTCAGCGGTTACAGCGGTTACAGTGCTCGCAATTCTATGCGGAGGGCCTGCCTACAACCAGAGCTGGGTAAAGTACTCTGATAAAGTGCTTCAAGCACCAAGTACCAAGCACTTAGCTAGAGTACTTCAAAGCATCAAGTATCAAGTACTTTTATTTACAAAAGTACTTCAATTATTAAGTACAGTACTTGAAAAAGTAAAGCACCAAGTACCAAGCCCTCAGAAATACAAATGTCAAGCGGTAATATGAGATTAAAAAATAAAAGCAAGATTATTGTCACGCCAATCACACCTTTATGATGCGACGATCATGAAAAATTCAAATTTCTCTAAGAGAAAATTATTTATGTATTTATTTGTAAGAAGCGTATGTACATAATAATGTTAATAATAGACATAGTACGTATTAAGATTAAAATAAACATTTCATATAAAAAGATATCTAAAAAAGTAAAACTTATACTATACTATTACAATAGTGAGTAAAAATAAACTTCTTAAAAAGTGTTTGAGTAGGAACTTTTTTGTTGGAATCTGGCATGTAACAAAGTATGACTATACATTTTTGGCTTGTGGGGCGAGGTTGACAAACAATTGAAATTACAAAATATCATTTTTTCTCGCATTTTTATGAATATCTCCTGCCGTATTGGTCGTATTGCAAAAAAATATAAAATGGAGATTGTTCACAACAAAATTTCAAAGGGATATACGAGAGCTCTATAAAATATGTACTAACCTCAAAAAAAATGAGCAAGCCAATATATAGCTTTTTTAAATAATTTAATATAGCTTCAATAATAATCTCTCCATTTACATAAAATTTTGAAAAACATACTCTTTATGAATGTTAACAACCACAGAAAGTTTCTCGACAAATTTTAAACAGCTAAAAGCCATAAACTATTTAAAAGTTTGCGGGCTCATAATAATTAATTATGTCATTAAGCCGTACAAAAACAATATTGTTTTAAACTGTAGGTAGGTTTTTAAAGATACTTTTGAATTGTTTTAACGGAATAATTTTTGAGTTTATTTTAACAATTTTTTAGAAAATTATTTTTTTTAAATTTAATGCAAAAAGTATGGTATCGGCGTCCAATTAGAGTATAAGAGGATATTTATTTTTTAAATATTTTTTGTACGTACCTACTTTTTAAACACAAAGTTTTAACACTTTTCAGTTTTATAAAAATAATCGCAAAAATATAAAAATTAAACGAATTAAAAAAATTAAAATTACAAAACATGGTCAAACAAAAAAAAAATTACCGTTATCTGGCGGATAAAAGCACCAAATTTGGTATGAAGGTACCTTAGAGTATACTAATAAATATTAGCCTAGGAGCCCTCTGGAATTTCTAAAAATTTTCATATACAGCACTAAAATCCAAAATGGCCGACAAATACGACAAAATATCTGAAAGCAGAAAATTTCCAGGATTGTAGTTTTGGCCCAGGATAACACGTACCAAAAAGTCCTCTACTCTGCCTCATCGGCTTCCCTGTTTTTGCGGAGCAACAAGGGCCTAAGTCGCAGAAATTGCAGAGCTGGCTATAAAGTGCAGCAGAATTGTTGTTACTGATCCGATTTGAGTCGAAATGATCATAAAAGCTTCGGAGAAGCATATCCGTTCATATTTCAAATGTTTCCATGCATATTTTGTTCATAATTTTCCGTTCTTTAGCAGCGAAACTAGCAGCGATAAAAAAAAATTTTTTGACTGCATTTTGAATACATATATTCGTAGGTGATGATAATAACAACATGTTTACCTGCAAATTATGACCAAAGAGCTAATAAGAAGGCTATTAGCCTCAAATTCTCAAAATAATTTTGACGACCAACTCGTATTTTTCAGGTAAAACTCGTATTAAAAAAAATAGTAACCTGGACCTTTTCATTTGATTTTAATCGAGCTTTAATTTAAAAAAAAGACTCCCTAGTACATTTAACATAGAAGTTAGCCGCGAAACAGACGACAGCGTTTTCGCTGCTGGAGCGTAATTTCTCAAGTAATATGTTAATAAACAAAAATTGAATAGCCTGGCCCATTTCAGACCACTTTTAATCGGAGGGTGGGTTCTTTAACTTTAATTTAAAAAAAAAATCAAGTCCCTAGTATATCTAACATAAGATCTATTAACCTGGCCCTTTTCGGACTGATTTTAATCGAAAGGTTGGCTCTTTACCTCTAATTTAAAAAAGAAATAAGTCCCTAGTACATCTAACATAGAAGTTGACCACGAAATCGTCGTTGACAACGTTTCCACTGCTAGCGCATTTTTTATGTTAAACTAAAATAAAATAAGATCAATTAACGTGGTCCTTTTCGGACCCATTTTAATCGAAAGCTTTAATTTAAACATTAAATAAATAAAGTCCCCGGCACATCTAACATAGAAGTTAATCGAGAAATAAACGTTCACACCGTTTTCGCTGCTAGCACATTTTTTAAGATACACTAAAATAATTTGAGAACTATTAACCTATTAACTATTAATCGATGTAATTGACAAGAAAACCAAATTTTTAAAAGGGACAATCTCTATTTTTTTTGCATATTTGGATCCTGCTGACTAAAATGCATATATGATCTGACCCTCAAATATTACTTGTCTAGAGGGGCCTTGCATGGATTTCAAAAAAAGCTTGCACGTATTTTAGAAATACTTCAAGCACTTCAAAAGGAATTCAATTACTTTCTAAAGTAATTGAAGTACTAAAAAGGACTTCAATTACTTTAAAAGTAATTGAAGCACTTTCGAAAGTAATTGAAGCCCTCTGAAAGGCCTTTAAAGCCCCAAGTACTTATGCAAAGTAATTCAAATATCAAGTACCAAGTACTCTCTTTTAAAAGTAATTGAAGCACAGTGCTTGAAGCCCTAAAAGTGCTTCAAGTACTACTACAAAGCACTTTACCAGAGTACTTTACCCAGCTCTGCCTACAACTATTTTAAACAAGTTTTTTATAAAAGACGGTTAGTCTTGCAGTGTTTAATAAAGAGGACCTTTTTTATGTTTTGGATCTGTTTTGTGTTCGGCCAGTACCATGAGAGGGGGGAGAAGAGACCAGGCTACCAAAGGAAATATAATATGAACTTTTTTCGCATTTTGATTGTAAAATCTGCACCACAAGTTTGTAACGGGTATTTAAGGACGCCCTATACAGGATGAACTGTACTATTTTTTTACGGAACCCTCCATGATGAACGGAGATTCGCTTGATCGAGTTAGTTTATTGATGTGCTCAATTCAGTTAAATTAAATTTATTTCAATTTATTTCTATTTCCTAAGATGCAGTTAAATCACAAAATTTGATGCCCATAAGATACCGAATTATATTGATTCTATTATTTGAATTAAAAAAAGAAAACATCTTCTAATTATCTCACTTACGTGATGTGTTCTCATGTCATAAAAACGTCGAGAATGGTCAGATCTCGTATATGAGGGAACGGTAAAATGGCATATCCCTGAATGTAATTATTCATCATAGGTAGTGGGGTAGGTTTGCCCTACAATAGGTTGGGTAATTTTGAGTTTTTCGCTATCTTAACAAATAACGTTTCTTTCGAAATATCTCCTCGTCATTGTATTACTGTAACTAGAGGTTTTAACCTCAGAATAATGTCATATGAACTAGATTTCATTTATATTTGTCAGCTTAGTAGTAAATGCATTATAGAAAAGTTTCTATATTATCCGGGGACGTGACAAGGAGTGTATTTTACCCGTTTTCAGGTGGTGGCACCTAAAGAAAAATAAAAACATTGGAGCTTAAGACGAGTCACATTTTGTGAAAAAATTGTTTTGTGTAACATTTCTTACAGATGGATAGTCTTTAAGTTGTAGAGACTTGAAAATCAGGATTTTAGTTAGAAAAAGTTATTTCAAAACGGTTGTCGTCAAATAATTCGAAGAGTATTACTTTTAGCGAAAGAACGCCAGAGACAAATAAGAAAGTTACTAAACTGAGGATACATTTTGCATATTTCTTAATTTCGATAGAATTAATGGTCTGGGAAATCTGGACGTATAAAGATAGTGTCCGAACGTTTATAAGACGAAGTATATATAGTTAAATGTTAAATGTCTCAGAAACTATGGCACTTACGTCAAGATGCTTACTACCAAAATAAAAGAATATTAATTATTCTTTTAAATAATTTTGATGGTTATTTCTATAGCATAAAAAACAAAGAAGTTATAACAGAAACAATATATTTCTTCACATTTTTTTAGCACACAATCGCCATTTTGTTACTGTAAGTAGTCGGTAATTAAAAAATATTATTCTCAAATATTGTTTTTTGTTAACATATAGCATGACTTAGACGATGAAAATTTTTCGTTCATTACAGTACTTGCTTTGGAAGAAAAATGCATTTTAAAGCATAAAGAGATATTCGAAAAAAAAAAACTTACAATTTTTGTTTCTTTGCAAATATTTCAATAAATATTAATTTTAACGAAAAAATGGTGTAGATCAACAATAAAGTCTTTAATCCGAAAATGAACTTTTTTTTATTTATATAGGATTAATAGTTTCGGAGAACTTTAAGTTTAAAGACGGTGTCCGAACGTTTATAGGATTAAGTATTTAGTTTAAGTGTCGATTAACGTAGAAACTATGACATGCTTCTTAGAAGAAAATTCTAAGGACCGGAATTAAAGTGATTCTATGTTTGTTTCTGTATCATAAAAAACAAACAAGTTATGGCCGAAACAATGTGTGACCTCACATTTTGTTATTGTAATTGTCCAGTAATTCAAAAAAATACAGATTCTGTTAATATATAGCCTACCTAGATACTCAATTTTTTTGCCCGTATAAAACACTTGCTTTGGAAGAAATTTCCTTAGCCATATTGGAGCCGCCACTTTAAATTTCTTACGTTTGACTTCAGATTCGTAATCAACGATCCCAAAAACTACTACTAGTATTACTATTACTACTACTAGTACTGCTACTACTACTGCTACTTTTTTTTTTTGGTCGGGAGGAAATCCCTCTTGGACACCATGTGCTTAGTCTCTATCGCATCACGGCGAGCCGGACTTTTACCGGGATATAACCCCCCACTGTTACTACTTCCATGGAACTCCGGAATTGTCACTGAGTGACATAACATCAGGGCCCTAGGTCGTCATTTCCTTCTACCTACTTAAGCTTGCTCCCTTTCTCTTCGGCTTTTTTCTCCTGTAGCACCTTTCTTACAAAGCGGCTTTTGCCCAGTTTCTTCCATTTTTGAGCATCACGCTGAATAAATTCGCCCTACTAATTTGCCCTTCATCCAGGTCTTCTTCTAGCTCATGTCTCCACTGGGACCATCTGTCACAGACCAGTACTGCGTGCTCCGCTGTGTCTGTGTCACCATAATACATACATGCATCATCCTGCGTTATATCCATTCTTTTGGTATAAAATCTAAAGTAACGTGGCCCGTCAGAAACTGGGCCACAAAGAAATCTAGCCTCTTATGCTCGCATCTCACCCAGGGGAGGAGGTCTCGGATGAGTAGCTTCGTCCAGGCTGCCGTGCCCGTATGGTTGTTCCATGTTTCTTGCCATTTATTTAAGGTTATGTCCCGCTCCCTTTTTTTTAACCGTTGGTAGATGGGCATCTTCAGTGTGGTACAGTCGGTGTCTCTCTTCAACGAGCAGATTAATCGGTGAAATTCCTGCTGTATCGCACTGGCTATTCTTAATAGGGCCTTTCTTTGAATGCTCAAGAGCATGTTCTTGTATTCTTCTATCCGGATGACCTGTTGCCATACCGGCGCGCCATATAGGACGGTTGATTGGATAACTCCACATAAGACCGCTCTCTTTAGTCCGCTAGGTCCCTCTATGTTCGGTAGAATTCTTGTCAGAGCCGCCATTTTCACTTGAGTTTTCTCAACAGTTTGTTTGATGTGATTTCCGAAAGTCAATCTGTCATTCAGGATCACTCCCAAGTATTTTAGTTGTCTGACTGGTACCACTCTTGTGCCTGCGATCTCAAAATGGACATGATCTCTCTTTCTAGGTCCCTTTAGAATAATCGCTTCCGTCTTATATGGTGCAAGGGTCAATTCAGTTCTGTCTATCCATGTATTTATTCTTGCTAGGGACTCATTCACGCGAAACTCGAGTTCCCGGTCATCCGTCGCTTCCACCATAATAGCCAAATCACCAGCATAGGCTATGTTAGTTGCTCCCTCCGTAAGGGCAGCGCTAATACCTGGTCATACAGGATATTCCAGAGTAGTGGCCCCAGCACTACTACTACTACCAGAGACGGTGAAATGAAAGGAAAGCAGAGGAAGACAATGGCCATTTTGACGGTATGCTTTTTTAAAGCGATTCGAAAATGGACTCGTGGGAGGTAGGAGTTCTTAGTGGGTGGAAATCCCTCTTGCCGTAAAGAGCGAGGTCTCTAAAAGATTTTTTTCTACCGGAAATTAAAAAAAAACTACTACTACTACTATGATATAATATCTTACTTTTCAATATCAGCAATACTTTTTCAAATATTAAATACTCAAATTTGGGGGTGGTTTTCACCCCTTGGGGGTAAGAGCAAGTATCGCACCTGAAGATGATATCTTTTACTACAACAATTACCTAAAAAAACTACCATTACATATAAAATTATTCCTAAATTTTACATATTTTTTACCTCTAGGTACTATACTAGTGAGTTCTAGGGTAAAAATAGTTGTTATCAATTTTACTTAATTACCTACTTCCCTCTGAAACATTTTTTCTCTTTGGCTTATTTTATTATAATTATTGTTTATTAATTATATATTAACTGTTAACAGCTCATTTTCACTACATTTCACACTCAGAAGATGCTTTAAAAGACACTTTAAAGTTAAAATCTTTATCAATAATTATCAAATTATAAAAAATTCGAGACTCCATTTTGAGTATATTTTATTATAATTACTGTTTGTTAATTACATGTAAGCTCTAGGCCTAATCAACAACTGTGTGAGCACGTTTTTTATTCTTGGAATATAGTTCATGTACTACGAATACTATACTATACTCGACGCGCTTTTTCCCAACTATATTGGTATCATCTGCGGATGATTAAGTTTTAATTATCACCAGATGATTTCAACACGGTCAGCGAAACGCATGTCAAGTATAGCATTCTATTTCAGTGTTTAAGCGTTTTGGTGTTTATGGAAACTACTACATCATTAGTATCACACAAAAAATTTCACATCTAAGAATAATTCATATAAATATAAAATTTCCCAATTAAGATAATATGATATACAGAACTCATATACAAAGATTAAAATACAAATTTAACAAACCCCACACATAATTAGCTATTTATTGATGATATGCTGCTAAAGTTCTAACGACATGAAACCTTTTTACGAGGTAAGTAAAAATAAAATAAATATAATTTAATGTCTCACGTGACTATGGAAATACATATACAACAAACTGTCATGTCTGATATGATTAAAAGTGAAAGTTTTGATAACGGAAAATTAAATTATTGTCCGAAACGTTGACTGCCTTCGATTTAATTTTTGTCATTGTCATTTAATATTTTTTTATTTCAGTTTGTATATTTTTAGGTGTGAGATATTTTATAATAGAAGTATTAAATATCAGCCTCTGTCTTATCCTTTTTATTTGGCACAGAAGTTTATTTCATCAAAATTTTTAAATATTTTTACAGTGGCAAAATACCCAACAAACAAGAAATCATGATTATGCCACAAATAATGAATTATATAAAGAAGATATGAAACCTTGCTAAAAACCTTTTCTCTACAAAATAAAGTGCCAAATAAAGAAAAAGCATCACGAACTCTTTCTTTGTCGGGGGTTAATAAAGCTGAATTATATATATATAACCTTTAAAATCTGGAACACGGTGTAAATGCTATTACCGGCGCATCCGGTATAAACTTAAATGCTGAGACATTCGAACGTGAAATGTACAATTATTATTATTACCTTACCAGAAATACGTATTGTCTCTGGCCATACTTTACGTATCCTCTTTAATTTTAGTCAGATTTGATAGCTTACCCATTATCGTATTTTATTTAGTATGACTGTTTAGTTTGTCGCAGAACATTAAAAAAAATACATGAAATCAAATCCTTGTCATCAAGTAACAGATCTGAGAATATTTTGGTTACATTTTTGACCGGATATGTTTATATTTACATTTATTTTCATAAAAATTATTTAAACAAATAGACATTTTTAAATATTCTTTTTTCAGTTATATACACACAGTATCAACAGAAAATTGAAAATATCATAAATGCATTTTTCTTTTAGTAGTGCATTTTCAAGAATTTTTTAAATAAAAAAAACTGATTAGCTAGGAGATGCTCTCCCATAAGACATTATAATATATAATACCAGCACACAAAACGTCTATTAAGACGTTGCCAATAAGAAGGAAGATGTATTATTAACAGAGTTATTGTATAACGTAAATATTCAACCTGGCAAATTTCATTCAGCTAGCCTCATGACTACACATCGAAAATTTTGTGCGAATTGTAAAATGCGATAATCTCACTTTTTAATTTTAATCTAAAACATCATTCGAAAAGTGAGATAAGTTGTGGGTAAGACCGGTTAGCGTTGAGAAGGGACAAAATGCTCTACTGTATTTTTTCTTAGTTATTTATCGTTTGCTTGAAGTGTTCTATAGTACTTTTGTATATATTTTTTGCTTATTTTTTTTTTTTTGTATTACGGTTAAGCACGAGGAAGCTGGGGGCCCCATGCCATTACGCAATATTTGTTAGACACCATCCGAACCAACATTTTTCAGGCAAATGATTTGGGCGCGTATGACTAATAGCCTGGCCTCCAAGGTCCCCAGACTTACATCCGGTTGACTTTTTTATTTGGAAAAAGAGATAATTGTTTATTAATTTTATTCCAGTTTAAGTTAAAATTAAATAATGGAATTTTCGCATTTTGCACTGCACACAATTTTCGATGTGTAGTCATGTGGCTAGTTCAATGAAATATGTCAGGTTGATGCCAGTAAAGCAGAGATGTTTTTAAGTTGGGTATTACATTTTTTTCCTATGTTCTTATTTTTCGTTGGAGTGTTGTAAAGTTGAGGAATAACTTTTGTTTTAATAAAATTTAAAAAAGATTATTTCTTTGTCCAGATAGTTTCGGTTCAATAAGAAACATATTTTTCGAGATTTTTCAATTATTGGACTATGTTAAAAAAAAATCATGATCTTCACCGTACCGCCAAAGACGCCGACATTTTTTACACGCATAATAAGTGTGTAATGAACTATAACAGTGTAGTCAGAATGATAAAATTTGTTGACAAAACCGGAGATTAACTAAGAATACATGAAAACCTAAATAACTCCTAAAAAATAATTCGCATACATACACGGAGATCAAATCAATGCATATTGAGGTCCTCTCTCATCAGGCGCCAGCTGGTCCATCATTAATGAAACACCCTGTATATAAATTTTCAACTAGAAATACATATATGGTGAAAACCACATCATCCACTACAAAGATAGAAGGTAAAAGACAAACAAATAAACAAACAATCACACAAAACTGAACGTGCTCCCCCGATCCTTGGAGACCATAGTTTTCATAAAGATTAAAGCCTAAGGAACAATTTTAGAATGTCCCCCTCCAAGAAAAAAGGCTGCACTTGAAAAAAAAGGCATCCATGGTCCATGTTTATAAAAATAATATTGCAAATATTGTTTTTGTCATTTAGCACAAAAACTAAAAAAGATGGAGAAAAACTTTCTACACAAAAAAGGTGCATAAAATTTTCTACAATTTTGTTTCTATGCAATATTTGGATAGGAGTTACCATTTTCCAGATAAATGATTCAGCTCTTTAAATAAAATATAAAATTCAATATAAAACGTAAGTAAAACCTCATTCGCCTTCAGATTTACCATCGCTGGCTCCCGACGTAGAATATTTCTTCCAAGTCTTCTTCCTCTATTGCTTCTTTTATGATATCGTTATCATCCTCACTTCCGTCTATTATGATTTGATTTGGAATTTTCTCCTGAAGAAATTCAGTAAGCGATTGAGGCAGTATTTTCTCTACTGAACACCAAAGAGGTGCTGCATTTTCTTGCCATCCATAATCATTCCAAGGCTTTGGAATATTGTGAATAGCTTCGTCGGCTAATCGCCAAATACACGTTTGGTAAATACTCCTTTTAATATGATCGATAAGACGAGCTCTTGATGGTGTAATCGAAGAAAAATCAACTTTAGTGTCAATTGATAAAGACAAATCTTTGTCACCACATTTCTGTTTAATGGCACTTAGGCGAAGCTCATCCACGCTAGCGCATTCCTTTGATCCATACAGGCACATGTAAACTCCTCTAATTATGCGACTAATTTATCATCAATATTCCAGCTGCTCCCCAAATCTTAAAATGTTCGGATATATTTGGTATATTTGGGAGAAAGTAACATTTTTAGGGGTTTTATCTTTCATTTTCCCTTAAGTAAAGTAAATGAATGAAGGCCCAGTAAGGCCGACCATTTCTGAAGTCCGTACTCTTCTGCTAATGCGGATATGTTAATAAGCCTTCTTTTATTGCCAAATCCGGTATCAAAGAGTAAATGTTTGCAAATTATATTATTATTATTATTATTTTTTTTTCTCTGGACTTTGCCGTCGGTCCTTTATGTTAGTGCGGGCTTTCATTTAGCCAAACATTAACATATTAACTATTTTTGTTTGTGATGCTGACCAATCAATCTTGAGTGTCTAGGCTTATGTGACTTGCATGAATTTTCTTACTATACTTGTTGTGTTTATTATAATGTTTTTCTGCGCTTCAATGTATACGTCTGGATCTATCTGAAGACGTGCTAGGCTATCGTGGAGTGTTTTAGGAATCAGGCCAGTTGCCGATATTATGATAGGAACAATGTAGACGGAACTTTGGTTCCAAAGTTTTCTTATTTCTTCTGCTAGTGGTTTGTATTTGTCTATTTTTTCATGATGTTTTTTCTTTAAGTTGTTACTGCAGGCATAGCGATTTCAATGAGATACGTAGTTTTTGTATCTTTCAGCCTCAGCGTTAAGTCTGGTTTATTGTGTGCTATCGTTCGGCCAGTAGTGATTTCTCTGTTCCAATACAGTGTTGCGTGTTCATTGTCTAGAACGGGAGGGGGCTCGTATTTATAGAAGGGAGTTCTTTCCTTTATCAGAGCGTATTTTATGGCTATTTCCCTGTGAATTACTTTTGCAGTGTTGTCATGACGGTGAGTATAATTAGTGGGAGCTAGCATGGTACACCCTGTTATTATGTGGTCGATGGTCTCTTGGTTTTGTCCACATTTTCTGCATCTTTCTGATAGGACATTGAGGTCTCTTAAAATGTATTTCATATAGTTTCTAGTCATGACTGTTTGATCCTGAATGTTAATCATATAACCTTCCGTCTCAAAGATATTTCCTTTCGTCAGCCATTTGTTAGACGCTGCTTGGTCAACATGAGGCTGATTCATTTGGAAATAGTGCCTTCCATGTAGCTCCTTCGCATAGTTCTTTCTTTTGCAGGTCCGTATGGGTATCTTCTTGTACGTTTCTGTTGTCGAGGTTAAGTGGTGTATATTTCATGTCTGCGTGTGTGATTGCCTTATGTAGTTGACTATCTCCTCTATTATAAAAGTACGTTCTGAAGGTCTGTATTTGTACAGTGTGTGCAATATGAATATCAGTGATGCCTCTTCCAACCTGCTTCTCTGGGTAAGGTGAATCTTTCAATCGACGATCTCGGATGATGAATGCGGTATTTCGTGCATGTAGTACGTGTTACTCTGTTTAACTCTTCAAGGTCTGTGTTACTCCATTTAATAGTTCCAAAAGAGTACTGCAGTAGGGGAATGGCATAACTGTTGGTTGCTGTTGTTTTATTTCTTCCACTGAGGTGTGTCTTGAGGATCTGCTTAAGACGTTTTTCATATTTGGCCTTCACCTCAGTTTTTACCTTGCCATGTTCTATATGGGTCGATTGATAGTATCCCAGGTACTTATAGACTTCTCCTTCATCCATCGCGTCAATGTGCCTGTCTTCCGTTTTAAGTCTGTAGCCTTCATGTTCTTTATGTGTTCCTCTTTCTATTTT
This sequence comes from Rutpela maculata, assembly GCA_936432065.2. Lineage (NCBI taxonomy): Eukaryota > Metazoa > Arthropoda > Insecta > Coleoptera > Cerambycidae > Rutpela > Rutpela maculata. The sequence continues at coordinate 62,268,552 of OW386285.2, forward strand.
TTGAATTTTACATTTGTTAATGTCAAACGTCATGCCTATGTCTTGACTGTAAGTTTCTATTATTTCAAGCAGTGTCCATATATAATAAGTTGCCAATCTTGTGCATGTCAGTCGTCTTCTTGTTTAGGATGTAGCCATGTCTACTATCATTAAGGATTTTGGAGAGGGGGTTGAGAGCTAGGCAAAACCATAGTGCACTTAAGGCATCGCCTTGATAGATGCCCCGTCGAATATTAATCAAGTCTGTATCTACAGAGCCTTTGGCAGATTTAATTTTGAGTGACGATTATTATTATTATTATTAATTTTTTTCAGTTTATTTTATTCTTTGTTATGTTAATAATATAAAGTTGTATAAGTACAATAATTGTCACAGTTATTTCCTCTAAATGATTTACCGATATATGAATTTTCATGTTTTCTAATTTTGGACTCATTTATCTTGAAGATGGTAACTCCTATCAAAATATCGTATAGGAACAAAATTGTAGAAAATTTTATGTACATTGTTTTTTGTGTAAAAAGTTTTTGTCCATGTTTTTTAGTTTTTGTGTTAAATGACAAAAACAACATTGGCAACAGTTTGTTCTTTAGGCTTTAATATTTATGAAAAACATTGTCCCCAAGGATCGGGGGGGGTACGTACAGCTAGGGTGGGCTTCCCGACTAATAATAATAATTACATGATTTCTAAATAATTCTAGTAAGATAAAGTTCACCTCTTAAACTATTTGAAACGTTTCCCCCCATAAAGACCCCCTTGATTTAGACAGTTGCAGCTAAAATCTGAACTGTTTATGTGCACTTTTTGTGGAGCGGTGGCTTTTAAGTCAGAAATATAGGTTAAATAAAAGAAGATAAATAAATTACAGTTTCGAGTTACTGTTTACTTAATGCGCTGTCTATAAATAAGTTTAAGGGAATGACCTGCTAAGAGACTGCATAAAACAAAAAACTGCACCTGAATAACAAATCTATTTTAATTCAGTGTTAATTTTAGACGTCGCGTTCAACTGGATGTTAGTTGACCCTGGTGTTAATCATTGTTTATACTCGCAGTTATGAGGATTTTTCTGTCGCTCACTTAGTTGGAGGCACTTTCAGATTACTGCTTGCCGCTGTATGTTTATTTGCAAATATATAGGCAATCAAATAGAGTTGAAGTTGATCCATAAATTGCATACAATTTGCTTAATATACCAGTTTATTGCCATTGACTTTGACCTTAAAGTTTATATTTCAGATTTATAGATATTATGGACATTTTTAGGAATGCATTTGAAAGATGTTATCTTTATAATTATATGAATATAAGATTTGAAGTGTATTTTAAAAGCATTTTAGATTATACGGGGTTATTTATAAAATGTGGCAAACCAAACATGTTCTCTTTTCTAAATCGCGCGCCATAAATTTTTTTAACAGAAATGGATTTTGATTCAAACTAGTGCAATATGATACAGGTCTTAAAAAAATTTTGGATTCTAAAGCATTTTCCATTATACAAGGTTATTTACATAATATGGCGAAACAAAACATTGAATACTACCCAAACAACAATTCTACGTCTTACCAACGTTGTAATTGGCAACCCGATGTAGCCACACCGATATTTCAACCCATTTCTGCACTAATCCACCCGATTCTAGGTTGAATGGAAATATTAATGATATTAATGATTACATTGGATATATAACCCAGTAACCTTGTCACCAAAAAGAGGTTACCTGACGTTAAGTCTTTTTATATACAGGGTGTCTCTAAAAGGTGCGGAAAGAATGCTACCACAAATTCCTGAGGCTAAAATATGACGATCTAAACAACTTACCTGGATAATTTCGGAGATACAGGGTGTCCAAAGTTCAATTTGGTTTTAGTTTGTCACAAATATTTTTTTTATTAATTGTTGTGTTGTCACAATATTCGGCTAGGGGGGGTTTTGTGGGGAGACAAATTAAAATCTGCCCTCACTTTTATTGTACAATTTATAGGGCGCCACCTGCGGTACTTTGTATACATTTAAAATGAAATAACTTTTTTGAGCCACATTGTATTTAACTCTTAAATAAACATTCTTATTCTCCAACGTCTTTTACCTAAAAAAGGTATACCTGGTAAGAGTTGATTTGAGCAGCCATTTTTGAGATAACTGGATTTAAATAATTCATTTCGTGTATGGCCAGGTTTAAATTATTGTAATACAATTGAACACAATTTGAAGCGATGGCATTGTAATAAGATAACTGTCATTAAAAACTGACGTTTTAAATTGCGAGTAGTACTGGAATATCGTGAAAGTGAATTAGCAAGCGCCGGTGAATTGTCGAACAATTTGCAAATTTATTTTCGTCATGGTCGTACAGTATACCAACGAAGAAATGGCCGATATGTTATTGGTTTTTGGATATTGCCAAGGAAATTGTTTAAAATCTTGCAGAGTTTACAGCGAACGATTTCCGAATTGCCGCTTACCAAACCGTAAAAACTTCGCGGCAGTTGAGAGACGTATTCGTGAAACGGGTGTGTTTGCACCTGTTTCTGCTAATTATGGTCGTGCACGTACGGTAAGAACTCATGAGGTTGAGGAAGAGATTCTAAATCGGATTGAAGAAAATCCAACACTCAGCAGCAGACGATTGGGCTTAGAGCTAGGGGTAAGCAAAGATACTGTTATTAGGGTGACCAGAGAACAACTACTGCACCCATTTCATATTCAACGGGTACAAGATCTTTTACCACATGATTTTGAATCACGCCTAGGCTTCTGCCAGTGTATCCAGTAACACAGAATTCGAGATAGGAACTTTACACGAAGAATTTTATTCACAGATGAAGCCTGTTTCACGAGGTGTGGCATAACTAATTTTCACAATGAACATGTCTATGCTGTTGAAAATCCTCATGCGACTAAAGTAACCCATTATCAGCATGAGTTAAAGATCAATGTGTGGGCAGGAATCATAGACTTTCATAATTGGTCATATCATTTTACCACCTCAACTAAATGGCGAAAATTATTTGGCACATCTGCAAAAGGAATTACCAGACTTATTAGATCCCTGCCATTGGAAGTTCGAAGAGGAATGTGGTTTATGCATGACGGTGCTACTCCACATTTTACGTTAAACGTACGTAATTATTTAAACGAACAGTATCCAAATAGATGGTTAGATAGAGGCAATGATGCACCTACACATTGGCCAGCTCGATCCCCTGACATGATCCGATGGATAACTTTTTATGGGGAACTTTGAAATCCCTTGTTTATTCTAGGCTAGTAGATACAGGAGATGAGTTAAGGAGACGTATTCAAACTATAATTGATGCTTTGAGAAATGATGACAAAATGCTCCAGAGAGTTCAATTTAATTTTTTACGAGGTATTAATCTTTGTACACACGAAAATGAAGGTCATTTTGAACATTTGTTAAAAGCATTGAATTTTAATTAACCTTTTGTTGTTGATAAATCTCTTATTGACTGTTTTTACTCGAGAATAAAATAAATAGCACATCTACTTGTTTTTGTAATTTTTGAAATAAAAAATTTAAATCCAGATATCTCAAAAACGGCTGCTCAAATCAACTCTTACCAGGTATACCTTTTTTAGGTAAAGGACGTTGTATAATAAGACTGTTCATTTAAAAGTTAAATACAGTGTGGCTCAAAAAAGTTATTTCGTTTTAAATGTATGCAAAGTACCGCAGGTGGCGCCCTCTAAATTGTACAATGAAAATAAGGGCAGATTTTAATTTGTCACCCCACAACCCCCCCCCCCCAGCGGAATATTGTGACAACACAACAATTATTAAAAAAATTATATATGAAAAACTAAGACCAAACTGAACTTAGAGACACCATGTATATATTTGTTTAAGTATTCCTTGCTCTTTTCCGGTCCATTCACTATAATAGTACTATATATTGGAGAGGGGGCATTTTTTGGCCCCCTCTGACCTCATTTGGGGCTTGAGTTCGGTAAAATGAATTTTCTGAACCTAGTTATAGTAGTAGTGCGTATTTCACAGATGTTTAAGTTAAAAATTGTTAAAAATGTCGAAAAATGAAAATTTTGCAAAAGTTTCAACAGCTGTATCTCGAATACTATTTGATCTGCAGAATCCGCTCTGGTACAAATTTGTAGAAAATTTAGTCTACTTTAAAAAATACTAAATTATTTTTAATAAAAAAGTAGGCCTTAGGTGTCAAAATCGACAAAAACTGAAAAAAAATCTCGCAGTTTTTTGGATTTTTGACCAAGATCCGGAGGTCTGCCGAGGTCGTAAACTTGGATTTAACGTTAATTTGTAATCCTATACAACATAGTAAAAAAGCATAAGATACCTGATTTGACGTCAGGTAGGATGTATAAAGTTACTGTATTAATAGTAGGTCGGTCTCCATAAATTTGACTACAGAATTTGAATTAAAGGATGTTTGGGAACGTTAAATATTACTTAATAATATTATTAATAATAATATTTATTCATCTCGTACAAATAGATAACATTTAAAGTTGATATCTTTAAAATTACGGGAAAAGAAAATACAATAAGAAATGTATATAGAAAACGGCAAATAAACAGAAGTAGACCCACAATGAAAATCCTGCGCTGGTTAAAGTAGACTACAGATTTTTTATGCGTGTAAAAAATGTTGGCGTCTTTGATCTTTACCGCACCGCCAAGGACTACGACATTTTTTACATGCATAATAAGTGTGTAGTCAACTATAGCATTCTATATTTACTTACAGTTTATCAATAGACGGTATATTATATGCAAATGTATGATTTTACAGAAATGGGGAATAAGTAAAAGGTATATGAAAAAATATAAAATATAGGTGGAGCCAAGGAAAAGAGGGAAACTAACGGTAACAATAGATACTGTACATAGGTACCCGTCAAGTTCTCAAGTGGTTTGTCGGAAACAGCCAAACACCCAGATATGGTGCCCATTCATTTACCCTAGAGGCAATGACTATGAATTGCGGCTAGATGCAAATAATAACAAATGTACTATATTTCAGCTTATGCAAGGCATTCTAAAAATTACATTTTTAATAATAATTTTAGATTATTTAATTCCAATGAGTCGAATAAGGACAGAAAAGAAACAAACAAAATTGTTTGTAGCGACTATTAAATACACCCAAATGCATTTTTCCAAAGAAGACATTCTAGTCAGAAACATCGAGATTTTAAGTTCTGTCTGTCCGTCTGTCTGTAACTTTTTTTTTGCGCCCGATTACTTTGCAACCGTTTAAGACATTGACTTGAAATTTGGTACACTTATGTATTTTAACGAGATCTGAAACCAGATTATATTTTGATCTTATTCTGTTTGTTGCAACCTCACCCTGTATATCTAGTTTTAGTAAATAGGTTTAGGTATATCATTTCATATTTAATTGTTTCCTTCCAATTTTCTTACTAAGGCAGTTATATGTTCTCTTTAATTGAAAAACGCGTACGCGACATCTGTGTGCTGGAAAGAGGATGACTCGCCAAGAAGACTGTGAAGCGAGAAGCTAGGTAGCAGTATACACGCACAAATCACAATTCTTCATTTGTCTTTATTTTAATTAATATACCCGGTCTTTCGTGTAATTTATTACTATTTCAAGTGCTTTAAACAAATGCATTTGGGCGTATTTAATAGTCGTTCTTACTCATTCACCGTTGAAGGGTAAATAGATGAATCAATCAATCAAGTAAGAGACCATAAAGTTGGTATTTAGTAATATATAAAAGAAGCTAAGGTCTCAAAAAAATAATTTGGCATTAGCCACCGCCATTACCACCTCCACCCATTGTTGAAGGGAATGAACAAAATAAAATTTATTTAGTATGTGAACAAGAGCCAAAGGCTTCAAAATTTTTTTTTACTTCATCCACACCCACTATCACTACTGATGTGGCATATAGTTTTATGGGTTTTCGGATGGGTTTAATGGTTTCAACCATTATATTATTAGTTCCATAAACAAATGTTTCTCATCGTGAGACTTGGATGGAAAATCTGGATGTGGAAGTAGTGATTCCCTGGGCAGTGGTTTCTTTCTAATGTGACAAATTTAATGGCTCACATAAATAAATTACTGCATTCATTCATAAAAACCGCTTGCAAGTATATGAATTGATTCTATTGATTGAGTTTGCAATGTCGTAAAAGGAACAACCATGCTAATTTTTTTCATGTGCGGTTATCAGTAAAATAATTTGACAGATTACAGATATTATAGAATTGCTTAGGTACTTTTCAAATATTTTAAAGAAATGTTATTACTCAATTAGCAGCCGTTTCTGCTTCATTGCTTTTGGTTTTTACATTTTTTCAAGTTGTTTCTTATTATTTATTACGTTATGTGGCGGAAACATTTTACCTGTCTCCTGAATGGTTGTTTGTCGAATTTTTAAAATTGTTTGATGCTAAATTATATATAATTATAAATCTTGTTAGTAGAGGCTGCTAAATGTGTAACGGTAATGAACAATTTATTACAACTAACTCATTTTGCAACAGACAAAACTATTCCGAAAGTAGAACTGTCTTATTTCGATTTCGTAGGATGTATACAGGGTGTGCTAATAAAAACTCCCAGGCAAGATATTTTGGAAATTAATAGAGATATTTGAATTCCAAAAACCAATCACTAAAATGTATGTATGTACGGCTTCAGTTTTCATACAAATCGTTACCTAAAATTTTAAGATGTAGATGGCGCTACTACAAAGAAATATTTTGATGATAGGAACTCTGAACTGTAGTGTATGTCTTATTTCCAATGAAATTCAGATGTATAAATGCGACCGTTCTCGAGATATGTTTAAATGTTGTAATTTCTGTAAAACTAAAATCTTTGTAACTTTTTTAAATTAAATTTTAGACGGTAGGCTCGGGGAAGCTTTTTTCATGGGAAATTGATGTAAATCATGCTATGATGAATATTTCTTTCGCAACTTTCTTCCAGAATTGACTTACTTTTTTTAAATGAGACAAAATATTGAAGAAATTAGTGCAAGAATTTTTTCAAATGTAAACAATTTAATCATAACTACAGTCAACTTAGCGATAATGAAGATATTAATGAAATGCAAATTACCATCAATACTTCAGAAGTAAAATCCAATAATCGTAGGTACCTTTGGAATTCTCTGGAAATGGTTTAGTCATGTGTTCCGCATTTAATTTCTAGTCCAGTCAACGAATAGCTCAAAGGGTGGTGTAGAGTGCGTGAGCAGGGACCTAAGCAATTCCTTTAGAAAGTTGTTCAGGGTACTTAGGGAGTGAACATACTAAAAGTCCTGATGCCTATGAGGTGAGCCGGAGGGGTTGGGAAGGAAAGAATGTCCCACTTTTGGTTTTTTCGCTTATACCTCGAAAATGGTGCGTCGTAGGGAAAAATTTTACTTATACGAAATGAAAGCTCATGAAATTCTCTACAACTTTCATTTTATATACTTTTTTCGAATTCGCAACCGTTCTCGAGCTACACGCTCCGGAATAGTAAAAATTTTCAAAAAACAGAGTTTTACCTCAAATTTATGCCACAGCTAGGGTAAATGCACCGGTTGTGGCCACTATCATAGTTATTTTGCTCATCCTCCCTTCCCACAAACCAGTGACATTATGTCAATTGCGAATGGGGTGGTGGGAGAAGCCACAATAAATTGCTACGATGCTTGTCGAGTTGGTAAAGAGGCAATGAATAAGATAGTGGACTTGCCATTCTCAGACATCAAGTTGTTCCGCAAAGATCGTGCATTCACTCTTTCCTCTGTCAGCTCATCGATAAAAATTCACGATGAAAAGGTTGCAGTTGACCCAACATATGGGGGTGGAAACTGTAGGAGACACCCTGGTGCCAATTACAACAGAAGATCCACCAGCACCGGAGGTCCTACTGAAAACGATATTTTGCCGCTGCACCAAGAATTGTGGTAGTGGCAAATGTGGATTCCGGAAAGCAATGCTGAACTGTTCTGCGGCGTGCCTCCACTGCCAAGGGGAATGATTCAACGGCGTGCCTGTTTACGACGAGGACGACGATGAAGACGACGTAGAGCCCCTTCAGCAAGAACCACCCACCACTGAGGATGAGGATGCCATGGACGAGGAACCTTCAGGAACCTCACGGCCAAAGAGGATGAAAACGTGAAGGAAAGGAATATATAATAATAGGAAAAAACAAAGGAATGGATATCTAGCCTATTCTAAATGTCGATTTTAATGTCTTTGAGCAATTCGAGTATTACGTCATAGATATTTTTTTATTTAGAGCTAATAAATTACAGATATTATTAGGAAGGTAAATATTCAGACTACTTTATTTTTTATGGAATACATCGCTTTCTACTTAAGCAGTCAAAAAATATATGATCCAAATCTGCAGCGACATTGCAAGTATCGCACAAGTCTGTGTCCACAACTTCTGTCTTCTTGAGGTGCGCCGGGTAGCACCCGTGGCCAAATTATAGTCTGTTTATTGTAGTTACTTCTCTTCTTGAGTATTTTAAATCTTTATGCCAATAACAAGCAGGAATATCTGGCTGAATGGTTGTGTAGCAAATTTGTTATGCTATATTCTTTCCATAAGGTTGACCACGCATTTTTACTTTTTTTTTTTCAATATACTTATACACTCTTGGAGGTGTAGTCCACTGTTCAAAATTTCTCCTTCGTTAATACTATTTTTTTTGTTATGATTCTACTTCCTCAATATATTCTAAGCCTGTATGAGCTTTAACCCACACAAATTTGATTAACCTTCCTCTTTCTTTTAATTTATTTACTAACATTTTAATTTCAGCAATACGCGTAAGAATAATGTAGTTAATGTCTTCACTGTTAGCAATACTTTGAAAAACAGACAGTGAATCCGATAAACTAGTGCAATGTTCATGTTCATTTCTGACGACGTATTCTAAGGCTTTGAGGATAGCCATAGCCTCGGCACTATAAATAAAGGTATCTTCGTTAAGTTTATATGATCTGTGCATAAAATTAAATTAATAAAATTACTTACCTTATCAGGTAAAAATCTGTTTTTCGAAAATTTGTTACTTTTCCCGAGCGTGTAGCTCGAAAACGGTTGCGAATTCGAAAAAAATATATAAAATGAAAGTTGTCGAGAATTTCATGAGCTTTCATTCGATATAAGAAAATTTTTCCGTACGACGCACCATTTTCGAGATATAAGCGAAAAAACCAAAAGTGGGACATTCTTACCCCCCCCCCCCCCACCCCTCCGGTTCACCTCCTAGACGTCAGGACTTTTAGTATGTTTACTCCCTAAGAACCCTGAACAACTTTCTGAAGGAATCGCTTAGGTCCCTACTCACGCACTCTACACCTCCTTTATTGACTGAGCTATTCTGTGTCCTGCTAAAAATTTAAATGGCAATAGCTACTTATAATCCCCATGAAGCGATTTTCCTTTGCTGTTATAGAATTTACCAATTTAATTAGACACTATGTGGTTTTATCAAGACAGTGGTGGCTCGCAATAATGTTATAAATTACTATATCAAACATATCTAGGAAGAGGAAATGGAGTAGTACTCAGGTGGCCCTCTAGAACCCCTGATATTACTCCGTTGGATCTTTATTTGTGGTGGTACTAAAAAAAATAAGGTTTAGTCATAATAATAAAACGGATTTTCTACTTATCTGCTTAATATATCTTGTACTAGTAATCGAATGGGAATTATAAGAACACTGGCTTATTTGACATAAAATTCTTTATAAATATAGATCTGTCCGATCAATCCTCCATCTTTGAAAAATTATAAAACACCAAAAATTGAAGAAAAAATCAAAATTGAATATCTTTTCGATAAGAAGAAGTAATTTCACCAAAGTTGGCGATAAGATCAAATATAACCACCAAACCCGAACGCTGTAAGTCAAATAGAACGGACAAAAATGGCGGATGAAACACTTTTTTTAATTCTTCGATTGTAGGTTCTTTTAGGTATTTTAATTTTTTTAATTTTCAAAAAAAGTGCATTTTTTACAATTTTCAAAAATGCATTTTCTTTCATCCTCCTTTTATTCACCCAATTTCCATCAAAACAAAATGAAAAATACATATCATGAACGAACTTTTCAAAATCATTCATTTTGCATAAAAAAAAGTTATACGAGACCTTCTATACTATATTTCATTTTGTTTCGATGAAAATTGGGTGAAAAAAAGAAAACGCATTTTTGAAAATTGTAAAAAATTACTGGACCGTTTCTCTACTCGACTAAATTACTGGATGCGTGCAAACGCACCCAAACATCGTACGTGCCTCCGACAGTGACGCTTCTGGTATAGGTCTTCTGTGGTACAACGTTATCATGTGCTCTAGGGATTGCAATTTACCGGAAGTTTTAATAACCGGTAAATCGGTAAATAAAAATGTAAATAACCGGTTAACCGGTATTTACCGGTAAATTTTAAAATGGATGATTAGGGTGGCGAAAATGGCAATTGTCTTTTTCCATGTACAAAATTATCTAAATTAAAAAAAAAACATTTTTATATATGTATATTTGATATAATGAACAAACAAAAGGTTTTTTATCAACAGTAAAATTACAAGAGCTTTTTTTATCGGATAAATTTTTCTTTGTAATGAAATAATTTGGCCAATCAGTGATTTTATAAGAAAAACTGAGATGAAAAAAATCGCGTGACCGGAGGTCGAGCCGATTTTGTCAAATGTCAGTTTTTCGAGCAAAATTACTGATTGGCAAAATTTTTAGTTAAAAAGAAATTTATCCATAAAAGAAAAGCTCGAGTGTTTTTTGGCGAGATAAATTAACGACAGAATATGAATGTGAACGAACAACAACAATAATTTATTAAAAATAATTATAATTTTCCCAAAACGACTTATATCGTACAGTATAGTTTCCACAATACAATACCTAAAAATTATAGCTGACAGTACAGATTTCATAGTGACGTGCGACTACCAGGCTTTTGAGGAACAGGCATTTTTATCGGTGATAAAAAACGATGCACATTTTTTATCGCTGTCAAAGTGACAAAAATGTGACTGTCAAATAGACTTTTTTATATAGGAGTTAATTTATCAAAAGGAAAAAATATAAATGAAATAATTATTCTGCAAATAACAAAAATATCCCTTTAAATAACAAAAATTATAAACATAAACTCAAATAGGGCATTTACTGAATACCTAATCTAAAAATACAATATTTTTTAAAAATAGCGTGTTAAAAGGGTTAGTTTTTCAAAGCTATATCTGTTAGTCGTCTGATATTTGTGCATGGAATACCACCAGCTGAAGATGCCCTTCCTCAATCGATATTGGTGGGTCGATAAGTTAATAAGAATTGATAATAACATACTCTAAATGTATTCCACGGATATCTGCGGTAGTGAAATATTCAATTTTCTGTCGTAAGATATTGTCAATGTCTCTCTTGTATTTCTTGGGGCTTGGTGTTTGGAGTTTACTTTTTATAATATTATTTATTTATTGTTAAAAGTGCTCGGTGTTGGGACAGTCACTCTGTATTTAGTGAATACTAGTCAGTGACATAAATAGAAACGTTGAATACGTGACATATCGTAAGTTCAGAATTTACCGAAATAACCGGTAAAAAATTAAAATAACCGGTAATTATCGTCATGTGATTTTTGTCCTAATAACCGGTTAACCGGTTAACCGGTTAACCGGTAATGCAATCCCTAATGTGCTCAGTGCTCCGCTCAAACGCATGACAGTCCAGCGGAGTCGGAACTAGTATTTTCGAAATCTGAGAACTGTTCCACGGAACTGTTAGCTTGTACCTGTTTCGAAGGAACAGGTTCGGTTCTTTCGTACCATCTCTAATTCTGATTCCAGTATGAAACTTTTCATTCTCTCTCACGAGACGGAACTTTGAATATATAGGTAAGGTAAGGAAGAACTTCGATCCATACAAGCCGTGTAATTTTCAGGCAACGGAAGTAGCCATCTTGATCAACCTATTATGACTCATACTTTGATGTCAATTCTGTCACTTGCCATGTTGTTTGTTTGTTTTGGTTTTGATAGTGCGTCCGATTGTAATAAAAATAGGTGAATTTTCTGTGCTAATCATGTTAAATAAATCCGTATTGTGTTTTAAGTTGTAAATCGTGGTGTATGTGGTGTATTTAGTACCTATTTCTCTTTTTGTTATTGAACTTGGCAAGGTTATCCATCATATTGATGAACCTTTAATCAAAAATCTATATGCATTTCCGTCGCCGCTTATTTGAATGGCGCTCTCTCCTTTCCTATATACTCAGAGACGGAATGATTGGTGGAATGTATAAAATGTCAATAAACGCGTAGGAACGGAGGTTACGTTTGCTTATCAGATTAGAGAGTGACGTTTTTACTGCGTTTGCAAATTAGAAGTATTTATCATATAGCGTTTATTATTAAAATGGAAACTCACAATATCGTCCAAACTGACAGTGGTGAATATGTGTGGTTTAATCCAGAAAGTAACCTATGATTTTTCATAATGGTTAGTAAGTACCTAAAAGAACCTACAATCTAAGAAAAAAAAAGTGACGCACAATGACTCCTTGATACTTGAGGATGAATTAAAAAATCATATTTCGTCCGTCATCATTAACCGTTCTATTTGACTTACAGCGTCCGGGTTTGGTGAATTATGTTTGACCATAGATAAGTTTTACTTTTGCCAACCTTCTTATCGAACAGATATTCAATTTTGATTTTTTTAGTCACTTTTGGTGTTTTCTATTTTTTTCCATGATGGCGAATTGATCTATACACATCGGACAGGTCTATATTTTTCAAGAATTTGATTTCAAATAATTCTATTTTTAAAATTCCCATTCGATTACTAGTACAAGATATAGTAAGCAGATAAGTTGAAAATCCGTGAAAGCGCGTCAAAAAGTGCATATAACTTTTGGCGCACCAGGAATTTTTGGGTGAAAATATTTTTATCGTAACCTGGTCATAATACATGATAATTAACATAGTAATAAAATTTCCAGTGGACTGTTGTCGCCGAAAATAATCAATTCAACCCTAGTGTATAAGTAATACTTGTAATAATTGAGAGTAGATTGGATTGATGTTATAATACCCGCGGTGCCTATTCTGCTAAGGCTAGAAACACACGAAGCGGCTTACCAGTCGACTATTACTATAACTTAGCCAGAACATTTTTACCAATTACCAATTAAATCATCTTTTATTTATATTATATTTAATTATGTACATGCTATTTTAGAAGGTATTTCTCAGTATACAATTTAAAAGAAACTACGGACATCATAACGCGGGAACCGCGCCAAGTCCAGCAGCCAGATGTTACGGCAAAGCATCCTCAATCCATAAATAAATGAAAATATTTGGAAAATTTTTAGAAGCTCATTTGCATTTGTTTTTTGTATAAAGAACATTTTAACAAGCTCGCTGCCGGCTATTTAAGAGTTTATTGTCATATAAGATGGTATACAGGGAAAAAAGAAAAAAACTCTGTTTCAGCTGTCAATGTGTAAAATAATGTTGTTGCACATAAGTGCATTATTTATAAGGAAGATACTTTCAGCGATGGATCAAGAGGGGTTGAGGGGACGTGGGTGTGATGGTGTGATTTAGCCGGGAAAGGAGGGTAGTAATAAATACACGTTATCTGTGAATACAGCAGATCCTATTGGCATTTAAACTTGGAGGAGTGTAATTAAAAATATTTTTTACAATAGCTTATCGAATCAACGTCGATCAATGACATGTGCCGCTTGACTCTATTGACACTATCTTCCTTTCCCGGCTAAGGTATAGTACAACTGACAACGTAGCCATTGTTTGTGGTTCCAGCGTAGCAGCAAGCTGCAGTCGATTTGGCAGTCGACTTGACGAAAACTGCTCCGCGTGATTCATTGTCGATAAAAGTCCATCCATCCGATAATACAAAATATACTCGTACGAAATTCGAATAGTATGTATATTCAAAGTAACAAAATACCGAATATAAAGCAATAGTACTCAAACTGAAAGTAATCAGTATCAAGAATTATTTAAAAGTACTCAAAAGTAATCATAGAGTACTGTAGTACTCGTTCTAACTATTCTGTTCTTATAAATAGCGGTATTGGGTTTTTCGTTCCTGCTGTCAGTTCTTTGGTCTTCGGTTAATTTATTTCCAGTTTGTACTGGTCGTCGATAAAATCGAGGTACTTTAGCACTCTTAGTAGGTCAGACTCCATTTGATGTTTCTCCAATGACGTGCAAGTAACATTGCGAAAGTAGTCTTGCGTAACACCCGAGAGTGCAATCTCTTTTGAGATAAGGTTACGAATAACTCTAAAGAAATAATTCTTGTGGATGGCTTAGGCAAGGTTTACAATTTTTGACGGTAACACCAGATCTTCAACGCGTGTCCAAATGCTCGCCCACTGAAATGCCAGCAGCAGAATTTCTTAATAAATTTATCCCATTCCTTCACCAACGCACTAGGTATATGTGTTTTTAGTAGTAGTACAGGGTTATTCATTATATATTGACCCCCCTTATTTCTGTTATTATTGGAAAAAAATAGTTTCGTATAAAAGTCGTAGGTTCTTGTCTATTTTTTAAATGCAATTAAAAAACAATTGCTTGCATAGATCACGTGATATAACAATGAAAGTTATTTTTTAAATGGAAAACCCTGTGTGCTTTACATATTCTTTTAGATATTTTTTCCCTGATTTCAAATATATAAAAAAATTTAAAAAAGGAATAATAAAATAAAATAATTAAAAAATCCACCAAACAGCCCTGATTTAACACTTCTGGATGCATTTTCGTGGGGGTATTTAAAGGACAAAGTGAATTATAACCATAAAATATTGTTCATCTCAGGATTTTATTTTTATTCTTATAAACATCAAACATTTAATGTCCGATATATCAAGAAATATTACAGCTTATATCTTTGAAATCAGTAAGAAACTTTCTAAAAGAATATTTAAAATTATAAAAGGTTTTCCACTTAAAAACAACCTTCATTGTTATATCACGTGACCTATGGAAGCAATTGTTTTTTCAATTTCATTTAAAAAATATATATCCTACAACTTGTATACGAAACTTTTTTTTATTTCCAATAATAACAGAAATAAAGGGGGGATCAATATATAATAAATAACCCTGTACAAAGTTTTATTGGAAATTCCAATTGGCTAAATATGTTTATATAAGTACTGACAAATAATGAAAGGATTTAGTTTGAGCAATTCAAAACTTACAATAAATCATAAAGAAAGTACATAGAATGAGGTATACTGTAATATTACCTTAACCGAAGTGTTCAGGGTCTTATCTTCCAATAGAATAGAAAATTATAACCCTTTTGATAGGCCGAAATAAGAGATAGAGGCAAAAGTGTGAAAAAATTGTAAAATAATTCAAACAATTATTTTCTTGTTTAATTTACCTTAAATTTTCACCGTGTTATTGATGGAGAACCTAGCAAAAGTAATTAAAATAATAAAAATGATAATTTTCCAAACTACCCAAAAAATCGACGAAAAAGTTTTCGGTCTCATAAGACCTTATGTAGACCAGACAAAATAAATTTTTGTTAATTGAGCTAACATTTGAAATAACGTTAATGATCCGACATGTGGCTCGATACCAACAAATTTGAATAACGCGCCAAAATTTGACTTTCTCTTTCGACCCAAAGTCAAAATTGTAAAACATAGTTTTCTGATAACTTATAGAACCTTTGGTACTAGTCAATTAATACTCTTCCGTTACACATAGTTGTGATTAAACATCTTTTACGGGATGTGTCTATCCCTGACGTGTTTGGTACGCAGATCTAACAATCTTATGTAAAATAATTTAGGCGATTTACCAATATTTATATGTACGCTCATTGAATTTTTATACAATAAATGGCATTTTCTTGATTGATTAACTTTAAGTTTGATCTCTCATGTTTCCCGTCTATCTCCAGGACATCATATCACAGAAGCCAACGACAAAATTCTACAAAGTGATTATAAACTAAGAAGTGATTAGAAATAGGAATCACAAGGCCCTCGCGGATGAAACGGCGCACAGAGAACGGTGTAAAAACTATTGTTATATAACATCCACAAATGTGAGTTCTCATACCTGAGTAACTATGTGTTAGATGGTGGTTTAATGAAGTCGGATTAAGAATTTTTTGCAAAGTAGAATCATTAAAAATTTGTAAAATTACATAAGAAAATCCCGCGCTATTGAATTAAGCGATACTGCGAATACGCCATTTTACAGTTGCAAACTGTATTTTCGCATTAGATTTCTTAACAGAAATATTAAAGACTTCGGCAATTTCACTTGAAGAAAAATCGTTAAAATTATCAAATAATAAAATGATGTCTTTCATTGTTGACGGTTCGTATGTGTCCCTGATCTCTAAATAACTTTGATAAATGCAGTGTTCATAATTAAATTAATTAAAGTGTTATATTGTGTACTACTGCTATTTATTGTGAATAATTATATAAATAAAATTTAATATTAATAGCAATTTCACATTTTTAGTAACTTCCCATAAGCTCAGTATTGGGGTAAATTAGGGGCCAGTTCAATCCCGGGAGAAGTGTCCGGTCACTAAGGCACTCACGCATCCCTTTGGGGTAAGGGTTACCTCTTATGGTTTTCGAGAAATTTTTAGCCAGACACATCTTATGAAAATAAAAAATATTTGGTATTTGCTCTTAGAAAATCCTAATCTCGAAATGAGCATAATCTTAATTCATGCAATTATTCATTGTTCTCAGCGTATAGAAATCTGTCGATAACCTATGGCAATAAAAACATCGTTAACAGATAATGCTGTTAAGTCAATCGTCAATTTTTGCTCTAAGGAATTCTAGGTTAATTTTATTTATATCACGCGAGAGGAAAACTGAGATTAAAACATATTGTAGTCATAATATCTAATGTGACATGGATGGTGAGTACGTTGAAGAAAATCCACTCCACTGAAAGAACTTCTCTAAACAAAAGTGAAGTACGTGCATGAATGAATTATGCACAGAACTCGACAGTCGAGAATCATTAATGAAATTAAGAAGCGTGTAATGAGTTTGCTGGATGTCCTGTTTTCAGCAGCATACAAAACTTCACTGAAGGATGCTTTTAATCGATAACTGCTGTACATCATCCTAGATGAAATTTTAAGAAAAGACAAAAGTTATTTGTAAATTATTGACTTCAATAAATAATTTTAATTTTATGAGAAAGAAACTTTTATAATGCTTATTTAATATATTTAATATTGAAGATACGCTGAGAGAAGCTTTACGCAGGAGTCATTATTACTTATCTTCAATATGCAACATTATCGACGAATTTTATATTCATTAAGCTTTTTATTCAACTATTCTACAGAACACCTCATCTGCAACTAAACTTTTTTTTAGTTTTAATCCGAGTTAAACCCAATTGATGTCAAAAGGCAGAGGTCGTTAAGATCTACTTATGACCACAAACTAATTTACCCTTGTCCACCAAGATTGAATGAGAAAAATTAGAAAATTATACTGAGCATTTTTTCATGAAAACATTTTATTAATAAAAATTGTTCGATATTATCCAAGTCGCTCGAATTCAAAGTCAGAATTGTCAGATTAGTTCTTTTTTCACCCCCAACCCCAAAAAAACACCCCAAAAAAATTGGTCTGGCCTGCGGACAATACCAGTGTATTCATATGTATATTGACCCTCTGAAACCGAATCCAAAGTCAGAATTGTCAGATTCACTCGTTTTTCACCCTTAACCCCAAAAAAAACACCGGCAAAACAAAAAAAGTGGTCTGGCCTGCGGACCAGATTAGTATATTTTGACCCGCTGAAACCGAATCCGAAGTCAGAATCGTCCGATCGGCTTGTTTTTCACCTTTAACCACAAAAAACACCCCCCTCCAAAAAGTGGTCTGGCCTGTGGACCATACCAATGTATCCTTATGTATTTGGACCCTCTGAAATCGAATCTGAAGTTAGAATTGCCAGATTCGCTCGTTTTTCACCCCTAACCTCAAAGAACACCCCCAAAACAAAAGAAGTGGGCCAGACCAGTGTATCCTTACCAATTACATAAGGATACACTGCCACTGGTATGGTCCTTCGGACAGACCATTTTTGGGATGGGTGTTTTTTGGTGGTTAATCTGACAAGTCTTACTCCGGATTCGGTTTCAGCGAGTCCAAATACATAAGGATACATGATCTGGTCCGCAGGTCAGACCAATTTTTTTGTTTTTGGATGAGTTTTTTGGGATACGGGTAAAAAAATAATCAATCTGATAATTCTGACTACGGATTCGGTTTCAGCGGGTCCAAATACATAAAGATACAGTGGTCTGGTCCGCAGGCCGGACCACTTTTTTTGTGTGTGGCTGTGTAATTTCTCTTGGTTAGTAGTTCAGTTTCCAGCTTCGGCAGATGACAATGTTGGTGGGAATGGTTGGATGTCTACGTTTTTTCAATCTTCCTTTAGCTGTGGATCTGATGGTTTAAATAGTGCGTTTTTATAAAACATAGTTAAATTATCTGCGCTGTTGCCAGATTGAAACACGTAACGTAATAGTATTATAAAAATAATTCCTGCTTAAATAAAGCACTTTTAACAAAATCTTGAAATACGATTCTATTTCTTTTAATTTTGTTTTATAATTGAAAAAACTCACTAAGTAGCATTCTTTTTTGACCAGAAAACTTAATGCAATTTGGATCCATCAGGTATAACTAATTATTAAAAATATTGAGTTATTAATATCTGCTAATTTAAATGGGGTAACCTTGACGTTTAACTCATGAGTAAGTCGTATTTTTAATATACTAGTTTCAGAAATACATTAAAAGTAGGAATAATAAAATATATACCTATTTATATATTTTTATTTTGATTATTTTCCATAGTTCCGTATTAATTTTTTTTTACTAATTTCACAAACAGAAAAAGTAATTTATGGAAAATAAAAAAATATATCTATCAATTTCCAATTTTTGCAATATTTTGATAACCTACATTCTGGTTTAACTACGGAAATAAAAAAACTCTAAAATTTATTTATTTATAAAATATCCTGGCAAGCAGAGAGATAAGATGAAAAGATCAAAGACGTTAAAGCAAAAAGCACAGCAGAAATCAATACAGATCACAAAATCATATACGGAAAACTGGATATAAAGGAAGAAAAGAGACGTTAAGAAAACCACAAAATACCAATACACAATACCTGGAATAGTTCTCTACTACAGCACGAAGACTTTCAGAAGAAACACGGTGAAGAAATAGAAAACCCACTGACAGGAAAAGAATTAGACTGGACATCAATGGGTGCAAAAATAAAAATTGCAGCAAGAGAAACGTTAAAAAGGGACAGGTCACCTATGAGCTCGACAAGAAAGGAAACAGATAACAAGTACGAACAACTAAAAAAGATGAACGCCACAGGCAAACAACACCCGACGGGGAACTTAAACGAAATGCTAAAAGAAGCACTGAAGGAGAAAAGAGAGACGGAGAGAAACCACGACGAGGAAAAATGAAGAGCATTCTTCGAAAACATAGAAAAACTTCCAACAGGACAACGACTAAATCAAACCTTCAGATATCTGAAAAAATATAGAAGAAACAACAGTACCCACGGAGAAGATATATACCAATGCAGCATTGGACCAAGGAGCTGGAGGAAGAAGAGAATGCAACTAAAGAACGAACAAAACTAATAAAAGAAACGAACCACTGGCCCTTGGACATCAAAAGACCAACTGCTAGAAATAATAGCCAGAGCTAGAAGAAACACCACACCTGGAGTAGACAAAATAAACAGCGAGTTAATACATTACGGTACGCTAATGCTAAAGGAGCAAATCCTAGAAATCATTACCAGAGTATGGACAGAAACCACACTTCTGCCTACGGAATGGAGCACGACCATATAAATATCCCTCCCAAAAACCAACTCGGCACAGAGTATAGATGACTACAGAAGAATAACATTCTGTAGCATAGGATACAAATACTACGCATAATTCCTGCTCGAGAAAACTAGAGCAGTACATTAAAAGACCGCCAGACTACCAGACAGCATTCATCAAAGGCAGATCAACGGATGACCATATGTACACCACCAGAAGAATACTGGAAGAAAAATGGAGAGAAGGGACAAAACTGCACATAGTCGCTATTATAGATCTCCAAAAGACATTTGATACCATCAGCCACAAGGCCATATAACAAAGAAGTACAGCACTATCTAATAAACAAGATAATGGCTTGCCTTCATGAAGCCACTGCCATACAATGGTTCGGACAAATGACGAAAACCAGACAAAAGAACGGAGGAGTCAAACAAGGATGCCCCCTACCCCCCCCCCCCCCGGCAATTCACCACGGTCCTAGACCAAGTAATACAAAACACAATAAGGGAAACTCCAAATTTCTACGAAGACACAGAAACACTGAGAACCTTAATCGTACTAGCATACAGCAATGACTTCCTAATCGTCACAGAAGAAAAGCAACAAATTCTCAACTTACCAGAAAACATGAAACCGCATCTGGACACATCTAGGCTGAAAATAAACTTCAAGAAAAGTCTAATTATGGAGCGAGACTCGTCAACAAGAGAGAGTCAGACCAGTAGAGAAGAATACAAAATACGTGACTACTTCCTAAGAACAACGAACAAACTGAAATAACTAGGAACTCATTTGACGAACCAACTGAAAAGGAGAGAAACAGTAAAGGAGAGAATAAAAACAGCATACAAAGTTACAAGGGCAATTATACCGTTCATCGAGAAAAACAAACTATCATGGGGCTTGACCAAACGGCTGTATATAGCCATCATACTGCCAACGATGACATATGGAGTTAAAAACGCGGCAACAACAAAAGCAAACAGAAAAAGTTTGAGAAGAGCTAAAGGAGACATCATCCAACTACTCACAAAAACAACACGACGAAAACAACGACATAAAACATCAACACTACTAGAAGGGAAGACAATCACAAAAAGGATAGAAATGTACACAATGAAGTAACCCAACACTCTACTGAAGAAAACGCTAACACTGAACAGCAGCAAACTAAAAATAGGGAGACCATGTTACACGTGGAAAACAACAATCGAGAGGATCATGAACAAACTGGGAAAGAACCAAACATACTGGGAAAGAAAAGCGAGGGGAAAAATGAATTTCACAAAGAAATTGCAGCTATATATACTCTACCAGAATCAGAAACGGAGGAATAAAAAAACTCAGAAGAAGAAGAAGATTTGTAGAAGCAAAAGTATAAAAAGAGGAGCATAAACATTAAATATCACGAACACAATGCGGCAACGCATTCAACAAACACTTACATTGCCCATCCTCCAATCCTGCATCATGCGTCATGTGGTTCTCGCTGCTGACACAAATCCAACCCAGCATCGGAAACAGAGGAATCAGAAGACTTAGAAAAAGAAGTTTCGAAGAAGCAGAAACACAAAAAGAGAAGCATAAACACTCCATATCACGACACAACGCGGAAACATATTTCACAAGAAGACCCAGAAGAGGTAGGCAAGTCCAGAACCAAAAATACAAAAAAGGGAGCTTAAACGCTCAACAGAATGCGGTAACGCTTTTCACAAATACCTATACATCTCATCCCACATTCCTTTACCATGAGCCATGTGGCTCCCGCTGCTGACAACAAGCATGATTCTAATCCAACCCAGCGTGGACGTAACAGGTCCAACTGTATAACCCTGGTAAATTGTTTTTCGTTGGTGGATAAAGTAAAAAAATATTTTGAAGTTTCTGGTTCTTGTACACACACTATATCACATTTTTTTTCATCCCCTTTAATAATGAGGTGGGGGTGGTAATGGGGGTGGCTAATGCCAAAAATTTTTTTGAGACCTTAGCTTCTCTTGTATATACTAAATATCAATTTCATGGACTCTTACCTGCTTGATTTACCCATTTACCCCAAATTTATCCAAATTTACCCCCCAACCCTTCGACGGAACAAGATGAAAATATAATCTAGTTCTAGATCTCGTTAAAGTACATATGTGTACCAAATTTCAAGTCAATATCTCAAACGGTTCCAGAGTAAACGTGCGCACAAATAAAGTTACAGACCGACAGACAGACCGACAGACCGACAGACAGAAAATTTGTTTTCGCTCAAACTTGAAATCTCGACGTTTCATGACATTCTAAGCCTATTTGAACAATAAAAATTTTTAAAATTTTTTTTGTCGTTACTATACTTCCACTGGATGTGGAAGTAATTAACTTTCCAATAAAGGAACCTATATACACTATTAATGTTTTAATTCTTTTTTGTTAGATTATAGTTATAATAAGGTATATTTGTAAAAAATTTTGCAAACAGCAGAAAAAATATTGCAAATATTGGAGATTAATATATTAATATTGATAAATAGATTTTCATTTGGATTTTTCATAGATTACTTCTTTGCTTTTTGCAAATCCTTTAAAAATATTTTTTACTATTATAAGCAAATAAAAAGTACTTAATTCAACTTGAAACATTAATAACTCGGTATTATTAAAATGTTATTGTGTTGTGCATCAAATAATATTTTATCCAAGGATTAAAATCGTAGTGGTTATATTATTTATGACCCCGAGTCGTATGACTAAAATAAGTCTTGGCATTCCAAAGAATCGCATTAAAGTTAAACCAAGCGGTGAACCGGGCCGGTCCTACGTTCCAAGCTGACCACCAGTTTCTTAAACGGGTTCAGTATGTCTGGATATGGATTGTCTAGCACATTTATGAGAGATATGCAAGGTCAACCATTATCTACATTTATAAACCAGATAGAAAGTGATGAACAACTTTTGTATGATAATTGATGTTAAAAATAGTTTTGCATAATTTTGAAATGTTTTATCGTTTGTTTGGGTTTGCGCTTCATTTTTTAAATAAACAAATAAATGCACTTGTGTATATGCTAATTCTCATAATTTACATATATTTTTTACTCCGTATGTCTTTTATTTTCACCGAGACGCTCGAGTTTCAAGCAATAATTATTTTTGGTTTATTATACATATTTATATATTTACGAGTCATCAAATGAAATATTTGAACGGGTGCAAAGGTATACGAAAATTAAAAATTCATCTTCGCAAGTTTTGATCATTGAAAATTTGATACGAAACCTGCGTGAGTACCTAGTTTTATTATGTTCAGTCTAATAGGAACCATAACCTAGCGCTTCAATAGATAAATTAATGGAGACCAGAAGAGTGATTATACTTTCTTAACTACCAAACGATTAATACTGGGATTTAAAGAAAATAACGTCATAATATCAAAATGGCCTAGATACCTGTCAGGAATTGTTGGAAATGAAAAAGCAGAAAAGCAGACATGCTTGCCAATATAGGTAGTGGTACCCCGTTTTTAAAGGAATTAAATAATGTTCATATGGGAGTACAGTATTGTACTTTATATTTAGGCTAGTTAGTTTCTCAGTGGGGGCGTGGGTAAGCAAATTATGCTGTTGTCATCAAAAAATTATATATTAGAAGAACAATTACATAAGATGACTAAAAGGGCGCCAAATGATTTTATCTTCTCAACATATGCCCTAAAACCAAAGGTAAGTGGTAATAGTGACAAAAACCATTAAATATTCACTACAAATTTACTGATAAACCCAATATACTTACTAGTGAAATATATTTTATTTATTCCTTATATATTTAAGGAAACGTATAAAGGAGTTCGTCAAAAATATTTCACTAGTAAATATTCTGCCCTGTAAAAGCATACCTACTAACTGTGCCCATGTCAGGGCTACTGCTGTTTCGATTGTAATGGGGATCAGCCGCTAGATGGAGCCTGCCACTTTTGTTGCATGTCGTGGTTTTATAAATTTCGTCATGTACCAAGAGTGAACAAGTGCCTCGTTCCAGCCATCTCAGACCTACCTTGCACTGACGAGAGCCAATAGCTCGAAACTGCAGTCTGCAAGTGGTGTGAAGTGGCTGACACGAGAGACGAGAGCGCCTTTGAGTAGGAATGAGTCTTTCGGTTGGTGTCCGTTGCAATCGAAACTTTAGCGTTTTGTGGCAGTACATAGTTATTGCACTTAACGCGGCCAGGCTTGTAATTTATAATTTAGCGTTCGGTGGGGCATTATTCTGGAGAATAGCTGTTGGTTGTCTGATTTTTTTATTGCTTATATACTTAAGGAAACGTATAGAAGAGTTCGACAAAAATATTTCACTAGTAAATATTCTGCCCTCTAAAAGCATACCTACAAACCCAATACACACAAACAAAGATATGTATTATATACAATAAAATTCAGTTTAGTACCTTACTGGTTAATAAAATATGTGTAATTATTATTACGAGTGCACTTAAAGAAATTCGCTTTTGCAAGAAGTACAATAAATTTCTAGAAATCAGATTATAGTTAATATTGATCACTCAAGAACTATATTAATACTACTATCTGCCGAATAAATATAACAAAATGGAGTATAAGTCATTAAATACTACTCTGTGGGAAATACATAAAACAACGAATAAAAAAAAAATAATAATCTTTCCACTGGGTGGTACTTGGCATTTGTCTCCACGGCTCTCGTAGATGAATAAAGCGAGCAATTCGCTGGTACAGCACCTCGATTCCTACAATTCCTACAGAATACACTCGTACGGGCTCCTTTGGTTTCCCAGCGAAACATGTAATTTTATTCTACTCTATAGAAAAATATGGGGCCCTCCGCGTTGAACTTAGGCGACAGTTTGACTATAAATTACATAGATCAAGATCCAATATATCGACGTCAGCACGTCAAAACAATAATAACAAAAATGGGGCAAAAGGAAAGAAAAATAAATAAGAAAAAAAAAGCCTAAAAATACGAAACCTGACATTAGTTCAGAGATCATTAATTAAATTCTGAAAGGTAATGAAATTAAACGCTCACCTCCAACCGTCGAAATGCTAACGATTTGGAGACGTTCAAAACACATGTCTTAGATGGCTATCCAAATTTTGACCAAGACGGCGTTGTAAACCCTAAAGTACCAATGTCCATGATACTAAGAAATAGAGATACGCTCTCACGCATACCTCTCCTTACTGCAGTTCCCGCTGTTACGTCACGTAAAAGTCAACTAGTTCAGCGGTCAATTTTTAGTTTAGATGTAAACTAAAATTACCTTAACCGAAGTGTTTAGAAGCTTATCCTTCGATAAAATAACAAATTACGACTCTTTTGGTTGTTCGAGACAAAAGATAGAGCCAAAAGTGTGAGAAAATTGTAAAATAATAGATAAAATTATTTTTTCTACTCCCTTATGTAAATTTGCTGTAGAATGGATAAGTAGGCAATTCCAGTTAACTGAACGGATATATTTCATATCAGTTCTAGGATGGATATGAAATGAAACCGACCAATCACAGTTCGCGTATTAAGTACATAGTCAACTATTCGTTTTAAAATCAAATTAATGCGTAAGCTGTCAAGGTAACTGTCAGTGTGTATTTGTGTAATATGTTAATGTTTAATAAATTTTGTAGTTTTTTTAAGCTGATCGTAGAAAAAGTATACTGTACAACTCGAGTGGATTATCCATATCGCACTCAAAAGATTTGGAGCACTCCGCCTACGGCGTCGTGCTCAAACTTCTTTATCGTGCGATATGGATATCATATCCACTCTTGTTGCACAAACTACTATTTTCGTTTAACTCGCTCTAACTAATAAACGGGACAACGAGTTAATCTCAAATTTTTACCGTGTGATGAATCTATATTTGTTAACAAAATGTGTTAATATGAAGGTCAAGTTTTAATAAGTGTAGAAAATATGATTTTTTTTCTAAGGCTATGTCGATAAACTGTGAAAATTTACAGGTGGGAATACAACAAACGAGAAACTTTTTTGTCTTTCGAAATAGATACCAAGTATATCGAGGGCATATGAAGATAAAGGATGGAGCTAACTTTTTTATTTGAAACTTTTTTTTCTAAGATTAACAGTTTTCGAGAAAATTGCAATTAAGTATACTGAACTTCCTCGCGAACGATACAGCGCAGAGAATGCGGTGTGAGAACTAATGTACGTTAGTGTTGTTTAATGAAATCGAATTCAGATTTTCTTGAGATGTTTCAGCAAATCAATAGAGGTTATTAAATATTTGTAATAATTACCATGAGAGAACACATTGATATATCCCGCGCTATTGAATTAGGTCATATTGCGAAAACGCTAATCCGACAATTTATCTCTAAATAACAGAATAATATTTCTCATTCTTGACTGTTTCTCTATTTTCCTGAATAATGTTAGATAAATGCACTGTTTCATAATTAAACTAATTAAGGTAGTATATTATTTACTACTACTATTTATTGTGTTTAATTAAATGAATTAAAATTTGATATTAAATAAAAATAAAATAAATAGCTTACTTACACGTTGAAAAATCAACGGTGCAAAAGATCATATGTGCTTGCACCAATTATTTTGGAGGTGTTTTCACAAACATTTAAACCCACAACGGCCTTATGCGAAATGAAAAGTGCTGACAAAAGCAATCATAGAATTCTATGATATTAAAAAGTAAAATTGCCTGCAATCAGCTTTCTAGGTCTTATATTACGGTTTTCGATGCATTTTTAGGTGTATTTTTAGGTAGATGGTCGCCGGCGCGGGCTCGATTTGAAGTTGACTAGAGGGTGACACTATGCGCACAGTAGGTCGAAAGCTGGTACTCGTACCGAGCGTATCTTATATTTCATAGTATCATGCCATATGTCTATATATCCAACAATGGACGACGTCTTGTTAAGCTAAACGTGTGCAACTATCCGTATAAATACGCAAATTATTAATAAAAATTTCTCCCAACATACACGTCAGCTGGCCATCTTTTCGCACCACACACCTTTCTACTCTTTTCTGTTCGTCGTATTGCCCCAAGCGAGTTTTACACGTTCTTACTTCCAGACCTTATTTACGTCACTAACTAATTAACCTATGACCTTCACGACAGGTGTCTCCGATAGTCTAAACTGAATCTTTAAAAATCGTAAAATCTAAATACAAGCACTTAACATTTAATAAAATTTTACGAAACCGTAACAGTAGAAATCTAAATATTCTTAGGGATATAAAATTAGATAAATTTGATATTTTGCCGGTAATTAAAAGTAAAATGAAACAAAAACACGCAGATGGAAAAAATCCACGGATAGTAATATTTTCTTCCCCATTAACGAGTAGCTTTAATTGCCCAAATGTAATTTCTTCGCCAACAAATAATATCGTCTCTCTCAAGTAGGACACTGTTCCTATTTATTTTTGCAAATACAATGTTCAAATCACATTTTCCTAAGCGTCGTTTGGCTCATTCTGGGTATATCTTCATCTTCATTCAAGGACTGTAAAATTTTCTTTAAAGTGGGGATTTCATTATCAAAAAAAAAAAATACATGAACTTTACACTGATTTCCATTTTTTTTTCCGAAATCGTGTAATATTATTTTTTTCCTTCCAGATTTCTCTTTAGATTTACGAATATCCCCTTCAATTTTTCTCTGCCTTAAAATGCTATGAAATTCTATAAACATGCATGATTAACACAATCGGAGGCTTTGATATTTTCGAAATAGATGTTATTCGTCAAATTAGTCAATTGTATGGAAATTTCCCTAAGATTTTATTTAGGACAAGTAAAAGATGCCACCTGTATTCTTCAGCTAATCTTATATTCGCAGTTATCAACATTGTCCATGGTATGTCATTTTGCTTACTGCTTCATAGTCGTGTATCCTTAACGTGTCTGGATAGTTATTACTTGCTGGGTCTACAATTCCATAATTTAGGTTTTGTTGTAATTTACGCTTAAACCATAATCAGAGCTTGTTGTCTGAAATCAGTCCAGCAGATGTCTGAGCTCATCCTTGCTTGCTGCAACCGAGATGTAGAATAAACTTTGATAAAAATATGTAATGCCGAGTTCAGTTAGTTAAGCACTGCAAATTGCTTACAAGCTGTCATCCCTTCGGGATAAATATTTTTAGAAAAAATAGGTAATTGCCAATTGCCAAAATAAAATTACCAGAACTAAATATTAAAATGCTGCTAATAGACCAGTCAGCAGGTCATTTTAAGTAGATAACTTCGGGAATATTTCCATACAAGCTGGAGTGAGTTTTAATCTATTTAATTGCATTCTCTAGCCTCCAGTATGAAAAAATTGCGGAAAATATGACATTTTTCAAACAGTTGCAAATGTCTCTAATACATAAAAATATGTAGTTTTAATTCTAGAAGATAAGTAAATTCTCTATAAAACATTATCTATCATTTTCTATGTGTGACCACCCATTTCTAAAATATAAGTGCTTAAATATTTGCTATATATATATTTGCCATAATATAGGTGCTTAAATATTTGCCATATTTGGTCGGACACTTTATGTTTTTACTTTCGCCTAACTCCTTATGATGAAAACTTTTCCTAGCCAAATGTCGCTTTATAAACGCGGTGTGTTCTCCACTGCTTGTTAAGATAATGTTTTCGGAACAAATAATAATAGAAAATATTGCGTATCATCGGAATGGGAAGATGCGTCGTTTACTCTAGAACACAGTTATAATTTTTATGGATACCCACAGGATACTACATCAAAAGGCACTAAAACCATTGAACGTATTCGCCGCTTGAAAATATGTTCACCTATTGAAGTTCATTTTGATCTGATGGCAGATCTATCCCATGGAAAAATTTTATCTAACGAGAGAAATAAATGCAGAATTATTTCAATGCTGTCTACAGGATTATTGAATGAAAGTTTCACAGTCAAGCAAGCAAACTGCTGAGGATTCTGACATCTTAATAGTAATAAGTACGATAGAAGCATCAAATTACAACAAATCGGTGGTTATTGTAGGAGAGAGAATATTGACTGCCCTGTGTGAATCCTAATCAAACATATACTAGCTTTGAAGCCGAGTAAGGAAAAATCTGAAATCCAGGTATATTTGCCTCACAATATCCATATGAAAGATTCATTTAGAGACATTTTATTCTTGCAGGTAATTAGCGGTTACAATACAACCTCCGCATTATTCAGGCAGGGAAAAATAAAATGTGTTAAGCTTCTACAGAAAAACAAAAAATTGCAAGACTCGAATGCATCTTTAGATGCAATTGCAAGTTTAGGAGAAAAATTCCTGCTTCACCTCCTTGGGGTAAAATACTGTGAATCTTTGGATAAATATAGATATGAATGCTTTGTATAGTCTATAATCAAAAGCATCCCAAACTTAGCACTATTGCCGACAGCCAGATATGCAGCTCGCTTGCATTCGTTGCGCACCTACTACTGAATCCAGCAATGGTATGGGACTGAAAAATCAGATTTGGACTAGAGATGGATCAACTCTTCAGGAATCAACTCCTCAGAAGGTATCAAAATTAATTTCCTTGCAGCTGTCCCGAAGCAATTTTGCATTGCTCAGTGATTATTGGATTTACAACGGAAAAATCGAACTTTTGAAAATATCTGAATTGGATAAAAATGACCAAAACGATATAGATATTGAGGCCAAAGATCCTATGGATTATTTTGATAATTATGAACTAACTTCAGAAGAAAAAGAATAAGTAAAAAAGTCAAAATAATGACGAATTTCACAACAAGCCATCTACCACAAAATAATTTATAAATAACTTAGTGGATTGAGCCTCCTGGGATATCACGAGAAAAAACGACACGAGGATATTACCTTAATGTGACGCGGAAACGAGTACAATAGATTTTTTTTTCAGATAACACCGAAGTAGAGGAGAGTAAGCAGTAGAGAGCAAAATAGTAACTTATTTGCTTTAACAAAACATCTTTGGATATTTATTATTCCGAAACGAGCAATCGTACGATAAAAATGAAAAGAACCTTTTTGTAGAAAATTTGCTTGATATTTTTTCGTAAAACTGATATTAACTGAGATACTTATCACTACTTGAAAAATGGTCATTTTCAGATCAATTTCAGCTTGTTCGGAATTATTCACGATCATAAAGTACTTGCCAACTGGCTTATAATATTGAAGATAAAATTTCAACGAAATGCTAAATAATGCATGTTCAATTTAGTTCATAGGTAATGATTTGCTTGATGTTATAAATCGATCACCAGAAATAATAGTTTTCCATCAACACTGAAAACTTCAGGAGTTATCCTGGTACCAAAGGTTTCAAACATTATACTAAGCAAGGAATTTTGACCTATAAATATTGTACATCCAGACGAAAAAGTCTTAATAATTGCTGGAAAAAATAGCTGGATATTTGCGATAAGGTTGGTTTCTATCGTGGTTGGGTGGAGGAGCAGCTCTTCTGAACTCGGCCACAAATAAAGGCAATTTATTATTATTATTATTACCATTATTATACGGAAATGAGTAAAAAACTAAATTAGGTGCATTAGCGTCAAACTACTTACTACTTTCAATTTTAAAAATACTAATTCATTAATGTATAAGGAAAATGACCCTAAATATTTAATTTCTTGCATATAATACAGGTTTAAGAAAACGTATTAAATGTTTTATCACATTCACTTATCTAAAACAATACCATTTATCATCATTACTTCTTTCTGAATTCATAAACTAAATGAATACATTTAAAATATACAATAATATAATTAATAAACACTATTATTGTAATTAAATATTTAACTGACTATACTTAAATTATTTATATACATATATTAATAGAATTGTAAATTATTAGCTTACGTAGAGGACTTTATTATATTCTACAATCAATATTTAATTATTACCTGCAATAATTAAAATTTGATTATAAGAATACAACAATTTAAAACTCAAGGAAATTTTTTAATAACCACTTTTCTCAACTTGTAAAATCACTACATGTATGAAAAACAAACTTGTATCGTGTGACGCAAATTAAGTATCAAATTAAAATCTAAATTCGCGTAATAATTACGAAATTCTTGCAAAAGGTCTTTTATGATCGATATTTTTTTGCACCCGCCTTTATAGTTTGCCATCATTCAAAGTTATTATCTGAGTACTTTTACTTCTTGCCATGTTATCAAAATATAGGACTATTTTTTGTATTTCTTTTTCATCTAGTTTTTTTCAGGCAAAGTTCCATTAGTATTATAGTGGTTCTAATAAACCAAGCAGTGCACGTGACTCTTTAACCGACGTAATAGTTTTACTGTGTTTACATGTCTGAGTTGATATATTGAGATTACTATACATGTATTTGGACCCTATAGTGCCTTTTTAAAAAATCAGTTAAACGTTGAATAAAATGACAACACGATGCAAGTTTAGCCGAGTTTTTGGAAGCAACGTGTGGCAAAACAAAGTTTTAGGAATACGTGGCGCAATATCAACTTAGGTGATCCGTATATGCATACGGAATTTTGACGCCGATATAATTTTGATTTGGTGCTTTATGACGTCAGAGTATCACTAGAGTGCACCGTTTGATATAGTGAAAACACTATACCTGTATTTGGACACAACAGTGTCTTTTTAAAAGATCCGAACATCTAACAGCTATATGTATGCAAGTGCAAAAGGTTACTATTTTTGGCACGCAGCGTGAAAAATGCCGTTGGTATAAATACATTAGTATGGCAAAACGTATCTTGACACAGCAGGTATACTTCGCAAATTTCAGCCATTCCTCTACCCACCAGCTATATCGGATTGGTGAGATAGTAACCACCAACTTTAAGTAAGGTTGATTAAAAATGTTTGTCGCCTTAGACCTCGAGAAAGCCTTATGCAAGCTTGAGGCAAACAGTTACCTTGAGGTTCCCTTAAATATACATCTCACATTCAAAAAACACGTTAGCGGAGTGCTTTTCAAAATCCGCTACTGTGCTTTAATCCTATACCCAGTAATAGCCCACTTAGCATCTGATAAATCTAATCTTATTTATAAATTTTACATACATCCTATAATAACGAATGCATCTTCAATCTGGTTCGCTCTCCTTACACCCACCTATCAAAACAAAATAAAATCAAATACCTGGCTATTAGGGATTGCAATTTACCGGAAGTTTTAATAACCGGTAAATCGGTAAATAAAAATGTAAATAACCGGTTAACCGGTATTTACCGGTAATTTTTAGAATGAATGATTAGGGTGGCGAAAATGGCAATTGTCTTTTTCCATGTACAAAATTGTCTAAATTTAACAAAAAACATTTTTATATACGTATAATTAATATAATGAACAAACAAAAGGTTTTTTATCAAAAGGAAAAAATATAAATGAAATAAATTTAAATAAATAATTATTCGGTAAATAACAAAAATATCAACTTAAATAACAAAAATTATAAACATAAATTCAAATAAGGCATTTACTGAATACCTAATCTAAAAATACAAGATTTTTAGAAAATAGCCCATTAAAATGGTCCAGATTTTCAAAGCTAGATCTGTTAGTCGTCTGATATTTGTGCATAGAATATCACCAGCTAAAGATGCCCTTCCTCAATCGATATTGGTAGGTCAATAAGTTAATAAGAATTGGTAATAATATACTTCTAAATGTATTCCACGGATATTTGCGGCAGTGAAATATTCAATTTTCTGTCGCAAGATATTGTCAATCTCTCTTGTATTTCTTAAGGCTTGCTGTTTGGGTTTTACTTTTTGTAATATAATTTATTTATTGTTAAAAATGCTCAGTGTTGCGACAGTCACTCTGTATTAAGTGAATACTAGTCACTGTCATAAATAGAAAAGTTGAATACGTGACATATCGTAAGTTCACAATTTACCGAAATAACCGGTAAAAAATTAAAAATAACCGGTAATTATCGTTATGTGTTTTGTCCCGTTAACCGGTTAACCGGCTAACCGGTATTGCAATCCCTACTGGCTATCAAATTCCAATACGGATCCCAATTTAAATCCTTCACAACATCTCAGTCATTCTTATGTTAAATTCTTTCATCCTAAATAAACTACTCACCAACCTAGCCAATTCCCTAGTAAGATCTAAGATCTACCAATCTTACCATTAAAGATCACTTAACTACAAAATTCCACGTAGCCCCGAAGTACCCTTCCCACAATTGTATATTCACTCCATGAAATTACAAAATCTAGTCGGAAAGAAAATCATTATCAAAAAGATGAGGATCAGATTTCACAAAAGGGCCATATCATATCACAACAGAAACTACAAAAGACTTAAATACCATATATTATCACAAAAAGAATACAGAACATAAAGACGTTACAAACAATCGACACATTCAACCATATTACACTGCAATATATCATTAACTAACATAACTCTAATCATAAAGAAGCCAACCCAAAAAACAGTCAGCCTACGACCAAGTTATTATTTACATATTGAAATACTGGATAATTGTACTATTTTGTAGGTTTCAGGGCATTGTTCTAGAAGAAGACAGAAGATCTCAATAAGAAAAACAAAAAAAAAAAAATAAGAAAATGGCACAACCAACATTTAGACCATCCTTAAACATTATTTTCATCGAAAAGAGCTTATTCTCAGCAAGTCATCTCATCATTATCACCTACGTCAAATAACATTTCAAAAGTAATAAAATTAATTCATAGGACCTGTTATTTTATATACTGATTCAATTCAACAAACATTTCTACAAATCAACAAATAAAAAATTCACCGCCGACCTTCTTGAATTCTCCACTTTTTAACATATGTAACGCTACTAATAATTATTTACACAACTCATTTAAACATTTTGCTAGATATTTAAGAATAGAAAAAATTTCGCAGATGGCGTGTTGTGGAGATGACATGTAGTTTAACGTGTTGGGAAAATGCATCAGATGATATTGTTTGCAAAAATAGGAAAAAACGTTCCTATCAATATGTGGGCCCTTTGAAGGTGGAGCTCTAGAATAGGTTTTCATTTAGGTAATATTTGAGAAACGATTTGTACTGCAGCGATGGGATTCGCTACATTATTTAGTATTAATAAAGGTTATTGGCACTGGCCAAAATTAAATTCAACCAGGGTCATATAGTACAGTACCTAGAGGTAAAAAATATGCAAAACTTCGGAATAATGTCATATTGAACGGATTTCGTTCATTTTTGGCAATATAATAGTAAATGCTTCACAGAAAAGTTTCTATATTGTGCGGAGGCTTGCTAATTTATAGGGAGTGGCACTTAAAAAATATATATATTTATTGGAGCTGAAGTAGAATCAAATTTTAAGAAGAAAAGGTTCTATGCAATTTTTCAAATAAATTGATAGTTTTTAAGTTATAACGATTTTAAAATTGCAATTTTAGCTTTAAAAAATGGTATTTTCAAAGGGCTTTAAACAAGTATCTTGATAAGTATTACTTTATCGAAAAAATGTTACAGACCAATTACAGAAAGTAAGTAATTATATTTTTTGTTTATTGGTGTAGGATTAATAATTTCGGAGATATTTAAGTTTAGATTTGGCATAGAAGTGTTCATAAGATAATTAATTATTTAGAGTGAGAGTTAAATATCTCAGAAATTGTGACATCTACGTCAAGGATGCTAATAGGTAGAATAATAGGTTATTAATTAAGCTTTCAACTGTTTTTTTTTATTTGTTTCTGTAGCATAAAAAAAAAGAAGTTATGACCGAAGCAATGTGCGTCTACACATTTTTTTAATAACAACGTCGCCATTTTGTTATTGTAATTAGCCAGTAATTAAAAAAAGGAATTTCAAACACTGCGTCTCATTAATGTATAGTATGACGTAGATGCTCAAATTTTTTGGTCTGTATAACAGCACTTGCTTTAGAAAAAAATACAGTTTAAATTATAAAGATATTTTCGATAAAACGTAATTTTTTTTTCTTTTCCAAATATCTCAATAAATATTAGTTTTATTGAAAAATAGGTAGAGACCAAAAATAAAGCTCATAAACTGATAATGAATTTCGCTTGTTTTTTTATTTACATAGATTTAATAATTTCGGAGATATGAAAGTTTACAAATGGCGTCCGAACGTTTATAAGACGAAAAATGCAGTTTAAATGTTAAATCTCTCAGAAATTGTAACACCTACGTCACGCATGCTAAGAAATTAAACTAAAGACAAATAATTGCGCTTTCAAATTATTTTTATTCGTTCCTGTAGCATAAGAAATAAAGAAGTTATGACGGAAAAATGTGCGTATTTATATTTCTTTATATAAAAAGGTCGCCATTTTGTTACTCGAATTAGCCAGTAATTTAAAAAAATTATCTCAAATACAGTTTTTCGTTGAGATGTAGTATTACCTAGATGCTCAATTTTTTTTGCTCATTTGAAGCACTTGCTTTAGAAAAAAAAGCATTTTATACTTTAAAGCTAATTTCGAAACATTTGGATACCAAATATAAACTTAAATATCTCCGAAATTATTAATCCTACATCAATAAACAACAAAATATAATTAATTCCCAGTTTGTACTTTCTTTAATTGGTCTGTAACATTTTTTCGATAAAGTAATACTTTTCGAGATACTTGACGAAAGCCGTTTGGAAATATCTTTTTTTTAAGCTAAAATCGCAATTTGAAGTCGTTACAACTTAAAAACTATCAATTTATGTGAAAAATTCAGCTCCAATAAATATATATATTTTTTAATTGCCACCCCATGAGAGGGGGTGGCATCCACCCCCTATAGATATACTGCCAAAAATGAACGAAATCCATTCAATATGACATTATTCCGAAGTTAAAACCTCTAGTTACTGTACTAATAGGTCAAAATTTTTTTATTTCGCTCATTTTTTTAAATTTTAGTAGCGGAATATGGTTCACTGATCAAATTTACACAAAAAATAGTCCTCTTTATGGTCCTACGGACCAACCGTTTCTTATAAAAACTTGTTGAAAATAGTGGTTGCAGGGTCATTTTGTGACCTGATTTCAATTAATAATCTGATTTCTTCCATTTTTTTGAGATTTTCCAGAATTAAGATGCTTCTCTATGCACCTGAACTGTTCGATTCACAAATTATGACTTTTAAACTGAAATTAAAGCCAGTATATAGACTACACAGGTCTACAAAAAAAAAAAGTCTTGTCCTAAGGTTCTCATCTAACTATTCTTAAGTATTTTGATGCACTGAAACCGATTTTGTACTCAAAAAATTCTGTAGTGTCAGTTTCTCTCCACCATCCCCTTAATCCCCCAAAAAGAGACAAAAAACGGTCTTTTTCTAAGGTTCTGACATACTTTGACGTCATGAAACCAGTTTTGGACACAAAAGAAATGTTAGGGGACTAAAGGGGGTGGTGGAGGGAAACTGACATGATAGAAATTTTTTTTGAGTCTAAAATTAGTTTCAGCGCGTCAAAATAAGTACTTCAGAAAAGTTAGATTAGAAGCTTAGGACAAGGCCACTTTAGGGAAAAAAGGGGACAGTAGAGGGAAATTGACAGGATAGAAAAATGTTTTGCTTCCAAAATTGGTTTAAGCTCGTCAAAATACTTCAGAAAATTTAGATCGGATTCTTAGGACAATACCTTTTAGCCCTTTTTAATGGATACCAGGGAAATTGACACAATATAATTTTTTTTTGTCCAAGATTGGCTTCAGTGTGTCAAAATACTTCAGGAAAGTTAGATCAAAACCTAAGGACAAGACCTTTTTTTTTTTTTTGTAGACCTGTGTTATCGTTATTAATTGAATTATATTATAATATTACAATATTATATTTACATAGCCTGTATGTCTAGACAAATGTTTTGGTTTATTAGTAAATAAAATTACTAAACATTAGTTTAATAAATTTTATCCAGCAAAATACCATTTTGTAAATATTCAAACAGAAGCAACAAACGCACTAAGTAATATGTTTTCGTTTACGTAAATTATTACTAATCTTTATCATCATTTCTATTAATTCCAGGTTTGATATATTTTAATAGTATCTTAATGTCGATTAATCTGAGATTTATCTGGTTTTTCAATAAAATATTACATGAATAATTTAGGATCAACTATGTAAGTTGGAATTCCCATATAAAATTAAAATATTTATGGTAATTATAGCTCTCATATTACTATGTTCTATTTATGTACCTTTTTGTATTTTTTGCAGATATGAACATGAAGAGTATATGTATTGCATTAGATGGGCACATTTCTAAAACCATAGATAACGCTCGTAGAAAGCAACTTTTCATATCTTTGTGTTAGTTAGTGATCAAAATCTGAATAACTTTCAAAATATCCACTTATCTGCCCATACATCACGTTTCTCGCAAGCACAATAACTTCAGAAGAAAAAGTTCGATCGTATTGAAAGAACAGTAGAATTAGCTGCAGGAAGAATTCGATTTTAGAAAGAAATGGGAAAATAATGAAAAAGGCAATGGAGGTGAGGTTCCATATCGGAGGAGAGGATATTCAATATGCATATATTCATATTATGCAAGGATGTACCATCGGCGATGAAATCAGTGTCACTTTCAATAAAATGTTATCTATGAAGCTTAATGCAGGTCTATAGAGTTTAATACTTTCTGCAAAAAAGCTTCAAATTCTCACCACCGTTATAACTATTTCGCCTCTGTGATTACATATTATAACGGAGATGGGCTTATTTAAACTAAACTCAATTTAAGAGAACTAATTTTGAGGTTATGACTGATCAAAGTAAGGCGAGATCATTGGCAATTAATGTTCATATGGCACTAATTTAAGTCAATCACAAGAAACGGTTGAAAAACCAATTCCTTTCGAACAATGTATCAAAACAGTTTTATATACAATAATAGCTGTAAGTGTTTCAAGATTTTATTCAACAAATGAAATTAAATCATTTCCAAATATTAAGATTTTCAGAGCAAAACTCAAAGTAAATAAGCCTTGCTATATCCTAGATGCATTTTTTGCTTAATAATTTTACGTTTTACATACTTTACGATATTTATTTATTTATTTTAATTTTGCTCGTTGACAATTTTAATGTTTATTATTGTTTATCACAGTTTTTTTTCCACTTCACGTAGTGGAGTGGAAGTATAGTAACGGCGAAAGAAAAAAATTGAAAACCTTTTTTTGTTCAAATAGGCTTAGAATATAATGAAATGTCGATATTTTAAATTTGAAAAAAAAAAATGTGTCGGTCGGTTTGCCTGTAACTATTTTTGTGCGCAGGATTACTCTGATCCGTTTGATGATATTGGCTTGAAATTTGTATTATGATGAAGTCTGGTACTAGATTACATTATGATATTCTTCCGTTCAAGAGTGGGAGTAAATAAGGGTAAATAGGTAAAGCAAGCAACAAAGAGTCCATAGAATTGGGATTTAGTCTATCTATTTTTTTTAGCATCAACCATCCTCACTATTACCCCCATTACCACCCCCTCCCCGTTATTGAAGGGTAAAAAATAATATTGTGATTTAGTGTATATGTACAAGAACCAAAAGCCTCAAAACTTCTTTTGGTACCCCTTTGCCACCCCCTACTACCACCCCCACTACCGATGTAGCATATCATTTTATGGGTTATTGGGGTGGACGATTTCAAATATTATATGTATTATTAAAGTTCGATGAACAATTATTTCCAATTAGTGGAAGTAAATACAGTTTCAATTTTTTTTTCGTTGTAAGAGGCTTGGACAGAAGATTCTGGATGTGGAAGTAGTGATTTCATAGGCAGCATTTTCTACATTTACTTTAACACATTAGTTTTAAGGACTAACGTATTCTAGATTTTGTTGTATATCTGTTACATTTTAAATGTGTAAATCAAATTATTATTATTATTAATTATAATTAGGAAATATGGCTGCTTTCATGTTTACAAATATAGTGAACTAACATGACCAGAGCCACGGACTGACTCCACAATATTTCATTCCAAACAGAGGTGAGAAAATGCTTTACAGAGATAAAGTAACGTTTTTATGATTTAGACAAATATCTATTCAGAATAGTAACCAAAAATAAATGATTTTAGAGCTAACTTTTGAAAAAATAATAGTACTGGTTTTGAAATTAGAACAAAAACACATTTAGGTGTATGTTTTTTTTAAGAGACATATAACGGAGGTGAGGTTTCATTTACTGGAAACTCAGATTTGATGAAAAAAGATGAAAAAAATAAATATAAGAGAAGGGGGTCCCCCTTCTCTTTCCTCTCTTTCCCTTTTTGATTTGTTTTATTACATTACACCAAAAACCTATGGAGTTCTACTTGGCAACGCATTAAAATACTAGAGTAGCGTATTTTGGAATCTGAAATTTCGTGGAAAAATTAGACATTCTTGATCATCTTCGGGGCGAGCGTAGAGGCGACTTCAATGTGAATGTCAGTCGATATTCCGTTGAAGCAACGTCGAGCGCGGTTAGTACTTGGATGGGTGACCCCCCATCTTGGGAAATACAGCGTTCTCGACCCACCTTCTAGCGGCTTGTATATCAGTATATACGCGGAAGTTACGTAATTTCAGACGAGGATTACGTAGTGGATATACCATCCTTCGGAGGGGATGTAAAGAAGGCGGTCCCTTCTCTATTAAATGTTAGGCAAGTAAAAGATCTTTACTCTTCTTAAGGGAAGAGGTTCGGCAAAATTTCCAGGTTGGGGTAGCTCGTCTCCTGGCGTCGGTGATGGGCCCTGGTAGCGGAAATAGGCCGACGTTAAATAAATAGATTAAAAACAAAATTGATCATCTTCATTCTATGTAGTGCAAAAATGGAGAATGGCTTAAACTGATTTTTATTAATCTTTCGCCAAAAGATTGATTATTATCCCTCTGATATTCCTTAAGTTCCCGGAGCAAGGCTTCGGGGTGGCTTATTTGATTATTATTACTACTGTGGCTGCAGTGATAGGAAGTAGTTCCTTAGAGTCCTCTTATATATAATTCCAGGGTTTTTTTATTTTTCAATTCTACTTAAAATAAGCGAAAAAATCGAAAATCTCTACTTTTTTAGAAACGGCTCTGAAGATTTTGCTTTAACTTTTTTTAAAAATATCTGTTGTTTTGTTAAATTTATTACAAATAATTTTACTTTTTTCCTTGACATTCATGGCCAAGACCTGATTCAATATTATAAAATCTATGTGAAATGTTACGTTTCCCGAAGACACAATTATCCTTGAAATGAAAAGATCAATGCGTTGCATTTCTGAAGCGTCGCGTCGGCGTCGTTACGAACTTTCGTGGTTACGCATTGTGCGTAGTGCGGGTCAGGGTAAAGTTCTGCAAGTTGCGTGTAGAGCATTTGCAGCCAGAAGGATAGATCAAAGAGTAACGCGATAATGCCGGAGATGATTCCTCGCTCGGTTAACCTTGGTGTTCCGTTCAACTTGGGGGTTAAATTAATTTATCATGTCTGGTTGAAACGCATACGAGGAGCTGCAGTTCTAAACTAGTTTTGAGAAATAATTTGATATCCACTTTCAGTGTTCCTACAACTAGCCGCTCGCAGTGGTGTGTTATTAGGCAAGGGTAAGAGGGCATTACCCTTAAACTTCTAGAGAACCACGGGATGGTACAGTATTTTATGTGCAGTATGTATCAAAAATATATTATGTTGTTCTAATCATCACTGAATTTTATTTTAATGTTGAAATATTTTTCGTAGAATGTTTTAAATCGATCTCAGTAGAATAAAGCCTCTTAAAAAAATAATAAGGGAGGATCACTTGTATTATTTAAAATATTACCATTATTTGAATCATCTTTTCAATGAAATCCGAACTTTAGAAGTCTCACGTTAATGGAAACCTTATTCTTTCTAGACTGTTACAATATCTAGAAAGAATAAGTTTTTCATTGGTTTAAAAATAATTAAGAAATGTTAAAAAATAAGTCTGTAAAAGGGGAGGGAACATAAAATTAGTCAATTGTCAGTAAAACAAAAATTTTGGGAAAAAATTTTTACGCTTTTTTGCAATCGCAGTTAGAACGGAAGGTCATTCCAGATAATGTACGTATTTTTTTAAACTATATCTTCGAGTGCACACCCAGTCATTTTAGGAGTGTCTTTGAAGAAGCTAAATTCTTGACTATAATTAAAAAGAACATAATCTGCCAAAAATTCTATTTTAGTAAAACTTGTTCCAAAAGACCCCCACAGACCTTATGGAAATTGACTCTCAGTCGAATTTTCCGAAATTTGGATATGTTGTAGTTTTTGCTTTTCTGAGCAAAAATTCTCATGGGCACAGGGCTCGGCTATGACTGCTTTTCAAGTTATGAGAGCTTGAACGTCACATCACAATAAGCATAAAAATTTGGCGTAGTGAAGATAGCAATATTTTTAGCAATTCTCCATAATTTTCTTTGTTTTACGTAGCGCCGTATAAACTATATTTCAAGAAAACAGCACAAAATCCTATACAGATAAGGGTAGCAATCCACAAAAAGTAAAATATTCTTTTTGTAACTATTTTAATATCGTTTGTGAATTAACCATTTTCGGTGGAATAATAGCCATACACGTATATTTCAAGAAACCACAACAAAATCCGATATATGTAGGGGCTGACGGGGTAACAATCCTCAAAAACTAAAATATTATTTTGCAACTTTTTTAATATGGTTTGTGCATTAACCATTTTCGATGGAATAATAGCTATATAAATATATTTCAAGAAAACAGAACAAAATCCGATCTAGTTAGGGGCTGACGGGCTAGCAATCCGCAAAAATTAAAATATTCTTTTTGAAACTTTTTTTCCACCGATAATGGTTAATGCACAAACGATATTAAAAAAGTTACAAAAAGAATATTTTAGTTTTTGTGAATTGCTACCCCGTTATCCCCTACTTATATCGAATTTTGTTATGTTTTCTTGAAGTATAGGTACATAGCTAATTTTCCACCAAAAATGGTTAATGCACAAATGATATTAGAAAAGTTAGAAAATTGTATTTGACTTTTTGTGGATTGCTACTTAGTCAGTCGCTACCTATATCGGATTTTGCTCTGTTTTCTTGAAGTATAATAGCTATTATTCCACCAACAATGGTTAATTCACAAACGATATTAAAAAAGTTACAAAAAGAATAATTTACTTTTTGTGGATTGCCACCCCGTCAGCCCCTATCTATATCGGATCTTGGTGTGTTTTCTTGAAATATACGCATAAAGCTATTTTTCCACCGAAAATATATTGTATGACGTAAAAGAAAGAAAAATATGTGAAGATTAGTATCTTCACTCCTCCAAATTTTCATGCTTATTCTGACGTTCAAGCCCTCATAACTTGAAAAGCAAACATAGCCGAGACTTGTGCCCATGAGAACTTTTGTTCAGAAAAGCAAAAGCTATAACATAATCAAATTTCAGAAAATTCGACTGAGAGCTAATTTCCATAAGGTTTGTGGCTGAAGAAGTTTTTGAGAAGAGCTGAAAGGGAAATCATCTACTCACAAAAACAAGATGAAAACATCAACACTACTAGGAAGGAAGACAATTTCAAAAATAGAAATGTACACAATGAAGTACTGGGGACATGTCCAAAGAAGCGACCTAACACATCTACTGAAGAAAGAACTAATACCGAACAGCAACAAACTAAAAATAGGAAAACCATCCTGCACGTGGAGAACAATAATCGAGAGGATCATGAACAAACTAGGAAATTACTAATAGTACAGTAAGCGCAGCAGTAAAAATGGTAAAATTCCCGGTCCGAAAACGATGAAAGGAATTTCCTTAATTTTTTTTGCAATATGCTTTATAAAATACGTACATCAAAATCTATATTGTCGCATTACCTGCTTTTTATTTTTAAGGGTGGAAATCACCCCTAACCAAAAAGCAGGAAAAATAGACAATATAGATTCTTATGTACATATTTTATGAAGCACGTTGAAGAAAAAAAATTGGAAATTCATTACATCGTTTTCGGGCTGGGATTTAAAAGCTGCAATTACTGTACTATAAGCATACTGCAAACGAAAAGAGAGGGGGAAAATGAATACCACAAAGGAATCGCAACGATATATGTTCTAGCAGAATCAGAAACGGAGGAATCAGAAGACTCAGAAGAAGGCATAGCTGCCTAGTAATTAATTACAATTGTAGTTAAACTACATTTTAACTACTAACTACGAGTACTTATAGGTAGTTGTGAATACATTCGTATTGTATTGAGTATTCACTACTCAAACTACTTTTTAAAAGTAGTTAAAACTACTAATGTAATTTTAACTACTAAAGTAGTTGCAACTACTGTTCATGTGTTTTCATAGAATCTGTTTTTATATGTTTTTCTCATAAATGTGCTTAATAAATATCCAGCCCAGTTGTTCAGTGACAAAAACAGTTTCAGATATATCCCCAATAATAAACTTTAATAATATTAAATATTTATTAAAGAAATTAAAAAGGTTGCAAATTGCAACAATGGAACAACATGTAAGTAAGCTGTAGGGTAGGTTGTCGGGCATTACGTAGGTACACGTTGCTCGCACACAGACGTAGAAAAGCATTTTGTGACTTCTGGTGGCATATTGGCACAATTATTTTACAAATTATATAAGTATATTAGACTTTCCGGTTATGACATGTGGCAAAGAAAGGTTTCAGTGTCTTAAGTACACAGTTTAGTGACCTAATTTCTTTCATCATGAAAAAAATTTCATGCTGTTTAAGTCTAAAGGGGCCATCCATAAATGACGTCACGCTCCAGGGGGGGGGTCGTAATTACGTGACTGTGATAAGGGGGGGGTCTGACTCGGGAGTATGACGTAACGAATGGTGAATGAATCAAGAAAAGAAAAATATTGTAATTTTGATTTTTAGTAGCATTGCTCCCATGAGGTGACATACATTTTTTTGGATTTTACTAGCACCCACAACCCATGAGGCGAAAAATATCGTGAATAATAAATTACGGAATCGAAAAAAACATAAGGGAGGGTATCTTAAGTGTGACGTATTTTTTTTTTTTTGGGGGGGGGGTGTCTAACTCAGAGTGACAAAACGTGACAATGGGGGGGAGGGGGTCTAAAATCTCAAAAATTGGCGTGACTTCATTTATGGATGGCCCCAAAGTGTACCTACAAGAGTAGTTGCAAATGTAATTGAAGACGCGTAGTTAAACTACTCTTTCAAAATAAAAGTACTCGAGTACTTTTCAACTACAATGCATTTTTAATAAGTACTCTGTAGTTAGTAATTAACTACTTTTTCAAAAGTAGTTTGGCAGCTCTGGAAGAAGGAGAAGAAGATTTGTAGAAGCAGAAACACAAAAAGAGGAGCATAAACACTCCATATCACAACACAATATGACAATGCATTTCACAAACACCTACGCTGCCCACACTGAAAAAAATATTTTCGTAATATTAATGAATAAAGGTTCATTGGCTGAGAATTTATGAATTTGTTTATTGATATAATGTACGTTCATCAATACAATGTACACATTTATTAATACTATCTACTTAAATGTATATTAATAAATAGATTCATCAATTTTCAGCCGATGAACCGATTCATTAATATTACGAACATATTTTTTTCAGAGCATCTCACACTCCTGTACCAAGCGTCAAGTGGCTCTCGCTGCTGACAACAAGCATACTCCAAATCCAATCCAGCATAGAGGTAGCTAGCCCGGAGGTATAATCTAAGGAGTGACATCAATGCCTATCGTACGCTGGTAAATCAATCAATCAACAGTTGTTCAATGTGGTC
This sequence comes from Rutpela maculata, assembly GCA_936432065.2. Taxonomy (NCBI): domain Eukaryota; kingdom Metazoa; phylum Arthropoda; class Insecta; order Coleoptera; family Cerambycidae; genus Rutpela; species Rutpela maculata. The sequence goes on from OW386285.2 coordinate 62,313,298, forward strand.
ACCTCCTGTAGTGATACATACTCTTATCGTTGTCATTAAAGAATCCCGTACACGTTGAATAATTCCAGGAGTAGTGCTATTGTTTTTCAAGAGGTCACTATGTGGTCCCTCAGCGTTTGTTAATTTTCAATGATTTGAATTGCTCAGAAAAAAAAAGTCCAAAGGATTTAGTCAGGTATTCCAAGTGGTCAGTGTTGTGGTTCGCTTCTACTTATCCACCGGCAAGAACATGTTAAGTCCAAAAAATGTCTAGCTACTATACTAAAATGCGGAGGGACACCGCCATATATGAACCGTAAGTAATACATGAGGGCAACGCTAATCCAGTTCAAAATTTTTTTGTTTTAAATAATTTCATCTACAAAGGAAGAAAACAGTCTTAAATTAAAAAAATAATATAGGGGCGAGCGTAGAGGCGTTTTCACTGTGCTGTATTTCGATACTCCAGTGAAGCAACGTTCAGTGCGGTTAGTACTAGGATAGGTGAAATAAATCTTGGGAAACACATCGATCTCGTCCCACCTTCTAGCGACTTGTATATCAGTGTATACGACGAAGCTATGTAATTTCAAGACAAGGATTACCTAGTGGATATACCGTCCTTCGGAGGGGATGTAAATCAGGCGGTCCCTTGTCTATTAAATGTTAGGCAAATAAAAGATCCCTACTCTTCTCAAGAGAAGAGGTTCGACAAAATTTCCAGGTTGGGGATAGCTCATCTCCTGGCGTCGGTGATAGGTTCTGGTAGCGGAAATAGGCCGACGTTAAATAAATAGTTAAAAAAAAATTAATAAAACAAATAATCCTCCATCAAATTGATTTTGAATTTTTTTTTAATTGTGCGGATTTTCCTTAGTTCGTCGGATACATGGGCGTTGGGAAAATTCAAGATGGCGTTTTTTGAAAAATTTTCCTCGTCTATAAATAGAATTCGAGATAAAAATTGAAGATTACGTGCAACTTTCCGCCGCAACTATTGAACATAGTTGCGGCCACCCCCTTAGGGGGTGGCACTTGAGAAAACATATATTTATTGAAGCTGAAATAGAATCAAATTTTAAGAAGAAAAGGTTCTATGCAATTTTTCACATAAATTGATAGTTTTTAAGTTATAACGACTTCAAAATTGCGATTTTAGCTTAAAAAAAGGTATTTCCAAACGGCTTTCGTCAATTATCTCGAAAAGTATTCCTTTATCGAAAAAATGTTACAGACCAATTACAGAAAGTACAAACTTGGAATTAATTATATTTTGTTTATTGATGTAGGATTAATAATTTCGGAGATATTTAAGTTTATATTTGTATCGAAATTACCTTTTAAAGTTTAAAATGCATTTTTTTCTAAAGCAAGTGCTTTAAATGAGCAAAAAATTTGAGCATCTAGGTAATGCTATATCTTAAAGAAAAGCTGTATTTGAGATTAATTTTTTTAAATTACTGGCTAATTAGAGTAACAAAATGGCGACCTTTTTATATAAAAAAAATATAAATATGCATATTTTTCCGTCATAACTTCTTTATTTCTTATGCTACAGGAACGAGTAAAAAATAATTTGAAAGGGGAATTAATTGTCTTTAATTTTTTTTCTTAGCTTGCGTGACGTAGGTGTCACAATTTCTGAGATATTTAACATTTAAACTGCATTTTTCGTCTTATAAACGTTCGGACGCCATTTGTAAACTTTTATATCTCCGAAACTTTTAAATTTATGTAAATAAATAAACAAGAGAAATCCATTATCAGTTTATGAGCTTTATTTTTGGTCTCTACCCATTTTTAAATAAAACTAATATTTATTGAGATATTTGGAAAAGGAAAAAAAATTACGTTTTATCGAAAATAAAAAATTTAAAATTTAACTGTATTTTTTTTCTAAAGCAAGTGCTGTATACAAACCAAAAAATTTGAGCATCTACGTCATCCTATATATTAATGAGAAACAGTGTTTAAAATTCCTTTTTTTTAATTACTGGCTAATTACAGTAACAAAATGGTGACGTTGTTATTAAAAACATGTGTAGACGCACATTGCTTCGGTCATAACTTTTTTGTTTTTTATGCTACAGAAACAAATAAAAAAGCAGTTGAAAGCTTAATTAATAACCTATTATTCTCTCTATTAGCATCCTTGACGTAGGTGTCACAGTTTCTGAGATATTTAACTCTCACTCTAAATAATTATCTTATGAACACTTGGATGCCAAATGTAAACTTAAATATCTCCGAAATTATTAATCCTACATCAATAAACAAAAAATATAATTAATTCCCAGTTTGTACTTTCTGTAAATGGTCTGTAAATTTTTTTCGATCAAGTAATACTTTTCGAGATACTTGACGAAAGCCGTTTGGAAATACCTTTTTTTTTCAGCTAAAATCGCAATTTTGAAGTTGTTATAATTTAAAAACTATCAAGTTATGTCAAAAATTGCATAGAACCTTTTCTTCTTAAAATTTGATTCTACTTCAGCTCCAATAAATATATATATTTTTTAAGTGCCACCTCCTCTTAGGGGGTGGCACTCCCTATAAATTAGCAAGCCCCGCACAATATAGAAACTTTTCTGTGACGCATTTACTATTATACTGCCAAAAATGAACGAAATCCGTTCAATATGACATTATTCCGAAGTTTTGCATATTTTTTACCTCTAGGTACTGCACTATTAAGGTCTGTATAGGTCTTTGGAAAAAAAACAGGGGGAATTTTGTGAACTAGTTTGACAGGATCAAATTGCAAAGATATTTTAAAATCTTTCTCGAAATCTCTTTTTACTGAATAACTACATGATATATTGTTAAACAGACATACGCTTTCCATATTCTTGAACTTGTTCGTGGCTTCTACAAATCTGCTAAGAAAATCTTCAGATAAATCGAGCCAGGTATCCAACAATTTTTGTATGTAGTCAAATATTGACTTACATTGGTGATTCATGGGTGGAATCGCCGCGCCGTTTTAATTATACCCCAGAGACTGGTGGAAACTGGTTTTAGCTGAGACAAGGTGCATGGGTCTGGTGAGGGAATATAACTCTAAATTTTACTACCTACCAATGCAATTAATGCATCCGAAATTCAAATCAGTATTTGTTTAGTTTTTAACATAGCTTGCATAAAACGAAATCATGCAAATACCAAATGTGTGATCTGGACGTCAAACAGGTAACCCGGCGATTTTGGATTTTTGGTAATTAAAATATAGCCTGAAAAAAATCCATTTTCATGTAAACTTTACTATTTTTAAAAGCATGTAGGAAATCGGTGAATTACCTTTGCAGAATATTTTTCCAAAAATTTCAATCAATAATAATATTTCTATGTCTTCCTTAAAAATAATGTACAAAAATGTATACAATAAATAATAATTAATTATTTGAAAGTAAATACGTAGATTCTGCATAAAGAAGGATAATATAGATAAACATATACATATAGTGACGAATTAACATAACATAGAAAAATATGTATTGTTTGTAATTCCGTTTGTCCAATTTTAAGTCAGACTTGCACTAAAATATTTACGTTATGCAAAATTGAACCATTCATAGCATTATAGAATAAAATGGTAGAAAAAATATACAATAGAAAAGGTAAGTTAGTATAAAAATACATTTGCACCTATAATATTATATTATACTATATTAATATTCATAAGGACGGTTGAAAGTAAGATCAACGAGAGGCTACAAACTATATTTTTGAAAATTTCTAACATGGAAAACTATTCATAATTTTTTCCCTATCAATTCTTGAAATAAAATTTCAACGAGGTTGGTCAGTGATCACTAATCCATTTTTTAGGTGCTTTTTATATAGTATTATAGAATTTATATACTCATCAAAGCTTACACTGCCATGACACAATTATAATTTAAGAACCGATTTTATCAGACTAAGCTCGACTAGAAATGAGTTCAATTTTTTGGACCAAAATTCTACCTGTATACATCAGAAGTCTCCCAAAGAACATTTTCAATAATACAATAAGAACTTTCCTATCAAAGAAAGCTTTTTATGATGCGAACGAATACTTGAATTGCAACCTTGACAATGAACTTTACTAGCCAAATTTTGGATGTATAAATGTTTTCAAAATATCTAAATGTAGACGCATCGCAATGTGAAATGTGATATTTCATGTTCTATGTTTCTTATTTGAATGTTTTTTTTTTGCATACTATAAGCTTGCTAAATTATTGTAAACTATATGTTCTTACAAATTATATTTATCAAAGCTCTGTGCTATATATTGACTTGTGTAAAACATACTTCCCTACGCCTATCTCAAGCTGTTTTCGAGATAATAATTCTTTCCTGAATTTATTGCCAAAAATTTGACTTTCAGTAAATCGTGGTGTTTTCTCCTACCTACGCAGCAATTAAAAGATAATTTTTTAGTTGCAGCTAGGCAAGGCTTGGGGGCATCTCTTCCAATAATCAAATGTTTCGAATATCATACAGGGGGAGTTAGAGAACGCTTTCTATAAGTGACTTAGAAAAATACACGAAAGTCAATTTTTTAAAATGGAATGCCCTGTATATTATTACTGATTCGGAAAGGCGATACATTTACCTATTTAAAAAAGGTATATACCCTATACCTAATGCTCACCGTTTTCGATTTATGGGCACTTTTCTGTAACCTTACCAAAAATATTAGTCTTTTGGTATATTATAATGGGTGGGTCAGAGGGGGTAAACCGCCAGTGGAAGTAGGTGTACAACCCACTGGAAGTTTGATGGAAGTATGTGGAAGTAGGTGGAAGTATGTGGAAATATGTGGAAGTATGTGGAAGTATGTGGAAGTATGTGGAAGTGCGTGGAAATTTGGTGGAAGTATTGTGGAAGTATCTGAAAGGTTGGTTGATGTTGAAAGTGCGGCAATATTGAAAATATTGAAAATTATTGCAAAAACTTAACTCAAGAAACTCTAGCAAATAAGAAACGTAGCACAACAGATGCAAGTTCAGGTCAAGGATCTGACGAAGAAGCGAACGAGGAAGACGAAGAATATATCGACAATGAACAGGCAGTTATAAATGAAGATAATGACCATGGCTTGGCTCTTGACACAATCGATGACGAAATCGTAGGTGATACATCTGATGATGTATTTGAAATTTCTCTTTTAAAAAATGCAGGGGAATCTTTATTATTGAAAGACATACAGACAGAGGCAAAGGAGGTAACTTTTATGTTAAGGGGCCATTTGTACGCGTTTTTATCAAGGACAAAATATCTGTTGTCAAAAAAAGTTCATTGTCTTGGTTGTTAAGCACAGAAAACCAAAGAGTAAGTTCCGATCGATTAAGAAGATTTATATGTAATAGTAAGTCTGCAATCGAAATGTCGAAGAATCGCATGGTTGATCTCGTAAAATTAGAAAAAAGGGATGATTTAAGAATTGGTGACTGGTGCATATTCTACATTTCCAAAAATACCAGGAGTAAAATTCTCAATCGAAAAACAAATTGCGACAAATCCAGACTTCATCATTACACTTGTGGTCGAATTCTCTATTTTAAAGGCTCTGGTAAAAAAAACTACTTCGGTAGAATCGGAAGCAAAGGGAATAGGATGCTTGTGTACTTGGTATACTATTCAAAATGACGGAAAATTAACTCAGTCCTCGTCATCTTGACATGAATTTTATGACATCACACATTACAGATTTTCAATGCCAAATCCGTCTGTGATACTGGATGAAAAGACTGATAGTATAAATTTGGTGTTGCAAAAACAAACCTTAAGTGACCTGCAGAGAGAAATTAATGGCTATTCTGAAGATGGAAGCTCCGTAGCTATTTCTTCGGCGATTTCTGAATGTGAAAATTTCGCAATCGATCGTAACACGGCCTTCACGGACAATGGTGATACCGAGGGTGATACCTCGAGTGATACAGACGACGATGTGGACGCCTGGGAAGCCGACGATGACTCTTTAAATGACAAAAATATAGATATCAGAGTGAAACATTACTACGCTGTGTACTACGATGATTCGTGGTATATCGGCCGAGTTATTGAGATAATCGATGAATCCATGGGCAGAATAAAGTTTTTAAAGGAAGATCTACATCATTTTATTTAGCCGAAATGTGACGATTTTCAGCAAGTACAAAATAAATATATATATTATGGTCCGATAATATTACAGGGAGTTGGGCCATTCTCTTTAACAGAATCAGTGAGAGCCAGAACTATAAATGGTCTCAAAGATATTAAGAGAAAATTAAATTAAGTAGAAGTCTGAAGTTCGTTTACTTTAGCACTTCATTTTATAACCAAAGAAAAGGAAGACGTGTTATTTTTTTTTAATTATATTAGAGCTAGTATTTTTATTTGCTTGTTTTGTAGTTACAATAATAAAACTGTTTAATGCATGTAAATAAAGCATATTATTTAATTTGATGTCTATTACCTATCCCCTAGATTATCCTTATTATCAAAATAAATAATATAAGAGTCCTTCACTCGCCCCGTTTTCACGACCGTCTCGTAACACATATTAAAAACGAATAAACTTAGCGACTCAAAACAAAAAACAATCAAAAGCTCTTCTTTCCTAGGGTTGCCGTGTAATAGTTTTACTTCCACATCCAGTGGAAGTATAGTAACGACAAAAAAATTTTAAAAAATTTTTATTGTTCAAATAGGCTTAGAATGTCACGAAACGTCGAGATTTTAAATTCGAGCGAAAAAAAAATTTCTGTCTGTCGGTCTGTAACTTTTTTTGTGCGCACGTTTACTCTGGAACCGTTTGAGATATTGACTTGAAATTTGGTACACATATGTAGTTTAACGAGATCTAGAACTAGATTATATTTTCATCTTGTTCCGTCGAAGGGTTGGGGGTAAATTGGGGTAAATTTGGGGTAAATAGGTAAATTAAGCAGGTAAGAGTCCATAAAATTGGTATTTAATATATACAAGAGAAGCTAAGGTCTCAAAAAAAATTTTGGCATTAGCCACCCCCATTACCACCCCCACCCCATTATTAAAGGGGATGAAAAAAAATTGTGATTTAATGTGTGTACAAGAACCAGAAACCTCAAAATATTTTTTTACTTCATCCACCTCCACTACCACCCCCTATAACCACCCCCACCCCGCTACCGATGTGGGGTATCTCCGATATAATGTTTTTGGGGTAGAGGATTTCAAATATTATATTATTAAAGTTCCATGAACAATTATTTCCACATACAAAATTTTTTCGTTGTGAGCGACTTCGATAAAAAATCTGGATGTGGAAGTAGTGATTCCTTGGGCAGCGGTTTTTCGAAATTAATTGGCCGCTGTATTTTATTATTTCGGTTTTTCGAGTGCTGCAGACATTCAGGATATAGCACAGAATTTTGAGTATTTTTTTATCAAATTGATAATATTTTGGTATCATTGCAAAGCTAATATATAGGCACACTTCCCTCGTGTAATCGATTTTTTAATAAAGCCTATTAGTCGGGGAGTCCTCCCTAGCTGTACGTGCACCCCCCGCCCGATCCTTGGGGACAATGTTTTTCATAAAGATTGAAGCCTAAGGAACAATTTAAGACATATTCTAAAAAAAAAAACTGGCTGTACTTTCAAAATGGCGGCCATATGTTAAAAAAAAACTGTTGCCAATGTGGTTTTTGTCATTTAACACAAAAACTAAACAAGATGGACAAAAACCTTCTGCACAAAAAACAACGTGCATAAAATTTTCTACAATTTTGTACCTATACAATATTTTGATAGGAGTTACCATTTTCCAGATAAATGAGTCCAAAATTAAGAAAACATGGAAATTCATATATCGGTAAATCATTTAAAAGAAATAACTGTGACAATTATTGTAAGGCGTATAATATAACTTTATATTATTAACATAAAAATAAAATAAAATAAACTGAAAAAAATTAATAATAACAATAATATTATAATTTGCAGACATTTATCTAGAAAACGGTAACAATCATATCTGGAAAACGGTAACTCCTATCCAAATATTGTATAGGAACAAAATTGTAGAAACTTTCATGCACTTTGTTTTTTGTGCAGAAAGTTTTTCTCCATCTTTTTTAGTTTTTGTGTTAAATGACAAAAACAATATTTGCATTTTTTTTTAAACGGACGCCATTTTGAAAGTACAGCCAGCTGATTTTTTTTTTAGGACATGTCTTAAATTGTTCCTTGGGCTTTAATCTTTATGAAAAACATTGTCCCCAAGGATCGGGGGGGTGCACGGACAGTTAAGGTGGGCTTCCGTAGTGTTACGTTTTATACTGAATCTTATATTTTATCTTAAGAGCTGAATCATTTATCTGGGAAATGGTAACTCCAGTGCAAATATTGTATAGGAACAAAATTGTAGAAAATTTTATGCACTTTATTTTTTGTACAGAAAGTTTTTCTCCATCTTTTTTAGCTTTTGTGTTAAATGACAAAAACGATATTTGCAAATGTTTTTTTTAACGGACGCCATTTTGAAAGTGCAGCCAATTTTTTTTTTTAGGACATGTCTTAAATTGTTCCTTAAGATTTAATCTTTATGAAAAACATTGTCCTAAAGGATCGGGGGGGGGGTGCATGGGCACTTAGAGTGGGCCCCCGTAGAATATTTTAAATATCGGAAAAAAATGTAAACATGCGATTTTTATTGCATATTTTACTAATTAATTCCCAATAATTACAAATCAATTTCGAAAACCTATTACACGACTGCCCTAGGAAGCAAGGCTGGTTTTCAAATGTTTTTTGTTTTGGGTTGCTAAGTTTATTCGTTTTTGAAATAAACGTTATGAGCCGAGCGCAAAAACTAGGACTAAATAAAGCGAGTTATGGACTCGCCTTATTTAGTCCTAATAATAATAATAATAACTACCTTAATAATAATTAAAAAATTATTAACAATTAAGAAATTATTATTATTAGGTAGTTCCGATGGTAGTTCATAAGAAAGCTCCAAAGAAAGTTGAGGGAAATTTGGTGGAAGTATGTGGAAGTTTGGTGGAAGTAGGTGGAAGTTTTTTAAAAGTGGAAGTATGTGTACACGATTTTTGCCGGCGGCTTACCCCTCGGTGGGTCATGGAATTTTTATTTTGTCATTTTGTAATGACAATAGACCTGCTATTTTTCTAAATAAATTTAACGTTAGTGATATTCGCACTTAATTTGAATAGCTGAGGCACAAATATGGCAGAAAATAATTATACAAACACAGTTTTAATGGATTTGTTTATTATCCATGGAAAGTGCAATAAGATTAGCAACAGAATTTGTACAAGATTTAATGAAAAATATGCCGCAGATGAACAGCAGAAAGTTTTGACGAATTCAGACAAATTTTATAGATTTTTGTTCGTCATTAACAGAACAATAACAGTGTCAGTATTAGGAAAACATAATACCTAAGCAGCAATAACAGTAACAAAGTCTAAGGAGCAATAGCAAATATTACCAATAACAGTTATAAAAATTTTAAAACTATTGTAATAATTGTTCGAAATGTAGTCTCCTTGATTATACTTCAATATTCTTGGTAAGGTTACAGAAAAGTGCCCATAAATCGAAAACGTTATAGGGTATATTACCTTTTTAAATAGGTAAATGTATCACCTTTCCGAATCAGTAATAATACACAGGACATTCCGTTTAAAAAGTTGACTTTCGTGCATTTTTCTAAGTCACTTATAGACAGCGTTCTCTAACTCACCTTGTATGATATTTGAAACATTTGATAAATGGAGGAGATGCCCCCAGGCCTTGTCTAGCCGCAACTGAAAAATTATCTTTTAATTGCTGCGTAGGTAGGAGAAAACACGATTTACTGAAAGTTAAATTTTTGGCAATAAATTCAGAAAAGAATTATTATCTCGAAAACGGCTTGAGATAGGTATAGGGAAATACTAACAAAAGTTACTCAGAAAGAGACGACGATCCAAAAAATGCAAAAATATACAGGGTATTCCATTTAAAATAACGAAGATATTGCCAGTTTTACGTATAAGTGGCAACACCGCAGTTTCGAAAATATTTTAGTTGGAGAGATCATACTCGATTATCTTGGTAAGCAAAATTTCAAAGCAATCGGTTGGTCCGTTCTCCATATACTTTTAATACTCCACCCACCGTGGCTCACCCTGTATACTATGTTAATAACACCAATAAATAATTTGAATTTGAATTAAAGAATATTAAGAATAATATTGCAGAATGTTATAACAATCTGATGTTAATATTGTGACTAGTACTGATTAAGGGTAGTTGTTTTGCAAATTATTGACATTTTTTTAATAAAGAAATTTATCTCTCGCTGTCGCGTTTGCTTTTTAACAACGTGGGAGTTCGAGCAATTACTGTTATTATTATGATTGTTGTTTTTCTATAAATGTATTCCTTGTATCTCTAAACGAATGCGAATTTTAATAAAACTGTACGTTTGGGTAATATAACTTTTCAATACACTACAATATAATTTTAATAAACATTAACCTTGATATTTATTTCGACCTTACTTGGGTGTGAAGATGTTCTGGTAGTAATAATAAAGCCTCACGACATCAACCGTCAAACTAAATAAATTATACTTCTCATGTAAACTGCATAGAAATCGCGAACTTAAACAACACGCGGATTCGGACATAAAGTTAAAATTAATTTTCTTTGTTAGATTACAAGTTAGGGAGATTCACAAAACATATGTAAAATATTTTTTTTAAACAAAAATTTGTAACCCGTGTAATTGCCAAATTTAAGTTCTCCGATTATTATATACCATGTCCAGAAACGGTGTCTGACGTCTGATACTATGTCTGACGTCAGATACTATATACAAGCTCTGTATATACTCTGCACATACGTATTAAAGGCCATCATTAGACTATAAAAGTTCTTTGACAAAAATATTTTATGAAAAATTTGATAAAATATGGCCGATATTTTGTAAAATATGGTCGATTACACTATCACATTTCTCATAAAGTAGCTCGGGACAACTAGTATTAAAGATTGATAACTTAGGTACTACAAGTTTTTCTGTCATGTTTATTAAAATTTGACATTACCACATGTAAATATGCAAATGGTGTTTGATTTTTTAGCGAGCAACATTAATCTAAACCTAGGTGTTAATTATGTCGTTAAGCAATATTAATTACTACAATTTTTTTATTCATCATCTACTTGTATAATAACACAGGCCCACACTGTGCCGGGGTACTGCCATACCTATCTCTTGTATTTTGAGCCGCTGAACACGAATCTGACCTTAGTTTTTCCCCAGCACGTCAGTTTTTTTTAACAGCAAACAAGTGGATCGTAATGTTGCTTACCCAATCCATTTAAATCAGACTCCATCCTGATAAAATTGTAGTACTTCAGTATTGACCTCATAACTGAAAGAAACTGTAAAACCCCATAACTCCTTAATCCCTCAACCCCATAACCCTGGAATTCCGATGAAAATAGTGGGGAATCTTGATTGGGGAGTTAATGAGATTGTGACCTCGGATCCTTGTGGTTGAGTGTCATGCATTCACAACCTCATGATCCCATAATCTCAGAACCCCATAATCCCGTGACGCCTTAACTCTGAAGATCCAATGAAAAAAATGGAGATTCTAAGTAGGGAAATTCGTATCATTGTGATATTAGGTTCTTGGAATCAAGCACCCTATGGTGCCATAGCTCTCCAACGGCAATCCCTGTATCCTCATAAGCCCATAACCATGGGGATTCAATGAAAAAATTCGGAGGCTCTCGATTGGGGAATCAATTAGATTGTGCTCTCAGAACCTTGCTACCTCGTTACCAAGTAAGCCTATAGCACTCCAACAGATAACCCTTCTACTACATAACCCACGAACTCCGTAAAACTACATAACTCTGGGAATATATTAGAAGAATGCGAAGAATTAGAACAGAGAGATTCATGAGATTGTGTTCTCTGAATCTTGAAATCGAGTAGCCTTAGCTCTTGAACAGCAAAACTTTTAGCCGTATAACCCCGTGATTCTGGGTATTCAATAAAAGCAAATTAGAGAATCTTAATTCAGGTTCCAATAAGAATGTAACATATGATGGCTTTTGTTGAATGTTGAAGGGGGAATATGTGACGTAGAGCAAGAAGCGTAAAAGAAATCCGTTATAGGTCGTTCGAAGATAAAAGAGTTCTTAAAAGCAAGAGATCAAATAAAGTCACCTAAACAGAAATCACCTGAAAAGATACTCCACTTCCAAAATTACATTCTCACTGAATCCCCAATTAAGATTCCCTAATCACGGGGTTATACGGCTAAACGTTTTGCTGTTCAAGAGCTGAAGGGTCATGGGCTACTCGATTTCAAGATTCTGAGAACACAATCTCATGAATTTCTTCAGATTCTTCTATTATATTCCCAGAGTTATGCAGTTATGGGTTTACGGGTATACTGGGTTATGTAGTAGAAGGGTATGCTGCTGGAATAGGCTTACTTAGTAACAAGGTAACAAGAGGTGCGTTTTTATGCTCCACCAACCGGTAGCGGTAGAATTAACAGAATGACATTTACCAACAAAACGACCAAACCGAAACCATTATGAAAAATCATAGGTTACTTTCTGGATTAAACCACACATATTCACCACTGTCAGTTTGGACGATATTGTGAGTTTCCATTTTAATAATAAACGCTATATAATAAATATTTGTAATTTGCAAACGCAGCAAAAACGTCACTCTCTAATCTCATAAGCAAACATAACCTCCGTTCCTACGCATTTATTGAAATTTTATACATTCCACCGATCATTCCGTCTCGTGAGAGAGAATGAAAAGTTTCAAACTGGAATCAGAATGGTGACCAAAAAACGACAAAGTTTGATATTCCGGTTGCGGAATTGGAGCATAAAAACGCACCTAAGGTTCCGAGGGTACAATCTAATTGATTCCCTAATAGAGAGCCTCCTATTTTTTCATTGAATCCTCAGGGTTACGGCGTTGTGACGATACAGGGATTGCTGTTGAAGAGCTATGGCGCCATAGGGTGCTTGTTTCCAAGATTCTAATATCACAATGGACGAATCACCCTACTTAGAATCTCAATTTTTTTCGTTGGATCTTCAGAGTTAAGGGACTATGGGATTATGAGATGCTGAGGTTATGAGATCATGAGGTTGTGGATGTATGACACTCAAGCACAAAGATCCAAGGTCATAATCTCATTAACTCCCCAATCAAAATTTTCCATTGTTTTCATCATATTCCAAGGGTTATGGGGTGAGGGGTTTTGGGGTTGAAGAGTTATGAGGTTTTACGGTTTCCTTTGAGTTATGTGGTCAACACTGAAGTACCACAGTGTTATTAGGTTAAAGTTTTAAAGTTGAATCTCTTTTGGAGTCTGAGCTAAATGAGCTGGATAAGCAATATTATGATCCAACAGACTTTTTTAGTGTTAAAAAAAACCTGACGTGGTGGGGAAAAACTAAGGTCAGATTTGTGTTTAGCGGCTCAAAATACAAGGGATAGGTGTGGTCAGTGCACCAGCACAGACAACTTTTTTTTGTGGGCCTGTGTAATTGAAGGAATATGGGCATCATATTTCATTGATTAATTATGATTAGTTGCCGCAGATTAATTATAGCGCATGTGATATTCATCCCAGTGCCATGTTTTGAATTACCGCATAGTGGCTTAAAAGTTGAAAATCTCTAATATACTTTATCATTCGTTCTATATGTCATTGGATTCGTTTAGTAAGAAATTCACGACCGATGTGGGTGGTACTTTATCATTTCTTCGAGCTTCTGCAAACCTCTTTTCCCTTCTTTTGTGGGGTATCAGAACAGTTTTAAAGGGGAGTTTAGTGCATAAACCGTTCAACTTTATCGTATAAACCTAAATAAACCTTTACAGTAGACGTATATTTTGCATTAGCTGGGAAAGCATCTAACTAATAACTGACGTCACATGGCCTAGCCCCACACATAGGTACGTTTTAGAGCCTGGTATTTATTGCCACTTTTGGTTTTACTGTTATATTATGTTAACTAACTTTAAGACAGTATTCTAGAAGATATTAAAAACATTTTATTGGACAAATATCTGCTTCCAAAGGAACACCAGAAGTTTGTTTTGGATTATTATGAGGTTAATCATTCATGCCTTTCAACGTGAGGTTTGCAGAACATAAAAGTTATGCCAGAAAAGTGAATATTTCTCGGCGACAAAAAAAATATGAAGACGTGTGGTAAGAATCACATTATTAGGTACGATGGAGAATATGATTATGCAAATATTTTGGAAGAAGAAAGGCATAACACTAAAAAAGTGTGTTAGAAAGGATTAGGCGATAGTAGAGGAGAAATATACAGTAAAGAAGTATGTAGCGAGGAGTGTAGCGGCCGCGTTTGTCGATCTCTTTGGCAGCTTCGACTGCTTTATCTGGAAGCTTTTTAACGACCCATCTAACTCCGCTCTCACTTCCACTATATTTTTTGCCATTACTATATATTTGATGTTATTTTGTTAAACGACGACAAATTAAATGACAAAGTAGGTAAATAAATTTATATTTTTTATAATATTTATCGTCTTACATTAAAAATACTTGAAGCATTTTGTTTATATGGCAAAAAATATATTATTTTCTCAAAACATCAACATAATTGTAATCCTATCTTTTGATTTAAAAAATTTTACTTAACAATATCATTTCGGGTTTATATAATTTTAGATGTGAGGCGAGACATTTTGTCTTAGTTAACAAAATAGAATATCCACGGAAATATATAAGTATACGTCAAACAAGGAATCAAACACGAAGGATGTCATGTTTAATATTTCTTATTATTCATTGAAAAGATTTTAATAGTCTAGTTATATAGAATATGTACCTGGATTGACTTTATAAGAAAATAACTCCTTTATTTCTTATTTTACAAAAAATGTTGCTTCTTTACAAAAAAATTTTCATTCCTCATAAATAAGAATAATATTTAAATACTAAAGTGCACGTACAAGGTGTTCAGAAAATGTCAAGAATCTGAAAATGATGCGCCAGGAAGTAATGATTTTTTTTTTCTAGAGATGCTACTTTTATAGCTTTTACATCCTGGCAAAAGATTCCCTCAGTTAAAATTAAATGAAGTATATTACAATAATACTTATCTCACATTAAAAAATCTATTTGATTCAATGGTACTCTACATACTAGAGGAGAACAGTTACAGACATGCAATTAAAAAATTTCCTTTGTATTGATAAAAATTATTTTAAAATATTTAAATGTTGGTTTAGTAATGATTATAAAAAACCTAAAAAGAAACATGTAATAACCATCGCATATTCAATAGGTGACAGCCTTTTGTAATATTTAATGTTTGATTTATATTATGGAATAATAGGGTTGTTGACAATTTAAATCCAATGATAATGATAATCTCTTTTAATTGAACATAAAATTTAATTTTAAAGTACAGCAGTTATTTATAATAATTCTCAATATAATTTATCCATTAAAATTTTCTGATATCTTATATAGAAATTTATAAAATAATTTCTTGTCCCTTTGACATTCTGTATAATACTGAAGCTTCAGAGTGTAATTTAGCAGCTTTAAAATAGGAAAAATGTTTTATTTTAACATTTTTCTGAAAAAATTTATGAGCACTTTACTCTTGTATCAGTTTGAATTTTCTGAATGCTTCATAATTTCGTTGCCATCAGTGACAGACACTTTCTTGTATTTTTTTTATACTAAAAAGGTACATGCCAGTTTCATAAAACAAAGATTTTTTTCTAGTAAAACTTTTTAACTCGATTTTAGACTTTAATTATTTTCACGGAGTTCTACTATTTTGTTGTCTTAAATATTTTAAATATAAGAACAACTAGAAAACACTAAAACTCTTCTTATTAATGAAATTGTCATAAAAGAAAGAGCAAGCAATAAAGCAAAGGCTTAGCTTAAATTAGTTTCAGGTTTGTATAATTTTAGATGTGAAGTATTTATAGTAGTATTTATAGTAGTAGTATAGGTAGTAATTATAGTATAGACATTTTTCGTTTACCATCAATAAATAAAAATACATTTGAAAATATTAGTACGTACGCTATATTTTTGTTTTTGCATTTTGAAAACTGAAATTACATACTAAATAATAGGAACAGTTGATATGATTCTCTAGTAATGGGGAAATACAAATTGTGCTATTGGCAGTGAGTCTTAACTGGACTAGTCACATAAACAATTTAAATAAAAAACTTGTTCAGACAGTTGAAAAAGGTAGCGAATTTTATATACCACGTATTTTCCATTATTTCGCTCGCATGTTCCTTCTCGAGTTATTTTATAGGGCAATGCATATCGATCTCTGAAAATTTTAAAACTGCAAAAACAATCCGTAAGAGTATTAATTGATGCAGTATCTGGAGGTGCAAACCACTTTTTTTTATTTTATTAAATTTAGAATAATGAAAATTCCTTTAAAATACATCTGTCATCAATAAGACACTGTTTGGTAGTCGCTGAAAAAGTTCTTAGCCGTTTGGATAGTGTCTTTATTATAAAAAAAAATATATATATTTTCAATTTAAATTTAAGCTTAGAAATTATATATTAACGCAGTTTTCCTAATTAATATTAAACATCAAAAAATTGTATAAGCATGCCGAAATTCACAATTAGATTACTAGATTTGCCAATTCCATGTTAATGACTTGATAAATCAGGCACACAAAGTCAGTAAAAAATTTATTCGATGTAAAATATTGTCTTAAAGCTCTCTATTATTAAAAAAATAAATCGTTAGCTATTTAAATTCAAGCTTATAAAACTTGTAATGAATTCAAAAATAATTTTGAGCTGGTTTTTTTGCCGCAGCGATTTTGTTGTTTATTGAAAACAGATCATGTTTTCAGTGTGACGAAAGATGCAATGAAAAGTTTTGAATAAAATCTGAGCGCTGCTTCCTATAAAATTTAAACAATTTTTCTTACAACATTACAATTTTCTGCTATTTTCTGCTACTTTCTGCTATTTTCTTTATTATTTCCGGTAATAGTAATCGGATTCAAACAATAAAAACCAAATTCATCATAATAAAATTTCGAATAAAACTAGATCTATAAAAAACTTATTGCAAAAAATTCAGATAATTAAAAATGGCCCTTTTTGTATAATTTAAGAAATATAATTAACTGTAATATTAAGCATCGAAGAATAACCAGTTAAAAGAACAATGTTAAAAAAGAGCTGTGAAAACCATCTACTTTTACTAATTTTGGGTGTTGAAAACGAATCCGTCAACCGAATTGGTTAAAAACATCGGGAAGTCAGTTATTTGGGAGTGGCATTGAAATTGATATTAGAACTTGCAACAAAAAGTTATTCTTTAGTGCAGGAAATTCTTTCAAAATACTCAGATTCGTTGGGTAAGTCCCAAAATAGTTACTCCCACTCCTTTTGTGGGTAGATTTGGAATTTGAGGGAGCCATAAAATGAAAAAAGATTCCCATTTTAACAAACGAAAATTATTTATAACTAAAGTAATCAGAATTGTTTATAACTAAATAATTGTTTACTATAAAAATCAAGCAGCATTTTTTAAAGGGGAAATTGACACCCTACACCTCCTCTTTAGAAATATCCAGGAGTGATCTGAATTGGCCAAGTCACCCTAATATGTTAAAAAACATCCAACTGAGTATTAGGATTTTTCTTGTGATTAAAACCGATCAATATCCTTGAAAAGGTGAGACCCACCCCTTTCTTTCTTCTCAACCCTTTTAGGGGTGAGAAGACGTATGAGTGCACTCAGAAATAATCAGAATATTATATTCTGATAGCAACCACTCAATGATGTGTTCTGTGTTTTTTTTAAATATGTAAATAACTATATAGGTAGTAGTTTAGTAGCTTACAACCTTTTTGGGAGTGGTGAGGGAATGACGAGGAGGGTTGAAGGTTTGGTTTTTTGTTTTTTTTTACTTCTTTTTCTACTTAGTTATCAAAACTTAGTATTTTAAGAGAAAATCCTGCAAAAGAATAACCTCTTGTAGTTCTTTCTAATTCTAGTGGCAAGTTCTAATATCAATTCCAATGTCACCCTCAAATAAGGGTTGTTTTTTGAAGTTTCCGAAATTTTTTGCCAAAACGGTTGACGGATTCGTTTTCATCACTCCAAAATTGGTAAAAAAAAGATGACTTCCACACTTTACCGCCCTTTTTCTAACATTGTTCTCTACCCACGAAGGGGGTGGAAGTAACTATTTTGTAACTTTTGGGAAGAATTTCCTGCACTAAAGAATAACTTTTTGTCGCAAGTTCTAATGTCAATTTCAATTTCAAAGCCACCCCCAAATAAAAGTGTTTTTTTTTACTGTCTTCCCGATGTTTTTAACCAATTCGGATGACAGCACCCCAAAATTACTAAAAAAAAGGTGGTTTCTACACTTTAAAACGGATGGGCCAAAAAAGTCCTTTTTTTAACATTGTTCTTTCAAGACGAAATATTTTGTTTAATTATAAGCCACATTATTTTTTTTTTACTTTTTTGTATCTACCTATCTTCATAATTCGTTTACCATTTTTGGTTTTATAAAAAATCTCGCTATTTGAATTTGTTCAGAACCACAATTTCGAAAATATTAAAAATGCCAAAATAAAACGGTTTAAGATAAAAAAAGCATTTTTCTTAAAATATATGTAAAAACCTGCATATATATAGAATAATATTGGTCGACGGTTTAAACTAAAAATGACTGAAATTTCAAATTATTTTTAGATTTTTGGCCGTTATAATATTTTGAGCTAAAATTTGACAAGAAGGTTTAGTTCAATAAAAAAACAGTTTCACCCACGTTAGTTAATATTTATGCAAATTTATTAAATTATGCAAAAGCAACAGTTTTTTATGGTTTTCATTTTTTTTTGCAAGTTAACGCATTACAGAAAGTTTTTGAGTTTTCTTTGAAATTTCATTGCGAACCATTTGGTTATTTTTTGCGATGCGATTACGAGGATCGGAGACAAAAATGAAAATAGCAGCATCATAAATTGCTTCTCATATGAAGCAACAATCAGATTTAATCCATAACTTTTCATTGCACTTGTTATCACATCGAAAACAAATAAAAAGAATAAAATAGCTGCAGCAAGGTAATTCCTTATCCACTTTTTTATACTTAATTTGACCTCACTAATTAACTCAACTGTTTCATTCCCTGAAGATATTTTTGATTTTTAATTATTTAAAAATTTGATTATCCAAATTATTAGTGAATTATAATCACTTTTGAGCTTGCCAAGTTTAGATTGCATATTAATATTATATCTGTCTGATATTGCCATTTTTTATATATACATGTATATACACTCTACACCCTACACTTCACTCTGTGATGTTTTTTATTTCATTTTATATGTTAGAAATATTCCAGCATGTAAAGTTATTAAGTTTTATGCTCAATGACTAAAGAAATATATTTTATATTTTTCTGGTCCTTCTGACGTTTAAAGGTTTATTTAACATCCAATGTGGAAATGTTATTGACAGTTTAAATAAATATAACCTTAATGATATTTACTCTCATTTATATTATAATATTTGAAAATGTTGTAGGAACGTACAGTAATTAGTGGAATACGAATTACTTCTTTATGATAATTGATAATTCACAATAAAATTTTATCTCTCTCTCGCCGCGCTTCATTGGCTAACCACTGAGCTACTGTCACAGAAATGCTAAATTTTAATTAGTTGAAGAGATTAATAATTATAAAGAAAAGATATAACGTGTCAGAACACAGAAAGACCTGCAAGAATGTGTCTCCTTCGATTGTTTTTCTTATACTGAATGTCTTAAAGAGAGCGGGAAAAGTTCAAAAGTATTTAACACTAAGAAAGCAAGGCAAATTATACATTTTTATGAAAGAAAAAACATGAATAATTAACTGGATAATTTGCTGTTATTTTCATTCAAGAATAATCGAGCTAAACAAAGTAATTAAACTCGTTTTCATTGAATTTTTACAAATTTATTCACATTATCATATTTTGTACACACCTAAAAATTGATTTTGAGCAATATTGATCTTTATTATAACCTACCTCTCGAATTGTTAAGTTATAGTATTGCAGTTTTAAAACCTTGTATATGATTTATCAGTTAAATAATGCAAAAATCAATAAATTCAGGAAATTTTTTTGATCGATAAATACAAAACAAAAGGATGATATGAATTAACTATAGTGCTTCCTCCTATACAAATGAACTTTTGTGGTATAAAAATTTGCAATTCTTCATTTAAATGGATACATTTGATACACTATTACAATTTGGAAAATATAAGGCATAACTGCATAAATATAATGCATATCCAAATACCTACAATGTTCCACAAGCGAAATATTTGGCGGGTAAAAATGTAAAGGATACTCTTGATTTGGTATTTCGGCAAAAATGGCCGAATCGGCACTAAATAAACTCCACCATTTTGGAATGCATAAATCTTCTGTGATAAGTAAAAAATGTTTATAAAAAGCATGATTAATGTAATGCATCTTTAAACAATTTTTTTTCATAAAATTGAATTATTGATAATTACAATCGGAGGGTTATCCTTAATAAAAGGTCATAATTATAATTTTTTTGTTATTGGAAAATAAAAAACCTTGCAATCATTAAAAATAAGTTTCGTTTGATTACCTATTTTTAATATTCAATTAAATATTAAGTTAATACGATTGAAGTGCATAATCATCTTGGGTATTTTAAATAAATCTGATATGTATCCGATTTGCAGGCGCATGTAATAAAACAAAGAGTATGGGCAATGAAACCCGTTTTGGAACCTTTGTTATTTTATTTCTTTCGTTTCTTTTTGTTGTTCCAGATTTCATGCTGTTTATTTGGTCAGATTGGAATCAAGTTTTTTTTTTAATTTATTTTTGCAAGGAAATTTGAGTGCGCGCAGGCAAACTAAAACAAGAAGAAGACGTCGGGCTGACGTCCCGACGGTGTCGACGCGGGTCAGTGAAACCTTGCGTCTGTAGTGCGTGTGCAATAAGTAAGCTAGTGCGAAGGGTGGGCGGTGTAGAATATAGGGGTTGATTTTGCCTTATTCTCCCCTACCTTGCGAGATGCAGTACATGATTTGGCGAGGCACTTTGAGGCCGGCGGCCAGACATGCGGCGAAGGACGCCGAAAAGTTGATGGCCATGTCTTCGTCGTCGCATGGAGCACTCAGAGTCACTGTTAACTATTTCACTGGCACATGGGGCACACTACACTGCGGTGGGCCGCGCGCGAAGACAACGACGTTCGGCGGCGTTAGCGGTGCACCAGCATCCTTTTGGGACGCGAACAGAATCGGAGAAGAGCTTTACATTCGCCGGACGGTGTCGTTGCATACAATTTTGCCCAAGTTTTAGAGTGTCCGTGGAAGTGGGGATGTAGACGACTGCCGTCGACCTCATGGCTCGCTGCTGCGATCTTCGCGAGATGAAGCCGCGCTGTTGCCGCCGCGCTCGTCTGGCTGCACCTCCCCCGCCCCCTTCTATGCACGTGCACCGCGCCGGCTTGCTGCACCCGAATCAATATCACACATTATCACAAAAAACTGACCCGACTCGAGCGGGGCTTTGCACCTTGCAGCCCGCTCTCCCTCCTGCATCGAGACGCTCGAGCTAGACGGCGGTGCAGACGGTGCCGCCGTAGACGCCGTCCTCGGCGCATTTCCTAGAGCGGGAATACCCCATGAGGACACTTCTTGTCCCTCTGTCACACACCAGGCACACACAACTACTGGAAAGATAATGATTTATTATATTTTAAAGCAATCTCACAATCGTTCAAATAGATACTGCTGCTTGTTACTACATTTTCCAAAGAACAACTGCATTTTTCATAAATAATTTTTAAAATGATGTATTTTAAAAAAGGTAAAAATAGTGATAAAACTTGCATTTTTTTTATATATGTACACAGGGTATACCAAAAAAACTACCAGACAAAATATTTCGAAAAATAATAGATATACTTATACAAGCTAATCGCTAATGTATAAATAGTCTATCCGCGATACCCGTTTTTTTGTTGAAGTCAAATTTTTCGTATTAAGTTTTTTTTCTTTATGGAATATGTTTAAGGACATTATAAGTGGGTTAGCGCATCTAGCTTGCACTCTGAGCATACCTAGCGAAGTGGGTTCGAACCCCACACAGCGAAACAATTTGTCCTAGTAAATTTTCCCCAAGAAGTGGTTCGGATTTCATATAAACTGTAAGGCCCCGTCTCCTTTACTCAGACAAATTTAGATCTCCTAGATTTAAGAGGGTCATTGAGGTGACATGGAAGGCGGTTAGACCAAATTTTAAAAACACATAACCTGCAAGAAATTACATGATGATGAGTTGTCATCTTTGAGCATCTCTTTTTATTATAACAATATTAATAGTGATAGTAATATTTAGAAAAACAATTAATAAATCGTAAAAAATATAATGTTTCAGTGCGATTTCAACTTTTTACGATAGTAATAGTATAGTACTCCTATAGTCGAACTTGCCGGAATAAGAAAACAATGAAAAAATACCGTTGCACATGCCAGAAAAGTATTGAAAGAACAACTAAAATTAAATGTCACAGAATTATTGTAGATCAGTACCATAAGTGGAAGGAACATATCCAATATCTAACTTCGAGAGTGAGAAAGCTTTTTCATAGATTTTATATCCTGAGAAACATAATAAATAAGAAAACCAGTACACGTCTTTATAATGCCTTAGCAGAATCTATTTTACAATACGGAATTATTGACTGGGGAGGGACGTGTGATGTCACCTAAAAATTTTACCAATTTGTCAAAATAAAATTTAAAAAATAATATTTAGCTTGAATTTTAGATTTCCAACCAATGAAACATATCATTTAAATAATATTTTAAATATAAGTAATTTATATGTTACTACTTGTTTAAAAGCAGTTCCTTATCATTTTCCATACTTAAGAAGGTCTATTTTTTAACAATTGAATTTCAAATAAGCCAGTAGAGAATCCGTGAAAGCGCGTCAACAAGTGCAGATAACTTTTGAAGCAGCAGGAATTTTTGGGCGCAACTATTTTTATCGTAATTAGGAGATCATAATTCATAAGAATGAACAATAAAATTTCTAGTGGAATATTGTCGCCGAAAATAATAAATTCAACTCTACTAGAAATAAATGTATAAACGAATTAATCTCTGCGGGATTTTTTTTCCTGGCATTTTACCGAATATTTTACATTAAAGGAGGAAGGCCTGTAGGGCCGGTTTTCGACCCTTTTTATTTTTGGTCAAAAAATTTCGAACATTTTTTTTTATCATATATATTCAATATCTAATCTATTCCACCCCGAACAGAACTTCCCCAACCCTTCCCCCTCCATGTATCCCCATTAAATTATTAAAGAACCAGTTTACATTAATACACATGCTTGTGTTTTTGAACTTGAAAATCATATTTCCTTTGAACAAACAGCACCCTAAGCTCCCTCTACTACTATACAACACCCCAACCCCCCAACGACAATCACCCTCTCCCCCCACTAACATAAACCTTTGGGCTCCTACTAGGAGCCCAACCTAGGTATACTAGGTATAAAATAGTTTTAAAATGATTTTTATTTATATTATTAATAAAATATTAATTCCTCTTATAAGACCCTCCTCCTTTACAGTAATATAAATTAACAATAACTACTAGGCAGCAAGTAAATTGAAAAGCTGAAATCTTTCTCTTTAAAATGCTCCTGGTCTTATTTTAATTGGATGATTATTACAGAAATTATTATATTTTTTTCTGAGAGCACATGCAGTTTTGCGAGCTGGTAATGGCTGGATATAGGTATTCATTCGTCCATTTCCTATTACACCGCGATGAACAATGGTTTTTACTTCCACATCTAGTGGAAGTATAGTAACGACAAAAAATTTTTTAAAAATTGTTATTGTTCAAATAGAATGCCATGAAATGTCGAGATTTTAAGTTTGGGCGAAAAAAAATGTCTGAGTCTGTCGGTCTGTCTGTAACTTTTTTGTGTGCACGTTTACTCTGGAACCGTTTAAGATATTGACTTGAAATTTGGTACACATATGTACTTTAACGAGATCTGGAATTAGATTATATTTTCATTTTGTTCTGTCGCAGGGTTGGGGGGTAAATTAGGGTAAATTTGGGGTAAATAGGTAAATCAAGCAGGTAACAGTCCATAAAATTGGTATTTAGTATATACAAGAGAAGCTAAGGTCTCAAAAAAATTTTTGGCATTAGCCACCCCCATTATCACCACCCCATTATTAAAGGGGATGCAAATTGTGACTTAATGTGTGTACAAGAACCAGAAACCTCGAGATATTTTTTTACTTTATCCACCCCCACTACCGTTCCCCTATCACCACCCCCACCCCCACTACCGATGTGGGGTATCGTTTTATGGGTTTTTGGGGTAGAGGATTTCAAATATTATATTATGAAAGTTCCACAAATAATTATTTCCACATACAAAATTTTTTCGTTATGAGTGATTTGAATAAAAAAAATCTGGATGTGGAAGTAATGATTCCTTGGGCAGCGGTTTTAATTATTTACTCGAGAACTGTAGGAAGCACCTACGAAAACTTGAAACCTTTTTTTCGTATTTCCTCATTTTTCATTTTATTCTATACATCAAGCCAATATTTTTATACTTAATGAGATATAACTAAAAAGCGGCATCAGATGCAAAAATTACCTCTTATATAGCGATTTTTAGGACAAAGCCGGGAACCTACCATGCAATTTTTTTTATCCTCTTCTTTACATAAAACACTACCTGTGCGCATTTAGTTTACTTAGAAAATGGACTGTCATAAAATAAAAAACCGCTGCCCAAGGAATCACTACTTTCCAGATTTGCTATCCAAGTCACCCACAACAAAAAAATTTTGTACGTGGAAATAATTGTTTGAGGAATTTTAATAATATAATATTTGAAATCCTCTACCCCAAAAAGACATAAAACGATATCCCACATCGGTAGTAGGGTGGGGGTGGTGATAGAGTGTGGTAGTGGGGGTGGATGAAGTAAAAAAATATTTTGAGGTTTCTGGTCCTCGTACACACACTAAATCACAATTTTCTTTCATCCCCTTTAATAATGGGGTGGAGGTGGTAATGAGGGTGGCTAATGCCAAACATTTTTTTGAGAACTTAACTTCTCTTGTATATACTAAATACCAATTTTATGGACTCTTACCTGCTTTATTTACCTATTTACCCCAAATTTACTCCAATTTGCCCCCCAACCCTTCGACAGAACAAGATGAAAATATAATCTAATTCCAGATCTCGTTAAAGTATATATGTGTATCAAATTTCAAGTCAATATCTTAAACGGTTCCAGAGTAAACGTGCGCACAAAGTTACAGGCCGACAGACCGACAAACAAATTTTTTTTTCGCTCAAACTTAAAATCTCTACGTTTATGGACGTTCTAAGCCTATTTGAAAAAGATTTTTTAAATTTTTTTGTCGTTACTATACTTCCACTGGGTGTGGAAGTAAAATAAATAAAAATTAGCCGAAAGAAGTTTAATTGTACAATAATTCAGCGGTGAGAGCATAAATCATGGGGTTTAGTCAGAATAAGTGCGGGAGTTTTGAAACTTTGGGAATTTATAGGTTTCGATGCCCTGAATGAAATAAGAAAAAATGCAAAATGTGATTTCAGCCGCCGGCGCCGCCATATCTCGCTTCGGGTGCCTCATACGGCAAAAAGTATTCTTAGAGCATTAAATTTTCTACAAAATATATCCTATATATTTTTTCGTTAAATTGAATAGTTTCGCTGCTGCAGCCGATCGAAATCAAGCATTCTTGACAAAATTATGATATTTTACAATTTCTCGATTTAGTGCGACTTTTATGAAGGAGTATCTTTATGTTGGGACAAAATTTGTTTTCATACCTGAAAATAATCAAATATAGTTGATTACTTCCACTTTCAGTGGAAGTATAGTAACGACAAAAAAATTTTTAAAAATTTTTATTGTTCAAATAGGCTTAGAATGTCATGAAATGTCGAGTGAAAAGTTTGAGCGAAAAAAAATTTCTTTCTGTCTGTCTGTCGGTCTGTCTGTAACTTTTTAGTGCGCAAGACGTTTACTCTGGAACCGTTTGAGATATTGACTTGAAATTTTTTACACGTATGTACTTTAACGAGTTCTAGAACTAGATTATATTTTCATCTTGTTCTGTCGAAGGGTTGGGGAGTAAATTGGGGTAAATTTGGGGTAAATAGGTAAATCAAGCAGGTAAGAGTCCATAAAATTGGTATTTAGTATATGCAAGAGAAGCCAAGGTCTCAAAAAAAAATTTGGCATTAGCCACCCCCATTACCACCCCATTATTAAAGGGGATGAAAAGAAATTGTGATTTAGTGTGTGTGTACAAGAACCAGAAACCTCAAAATATTTTTTTACTTCGTCCACCCCCACTACCACCCCCTATCACCACCCCCACCTCTCTGCCGATGGTGGGGTATCGTTTTATGGGTCTTTGGAGTAGAGGATTTCAAATATTATGTTATTAAAATTCCATAAACAATTATTTCCACATACAAAATTTTTTCGTTGTGAGTGACTTGGATAGAAAATCTGTATATGGAAGTAGTGATTCCTTGGGCAGTGGTTTCTTACTTGTCTGCTACGCATAGCTCAATGTTCAATACTCGTTTGAGGTAGAGTATATGGCCCCTTTTTTACGTGGTTGTCTCCTATAGGCCTAATCCACGACTAGCCTGCTTCTTGAGCCGTTTTAAGTGCTTGATGTCGAAGGTCCAGGTTCGTTGTAGTCTCCAACAATACTTTTTTTGGAAATTGCTTCCGTTGCGCTGTCCACTGATTCTGCGTATTGATTGTTCTACATGCTTGCGAGAAACGTTTCGACTGGAGAGTCGATTTCCTCGTCGCCATGAAGCTCGTCGACTCTTGCTGGTGCATTATCGCAGCTTTGTCCGTTACAACATTTACAAATTACAGAACATTAAAAATGACTTTTGAAGATGCCAATTTCTCTGTGAAACAAGCAGCGGAAGATGCAGACACGCTTATTGTAAATACAGGAATAGCAATATCCTCAGAGTTTGATTGTGCGATAATTGTTGGTGAAGATGTAGACCTTTTAGTTGTTAAAATGTTCTGCAATTTGCAAATTTTGTAATAGACAAAGCTGCGACAATGCACCAGCAACAGTCGACGAGCTTAATGACGACGAGGAAATCGACTCTCCAGTCGAAATATTTCTCGCAAGCATGAAGAACAATTAATACAGCGCTACGGAAGCAATTTCCGAAGAAAGAATTGTTGAAGACTACAACGAATCTGGACCTTCGATATCAAGCACCTAAAATGCCTCAAGAAGCAGGCTAGTCGTGGATTAAGCCTATAGAGGACAACCACGTAAAAAAAAAGGTTCCATATACTCTACCTCAAGGTAGCGTGGAAACGAGTATTGAACATTGAGCTATGCATAGCAGACAAATAAAATCAACTATATTTGAGGATTTCAACACAAAAATACTCTTTCATAAAAGTCGCACTAAATCGAGAAATTGAAAAATATCATAATTTTGTTAAGAGTGTGCAATGCCTATGCTTTTACATGGGAAACTTTGTGATTTTTTTCAAAGCTCCCTGTCCCACACAAAAAAAATTAAAAAGGAATAAACTTTTAGAAGTATGCGATGCACAAAATAAGATTTTTGTTGTTTTAAATAAACCACACATTTGCCTAAAAAGCTGGGAAAACGAATACATGTAAAAGTTCATTCATAGTTTCATAGATGGCGACACCTTGACAATTAGACTCAGGGAATGGATTACAAGTGTTTATTTAATTTAGACCACAACAGTAAATATATCAAATATCTAACTTCGTAACGAAAAGCACAATATTTTTCTACATAATAAAATATGTTTTCTGTATTTTTTATGCAACCTGTTTAGTAATAAATCCTATAAAACGAAATATATAAATAACTCTTTAGCCACACCTACTTGTTATCGCTGGCAATTCGACCAGCATAAACTGCCCGACTTAGTAAAAGAGTCCTCTATTTGACATTCAAGCATAATCCAACTAGGATACTATCAGTTGTAAATGTACTGTTATGAGCACTTCGAACAAACAAACAACGAACGAACGAACAAACAAAATTATATTTAATATCCATAACTAATAACTTCTTCTTACACATTTTAACTAAAAAAAGTGTAGAATATATGCGTATACGACAGAAAATGTGAAAATCTAAAATTTTCAATTTTTGTAGATAGGATGCTTTTACTTAAGACGGCAGTATATTGAGTAACATTTTCTAGGGATGCTTTATATTTAAAAATGCAGCTGTGTAGAGAATATTATGTTATACATTCTATCTTTGAGACAATAAAATCCATGAAAAATCTGGGTAATTATTTATTTTTTACTTCCACATCCAGTGGAAGTATAGTAACGACAAAACATTTTTATTGTTCAAATAGGCTTAGAATGTCATGAAACGTCGAGATTTTAAATTTGAGCGAAAAAAAATGTCTGCCTGTCGGTCTGTAACTTTTGTGTGCGCACGTTTACTCTGAAACCGTTTGAGATATTGACTTGAAATTTGGTACACATATGTACATTAACGAGATCTAGAACCAGATTATATTTTTATCTTGTTTCGTCGAAGGGTTGGGCGGTAAATTTGGGGTAAATAGGTAAATCAAACGGGTGAGAGTTTATGAAATTGGTATTTAGTATATACAAGAGAAGTCAATGTCTCAAAAAAAATTTTGACATTAGCCACCCCCATTACCACCCCCACCCCATTATTAAAGGGGATGAAAAAAAATTGTGATTTAGTGTGTGTACAAGAACCAGAAACCACAAAATATTTTTTTTACTTCATCCACTCCCACTACCACCCCCTATCACCACCCCCACCCCACTACCGATGTGGGGTATCGTTTTATGGGTTTTTGGGGTAGAGGATTTCAAATATTATATTATTAAGGTTCCATAAACAATTATTTCCACATACATATTTTTTTCATTGTGAGGGATCGAAAATCTGGATGTGGAAGTAGTGATTCCTTGGGCAGCGGTTTTTTAACAAATAGTGTTTTGATTCGGGATTCTATGTAGCCAGTAGCGATTACACCCTAATGTAAATGGTCTATCATCTTTATATTTTACTCCCCTCGCTTACTGAAGACAAGTTCGAAGTATTGTAAAAACCGCTGCCCAAGGAATCACTACTTCCACATCCAGATTCTCTAACCAAGTCACTCACAACGAAAAAACCTTGTGTGTGGAAATAATTGTTTATGGAACTTTAATAATATAATATTTTAAATCCTCTACCCCAAAAACCCATAAAACAATACCCCACATCGGTAGTGGGGTGGGGGTGGTGATAGGGGGGTGGTAGTGGGGATGGATGAAATAAAAAAATATTTTGAGGTTTCTGGTTCTTGTACATATGCTAAATCACATTTTTTTTCATCCCCTTTAATAAGGGGCTGGGGGTGGTAGTGGGGGTGGCTATTGCCAAAATTTTTTTTGAGACCCTAACTTTTCTTGTATATACTAAATACCAATTTTATCGACTCTTACCTGCTTGATTTACCCATTTACCCCAAATTTACCCCAATTTACCCCCAACCCTTCGTCGGAACAACATGAAAATACAATCTAGTTCCAGATCTCGTTAAAGTACATACGTGTACCAAATTTCAAGTCAATATCTTAAACGGTTCCAGAGTAAACGTGCGCACAAAAAAAGTTACAGACAGACAGACATACCGACAGACAGACAGATAGAAATTTTTTATTCGCTCAAACTTAAAATCTCGACGTTTCATGACATTTTAAGCCTATTTCAACAATATAAATTTAAAAAAAATTTTTTTGTCGTTACTATACTTCCACTGGATGTCAAGTAAAAACCGCTGCCCAAGGAATCACTACTTCCACATCCGGATTTTCTATCCAGGTCACACAACGAAAAAATTTTGTATCTGGAAATAATTGTTTATGGAACTTTAATAATATAATATTTGTAATCCTCTACCTCAAAAACCCATAAAACGATACCCCACATCGGTAGTGGGGTGGGGGTGGTGACAGGGGGTGGAAGTGGGGGGTGGATAAAGTAAAAAAATATTTTGAGGTTTCTGGTTCTTGTACACACACTAAATCACATTTTTTTTTTTCGTCCCCTTTAATAATGGGGTGAGGGTGGTAATGGGGGTGGCTAATGCCAACATTTTTTTTGAGACCTTAGCTTCTCTTGTCTATACTAAATATCAATTTTATGAACTCTTACCTGCTTGATTTACCTATTTACTCCAAATTTACCCCAATTTACCCCCCAACCCTTCGACGGAACAAGATGAAAATATAATCTAGTTCTAGATCTCGTTAAAGTACATATGTGTACCAAATTTCAAGTCAATATCTCAAACGGTTCCAGAGTAAACGTGCGCACAAAAAAAGTTACAGACCGACAGACAGAAATTTTTTTTTCGCTCAAACTTGAAATCTCGACGTTTCATGACATTCTAAGCCTATTTGGATAATAAAAATTTAAACACATTTTTTTGTCGTTACTATACTTCCACTGGATGTGGAAGTAAAAATATAAATCGGCCATAGAGTATAATCATTACCCTAATTATTTTTTAAAGTGGTTTATTTTTTGTTACAAAACAATTTACCAACAGTGAAGGAATGGCAGATTCAGTGGAGATTGAAGACAGGGTAAAACGGTGGAGGAACGTATGAAAAATCAAAAACTGTTCATTTTAGAAAAAAATATTCAAACAAAATAGTTACGTCCATCTCTTATCTTCATTCCTTTTCATATATTTAACCCTCAGATTAGCACACTTTGTTAATAAATCTGTGATAATTCGGTAAAAATCTAAAATCGATGTATTGTTCCGTTTTAGGCTTAGGGCGAGATGAACGATAAAATAATTGCTTTGTCCAGCAAACGCCGAGAACGAGAAAAATGGTCCGCGAATACTCGTGAAGGTGTTGAATAATTATTTATAATAATTAATTACCCGACGGATTATTATAAAATTCAATATAGGGTTCTATTCTGATAATATATGAAGCGATTAAAAAAAAATCAAACCGGGCGCGCAATACTGGTAAGTATAAAATAATCTCCTAAAAACTTAGGTACTTTGATTACATTCGAAGTTTTTACATGACTTCCTACATGTAAAACAAAGCTGAATATACACTTATAACCTTTATTGTAATGTATTTATTTGAATTATATTGTACGTAATATACAAATATTTATAAACAGTTAGATTTGTAAAACAAAGCAGCAATGAATTATTTAGAAAATATAAATATAAAGTAACACCTCAGATATTGGCGAGCAGTGTATTGTATATAGTTTGCTTTGCTTATTCCTTTTAAACTATAAATATGTGAGGAAGGCCTATAAAGCCACGCCCATCATCCGTACTTCTCTGTACCCCACTTCCTCACAGGTGACACTGTTTGATCGGCATTCTTCGCTCTTAAGAACGCATGACTTCGATCGGCTGCTGTTCCAAAACTATTTAATTTAACGAAAACATGTATAGAACATATTTTATAGAAAATTTAATGCTCTTTTATTTTCATAAGAATGTTTTTTGCCGTATGAGGCACTCAAAGAGAGATATTTAAAAGAAACTGTTCCTGTGCGCCATTTTTTCAATATGGCGGCGCCGGCGGCATTTTGCATTTCTTCTTATTTCATTCAGGGCATCGAAGTCTACAAATTCCCAAAGTTTCAAAACTCCCGCACTTATTCGGACTAAAAATCCATCTATCGACTGTACTACAATACAAATTTAGTAATTGTTTTCGGTTGCGAGATATGCTGAAGTAAACTGGAAAAAATGCTGATATGCAGTATGCACGATTGCAGGACCGAATTCTATCGGTCTGACATGCAGGAATTCATTCAATTGTTTTCAGGAAATATAGAAGATAGAGCTAGCTGCCGTTTCTCGCTCTTCTAGTGGCAAACCTTCCTCAACAACTCGTAATTAATAAATAAAAATGTTGCCTATCAAAGTCGCCTTCTTGAATATTTGTAGCAGAACACTTTTATCAGATTAAAATTAATTCGTTTTGAGAATTTCAATGTTTTAATAAAACTCAACTTGACACCGACTCATTGCTTGTAGATATTATTTGTGGTGGAAAACGAGATTCAATATATTTTTTAGATTTTAATTCACAGTAAAATAAAATGCAAAGTATGATATTAAATATTTCATCAGAATCTTCCTCAGAAAGAAGGGAAATTAAAAATTCGAAGGCAGTTATACTGGATTACTTTATATTTCGTTTTTACTTGGACCATTAGTCCTGTAGTTATTTTCTCGGGTTCTTTGTATATCTAGGTGTCGCAACCTATTGTCCCAGTTTTAGCTTTAATTTATTTTCAAAATTTTGGTAGTTTAAAAGTATATCCCGGCTAAATTAACGTATTTTTTTTTTTAACTATTTAACGTCGGCCTATTTCCTCTACCAGGGCCTATCACCGACGCCAGGAGACGAGCTACCTCCAACCTGGAAATTTTGCCGAACCTCTTCCCTTAAGAAGAGTAGGGATCTTTTATTTGCCTAACATTTAATAGACAAGGGACCGCCTGCTTTACATACCCTCCGAAGGATGGTATATCCACTACGTAATCCTCGTCTGAAATTACGTAACTTCCGAGTATACACTGATATACAAGCCTCTAGAAGGTGGGACGAGAACGCTGTATTTCCCAAGATGGGTACCCCATCCAAGTACTAACCGCGCTCGACGTTGCTTCAACGGAATATCGACTGATATTCACATTGAGGTCGCCTCTACGCTCGCCCCGAATTAACGTAATCAATATCATTAAACTTTTATTGATTTTTTTTTAAATTAATTTTAATAAATCGATTTAGAATTTAAATATAGATTTCAATATTTAAGAATTACTAACATGTTAGCAACCATATTAATTAGTTCACTCAAATTAGGAAAAAAGTGGAGAAAAAAATTTGAACAGCAGTTTATCTGCATAGAAAGTAAGTAATCAAGTTTTAGAACAAAGTTTTGCTTATGCGCAGAAAAAGAGACATGCTTTTTGATGAGATATATGCATTATGCATATTGTATATATATACGTTTTTTCGTGTTCATTTTCCTTTGGACGTAAATATCTCGAGAACTACGCGTTTTAAGGGCTAAATGAACATAAGTAAACTTTTTGTTTTACTAGTTGAATATTATTGTCGAACTCCTCTATACGTTTCCTTAAATATATAAGGAATAAAAAACTAGATTGCAACCAAACAGCCAGACTAATGCCCCGCCGAACGCTGAATTACGAATTACAAGTCTGGCCGCGTTAAGTGTAATAACTATGTATTGCCACAAAACGCTAAAGTTTCGATTGCACAGACACTCAAAGGACCTCTCGTGCCAGCCACTCTACACCACTTAAGACTGCAGTTTCGAGCTATTGGCTCTCGCCAGTGCAAGGTAAGTCTAAGATGGCTGGAACGAGGCCCTTGTTCACTTTTGGTACATGACGAGATTTATAAAACATGCAACAAAAATGGCATTGCTCTTTTGAGTAGGAATAAGTCTTTCGGCTGGTGTCTGTTGCAATGGAAACTTTAACGTTTTGTGGCAGTACATAGTTATGACAGTTAACGCGGCCAGGTTTGTAATTTGTGATTAAGCGCTCGGTGGGGCATTAGCCCGGAGAATAGCTGTTGGTTGTAGTGTGGTTTTTTATTCCTTATATATTTAAGGAAACGTATAGATGAGTTCTACAAAAATATTTCACTAGTAAATATACTGCCCTCTAAAAGCATACCTACTATAAGTAAACTTCTTTAGAATGCGATTGCCCACAAAAAAAGGTTTATATATTTTTCCAATTATGCTACTGGTTTGTTCGGGAAAGCGGCTTGTAAAATATAGACATATATGTTTTTTCGTTTTTTTTTCTTTTGAATACAAATATGTGAAAAACTTCTCTGTGGCTCCGACCCTCACCCTGATAGTACCGGCAGCCACTTCCCACACCCGTGGGGTAAATGACTACTGGGTCCGAGAATCGTGTGCCCTGAGCAGACGTAATGAACCAAGGATGACGGCCTTCTGCATTCTGCCGGCTAAGACCTCTGCCGAATTTCGACATGCCGGTATGATCTTAAGTTCTGAAATCAGTGTGTGTCTCGTTCCACCGAGGGTTCCTATAATCAGTACCACTGTCTTAACAGTATGGTCTGGATAGAGTCTGCAGAGGTTCTAAGAGCAGATAGAGTCTGCCGAGTTCGAAGAGCATTATTATTATTATAGACTTAACAGCGGCACACTTTCTCAGCCGTAGCTGGAAACTATTCACGGAATCCCTCACGCGCGATTGAAATTCGGCTCTGTTGGAGCCAATTCCAGGTTTTTGGGCCTTTCGGGGCGACGTTGGTGATGTCCGCTCCAACAGCTAAGAGTCCAGATCCCAACAACGGATCACAGAAACTTCCTAGTGCAGGACTTTCCTTAAAATATGCGCTGTTCCCAATAGTACGATCTTCTGCACTTCTTGTGCGCTCGGTTGACAAGGCAGTTGTTGTAGACTCCGGTCATGGCCCTTTTGACAGTTCCTAGGGCTCCTACAATTACTGGCACGACTGTGGTCTTTGCATTCCACATTTTGCTAACTTCTATTTGGAGGTCTTTGTACTTGCTCAACTTCTCTGTTTCCTTGAGAATCACGTTGGTGTCGTTCGGGACGGATACATCGATCAGGAAACAGGACTTCTCCTTTTTATTGTGTACGACGATGTCTCGTCGGTTTGCGCGAATTTATCTGTCTGTTATAATTGGCACGTCCTACATAATTGTGATATCGTTGGTACTGACAACCGCCCCAGGATTATATTCATAATATTCTTGCGGCACTGATGTATCGAAGTGCTTGCACATGACCCAGTGGAGATATCTAGCCACTCTATTATGTCGGTTAGTGTACTCTGATGGTGCCAACGTAGTATATCCTGTCACCACGTGACTGACATGTTCTTCTGCTACTCCGCACGTTCTGCATTTGCTGTCAACAGGCTGCTTCAAGATCATTCTCTGGTGGTATCTAGCGTTTAGCGCTTGATCCTACGCTGCTATTATTAGGCTTTCCGTTTCCCCCATCAGGCCCGAGCAGTTCAGCCACTTCGTAGACGCCATTTTGTCCACTGCCGGCCAATCGAGGTAGCGGAAGAATTGTCCATGCATCGACTTTGAGCAGAGTACTTCTATTTTCCTCTTGTCGATGCTGGTTTTAATTTTTTTCTTGGCATTCTCGTCAGTGGTCTCGGTACCCAGGTATTCTGCTTGGATTTTACTCACTTCCTTCTGGATGGAATACAACGTTTTATCTTTATCATGCTCTTTAACTATCCGAGTGAATTTGTCCTTCCCCTGTCCTATATACGCGCTCAGACCCACGATAGAGGAGTCATAAGAAGATTCCAGGTCTATCAATCCACTGCCGCCATCTTTCCTCTTAACGTATAACCTGTGCACATTTGCTTTCGGATGATGAAATCCGACCATTATTGTTAGGATTTTTTTTCTGTTCCTATCCATTTTCACGATGTCGCTTCTAAGCCAATCCACAGTTCCAAAGCTGTAAGTGACTACGGGTACGGCAATAGTATTTTCTGCTGCAATTTTGTTCTTGGCGTTTAGCTCGGTCCTAGGAGCTTGCCTAATGCTACGGTGGTATTCCCTACTTTTCATTCCGTCGTTATCGATTCCGGCGCATTCTTCAACACCCAGGTACTTGTATGTTTCCCCCAGATCCAAACTTCGTATTACAGATTGATCATTCAGTACGATATTTTGACTTTTCACAGCTGGAGGACCACTGTAGCACACTTGTCTAAACCAATTTCCACATTGATGCCATCACTGTATGATTTGACGATGTCAAGCTCTGTTTGTTTAGTTGGTTTGAGAGGGGGGCGAGCGCTAGGCAAAACAGTAAAGGTGAGAGCGAGTCTCCCTGGAAAATTCCTCTTTTGATTTGCATGTTCCTGTTCTTATGTAACCTTTTGAGTGGTAGAGCCACATTGCCGTTTTCCATCCCTTCATCGTGGTTTCCACGAAGTCTGTTATTGTTGGGCATATATGATAAGTTTTCAGGGATTCAACGATCCATGTGTGGGGAACGCTATAAAACGCCTTTTTGTAATCTACCCATGCCATGCAGAGGTTTCTGTGCGGTTCTTTTTATTATTATTATTATTATTATTTTATTGTTTTTTTTTGTATAGAACCTTTTTTGTAGGAAATCGCATTCTGAACAAGTTTACTTATGTTCGTTTAGCCTTAAAAATGCGTACTTTTCGAGATATATACGTCTAAATGAAATAAAGACACAAAAAAATGTATACATATGTATATATCTCAAGAAGCATGTCTTTTTTTCTGCGCATAAGCAAAACATTGTTCTAAAAGTTGAATACTTACTTTCTATGCAGAGAAACTGCTGTTTAAAATTTTTCTGT
This sequence comes from Rutpela maculata, assembly GCA_936432065.2. NCBI lineage: Eukaryota > Metazoa > Arthropoda > Insecta > Coleoptera > Cerambycidae > Rutpela > Rutpela maculata. The sequence goes on from OW386285.2 coordinate 62,349,900, forward strand.
AAACCGACGCTTTTTTTTCCTAATTTGAGTGGATTATAATAGTTAAATTCAATCTAATCGAATATTGCTATTAAGAAAGTGAAATCATTTTTTAAACACTTAAATAATCCAGTATTATATGGTACGTATATCCGTCAGTATATAAATTAACGCATCTTGAAATCTTGATTTTGTACAAGTTGCTGACCTGTGACTAACAATTAAAATGTATTTTATTGTTGTAATTTCAATGTCAAACATCTCATAATTATTTACCCAGGTACGAATTCTGGGAATTAGCCTAACGTATTTTATTTTAATGTACAACGTAAAAAATTATGGTAAATTGTAATTTGTAAGTGATTACTGGTTATTACACCTGATAGTTTTTGAAATAATAATTAGTACTTCTGGTTTATATGGTAATTTATTTATCGACCTAATACTTCAATCTCCACTTAATAAAGATCCATATTGTTATACTTGTTTTTAATAAGTAATAGAAGGCACGGAGTATATATACGCTTGGGGAGTAAGTGTCTGTTTATTGGTTTGTTTGTATCTTCCATGTAACGGATGAATCGATTTCCGTGAGGTTTTGACCATATGATTTTATATTTTTACTTCTTGTATTCATTCACAACAACTTGGCTGATGATTGCGAGGCATTTAATATTCTAGTTGGCCATCTCTTGCTGTATGGTACGTCTTACAGTATCACGCCATCTTTCGCGGTTGCCTATAAGCCCGGCCTCACCAAAGCTTTCTCCTATCAACTCCTTGATGACCAATTCAACATTTTGGAGTTCGACCTCTTCGTTTCTTTTCATCTTACTTTCCCTGAACTATCAGTCAGTCTATATTGTCTTCTCTCCGGTTGATGTGACCAGAAATTGAAGGATTCGAGAGAATAGTCGCTCTGGGGGGGGGGCGTATTTCTTGGACAGTCGAGCACTTTTAGCATTAGCATTAAATCAGCTTATTTTTGTTTAACTCTGTTACATTTCAGAAAAGTATTATATAAATTATTTCGAGATTCGGATTTGCGTAATTTTTCGTCTCGCTGGATTCCTCAGGAGGGGGACTTGGAAGGGGGGAGAGGTCTGTGGGTGGAGGGAGGGGGTTTGATTGGAGGTGTGGGTTGAAGATGTTGTCTGTGTTGTTTCATCAGACTCTAGCAGTACGATAAATGTCTAGAGTTTTGGTGTAATAAACGATGGGTGTGCTGGATATTGTCTTGATGATGTTGGTGGGCGAGTTGATTGGTCAGGACTGAGGTAGATATTTTGATTGAGAAAAATTTCTGACATATTCTTTGATTCTTTGAATACCGCACATCCTATGCAGTTCCTCAGTCGTCACATAACAGCGTGAATTAGTCAACAGGCGAAGCAATTTATTTTGCGTGATTTGAACATGGTTTATCTGGGTCTCAGAGGCCGCGTTCCAGACCACGCAGCCAAACGTTAGTATCGGCCTGAAAATAACCTTGAAGGGGGTCAATTTATTTTCCAACGTAAGATTGCTTCGCCTGTTCACAAGTGGGTACAAGCGACTGGGGGTACAAGCGACCTAGGTTTTATTTATAGACGCCGTAATGTGTGGCCCGAAGCAGAGTCTTTTATGCAGGGAGACACCCAGATACTTGATTGTGTTTTTTTCCTCGATGTCCTGATCATCAATTTTTATTTTGCTAAAGGTTTTTATATTAGTAAATTTCCTGTTGTATTGTTTCAGTTTTCTGATGATTTATCTTCAATTTTCCAGAACGCATAGTATCTGATTATATTATCGATATGGTATTTAATTTTCTAGGTGGCGGTCTGGGCATAGAAACTATGTGCGTAGAGCATTAAATCGTCTGCGTAAAGAATAATGTTTGTATTCAGATAGGATGGTATGTCAGCTGTGTACAGGTTGAAAAGTATTGGTGAAAGGATGGAGCACCTAAGGAACTCCTGTGGAGAGCCTTGTTCTGCTAGAGTGTGTTATTTAATCGCACCAGAATATATCTATCTGTGTACACTTAAAAAAAACATATTATTTCAGAATAATCTAAAGCAACTACTCTTCTGGCAAATATTAATGAGTATTGAATTAGATGGTGGAATTATTGGAAATATTTATTGAGTTATAAATTAATGATTTATTATATTTATTAAATATTTTGCATAATAACGAATTAAGCAAAGCTAAATGAAATACTTACTGTTGTTTCCTTCTAATTAAATGTGGTATCTTCATTTACAATAAACGCCCATAAAACTACAAAGACTTCAGGCTTTGTAGTTTGAATTTCAATTCATCAAAAATAGTATGCATAATTCTACATACTCTAAATACTTGTCACGTGTTATCCCATCGTTGCAGCGAGGGAAAGTCTACATACTTTTGCTCTTATTTGTCAACAAATCATTTCCAAAGTTTGTAGAACTGTTTGGAAATGTTCCATTTTCACCCTAACGTTAGTAACCTCATTGGGTTAGCATGATATTTAAGGGGTGCGAAGTGTGTCAAACTTATTGCGTAAAGCTAGGTCAGGAATTAGCAAGATGAAAGGGAGAATGGAAAACAGATTCCAAGTAAACAGATAAACAAACCAATCCAACAATATAATCAGGGCAGAAAATAGTCATTTAACAATAAAAGTACAAGTCGATAATAGGGAGATCAAGGATAAAAGCAGCAAAGACCATACAAAGTGTTCTAATGTCTTTACAAAATTTGTAATAAGTTTGTGTGTAGGGATTTTTCATGAACAGGGTGAACCGAATTAGATGGGATTTGAAGTTTTCTCTAAAACTATGGCAGATGGACAAAAACCAATACAGGTGTCCTGAGCTCAATTTTTGAGACTACCGAGCTACAGAGCGTTTTTGGAAAATTGGCATTTTTGGATGACTTCTATATCTTAATTACGAAACGTCGAATCGAGAATTGAGTAACACATTCTTAAGGCACTTTTTTAAGTAGCATCCGGTGCTGCTAAGAAGAAAATTATGCATGCCTCAGTTTTCGAGATATAGACATAACTTGTGTTTTTTTAAATGAAATGCCCTGTAAATTATTTCATTATTCGATTACACATGAAAGCAGCTATCCAACAATATATCATATGTCATATTTATCTCTAGAAAAAGTGGTTCATTTTCTAAAAATTTAATATATCTGTGAGGAGGCCATGGAAAACTATTAACAACAACAGCATTTCTTATAATATAAAATAATTTTGCCAAAAATAGGAAAAACTAAACTACAATAAATGTTCGAATTGCCTTCCATTGACATCTATGCATTTTTGAAACCTTCTTCTTACAGCATTTGTTGCATTTCCAGTCATGAGTCCAATCATGAGTCCGAAATGCAGCTAATATTTTGTTTTCCAATTCTTCTATGTTATTAGAACGTTGTTCATATATAATATTTTTTAAATAACACTAAAGCCAAAAGTCGGCAGCGGGTTATATTGGGAGATCAAGCTGGCCACAAAAATTAAACAATATCTATACTAGTTTGTTATTTATTAATGTCCAGTTACCTAAATTAATTGTTAGTTATGAATTTAGTTAACTTAGCTAACTAGACATTGATAAACTAGTCCTGAGTGATATATAGATACCTATCCATTCCTCTCCAAATTGAGCATTAGTCCACTCAAATAGGGAACTTGCCCAAAAAATAAAATTGAATTAAAATACTCAAAATTGTAAACTAACATCATTAAAAACCCCATAGACAACAAAAAATTAAAAAAAAAAAAATCCTCCAGAAATATAAGCGATTAAAATCTGCCGGATTTTACCCACTTCTGAAACGTGACGTCAGCGATTCTGCTTTCGCATGCTCATTTGTCAGAAACAACTAGCAGTGAACACAATCTAACCTAAAATTTGTTGGAAAAACATCTTCTATATTCTGAAATGTCATAAAATGTCACTTTTGATTCGTTCGTGCCGAGCCGAATTTTCAAATTTCGCCGTGCAATTTACGATCAGGTTTATCTGGAAGACTTCCTCTTTACGTCGCGACATCGTACGGCCGTTCCAATGGTGTTTTTCGAAAAATATGAACGTGTCAAGATTGCACGTTTTCGCAATTTTTTCGGCTCCGAAATGTAAGCTGTTTTTTGCTATTTTTCGCAGATATTTCCGAAACGGAGGGAGTTAGCTCGAAATAAAGAATAAGGTCAAACGAGTATTTTCCATTACGAATTTTTTGCTATCACCAGACTTTTGATTTTTTTTTTTCGTTTCGGAGATAACTATAGAAATGTCGGTCACGTACGGCAAAAAATCGCGAATTTTGAGCTTCTACAGTTGGCAACTTTTTAATCTTGGCTCCTACGCCAAAACACTACTCTAGCTAATTTAAATATAATTAAATTTGCTAAAACTCTTTTTTTATTTTTTGAATTCCGACAAAAATTAAGGAATTAGAGGGGGCGGGATTTGGGACTTTTTTTTTTCGGTAAAATTTCTCCATTTTGTCACCGTAATTAATCGGTAATTAACTGAAATCGATCTCATTTACGATGTTCACTTAACATCATGTACTATTTTGCCGCTCCGTTAATCTCGGCCCTTCGAAACAAAGGCTTCTGAGAAAAAATATTTTTTTAAGATTTACATACACTCTATAGGCAAACGTGTAATTTCCTACATTTCCTCGAATATCTCGATAATTATCGGGTTTTTCGAACAATTTGTAGACAGCTTATGTAAAGAGAATTAATTGAGCTTTCCGACACTTTTTTTATTTTTTCTCTCACATAAAAAACGAAAGACTTATGATCGAATATGCGGACGTCTCAAAGCGAACCGCCGCCCAGTCTATTAATTAGGATGAATGGCTAAAGTAACGCCATCTGTTGAATACCACGCGAGACTAGTTTTCACCCGGTGACGTCACAGTGCTTTTCGTGAGGAATGACAAGAATTTTAACTATAATTATTTATTACAAAGTAAGTACTGCGATTTAAGAGCTGATATTCGGTGTGGCGTGTTCTTATACATAAATACACACTTTAATGAAATAAAAAAAAAAATGGGCAAGTTCCCCATTAGGAAAAAAAAACGCCGTTTTAAAGAGAGATTTTGAACAGCAGTTTCTTTGCATAGATAGTAAGTACTCAACTTTTAGAACAATTTTTTGCTTATACGCAGAAAAAAAAGACATGATTTTTGAGATATATACATATATATATATATATGTTTTTTCGTGTTTTTTTTTCATTTAGACTTTCATATTTCGAAAATTACACGTTTTTAAGGCTAAACGAACATAGGTAAACGTGTTCAGAATACGTTTTTTTACAATAAAGCCTCTATACATTTTCCCGATTATCCCATTGGTTTTTCCGGAAAAGCGACTTGAAAATTATATCTATGTATTTTTTTTTATTTTGAATGCAAATATCTCGAAAAGTACGCGATTTTAGGGCCAAATGAACATAAATAGATTTATTCAGAATGAGATTTTCCACAAAAAAGCTCGTTTACATTTTTCGATTATCCTATTGGTTTTTCCGGAAAAGCTTCTTGAAGAATATATATATTTGCTTTTTCGTAATTTTTTTTCTTCATTTGGACGTATATATCTCGGAACGTATGCATTTTTAAGGCTAATGAACATTACTAAACTTGTTCAGAATGTGATTTCTTACAAAAAAAGGCTCTGTATATTTGAGAGACATATACGTCAAAATGGAAAAAAAAAGAAAAAGCAAATATATATATTCTTCAAGAAGCTTTTCCGGAAAAACCAATGGGATAATTGGAAAAATGTATAGGAGCTTTATTGCAGGAAATATCATTCTGAACAAGTTTACTTATGTTCATTTGGCCCTAAAATCGCGCACTTTTCGAGATATTTGCATTCAAAATAAAAAATACACGAAAAAAATATATATATATTTTTCAAGTCGCTTTTCCGGAAAAGCCAGTGGGATAATCGGAAAAATGCATAGAAACTTTTTTGTAGGAAGTCGTATTAACCTTAAAAACGCGTATTTTTCGAGATATATATACGTTTAAATGAAAAAAAAAACACGAAAAAACGTATATATATGTATATATCTCAAAAATCATTTCTTTTTTTCTGCGCATAAGCAAAATTTTGCTCTAAAAGTTGAATACTTACATCCTATGCAGAGAAACTGCTGTTCAGAATTTTTCTCCGCTATTTTCCTAATTTGAGTGGACTACATTTAAATAATTTCCTGTCTCATTTGACGTATGACCTGGGGTGCCATCGTGTTAGTAAATTAATCTTTGAAATTGTCTTACAGGCATAATGTCTACCTACAAAGGGCTCTGTTTCTTGTCATGCGGATTTTCATGAGACCAATGGTGGTTATTGTGCCGATTAAAAATTCCGGCATTGCTTATATGGGTCTCGTCTGTCCATATAATTATCCCTTCAAATCCTGGCACTTCATTGCACTGACGAAAAAACCACTGGCAAAAATCGAGACGCCTTTGAAAGTCGATGGTGACTAATCCTAATTTTGTAGTGTTTGAATTTTTTTTTTAAGCAACGCAATGTAGTTGTTTTTGGATCCCTAAATTTTCCTATATTTTCCTGTATATCGTACATCCCGAAGAAAAGTGCAATAAGTAAAAAGTGCATTTTACAAGAGAACAAAAATTACATTTTAAAATTCTTAAAGATTAATAGCACATATTCTATTTTATCTAAATGGTTATAAATTATATTGGTTTGAAGACAATTTTACTACAATAAACTTAATTGTTATTTTCTTCGGAGGAAGATTTATGGTTTTTATCTTATTCCTAAAAATTTTGAGTTATTACAGTTTTCTCGGGATATGCGATATTAGGATTTTCTCTTACAGTTTCTAAAATAATATTTTCTACAGCTTCTCTACCTGCTTTACTATATATTTTTGCCAGAGGTTTTACAAATGATCCAAACTCTTTTAAATTTTGTTGTAGCCTTTTGAATATTTTTATGTCTGGCTGTCGCTTTTCCGGATATCTAAAAATATTGTATAGGCGGCACTTATGGCACAAAATTTTGCTGTCCATAACTTACCTATTAAAATGAAGCTGGGAAGCTAAATTTGAATCTTTTCCGCATACTATAAAATACTTAATCATATTTTTTACTAAATTGAACCATTTTTAGCAATGCTCACTCACAATTAACTCACAAATTAGTTTTTGATATTTACGATTTTTTCGATTTTCTTTTTTTTTTCCATGGCCTTCTCAATAAATATTAGAAATGCGATAAATACGCATAGATGTCAATGGAAAACAATTCGAACATTTATTATAGTTTAGTTTTTCCTATTTTTGGCAAAATTATTTTATATTATAAGGAGTGTTGTTGTTGTTAATAGTTTTCCATGGCCTCCTCACAAATATATTAAATTTTCTGAAAATTAACCAATTTATTTATTTATTTATTTTTTTTTTAGAGATAAACGCGACACATGATATATCGTTGGATAGCTAATTTAAGATGAGATCGAATAATGAAATAAGTTACAGGGTGGTGTTCCATTTAAAAAAATACAAGTTATGTCAATATCACGAAAACAGAGGCATGCATAATTTTCTTCTTATCAGTAACGGATTCTACTCTCTTCTACTAAAAGTGCCTTAAGAATGTGTTACCCGATTTTCGATTCGAAACTTGATAATTGAGATATATCCAAAAATGTTAATTTTCCAAAAACGCTCTGTGGCTCGATAGTCGAAAAAGATAGACTCTCAGTCCCATAAGTGGAAATAGATCAGGTTAAAACATGATTTAAATTAACTTATCAAGTTGCAAACAACCGAGAGGATCATGAACAAACTACCAAACATATTGGGAAAGAAAAGCAAAGGAGAAAAATAAAATGAATTCCACAAAGAAATCGCAGTGATATGTACTCAACCAGAAACCCAGGAATCAGAAGACTTAGAAGAAGAAGAAGATTTGTAGAAGCAGAAATACAAACAGAGGAGCACAAACATTCCACAGCATGACACTATGCGGCCACGCATTTCACATATACCTACAGACATATACTCTACCAGAAGCAGAAACGAAAGAATCAGAAGACTCAGAAGAAGAAGAAGACAATCTGTAGAAGCAGAAACACAAAAAAGAGGAGCATAAACATCACGAACACAATGCGGCAACGCATTTCAAAAACAACTACACTGCCCACCCCGCACTCCTGTACCATGCGTCATGTGGCTCTCGCTGCTGACAACAAGCACGACCCAAATCCAACCCAGCATTGGAAACCGAGGAATCAGAAGACTCAGAAAAAGAAGGCGAACCAAAAACACAAAAAAGGGAGCTTAAACGCTCCCTCACGATACAACGCGGTACCGCATCTCACAAATACCTACACCTCCCATCCCACATTCCTTTACCGTGTGCCATGTGGCACTCACTGCTGGCAACAAGCATGACCCTAGTCCAACCCAGCGTGAACGTAGCAGGCCCAGCTATATAATCCTTGGGAGTGGCAGAAATGCCTACCGCACGATGGTAAATCAATCAATCAATCAATCAATCAAACAGCAAACTAAAAATAGGGAGACCATGTTACACGTGGGAAACAACAATCGAGAGGATCATGAACAAACTGGGAAAGGACCAAACATACTGGGAAAGAAAAGCAAGGGGAAAAATGAATTTCCACAAAGAAATCGGAGCGATATATACTCTACCACAATCAGAAACGGAGGAATCAGAAGTCTCAGAAGAAGAAGAAGGCTTGTAGAAGCAGAAGTACAAAAATAGGAGCACAAACAGCAGCGACACAACGCGGCAACATATCTCACAAGAGGTCCCAGAATAGGCCAAAAGTCCAGAACCAAAAATACAAAAAAAAAGGAAGCTTAAACGCTCCCTCACGACACAATGCGGTAACGCATCTCACAAATACCTACGTCCCCCATCCCACATTCCTTTACCATACGCCATGTGGCTCTCGCTGCTGGCAACAAGCATGACCCTAGTCCAACCCAGCGTGGACGTAGCAGGCCCAGCTGTACAACCTGGGAGTGGCAGCAATGCCTACCGCACGCTGGTAAATCAATCAATCAATCAGTCAAGTTGCACCCCCGAAACATTCATTGAGGCTGAGTTACGTAAAATTTTATAGAACCTTTTCATTCATTCAGTAATATGTAAAACTGTTATTTCTTGTTATGTAGAATCCAATTTTCAAACTTTTTTACTCTTAGAAATTTTTATGAAAATTGAAAATTTTTGAAAAATAAAACGCAAATAACTAAACTTTCTCATTCAAAAAATAATTTAAAAAACCGCCGCCTATGAAAACACTACTTCCATATCCGGATTTCCTATATCCAAGTCCCTCACGATGCACAAATTTTGATAAGTACTATATTTGCACTCCACTATGTGGAAATAATTGCCCATAATTCAACTTTTTCAACTTTAATAATATAAAATTGTCTACTCCAAAAACCCACAAAAAAATTTGCCGCATCGGTAGTGAGGGTGGTAGTGAGGCAGATGCCAAAACTTTCTTTTTACTTGGCTTTTCGTACATTCATTAAATCCCAGTTTTCTGAACTCAAAATATAGTCTAGTTCCAGATTTCATTATAATACAGGGCGTACCAAATTTCAAGTCAATATCATAACCGTTTCAGAGTAACAGTGCGCACAAAAAAAGTTACAAACAGATTTTCTTTCTCTCAAAGTTAAAATCTCGACGTTTCACGACATTCTAAGCCTAAATAGTTATTCAAATGAACAAAAAAAAAAATATTATTTTCTTTTTACCGTTACTTTACTTCCACTCCATTACGTGGGCGTGGAAACAATTCAATAGCCAAGCAATTAAAATCTTGTTTAAGTTAAATATTTTGCCTTCTTCTCAAAAATTTAATTTTTTGTTTTTTTTAAGTCGATTTAGAATGTCATGAAATATCGAGCCTTTAAGTTTGAGCAAAAAAAGAATGTTTCTGTATATCTGTCTGCAACTTTTCTTGTGCATATGATTACTCTGGAACGGTTGATGGTATTGACTTGAAATTTGGTACACTGATGCATTAAAACGAGATTTGGAACTAGATTATATTTTGACTTTATTCCGACGAAGGGTTGGTGAATAAATGGGTAAAGCGAGCAAGTAACTGAGATTTAGTGTGTATACGAGAAGCCCCACTGTCACCCCCATCACTCCCATCACCACCACCCTATTATTAAACAATAAAATTGAGATTTAGTGTGTATACAAGAACCAAAGGTCTCAAAATTTTTTTGGCATCAGCCACCTCCACTGCCACATCTCCTGAAAAATTGGATGTGGAAGTAGTGATTCCTTAGGCAGCAGTTTTTCAAGAATAAAAATTGACCAAGACCATTTTAATCAAAGTCGTTACAACAAAGCGTTTGAAAACTTTAGTAATATAGTACTCCACTATTTCGATATGCTTTCCTCATATAAAAAAAAATCTGCAAACAGAAGGAAGAAAGGAGATAACTAAATAACCGAAGAAATTCAACTTAAAGAGTGGGTAACTATTTATAGTGATATGGCAAAGGTACATTCGGATTATTCAGAAGTAAGTAGAAGCTTACATAAATTAAACCACAAAAAATTAGAAATTGCTGAAAACAATTTAATGAAAAACAGTTTTTAATAAGTTTAAATATTATATTTGATAAGAGTATAATAGTGACTTAGTATTAATACTACTTTTTACTTGGCAACTAGGCCCAAATGGCCTATTGCGCCTAGGGATCTTAAAGTTTAGCGTGGATTCCAAACCACGGTCCTCGACCACCAACTTTAACCCTGGGTCATCCACGACCTTTCTGTCGGTTCAACGGCTCGGGATTGTCTCTGTCGGTAGCCTACCGACTAACAGATGAGATACTTGATTCACCCATCCAAATGCTGAACTCGCTTAGCGTGCTTTCCTTCACTGATCGAGTGTCAGAATTTAAACCGGCGAACGTACTCATCCCCTTAATACTGACAAGTATAGGACAAAGAAAAATCTAAAATAACTACTATGCATCCATGTGCTGAGATTAATTGATGTCAGAAAATATTAATGTAATTTTAATGCATATATTTTAAACAGTTCACCATCTGCATCTGAAATCTTAAACTGGCATTCTGGGACTAGTAACAACTAAGTATATGTTATGGCAATTTTTTTTATGGACTTTAAATAGTTTTAAATTCAGTTTATAATTTGAAAATGGTAGTTCCTGCTAAAAGCCGTGAAGTCAATGGTTACGCATGAGGAGTATAGTGCGGGCAGTAAATTTGTATGGCAGCCATGAGATACAAACTTCACCATTATAATGACAAGTGTGACTAATGTTTTGTCGTTAAGTGAGGTTAGCTTTTTAACTAGCGTCTAGATAACATAATGCAACAATTAATCCTAAAGTGGAGAGGGTACTAAATGTAATAGAGAAAGACGGTGCTTTATTTAAATATGTTTTTTTTTAAGTTAACATAACTTTGTCACCAAAAAGACCAAAAACGGCATATTAATTAATTGTTGCCAAGAGTGTCATCAACTGTGATTTCTTTCAAATTATTGTGTTAATAATTTAAATTGTACAATATTATACTGTAAAAATAAAAAATGCGACGCGTTTAAATTGATGAGTCTTTATTATTAAATATACCTACTTTATGAGCCTATTCATACTTCAACTTCTTTTTTTATTACAAGCTTTGAGTTGCTGTGATTATTATACTATTCGCAAAAACGAAGAGTGTATTGCATTTGATCGGCATATTTCTAAAACCGAAAATATCGCTCGTAGTGTTAGTGAACGAATTTCAAAATGTCCGTCTGTCCGTCACGTTTCTTGTAAGCACGATAACTCAAGAAAGAAAAGTCCGATTGTATTGAAATTTGGAAAGTAAGTTAGTGTTAGCTAGAGGAAGAACTCTATTGTTTTTGAAGAAAATCAATCAGTAAATAAGAAAATTATTAATCATATAATTTAAAAAAATATATTTTTTAAATTTTTGTCGCTTGCACTTAAATAGAAATCTTGCGAAATGTTATCTCTAATAGTATATTATATTACTAGGAGTAGAACGCACTCTTTTTTTGTGTTGAGCCCAGGATTTGCAAACTGGGCGAAACACAAAAAAGGCGTTCTACTCCGTGTAATATATATTATTGTTTCTTCAAGCGTATTAAAATGCAAAAATTCATTTATTTATCTTAAATGTACAAATATTCAAACTACAGTCTTACATGTTGACACAATATGACAAGTGGTTAGTGGATAGCGCGCCACCGGTGGCTTTCGGTATTAACATTATGTTACTAGTAAAACAATACCCACTACGGCGGCGCTTTCGGAACTAACATTATGTTACTAGTAAAACAATGTCCACTACGGTGGCGTTCGGTACTAACATTTTGTTACTAGTAAAACAATGTCCTACTTCTACTTCTGTTTTTGTGACATAATTTAAACATTTTAATACGCTTGAAGAAAAAATATGTTTTTTTGTTTATATATTTTACTAATATATATATTTTATAATAATATGTCTAATGCGTTGAAATATGATTCTCGAAAGATATATATTACAGACATTCAATTTTTGTAGGAATCTCTGATGGTCCAGTGGCTAAATTTTTGCTCTGCAAACCATTTTGCGAACATACATAACGTACAAATATCAAACAATGTTGAACACGACGGCATTGAAAATGACATTAACAAACTAATTGGCCATGACGTCCAATTGACACAACGAGAATTTTTAAAGGTCGGAAGTGGCCGGCATTGTCCAGACCTTACCGAACGACAAAGCCCCGGGTTCGGACACCATCGATTACAAGCTGCTCAAATATCTCCCGAGGAAAGGTATTGTGCAATTGACGTACATCGTCAACGCGATCCTGCGACTGCAACACTGGCCTAGCTAGTGGAAATGCGCCGTGGTCGTGCCAATCTTGAAGCCGAAAAAGTACGCGAAGCTCAGCGGCAGTTATCGACCGATCTCGTTACGGTCGACGATCTCCAAGTTGATAGAGAAGGTCATCCTAATCAGATTAGACTCTGCTCAGGATGAAGTTCACATCAACAACGAGTGCCAGTTCGGCTTTAGGAGAGGCAGAAGCACTATGCAACAAGTCGTCAGGGTCGTGAATGACGTCAAGGTACAATGCAACCTTGGGAAGAGCACCGTCATGGTGCTCCTCGGTGTTGAGAAGGCCTTCGATACCGTATGGATCCCGGGGCTTCTTCACAAACTGAACGTACATACTGAACTTCGCCATGCACATAACCAAACATATTCACTCTTTTCTGACGGGTAGATCGCTACAAGTCAGGGTGAATAATAAACTATCAACTCCACGGGACATTCGCTCGGGCGTCCCCCAGGAGTCATGCCTGTCACCGAAACTGTACAACTTATACGTCTCCGACTTTCCGGAGTTCCCGAATATGAACCTTGCCAAGTACGCCGACGACACGGCCATGTATGCGCATTCACACAATGCACAAGCGGCTAATATGCTACTGAAAGTGGAAGATTCGGATCAACACCGAGAAGTCTGAGTCGATTCTCTTCACGCGCCGGTTCACAGAGAACTGCATTTTAACGCCAATTTCGATCGAGAGAAAGAAATTCCTATCAAACGGTGCGTGAAGTATCTGGGGGTGAACTTGGACAAGACGGTACGCAAGGTCTACTTCTTGTCCAGGAGTCTGTACCCTCTCCTGGCCAGGGTAGCGGACTTAACAGGACAAATAAAAAATTGTTGTACACGATGGTGATCAGGTCGTCCATCACATACGCGGCGCTGGTGTGGTGCAGCATACCGGCCACGACAATGAGAAAACTCCGAGTTCTCGAACATAAATTTATGCGCCTCATCTCTGGTTCGGATAGATACACCTCCCTCAGAGATATATATGATCGTTGCCACGACATAACCCCACTAGCGCACTACGTCCAAGAAATTTCTCAAAAATTCTACAAATTCAAACTGGGCGATAGTCCGCTAACCCGCAACATAACCCGAATCAGACAGCATAATGCAATCCTTTTCGATATCCGACACCCCCTACCACACCAGGCGTTGCTTATCTTCCGGCAACCTCTCTAGCCACACTTTCCTATATGAAAACTTCTTATTTTCCCACCTTTAACCTTTACTAAAACTTATAATCAACTTTCTCCATTCCATTTATACGTTCTATTTGTTTTTATCCTTTTTGTTATTTTGTCCTTTTTGTTTCTAAATTCTATCTTGACCAATAAATTTTCAAAACCAAAATATTTCGTACCATATCTTTTAAATTTCCACATTTTCCATGCGGCAGGAAGACCACCAGGGTGGAATTGCTTCGAACGGGTTTTTTCGTTGAGTTCTGTTTTCCCGTGCCAGCAACCAAAATTAAATAAGTGCTTCGTCTAGTGAGTGATAGTTTTATAGTGTTTCTCTTTTTCATGTGTTTCATTTTTAATGTCTAATTTAGTTTTTTAGTCTGCCTGCGGCAGACAGAACCACTAACCTATATGTTATCTGTCGTTAAGTCAAACCGGACCTGCTCCGCCCAGCCCTACAATCACCACGACGCTGTGCGACGTAGTTGTCTGGCTGGCTCCGGACCAGGTTCCGGGGAGGCACATAAATGTATAAAAACTCTTAATAAATTGTTATTGATTGATTGATTGCTTTCCAATCCAAAGATCACGTGTTGGAATTCTAGTCAGGTTGGGTGTTTTTAAAAAATTTTTTTCATATATTTTTTTCACAATAAAGTTGGTATCACAAAATTTAGGATGTCCAAAAACTAACAATATTTACAAAAAAAACTGAGAAGAGTACCTGCGTTTTTAGCTTGTTTAGCTTCTTTCGAATTAAATACCTATGAACTTGCGACAGGCTTTTAGATCAGTTACAACATTGCAACATTGATAAAAAATAATGTGATAATTTTTTTAGTGCATTTTACTAAACGCTTGTTAGCTTCCTAGGTTTATATGTATAAACAGTTAAAACATTAACATGATAAATAATCACTGCAACAAGTTAAAATTGTCTGTTCTAACCTGCAAACTAATTACTAAACGTCAGAACCAGTGCGCTGTATTACATACTGGAATAGGAAACGATTTGTTTTCTTTCGCAAAACAATAGAGAGAGAAGCATTTATGAGAGGGCTATTCTGTCTTTTTTTAACAGTTTAGGCAACAGAGACAGGGCAACTTGTTAATTGAAGCTTCTCTCTCTATTATTTCCGCGAGACCCCACCCCCCTCCCGCCTCTCAGCGCACACTCCAATATGTTATTTATCTCAGTGGCTTCTTCTTCTTCCCTTCATTTGGTATTGGCAGGGCAGCAATAAAATTACCTCTAACCTCCGATTAAAGAACTTATATCTAGATACATAACAGACTATCTTTTCACTATATACCTTGTTTGCTCCTAACATAGTCACATTATATGTCCATTAAAAAGAATAGATGAACATCACATCCCATAGGCAACAGTGGCGTTGTGTGTGTAGAAAATGTATAGAATGGTAAATATTTTCATTAAAGTGAATTATTGCAATTCTTGCATTACCGGCTCTTTATACAACGTGATGTAGGCATACGATATTACAGTAAGATAAAACAGTAAGATAAATATGTATTGAAAGGATATTAAAATTTAATTGCTATTTACTTTATAACTGTAAACCGATCTTCATCATGTTACGACTATGGAACGATCGATTTTCTTCTTTTCTAAACTGCTTTATGCAAACGGCACAGCACTTCACTATTTATTTGCACTAAATATATTGTCACTAATCTGTGTAAATATGAATAGAGAATATTATTTAGGTATTGAGCAAATTCACAACTTAAAATAAAAGGACTTCTTCACCACATTTTGATCGAAAAACACGAAAAACGCTTATCAACATTAATGGCGGATATACTGTCAAAAGTGTCAAACTGAGATTATGATAATCAAACTGAACCGATGGTGCCCGAATCGGTCGCGAACAGATCGACTAGCCAGTCAAGAACTTATGGGAAGAAGTGCCTTAGATTGTGAATCTTTCGGGATCACACAAAGTAATGCCATTATGTATCTAGATATAAATTCTTTAATCGGAGCCTCTAACCAATAAAATTTAAAATAAGCAGAATAGTTTTTGTGCATTTATGAATTAACAAATATCAAAGTGATTTTAATTGCTGTTACGCTATCCACGTTGTCCTCGCACCACTGTTCAAATTAGTAGCTATTTTTAAGTTTTTTACACAAATGAAATAACCCCATTACGTGACAGTCCTGGTGGAAGGGAGGGTATCAGACATAATTCTGATACAGCCCTAATTTTAGATTACAAATAAAGTAATGTCAAAATATAATGTTATTACTACCAGATATAAATGTTTTTTCAATTCTGCTGACATGAGTAATTATTACAATAATCATTGCTAAGGGAGAATTATGGTGTAGCTGTAGATTTGCAAATTTGTTGTATATAGGTCTTCCATAATTCAATTTTGTGTTTGGGAGCAAAATAGTTGCATTTTTATGTTATAAGAATATTCTTGCAACCAAATTATAAAACATTTATAAAAAATTACTCTAAGATCTATTCAACTTTCGCTATAAGTACAGCAAAATTGCCCTATAAGTATTTTTACTCTCTAGCTTACTTGTAATAACTCTTAGATACGGCTATAAAACTTTAATAGAGCTAATGTGTGATGTTATATAAGACACATCCTTATCTACCCTCATATAGTAAAAATGCTGGCGAAGCAAGGATTATGATGTGAATTCCGCATCAATGTTGAATAATCATATAGCGTTCTGCAGAACATTTATAAAAGAACATCTCTCTTTTGTTACACAATAGTGTTACAATTGTTGCTGGATAAATTTAATAAAATAGTTTTATTAATATTTCGCTGAAGTAAGTTTCTCGCCTTCTTTTGTACTAATCGCCATTTTATTCTGACATTTGGTAGAATAATGTAGTGTCATGTAATCTACAAATAAAGCCTAAAAAGCTTATAACATCGTGTGTTTCGCAAAAGAATGAAAAAAAGAAATGAACTAATGATAACTGCCAATAAATTAAACTCTGTTACTAGTATTTCCATGTATGACGAAATTATTCTTCTTCTAATGAAAGATTATCGCCAGCATTTTAGAAATGATATATGCAGTCCAGTCAACGGAGCGCTAAAATAACCAAAATCTTTAACTTGAGTGCTAATAAATGGATGTTGATGAAACCTTGTACAATATGTTTGTAATGACGTTAATAAAAAAGTTGAAAAAAGATTAGGGTAGGAAATGATCGGAAGGGGTAGAAAACACCCCTTTTACCACGGGTTCCATAACTTGTAGAATTAGATCAAAAATGGAAAAAAAAACAATGTATTTATCTTTTTTGGCCCAGAATAAGATGTTTTTACTCTTGTGAATTTTTTCGAAAAATGCATATTTTTCGAAAATTCCTGAAAATGTAGGGGAAGTGTAAAAGTTGTAAAAAAAATCTGAAAAAATTCAGGTGAATGTATCATCGAAATACAAGACTTTTTTTATTGGCAACTTTTCTGTAACCGTGTCTTTCCGGAAAAACAGGAAAAACTACTCCTATTTTTGACATTGTATCGCTTTAAAAATATAATTTAAAAATTTCAAAAAATTCAGACGTATGCACTGAGGTTTTCTAAATATTTCTTATGGAATTTTTTTGTAACTTGCTAATTTTCTGAGTTAGAGGCAGTTTTTCTTGCTATTAAAAAATACATGAAAATTCGAAAAATGAGCGTGATTTATATATATTATTATAAAAAATATGAAACTTACCATTTTTAAAGGTTCAATTTAATTTTCAAATTGAAAATGTGATAATAGTTTTCCGGAAAAATTTATTTTATATATCGTGAAAATCTGCCTGTAACTCGGAAAATTAGCAATTTACAAAAAAATTCCTAGAGACAAAAAATGTTTAGAAGGCCTCAATGTATTCGTTTGAATTTTTCAAATTTTTAAATTACATATTTTTAAAACGCTACAATTTCAGATTTTTCCAGGAAAACTCGGTGAAAACGTACTTTACAGAAAAGTTGCAAATAAAAAAAGGTCTTGTATTTCGACGATACATCCACGTGAATTTTTTCAACTTTTACATTTCCCCTCCCCCACCTTTACGAATTTTAGAGTGGCCATATCTTGAAAAATATGCATTTTTTGAAAAAATTCACAGGAATAAAAACATCTTATTTTGGTAAATACATTGCTTTTTTTCCCCTTTTGACCTAATTCTACAAGTTACGAAACCCGTAATGAAAAGGTTTTATACCCCCTTCCGATCGTTTCCTACTCTAATATTTTTTTCATCCTTTTTTATTAACGTCATTACAAACAAATTGCACAAGGTTTCATCAAAATCCATTCATTAGCACTCAAGTTAGAGGTGAAACCCCCCCGTTGACTGGACTAATGTTACGAAATAATAAAGCACTGATTCCTTGCAATAGTTATTTACGTAACCAGTTATGAAAAGAGTAATTTTACATGACGAATGTAATATTTGCCAAAACGAGCGAGCGAAGCGAGCGAATTTTTACAAATTACATGAGTCAAGTAAAATTACTGTTTTCGTAACATGTTAAGACAAAATTTTATCTAATCTCGCTCTAAATTAGAAAAGAAATGACAATTTGACAATTTATTTTAAATACTATTTTACGGTTCCCATCATAGCTACCGCTTGCAACCGTACAAATAAATTCTGTGTTTATCGCTTTACCTGAGCGTTAGTACGGATTGACGTTTGTATAAACAAATTTTACTTGTCAATCTGCTGAATTTTTTGAAGCAAATTAAGTTGAAATTGATTGATTCAGATGTAGATATTCCATTTGATATACTTAAAACAATCGGCTTTAGCAGTAAATTCAGTAACACCTGGTAAATAAATCAAAAAGCAGGTATGAAGAAGTATATAAGAAATTAAAAAATTGGTGTCAACAAATAGGTTCAATAATCAGTTACTTAAAAATTTTTTTACATAACTAGTTATGTAATGAAAATGTCAGTTATGAAAAATGTGACGTTTTGTAACGTCAAAAATGCATTTAAAATTTGACTTTTCATAACGGGGTTAGATAAAATATATTTCAATATTTTAAAAATTTAAGAATACACAACAAAATTTTGCTTGATTAGTTTTGATGTTGTATCTTTAACAACAATGAAAATAACTATAAGTTACTCCAGGAGTTTTTGATTTTTTTTAATGTACCTACGAAGGCTACCGTGACTGCAAATATTTATGGTCATTAAAAAATCAATTAAAATCCGTAAAGATAATTATAAAATTTGATAACAGTTTCCTAGTGACTTTATGTCTTAAATAAATTGCACAATTTAGCATCAAATATGATTAATGACTTGTAAGTATTCTGTAAAATTAGTGCTTCGTTACTTAAACTACTTGTTCTAATCGATAATTGTGCATAGCTTGGGGCTTTGTCTCGGGATATCTTTACATTTTAAATTACCCTCCACTTGTTATTTAAATGAATCGGGGAGACGGATCTCATTTCAAGGATTGGTTAACCAACTTTGCTATAAACAGTGGAGCCCTTACAGAATTCAAGAAGGTATGCTAGTATGGAATAAACTAAATGATATTTCCACCAAAAAGCTTCAGAAAAGTTACTATTTTTTTTATTACCTATCTATCTAACGTCGGCAGTTTTCGCTACCAGGGATTATCACCGACGCACAGTGGGGAAATTCAGGAATTTACTGTTCAAAAATCTCTAGAGACCTTAATATCCATCGGATCAGGATATTTTTTTTTTTAAATTAAAGGTAATTAAATTCCCTATCTGTCGAGGCAGATTTTTAAATGACTCAGTCAACTTTTAAAAATTTTAATAATGAACCAATATCGCTATATTCATATGAAAATTAAATTTTTTAGTCTACACATAGCACATAAACCATATAGTAGTAAAATCGAACTGCGAAATACATAATTTGACAGCTAACATCTGCCAAAAAGATAAAATTAACACAAAAAATTAAAAAAAAAACAAATAAAACATTTAAAAATTTGCCTCGACAGATGTGTAGGGAATTTAATTACCTTTAATTTAAAAAAAAAATTATTCCGATCCGATGGATATTAAGGTCTCTAGAGATTTTTGAACAGTAAAATCCGGAATTTCCCCACTGTGCGACGCCAGGAGACGAGCCACCCCCAATTGGAAATTTTGCCGA
Source organism: Rutpela maculata (assembly GCA_936432065.2). Taxonomy (NCBI): domain Eukaryota; kingdom Metazoa; phylum Arthropoda; class Insecta; order Coleoptera; family Cerambycidae; genus Rutpela; species Rutpela maculata. The sequence goes on from OW386285.2 coordinate 62,370,137, forward strand.
ACCTCTTCTCGTAAGAAGAGTAGGGATATTTTACTTGTCTAACATTTAATAAACAAGGGACCACCTGCTTTACATCCCCTCCGAAGGATGGTATACCCACTGCGTAATCCTCGTCTTGAAATTACATAGCTTCCGCTTATACACTGATACACAAGCCGCTAGAAGGTGGGACGATATCGCTGTGTTTCCCAAGATGGATTTCACCCATCCAAGTACTAACCGCGGTGCACGTTGCTTCACTGGAGTATCGAGATACATACACAGTGAAGACGAATCTACGCTCGCCCTAGAAAAGTTACTACGTTGATAAAAGGTTTCTTTCAGACGAGATTGAACTGTCTAGCCTATTACTACTACTAGTAATTATTATTATATTTATCTATTGATAAAAAAAAATATGTAAACTTCGACAAAATTCTAAACACAATAAAGGTAATCGTGGTTTACTGATGATATTTACATTCAAACCCAAACGAGGCTTAAATTCTGAAATTTTAATGTAATAGGTTTTGCTAGATTGTTTCCTCTTCTGTTAACTCCAACTTAAAATTACTGCTAATATTTTTTTTCAATTATGTCTGTCCCAATTGTTCTTACGTAGTAATTATTATAGATTATAGATTTCCTAAAACTTTGGTTTATACCACTTTCCTCCACTGTCAACTGTTTTTAAATTGGAACAATTCGAAATCTGAACGTTGTCAGTTTTTTTTATTATTTTCAGGAATAAAGAATATTGTAAATTATATCATGTTTCCACATTTAACAAAGTAAAGTAATTAAAAAGTATATGGGTTTTAATTGAAAATACGACTCCATGTCTTCATAATAAATCCGGAAGTTTTTATACTCTTCGCAAAAACGAAGAGTATATTGTATTTGATCGGCACATTTCTAAGAGAAAAAAATGTTCATATCATCGTGTTAGTGAACGAATTCTGAACAACTTTCAAAATATCCGTGGGTCCGTCAGTCCGTCTGTCCGTCCGTCACGTTTTTGTAAGCACGATAACTTAAGAAAGAAAAGTCTGATTGTATTGAAATTTGGAAGGTAGGTTAGTGTTAGCTAGTGGAAGAACGCTATTGTTTTTGAGGAAAATCGATCATTAAATAAAAAAGTTATTAATTATTTAATTAAAAAAAAAATTCTCTTAATTTTTGTCGCTTGTACTTAAGGTAGAACTGTCGGTCTTAGAATTAATGTTCAGAAATTAATAAAATTCGACATATTAGTAGATTATGGTAAGATAATGATCCAATTAAATTTTTGAAGAGCTACAGAGAACCAGTAAAAAAATATTGACATTTGAAATTGGATGCTTTTAACATTAAGAAATCACAGGTTTTATCATATTTTACAAAAAGTAATGTTCATATTTCAATTAAAAAAGAGAAAACAAGAGAAAATAATATACAAAACATTTTAGACACTTAAAAGCACAGCTTTAAAGTGATAGTAGTAATTATTAGCGAATAAACATTGATCCTTATGAGAAATCACAGGTTTCATCATATTTTACAAAAAGTACCGTTCAGATTTCAATTAAAAAGGAGAAAACGAGAGAAAATAATATACAAAACATTTTCGATTCTTAAAAGTACAGCTTCAGAGAATGTGATAGTAGAAATTAGCGAATAAATGTTAAAAGTCTACTTTTTATATCGTAGTTTATTAGACGTGGCAACGTCGTAAATTTAAAAATGTATGGAATATTAGACTGTATAGTCGGGGAGCCGTCCTTAGCTGTACGCGCACCCCCCGCCCGATTCTTTGGGACAATGTTTTTCATAAAGATTAATGCCTAAGGAACAATTTAAGACATGTCTCCCCAAAAAAAAAACTTGCTGTACTTTCAAAATGGCGGCCATATGTTTAAAAAAAATGTTGCCAATGTTGTTTTTGTCATTTAACACAAAAACTAAAAAAGATGGACAAAAACTTTTTCCACAAAAAACAACGTGCATAACATTTTCTACAATTTTGTACCTATACAATATTTTGATAGAAGTTACCATTTTCCAGATAAATGAGTCCAAAATGAAGAAAACATGGAAATTCATATATCGGTAAATCACTTAGAGGAAATAACTGTGACAATTATTGTAAGGCGTATAATATAACTTTATATTATTAACATAAAAATAAAATAAAATAAACTGAAAAAAATTAATAATAATGATAAGATTATAATTGGCAGACATTTATCTCGAAAATGGTAACAGTGGTATCCGGAAAACGGTAACTCCTATCCAAATATTGTATAGAAACAAAATTGTAGGAAATTTTATGCACTTTGTTTTTTGTGCAGAAAGTTTTTCTCCATCTTTTTTAGTTTTTGTGTTAAATGACAAAAACCATATTTGCATTTTTTTTTAAACGGACGCCATTTTGAAAGTACAGCCAGTTTTTTTTAGGACATGTCTTAAATTGTTGCTTAGGCTTTAATCTTTATGAAAACATTGTCCCCAAGGATCGGGGGGGGGGGGGGGGGGGGTGCACGGACAGTTAGGGTGGGCTTCCGTAGTGTTATGTTTTATATTGAATTTTATATTTTATTTTAAGAGATGAATCATTTTAGTTGAAGACATTGTCGTGCTAGAGCTTGATAAAGAAGAATGTAACGAAATTGATGATGATAATTATAACAACAATGATGATGATGATCATTACGATAATGATGACGATGATCATGACGATAATAATGATGATGTTTAATGACAATACATAAATATGTATGTTTCTAGATTTGTAAGTTTCTATCAATTTCATTGTACTATATATGAAAATTATTTCTTTGTACTAAGTATTTTAAACTTTATAAAATATTTAAATAAACAAAAACTGTTGTTTTGAAATCATTATAATTGTTTATTGAATGATTAATTATTTTTACCTGAATACTTCTGTAATGGATTGTATTAGTAATAACATAGGACTTTGAGAGACATTGCCGGGTGTTTGGCACAGGCATAGACGTGGCAATGTTATTTTTTCTAATAGATAAATGTTTAAACTATAATTTGGTGGTAGTTTGAAGCTGTTAATCGATAGGTACAGTAAGGGTAAAAAAAAATTCAAAAAAGTTAATTGCCAAGACATTGGCACAAAAATTAATGAGGCAATGCAATTGATTTTTTTTTACTCTGTAAACACTAAATTTTAAAAGTAATTTGAAGCTGTTGGTATGGTTAGTATACGAAAAATGTACCGTAGGAAATTCATACGAAATTTCTGCACAACTTCTGCCCAGGCAATGCGTGTTTTTTTTATGGTCGCTGTGAGTACTAACATTTAAAAGACATTTTATTCTGTTAACTGATGGTCGCATTTTTTTACGGCCACCTCTTAGACTATAACCTATATATTATCTGTCGTTAAGCCAAACCGGACCTGCTTCGCCCAGCCCTACAATCACCATGATGCTGTACGACGTAGTTGTCTGACTGGCTCCGGACCAGATTCCGACGGGGCGCATAAATGTATAAAAACTCTTAATAAATTGTTATTGATTGATTGATTTGCGTTGCAATCCTGGATCGTGTGTTCGAATCCCACACAGGTTGGATACTTTTTTTTCATTTTTTTTCATATAATTTTTTTCACAATAAAGATGGTATCACAAAATTTAGGATGTCCAAACACTAACATTATTTACAAGAAAACTGCGAAGAGTATCCTATAGAATGCGTAACAATTGTATAAAAAGCTCAGTAAGTTGGCGAAGAGTACGTTTTTAGCTTGTTTAAATATTACATTTCACTGTGGTATCTTGACAACTTACTCATATGAAATTGTTCTTTATTGTTTTACTTCATTATTCAAAACTAATCAACTCAATATTTAATTTTTGAACTATGTTATTTTTTTTAATCGATGGAAAGCAGTGGCGTAACTAGAGTCGATAAGCTGCACCCCTTGCACCCCATATAGTTTCACCACTAATGGAAAGTTTTATTTGGGGTTTAAAATGTTATTACAGCGCCTGCTATTCAGTATGGTTTTGCAAACGACACTACAGAACATTTACACTTTGTCTATGGCACGTGGCCGATACACGTCAGAGCTGATAGTTCTTTTATGGAAATCCGCATTAAAAGCACAGAAGACTAAACAATCAGAATGGAATCTTTCAGGGAGGGGGAAGGTTCGCGCATTTCTAAGCGCGCATCGGAATCCTGGAATAGAACACAGCGATGCCACATTTGGTAGATTGAGAACAACAAATAATCCGGTACTCAATACAGAGTTGCCAGATGTACAAAAAAATCTGATTTGTACTATAATTTAGTAGTTACATATTTTGTAATTTTGAAAATAGAACAGTACAAAATACAATGATTTATGACAATTTTAGTTAACTATGAAATGGGAAAATAGGTTTCACTAGATAATTGAAAAAAAATTGATATACTGAGATTAATAATTTTCCGGAGCATTACAGAAATTTCATAGTACTCATCTGACTACGTTGAGGATAACCTTATTAATTTATTTATTCATAGTTTATGTTTCGTTTAATTGTGGTATTTGCTTGTGTTGAATGATTTCTGTGAAAGCGTTTGTTTAAATAAACTCTAGGTTTTTTTGCCCTGTACTAAAGATTAGAGATGTTAATTCTCTAATATTTGCCTGTATGGTACAACCAACTGCAATTACAACCAAATTGGTGGAAATGTCACTTCTAAATCATTCAAAATAGCATCAGTGAAAAGTTTGAATATAGAAACATAATGAAAATAAAAATTACTTTGAAACATGCCGAAACCACCGAAGAAACTGTACCAAAACTCAAATCATTTATTTATAGGCCATCCTTTACTTTTTTTATGTAATGTCAATTTTTCATTAACCTAAAAAAAATATAGTCAAGGAACGTGCAGGTAAAAGTACTATTATATATTCCAAGTTTTATACAACTTAACGACCGACGCTAAATTTATCTTATTCAGTTACAGTTACAAAAATTTACAAATTATATTTAATATTATATATAATTAACATGAATAAAGATTGATTACACAGGCCCACAAAAAAAAAAGTTGTCTGCGCCGGGGTACTGACCATACCTATCCGTTGTATTTTGTGCCGCTGAACACGAATCTGATCTTAGTTTTTCCCCTATACGTCAGGTTTTTTTTTTAACAGCAAATAAATATATAAATATCACGATTCAACACGACTTTTTTTGCTGTTAAAAAAAAACCGGACGTGTAGGGGAAAAACTAAGGTCAGATTCGTGTTCAGCGGCTCAAAATACAAGAGATAGGTGTGGTCAGTACCCCCGCGCAGACCACTTTTTTTGGTTGCCACTGTGCCACACTCAGTATGGCGCAATACCACAAAAAAAAGTCATCTGCGCGGGGGTACTGGCCACATCTATCCCTTGTATTTAAAGCCGCTGAACACGAATCTGACCTTAGTTTTTCACCAGCACATCAGGTTTTTCTTTTTGATAGCAAATAAATATATAAATATTAGACTTTTTTGCTTTAAAAAAAAACCTGACGTATAGGAGAAAAACTAAGGTCAGATTCGTGTTCAGCGGGTCAAAATACAAGGGATAAGTATGGTCAATACCGCGGCGCAGACAACTTTTTTTTTTTTTGTGGGCCTGTGTTATATTTCCGTACTATTGTTTTATTTTGTCATATTTGAATGAACAATTTAAAACATTTTAACATATTCAAGTGTTCATTAGAGCCAGAGAAAATATATACTAATTATTATAGCAAATGCCTATTCGATTAACGATTAGCATTTTGCTTGATTATGACACGATTCACTTTTATATGGTAGGTACCACTGAGGTTAAGTTCGCAGTCTATATATAACTTTTTCATTTTTAAACATTTTTATTGCAAAATGTGGAACGGATAAATTAATTTAAGAAAAAATAATATTTTGATGCTTATGTGTCGTATTTTTTATGGAAATGTAGGCATTTGCAGTGAGCAACGCCCGACTGCAACTTTCACTTGTTTCGTATTAGACTTTTTATAAATTCCTCGATAATATTTTAGAGAAATATTGACATATCACCTAATCTACCTAATCCATATCTTGTACATCTTCATATTTTTCTGTATTTAATCAAAAACATTTAGTAAAGTATTGCTCTAATATTATAATAAAACATAAATAGTTAACATGACAGTTTACACGCCTAATGAAACATGATAGTTTACACACGTCTCTTTTAATAATCATCCTCTTATAAAGGTTATGACTTAATTTCAATACTGAGTATCTTATTACCATGGTATTTTACATACATACTAAATTAAAAACAAAAAATGTTGTTACTTATAGACTTAAAAGAAGTTATCGTGTTTAGAAATGTTCTAAATAACATACATACAGACTTTTATTGAATATTTGAGTTAGTGTATCTTATGAGACGAATTTCTGTATTACATTTCTTTTCTACCATGATTATTTATTAATATTATACCTAAATAAAAATTTGAGTAAATCAATATGTAGGACTTTAATAGTCTTTTTAGATTAAAAAAAATCAACAAAATGACAAGTTCAGCATTATGTCAAATCAAGACAACTTTCAGAAGAATGATTTGCAAATTTGATTAAAGTTGAAGATTTGTGCAAAATTAAATTATAAATTCCTAATTACGACCCTGAGTACAACATTACAAAATACGCCCCTGATATCTATTCCAACAAGATGGGCGATTCTGGAGTTAAATTGTACAAAGGATATGCCGCCAGTTTCCATTCTGGTTGTTTAGTCTTCTGTGTTAAAAGGTTCTTAGGAGCTATGTTTTTGGTAGGTATATACAACGATTTATTACTTGTATAGTTGAAGCAATCGAAATAGTGATCGACGTATCGCCTCTCTGGGCGGTGTTGTAGAGACGCAATGATTGCAGAACGCAGAGCTGTTCGCTCGTTTACTTGTTCAATGTAGGTATTTGTCAGCCGCGGCTTGTGAAATTTAGATTGATCATATCTTAGTATTGAGTCATGGGACCAATTCCATATTTTGTGACATGAGTACCAAGATAGAGCAAAAAAAAATTATATCGAAATTTGCGAAAGAAAGTTTTAAAAATAAGTTGGGGTCTTTTTACAAAAACCTATTTGTTGTGTGGTGTTCAATTCATTTTTAAAATTTTTTCTTGCTAAATTCGATGAAAATTTTTTTTGCAAAACTGCTTCAATGTACAAAAAACGTATTAACTTGAAATACAAGTAAAATTGAAAATTTTTAAAAACCCCCGATCAATGTATCTAATCGTACCAGTTTCATATGACCGAATCAAAATTAGGCCTAAATCATGTTTGGCTACCATAATTGTCTGCACATTTTCAATTTTATTTCAATCGGACAATTTACAGAGAAGTTCAACATGGCGAATTCAAGATGGCGACCAAACATCAAAATCTAATATAGCCTATAACCTTCTCGACAAAATACTCTTTCAAATAAAAAAAAAAACTACATCAAAATCGAATCACCCGTTGAAGAGATATGAAGTCACAGACAGACAGACAGACAAACATACAAACATACGCGTCAAACTTTATAACACCCCTCTATTGGTTGGGGGTTAAAAAGTAGTGACTACACCTATAGTAGTTACAGTATCTACAGTATGCTTAATATAAATTATTACTACCCAGCAAGAACCGCGAGGAGGTATGAGCATTTCTCGCCAGGAAAGGATGGGTATGGAATATTAATATAGGATAAAGAGATTATTTAAAAAGTAACAAGAAACCTTTAAAAACAAAATAAAAACAAAAAATATACTCCAAAAATAGTAACAGAAACAAATATTTATCTCAATAAATAAACTGTAATAGTAAAGTTATTACTACAATAAAAACAGAAAGATGAATCATTGCAAAAATAAGAAAAAATCATCCCAAGTTTCATCTAGATAATAAATGGGTCTATTTTCCCTGAGTTGTTCTATCTCTTCTAGATATGAATTTCGCCAATCTACTATTCGTCTGCTTTCCATAATCGCCATTCGTTAGTTTGATATTTAAATCCAATTTTTTTCATCCAATATCCTAAAGTTGTTTTGGTATATTTTAGAGGATAATCCATTTCCTTTTGTTTTCTGTCTATCACGTCAAGCGTTGTAATTTCATTTTTCTGATACGCGTCGTAAACTACACATTTTAAAAGTTTTGCTAAAGATGGGTCCAGAGTTTTCAATTTACCGGCGTCGGATCGTTGTTTTCTTGGGAGGGCACCTTCTTTCACCAGTTTGTGTATTGTCGAACGGGGAGCTTTTGTTTGAGATGCTGTTTCACCTATATTACATCTAAATCATCCAAATTAAGCTTTTCGTTCCAAAGTACTATCGTAAACATTTAAGCAAATTTGTTTTTCGTCCACGTCCAACTGTACTCGTTTTTTTCTTAGAGAAAGCACTGATGGAGATTGATTTTCTTTATCACTGTAATCACTATCACTTTCATTTTCACAAATACGATTAGATGCAGACGTAGATGCCTCACACAAATAAATAGATATAAAATAATAATAATTTATAATATTATACTTGCAATATCCTCCAAAGCACTGGTGTGAATTGATAACAAAACTTACTAAAATTATTTTCAAAAACACATTACCAAATAAAGAAATATAAAGTAATTATCGAATTATGTCTTCACCCCGACAGTATAAGCTCGACTGCGGTATCTTTAAGTGCAGTCCTGAATTAAAAATAATAGTCTAACGGTTTACGCCTACACGCCTCGTCAGATGCTGACATCGTTATCATCTCTCTCATATTAATGTAAGTGGAGTAAAGACGAGAGATCTACTTGCCCGGCCTATTCATTCCTCTCCCCTCATAATGTTATAACCCCCCACACTATTAAGACTACTTCAACTATACTGTAAGATACGATAAGATTTTCACACTCTTTTGATGCCAGTCATGTTTTTCGGAACTTCCGACAGCAAACGCAAGATTTTTTGTTGATTATCGCTTCATCTATAAAAACAATATATATCAGGTGTTGTTTAATCGAGATCAGCTGATCTGTACCACCAATTTGTAATTGCAAATGATGAATCATCAAATCATCTAAACACCGAGGTCCCTTGGTTCGGCTAAAAATAACACAGGCACACAAAATTCAAAAGGTGGTCTTTTTCTGGTACTTCATTGGGTAACCCTTATGTATTTCGACGTGCTGAACATGATTCAGGTGTCCGTTTAGTTCCATTGGCCACAATTTTTTGTAAGACGCGAAAATAATCCAAAAAACACTCATAATATAGTATTGTCTGTATATAGTCCAGTCAATGAATGGTTTCTAGAGGGAAATGCTGAGATCATAATTTTTGACTATTTAGGACCCCATGTATTACAGATATGGCCCAATTTCAATAGGGATTATGGTAATATGCTGTTTTATATACAATGTTTCAAATTGAAATCAAATATTTTAAGTCTAACAGAAGTTATCGTTTTTACAAGAAACGGTATACACGCACACATAGATATATACGCACCCACACACTTACAGACGCAAAGACATTTTTTATTCGATATTTCAGTTCAGTCTGCTGTGAAACAGATATCTGTACAAAAAATTTTCTTCTACGATGATTATTAAAATTTATTTTCAATTTATAATAAAGTTAGAATACAGTCAAAAGATATACAATTCATTACTGAACCATAACAGATACGAAAAAAAATAATAGAAACATTATTGTAGAAAATTTAGTCAGCTTTAATTTTGCATATAGCCACTTTTTGATTAGGGCTAACCGTTTTCGAGATATGAGCGAAAAACCAAAAACCGGGACCTTCTTCGTGCCCCCCTGCATCCCCCCCCCCCACCTCCTACGTTCGGGGACTTTTGGTATGTTTACCTCCTAAATAGTCCAAACACAACTCAAGTCAAAAATTGTGATCTCGGCATTTCCCTTATTGAACGTTCATTGACTGGCCTAATAGTATTTTATATCTTCTCTTAGTTATAAAACTTCTTTGGTTAGAAAATGTAGAACATTCAGTGTAATATACACCAGTTTACGACCGAGAATATAGTACATTATTTTTTAACGATTTCATGCCAATGTTCCTATATTAAAATATAGATTATATTGTGGACCATTATGAAAGATGAACCGTTAATTTGAGTTTATTTAGGAATAAGCTTCATATAGCCTTACCGTGTAAGTTCCATTTTTCCTAATGTACATAAGGAAACCTGTAAATGGTGCAGTTGTGAAGTATTTGCCAAAGAAAGACTATATATCTAGCTTCATAATTATGGACTTGATTGCTCATTGGTTTTTGTCACTATTTTTACAAAGATATGATCTTACAACCTGTAATATCCTTCAGTATCACTTCTATCAGCAAATTGTTGTAATTGTAGAACTAGTAGTTATAGGTAACACTTAATGTTGTTTATATTATATTTAATAGCACCGTGTTTCTTATCGACCGGAAATTAATAAGATATATCGGTATTCTCGTTAATATCAGTAGCATTTCTAGCGGTACCCGGATTGTTTATTCACCTGATCTTGATAAATCATTAGTAATATAAATATAAACGAGAAGTAAGCTTAATTTAGGGATACGGTTAATTACTAAAATATAGAGAAGTATACATAATTGCCTCCTGTTACTTTTTTCGACCAGAGATAATTCAAAGTAAGAATTTAATTATTTGGTAATTATGGTAAAATATCAAATATCATACGAGTATTTATTTCTCTCTTGTTGTATGATAGTTTTCTATTAATAGTGAAATGCCCTCATATCAGTTATCTCTACCTTTTGATATAGAATTATAAAAAGTTAAAGGAAGGTAAAAAAAAATAGAATTTTTTCTTGTTAACGAGTTTTCAACGGCAATTACCGTTTACTCTGAAATATAGTTAACGTCGGCATCTGTACAATCTGTTACAAGCTCAGACAAGTTTCCCAGCAGTGATATGATTACAAAGGCAATCATAAAAGTTTATATGACTGTCATCAAATGTGGTAGATTACACAGGCACACAAAATAAAAAAGTGATCTTTTTTTGGTACTCCATAGGGTAACCCATATGTATTTCGACATTCTGAACACGAATCGGGTGTCCGTTTAGCTCCATTAACCACCATTATTTTGTAAATGACGAAAATAACCTAAAAAACTCATGGTTTAGGTTATTTTCGAGATTTACTAGAAATTGGTGGGTAACGGAGCTAAATGGATACCTGATTCGTATTCACCATGTCGAAATACATAAGGTGACCCAGAAACAAATCACTTTTTACTTTTTTTTAACCCACCAATTTTTAGTAGATCTCGAAAATAACATAAATTATACGGCACTGTTGTCAACTTTATAAGATACACGTGGAGACCAGTATGATAAGGCGATTACCGAAGGCTGCAGTGAGTCAGTAGTCGGCTGGCAATCGGGGAGAGAAAATCGGAGTATATGCGAAAGTGTTTGATATGGTAGTTATTTATATAATCATTAGCCCAGTCAATGAACGTTCAACAAGGGGGTCTAGAGGGAAATGCCGAGATCACAATTTTTGACTTGAGAGCTGTGTTTGGACTATTTAGGAGGTAAACATACCAAAAGTCCCCGAACGTAGGAGGGGGGGTGCAGGGGGCACGAAGGAGGTCCCGGTTTTTTGTTTTTCGCTCATATCTCGAAAACGGTTAGCTCTAATCAAAAAGTGGCTATATGCAAAATTAAAGCTGACTAAATTTTCTACAATAATGTTTCTATTATTTTTTTCGTATCTGTTATGGTTCAGTAATGAATTGTATATCTTTTGACTGTATTCTATCTTTATTATTTTATTATACATTGAAAATACATTTTAAAAATCATCGTAGAAAAAAATTTCTTGTACAGATATCCGTTTCATAGCAGACTGAACTGAAATATGGAATAAAAAGTGTCTTAGCGTCTGTAAGTGTGTGTATATATATATCTATGTGTGCGTGTATACCGTTTCTTGTAAAAACGATAACTTCTGTTAGATTTAAAATATTTTATTTCAATTTGGAACATATGTAAAACAATATAATACTATAATCCCTATTGAAATTGGGCCAGATCTGTAATACATGGTGATAACCAGAAGCCTACAAATTTTCATACGTAAAGTACGTTTTATTTTAATTTCAGAGCAAAATATTACTAAGCATACAGAAATAAGAAGATGTATAAGATTTCTAAACCGCAATATACCGGGTGTATGTTAGGCAAACCAACTTTATTTAAATTAGATGTTATACCAGTGTTATCCTAAAATATGGAACATGGTATTTTTAATAACATTATTATGAAGTGAGAATTGTAGGCCTCTGGTTATCACCATGTATTACAGATATGGCCCAATTTCAATAGGGATTATTGTAATATGCTGTTTTACATATGTTCCAAATTGTAATAAAATATTTTAAGTCTAACATAAGTTATCGTGTTTACAAGAAGCGATATACACGCACACATAGATATACACGCGCACACACACTTACAGACGCAAAGACATTTTTTTATTCGATATTTTAGTTCAGTCTGCTGTGAGTCGGATATCTGTAGAAGAAATTTTTTTCTACGATGATTATTAAAATTTATTTTCAATTTATAACAAATTTACAATAAAGTTAGAATGCAGTCAAAAGATATACAATTCATTACTGAACCATAGCAGATACGAAAAAAAATAATAGAAACATTATTGTAGAAAATTTAGTCAGCCTTAATTTTGCAAATAGCCACTTTTTGATTAGGGCTAACCGTTTTCGAGATATGAGCGAAAAACCAAAAACCAGGACCTTCTTCGTGCCCCCCACCTCCTACGTTCGGGGACTTTTGGTATGTTTACCTCCTAAATGTTGACAAATAATTGTTGTTATTTGTGTTTATTTGTTATTATGACAAAAACTCAAGTAGAAATTACACATAAATCAATGTGTAAACAATGTAGAGTACTTAAAAAAAAAACACAATTAAAGCTGTTTTCTTTACATTGTGATTGGAATTACTGTTGTGTTTCCGAATAGGTGTATGTGTTACAATTTAAATGTAATTTTAATAATTTTACTCTTTAATGTTACTATTCTTTACCGTCTGTCATCTTGCCTAATTTGTATCGTATAACACGCAAAGTTTGGTTTGTAAGGGGTACCTTTGTGGAAATCTTGGCTATATGGACACGTTTTTAATAGTTTTTTTTTTTATATGATATGTTCGGAACCTTGTGACTTTCTTCTGATTTTATTTATATAAGATTATAAGGATATATGCGTATATGTATATATATATATGCTTATATTCATATTTTCAAATACCTAATATTAAAAAAAAAGAACAATTAATTGTGCATGTGGTGTTATGTTACAAGGTAATATTGGAAAAAAATAAAAATAAATAACAATGAAAAAAAAAAATTACTGTTTTAATTATTGTTCATAAGACGCCTCTGCTCTATTTACTTTATTTGTATATATATATTTTGTTTCCAGAACATAAACTAAAGTTTTTGCCAACATCACTATTATTTACTTTGTGTTATATGCCGGTACCTCAACATTAGGTGTCGATGAAGGACTGAGAGCAGCAGAAAAAAAAGATATAGGCTTTTGAGCCAGCATAGGAACGCCTGGGAGCCGATGAGAAAAAGGGCTGAGAGCACTAGAGAAAAAGATATAGGCTATTGAGCCAGTGCAGAACGGCTGGGAGCCGATGAAAAAGAATTGCTGAAGGTACAAAAAAAAGTTATAGGCTTTTGATCCAGCGCTGGAACGGCTGGGAGCCACACACACAAAAAAAGATAAAGCGAATAAGTAAAAATAAAAAAAATGAACAGAATACCAGCAGAGCAGAAAGAATTAAACCATTTCAGTGCAACAGCATCGTAAGGCGTTGATTAAGGAAATTTGAGAATATGAATTCCTGGAACTATATCACCACAATTAATTGCTGACAATACAGACAATACCAGTTAGGTCAAAGTTATTTACATAGACTTTCCTATATCCTTTAGACCAACCAACTTTACTGAAAGAAAAAAAAATCACACTTAACATTAATGATTCCATTATTTTGTTACAAAAAAAAATGAACTTATGGCAGTTTATTTTTGTCACATAACCCACATAACCTCTCGACTTCGTCTAGAGCTGCAAACTTCATGCTTTCATGCAACAAATATTCACTTTTTGCACTTGTTATACAATAATTATTTGTGTAACAATAGTTGTTTGTGTAACAAATGCAAAAAGTGTATATTTGTTGCACGGAAGCATGAACGAGAACTGCAATTATGCTAAGTGCAATAAATACACTTTTTGCACATGTTGCACACAACATTTTTTTATGATCGAATTAAACAGTTTTTCTCATTTTCAACAATTCTATAACTAAATATTCAGATCTAAAACTGACAGCTAAAAATTAATTCCAGAAATTGTTCCTGTCAAACGTCAAAGTAGCAAAAAAAGTAAACACTTTTGGCACTGTAAATAGTGTTAAAAGTATTAACTTTTTGCACGATGGTAGAAAAATAACTGTTTTTTTTATTATTTTTTGTTTTGTTTTGACCGATCTGAACTAAAATTTAAATGATTTTTTTATAGAAGTCAGTGACATTTCCCAGTGGATAAAGCAACTGGCGTGATATATATTTTTGGGTTACCAACGATTTAATATTGTTTAATTTTTCAAGGGCGGTTCAGTTTAAAAAAATAAATAAATTCCTAAACTATCATATTATAGTAAATCCATTTGAAATATATTTACATTGCTTAAATCGTCGAATATACCTCATTGAGCAACATTGTAAGACATTTTAGTTCATAATCACGCAAGTGAAAAAAATTATAAGTATTGGTTGGAAACAAAACCACATATTTCACTAAATAAAAAAAAAAACGGTAAAAACACACAGGTATCGACAAGATTTAATTTCTGTGGTAAAGCTGCCGCGCGTAATTTAGTTTACAGTCGTTTCAATTACTATACTTATTTTTTTTGTTTCAATAGCCAAAATATGATAAAAGAAATGGGAGGAAAATGAGTGCAGAGACAGCTGTTACGCATTTTAAACCAGACCAAACATTTAAATAATGACAATATACGTGCAAAATATGATCTTTAAGGTAATATAATTATACAACGAGATACAAAATAATAAGCTGTAGTCGAAATGTTTACATATTATCAACAAAAATGAATGTAACTGAAGAAGAGCATGTGGTCCGGTGATATGGACCATGGTAGCAGGTGAACTTTAAAAATTTTTGAGGTTGTGTTCTTATTAATGTGTTTTAATAAATTCGATTATATTTCAATACTTCTAATATTATTATTAAAAACTTAATACTTTTCTCCTATTAAAGGCACTCTGATCATTATCCAAATTTAGAACATTTTGAATTATTTATCTGCAAACACACTCAAGGATTTTCGTTGTGGTGAGTTAACAGGAGACGATATAAAAGGTACGGGAAGGATTTTTTTCAAAAAAATGATAAAAATGTACAAGACAATAAACTTGGAAATTTAATGGTTGTTGGAAAACCAATTAGAAAAAGAAGTCGAAAACCTGAAGGAAGTTCCCATGCTTCTTCTATAAAATATCATATAAGTTTAAGTTTTATTCTGTTACTCTGCGCAGGATGATATTTATTTTTTTTAAGGTTTGGAAGAATCAGGAAAAAAACCGCTGCCCAAGGAATCACTACTTCCACATCCAGATTTTCGATGCAATTCACTCACAACGAAAAAATTTTGTATGTGGAAATAATTGCTTAGGGAACTTTAATAATATAATATTTGAAATCCTCTACCCCAAAAACCTATAAAACGATACCCCACATCGGTAGTGGGGTGGTGGTGGTGGTGATAAGGGGGTGGTAGTGGAGGTGGATGAAGCAAAAAAATATTTTAAGGTTTCTGGTTCCTGTACACATACTAAATCACAACTTTTTTTCATCCCCTTTAATGGGGCCAGGGTGGTTATGGGGGTGGCTAATGCCAAAAATTTTTTTGAGGCCTTAGCTTCTCTTGTATATACCAATTTTCTAGATACTCACCTGCTTGATTTAGCTATTTACCCTAAATTTACCTTACTCCCCAACCCTGTGATGGAACAAGATGAAAATATAATCTAGTTCCAGATCTCGCTAAAGTACATATGTGTACCAAATTTCAAGTCAATATCTTAAACGGTTCCAGAGTAAACGTGCGCACAAAAAAAAGTTACAGACAGACCGGCAGACCGACAGACAGAAATTTTTTTTTTTTTTTCGCTCAAACTTAAAATCTCGACGTTTCATGACATTCTAAGCCTATTGAGCAATACAAATTTGTAAAAGGGGCGAGTGTAGAGGCGACTTCAATGTGAATATCAGTCGATATTTCGTTGAAGCAACGTCGAGCGCGGTTAGTACTTGGATGGGTGACCCACCTATCTTGGGAAATACAGCGTTCTCGTCCCACCTTCTAGAGGCTTGTATATCAGTGTATACTCGGAAGTTACGTAATTTCAGACGAGGATTACGTAGTGGATATACCATCCTTCGGAGGGGATGTAAAGCAGGCGGTCCCTTGTCTATTAAATGTTAGGCAAGTAAAAGATCCCTACTCTTCTTAAGGGAAGAGGTTCGGCAAAATTTCCAGGTTGGGGGTAGCTCGTCTCCTGGCGTCGGTGATAGGCCCTGGTAGCGGAAATAGGCCGACGTTAAATAATTATAATAAAAAAAAAAATTTGTAAAAATTTTTTTGTCGTTACTATACTTCCACTGGATGTGGAAGTAATTAACATTTGCCAGAAATTATTCCTATCAATTTTTAGTGTCAGTCTCTCAGAAAATGCAATCTGGATGTTGTATTGTTGAGAAGGCAAACGCTCTTCTAAAAATATAGACGAACTTCAAAATGTAAATTTATAGCTAGTTTAAAAGGGCATGAAAGTCATTACGGGCGTGCCAAATCTCAGATTATAATGTTTACTACTTTATGGAAAATTTGCAACGAGACCGCAGAAGAAAATTTGAAAATAAATTATAAGTATTTCGGTAGAGTTTTTAATGACCATTTTAATATTGCATTTGGAAGCCCTGCTGCAGACGTATGTGGGTTTTCTGTTAGGACCCAAACACTTATTTGTAATTCCAAAGATAAAGCTGATATAGGCAGACTAAAAACCACTATACGTGTACATAAAGTACGATCAAAACAATTTTTTAAATTGATGAAAGAAAATCCAGTCAATAGTGTTTCTTATTTCGATCTCCAGCAGTGCAGGTATTACCTATTCAAGATGAATTCTATGCTCAACATTTATCATTTTATTCTTTTGTGTTACTGACATCATCAATATAAAGACACCAGTATTTTTTACCTGGATGAAAAATCAGACAAGGAGGGGATCTGCAGAAACAAGTTCTGCTTCGCGTGATTTTCTTAATAAGCAAGAATTTGAGCCAGATATCAAACAAGTCAGACTATTCGCGGATGGTTGTGCCGGACAAAACAAAAAAGCGCATTTAATGCATATGCTTATGTTATGGTTGTACGAAGATTCGCCCAAAATTATTGAACCCGTGGTATCAATATTTCCAGTAAGAGGACATTGTTATTTACCATCGTGTTTTCGGACAGATTGAAAAAGCTACACGAGCTTTTAGTACAATCAAAACTCCAACAAAGTACTATGAAATATACTCCAAGAAGGGAGAGGTTCGAAAACTTGGTACGGATTGGATTGTTTCCAATATGAAGACCGCTTTGGTTTCCCTAAAGAAAATGAAAGGGATCAGTGCGGCAAAAAGAATTATTATTATTAAAAGATCAAGATATAAAACCAATATTTTGCTAAAGACCCATTTGTTTTACAGAAATGATATCTTCAAAAAGTTTGAAATGTTATTAAAACGAGGAAAGAAACTTGGAACTGTGAAGTTAACTAATGTGGTACAGATAAACGAAAAAAACTTAATAGTCTTTCAAAACTACTAATCGAACTCGCACTGCCAAATTCGGTCACAGATCCTGAGCTCACATGGTTACAGCCCATTTTCGGAGATCATCATGTTTAAAATGACCAAAACAATATTGATGAAGAGGATATCGATGACCGAGATGATATAAAGGAAGTGTGTGATTGGAACGATGACGATGAGGACGAACTTCTTCACGTGTAATATTAATTTAATACATAATATGGCTATTTTTTTAAATAATGATAATACTTTTCTTTAGTGTTTTTGATTTTTTTTTTAACACCTCCAATACCATTTCAGTCAAGGTTACTTCGTGCAGACAAAGAAACTGCAGTTTGTTCTAAAATGGCAAACTAAATGCCGTTTGTTCAACACATTTTTAATTTGTTTTGGAAACCATCAATATTATATTCTTGGCATATAGGCACGATGATTGCATTTTTTACCGATTTTTACTTTTTCGGTAAATTAAATCCAAATTGGTAACAGTTTTTCTTAATTTCTGAAAATTACAAAAAGTTGACAAAATGCTATATGCATTTTGTCAACTTTTTGTAAAGTCTGCTCCTCAAATGGGGATAACGGACGAAAAAAAGGTATACAAATTGGCAACATTTTTAGAGTAAAGCCATCGGTTCCCATTGCATGGGATTTTTGTTTTATATAGTTTTCAACGTAAAAATAAGAATTCGAAGAAATTTCGAATCGATAGTGTAATCCTATACCGGGTGAAATAGGATCATCCCCCTTTCCTCCCTTTTCTTCTTTAGTTTTGAAGACAATTGATTGAAATTTGGAGTATCCTATATACATAATAAGCTGCACTTTTTGACAAACAAGTGATTTTTCTTTCATTTCCGGTTTCGCTGAAAGTAACACTAACTTTCGATTTTTGAATAGAACATCCTGTATATTATTGTATTATTGAATTTTGCATAATTTTTTGAATCCAACGATACCAAACAAGTGACATTTCAAACGTCAATATTTTTTATAATATAATTTTTAGTTTTCCACTTAAGTACCGATTTATTCTAAATGGCCCGTGTATTGCTAGAAAAATCCAAATCCCGTCAAAAATACTAAATTAAGTGATTTATGAGCAAATAAATTTCATCAAAATGGTTTTTGGGGCAAAACTCAATTTTTTCAATGGAACCATATTGGTACCGTGGTACCATTTACTAGTACTATTAATAAGGAATTTACTCGTATGTCTTATTAAAATGTGCGATAAATACAAACAAAATTACAGCTAAAAGAAAACAAGAAAATACAATTTTGTTCTAATTATCTTGTTATACATAAGGTGACTTTGGAATATAAAAAATGAACACAAAACTTTGCAATTGTTCAAAATGCTGTCCATTAACGTCAATGCACTTCTGAACTCGTAGAACGTTCGCCAATTGCTGGGCCGTTATGCTATTAATTCTCTTACTCGTAGCTCCAGGTCGTCACGGGTTGTAACGGTGATTGCGTAGACAATATTTTTTAAATGACCCCGAACAAAGAAATCAGGTTACCTTGGAGGCCACCTCAGAGGACCTTTCGTCGAAATTACGTTTTCTCTGAATCTCCGTTGAAGGTAATCAATTACTATCCTTGAATTATGGGAAGGAGCGCCATCTTGTTGGAAATACATTCCCTGTCCTAAATCCAAAGGCAACTCATCTAAAATGTCCTCAATCTCATTTTGTAGGAATCTCAAGTATCTGGCACCAATCGGGGGTCCTTCAAATATTATTGGACCAAACATTCTACTTCCAATTATTCCAAGTAAAACATTGAAACCGAACGGCACTTGAAAGTTACCCTCCCATAATAAATGTTGACTTTTTTTGTGACCAATATTTTGTATTTTGTCGTTAAATAATCCCAAATTTGTAAATCTAGACTCGTCCGAAAATGAAATCATTCCCAAAAAATCACTGTTTGGCTGCACGTTATTCTGCAAAATCCAATTGCAATATTCCATCCTACGTTCGTAATCATCTTCGTACAAGTGCTGGTGCAAATAGTGGTATTTGTGCAAAATTCGGCGTACTGTTTGGTGATTGATATCCAATTCAAACCCAATTTGCCCCAAAGAAACAGTCTTATCAACTTCTATTCGAGCCAAAACATTAATTTCCGTTCCTTCGTCAAGAATGAAATGTTCTTCATTCATTGTTGAGCTATCTTCGGAATTGATTTTCAAGATGTTTAAAATAATTTCTAGCTGGACATTGTTTGTCTATCAGGATATCGTTCGGCATAAAGATGTCTAGTCGCTAAGGCATTTTTTCTACATTCCCCATAAATAATTAACATGTCCACTTTTCATCTCTTGTATAAATTTGAGGCATTTTGAACACAATTAACAAGAATTTTAAACAGTTTTTAAAGACACAATAAAAACACCGGTAAACCAACAAATGTTTGACAAGCTAAAATTTCATTGTTCTCAAAGCCACCTTAGTTAGTTACTTCTTAATATTTACTTAGAACAAAATTGTATTTTCTTATTTTCTTTTAGCTGTAATTTTGTTTGTATTTATCGCACATTTTAATACGATATATGAATAAATTCCTTATTAACAGTACTAATAAATGATACCGCGGTACCAATATGGTTCCATTTGAAAAAATTGAGTTTTGCCCCAAAAACCATTTTGATGAACTTTATTTCCTCATAAATCACGTAATTGAGTATTTTTGACGGAATTTCGATTTTTCTAGCATTACACGGACCATTTAGAATAAATCGGAACCGTCACGCCACACTTACGTTAGTCGAGGAAATATAACACAAAAATAGCCCCAACTTTCAATTTTTTTTACAGTAAGTCGGATTGAGATGGGGTTTTTTGAATTCGCTTCGTTAACTCGTCTAGAAACTTTGTGCCATATTTTGGTCTTGTACTTGTTTGAAATTGCATTGCTGCATCGAAAAGTGCATTCTTATAAGTGCATCTTTTCAAGTGATGAAAAAATTCATATCTTCCAGAAAAAATTCCCGAATCTACGAATTTCAGTACCCGGGGATTTTTTGAGTCGCTGGACCTGAATGTGATGTCCAAATGAGCCTCCTGTGCACCTGGAGGTTAGGACGGCACCAGGAACGTCATCACCTGGAGTTCCCTGTAAACTCATGGAAAATCGATCGAAACTCGTTACCCGGGGGTTTTTCGGGTCGCTCGTCCCGAAATTATCGGCAACCTTCTCCGGAGAACTTGGTGTGCGCGACCTGGCTAATAATAATAATAATAATAATAATAATAATAATAATAATAATAATAATAATAATAATAATAATAATAATAAATAATGGGTACGGAAAACGGACCGGCAGCCTCCACGCGGTGTACCTGGACAGGCAGAGGCAACTCTGCCTGACAGATGTCGGACTCTGAGATCCACTTCTCTGGTTCTACCACACAGAGGAAGGGCCCCTCACAATCGACCCCAACCGGATGGGGGTCAGAGACAAGTTGGAGGGGCCATACCGGACGGTCTCAATGATGACAACACACGCTATGACCATGGACGCTTTAAGTGGACGAGGGAACTTCGAGATGACTTGCTGACCTGCTATGAGAGCAGCGAACCTGCGCGCAGGGGGTACATGGCGCGATTGCACGAAATCTGGTGCGACACGCATCCAGAGCATCGCGCCTTCTCTGAGCAACAGCTCAGAGATCAAGTATCCTACCTGCGCAGGACAGGTTACGTAAGGGCACCCCGCCAGCTGGAAGAAGCGCCAGCCGCACTGCCACCGCGGCAAATAGCTGTTGGGGAACATCCTAGAAGATACGCCGATGTTGACTTAAGGACGAGGGTTAGCCTTAGCAGCAGGGCTACCCTAAAGCCACAAGACCTGGCGCGGATGGACGCTGTCATCGATGAGGAATTGCCAGAAGACGCCGACATCTGGCAGATCAACACTGCCGTGTACAACGCTGCTAGCCAACTCGTTCCCCGCGAGAGGACAAACAATGCCTCGAGCGGTATCGAAAAGGCTAAGCGGCGTGTACAAAAGATCGAAGGCAAAATACAGTTGGCCAGACAACACGCTTCTCGAATCCAGAGTGTGGTAGAATACGTAACCACTGGCGAGGCATTTACGCCTAAAGTCCGGCGAACAGCAGCCGGACTCAGACGCCAACACCACACTCTAAATCTGACAGTGATGCTCACTATTAAGCAGCACTGTTTAGATAGGATTCGAGCGCTTATGGCTATCAAGAAGAAGCTAAATAGGCGGGTACGAAGTATGGAGCAAAATGCTTTGTTCCGTACGAATCCTTCCCGCCTATTTCAAGAGCCACAGCGTGTTGTCGATAATCCACCAATTGTAGCCGATGTCGAAAACTTCTGGAAAGGAATCTACGAAACGACACGTCCGTTCGATAGCAACACTCCAGCAATAGCACACTTCGAGGCTCTCTGCCACAGAACCTTTGAAGGGCCAGAAGAAGTGTGCGCGGCAATCAGTCCGGAGGAAGTCCAGCAAGCTCTTGTTGGCACCAAGAACTTCGCTGCCCCGGGTCCAGACGGCATAAACAACTGGTGGTGGAAAAAATTTCCTTCCACTCACCGTCGTCTGGCCCGAGTTTTCAACACGTGGTTGAATGAGGGGCAGCCAATCCCGGACTGGTTTGTCGAGGGACGTACCGTGCTTATTCCCAAAAAGGGTGATCTGTCCGACCCAAGGAATTATAGGCCAATCACCTGTCTGAACTCCGGCTACAAGATATTTACACGTATCCTGTACGCTCGGACACTACGGCAGGTTGATCCGGTCTTCCAGCAGATATACGAGCAGCGTGGCGCCAAGAAGGGCATGGCAGGTTGTAAAGACAGCCTGCTGGTAGACCGCTGTATTACACAGGATTCTGTGCAATACAAGCGGAATCTATCGATGGCCTGGATTGACTATCGTAAGGCATTTGACACAACATCGCATGAACTATTGCTACATTTGCTCAAATGTCTTGCGGTAGCAGAGCCACTAGTGAGATGCATAGAACAACTGCTGCCACTTTGGAGGACCCGCTTCACCATAACATCAGGTGCACAGCGGGTTACGACAGAACAGGTAGCATTCAGAAGAGAAGTATTCCAGGGAGATTCTCCTCCCCTCCTCTTTTGCATCTCACTGCTGCCGTTATCTGTTGAACTCCGCCAAACCCGCGGGTACCACTGTGGCCCACCCAGCAACCGGAGGCATAAGGTCACCCATCTGTTCTATATGGATGACCTCAAACTGTATGCCTCCGGTGAGCGTGAACTTCAAAATGCTCTAAGGGTGGTCGAGGAGTACACGCGGGCCATTGGTATGGAGTTCGGGTTGGACAAGTGCGCGGTCGTCCACCTCAAAAGAGGGCGATGCGGGGAATTCTCTGAAGATGCGCAGCTCGCAGACGGAAGAATTCTGAGACATCTGGATGCCGGGGAGACCTACAAATACCTGGGTGTGCAACAACATCACATCCAGGATGTGCAACAAATAAAGGAGTCTCTCCGCGGCAAGTACAGACGCCTACTCCGAAAGATTTGGTCCTCCGAACTTTCGGGGAAGAATAAGGCGTCTTCCACTAACATGCTTGCCGTTCCTGTTCTGTTCTACTCCTTTGGGGTAATAAAATGGACTGTAGATGAGCTGCGCCAACTAGACAGAGATACCCGCAAGATGATGAACATCCATAGGAGTATTCATCCTAGATCGTCCGTTCCTCGTGTTTACTTCCCACGTCATCGGGGGGGGCCGAGGACTCTTGGGCCTGGAGTATATGCATGGCAGAGTAGCGCATGGCATGTAACATCCTCAGGAGCTCGAATCCGCTCCTGCTATTAGTGAGAGATCACGAAATCGCAGGGGTGGGCGCAGGATTGTTTAAGGCAGCAAAAAGAGCCGCAGATGAACTTGGTCTCGTATTCGACGTCAGACGAGGTGGCCGGCGCCGTGCTGATCCAGAGTCAGTCACCGAGCTTCAGCCAAATCGTCTGAAAGCCCAAATAAAAGCTGCCGAACAGGAGAATCTGTTCAGGCAGCATGTCGATAAACCCATGCACGGTGTGTACTATAAGAACATAGAAACACTGGGTTTATCGACTAGGCTGACATTCGCCTTTTTAAGGTCAGCTGGGCTTAAGTCGGAGACCGAGGGATTCATTGTGGCCTGTCAGGATGGTGTAATAAACACCTTGGTCTACCGAAGCCGCGTAAAGGGTGTAGAAGTCCCTGATATCAACTGCAGGACCTGCCGTCAGGCGCCGGAATCGCTGATGCATTTGCTTTCAGCATGCCCGATATACGCTATTTCGGCCTACATCCACCGCCATAACGCGGCTTTACGAGTGCTATACTACCATCTAAGGCACTCGTACGGGGTAGATCAAACACCAGTGCTGCCTTACATCCCCGGAGATATTGAGTCCGTTGTCGAGAACGAGAGGTGCCGAATTTATTGGAACTACTCGTTCCCGACCGTCAGGCTCATTCAAGCCAACAAGCCTGACATAGTCCTCCTCGACCATCAGAACAAAGTGATGTTTGTCATCGAATTCTCAGCACCTGCTGAGACAAACATCGCTTTGAAGGAGGGGGAAAAACGGACCAAATATCGTGATCTCCGGTATAAGCTCCAAGTGCTGTACCCAGACTACTCGGTCAAGGTGGTCGTCCTAATAATCGGCGTACTCGGAGGGATGAAGCCTTCGCTGCTCTCAGAATTAAAGATCATACCGGCCTGTCAGAATTCGGCAGAATGGTTGGCAGGTCAGATGCAGAAGGCGGTTATCTTGGTGCCTTCGTCTGCTTAGGGCACATGATTCAGGTGTTTACAGTCACTAACTCCACAGGTCGTGGAGAGTGGCTGTAATTAATTAGCCGGCGCGGCTACCGTGTGGTGTCGGAGGCCACGGAAACCCTGTCCGGCAACGGTAAACCGAAAAAAAAAAAAAAATAATAATAATAATAATAATAATAAATTGCCTTTATTTCAGTATTATACATTAATACAATACCTAGGGCGAAGTCTAGCCGAAGCTACTCTAAAAAATAATAATAACGTCATCTCTTGGAGTTTTACTGAAGTTACTTATCAAATCGATCGAAACTCGTTACCCGGGGGGTTTTTCGGGTCGCTTGTCCCGCATCTCACATCGGCAACCTCCTCCGGAGGACCTGGTGCACGCGACCTGGCTAATAACGTCATCTCCTGGAGTTTTACTGAAATTACTTATCAAATCGATCGAAACTCGTTACCCGGGGGTTTCTCGGGTCGCTCGTCCCGAATCTGACATCGGCAACCTCTTAACTTATACAAAATGGGCATGTCCTCTCTTTTTCGATGAACTTACTTTATCACCAGAGTTGGAATAGTTGATTCAATTGAAACTATTCGAGAGGTAAATGAAAGGTATGGGTACAAATATATGCAGGCACAATTTAAAAAATATCTGAACTTTATATTTCTTTTTACAAATACATTAAGTTATCAAAAAAACTTTTCTTAATTTTACAGTTTATTCTAAATATCGTCCGCCTCATCAACTGATGCGTTAGTACTTTCTTCATCGTGAGTGTCATTTTTGGCGGCAATTAATTGTTCTGTGGAATATTTCTCGACGTTGGTGCAATTTGAGCCGGCACAATTTTTGCAAGCGATATTGCAAATCATGCCGTTCTTCCTACATCCACAGGAATAACCGCAGTCCGTTCTACATCCACAGAATATCAACTTCATTTTATTCGGTGGACCAGGAGGTTGTGTTATCCTTATGGGGATCAGCTTATCGTTCTCGTTTTTCCAACCCCAATCTGTTGGATCTAGGTGATGCTCTTCTCCAAACAACCAATTTTGTATTTGTAAATAAAACCCGTTTAAGATGTTGAGTGAGGGCATCTACCGTAGGAATGATTTTTCCGATATCCATCTCTTTCTTGCTGACAACTGCCATTAAGTACATTCTGTACCTGAACATTTCTACTAACTGAATTCCAC
The DNA here is from genome assembly GCA_936432065.2 of Rutpela maculata. Taxonomy (NCBI): domain Eukaryota; kingdom Metazoa; phylum Arthropoda; class Insecta; order Coleoptera; family Cerambycidae; genus Rutpela; species Rutpela maculata. The sequence goes on from OW386285.2 coordinate 62,396,096, forward strand.
TGAGCTTAAATTGGTCGGGGACATTTGACTTTCTGAATGTAAACAGTGCATTGTATATTGCTAGATATAAATGGCACCCGTGTTTCAAAATTTCCTCTACTGAAAGTCCAACTTCCTTGAACTTTGCAGCATGGGGTTCAAGGTCAGGAAACTTTTGGAATGTTTTGAAAAATTTCACCTTCCCTTAATAGTGCGTTGCCGAGACAGTATCGCATCCGGTAATAGCATGTAATAATAAAATACTATTGGCCACTGATGGCATATGAACCAAACTCTTTGAAGAATATAATTCTTCGGGCTTATTCGGTCGAGCTGTCTTTAACAGAAAAAGTTCTACATTTGATGGTGTCAATGCAGTTAGTAATACCAGTATATCTGCCATAATAATATATTAACTATCATGCATAAAAGCAATGTTAGAAAGTTTGACGACAAAATTTCAGTAAAACTTCAAGAGATGACGTTATTAGCCAGGTCGCGCGCACCAGGTCTTCCGAAGGAGGTTGCCGATGTCAGATTCGGGACGACCGACCCGAAAATCCCCCGGGTAACGAGTTTCGATCGATTTTCCATGAGTTTACAGGGAACTCCAGGTGATGACGTTCCTGGTGCAGTCCTGACCTCCAGGTGCACAGGGGGCTCATTTAGACATTACATTCAGGTCCAGCGACTCAAAAAAACCCCGGGTACTGAAATTCGTATGGTTCGGGAGTTTTTTTGGAAGATATGAATTTTTTCTTCATCACTTGAAAAGATGCACTTATAAGAATGCACTTCTCGATGCAACAATGCAATTTCAAAAAAGTACAAGACTAAAATATGGCACAAAGTTTCTAGACGAGTTAACTAAGCAAATGCAAAAAACCACATCTCAGTCCGACTTACTGCAAAAAAAATTGAAGGTTGACTGCTATATTTCCTCGCCTAAGTGGAAAACTAAAAACTATAACATTATATTGACATTTAAAATGTCACTTATTCAGTATCGTTGGATACAGAAAATTATACACAATTAAAAAATGTCATAATATACAGGATGTTCCATTTAAAAATCGAAAGTTAGTGTCACTTCCGGCGAAACCAGAAGTGAAAGGAAAATCACTTGTATGTCAAAAAGTGCTGTTTATTATGTATATAGGATATCCCAAATTTGAATCAATTATCTTCAAAACTAAAGGAGAAAGATGATCCTGTTACAACCCGGTATATAAAAGACGATATATTTGAGAGTCCGCCATGCTAATATCACCATATTTTCTTTCACTGTGTTGATGCTAAATAAAAGAAATAAGAAAAATATTGCAAAAATTCAGCCACCCTCCAAAAAAATGTTATTAAAAATTATAAAATAAAATTTCATCTAGTCTCCTGGTTAATTATGAAGGTTATTACTTAATATTGAGGTCGGAGTAAAATGAACAGATGATGAAACCAGACGTATTTTTAACAGACTTCAACATATACAATGTGTCCCACTTTTCATGGAGCCACCCTCATATCTCGCTTACCTGATATCCGAATATTTTGAAATTTTGGTGGTGAATATATACCTATAAAGTGAGTCTTTAAACGTAACCACATTTGACTGAAGTCAGAGGCGTTCGATTCTATGATGGAATAAGGGGGTCGATTTTTGAAAAAAAGTATTAGCAATTTCTTTAGAGAAAAATTAGTAAGATATTCTTAATCGGCACCTTTAGAAACCCCTTTGTACAAAATTACATCGTTGTGGGTTCAAAGGTGTTTGAGATATGAGCCGTCAAAAAAAAAAAAAAAATTTCAACTTAAAATAATTTGTATCTGTAAAACGGATTCTCATATGAAAAAAATGTATTCTTTATTTTTTGTTCAGAATAATGTATTGTACTAGTATGAAATGATTCTATAACAAAATTACTATTTATTTAATAAGGCAAAAATTCTAATTTGTACATACCTACCATGTTTCTAACAAATAATCTGCACAAATAATTTTATTATATAATTCTTTGCGTTTCTATGTAACCACCATCATTCCGAATACATTGCTCAATCCGTTTTCTTACATGGAGTACAACTTTCCTAATCTCGGCTGGAGTGATTTCAACACATGCCTGTCTAATTTTGATCATTAACTTATCTTGGCTACGTGGTCTGTCCTTATACACTATATTTTTTAGACGACCCCACAAATAGAAATCAAGTGGTGTTAGGTCCGGAGACCTCGGGGGAAACTCATGCACTTGACTTCTTAAACCTATCCATCTACCTGGAAAATTATCTTCTAGCCAACCCCTTGCAACGTTATGAGCCGGGGCACCATCAAGTTGATAATACAAGTCCCTTCTGACATCTTGAGGCAGATTATTGAGAAAAGGTTGAATTTCTCTTTGCAACAAATTTAAATACGCTTCTCCATTCAATCTCGGAATGAAAAAAGGCCCAATAATCTGGTCTTTCCATAAACCACACCAAACGTTAACTTTTGACACGTATTACCTTTTAGTACTGATAAACCAGTGGGGATTTTCGTCAGCCCAAAAACGGCAATTCTGAGAGCATACTACCCCATTGGTAGTGAATGTTGCTTCATCAGTAAATATGACGTTTTTCAGAAAATTTACATTGTTTAAAAATTCACACTGGGCCCAAAAACAGAAATCCAATCTTCTGTCACTATCACCTTCTTCTAGGGTATGTAGAAATTTTGGCTTGAATGCTCTTTTTCTATGTTTTTTCAAGCAACGCCAAACGATGTTCTTACTAATATTTAGATTTAATGCTACTTGCCTTATACTATATCTTGGATGTTCTCTAAAATATTGTAAAATGCGTTCCTCGTTTTGATTTTGCTGATTTTGTAAATTATAATTCTTTGATCTTAACTTACATACATTTCCTGTATTGTCAAAATTTTTATTGATGGTTGCTACCAATTTATGGCGAATGGGATGCTGATGGCCAGAATGCCGTAAATTAAATTCATCAGCAGCTTTTCTATATGATCTGGCATTATCTCCGACTAAACGAACCAATTCCACTTTTTCTTGCATTGTTAAACGCCGAGCCATTATCATAAAAAATTTCAGTTCACTTATCATGTAACATTAAACCAGCATTCATTAAATTTTTAACGTATTAACTTATTGACGTTCAATAATACATTGACACTTGCAATAACTTTTGTTTTCATGGCTTACTTAGGTCTTTATGGAAGATTATTTGTTAGAAACATGGTAGGTATGTACAAATCAGAATTTTTGTCTTATTAAATAAATAGTAATTTTGTTATGGAATCATTTCATACTAGTACAATACATTATTCTGAACAAAAAATAAAGAATACATTTTTTTCATATGAGAATCCGTTTTACAGATACAAATTATTTTAAGTTGAAATTTTTTTTTTTTTTTTGACGGCTCATATCTCAAACACCTTTGAACCCACAATGATGTAATTTTGTACAAAGGGGTATCTAAAGGTGCTGATTAAGAATATCTTACTAATTTTTCTCTAAAAAAATCGCTAATACTTTTTTTTCAAAAATCGACCCCCTTTTTCCCTCATAGAATCGAACGCCTCTGACTTCAGTCGAATGTGGTTACGTTTAAAGGCTCACTTTATAGGTATACATTCACCACCAAAATTTCAAAATATTCGGATATCAGGTGAGCGAGATATGAGGGTGGCTCCATGAAAAGTGGGACACATTGTATACTAGGGAATAAGCTGCAATTACCCATGCTGAATGAAATGTGATTTCATAATTTTTGAAAGCCAGTTTTACAAAAAAAAATGTTTCGCTGAATATGTTCAATTTAACCGATATTTAAGTATGTTGACCGATCTATATGAAATAAATCTTATAAAATGTAATCAAAACAGTTAGAATTAATAAAAGGATAGCCAATTACTTAAAACGACTCTCTTTACTAAATTACTAGATTCCGTCATGCTGATAGAATCTTCACAGTACAGCCATATTGACATTAAATACCTTTAACAAACCACGAGGAAAGCATTACATTAAGAATCAAGTCGCATCTGAAGCAGTGAAGAAAAGAAAAGGCTTGCAATCTCAGTGCAACGAGGGGATATCGAGTGAGCGAACGTCACCAACGTCACCGCGACCTTCTCAAGGGTTTCGAGTTCCTCCTTGGTCTTGCTTAGCCACGGCATGTCTGCTTTCCCTTCCCCTCACTTGCAGACGGTCCATGGCCTGCCTAATATCGAGCCCGCAAACTACAGCGAACCCGCGGTCCGCGGTCCTCCACACGATCTACTGGCCAGGCCGATGCATCTAGACATCCGTGCAATATACGATTCGTATGAGTATTTTGCAGCGGGGTATTTCAGTTTTACGTGGTCTGGGAGATGTGTTGCCCTTTTTAATGCGTGGCGTTTTAGTATGCAACGCTGTTGTAGCCGTTTCTTGGAAATATATTAGCGAATCTTAATTGCAATCACACTCGCAATTTATTTAATAAGTTACTTCATTTAATCATAGCTATAATCTTCATATTTCTTGGGCAGTTTGCATGTATTTATTTAGCAAATTTGTTGAGTGGTGTCTTGTCAAGTTATAGATATAAAAGCTATTCCTAAAATAATAAAGGGGTATTTAATACAATAAAACGATTTTATTAAAACAAATAAAATATACCCAATATAGGGCGATGTTTAGATATTATCTATTTTTAAATTTATTAACTCTAATACCACATAAGAAGTTGTTAAAATATATTTAGAGAACGGAGTAATAGGCATTTCATTTAACTAACGAAATATAGTAGATTCAAAATACCACGAAATTTAGGAATCATATATCAAAACATTTTAGTTGCACATCCGAAGCATAGTAACGGTAAAAAAAAAATTCCTGTATGTATGTATTATAACAAGATCTGAAATTAGATTATGCTTTGATCTCATTCCGTTGAAGAGTTGGATGTAAAAACCGCTGCTCAAGGAATCACTACTTCCACATCCAGATTTTCTATCTAAGTCACTCACAACGAAAAAATTTTGTATGTAGAAATAATTGTTTATGGAACTTTAATAATACCATATTTGAAATCCTCTACCTCAAAAATCCAGAAAACGTTACCCCACATCGGTAGTGGCGTGGGGGTGGTGATAAGGGGGTGGTAGTGGGAGTGAAAAAATATTTTGAGGTTTCTGGTTCTTGTACACACACTAAATCACAATTTGTTTCCATCCCCTTTAATAATGGGGTGGGGTGGTAATGGGGGTGGCTAATGCCAAAATTTTTTTTGAGACCTTAGCTTCTCTTGTATATACTAAATACCAATTTTATGGACTCTTACCTGCTTGATTTACCTATTTACCCCAAATTTACCCCAATTTACCCCCTAACCCTTCGACGAACAAGATGAAAATATAATCTAGTTCTAGATCTCGTTAAAGTACATACGTGCACCAAATTTCAAGTCAATATCTCAAACGGTTCCAGAGTAAACGTGCGCACAAAAAAAGTTACAGACAGACCGACAGACCGACAGACCGACAGACAGACAGAAATTTTTTTTCGCTCAAACTTAGAATCTCCACATTTCATGACATTTATTTGAACAATAAAAATTTAAAAAAATTTTTTTGTCGTTACTATACTTCCACTGGACGTGGAAGTAATTAGAGGTAAATAGATAAAGTAAACAAGTAAAAGTTCATAAAATTGGGCTCAACATTTTGTTGGCACAGCCCCCAGTATCACCCGCACCCTATTATTAAATGGGGTAAAAACTAAAATTGTGATTTAATGTGTCAACAAGGACCAAAGACCTCAGTATTTTCTTTGGCATCAGCTACCTACGTTATCGTTGTGGCATATGGTTTTATGGGTTTTTAGGGTAGACAACTTCAAATATTATATTATTAAAGTTCTATGAACAATTATTTCCACTTAGTGAAGTGCAAACATATCAACATTTTTTTCGTTGCAAGAGACTTTGACAGGAAATCTGCATGTGGAAGTAGTCATTTCTTAGGTAGCGTTTTTAAAAGAATATTTCTGTTTCATTGTAAAAGCCTGTGATTGAACAAGATTTAGATTGTAAGATTTTTTTAAACTCAATAAACCTAACAGTGTGAGCACCTGTGTCATACCGTGTGCTCCTTGATGAAACAAGTTTGAAGTATTTTTTATTTTACTTTATAGATAGGTATGTATAAAAACTAAAATGCTTGTTGGACATTCGAAAATCGATGCTGACTACTAGGAATTATCTTGGAATTAGTAAATCCTACTATCAGCCTTTATATTGTATATATTCGTTTATATTTTTTACTGTGGCCATTTAAGCAACTTCCCATGAATAACTTTATTTTATTTTCTAAACATTTTTTAATACAATGAGAGAAATAAAAAATATTAAGATCAAATAAAAAAAATTAAACCGCTATTTTTGATGATTTTTTCATTTAATTTTTGGCATTCAGTAACACTCAAATCTGAGAATTGCACATAAGCAAACTGTCATTCATATAATGAACAAATAAAAAATAAATCAATCAGAATAACAGAAAAGAAAGAAATAAAATGTAAAATGCGGCTTTCAAACCAAAATAATTATGACCAATATTATCTTCTTCTACTACTACCTGATTGGAAATGTTTCTTTTGAATATAAAGACAATGAGTAAATTTTACTTTATTTGGAGCATGGTAATAAGAACTTTATTAGAAAGAAGATAAGCATTTTATCACTTTTATATCAGTAATTCCAACTTTGGAAGAATGTGGAGGTTGTGTATTTTGGCTTCCTCTGTTCACTAAAAATGGGACATGGGAAATGGAAATGGGGTTTTGAAGATTCTCTTCCATCTTAGTGGCTATGTCACTGTTCAATTTTTCGGCTTCTCCTAGTTTCTTAAACGCCAGTATTGTGTTTTCGTCAATTTTGTAAAAAAGCTTCCAACAGGAAGTTTTACCTTTTCTTGAGAAATTTTCTGTTGCATCCACGGCAGTTAGGTAGGAAGTGTGACTTTCAATAAACCAAGTTGGTCAATTTATCTTAAATAGAAAGAGATCTACTAACACAAATATTATGAATGAATCTTTAGTAAATTGTGGATGTCTTCTAATAATCAACATCAGTACCCGCCATTGGGCTTTAGAATTGTTTGCAAAAGTCAACTTTTTAACAAATAATGAAAACGAAAACTAGCGGACTACGTCCAAGAAATCTCACAAAAATTCTGTGAGTTGAAGCTGGGGAATAGGCCGCTAACCCGCAACAAAACCCGAATCACACAGCATAATGCCATACTTTTCGACATCAGACACCCCTTACCATACCAAGCGTTGCCTATTTGCCGGCAACTCCCTTAGCTACACTATCCTCTACCACAACTTACTACTGTCCTAAACTTAGCTTTCCTCAACTTTACACCTTCAATCCTCTATTATTTATCTTTTGTTCAATTTGTTCTTGTTTATCCTTTTTGTCCTTTTGTTTTTTTGTCCTCTCTTGTCCCCTTTGTCTCTAAATTCCCTCTAGACCAAAAATTCCAAAAATTAGCACTTTTAAATCTTATTTTTTTTTCCAACCACTTTCCTGGAGGCAGGGAGACCACCAAGGGAGGGGGGCAGTCCTCGAACCTGTTTTCGCATTTAGTTTTTCCCGAGTCAACAAACAAAATGTATTCAGTGAGCGTGTGCTACGCTAATTTATAGCGTAATATTTAATTATGTTTAGGTATTTCTGTATATTATTCCCAAACCAAATTGTTAATTTTATGTCTTTTACCTTAGACAGGAGTTTTAACTTTTTTTTCCTCAACTGTTGTTTAGGCGAACCGGACCTGCCTGGCCCAATCCTACATACACAGCGGCTCTGCGCGCCGTGATTGTTTGGTTGGCTCCGTGCCAGGTTACGGAAAACTTCAGGAAAGGTGTATGTAGCCATTAATTAAGAATAATATGCTTCTTCTTCTTCTGTGTTTCGATACATCAAGTAAAGCAACGTTCATCGTGTTTAGATGGGTGACCGGCCGAGAAAACGATCTAGTTTCACCTTCTAGCGGCTTGAATATCAGCGCATATGCAGAAGCTGTTATTTAAAGGCAACGAGCTACAATCCTTCGGAAGGGATGTAAAACAGTCGGTCCCCTTTCGAGTAGGTAGGTTATTGTTACATTAAGGCGGTAAATATAGTGGGGCTTTCTATAACTAACTAGTCATTAGGAATGGCAGTATTTGGGTTATTTTATGTATGTAAATTTCAATTCCTTCTAATATATTTAATTTTCCAGATTTTGTTAAATATCGGTTTATCTATTGGCGGAAGAATATGGCTGGTTTGTAAAAAATGGTTTGAAAAATTTGAATTACTGTTACTATTTTGAAATTATTTTAAATGTTCAGTGTCTTACATTAAATGTCCTTCCTGTTTGACCGATGTAACAGATATTGCATTTTTCACAAGAAAGCTTATACACTCCTGATTTTTTTAATGTGTTTTGTGTTTCGCATTGTAAAAGATATTTGACATTTTTGGCTAGGTTTAAAAGCTATTTGAAAGCTAAGACTTGATATCACGTATGAAATTCATGTTAGAAATACAATTGTCTTCTTGATTTCTCTATAATTTTAAGTTCGCCTACGGTTCATGTCATAATTTTCATGCTCGTGTCTTAATAGCCATCATTAAATGGTCGTTGCATAATATACTATTATGCGACTAAGTAATATATTATATTTACTGAAAAACTATTGTTTGTTGTTATTTCTTTTATTATTCCCATTTCGTTATTTCTGTTTTCTCTTCACAAGAGTATAGCGAACGCTCTAGTAACCATAGATCGCTCTACCGATCTATGGCATCCATTTCATGAGAAAAGAGATGACTTGAATCTGCCAGTATAGTGGCATGTGAAAATGTTATATCGGCAGAAACAAAATCTAAATAAATTAGCTCTTCTGTCGAAAACTTTCTATATAGTATATTTAAGTTCTTTTACAGTTACAACATCAGTAAACCTAGCTCGATTTCATTACAACGAAATGGTATTCTTTAAAAATTAATAAATTGGTAGCATTGCAGAGGTGGAGCATCCAATAGTGTGAAAATATATACTGTGTCTCAAAAATAAATCGTCAGGTTAGTGAGATATGAGGAAACTGATCTCTTTAAAAGTTGTTGAGGTCATCGGGGGCACCACTTGGTGACCTTGAAGACAAATTTTCGTTCTTTGAACAGAAATCCCTATTTTTCACCTCGGATTCTGAAAGAGCGAAAAATTTTGCATTAGAGTTGTAAGAGGTCAAATTGACCTTAGATGTCATTTTAAGGTCAACTGCCTCTCGAAATTTGAAGGCTGGTATGTCGTCAGGATAGCGAGATATGAAGAAAGCGACCTCTATAGAAGTCATTGAGGTCATCAGGGACACCATTTGGTGACCTTATATTTGACCTTAAAGGCCTTTTTTTAGGGTAATTTGAAGTAAACTTTCGTTTATCAAATGGAAATCCCCTAATCGCCGAAATGGATCATGAAATGACCTCGATTTGATCTTAAAATTTATCTGTAAGGTCATATCAACCACCATTGCCTGCCTTCAGTCACCAGACCCTAGGGTCAATTTGACCCCTTACAATTCTAACGCAAAATTTGTCAGAATCCGGAGTGAAAAGTAGGGGTTCTATTTAAAAAACGAAAGTTGACCTTCAAGCGACCTTGAAAATGGCCTTCAAGATCAAAACCAAGGACATCCAGTGGTGTCCCCGATGACCTCAACAACTTTTATAGAGATCATTTTCTTCATATCTTGCTATCCAGACGAGATACCAGCCTGAAAATTTCGAGAGACATTTGATTTAAGATTACCCCTAGTGGCAATTTGACCTCTTACAACTCTTGCTATCCAGACGAGATACCAGCCTGAAAATTTCGAGAGACATTTGACCTTAAGATTACCCCTAGTGGCAATTTGACCTCTTACAACTCTAATGCAAAATTTTTCACTCTTTCAGAATCCGGGGGTCAAAAAACGAAAGTTGACTTTCAAATGACTCCGAAAATGACCTTCAGGGCCAAGTCCAAGGTCACCAAGTGGTGCCCCGATAGCTTCAATAACTTTTATAAAGGTCATTTTCCTCATATCCCGCTATCCTGACGAATTATTCAGGTGTATCCATACTTTTGGGATACTAGCGGTCCATTTAAAAAAAACCGCTGCCCAAGGAATCACTACTTCCACATCCAGATTTTCTGTCCAAGTAATAATATAATATTTGAAATCCTCTACCCCAAAAACCCATAAAACGATACCCCACATCGGTAGTGAGGTGGGGGTGGTGATAGGGGTTGGTAGTGGGGGTGGATAAAATAAAAAATATTTTGAGGTTTCTGGTTCTTGTACACACACTAAATTACAATTTTTTTTCATCCCCTTTAACAATGGGGTGGGGTGGTATTGGGGTGGCTAATGCCAAAATTTTTTTTGAGACCTTAGCTCCTCTTGTATATACTAAATACCAATTTTATGAACTCTTACCTGCTTGATTTACCTATTTAACCCAAATTTACCCCGATTTACCCCCCAATCCTCCGACGGAACAAGATGAAAATATAATCTAGTTCTAGATCTCATTAAAGTGCATAAGTGTACCAAATTTCAAGTCAATATCTCAAACGGTTCCAGAGTAAACGTGCGCACAAAAAAAAGTTACAGACAGACAGACAGAAAATTTGTTTTCGCTCAAACTTAAAATCTCGACGTTTCATGACATTCTAAGCCTATCTGAACAATAAAAATTTTAAAAAATTTTTTGTCGTTACTATACTTCCACTGGATGTGGAAGTAATAACCTTTATGGTGCCTTTTTGGTGCCTGAATATTTGTAACTAATTTTAAAATGTGAGCCTTACATATTGTAAAACTTTTCCACAATATTGGCCCATCTTGTATGTAACAGAAAATGAGGAAGTTCTTCAGTACCATTTACTGAAATATAAATCAGTGAATTGATAGGTAGCAATAGTAATGTGCAATGTGTGTCGATTATCTTGTAATATCACTGCACATATAATACGTATGCTTAAAATTACTGTTCATCCTTACATCGATTCAGTGTATCTTTCTTGGAATGTTTAACATTCGTAGGTCAGCCTCGTATACACTGGTGTTATTGATAAAGAATGTCAACTGGAACATCATAGAAATGGCCTACTAAGTTGTACAGCGATAACCCTACACCAAGCAGTCAAAATAAGCCATATGTGTGCTTGTTGGGCTACTTTATCGCCCGAGTCGTTTTTATTGCATGCATCACATCCCTTGGTACTCATCTATCGTTATTCGCGTTTGATCCTCAGTGTTGTCGCCCCCACGGTTACTCATAAAAAACGTCTCGGTGTTGCCAAGATGCACTTTATCTTATGATTGGCTACTGTAGGCTCTTTTATAAAAGAGTCTGCCGTGTTGAATGCACTTAATGATACTTTGGAAGAAATTAAATGATTACTGACGTAAAATAATAATAATCTTCATTTTCATTATATGGGAATGAGCCATTAGGGATAAATCATTTATGATATCACTAATTAACAGTAAGTGAGACAAAATCTTCAACTACTGAACATAAACTATAAAATTTTCAACACAAGGGAGATAGGAGTGCCAAATAGCATATAGTACAGGCCTTTTAGAATAAAGATTGGCTTCACCTGAAATACTCAAATAACAAGCTGAATGTTTAAGAAGCCATTGAAAACGTATCCTGAAAAGTCCCCGAAAGTAGAGTGGAACTTCATTTTAACCTCTCCACAATAAAATTGGGGGAGGTAACTAAAATTAGTCCAAAATCAAAAATTGAGATAACATCAAATCTTTACGTTTTGAGGTCCCCATAAAAGTGGTTTTTGAAAAATGTCTGTATGTGTGTTTGTGTGTGTATGTTATCACGATAGCGGCGAAACTACTAAACGGATTTGAATGAAACTTTGCATTTTTTAGTGCTCCAGAAGATCTGAGAAGGTTTTGGTTGAGATCGGATTACGTTTAGTGCCGTTTTGGCGCAAGAAGTTGTTTATTTTAATATTACTTACAATTTGTAATCGAACCTTTGAAAAGCAGTAAAAATTTCGATTTCAACGATATATCACACTTGCACTCTTTCGATTTGGTTTCCGTAAAAAAAATTAAAAAACAAAATAACACGCTTCTTGTTTAAGATATATTTTATAGTCTAACCTAACGTTCTTTAGACTAGTGTGTTAAAGCGTGCAGACTGTATGCTGAGTTTTTTTGACGTGTCAAGTGCATCGAGAAATTACAAGTTTTTTCGACGTTTATAAAGCCCACGGAAGGTGTGAGAGGCCTCCGTAAACCGCTCATAAACCCTACAAATGTAAGCAACCCCACCGGAACGCTTTCGGTGAGTTCTTTTCCAATAAAACTTTAAAAGTGACAGTGGCATTATATTTTAAAAACTATTTCCGCTACTTCCTGCATCCCGCCGGAAATTCTTCCGACAACATAACCTAAAGATAGTGCTACAAAACCTAAAAACAATTTAAGACATTGGTACCAACCTAATTTTTTTTTTTTCGAAAATTGTCAACAACCAAATTCCCCCAGAAAAACATTGGAACCAAAAATTTTACAGCTGTCACTTCCCCGACCTATTCAGTGAAAAATCAGCCGAGGCCAGAAGATAAAACAAAATAAAACGATCCACCATGAACACTACCCCGGCCACAGCTGGCAGGGAAGCTGTCCACCAAGAGTTATATGATTTTTCCCAAAGATGGCCATCCCTACCACCGATTACCAATTGTAACGGTAATTTTTATTCATAGGCATAAAAGCCCTTAAATTACATTATTTCGTATTTTCCGTATATAAATTACCTATTTTGTTACCTCTTAAAAAATAAATTATCGCCGCTACTGGTAAGCATTTGAAAATAATGCCTTTCCTCCAATGAGAAACCATAGTTTAAATTCGCGGGTTTAAGGAGTGAGGTATTTCGATTACTAGTGGGGGAAGAGATAAATACCGAGCCGAGCGGTAGCCATGACACTTTTCCACGGCCGCTTTAAGCGAGCCCACAGTCAATCTTTTAACCAAATTTGAGTGAAGATATTAAAAGTTCCAGAATTTAAATGGTTTAGTTAAACCATAAAAATTATAAATTAATTATTTATTTAGTCTCTTTCCTTCGTTTAAGCTGGTTAAGGAATTTGACAGCCAGATTATGTGTGCTTTTGCGAGCTGTATGTTCGAAATAAGTCTTGTATGTGTAATATCCACCTAAAAGTGGCTAAATAATAGTGCGTTCAATCTACGTTTTCAACTTTAAATAGGATTGCAGTTTTATGGGTAATGTCCAAAGTGAACTTATGTAAGTACCTATCTGAACTTTATATTTTCCTGTTTATGCACGAGTCATCAATTTGGGAAGATTTGAGCCAGTAGTTTATCAAGTTGATCACAGTGTAGTGCGTGTTCGTTACATTTACGTTTTCATGAACACTTCAAGCAAGCTTAATTTGTACTTGCTAATTTTTTATCTCGACTAAACACTCAAATTTACTTTTGGAGTGCTATATGTTTAATATTAAAATTTATCTTTACGTATTTCGTTCGAGGAATTATGTAAATTTTTGTGGGTGTATAAAATACTCCCATTTGTACCTTTTAGTTAAGTCTTCTAGCTTGTTTTTGCATTTAAACTTAAATAAATATTTAATTGCTCATTCTTGGATAATTTGCTCGGAAAATAATTCTGATAAGTGAATGAACAATCATTTATTTATTATTAATAGTCTTTTTCTTGCGGAATTGGCCAATCTCCCTTTATTACGTTTTACCTATTTATCTTTTGTATTTTATACCATTATGTCTGTCTCTCCGTATATCTGTGCATTTGTTTGATTATTTATTTGTACTTCTTTATTCGTTAGCACAAATTTATTCGCCCATACCCTGTAGTGTTATTCTCATTTGCCCTTTGTTAATAAATTAGTTTATTGTTAATTTCGTATTTTTATTTATTTAGAATTCATTTTAAATAACCCCAAGAGAGACAGGGCGTTATAATTGGCGGTGCCAACGTGGAGCTAGGTCTAATTAAAAATTTTAATTAGAGAATAAAATTTGTGCTTTCGAAAAATTTTTTTTTTCAGGTTACCTATTTGTGATTTTTGTGTATGTACCTATGTAAATTTTATGTTCCGTTTTTGTGTAAAGAAATTGTATTGCTCAAAGTTAAAAAAGCAAACATAACCTTGTCGTAAAATTCCGGTTTATAGTACCGTTTTTATCTTTGTTTTGTGTTGATAAATAACAAATTACCTAATGTTTTCAACAGTAAATTAATAAGTACCTTTTCAGGAAACATTACGTATATCTTTTCGGCAGAAAGTTTTTGTCTTTTCAATATATTTGTATGTAAGCCTTTCCGGTAAATTTCGTGTTATATTTTTATTGCGTTTGTAAGTTTCTTGTCTTTACATGATGTAAAAGCAGATATCAGGATAACAGAAAAGAGGTTTCCGTCGCGTAATAAATTCTTTGTTGGTGAGTTTCGTTTTTTTAAAGAAATATAACTTTTTATATAGTTTACCTTTTATATTGAGTAACTAAGTAAATTCTTTTTGTTATTTCAGTAGAGTCAGTGCAGTAGAGTTATAATTAAATTACATTTAGTTCAGTTTCGGTTTATTGTAGGATTAAAAGAATTTGATAATTTCTATATATGGACAGGGGCGGTTCTGAGTTTTTGAATTTACTTATTAATATTTTTTAACTTTGTTTATTAGTATCTTTTTTGGGTTCTTTAAAATTTTTAAGGACTTATTTGTTTTCGAGTACTTACGTTATTTGTGAAATTTTAAATTTGCCTTAACTTTAAAAATTTTTTATTCCTTTACCTACCTTTTTGTTTAGTTGCCTTACAAACTTTTAAGAATGTTTTGACTTTCGAAACAGATTTGAGCGTATATGTGAGTGGCTTAGTGGTTTCGCCGTTAGCTTAGGAATTTTTACTTTTGCACTTAGTACATTTTTCTGGTTTTTCGTTTGATGTTACCGTACCGATTTTATTTTTTAGTGATTTTGGTGTCTTATGTGTTTATCGATTTTGAGTATTTTTCCAGTATGACTATTTGTCATTTTTTTGTTTTACGTATCCATTTTATGTCTCCCTTGCATTCTTTGGATTCCCTTATATTTTTTGTTGTTTTGCATTTCTTTGGTGTTTCTGTGATTCAGTAGTACTTTTCCGGTTTTACCTTTTTGTTTATGTTTGACTCTATGGTTTTTGCTATTTTGCTACGTGCTTTGGCGCACATTGTTTACATTCATTATTGGAGTACAGTAGCTTACGTCTTATGTTAAAAATATTTTGGTAAAATATTTATTTTTCGTAATAAATTTAAAATGAAAATAGAAGTAAATTTTTAAATTCATTTCGTGATTTATGTTCGGTTTAACGATTTCATTTTTTGTGCTTATGCATTCTAGAAATTTTGTTGAAGATTAACTTTTTACAATTTAAATTTTGTTAGAAATTAAATTATATCTTTTGGCTATTTCAGTAAAATTAGTAGTAGAAGTTCGGTTGGATTTAATATCTTTTGAGTTTAGTCTCGGTTTATGTGAACTTTATGGAATTTGATAATTTTTATGTGGACAGAGACGGCTTGGGGATTTTTGAATTAAATCATTAATATTTTTGACTTTGTAGATTTTGTTTAATTTTGTTATTGTGCCGTGTTACTGTACCGATTTTGTTTAAAGATTTTGGCATAACCTTACATTTTCAATCTATTGCATTTTTAAATTTATTTCCTTTTTTTGATGTCCTTTATATTTTCTTTAGTACCTTACATTTCTTGATACCTTTTCCATTGTCTACATTGCTTTTTTGTTTTTTTGGTGTATCTGTGAATAAGCAGTGCATTTTATGTTTTACCTTTTCTTAAAGTATGAGTCTATGTTTTTGGTATCTTGTAATGTGTTTTAGTGTACATTAATTTATGTTTAGTTTCAGTGAGTAGTGTGTGACGTCATGTGGCATATTTCTTTTCGTTCAGTTTATTACCTTAACCTTTTGGGGTAATTTAAACTTTGTTTCAGTCCAATTCGTACATCTTTTAGTATCTTGTTAGTTGGCAAATTGTTTGTTTCCTTTCTTCGTTCAGTTTTAGTACGTAAAGGTTTAGTACCTACCTTACTTTGGTTTTTGCCGTACATTTATGTTGAATTAAATAAGCACATTTTGTAACTTATATACGTTTTGAATTTAAATCTGGATTTGTCCAGTGTATACATTTTTACGTATTTCGTTGTGCTTTGGTGTTTTTACCATTTTGTTGTGTTCAGTCTAGTAATTAAATTTTTACTATTTTATTACGTTTCAGTATACATATTTTGCGTTTGGCCTGGCAATATATTTTTGCTGTATTTCGGTTATATTGCGTTATCTTATGATAATATGGATGTAAGTAGCAATTTTTGTTAGTGTTTGGGTCTTGTTGGCTTGGGTACTAGTTTGGATATAATTTGGTCCTCTTAGTGCTTGAGGCAGTTTTAGATTTTTACATTTTCTTAAAGTTCGAGATTCCATATGTCATATATTTTTTTGAGCATTTTGTAGTAGTTTCTTTTAGTAAATTTCTTGGAGTACATTTTTGAAATTAAGTCTTGAGTCTTTTACGTTACCTTTCGGTTGGTGTTTCCCCTTAAAATACCTGGCGCCCTTCATTTTCTTTTTGCATTTTACCTTTTTATTTGTTTACCTTCACATGTGTTTACCTTTCTAGTTTGTATTTTTCTGCCCTTTTGTATATTTTCTATTTTGTCTTTTAAGTACATTTTACAGTTTTGGTAACCTGAAATAATTATTATGGTTTTCTTCGTTATGTTTTATGTATATACCTTTTCTGCTTAAACTTATATTTGAGCAGGGCTGCGTTTAGTATTTTTGTATATAGCTTACGTTTTGTACCTTTTTGTTTAGCGTTTTTCCTGGATGGCTAAAATTAGCACAGGATGCTTTTATCTTTTTGCATAGTTTGCGTTGTACGTTTTGTCGTACATTTATTTGTGTATAGTACCTTTCCCGCTTGCTGTGTGCAAATGTGGATTTTATTTTGTTCTATCTTTTGATGTACGTTAGCTTATCGTACATTTTGTTATGTATCTTATGTTACCTTTCTGGTTTTCTGTGTGTAAGTACAGAGTGATGTTTTATATTTGTTACCTTACGTTACCTTTTCTGGCTAATCTAAGCATTAGTTCAGATTTACTTTTTTCGTACGAATTCTTCGTGCGATACGTTACCTTTACCTTTTTGCTGGCTAAGTTTTGCTTAGTGCAGGATAATATATGTTTTACCTTTACCTTTTTACTGGCTAAGTTTTACTTAGTGCAGGTTATCTTGTCGTGCATACGATATGTGCGATTACCTTTGTCGTACGTTTTGTTTTCGTGCGTCATATTTACGTTTACCTTTACCTTTTCTTGGCTAAGATAATAATTAGCACAAGAATATACGTTTACCTTTACCTTTTCCTGGCTCAAAGAGTTGAGTGCAGAGGTCCATGTAAGTCTTGGCTGACCAAAAGGGTTAGTTGCAAGCTGGGTCTGGCTAGTTTTATACTAGTTTACGTTTCGCTTCCTTGGCTAAAATATATTAGCAGAGGATATTTCCGTTCTTTCTTGTCTAGCTAAGTCTAGTATGGGATTTTTTAGTGATGTTATTGGCTAAAGGCTAATATTTTAAATGCGTTTTATCTTGACTAGTCTTGCCTAGTTTGGGATAGTTATGATTTTTTAGTTAGTTAAAAGCTAACAAGTTGCTTTCTGTATATAGTGTTATTTTCCTGATTGGAAAAATTTTGTTGCGTAGCAGACTGAGTGAATTTGTCTTGGTTTATCTTTGCACCGCTTTGTTTTTGTATACTTACTTTAATGGTCTTAGTTAAGAAATTTTAAGGCCAAATATTTTTGTTGTTACTCTATCTATGTATTAGTCTCTGGAGGTCTTCAAATGACTTGGTTCTTTTCTATAGATCTAGTTCCCTTGTCATTTGGAAACCACGTTGCTTTGCATTATTTTGTGTTCAAGTAGTATTTAAATGTTATGTTATGTTATTACTCAGTGTGATATGACTTATGTAAATAAGCCTACCTTCCCGATTTTGAAAACTTTTGTATCTGGTAAGCTAAATGAATTTGTTTAGTTTATTCTATTACTATTTTGTCCCGATTTAGTCCTTTTATTGGTTTTTATCAATAAACTTTAAAGTTAAAATTTTATATTTCCTCGTGGGTTCGACTTTGTCCATATGTTCGTTTTCATTTTGAATTGGTTCATTTTTATTCAGCTTTGTTTTTAAATTTAATACAGTTAATTACATTCTTCTTCTTACTACGTTACCTTCTACTATATTACCTTATGTTTCCCTTACCCTTCCTGTGTGAAGTATGTGTGAAATCCGAACGTCGAGTATTTAGTTGTGTTGTTCCTCTTTTTAGCTTGAGATGTATTGATGTATGTGACGCGAATGTAGTATGTTTGAAAAGCTAAAGAGATATTCCCTATTATTTTCCTATACCTCAGTTATTCCGGTCTCCATCCTTTTGGGAAGGATCCCGCTAGTAAGGAGAGGGAGAGTGTAACGGTCATTTTTATTCATAGGCATAAAAGCCCTTAAATTACATTATTTCGTATTTTCCGTATATAAATTACCTATTTTGTTACCTCTTAAAAAATAAATTATCGTCGCTACTGGTAAGCATTTGAAAATAATGCCTTTCCTCCAATGAGAAACCATAGTTTAAATTCGCGGGTTTAAGGAGTGAGGTATTTCGATTACTAGTGGGGGAAGAGATAAATACCGAGCCGAGCGATAGCCATGACACTTTTCCACGGCCGTTTTAAGCGAGCCCACAGTCAATCTTTTAACCAAATTTGAGTGAAGATATTAAAAGTTCCAGAATTTAAATGGTTTAGTTAAACCATAAAAATTATAAATTAATTATTTATTTAGTCTCTTTCCTTCGTTTAAGCTGGTTAAGGAATTTGACAGCCAGATTATGTGTGCTTTTGCGAGCTGTATGTTCGAAATAAGTCTTGTATGTGTAATATCCACCTAAAAGTGGCTAAATAATAGTGCGTTCAATCTACGTTTTCAACTTTAAATAGGATTGCAGTTTTATGGGTAATGTCCAAAGTGAACTTATGTAAGTACCTATCTGAACTTTATATTTTCCTGTTTATGCACGAGTCATCAATTTGGGAAGATTTGAGCCAGTAGTTTATCAAGTTGATCACAGTGTAGTGCGTGTTCGTTACATTTACGTTTTCATGAACACTTCAAGCAAGCTTAATTTGTACTTGCTAATTTTTTATCTCGACTAAACACTCAAATTTACTTTTGGAGTGCTATATGTTTAATATTAAAATTTATCTTTACGTATTTCGTTCGAGGAATTATGTAAATTTTTGTGGGTGTATAAAATACTCCCATTTGTACCTTTTAGTTAAGTCTTCTAGCTTGTTTTTGCATTTAAACTTAAATAAATATTTAATTGCTCATTCTTGGATAATTTGCTCGGAAAATAATTCTGATAAGTGAATGAACAATCATTTATTTATTATTAATAGTCTTTTTCTTGCGGAATTGGCCAATCTCCCTTTATTACGTTTTACCTATTTATCTTTTGTATTTTATACCATTATGTCTGTCTCTCCGTATATCTGTGCATTTGTTTGATTATTTATTTGTACTTCTTTATTCGTTAGCACAAATTTATTCGCCCATACCCTGTAGTGTTATTCTCATTTGCTCTACCCCTTTGTTAATAAATTAGTTTATTGTTAATTTCGTATTTTTATTTATTTAGAATTCATTTTAAATAACCCCAAGAGAGACAGGGCGTTATACAATGAACGAGTTTTTTCGTTTAGTTGTGTTTACCGTATCAATAATCAAAATTATTAAGTGCTCTCGCCTGCGGCGAACTTAGTTTTTATAGTGTTGTGTTTATTTTTATATTAATTTTAGGTCCATGTGGACACATCATACTTTTAACCTAGTTTTTATGTCTGCCTACAGAAGACAGAAGCTACTATCCCACAGTTCTATTTTTCTCCAAGCCAAACCGGACCTACACCGTCCAGCATCACACCCGCCTCGGCGGTGTTCGCCGTGGTTGTCTGGCTGGCTCCGGCTAGGATCCGATGAGGCATGTATTTGTATTAAAAGATTGAACAAAACATTAATGTTGTGCAGCTATTTTTATGTTCTTCTATACATTTTTTAAATGTTCTATCTAACAAGATATATCTTAGGGCAAGTTCCGCAAGTAAGCTTATATCTTCCCGACTTCTCTTCTGTTTTTATTTATATAATTTTTGATATATGAAATTAAGATATTGTTAATCTTATAAGCTATATTCGGACCTTGCTTTTTAAAAACACCTTGATTTTGTCAGATGGTTGTCCAATTTAAGTTAAAGAACTAAATTCCAATTATTATCTTTCCGAATCGGGAATATAGTTTTAGTAGCATTTTTATTCTGTTTTTTGGAATATGTTATCTAATAGGGAAACATGGGAACCGTTGTTCATGGTTCGTACTTATCTGAAGCAATAAAAGGCTGCTTAATTTAATTGAAAAGTCAAATTTGTTTGTAAGATGCGTTGTCACATTGCGTCGTTATTTGGAGTGTTTATGGTCCTTTATTTGTGCTTTTATTTATAGAGCTCTTCTTCTTCTGAGTCTTCTATTTCCTGTTTCTAATTCCCTAAGCGCGTATACACTAGTGGCAGCAAGAAATCTTGGGTCGATCTCTATAATAAGATAGAGTGAAATATAAATAGCAAAATAATGTACGTGAAAGAAAGCGATATATTAACATCCATGCCAGACATGTTAAGAGTTCCGCCGATGACTAAAACTAGCTAACGAGAAAAGTGGCAACAGCGTAGGTTAAATCTGTTTTTTTTTTTCAGCATATTATTTGTCCATTTTTCTTCTCTTCTACCTTACAATGACATCGACTCAATATTTTACAATGCCACTACTGAATATACTTGTGATTTCATTGGGATTCCATCTTTTTATTTGCTGTTCGTCTCTAGTGTGCTTTGTCCTTTACTAGTTTGTTCATGATCCTCTTAATTGTCGCTATCCATATGTAGCATGGTCCTCCTATTTTTAGATTGTTGCAATTTACTGTTAACGCCTTTTTCAGTAGATATATTGGGTCCCTTCTTTCGTTGGACATGTATTATTATCATTTAAATTTCAAAGAGAAATTGGAAAATTGGAAATTCAATAGTCAAAGAATTTTTCGTGCAGATGCAGACTCAATATTCCCAAATTTCAAATGTACCTTCCTAAAACAATTAAGAAGTTGAAACAGAATTTCGTTGACTACCGGTATAAAATCAATTGAAAACTGAGAAATAGCAACATACTGTCTACCATATTCTTATTTCTTGAATGCCTATATAAATAAAAAACTATGATGAATTCTTTATATACTATAATTTACAATCAGGTGCATTGGTATGTAATCTATCTCGGCATTCATTTCGAATTACTAATGCAGGCTCTTCTACTTCTATCAGAGCATGATGATAATCAACCCTGAACCGTTCTGCCACTACTTAGAATATGCCCCAATCTAACCAAACCAGGGATATGCCGTGTCTTACAGCTAACAAAGAAAACTTAATTGGAGCCCGGTTATTCTCAGCTGCAAGTGATGCTCTCTCGAAGAACCTGTCAAATAAATGATTAATTAAGCTCGCGTTTGCGACCGTGGATTTGATATTTAAACGACGTACTTGAAGTGTTATTACCCATTATCTTTATCTTTGTGTCCAATAATAACTTAGAACACATTCTGAGGAAAATGTGATTAGTAAAAGAGAGGAAACACTTTCTAATGGTCGTAATGAGAAATATAAAGTAACTGTAAATTACGAGCAAATTATGATTCTTTGGAAATGATTAATCGGTGGTTCCTATATTTACAGAATTTCTGTTTGTCTATCTGTCTGAATATTTGTTCGACCATAATTCGAGATCGAATAAAAATATCTTGATAAAATTTTGTACATATATATACTGTATACATGTTTCAAATTGTATTAGCAATGTAAGAAGCTCCAACTGTCTGAGTACGCCAAAATACAAACATTGCGCTGGGCAGGACATGTCATGAGGATGAATGATCATAGAATTTAAAGAAAAACCCTCAATAGGAGAATGCAAGGAATTGGAGAAACTGACAGGTTTAGGAAAAGATGGGAGGAAGGAGTGGCAGAAGATGTAATAAATCTTTTAGGGAACGAGTATGGAGAAGAGCAGCGATAGATGCGTTAGGATGGAAGGCTACCGAGGTATCAATATTTTAAGGTATGCCGTATGCTGAGATCCTGCGAACTTCGAATCAAAAATTCGTATTTGATATACGGAACTTACAAAGAGGCAAGATTTCAGGATCATTATGAACACTGGAATCATCGCTAGAACCCCCGCTGCAACCCGACAGCCTGGACAACTCATTGGATTGTCCAACCGCAAACCGATAGCTTGAACAATTCCGTGTGCATTTTTATTATACTCTTCGCAAATACGATAACGAAGAGTATATTGCATTTGATCGGCACATTTCTAAAACTGTAAATATCGCTTGCAGTCAAAAAATTTTCATATCATTGTGTTAGTGAACGAATTCTGAACAACTTTCAAAATGTCCGTCCGTCAGTCTAGACTAACTCTAGAAAGAAAAATCCGATTGTACTGAAATTTGGACAGTAAGTTAGTGTTAGCTAGGGGAAGAACCCTATTGTTTTTGAACAAAATCGAGCAGAAAATAAAAATGTTAGTAATGATTTAAATTTGAGAATTTTTTTTAATTTTTATGTTTCTGTAAAAATTTACATTTTTTTACGTGTTAGGTGGTGGTGTAGTTCTTACGCTTTTGACTCGGAATCCAAGGGCCCCAGGTTCGAAACCCCCCACGTGGGGTATGTTATAGTTCTTTCATTTTTATTTTATTTTACACTGAGTCTTTCATGAACTAACTTCGTAATGTAAAATTAAAAATGTCTAAAACCAACATTATTTACAAACAACTGCGAAGAGTATCCTGTAGAATGTGTAACAATTATATAAAAACTTTAGTAAATCGGGCGAGGAGTACGCTTTTAGCTTGTTTATTTTGTGAATGTGTAGATGAGTACTCTGCTTATACAACTCCCTGCACAATTAAGTCATCTTATCAAGGTATCAGTTATTTGCTATTTTATCACCTACCACAATAAATTTACAATTACCAAAAGACGCGCAATCTGAAGATTGCGAACTTTCATTTCACTTAGCATCAGTCAAGTATACGCTATTTTATCACAATTTGCAAATGACATATATCATGCTCACGGTAAAGAAAATATCATAGCAGATATTTTATCGCACATAAATGATTTTTCCTTACTTGAACAACGTGCTATTTTGTTACCTATTTCTCTTTTAAAACTCATCTTTAATAATAATATTGATATTTTGGTAAGTTGATTTTTTCTCT
Organism: Rutpela maculata; assembly: GCA_936432065.2. Classification (NCBI taxonomy): domain Eukaryota; kingdom Metazoa; phylum Arthropoda; class Insecta; order Coleoptera; family Cerambycidae; genus Rutpela; species Rutpela maculata. Next base: position 62,419,655 of record OW386285.2, read on the forward strand.
TTTTACGGGGGGGGGGGGGGGGTGTAGCGTATTCACATTCTTATTATCGCCATGGATATTTTAAAACAAAAATAATAAAAATTATTATCAATTACATATACACAAAATGTTAACATTTGCAATTTTAAATTAAACTATTTACCTACTTTTATATTTTATTATATATTATATTTTTATTGCCATACAGTCATTCATATTTAGGAGTAATTCTATGTAAAAAAATATTTAAAAAATTGTCTATAAACATGTACATCCCTATTAAGTGGGCTAAAGCCTTCTGAAAGAGCACCCAAAATTGGAATTCTATTTAAGATCTCAGGGAACCTTTTACATCGAACAATTTTAGAATGTGATCTGATATAAAGTTCATTATTTTGTTATTCATCAAGAGTAAATTCAATTTTTTGAGTGCAAAATGGGAAGAGGGGACTTTCTTTTGCACCTTCCAAACAATGCTTTGTGTATTTTTTGTGGTCGTCTTATTGCAGTATGATTCCTTGGTCAAAAATGCACAAGAAAACTTAGCTTCTTACGACACCGCAAGACCAACCATATTCGAGAAATATGCATTCTCCAAGCTTCAAAATATGAAATAACGATGTCTTACTCTCCCGTGTAATTTGAATAAACCTCTTCTTTCAGTACTCTGATCCTCCTATAAACTTTGCTTTTTATTGTCATTGCTCGTCATTTTTTAAATTGCTGTATATGTAATTAATGACACAAAAGTTGAGGGGTTCCTCTTTTAGTAGGCCCTAGTTCCTTAATAAGGATTTCTGGACTCATGTTTATAGGAAATTTTTTACTTACCTGATACACCCTGTATAAGAATAGTTTAATAACAACGACCATCAGAACTAAATAATTTGATTGATGTCAGTTTCCAATCAATGTGCGAACATCAGTAAACAGTAAGTTTTTCATTTATTGATTTATTTTCTTCTAATGATAAAACTATTACGTGGTATATATAAATACCACTATCTAATAATAAAACCGCTATGATATGAATTACTAGATTTTCTTCTCAAATATATAAATACCATAAAACATATATTCGCGAACGGTTTTTCTTTCGATGATTGGTGATAATTTCAGTCTGAAATGAAACAGACAATTATTTCCTTTGTAGAAGTTGATTACTTATATATTTTCTAAAATATTTTTCAAATTATATTTGTAATATTATTTTAATTAATGCGTTAGGTTTATAAATCACCTCCTATATCCGAATTTTAAGCATAAGTTGAAAATCTCGTTTTAACGGTGTTGGAAATTCCACGAGAGTATTGGAACATAACTTATATACTATGTAGCTTCAAGGTAATTTTAGTCGTCAGTGGTAAATACGCAGCAAAATGACTAAAGAAATTATATTTACAAAAATAGATTAATACAGAATAATATTTTAAAATCTCTTTTGGACAGGTGTTTGGGGGTGGTAGTGTTGGTGCATGAAGTAAAAAAAAATGTGTTTTGAGGCCTGTGGTTTTTGTACACACACTGAATTACAATTTTATTTTTTTCGCCCCATTTAAAAATGAGATGGGGGTGGTAATGGGGGTTGCTAATGCCAAAAAATTGGATTAGCTTATATATAATATATACCGATTTTACGGACACTTACTTGCTTGATTTTCTTATTTACCCCCCTTTTTACCTCAATTTACTCCCCAATACTTCAACAGAATAAGACAAAAAAACCGCTGCCCAAGGAATCACTACTTCCACATCCAGATTTTCTATCCAAGTCTCTCACGACGAAAAAATAATTGGTGGAAATAATTGTTTATGGAACTTTAATAATATATTATTTGAAATCCTCTACCCCAAAAACCCATAAAACGATACCCCATATCGGTAGTGGAGTGGGGGTGGTGATAAGGGATAGTGGGGGGTGGATGAAGTAAAAAAATATTTTGAGGTTTTTGGTTCTTGTACACAATACACACACTAAATCATAATCTTTTCTCAGCCCCTTTAATAATGAGGTGGGGGTGGTGATGGGGGTGGCTAATGCCTTAGCTTCTCTTGTATATACTAAATACCAATTTTATGAACTCTTACCTGCTTCATTTATTTACCCCCATTTACCCAAATTTACCCCCCTTCGACGGAACAAGATGAAAATACAATCTAGTTCCAGATCTCGTTAAAATACATACGTGTACCAAATTTCAAGTCAATATCTTAAACGGTTCCAGAGTAAACGTGCGCACAAAAAAAAGTTGCAGGCAGACTGACAGATAAACAGAAATTTTTTTTCACTCAAACTTAAAATCTCGATGTTTCATGACATTCTAAGCCTATTCGAACAATACAAATTTTTAAAATTTTTTTTTTGTCTTACTATACTTCCTGGACGTGGAAGTAGTATAATATAGCCCCAGATTTCGTTAAAATACAAATACCAAATTTCAAGTCAATGTCTTAAACAGTTCCAAAGTAATCGTGCTCATAAAAAAAGTTACAAACCGACAGACAGATTTACAAAAGAGAGAATTTTTTTTTTATTCAAACTTAAAATCGTGACGTTTCATTACATTATAAGCCTATTTGAACAACACAAATTAAAAACAAATTTTTTGCATTACTACACTTCCACTGGATGTGGAAGTAAATAAGTGTGTCAATATTTAGCAAATAGTTGAAAAAAATTATTGCCCATCAAAAAAAAACCTATTTACCGAAATATTACTAATTTCTAATTAGTATATTTCCTTTGGTAATGGTAGAAAATAAATTTATTTACAAAATACAACTTATATTAATATTTTTAATAAAAAAACCACTTATATAGAAAGTTTTTATTTTTGGAAATATCTAAGCATATCAGTAGATATTTAGACATCATAATAGGAGGATTTTGAGGACAATTTTATAAAATACAAAACATGTAAAAAGAAAGTGGTGGCTAAAACGCTAAGTTCGTATGCCAAAAAGACGAGGAAATAAAAAGTGGTCAACAAATTTCTTTCTTCCAAAATGTGTAGATAGTATTTAGTCATTTTTAATATTTTGATATTCACTCTCATTTTTGATATGTTGATATGTTGACATGGTATATGTTATGATCGTTATACATCAAAGCTGTTTGCTAAATATTCTACTTACTCTTTCTTTCATTCTCCTGTAAACAGTTAACTGTAACAAGCTGTACTTAGGTCCTCGTCTTATATGGCCCTCTTCAACGTCTCCAAATCTAGTGTAAAAGAGAATTGAAAAAAATTTAACCGCAATCAAAAAAAAGGTGACAAAAATTTTTTAATACAATTTCTCCTAATTGAGCTTTAATGCTTCATATTAGTATTGAGATAGGTTAAAAATACGTTTGATTTAGTTATTTCTTTATTTTTACACCGACAATATTGAGATAGGTTAAAAATACGTTTGATTTAGTTATTTCTTTATTTTTACACCAACCTCAATATCGATATTAGGTAAAAATGTTTAATTAACCTAGCGATGCTGACGGAGAAATATTATTTCATTATTTTTAGTGACCTCTTTGCTGGAGGCACTTATTTAGCTTCTACATAATAAAAAAAATAAGCGCCGTTTTAAAGTTTTAACATCAGACTCATAAGAGAATCCTGAATTCTCCATGTAGAAAATTTCAAGTAAATCTGCTAATTATGCAGCTATATTGGATTCGCCATTTTGACATCAAATTAGGTATCAACTTCTCTGAAAATACTTAACTGCCAATTTTAACGTAATTTTGACTTAATTTAAGCCTAGTTTTTGAGAATCCCGTCCTCTATGCACTGGTTTCAGATTGATGAAAAAACTACAGTATAACCACCGTCGAGTAATAATATCCTATAGACTTTGTGAAAAAAATACTATTGTTTCAGATCGTTTTGAATATCACTAGTGCATTTACCAAAGTGAATAAAACCTTAGGCGATTGTTAATAAATATACCTATATACTTAGCTTTACCAGCACGGTAACTCAGTCGATTAAGGTATATTGTATAGCAAATTCGCTGGTTGTATTGTCTATTGTCCCAAAATTGATCGTTTTTAAACATTTTTTACAAACATTGAAACGTGTAGGACCTAGAACCGTTCTTTGCGGAACTCCGTATTGCACTATATCTTTAGAACATAGATTTTTATTAACGTTTACCCGTTATACTCTACCTATTGAATAATACATCCACCTTATATATTTATTTTTAATATCAACTCCGCTTTTGATGGTTAGTGATTTGTCCTCAATTTTATTGTATCTGCCAAAACTCTACTATCAGACATTTAATCGAATTTTTAATGGTACAGCCGAATACAGTGTTCGGCAAAGGCCTTTCAACGATCCCCTACAAGACAAACCCAACTAACAATTTAAATCGGGAGTCCCCATACTTCATTTATAAGTAGCCCTTCTATAAGTTGAATCGTTCTCAATAATTGCCATATGTCCATTTTATAACTATGCATGGGGACCCATATATCCATATACCCTGTGGATAAAGTGAGTGTAGCAATAGGTTTATTTGCATTAATATTTACTTCATTAAATACAAAACGTTCGCTCTAAGCATTTATGTATGCTTTTTGAATTTTGCTTATCCTAAACCAAGTATGGTTTTATAATACTCTTCAGATATTTTGCGAGTTACTCAGGTAAAAATAAGTCAGTGGCGGATCCAGGGGGGGGGGGGGGGGTCTCGAACAACCGAGAAACCTGGAAATCCCGACTCGCAATTGCAAATTGGTATATATAAATAAATTCTAGGACAGTATATGCATTAGTAAACGTGCCAATTAATTGATTTTCTAAAATATATTTTAAAAAATCAAGTGGATTACTAGGTTATTCAAATGTCAAATTTTTAATTTTTAAGTAGCTCTGGGAAAACTACCAGTTCATCGATTAAATTAATATTCATCATCTTTATTCTTATTTACACTTACGTTTCTCAAAAATTCTTCAATTTTTGTCCTAAGATTCCTAAGAAAATCAATCTGCTCAGTTTTGAAAATTGAAATGAATGCAAATAAGTCGCTTTTCTTTTTCCTTGCATACGCATTATAACCTCGTTGACTAAACATGTTTGTGAAGTCTAAGTACGTCTCCCCCAGTTCCCTCCCAAATGGTCTCGGCATGAAAAGATAATTGCTTTCAATCCCTTTAATGTGTTTTCAGTAAATAACAAATCCGGACGTCCCGACCTGGTTTTTGACTTGAATTATTTTAGATGCCTCACCAAAATGTTTTAATATTTAATTTCAGCATGTGGTCATAACAAGAGTTCCATTCATTAACAGTAAATATAAATTGAAGGGTCATTAGGATAATTTTGAGAATAGAAAGTAAAAAGTAAACCGACGGTATGTAATAAAATGTAGAGGGTTTGGGTTTTCAAAGTAATAAAAAATGTGTAAGATTTGTTTTGCGGCGTTCTACGTGTCTCTGCGTTTTCTTCAAAAATATTTGTTATTTTACGAAAACATGGAACTTTTGAGTAACCCTGTACAGAAATTGAATTTCATTGCAAGTAGGTTCGACATGCAATTTTAAGAATCAATTTGTGTCCTGATGTTAGTCTTCGATTGTTAGAACATCTATTTACCCGTTCAAACACAATCTAGTCGCAATTAAAAGAAGTAGTCTTTTGGCAGCACTTTAATCCCCATAATCCCCACCAGAACTCATGAGGCAGACGAGACGAATCCAAGCAACTGCGATGTGTAGTGACAGGAAAACGATCACACGTCGAGTTGCTCTTTTTGTGAAATTGGATTGTCGAAGCGTTTAAGACACACGTACTGGTGTCTTTTGGGTCGAAACAACTAGTGGACGTGCTTTACTGTGATCGATGACGACAAGCTGTAATGGCGGTGCACAAATATTTATTTTTTTAGGAGCATTTCATAGTGAGAATGTCCTACTGAGCGTGACGGCGATTTGGTTTTATAAGAATTATAGTTAATACAGTGAAATTTATGAAAAAAATAATGTGTCCACTGGACCTTATAGATGATGTATATAATTGTGCGGGTTTCATGCCCTGTAGCAACAGAGGGTTCACTTATATAATTACGAAAACAAAAATGAACAAGCGATGTGTCGGTAATGTTCGTTTATGATTTGTTTGCAAAATTATGATTAAGAAATAAACGACTACATACAAAGAAAGTGTTATCATTGGAAATATTCAATTCTCGCAGATCATATCAGTCTACGTCCAAGTATAACATAATAATATCCCAGTACTTACACTTAATCAGTTGTAGATACTTTATACGAGCTGTTCCCACTGAGAAAACATGCTATTGCCTTTGTCGTTTATTGGAAAATTTGGAATGTTAAAACAAAGAAAATTTTGTCGATAAGAAAGACTAACATCTATCTGCTCCTCTAACTGTAAGTAGTTAAAGATTTATTTTCTTGTAACAGAGCATTAACATCATCATTGTTTTAAATAATCCTGATTTTATGATCTATTCAGGGTGATGTCTTAGTTGAGGTATGCCAAAATGTGTTAAGAGTTGATATGATAACACCATCTATTTCTATTCTTTCTTTTTATTAATCTGTAGAGTTGCCTAGAGATTAATGGATATAACTTTATTTCTTTAAAATGTGACATTTGGAGTTGAAATTTTCTTATATTTTTTCGAATAAATTATTTCTATGTATGGTTTGAACATGTAAGGGTAAGGACATGCCGAAGATGCTTAGTAGTTCAGTGTGTAGTTCACTACGATAGCCGCCATCAATTTGCATAATAAACCTGTACATTTAAATAGGACCGCACATGCCGAGGATGCTTGCAGCAGTTCATTCTAGGAGTTTACATGGAAGTCACCGCGGTAGCTGGCCATTTATAATTTTATATATTTGGTGTGAGGTACGCAGATCCCGAAGTTGCCTCGCAGCTAGAAGTTCAGCCCACAAATTCAGTCCATGCCTCGAAGTCATCAATTTGTAAAACAAACCTGTACATTTAAATGTGGCCGCACATACCAAGGATGCTACCAGAGTAGTTTACTTCCGAAGTCTACCAGCATGTTCTACTCGAAACAAAATAGTTTGTTTTTACATGGTAGTAGAGAGGTAGGCTTCGCGGATCGCGAATATTTACCAGATTTTGAATAAATATTTCTATGGATTATTTTTTAAGTTATAGCTAACAAACTTTAATTATCGCTTTATAATTAAAATAATAATAATTATTGTCTTAAAATCATTTTTATGTTTATTTTATATGTTACATGATTTTAGTAAATATTTCTATGAATAATTTTTTTACCTATGACTATTATATACCTACATCAGAAGTAGAGACAGTGGGGTATTTAACAACTATAATTATTGGTTTATAATTAAAATAGCTATTAAACTGAAAAAGTAGCAATGACTTTTCCGACATTGAATACGTGCGTGCCGTGTGCCGTATTTTAATTTCAACGACAGTTCCCACCAGTGACGGTACACATGCGGATTAATTTTGAAGAATTGTGAGGGGTTTAGCCAGTACACACTACGTTTGTCTAGATTCGCCGTGCAGTATATAACCATCATGTAGGAATGTGTTACGATATATTGGGTATCTTTTTATTTTTATTTTGTGGAAAAGTGAAAATGAATAAGAAGGATGAATTAATAGATTTAGTATTCAATGCTCCAGCGTTGTGGGACAAACGCCATAAACAGCACCACAACCGGCATGTTTTGAGTAGGGAGTGGAAAAACCGCTGCCCAAGGAATCATTACTTCCAAATCCAGATTTTCCATCCAAGTCTCTCACAACGAAAACATTTTGTATGTGGAAATAATTACTTATGGAACTTTAATAATGTAATATTTGAATCGTCTACCCCAAAAACTCATAAAATGATATCCCACATCGGCAGTGGGTGATAGGGGGTGGTAGTAGGGGTGGATGAAGTAAAAAAATATTTCGAGGTTTTTGGTTCTTGTACACACACACTAAATCACAATTGTTTTCACCCCCTTTAATAACGGTGTGGGGGTGGTAATGGGGGTGGCTAATGCCAAAAAAATTTTTGAGAACTTTTACAGATTCTCTTGTATACATACTAATACTAAATATCACTACTAAATACCAATACCAATTTTATGAACTCATATCTGCTTGCTTTATCTATTTACCCCCCTTTGACCCATTCAGTCCATGCTCCAATACTTCAACGCAATAAGATGAAAACATATTCCAGATCACGTTAAAATACATATGTATACCAAATTTCAAGTCGATATCTTAAACGGTTCCAGAGTAATCGTGCGTACAAAAAACTTACAGACAGACAGACAGACAGAATTTTTTTTTTCGCTCAAATTTAAAATTTTGACGTTTCACGACATACTAAGCCTATTTGAACAATAAAAATTTTCAAATTGTTTTTGGAAGAAAATTTAAAACAACAGGTAAAGTATAGTACCGACGTAGATATAACGACGGCGGAAGCATTTTTGTAAAATATTCCTTGTCACAGTGTACACCACGCCTATGGCTAGACCCTATTGGTTAACTGAAAATATATCTGCGTACAGAGTTTTTAATAAAACGTAGGTACACGAGGATCTATTGCCTATAGTGGATTGTGTGAATCGGAAAATAACACGAATTAATGAGATTACTTCTCTCCCCCATTTTAGAAAATGCTGAACACCGTGGTGGTGGCAGAATTTCTCGTTGGGTTGACCGCAAACGGCCAAAAATCACCACCAAACGGGTCAAAGTCATATTACAATGGTTCGAGGTACTGCTACTTGGTGATCCCCCGTTTTCGAGGATGCTGAACACTGTAGTGGTGGCAAAATTTCTCGTTGGGGTGACCCAACCCCGCAAACGGCCAAAAACCACTACTACTACTACGGCCAAGTACAACTCCCAATCGGGGTCAAACGCTTATTATAATTGTTTGAGGCACTCTTACTTGGACATCTCCCGTCTTTGAGGATGCTGAACACCGTGATGGTGGCAGAATTTCTCCATGGGGTAACCCACCCCGCAAACGGCCAAAAACCACCCCCAAACGGGGTAAACGCTTATGATAATGTTTCACGGAATCTAACTTATTGATCAACCGTTTTCGAGCTTGCCAATCATGAAGAGGACCCTGGAGCGCATGCCTGACACCCGTCCACCCGATCAACAGCCAATAACCATCCACCAAGAGCGTTCTCATCATATCACTGGACAGAAAGTTTTCCCCTCTCATTTTCGAGCATGAAGAACACGGAGAGGACCACGAATCGAGTGCTTGACACCCGTTCACCCCCTCAATGGCAAAGCAATACCTCATCTTCAAATTTTCATAATGTACTTTCCTGTATAGCTCCTCAAAAGGGTGGCGGGGGCGGAGAATGCACTCTCACCCCTTTGGAGAGTTGTTATGGACATCTACGGGGGTGGAGCAATTCCACCATCACCACGGTGTTCACCATTCTCGAAAACGGGGGATCACCAAGTTGAGTCCCTCAAACAATTATAATACGCGTTTGACCATTTGGAGGTGGTTTTTGGCCGTTTGCGGGACAGCACTGTGGCCGCGTATAATTTACTTTAACACGGTTGTGGGCGTGGTCTGCACTGCGACAAAGTATCTTTTACGAAAACGTTACCCGGAATGATTACGGCAATAAAAACTTCAGATATCAATCGGTTGCGAAACAAGTGCTCTAGATAATTTTGAACGAAAAAATCACGATTCGTGCCACTGTGCGGCGGCGGCGGTACAAAAACTTATGATATGTTTTTCTTTCCGTTTTTGTGCTTATTATCCCAAATCGATTTTATGGCTATTTTTTTTCGTCAGTCCTTAATAAGGGGTCTACAAACGATCCAACGATCCAACTTTCTGAAGCCAACCTTGTCGTTACGGTTTAAAGATTGCTGAAATTCCAGCAGACCATCTCACTTTTACGAATGAGTTCAAAGCATGCCGACAATGTTAGCTCCAGCAAGTTGGATCGTTTGTAGACTCCTTTAACGGGGTAAATGATATAATAGATAAGCGATTATACAGTGTGTTCCATTTTGCTTTGAACCATCCACATAAAAAGTTTATTTTAGGTTCGATTTAGATAGTTTTTTTTAACATAGATCTCTGAAAAGTGCATTCTTATGATATATCACATTTTATAAAACATAGAAAGAAGGTCGACCTACTGCTTTTGTTTTTGTGTTTAGAAAATGATGAAATCTTATTAGCGATTTTTTAATTTCAAATCTAAGTACTCCGCTGAATTCGGCAACCTCAAATGTTCCAAATTTCGTGAAAAAAATACCTATTTTTGGATTTTTCCCGAAGGAAATGAAAATGCTGAAATTGCCAATGAAAATCCTCTTTAATTGTCAATTTGTGTTAAGTTTAAATTATTTTAATTTCTGATTGCAATAATAATAATTATTGCCATGCAACTTTCATTACATTTCATAATTTTCCACCCACTATAACAAACGTAGCAGGTCGACCTTTTGCATTTTATAAAATTTAATGTATCACAAGAACGCACTTTTCAGAGATCTACGTTAAAAAAAAGTCCCAAATCAGACCTAAAATACATGTTTTATGGTGGTGATTCCAAACAAACGCAACACACTGCAGAAATAGAAATTATTTACATGAGATACAATGAAAGCAGGTCAATCCCCCGAGAGACTGAACGAAACACTGAACTGATTGATAAACTTTTTCGGCATGTGTACCCGGCATCGCGGCAATTAATTGGCTGAACTGTGAGCTGAACTTCTAGCGGCGTAACATCTTCGGCATGTCCGTACCCTAAGCAACATCCCCAAGTGGTCGAAGAGCGAGAAACTTGAATTGCTATGCAAGTTTCGAGCATACAAAAACATCTTGTGAAACATATTTTTGAGATCGCGATTTGATTTGGAATTGTAAAATTGAAAAAATTGCAATCTATAATTTTTTTTACGAAAAATGGAGAATGGGAAATTTTTATTTTTGAAAATTAAAAAAAAATAAAAAATACAGTAATATACCTTCATATATTGGACTTCATATATTGGACCTTCATATATTGCAAATATTAGTTAAATTTACTGGGTAAATAGCGGTATGGAAAAATATTTTCTAGTGTCATGTAGTTGTCCCAAATCTTCCCTTTACAAGGGAGAATTGGGACTAGCGATGGGGATATTTGGGACAGGTAATTAAATCTTCACAAAGATATGGAAAAATATTTAATTATTGCAGAAAATAACAAACAGCGAGAAATAATAAAATTAATTAAAAAATCTGACAAAGAAAAACAAAAATATATTGCAACAAATGATAAAAAATTTTGCTAACGCAAATCGCTAATATTGCAAAAATATTTATGTGGAAATTCGACCATATTTTGAGTGCGTGGTACCTTTCTCAAGCTGCCATTATTTTTGCATTTTGCAACGGCTTCTTGAATTATATGGATTGCAACGATAGGATTGTTCTTTTTTTCTTCTAGCGTAACGGCATACTAAAAAACGATCCAAATAATATAAGAAAATTAATTCATATATGGAAGGGGGGAGACATAGGATGGGCCAACTTTCCCTTAAAATAACATCCCAACTCTGCCTCACTGCTATGTGTCATTAAAAGTGACCAAATTTATTTTTAGGTGAAAGTGAATCATGAAATGCATCACTTTTAACTGTTTGTCAGCTCCTTTTTGTAATTTATAACCTTATTCTCTTTTTTCTTTACATTAGGTTGTGTAGTGTACCTAAGTTCTTTGTCACAAGTTGCAAATAAATTGTTTGTTATTATTATTATTATTATTAAATGACCCCACCATTTAATAGCTAAAACATTGGTCGTTACATGTAAAATAACTCTTCAGCAACACTTGCACCCACAAAGCAATGAATTGGATAATTTGACAGAAAAAAAGTTACTTTTCAGTACATAAAACAATTAAAATTACCTGAGATTCAGTGCCGGATTGGCGCCCGCGCCACTAGGCTAATCATATATTTGCGCTCTCTTACTCATAGACAAGGTTACGAAGTTTCAAATTGATGAGAGAGGAGGGGGAGAAAATAGAAAAATCTCGAAATCGAAAATTGATGAGCAGGGGGGGGGGGGGAATTTTTTCTCGAAAACTGAAATTGATTAGTGGGGTGAGGAGGGCTATAGTCTAGAAACACACAACACGGGCGAAATATGGCAGTTTATTTACTTCTCTCATAAATATACATAAACTGTATGGCATACAATATCAAACTACCAATCAATCGGTATAAAAGTCACTGTCCCAATTCTCCCATGGTACCAACTCTCCCACATCTCCCTACTATTTTCACAATTTTCATGTTCCCACCCCTCTACAGCTGTCATTTGTTATAAAAACTTAATATTTTAGTATTACAATATTCGATCCTTTCGCTTTCTTACGGTGGTGTATGGAAAAATAACATTTGTTTTGATGTGACTGAAAAATATATAAATATTCATGGAAAAATTGCTACTATTGTGTAGTACAGCCAGAAAGTGTGAATCTAGGTAGGAACTTTTCATTTTTAAAAATACCTGCATACTGTAGGAAGTAAATTGTGGCTTAGGGAACGAGGAACATTTTTTATTCGGAGCGTTTTTTTATAAAATGAACAATAAGTTTGGAAAAGGTCTTGTAACGCAAACATTGCTCTGGCGCACAATCCCTAACCGTATTGGGCAGCAGATAGTTTTTATTTTATTATGTTTATGTGGGTATGGGGTGTTCAGTACACCTCTGTTAGCTTTTTAGGATATATTACTACAAATATTGTTATAATTATAAATATAAATAGTTTTCGTTCCAACTGGTTTATAATTAACGACATAGATATAACAAAAAGAGATCAAGTAAGAAATTTTTACTATGTAAACGAGTGTGGGAGAATGTAAAGTTTTTCAAAAAAGTAAATTTTTGGTAATTCTATCATTTGGTGATATTAATGAGAATGGGGTATATGTATTGAAGACTGTTGCTCAATAAAATCATATAGAATTTTTCAAGGCTTTATATGGTCATCCAATATTTACGAAGCATAAACCATTTACGAGCCCATTATTTTCAACCTGTAAAACGGCCATAAGCTATGCAAAGATATATCAGTTGTATGTCGTTGCCAATATGTATATTAAATTAAAATCTCGTCTTTTCAATATGTAATACCTTTAGGGACTTACCACCTACGGAAAGCTCATTTCATTGTCATATTCTGAGAGCTAATTTATAATGTACTGTCTACAAAGCAGCCTACTTAGTTTAGCCAAAAATACCAAATCTTATTGAATTTTGATGGCATAGGAAAGAGGTAACATAATGAAAATTATAACAATAATTGCGAAGCCAAGTATACACCATTTTCCAAATGTAACTATATACTTCATTTGTAGCACAGCATATTTTTAGTGCAAAAGTAAATGTATCATGTTACATGAGCTGTTTATGTGAAGGCATGTGCATATACTTATATCGAATAATAAAAATGTATTTTTCTACGATTGTGCTGAAAGTCAAATTTTCTAACTTCAAAATGACTAAATATCACTTTGCCGCACCCCGTACGGCAAAGAATTTGCCACACGCCTTGATTACATCTTCACACACCGGAATAAAATAGTGTGTTTACCTTAAAGAATTTTATATCACTTACTGGTAATAACAATTAAATTCTATAAAGGTACATTAATTACACATGAATTGCAATTACAAAGTCAAATTTTCTAACTTCAGAATAACTGCGGAAAATGTCACTTTAAATAAAATCTGACAGGCAGCAAATTTACAATTTTGGAAAGACTTTAAAAAAGGGAAATAACTTCACAACCGTAGAAAAAATAGTATGTAACACACATGTGGCAAGCGTCATTGCAAAACTCGTATGATAGGAACACTCGCTGCGCTCGTGTTCCTACTTTCATACATCGTTTTGCAATGAAGCCCTTGCCACACTTGTATTACAATCTACTATTTTCTACGATTGTGCTGAAAGTCAAATTTTCTAACTTCAAAATGACTGCAGAAAATATCACTTTGCCACACGCCTTGATTACATCTTCACACACCGGAATAAAATAGTGTGTTTACCGTAAAGAATTTTATATTACTTACTGGTAATAACAATTAAATTCTATAAATGTACATTAATTACACATGAATTGCAATTACAAAGTCAAATTTTCTAACTTTAGTATGACTGCGGAAAACGTCACTTTAAATGAAATCTGACAGGCAACAAATTTAAAATTTTGGAAAGACTTTAAAAAAGGGAAATAATTTCACAACCGTAGAAAAAATAGTGGCAAGTAAAATAAATTGTTGTGCTTAGAGGCCGCCCTAGGAATTTGGAAATTAAGCATACTTAAAATTTCTCCACAGTCGATGTTACCATGTAAAATTTTATATAAGAAAATTAAGTGTGACCGGTGTCTACTGTCTAAGGAAAATGTAGAGAGTAGTTCTTGATGTGGGTAACCAATAGCAGGATAGGTCCCATCAGTCCTTAAAGACGCATATTTCAGAAACCGACGTTGAAGCCTTTGCAAATTTTGTATGTGTACATTATACACAGGACACCATACTATTGAAGCATACTCAAGATGTGGTCTAACAAGAGTAGTGTAGTAGAGTTCGACGTGGTTTACAAACGTTAATTTTCTATCAAATGTCACACCCAAGTCACAAAAATTGTCAGGACGGGAAAGTGTGTGATTGTTCAATTTGTAATCAAAAACAATAACATTATGTTTTGTTGTAACTGTCATAGTGTTACATTTTGCATTTAAAGGTAATTTATTTATTACACCCCATGTATTAATACGATCAATATTATTTTGCAATTGAAGGCAATCATATTCACACGCGACATTGCAAAATAGTATTAGATCATCAGCATATAGAAGGCAGTTAACAGTAATATTATCTACTATGTCGTTCACAAACAAATTAGAGAAAAGTGGCCCTAAATTTGAACCTTGGGAGACCCCCGACGTAGCTAAGACTGTTTATGATATAGTGAAAAAGTAAAAAATGTAAAAAAAACATTATTTCACTCTTATGTATAGTCGGACCCATGAATGCATTAAAAAAAATTGAATTTGTCTCATGATCCTCGCTTTAGAAACGTCAAATTATGAATTTGTTTCAAGTTTAGGCTAATTTTGAAATTTATTTGTCTAAATATGGAAATTGAGAACTCTAGAAAAACTATTGTATGAAACTAATGCATAAAGTACGTTTATCTACAATCGACATATAAAATAGGCTTTCTTTCTCGCATTTGACAATCGCAAAGTTGATGTTTGCTGAGGAGCTATGAATAATGCCACTTTTATGCTCGTCTCCCATAACAATGAGCGATAAAGTACTTACGTTCACTCGCTTGAGTGCATCTCTCCTTACACAAGTTTGGTCAGACTTTGGACAATGTATTTTATGAAATAATAATGCACCAAATCTGTTGTTAATATAATGAAAGTTAAAGTAAGAGTAATAATTGTTTACCTAATATATTTATAAGAAAAATACGAGATTTGTAATAGTTAATAAAACTGAAATAAATTGACAGAGATTATGTTCCTCTGTTTATTTTGATCACATATGCAAGACATACTTATAAAATGTTGATAAACACTGATTTTCAGCCAAAATTCAACTTGATTATTGATTTTGTTTAGATATTTTCAAATGATTGTAGATAAAATCATGTGTGTATCAAGCGCAAAGTGCCATTGTTTCTCTTGAGTCTTTGATGCGATTCGCTTCGCGCGTCAACTTACACTGTCAAGCAACAATGAGGCACTTTGCGCTCTTAATACACAAAAAGCTATTACTTCCACATCCAGTGGAAGTATAGTAACGACAAAAAAATTTTTAAAAATTTTTATTGTTCAAATAGGCTTAGAATGTCATGAAACGTCGAGACTTCAAGTTTGAGCGAAAAAAAAATTTCTGTCTGTCTGTCTGTAACTTTTTTTGTGCGCACGTTTACTCTGGAACCGTTTGAGATATTGACTTGAAATTTGGTACACATAAGTACTTTAACGAGATCTAGAACTAGATTATATTTTCATCTTGTTCCGTCGAAGGGTTGGGGGGTAAATTGGGGTAAATTTAGAGTAAATAGGTAAATCAAGCAGATAAGAGTTCATAAAATTGATATTTAGTATAGACAAGAGAAGCTAAGGTCTCAAAAAAAAATTTTGCATTAGCCACCCCCACCCCAATATTAAAGGGGATGAAAAAAAATGTGATTTAGTGTGTGTACAAGAACCAGAAACCTCAAAATATTTTTTTATTTTATCTACCCCCCACTCCCACCCGTCACCACCCTCACCCCACTGCCGATGTGGGGTATCGTTTTATGGGTTTTTGGGGTAGAGGATTTCAAATATTATATTATTAAAGTTCCATAAATAATTATTTCCAGATACAAATTTTTTTCGTTGTGTGACTTGGATAGAAAATCCGGATGTGGAAGTAGTGATTCCTTGGGCAGCGGTTTTTTTTCACTCATGCGGGATTGCCGCACTCACCTAAGGCTCATGCTTCAAAGTTCCCATTTGTTAAAAAAGTACCTTTATGCACTTGTTGCATAAATTACTATTATTGTGAACTGACGGCCGTTTCTAGAGATTTGGCCGCTGATGTGGAAAATCGAAAATGCCGCCTTCTACTTCAATAGTAACAAACAGATCCATGGCGAGCAAACTTCATAAACTTAAGAAGCCAACTCTGTAAATAAATCACCATAAAATTGATGAGCGGGGAGGGCAAAAAAAAATTCTAATCTAGCCGCCCGCCGCCGCTCCAAAAATACACGAAGGTGTACACCTCGCATACCCGCTCTACACGGCTCTGTGTGTGGTTGTGCAGAATGTTCGTATCCAATATATGATTCAAAAATATTGAGCCTTTACACAATTCAATGTATTGAGCTCGCACTTTAATCACGAATATCTCAAAAACGGAGGACTTGAAATTGAAAAATGTGTGAAATATGTTTTAATTGTGTTTCTATTGTAAACCACACATTGAAATTTTAATAACTTAAGTTGAGTAGTTTTGAAGATCTGCTCAGTAATGTTAATGAAATGTATCACTTTTTAAGAAGATTTGACCATACCAGCTTTTAAATCGACATATCTAGGAAAATATGCATTCTATGTGAATAATATTTTAGGCATCGATAATGCTTTTTTCATACGGTGAAATCTGTTCACAATATTATATTTCGAAAGTTCTTGTGTTATTTTCAAAAACATTACTTCGTGCTTATTCGGTTGGTTAAAATTACTTGAGCGGTCATAAAATATTACTTCGTCTAATCAGAGCGCCCAATGGTTTTCTATTTACAAAGTTGAAAAAAATATATATTTTCTACTTTTTAGTGTAATTTGGTTTTAAAATAAAACTATTGTCTTTAAAAAGTTTTTTTTTATTTATAACCTTAACCTTTTAGTCTTAATTGAGTTTACAATGACGTCATGGAAAAAAGTAATCCGCCATCTTAGTTACCTACGTCCTTATTATTTTATTTTATTTATACTCATACTTAATAAAATAGTACCGAAACCTTCGCTGCAGGCGTCCGTCCGTAGCGCTTTCGCCATTTCTTACAATATCTTGAATAAAAGCTTGTAACAAAGTATGAGTGAAGACACTATGCGATCAAAAAAAAAAAAAAAACTAAAAATTATAGTGTTGAAACTAAAAAATACACTTTTTGGTACCATATTATTGTATTGTCATCGGAACTACACGCGTATGCAAAATTTCAGCTCGATTGGATAACCAGAAGTGGGCCAAATTTCAATCACTAAATTTGATACATACATAACACAGCCCCACAAAAAAAAAGTTTTTGATCTGGATGACTGATCATAGTATTCTTATGTATTTTTTGACGCTGAATCCGAATCCGAGGTCAAAGAAATTCGTATACCCCCAAACTTTTGCGCTACAGCCAAAAACAACCCCGAAATGAGGTAAAACCGTCCCATACATCAGGATTCAATGAATGGATGTAAATGAATGGTGAAAAACATGGGAAGGGAAAATGTTTTATATTCAGCAGTCACTTACTTGAATATTGACTGGAAAACTGCCCTTATAA
This sequence comes from Rutpela maculata, assembly GCA_936432065.2. Lineage (NCBI taxonomy): Eukaryota > Metazoa > Arthropoda > Insecta > Coleoptera > Cerambycidae > Rutpela > Rutpela maculata. The sequence goes on from OW386285.2 coordinate 62,437,745, forward strand.
TATGCTGAAAACTCCCCCTGTACAAGCATAGAGTATATAAATGCCAATAAATCACGAGAAAAGTTAAAGTTTTTATAGTTTCGAATACAGTACATGAATCTTACGCGTGTCTCAAAACCACCCATATAACAGGGTGGAAACCACCCTTATATAAAAATAGACTGAGTGAATACCAATAGATTGTGGGAAATGGAGGAATTTTCGATGTTTAAATTCCAGAATAGAATCTTGGGTGACCCTGTTCTACCTTATTCTTAGTCGATACAAAAACTACCTATAGTGGAAACCATCCTTATTACAGAATAAAGCACACATGCCAATAAACCACGGGAAATAACTTTTTTATAGTTTAAGTACAGAACATGAATCTGGAGTGACTCCCAGGGCACCTCGCTTACTCGTGACCCAAAATCTTTTCTATAAGAGTGGTAGCCACCCATATATAAGAATAAATTGAATGAATACTAATAAATCGTGGGAAATGTTGGAGTTTTTAATTGTTTCAGTTCCAGAATAGATTCTTGAGTGACGTTGATCTACCCTATTCTCACTTGGTACCCAAAATCATCCCTAAAAAACCACCCCTACACAGTGGCGGTCTGGCCAGGTCGGCGAGTCGGCAAATGCCGACTGGGCCCTTTGCCTTCTGAGAACGTAATGCGCTTATATACATGCGAAGCAAAAACATTCAAATCACTGACGAACTGAGTTCGAATGTTTATATTTTACCAAACCCTAGACACCTAGACCGCCACTGCCCCTACATAATAAAATGTACATATGCCAGTTTTTCAATTTTTCTTCTCAGAATACCTTTTCTTCTCATTTTCAAGTGATCTCCTCACTGGCTCTCTTTTTTATGTTCTTCGTGCGTGTCTCTTTTCATAGATCCACAGTAGTCGGCCATCATGTGGACATCCCACCTTCCTTGATACAGCTTCCCCATCTCCGAAATATTCTGGTGAAAGCGTTCGCCTTGTGCTTCATTGTATTCACCAAATTTTCTGGATGGCAGACAACTGTTGGTCCATAAAAAGAGACACACACGAAGAACACAATAGGGAGCTAATGAGAAGATCATTTGAAAATAAGAAAAAAGGTATTCTAGGAAAAAAAGATTAAAAAAATGTTCATATTCTTCAGTCAAGCTGCATTTATTACAGCCATTCAGTCTTTTAAATTCTTAATTTTTGAGATCAGATTCGGTATCACTTACTCCTTAAATACCTGGTATCCACACAGCACAATCGGGATATGAGATGACAAATTGACGTACCTGGATATCCCAGTATGTAAAATAAATAGAGAAACGGATGTACCTTTTAGGACATCCTATTTTAGGACGTCCTCAAGACAGCCCATTTTAGTACGTCCCAGGATATCCTTTTATGGACGTCAATGGGCTATCCTGAATAGGTTCCATTTTAGTTAACTATGTCGACTAACATCGGGATTAAGAACGGATATCCGATGAAGAGCCCTCAATCTCCTTAAAATGCACCCCAATATTAGGTCTCTAATATATTTAAATAAAGCGCCATTTTGATTTCCGTCCGGCCACACTGGCCAAGACAAATACCCCAAACTCAGTGCCCAAACCAAACACACTGCAACCACGCTTTATTAGTTTTTATTTCTCAAATATTTAAATACTTAATAATTATTGTTAGTGGCTGTATGAAATATTTTAAAGTTGTATCTTTGTGTTTTATCTATTTGGTTCAGATTTATTGAAGTGTCTTCATTCCAGACTATAAAAAGTGAGCACAAATGTATAAAAATATAACATAACCTATTAAACTTCATGTTATGAAAAACTTATTTGATTATGATTGAATATTTAATTAGTTATTAATGTCGTGTTCTATACCACGAAAATTTAATAAGATTTTTCATACTTTCAGAATGCCAAAGGAAGTTAAAAAAATGAGAATTTATACAAATTCCCGTACAAACCTACAAAATACAATACTAATTTGGCTCAAGAATTGAATACTGAAATCAGCTTGGAGAAAAAATGTGAATCACGTGAAAGTATTGTCACATGTGACAATAAACCTGATGAAATTGAATTTGAGAATGACGACAAATAATGTGCCTAATTTTAGTTAATAATTTTAAAACCAACTAGCAACTGTGGATGAAAATAAGTAAGTAAATATTGTGCTTCAAGATAATTATTTGAAACTTTTATTACACTTTTAAACAAAAGATATGATACAATATCAGGCCAAACACAGGTGGACAGACTGCATGAAAATACAGAGACCTATTACAATCTTTTATCTTGAAATTCTATTTGCCAGAGTGTACTTTATGGATTTTAATTTATAATTCGGTAAATTATTATTATTCACTGAGTGCTATAGTCATACCTAGGTATATCCTTCAATAATTTCTGTTATTTTTATTTTTCCCACTTTTCATATATTTTGTTAATAATAGTGGTTCAAATAATAATAACTACGTTTATTTTAGCTGCACCCATGAATGAGTATATTATGGAAAACGAAACAAGAGAAGCTGTTAAAAGATTATCCGAGAAGTGCAAAAGAGAGAAGTGAGGCAAAGAAGAGAATAGAGAATCCTAAAAATTCACGTTCGGCTATTATTAAATTTGCAAAAGTAACATAGGTATTTATTTCACATTTTTCTAAGAAGTTTGCTTTTTAACATTACAATTGTTTTTAAATATTTCATGTGTTTAGCTTATTTCTGTTATTAAAATATTATTATTTAAGTAGCATTTAATTCCATACATACAAAATATTTCTGTTTTTTTATAAAATTATAATGTCTTTGACGATGGTTAATAAACCGAATCATAAGAAAATAATATTTTATTTTTTAACTGACCATAAACCCAAGAAATTACGTATAAGTTAAAAGGAAAAAAATAGATAAGTGCAAATATTTCAAAAGTGTGCATATTTAACAAAAATTCTAAAAATTTTAACAATACAACTTTTTTAAAATTTAAGTATAACATTATTGTCTAAATGGTGGTTGTGAGATTTTCTTAATTTTTATGTTTCTTGATGGGATTCTTTGCCAATTGTTTTCTTCTAAAAAAATGTTTGTAAAATTTACAAAATAATGCAATTATCCAGTATTTTACTCGAAAATAACCTCTACGCTCCTATAACGTAAAAATCACAGGCGTAGGGCTTATTTTCCACTGGATAATTGTATTATTTTGTTGATTTTACGGACATTCTTTTAGAAGAAAACATGTGGCAGAGGATTCCACCAAGAAACAGAAAAATTAAGTTGCCTGTGGATATCTATTTGCAGTCCGTAGGATATCCTGGGACATTTCAGTATGTAGTTTGTACGGCCTATTCGTAATACTTAGGACATCCCGAAATATCCCAGGATGTCCTGGTACGTCCCTAGTACAAGCGCCGGTATATCCTTCAGGACATCCCTCTTACTACTTTTATCTGATACTGATTTGTGGACATTGAGATGACCAAAAGAGTGCCGAAAAGCATACAAACTGGGATATTAGGATGTCCATAGGTAAGCCCAAATACTAAATGGGATTTGCCATAGTACGTCCCGCGGACGGCCTTGTGTTATGTGGGTAACTACCAATTTTAATGCAATTTCGATGAAATGTTACACCGTCAAATATGTCCAAATTTTCAACTAAAAAATCTTGCGTCCAATTTATTACAGACCAACTGCGAGCCATTTCTTGCAGTTTGAGAAAAATTTTATAGAAATCGCTTAAGCCAATCTAGATTAATGTTATTTGTACAAATATAAAAAAACATTTTTTTAGTGAAACATATGAATACGTAATAAATATTGGGTGGACAACTCGCTTTGTTAAAATTTAAGAGAAAATGAAACTTACTGGTAAATATAATAAATAACAAATTAAAACAAAAAGAAAAAACTTAAATTTCGAAATGTAAATACATAATTTATCACTTATCATTATATTCTTATCAATTTTTGACATATCAATATTATCTGTAATACCTTTTTCGAATTTAAGCAACATTAGTGAATTCAAACATTCACCTCCCATTTAAGATTGTAAAAAATGTTTAATAAATTTTAATGAACTGTTATACCTAACATTCATTATTTGCCACTGAAAAGCCAACGCTAAATTAATTGGCATTACTAAACATTAGTATAAGTGCACCTTTCTTTGTAACTGTTAGGTCCACGATGTTATAATAAATGAAGCGCATTCTGCCTTACATATCTAAAAAAATATTTCCAGTTCGCCTTGAAGCCCATAAGAATCTGGTTTGTCGCAGGGATACATGAACACAACTGAATTTAAAACTAATGTGGTAAACTCTTGCTAAAATCAGTTGGAAAATCATAAAGAAAAACCGACAAAGTACCGACGTTTGATCTGTGCCGCTGTCAAAGTACCGCCGCGGGAAAGATCAACGTCGTGTTCTCAACTGATATTAGCAATACTATATCCTAATTTCATTATATATTACTTGTTATTATAAAAAAGTGAAATAAATAATACAGATTAAATATGATTTTGCCAACAGACGTGGATATATCCGTCCCTAAAAGTGAGAGTCTGCTGCATCGGTAACCCAAAATTTAATGCAGCGCATGCAACGTTCAAAATTATATTTCTATGACCCTCAATTTGTTATAGACAACGATTTATTGTTTCTCAAAAATTAATTTAAGCATTAATCTACATTTCACTCGCTTTTACTAGGACTCTATCTTCAATAATAAAAAGTTTCCTTAATACAGACCTTTTCAAAGCTACTGAAAAGTCCATGTGCTCTAGAATGAAATTTTTTTTTGTACCAAATATTTTATCTTTGGTATAATTTTATGTATGATTCATATATGTATCTAAATTTTCAAGCTTAGCCAATGGTTAGAAACAAAGTTATGGGATTGGAAATGTAAAATACTACCTTTCCGGAAAATTTCAGGATAAAGTAGAAAAGCGCGACTTTTTCCGACTTCGCAATTACGAATCGTGTCGCGACTTCCATAATCGAATTCGGCAGGTCATTTTACATAAGAACATGACTTCTGATTTTGTATGTTCGCAAGTTTCATAAATCACTTTTATCTTGCATATTTTGAGGGTCTCGCTCCCCTACTTAAGGTTCTAAATTTAAAGATTCTAACTTTAAAGACTTGGGAACGCCATTTCTGCCATATTTTAACTTCTACTCCAAATTTTGCCCACTTTTAAGACAAGCAATTTTCTCCTTAATTCATTATACAGTGATATATCAACAGTGAAAACTGATTTGCAGGGTGTATACTTTCTGGGAAACAGGGAAAACTGGAAAATTTGGTTCTTGGTCAGGAAAATCGGAGAAAATCAGAGAATTTATAAATTTATAAAAAAAAGGGAGGAAAAATTTATTAAAACTACTTATATCTAAAATTGTTCCCATCTTGCGCCCCCCCCCCCCCCCCCGCTTGTCAAAACTGTTTTCCTGCTCATCAATTTTCTGGATTTTTTATTGAATAATCCTGGGAAACTTAGAAACTCAGGGAATTTCATAATTGTGAATTGAGTTTGGAAACTTTTATGAAATAGTTTTTTCGAATGACACAATCGGCTTTATACAGCCAGCATAAAACTAATTTATAGTCAACATAATAAGACTACTTCATAGCTGATGCATTAATGAACCATAAAATGGAATTATTTTTATCTAGAGGAATGTAGATGGACTTCTTTTCGACTCTATGCATCACTAAAAGCTTCTTAAGATACTTTATAGATGATGTAAGAACATTACCACTAGGTGCTAAGTAGTTGTATGGATAAAGTTTTTTGCGACCTTTAAATGATAAAATGGCTTTATAAACCTACGCCTACCCAACAAACACTAATGATTTTATAATATTATATCGCCATTATATAAGAACAAAAGCTTTATTATTAAGGCCTGAGAACGTTCTCTCTATATCCCTGTCAACATCTATATAACAATTTACCCAGAATAGGCGCAGGCTTATAAAGCCATTTTATCTTTTAAAGGTCGCAAAAACAATAAAGGACTGCTTAATAACATTCTCACAGCATCTATAAAGTATCCTAAAAAGCTCTTATAGAGATGCAAAGAGTCAAATAGAAGTTCGTTTACACACCTCTATATAATAATAAAGCGTTTTTATAGCCTAGTGAAGCATCAGTTATGAAGTTATTCTACTTTATAACTGTTCTTGGTTGAGTAATTTAAAGAGCTGTCTCATTTCATAATCTTCATATCTATTTTGTGACTCAATACATATACATTAAAATTACAATTTCCATGAGATTAATAAAGTAAAAATGAATTTGCGGTCTAAATTTTACTAGATATATGCTATGATATATATAAAAAATGCGCTATCGAAATTCTGAGACTGGTCAAGATTTATGAAAAAAAAATGTTTTCACAATATTATTAGTTTTCATAAATTAAATATTTAAAACATAATACATAACTAAAAATGCAGGTCAAATAGTTTAATATATGCTAATAGAACATATTATGATATATGTTATATAATATTATAGCTAATATAGCTAATGTGAATTTTCTCATGATGGATGCCACATCTAAAGCTTTACTTGGAAAAATATAGTGGCTGAAATAGTACAGCCTTTGTGTTTGTTAAACAGCTTTTACCAAACTATTTGTTTTATAGCAGCTGTTACAAAACTCTTTTAGTTGCGTAGAGACTGTTGCGAAGTGTCTTAGGAAATAATTGATTTTTATTGGCGGTAATTATACTTACTCCAGCTGTCTGTAGTATGAATATTATAAGGTTATTTTATAGAATTATGTTACTCTTTATGTAATCATTATGTAGTGTAAAACTACTACGAGTTATACTTCAGAACAATTTAACCCTTTATACAGCTATTAAGCTATATGTTCTCTTTTGTTGTATAAAAGACTACCGCAGGTTTTGCTAGAGAATAATTCGGCTTGGTATGCAGTTATTATACAGCTGCAAATACTATTAGTTTATAGAAACAGATCACAGTTTACTTTAGAGAACAATTAAGCTTCTTATGCAGGAATTAAGCAACCACGAAGCTCGCATAGCGGTACAGTGGGACCTCTTATAAAACAGTGTATTACGCAGCCACTATAAAGCCTTACTACTCTTTGGTAAGATTGGCGGTAATTATATATGTACAGTAGCTCCCTGTTTCTGGTTATGTGAAAATTTTGATAATTTCAATATTGCCAATAAAGAGACAAGTTGTTGCAGAATACTTTCCACTGCGGTACTTTCCTTTTTCCATGTTGACATGATCCTGATTATTCTGATGCTCTTTAAATATGTTAGCTGACGAGATCGGAAATTATAGATCAACTAATGTATTTCCCATGTTATAAAAAGTACATTACTAATTTCCTCCACATACATTTTAAAAATATAACTATCGCAGGTGAAATGCTGCAACGGCAAACTTTAGGCTGTATAAAAATTCTTTATGCATTTACTGGAGCCTGTTAAAACGCTTTAATAAAGTTTCTGTATAAAAGTACTTAACAAGAAACTGTATAAGCCTAACAGCTTTATAATTAGTTATAAGAACATGTATATCTCCTGGAAATGACATTAAAGGAATAACCCATAAATTTTATGGTAGCTCTGTAACCAACATTTAAGTAATCGTTATAAAATGAAAATATTCCCATAGTTACTCGAAGCTCTATAAAAGATATATCGAGAACCTTTACAAGTGGATAATACAGCCTTTATAAAGACTACATCCATAACCCACCAATATTGTCAGCGTAGGAGTAGGGAATGAACCCAGTACACGACAGACAGTGTGATTTAGTGTGCTTGCCATTAACATGCATTAACCTTCTGCACTAACTTGCCGGTTGAGCTTTCATTCCTATGCAATGGCCATATAGATATTCTTATAGCTATTATGAAATAACTAGTGTTAGTTGAGTGACTGCTAAACATTAAACTTAAGCCAAAATATGTAGTTTAGGGAAGACGGATCATCACCTCATTTACATGTCTAAGTATGTAATAATTTAAATCTACGTTTTTCACGACACGTTAGACAGGATCTGGGGGAGAATTTCCTCAACTAGTTCGTAGCCCAAATTCAAATCTAGTGAGTTTTTATTATTGGGGTTACATGAAGTCCTTACCTTATGGAGACTTAACATTTAATACCCGTGTTGACAACCGAATTGTAGAAACACGAATATTATAAAAAATAAATAAAAAAACTTGAATATACTTCAACTCTTCTGTAGCTCAGTTTTAGGTATAACCATCAGAAGCAGAGGTATTTCAAGAAATCCGAAGTCTGATTTTTCAGTAAAAAATGAAAAAAAAAATGGAATTGCTTGGAAATTCGTATTTTGGAAAGCATTGTTGATCGAATATTTTTTGTCTGGTGAATTTTACCATTTTGCTTCGCATAGATGTACCGGGATGCAATGGTACCGAACAATTCGCGATTTTGTAATTTTTGCACCTTTAAAAAAAAATCTGAGTTGTTCACCGAGTTAGAAATCACAATTTCAGGGTCTTTTCTTGGACACCCAAATATAGGTTTTAAGTTCAAAAACACTAGTTCTCTATTATATCCTGACACCTCCTATGTCGACACTGTGATGACGACTATTTATGAGAATGTTATAGGCAAATATTTTCTTAATTACTGGAACATGGAAATTTTTTTAAGACATTCTTACTTTTAACAATTCCATTATACAACGCTTTAGACATAATAAAAGCCTTGAGCTTACAAAGGGTTTGTTCACGGGTATAAATGTTTCGGAATATCTGCCATAGTAAAAATACACCTTGCCGTGTCTGATGGACTGCATGGTCGACGACGCACGCGACGCTGTTATATTTAGGCCGACGTCTGAGGGGCAGTGAACACGACCGCTGCGGGGTCGACAATCGCACAAGAATATCTTGGCGTGATCCCTCGAACCTCAAACCACACTGAAAACGGCACATTCCTCAATCATTTTTTCTGCGAATTTGTTTGCGAATTTAAATAGCTGGAAGTACTGGAAAAAAACATTACAAAATGAACTTTTCATTGTATTTCAATTTCTCTATACGAATTAAAAATATATATGTTACACAAAATTAAAAAAAAAGTTTCTTCCATAGATCAGAATACCATATTTCCATGTATTTTGAAATGCTGAACACGAATTTGAAGTCCTCGGAAATAAGAAATATCTGAAGGCTTAAACGTCTCAACAAATGTCATGAGTACTTCTCTTTAGCTGACTTCATATGGCTCGGCGATGATCCCTTATTAATTTCATCAAGCTAGTATAAGGTGAGCAAAAATTGGAAGCAAGATTTTGTTTTTCGAAAATTTGGCGCAAGTGATAATTTTATTTCATAAAATTGGATTTTGTGATAAAAAACTTAAATTCCGTCGAAATTGCATTTGCAATTGGTAGCTAAGTTTTTTTAGGAGTAGCTAATAACGAATCTCATGTAAAAAGTTAAGAATTCAAAATGGCGAATCCAATATGGCTGTGATAATTGCAATATTTTGGCAGATAAACCTGCATAGAAAAATTGTACATAAAACTAGAAAATGACGTATATAGATATTTTCAAAAAATTGTAGGAAACTAGGGTTGCAATCCCGAAATATCGAAAGCGGAAATCCCGGGATATTTAGATCCCACAAATCCCGGGATCGTGGTCGATTAGATCCCGGGATTTGACCTTGAATAAAATTTCGTACTCATCGGGTGAATTTATAGTGAAATTTTTCATCAGGTGCTCGAGCCGCCCCTGAAAATCCTCGAAATCAGCAACTACGGTTAAAGAATCGCTCAAATTGGAGTAGGCTGAAAAATTATTGGAAAAAATTTTAAACGAAGTGCTAGAAAACGCGATGCACCCTATTCGAATACGCCCTGAAACTTATATCATCAAATTAAAAAAAGAAATGACACTTTTCGGAAATGGAGGCACTAGACGTACGTCCAGCTGCCATATGATCATTTGACAACAATACCGTCAACTAGCGTAGAATCTGGAAAGGCGTTTTCCTCAGCTGGTACCACTTGTACGAACATTAGATCCCGACTCAGAGATAATATCCTTAATGAGTTGGTTTTTCTACGCTACTGGTTTTAGGGATTGCAATACCGGTTAACCGGTTAACCGGACAAAAAAACACATGATGATAATTACCGGTTATTTTAATTTTTTACCGGTTATTTCGGTAAATTCTGAACTCACGATATGTCACGTATTCAACGTTTCTATTTATGTCAGTGACTAGTATTCACTAAATACAGATTGACTGTCCCAACACTGAGTACTTTTAACAATAAATAAATTATATTATAAAAAGTAAAACACCAAGCCCTAAGAAATAGAAGTAAGAAAGACATTGACAATATCTTACGATAGGAAATTGAATATTTCACTGCTGCAAATATCCGTGGAAAACATTTAGAAGTGTGTTATTACTAATTCTTATTAACTTATCGACCTATCAATATCAACTGAAGAAAGGCATCTTCAGCTAGTGATAGTTTATGCACAAATATCAGAGACTAACAGATGCAGCTTTGAAAAACTAACCCTTTTAATGGGCTATTTTTTAAAATTATTGTATTTTTAGATTAGGTATTCAGTAAATGCCCTATTTGAGTTTATGTTTATAATTTTTGTTATTTAAGTTAATATTTTTGTTATTAACAAAATATTTATTTATTTAAATTTATTTCATTTATATTTTTTCCTTTTCATAAAAAACCATTTGTTTGTTCATTATATTAATTATACATATATAAAAATGTTTTTTATTAAATTTAGATAATTTTGTGCATAGAAAAACAAACAATTGGCATTTTCGCCACCCTAATCATTCATTCTAAAAATTACCGGTTACCCGGTTATTTACATTTTTATTTACCGATTTACCGGTTATTAAAACTTCCGGTAAATTGCAAACCCTAACTGGTTTAGTCAACATTGTCAATAATAAATAACTAGTTTTTTTCTTATTATGTTAACATTGAAATGTTATCTCAGAGGTATGATTGAATCAAATTTAACCATTTTCGTTCATATATATTCATGTATTCATTATGTATCTACTACCAAAACTATTATTTTTTCAATTGCTCTTCCCGATCCCGAAATCCCAGGATTTCCGGGATTGCGTAAATTTGATCCTGAAATCCCGGAATTGTATATTACTCCGGGATTGCAAACCTATAGGAAACCTAAGACTGAACTTAAACTAAAAATTTTTATTTACGTTTGCACTCAAAATTACTTAATGTTTCAATTCTCATAGATGCACCTCAAAATTAATTTTTCTATATCAGACCATGCAAAATGTGTTAAATGGATGAAAACCTTATGACGGTACTGTATAAAATTTGGTCATTGAAATTTTGCGTCATGTCCAGACGTATAAACTTCTTTTGTTTTCCCAATAGTGCTCAAACTTTCACGACTACCTCTTAATACTAATGACTGGCTTATGCCCTCATCTAGGTTCGCGTTCATCTTTTCCCCACTGCTTCCCCTATATTCCATTATCTTCTGCGCCTCTAACATCTCATCGTTATCCACCTTTCCCCACCTTCTCACCGTTTTCACAACATTTTCTCTCAGTTTCCCACCACATTTTTGCATTCTCGCTATCTTCGCCTACCTTCCCAATATTCCCACCTACCCTTATTATCCCTTCCTTATATCTTTTCAGCATCTTCTCCTACTTACCCATCACCTTTGGTATAAAGTAGCCTAATCTCTAAATTGGAACGATATTTACTGTGTATAAAATTTTGTCAAAATGGGTTGAGCCACTTTCAAGTTATAATAGACAAAGATTTGTACGGATTAACAGGAAAACAGAAATTCTGAAAATACATATTTTCTGACATTGTTATCATTAAACAACATTGTGTAAGAAGTACTGAAAATAGCCCTTTTCACAAGAGTGCGACAGTTTGTGTCAAGTCACACAAATATGAAAAGTAAGTTTCGTACGTGTTGCACATTATACTTTTTCTAAGACTGTCATCAGTTTCCGTCTTTAAATAAGTAAATTTCAGAATTAACTTGAGCGTCAAAATATATCTATAATTTGAAGTTTCTAAACCAAGACCGCGAAACAACTTCAGTTGTATTGAATGCACTCTTGAATGATAAGATAAGGAGCGTGTGAATATTATTTTTTCTACCACCGTGCGTAAAGTACACACTTTACGCACATTGTTTAGTGAATAAAGTTAGACTTTACGTCTCAGGGTATAAAGTAAAAAAGTTAAAAATTGCCTATAATAATCATATCTTATTTTTTGAGGGTCAGAAACTAGTTATTTAATTTTCTATAGTATACTTCTTTACTATCACTAGGTAAGTTATTAAAAAATATACCTATTTTCAGTGTTCTTTAACAATAATGCTTGAATTATTTATAATATTGACGTTTAACTTATATTCTTAAGATTTTTTATTACTTTTCTTAATTAAAAAGATGTTAGCCATGGTAATATTGCGACTTTTAAACAACTACCTTGCTATTTTATTTTTTACTTTACGCACTAGTTTGAATGTGCTACGAAAACGGAAGTGACATCATAACGGCAGTTAGATGTGAACTTATACACAGAACAGAAGAAGAAGAAGAAGATCAAGTTGACATTGTTGACAACAAAGAAAATAAACCTCATTTGTCAAAAGTATATTTGTCGTTTAGCTAGTAGTGTTTAGTGTTTGCTGTTATTGTGAATGTTGTTTTCAAAATGGCCAAGGCAGTATATTTGTAAAAGCTAATTCTGACATTCTACGTGCGGTAGATATATTTATTAATAATAATGTTAAAAGACCGATTTTTAACATTTTTGGCAAAATCGCGGCCTTTTGTGATTAAAACTAAGAATTGAAAAATTTATATTTTTTGAAAATTAAAATAATATTTGAGTCAAATCATATGGATTTTAGTCAGTAGGATAAAAATATGCAAAAATATACAGATCGTCCCATTTAAAAATTTGATTTCCATGTCAATTGCATCGAAATTGGAAGTCAGCCATTTTGGTTCTTTGCATCGTATAATTGGAAATTTCATCCCATATTATTACACCGAATTTGAAAGAAATCTATTAGCCCATTCAAAAGTTACAAGAGTGTCCCTCTCGCTGAGCCACCCGGTATACATGATTAATATTTGGTATAATTAGTACAATCATTTGGTAGTTTCTACCTGGAAAGTTTTGGAGAAATTCTGATTTTTGATTCATTTATGTTTTTTGGGATGCTGATTGTGAATTTCCACTTTGCCACCTCGAAAAATTTCGGGAAATGTCAAAAAAGCCTCTTTTTTTTCTTTTGAAAACATTTTTAAAAGTTCTAATTTTTGATTAATTTATATTTTTCGGGGTGTTGATTACGAATCTGTACTTTGCCAACTCGACAATTTTCGGAAAATATAAAAAAATCGCAAAAAAAAACAAAAAAGTTTTTTGATTTTTTTCCTTATGACTTGAAACTTATGTACTTTTCGAGAAAAATTAGTACCTGAAAAAGATAAAATGCAGAAAGTAAGTAGAGAAAATTACTAGTAATAATTTTCTTAAATGCGTAGGAATATAATACATAAGATCGATAGATAGATAGCTATATATTTATTTAACTGTATTACATATAAAATGTTTGTAGCAAGTAGCAGCAAAGAAATTTAGTTACATTTTAAAAATACCTATTTTCTAAATGTAAACGTAAATTATCACAATAAAATTGTCAGTCTTAATATATTTACTTAAAGAAAATAAAAAACCGCTGCCCAAGGAATCACTACTTCCACATCCGGATTTTCTATCCAAGTCACACAACGAAAAAATTTTGTATCTGGATATAATTGCTTATGGAACTTTAATAATATAATATTTGAAGTCCTCTACCCCAAAAACCTATAAAACGATTCCCCACATCGGTAGTGGGGTGGTGACAGGGGGTGAGAGTGGGGGGTGGATAAAAGTAAAAAAATATTTTGAGGTTTCTGGTTATTGTACACACACTAAATCACATTTTTTTTTCATCCCCTTTAATAATGGGGTGGGGGTGGTAATGGGGGTGGCTAATGCCAAAATTTTTTTTGAGACCTTCACTTCTCTTGTCTATGCTAAATATCAATTTTATGGATTCTTACCTGCTTGATTTACCTCTTTACTCCAAATTTACCCCAATTTACCCCCCAACCCTTAGACTGAACAAGATGAAAATAATCTAGTTCGAGATCTCATTAAAGTACATATGTGTACCAAATTTCAAGTCAATATCTCAAACGGTTCCAGAGTAAACGTGCGCACAAAAAAAAGTTACAGACCGACAGACCGACAGACAGAAATTTTTTTTTCGCTCAAACTTGAAATCTCGACGTTTCATGACATTCTAAGCCTATTTGAACAATAAAAATTTTTGAAAATTTTTTTGTCGTTACTATACTTCCACTGGATGTGGAAGTAAATTTAGCATACTTACACAAACAAAAAAAATCGCTGCCCAAGGAATCACTACTTCCACATCCAGATTTTTTATATAAGTCACTCACAACGAAAAAATTTTGTATGTGGAAATAATTGTTTATGGAACTTTAATAATATAATATTTGAAATCCTCTACCTTAAAAACCCGTAAAACGATACTCCACATCGGTAGCGGGGTGGGGGTGGTGATAGGGGGTGGTAGTGGGGGTGGATGAAGTAAAAAAACATTTTGAGGTTCTTGTACACACCCTAAATCACAATTTTTTTTCATCCCCTATAATAATGGGGTGGGGGTGGTAATGGGGGTGGCTAATGACAAAATTTTTTTTGAGACCTCAGCTTGTCTTGTATATACTAAATACCAATTTTATGGACTCTTTCTTACCTGCTTGATTTACCTATTTTCCCCAAATTTACCCCAATTTACCCCCCAACCCTTCGACGGAACAAGATGAAAATATAATCTAGTTCTAGATCTCGTTAAAGTACATATGGGTACCAAATTTCTTTATCTCAAACGGTTCCAGACCGACAGACAGAAATTTTTTTTTCGCTCAAACTTAAAATCTCGACGTTTCGTGACATTCTAAGCCTATTTGAACAATAAAAATTTTTAAAATTTTTTTTGTCGTTACTATACTTCCACTGGACGTGGAAGTAATAACAACAGATAAGAGCTAAAATCAATGAAATAATTTGGTACAAAAGGTCACAAAGGAAAAATTGTACATACATTTTTATATTCTCTAAATTACAAGTGATTTAAAATAACTGAACAAGAATCATATTAAAAATTATAATAAAAGAAATTAGCTATGTTCTACTGAGGTGTTCATATATTCGTTTATTGAATGTTGTACTTTACCTTCATTTTAAAATTATTATATTCAAGTGTTTTGAAGCTTTCTGGGAGTTTATTGTATAATTTTAGGTCTAACGAATTTCTTGCCGATTTTGTGAGACGAAATTTTAATGTTTTCAGATAGTTGCCAACCTCGTATTGTAATCGTGATAACCTGCGTGAGTGGAGTATGAATTTTTGTTGCGATGATTTTGCAAGATACTAATAATAAACATATAAAGATGGAATTGGCATTATTTTAAATTGAATGAATAAAGGCCTACAATGCTCTAAAGCAATAACTCTCATGCATCTTTTTTGCAACACAAAAATTTTATCAGCGTCAGTCCTAAAGGATAATACCATAGCTCATATGTGACTGGATAAGGGCATGGTATGCATTCAATAGTGTTTCCCTATTCATCAATTTTTTAAGTTGGCATAAAAGAAATATATATATTCTGACGTTTTATTGCACAGCCGATTAATATGTGAGGAGTATGGAGGAGTATGGAATTAGCAGGAGGGTGGTCAAAAACCACAGCACTTAGGCCCCATTGGACCCCTTGTACATCCTCGCTCTAGGCAGACACTCGCCTAGGCCTCCAACCAACCGAGTAGGTGGTGATGTTGCCTAGGGGCATCTCCCTTACATTGGTCAAGGTAGGCCAACGCTCTCCCAAGATGGATTCTCTAATTGATGAGACGGCTGAACAGTCACAGAGTACGTGTTGAACCGTCTCATCTTCTTGTTCACAACCTCTGCAAAGTGGTGTTTCGCTTAATCTCATATTGTATAGATGTTTCCTTAGCGGACAGTATCCAGTCTGGATTCCTGTTATAAAACGTAGATTCCTTCTGGTCATTGCCAGGTAGTCCATTGCTGTTTTCTTGTTGGGATACGTGAGTAGTTCCCTAGCAAGCTGACAGCTGCTTGTTTCATCCCACAGCTTCTTAAATTCGTTGTGGGTGTTCTCCTTAATTAATTGTATTATCGCCGTAATCGGTAACAGACTGGCCGGGCCTGATCCAAAAATAAGTTGGCCTGCTGCCTTCTTGGCCAGTTTGTCGGCTTTTTTGTTGCCACTGCACTGTGCGTGTCCTTTCACCCAGCATACCGAGATGTTGTTCGTACTGGAGGCACCTACAAGTGCTTGATGACATTCCCATACTGCTCCTGTGGTTATTTTGTAACTTCTCAGGGCTAGTAGTGATTGTCTACAGTCTGTGTAGATCCTGATTGTTTTGCCTGTAGTTTGTCTGCGGACAATCTCTTTTGCGGCTATGGTTATGCCCGCCAGTTCAGTTTGTACTATGCTGGCTCGCTCATCCATAGTCCATTTATATTGGATTTGCAGGCTTCTGGAATATATTCCACATCCTGCCCCCTCCTTCTTCCTTGATCCGTCTGTGAAAATGTTAATCACACCTTCACCAGCGGTCTCGTTTTCACTGTTTGTCTGTATTGTGTAAGGTCTATCAAAGACAAATTGGGGAGAGATACCATCTGTGCATGCCTGTAGAAGAGGCGTCTTCCTCACAGCCTCGTTCCACAGGCGACTTCTGGTCTCCCCACAGCCTACATTTGGTTGTAGGCCAACGGATTTGAGGCGTGCCATTGTTATTAAGGCCACTTCTCCCAGATGTAAATCCAGTGGTGGCAAACACAGCATTACCTTCATTGCTCTCGTTGGCGTTGTTCGCATAGCTCCTGTTATGCTTAGGCAGGTAACTCTCTGCACTTGGCTGAGCTTGGCTCTCGCTGTAGTATGGGAGGACCAATTTAGTGAATCATCTAAAATAACTCCAAGAATCTTTATGATTTCACCTACAATTAACGAATTATTTGGGAAATAAATCAGCTTCAGAGTTTTGTCCCTGTTGACTTTCAGAAAATTATTATTATACCAATTTTCAGCAAGACTTTGAGTTTCCTTTATCATTAGTTTAAGATCATCCATATTTTTGTTCTGATTTATTAGTGTTGCGTCATCTGCGTACATTACAACGTTGTTTGGAATAAGATAAAAAATAAATCATTTACAAATATAATAAATAATAGAGGACCTAAAACTGACCCTTGAGGCACTCCGTGTTTCAAAGTTCTGAAATATCATTATTACTAGATATACCGATGTTTACGTCTTCTTAGATAAGATTGCAGCAGTTTTAAAGAAGTGCCTTTAATGCCATAAAAATTAAGTACTTGCTTCCCTAAATGTATTTAACCCCTTTTGTTTGACTACAGTCACTTTACTTCCACCTTCTAATGCACTATCACAAACAAAACACATCCGAAGAGACATTACTGTGGGGACGAAATCTGATTTCGAACTAAATTGCACAATTAAACAGTAACAGTAAACGTTGAGTGTACACTGCGTGATAGAAAAAATCTCAAAGACATGCGGCCGACTGTCACGACTGTCATGTGGATCCACACCAGTTGAACCGGTTTTAGAAGTTATAAACGGGAAGGGGTATAGAAGGGGAGTAAAGTACAAAGTACATAATTTTTTTGAAATTTTTCGAGGTGGCAAAGTGGAAATTCGTAATCAGCACCCCGAAAAACATAAAAGAACAAAAAATCAGAACTTCTCCAAAACTTTCCAGGTAGAACCGATCTCGACCACCAAATGATTGTACTATAATTAGCTTCAAATTTAAATGTTGTTCTATCTTAGTGAACTGCCTTTTTGTATAATTGGGTTGTTGCAAGCATCTTTAAAATATTATATCTTCAGATACCAACAATAAACATGATTTATTCTTCATTAAGTTCAACGATATTGATTTTTCAACGAAACAACGAAAACGATTTTTTTTTAAATGGAACTCCTATGCTGCTGTTTAATTAGATCTTTAAATTGCGAAAAAATTGGTATGCATTATGTCTACCTTCTCTTTGTACTGAATTTACAAAAAAGAAAAAAAAATAAAAAATCTATATTTTTTGAAAATCAAAATATTATTTGAGGATCGGGCCATATATATTTTAGCTAGCAGGATCCAAATATACTGTTCCATTTAAAAATTTGATTTTCATGTCAATTGCATCGAAACCGGAAGGTGGCCATTTTGATCCTTTAGATCATATAATTGGAAATTTCATCCCATATCACTACACCAAATTTGAAAAAAATCCATTTGCCCATTCAAAAGTTACAAGAGTATCCCTGTCGGCTGAGCCACCCGGTATACTATACTTTACACTATATCAGTGTAAAATGGTAATCAAATGAAGATATTCCGCAACATCCGAATGAAACAATTAAAATCTAACTTATTTGTCATAGTTATTTGAAACCAAAAGAAACGTATGCTAAGAACCAGCCTGCCAAATAAACTGTAAAAATCCTTACAATACCGATGCCATGAAATTATATTATTGATTACAGAGCCCGTGACATCCCATATCTAATTCTTAAAACCCATCATAAATTTACTTTAAAGTTTCGATCGGCAGGCAATCAGTCAAGCACCTGAGGCCATACATCAACTTCAGCCAAGGTCTTTATTCCTCTAGTTGAGCATCCCCCAACAGCGTAGACGGCGTTTCGACGTCGAATCAAGTAATCGGTGATTCGGTCATCGACATTTTAAGACGCCCGAAGCGTTTGCGTTGCACTCGCATCCGAAACGCTTCATTTGCGATTTAGAGCTATCACCAATGCGAACATAAACAGGAGCAAACATCTTAGCCTCGCCTATCCTCCGTAATTTCTTCGCTCTGACCGCTCTCCGACCCGGACGTGGTCATGAAGCGCCTCCAGCACACCTACTACTTACTGCTCGCACTTATTCAATGTTTTTTATCTGCTTTGTGCTGTTCTGGCCTATATTCACTACAATAGACAAGGAGCCTGCAACAAATTGTGAAGAAGTGTAGTGTGATTAAATAATTCTTCTAGCACGCGTGTTTTTAATGTGAATAAACGTCCTATCTTATAAAGCAAACAAATAAACGTTTGACGTTTACAACCAGACAAATTTTTTTAATAATTATCGTACGTATCACTAGTTTTTTTAAGAGTATAGCTGCCAAGTAATATAAAGAGATAAAGAGCTCGGGATTTAATCTATGGTAATAAACCAATTTGCACGAATTATATTACCTTTGGCAACTAGATCGAAAAAATAAATATAGATAAAATTTAAAAGGACAAGTAGAACTTGTCGAGAGTATTTCGCGAATAAATTACCTAATTTAATCCATAAAACATATTTTCAATGCATAAAATGTTTTTCTAACAGCCTAAAATAACTTTTATCTACGGTCGAGATTGGTATACAGTAGGGTATTTGGCTCACATTTTGAAAGTGCAAGATTGACGTTTGCTGGGAAGCTGCTGGTCTTACACTCAACCTGCTAATAGATAGATGGCAACATCAGATATATTTGCATTATTTTTACAATGATTAATATGAGTAAAAAAACTTTTGTCCATAAAAACTAAATTATTTAGAAGAAAAGGAAAAAGAAAAAAAAATGAGTTACTACTTTTTTTATGTATACAGTTGAATCAGAAGATGTTTTTTAAAATGTTTGGCAAAAGTGAAACCTGTGTACGATTTCAGTATAATTTATATATACTAAATGTAAAAGACCTTTCAAAAAGTGCCGTTTTATGAATTGGAGGTGTCAGTATACCTTTATGTCTTAAATTTAAATTGTGCACGCCAGTACGAAATGTAATCTTTCTAAACAAATAAGAGGGGCTGTTAGAAATTATGATTTTATGATGCAATGTACAACAGTGTAAAATTCGTCGCTGTTTCATGTTCAGCCAGTTAGTTATCAAAAGCTTGTGACTTACAGAATGGTGTCTTCTGATCCCATAAATGAATCTAAGGCAATAATTTTGAAGTTTTTGTAGTAGCAGCAGTTAAGCACGGTCCATACACAGAATCACAATAATTGAAAATCGACAAAATAAGAGTATCGCACAGCATAGTTTTTACTTCGATATTTAAAACATGACGGAAGCTGTATAACATGTTTAACCTAGAAATAGCTCTTTTGATAGAAAAAGAAACGTGTTTCTCAAATCTAAGTGCTGTATCAATTATTAAACTTAAATCTTTTACTTCTTCTTTGAGCGGCAAGTGAGTTCCATTAATTGCTAAATGGACATGTTGAGATAATTTCTCTTTATCAACAGCTCTACCAAAAAACATAGCAATACACTTATTTGGATTTAGATGTAAAGAATATTCTAATGATACCTTGTAAATAATTTCTAAATCCGAATTTACAGTATCACAGCTATTTTGTATTTCACCTGGAAAAAAAGAATATAATACCTGCGTATCATATGCATACATTTGCACAATACATTTTTGTATGAATCTCGGTAGCGATGACGTGTACACTGTATATAAAATGAGACCTAACACTGACCTTTGTGGTACGTCCCATGACACATCTAAAAAAATCAAAAGACTTTCTAGCATTTAAATAACTCTTAAAAAAGGATACTGATTTTTCATCTAATCCAATGTATTTTAATATAATTAATAATGCACCGTGTTCAAGGGTATCAAATGCCTTAGAATAATCCAGCAACACCAACACTGCACATTTACCCATATCGGTCGCAGTTAAAATATTATCAGTAACATTTAAAAGAGCAGTTGTACAACCGTGACCTTTTATAAACCCAGACTGGGTATCTGGTAAAATGTTATTTCTTTCTAAATGATCAACAAGCTGCGATTTAATAATATATTCTAAGTTTTTTGACAGTACTGATAAAATACTAATGGGTCTTAAATCATTATAATTTAAAGGCAAATCGATTTTAGGAAGTGGTACTACTTTGCTATTTTCCAATCGGCAGGTTATACACAATTAATAATGCAAAAATTTATAATATGGCAAATGAATTCCAGAATAAAAGGACAACAGGCTATGATAAAATTTATATGAATTCCATCCTCACCAGCTGTACTAGTTTTTATAGAAAATAGCAACTTATCAATTTCATCTTCATTAACTGTTTTAAAGGAAAGATTAGTATGTAGGGAATCCTTCACAATGTTATAATAATTTGCAATGTTATCACTATGAGGCACCGAATTTAAGAAATTTTGATTTATAGCATTTACATCCGAAAGATTATCGGGAATTTCTCTTTTTTTTTTTTTTAGTATTAATACCTAAATTATTAAGTGCTTTCCACATAGAATTTTTATCTTTATTTAGAAATTTTTTAAAATAGGCTTTTTCTCTCTTCTAATCGAGCTAGTTGTAAAATTTTTTATATTTTTGTACTGTTAAAACTTATAATATTTTAAATGTAATGTAGTAAGTGACGGTTTTTATGAATAACTAAATCAAAGATCATGTTGGAGCTATAAATGTTATAATATGGAGTACTGGAAATAGTTGCTCGCGCATGGTTAAGCAATTATATGAAGCGAAAAGACAGAGAGCATTAGTACATTTGACAAACGTCCTGCACGTAAAAATAAATGTCCATAATCAGGAGTCACGCCGATATCATAAGTTAATGAAAATGGAGTTGGAGGGCGCAGCCCGATCAGGATTTATCCTAATTCCAGAATCAATGACAGTGAAGATGATAAAAGAATTATTATTATTATTAGATTAAATTTATTTACCCAATAAATTTTTATTTTTAATTTGAGAAGTTTGAAAATTAAGTTAAAGCTCTTTAATTTAGCAGAGCGTACTCTCTGAAAGGTTGGTTATAGTTAGTTAATTAGTAACGATTTGTGACGGATCATCATAAGTATATTTTAGCTAATTTCATTTATCTTTTCATACAGCGAACGTATTTAATGTGTGTCTATATGATTTATACATAGTTTCATATAATTTGTCGCTATAGAGCTATATTGCAACATTCACATGTCACATTGCAACTCTTACATGCCTGAAGGACCTTTTGTCTGATTAAATTGCAATTTGAATCCGGCATAAAAAATAAGGCATGCTATTTAAAATAAGGAAGTTGATGTCTACTTCTGGTATAACTGGAAGTATCACATACGTCACGTTATTTTCATTAAAGAGAGCAGCCCTGAAAACCCCTCATCCTAAATTTTCAGCTTCAAATGATTTGTGGTTTTTCTGAAACGTCTAATATGTCACTAACTGTGATGCACCCTGTACATTTTGCAATAAATGCATACGTGAAAATGACGAAATAAAAATCGCTAGTTTACACGACTTCTCGGAAAATATCTCATTATTTTGGTACATTTGTTAGGTTCGCATATTCGAAAGGTTGTCAGTGCATCGTGAATATCGATAATATAATGTGGATGTGGCGTACGAGATGGGCTGTCGTGTAGTGACAGGTTTTTTCTCTTGCACGGTAATTTTTCATTCCATAGGAAAGGATGGGAGGTTGGCTGGCTGCAGTAATGCACGGGAAGAGCTTATCGCTTATTGGATGGTAGCGACAGTTTAAAACTTGAAGTAATTTTATTTAGGTAGTTTGTGTTATTTGATATGATTCCAGATGGTACGTACCTACATAATCAAGAAACAGAAGTATTATTGTTCGTTGTACATTATTTTAAACGAACTTTAAAAATTTTAAAAGGAGAAGATTTTTAATCCGATCCATATGGTTGTTTGTTGTTTGTGTTTTCATTTTTCTATACTGGGTGACAACGATATCACCACATTTTGAGGTATTTGAAGATTTTTTCGAACTTCAGTTTAGCCTTGATTTTTAAATGGATATTATAGCATTTTCAAAATCCTGGCAAAATTCTGGTCTGAACTATTTTGGTGAGTTTTTACGCCGACTAGATTTTTTTAGAGGCAAGTTTTGCTGTGAATCTAGAGTGCTGCAATTTACTTTTAATCATCATAAATGACATAAAATCATGGAAAAATACAAATTTGATTCTTAACCAACAAATTTAATAACTAGGTGCATTCTAAAATCTTCCGAAATTAGTTCGTTGCAAAAATTCTTTTTTTTTCAAATTGCGCAACCCTGTATCACCCTCTCAGTTAAATACAACTTTTCAAGATTAATCCAAAGGTATCGTCAAACCCAAAATCCACTGAGTATTAAACTCAAAAAGTTTATTATTATACTCTTCGCAAAAACGAAGAGTATATTGCATTTGATCGGCACATTTCTAAAACCGTAAATATCGCTCGTAGAGAAAACATTTTCCTGAACAACTTTCAAAATGTCCGTCTGTCCGTCCGTCCGTCACGTTTCTTGTAAGCATGATAACATTCACAGACATTCAATGTTCGTAGTAATATGTGGTGGTCGACTGGCTAAAGTTTTGCCTTGGAATCCAAAGATCGTGTGTTCGGTTCCCACACAGGTTGGATGTTTTTTTTTCTAATTAATTTTTTTTTTTAGAACAAAGTTGGTATCACAAAATTTAGGATGTCCAAAAACTAACATTATTTACAAGAAAACTGCGAAGAGTATCCTATAGAATGTGTAACAATTATATAAAAAGCTCAGTAAATTGGCGAAGAGTACGTTTTTAGCTTGTTCTTAAATTATTTTCTAATTTTTAAACTGAATTAATTTATGTTGATTAGAGGCCATTTTCTAAATTGTCAAACAATTTTTGTTTTCATGGCTTACTTTAAAAATCATTTATATTATTTTTCTGTCAATGAAAAACAAATAAGACATTTTTTTGAGTTTAATACTCAATGGATTTTGGGTTGATGGTTCCGTTGGATTGATCTTGAAAAGTTGTATTTAAATGAGGGGGTGCTGCAGGGTAGCGCTATTTGAAAAAAAAAAAACTTTTTTGCAAGAAATTAATTTCGAAAGATTAGAATGCATCTAGTTATTAAATTTGTTGGTTAAAAATCAAATTTCTATTTTTCCAATATTTTTTATATCATTTATGATTTAAAGTGTTGGCTCTAAAGAAATCGAGTTGGCGTAAAAACTCACCAAAATAGTTGAAACCTACTCAAAATTTTCCCAGGATTCTGAAAATGCAATAATATACAGGGTGTTTCGTTTAAAAATGAAGAATTGGTGTCACTTTCAGTAAACGGGAAGTCCGAAAAAATCTTCAAATACGTCAAAATGTGGAATTTTATGTCTATATTGACTGTGCCGAGTTTCATTTTGATACCTTGAAAACAAGGAGCAAAAGAGCGATTTCTATGAAATCTTTTGCAAACTGTAAGTAATGACTTGGCGGTGGTTTAATTATATCCAAGTAACAATTATAAGACACTTTTTATTTATCTAGGGTTTAAAAGTGCTTTAATATGTTCAATAAAATGATTTCAGTTCATTGTATTTCAGTTAATAACAAAAATATTTTCATAAACTCCAAAACCTATTGTTGGATTTTGATGACAAGTAAAATGTATATGACAAAAAAGAATAATTTTAAACGGGAGTCCCTTGGCTCGGGGGGGGCACTCGAATTTTGAAAAAATTTTTCGCAAACTGCTTTTTTAAAACTTTTTAGGAGCCGTTAGAGGAGTGCTTCTCTAGATGTTATTTCCCATGTTTCGTATGGATCCCATGCGCCACAGACGAGAAAAAAATTATTGAAATTTCTAGATCCGCCCTCGGGCCCTTTTTGGTTAGAAGCTGCTTTATGGTGGTCTTAAGGCTGTCTTGTAGATCATTTGGTTTTATTCGAAGTTTTATTGTATAGTTTTAAAGCAACCTTGGAGATCGCAAGAAGAGTATTAGTGTTACTTGGGTAGTGTTGTCAAGCTGCGTCTGCAAGGTGAGCTAAAATTAGAAACAAGTATATTTTTGCAGATTTTGCATGCGAATGCACCAGTAGTAATGAAAAACAATTTATAATAATAATGAATACCACCACGTCCACGATCGTTGGATACAGCTGAGAGTCGTATACTAATAATGCTTTGATATTTTATATAATATAAAGTGAAAAATAAATGCCTATAATTAGTGATTTTTTTATTCCTGCATAAAAATGTGATAAAACCTGCAGAACATCTTTTTCTTTGAGAAAACCCGTGTGTTAAAAATTCAAAACAACGGATGTTTTATCTTACTACGTCGAAGTTAAATAAAGTGCGTGTAAATGCCCATTAGGCATGTACATTCACGTAGCGCGAGAGATATGACAACACAGCAGAGCAAACTTGCCCGTCCGCGAAGATCTCAGCTCTCAGTTATTTCATTTCAGCCAGCTGGCACATGCGATGTTGTAATTCTTACTCCCTATACCTAGCCCGCCACTACACACAGTGTATAAGACCACTAAAAATGGTGAAAAAAAAGTCACTAATAATTAAAAAATAAAACTTCATCTAATATCGATATTGGGCTCAGTGTAAAAATAAACGAATAACGAAATCAAACGTATTTTTAACCTACTTCAATGTCGGTATTAGGTAACGAGATTCACTTAATCTGGCAATGATAAGATTTTATTTCATTCGTTTTAGTGACCTCTTTTTGAAGACGCAGGTGGTTCAATTGATTGATTGATTGATTGATTGATTTGATTGATTTACCAGCGTGCGGTAGGCATTGCTGCCACTCCCAGGTATACAGCTGGGCCTGCTACGTCCACGCTGGGTTGGACTAAGGTCATGCTTGTTGCCAGCAGCGAGAGCCACATGGCGCAAGGTAGAGGAATGTGGGATGGGAGGTGTAGGTATTTGTGAGATGCGTTACCGTATTGTGTTGTGAGGGAGCGTTTAAGCTCCCTTTTTGTGTGTTTGGTTATGGACTATGCCTATTCTGACTCTTCTTGTGAAATATGTTGCCGTGTTGTGTCGTAATATGGAGTGTTTTTGCTCCTCTTTTTGCATTCTTGCTTCTTCGAATCTTCTTTTTTCTGAGTCTTCTGATTCCTCGGTTTCCGATTGTGGTAGAGTATATATACTTGCGATTTGTTAGTGGTGTTCATTTGTTGATCCTGACCCTTTTAATTGTCGTTCTTCACTGTAGCATGGTCTCCCTATTTTTAGTTTGTTGCTGTGCGGTGCTTCACTATATGTGTTGGGTCCCTTCCTTGGGTACGTCCCCAATACTTCATTGAGTATATTTCTATTATGTTGATGTTTTGTGTCGCTGTTTTCGTCTTGTTGTTTTAGTTGGACGATGCCTTTTCTGCTCTTCTCAAAAACTTCTTCTGTTGGCTTTTGTTGTTGCCGCGTTTTTTACTCCATATATCATCGTTGTCCGTATGACGGCTATGTACATACATTTGGTAAAGTCCCATGATAGTTTATTTTTCTCAATGAACGGTATGTTACTCTTGTGCCGTTTTGATTCTCTCCTTTACTGTTTCTCTCCGCTCCAGCTGGTTCGTCCGGTCTGTTCCTAGGTACTTCAATTTGTTCGGTATTCTTAGGGAATATTTATCTATTTTGTGTTCCTCTCCGCTGGTCCAACTCTTCTTCTTCTTCTGCATCGATTAGGGGATTATCGACGTATGTGTGTGTTTTCTTAGAGAACACCATTTTTCTGAAAGAAACCTTCACTAGGCATACCTCCGCTGAAGTGATGTGCGAACTCAGCCGTGACGCAGTATATCAACAATACCTCATTGATTATTTCGAGTTTAATTACTTCCACATCCAGTGGAAGTATAGTAACGACAAAATTTTTTTAAAAAATTTGTATTGTTTAAATAGGCTTAGAATAATTAGTGAATATTATTTAGGTATTATGCAAATCACAACTTACACACTTTTTTATTTATTATGAAAATACCTACTTTCTGTATATTGTTGCCCTAATCAGAAAGTAGGTATTTTCATAATAAATAAAAAAGTGTGTAAGTTGTGATTTGCATAATACCTAAATACTATTCACTAATCATGTTAAAAACAAATAAATAAAAAAAACCGCTGCCCAAGGAATCACTACTTCCACATCCGGATTTTCTATCCAAGTCACACAACGAAAAAATTTTGTATCTGGAAATAATTGTTTATGGAACTTTAATAATATAATATTTGAAATCCTCTACCCCAAAAACCCATAAAACGATACCCCACATTGGTAGTGGGGTGGGGGTGGTGACAGGGGGTGGGAGTGGGGGGTTGGATAAAGTAAAAAAATATTTTGAGGTTTCTGGTTCTTGTACACACACTAAATCACATTTTTTTTTCATCGCCTTTAATAATGGGGTGGGGGTGGTAATGGGGGTGGCTAATTCCAAAATTTTTTTTGAGACCTTAACTTCTCTTGTCTATACTAAATATCAATTTTATGAACTCTTACCTGCTTGATTTACCTATTTACTCCAAATGTACCCCAATTTATCCCCCAACCCTTCGACGGATCAAGATGAAAATATAATCTAGTTCTAGATCTCGTTAAAGTACATATGTGTACCAAATTTCAAGTCAATATCTCAAACGGTTCCAGAGTAAACGTGCGCACAAAAAAGTTACAGACCGACAGACCGACAGACAGAAATTTTTTTTCGCTCAAACTTGAAATCTCGACGTTTTATGACATTCTAAGCCTATTTGAACAATAAAAATTTAAAAAAATTTTTTTGTCGTTACTATACTTCCACTGGATGTGGAAGTAATAATCAATTGTAAAGGCTTAGAATGTCATGAAATGTCGAGATTTTAAGTTTGAGCAAAAAAAATTTTCTGTCTGTCTGTCGGTCTGTCGGTTTTTCTGTCGGTCTTTCTGTCGGTCTGTAACTTTTTCTTGTGCGCACGTTTACTCTGGGACCGTTTGAGATATTGACTTGAAATTTGGTACACATATGTACTTTAACGAGATCTAGAACTAGATTATATTTTCATCTTGTTCCGTCGAAGTGTTGGGGGGTAAATTGGGGTAAATTTGGGGTAAATAGGTAAATCAAGCAGGTAAGAGCAGGTATATACAAGAGATGCTAAGGTCTCAAAAAAAACTTTGGCATTAGCCACCCCCACTTCATTATTAAAGGGGATGAAAAAAAAAATGTGATTTAGTGTGTGTACAAGAACCAGAAACCTCAAGATATTTTTTTTACTTTATCCACCCCCACTAATACCACTTATCACCACCCTCACCCCACTACCGATGTAGAGTATCGTTTTATGGGTTTTTGGGGTAGAGGATTTCAAATATTATATTATTAAAGTTCCATAAGCAATTATTTCCACATACAAAATTTTTTTGTTGTGAGTGACTTGGATAGAAAATCTGGATGTGGAAGTAGTCATTCCTTGGGCAGCGGTTTTTTAATTATTATCACTACCGTGATTTCTAGCATTTATTCCTTGGATGGTGGCTTATTGAAGTGTCTTCTTGTATTAATTTGATTCCTTCATTTTTTGCTTTCTCTTCTTCCTCTCTTTATCTCCACTGTTGCCGTGGTATACCTCTTATCGTGTATGTGTTATCATTTTTTCTGTATGCCCCCCCTGCCGCCGCTTTACTGCCCCTTAAGACGCAGGTGGTTCAATCGTTTTCAAAACTTTTTAGGCACCGTTTATTATCTCGCCTAGCAAAATTTTGGTGGCCGCTGATTTTTGTAGATGTAACGAAATGTAGATGGAAATGAATAAAAGTTGCAGTTTGGTGTTGTCGACTACGAGTAGCTATTTGACTAACGTCTTGTCACCCATATCAAGTGTCTGCCTGACTAAGTACACAGCCATTATCATTCTTTTTTTTTAGGGATCTAGTAGGGATCTTTTACTTGCCTAACGTTTAATAGATTGCTTTACATCTCCTCCGAAGGATGGTATATCCACTACGTAATACTCGTCTTGAAATTACATAGCTTCTGCGTATACACCGATTATAAGCCGCTAGAAGGTAGGACGAGATCGCTGTGTTTTTCCAGATTCACCTATCCAAGTACTAACCGCGTTGATTGTTGCTTCACTGTAAATATCGAAATACAAAGAAGAAAAAGGTTCTTATTTTAATTTAATTGCTACATGCACCTTCCCAAAATCTAGCCCGGAGCTAACCAAACTCCACGGCGCGCAGCGCCGCCGTGGTGAATGTAGAGTTGGGCCTGACAGACTCAAGCAGAAATTTAGTGGGTTCATACTTAACTGAAATATTTTAAAAATAGAGTGTAATAATAACATGTCATCTAGCATCAATATTTTATCCAGAGTACCGCAAGGCTCAATAGTGGGCCCATTGTTATTTTTAATTTACACATCGGACATTTTAATATCTGTAAGGCACTGCAAACTTCAAGCATATGCGGATGATATACAATGTTACTTACATTTTTTATTTATTGACCATCTTCATACAACTAATATTGTCAACGATGACAGTCATATGTATTGCTATTTGGAAATAAAAATTATGTCAACATTCTGAAAAATAATATGAATATTAATATAGCGGGGGTAAGTTTACCGATAGTAAACTTTGCAAAAAATTAGGGTGTAATCTTAGAGACCGATTTTAGATTTGGACAGCATGTGAAAGCTTTGCTACAAAAGGCGTTTTTTTCATTAAAACTTATTTACTCCAGTCGTCATATATTGAATTTCAAACTAATAAAAAACTCTTTTTGCTATTACATTTCACCTATTGTGATTTTATTTATGGACCATGCCTTGATCAAAATGATAAAAGCCGAATTCAAAAAATGCAAAATTCCTGTTGTCGACTAATATTCGGATTACGTAAAGATAATCATGTATATCATACCGTTAAAATTCTTGGTTAAATATGGGAACTCGACGCACTCTTCGTTTAAGTTGTTTTGCTGTGAATATACTAATTAGGCAGGACTGCTCTAACCCCCTTAAACAGAAATTTGAATTTGAAATGAACAGTAATAAATTTAAAAATAAGTATGAGGTACGGTACCGGTTTCAGTGACTGGACCTCGATCGGTGAAGTTAAGCACGGCCGGGCGAGTCCGTCTCTTGGATTGGTGACCGTATCTCATCTCGCCGTCCTGGTTAAGTGGTAGAGTAGCATTAGCTAAACTTCGCCAAGACGTTAATATAAATAAAGCATTAAAAAAAATACTCACTAATCAACAATAGCAATATCAGTAGTAACTTTAATATTATGTATACCTGTAATTATGTCAAAAAAACCTTAACTTTTATTGTATTTAGAGAATTTGTTTATACATATATTTGTATATTCCATCTATCACTATGTGGTTGAGTAGAGTAGCTACTTAACTAAACTTCGTCACATTTTGGTAGAAATAAATATTATTATCTACTTTGCACTTCTTTAACAATGTAATTTAATTGCACAATAAAGATGATTTATTACTACATATTATTAATATTATTTAGGTAAAAATAAAAAATAGCTTGCTTTTCTCTACCCTAGAATCACGATTGATAGAGAGCCTTTTAAACAATACGCATATTTTTGCGAAATTCTCAGTAGCTATCAACCAAGATGAATTGAAAAGAAAATAGCAATTACTTTATTCTTGGTAGATAAATAAGAAGCACATAATGACCAAAAATACAAAAATAGTTTGTCTTATTTAAAAAATGACGAAATGATGTAACATTTCTCGTTAGTTAGGTATAAGTAAGAGATTATAAGAAGGTTAAATTAAAAGCTTAATTCACTGATTTTAATGACGATGTATTCCTTTTAAATAGCTTTGTAAATACGATATATATGACTAACACGCTCTTTTGAAATTCCCGTCAATATTCCAAATACTCAAAGTATTTGTTAAATTTCACTTTACATATTGAAGTCTAGTAACTACTGGGCCAATCCAATGCCTACCTAAACATGCCAATAAGATCCATAAGAGATAGTTCAAAATGTATTATCGAAACTAACTCATCAGGAATGGAAAACATGTGCCAGGTTCTTCGACTCAAATACCATCAACTGATATAATCAACTCTGATATAGAGATTTCTACATGTCAAGTATATCTAGGTAAACCGTTTAAATATGCGTAATTTGAGACACTATGATGGAGAATTCCTAATTTTAACGCCTATGTAAATTCCATAATAGATTTCTTTACTTTTTCTGACATTATCTTTCTTGCATTTCGCTGGAAGTTAATATGTTATTTCTTATTACCCTATCAACTTAAAACAAGGTTGTAAATTTGTTTACCTTTAATTTTACATATGTATATGTATAGTTTTATTAGTCCAGCCGTCAGAAAAATTAATAAGGAGTAAAGCTATGTCATATATATGCTTAGTGAGTAAATTTTGGTCAAAATTCGATGTCCTCTATTTTGCGAATATGGATTTTAGTCAGAACACAACAGCGTTTAGGTGTGTTTTGTCCATTTTTATGCTACATCTTTAAATGTGTTAGAAGTTTCAGAAAGTATAAGCTATACTTTCTTTTTTCTTACAAAGAAAAAAACGAAAAAGTGAGTCCAAGAAGAAATTGAATACTTTCATAGTGGTTTGAGGTATTTTTTAAAAGTGCTAAAATCATGCAAAAATGATATATTTTCATATGTTTCACGTAAACATGCATAGGAATTGATTTGAAGTATACTATATAACAAATAAAATGAGCTTCCGTAGAGGTTACTATGATTAACAAGACCGAATATATGAGGTTGAGAAGTAGTAGTAATATTCGTTGTTTTTGTTAATAGACCTTTTTGCCATGAATATCGCAGTTTTATTAGAAATTTATATTTCTTTCTTTAAAATAATATTTAAACTGCTTAAATGAGACTTAAATAAAGAATTGTAAGAAAAGTAAACAATTCTTGTAACATTAATTTAAAAAAAATGTGTATCAATAATAATTTATCGGTTGAAATGTTAGTATTTATTATGTGATTTAAGATAATAGTAAAAAGGTATGAAGAAACTATTTTAATATAAATTATGTTCTCATTTATTGTAAATAATAGAGAAATATTTCCTATTCAATAAAAATTTCATTAATCAATCTCCTATTAGTATAGTTAAAATAAGGCATTTTACGCCCATTTCTCTACTTCATACCTCCGGTACTTTTGGTTACAGTGACCTCTATATAAGCCCATTCTCTTCGTTATATAATTTACTTCAAATCATTTCCTGCACTTTTTTGTCGTCCGGGATTCAGAAAAGTTTGATAATGCAATGTATGAAAATATGTCATTTTACGTGATTTTACCACTTTTTTTGTGATACTTCCAACCGTGACATCTTAAAAAGTATTTATCTGAGAGTTTTCATTATGTTCAAATTTTTCGTTTTGTTATAAGGACAAAAAAGCGTTTATATGATTTATGAACTTCTCAGTACTTTTAAAAATACACCACAGAAAGTGAAAAATCTCACATATTTTCTTAAATAAGTACTGCCATACAGATAAATGATGACCAGCGGTGGAGGTCTCGTAGGAACTTATGTGATATCTGCAATGAAATGTCTTGTGCTATAAAGTTTCCCTATAGTGGCGTAGGTTTAATGCGTTCGATTTGTACGCGGGGTGGTTTTCCTTGCAATAATGTTAATGACACGCGTTGATGGGCGTTACATTGAAGTCATCTGGGAGTGACACCGTGTCATTTCTGCTATAGTAAGTAGGAAAAAAGACTAAGTCTACTCTTTTGACAGTGTAAGACACTTAATTATCTTATAATTATTCGCCTATTATGAATAAATAGCTATACATTTAATTATGTTTCCTAAATTGAAAAAAAGGTCGGACAGTGAATGGAAAAAGCTTTTTCATTATACCTCTCTGAAAACACTATGTTTACATACCTATTTAGCGCACGGACAATGGGATTTTCCTGTGCGCTCACACAGGAAAAATTTTCCCTTGCGCTAATGATATTAGCTGCCTACTTGCCAGTCGTAGTAAAATATATGCTATTGAATGTTCCTTAGTAACCTCAAACAATGATTGTTTAATTTCCTTAGCAACGCTAAACAACGCTTGTGTTGTGACAGGTTTTCAAATTTTTATTCAAAATATATTTAAAATAATTTCTCCAGATTAAGAAATATTACTTGAATCGGCAAAAGTAAGTGCAGAGTTACTGCCCAGGAAGTTCTTGTGAGAGATATGAACATGAATACCGTTTATTTTGCAAGTGGCGCCAGCAAAAAAAAAGTTAACACAGTAAGTGAAGATACTCTTCTCGTATATTTGTCCGAAAAAGCCAAATCGATGATTCAACTTTATGGAGTCGATTTTCAATGTTAAAAAGTTGTCTAGCAATAAAAGAAAATGTGAATGTTAGTAATTTGACTAAAACTAATACATTTCTCAAACGACAAAGTGTTAGTTACATACCGAAAAAGTCCAAAGTATTAATTGCAGACCAAGTCGCCAAATTCATTCTTGAAGCACCAGATGAGAAGTGGCTATTAACTAAAGTAATTTTAATATTTGGTATTTACGGTGCATGCCGAAGACTTGATTCGTTTATCTTTGAAAGACGTGGAAGATAATGGCCGTTTTTTGGTGGTATTTCTTCGAGACGGCAAAAATCACAAACCAAGAAGATTCACAATTACAAAGGAATGATGTTCCTTTGATCCATGCAGTTTTTATCGTAAATATATTAATCTAAGACCTAAAAATATGAATAGTAGAAGATTACTTATTGCATATCGCAATGGATACTAGATGTTATGCTCAAAATCTAGGTTGTCATACTATAGGTGGTACAACAAAACAGATTGCTGAATATCTGAACCAAAAAAATCCTGAAGAATATACTAGACACGGCTTAAGACGATCTTGAGCATCTATGTTGGTCGAAGGCGGAGGGGATTTGCTTACTCTAAAAAGACATGAAGGTTGGCATTCCTCCACTGAGGCTGAAGGCTACATCGAATAATCGATAAGCGGAAAGATTGAAATTTCTCGTAAATTGTTTAGTCGTTCAAGAATAGGGAACACAACATCAAGACCAGAAAACATTTTAATTTGGGAAAACCAAGAAATAAATTCTAATATAGTGCCTTCGACTTCATCAACTATAATTCTACAAAATGAAGTGCCTGTTAAAGAATTGCATATTTACAATAACATAAATTGTAACATAAATATTTCATTTAGTAAAAATTAAAATAGGTTTTCGTTCGTTCATTAAAAGTAAAGTTTCTAAAAATGTAGATTTGTTTGCCTTATTTCTTGTTTTCAGAGAGGTATAATGAAAAATATCGTTCATTACACGTCCATAAATGCTTTTCCCGTGCTTGCATGACTTCCCGTGTGAGAATTTGTCACGCGCGCACGGGAAAATCCTCTTTTCTGGACTCCTAATGAAACATACTATTTCATAGCAATACACGGGAAAAATGTATCGTGTGTTTAATGTTTAAGTATTTTAAGAACGAAAAGTGTCAAGTTTAAAAATTGTGAATTGATTGAAATGTACTAAAAATTGTTTTCAAAATAATTCGGCAACGCTCGATCCTACGAGAAAAATGTTCGAGATAAAATTTCCTACATTTTTTATATATACATTTGTATTGTACGTCTAATATGTAACGAGATACAGCGATGAGAAAAAAGTTTAACAATTTTTTTTCAAAGAATCGTCCATTCCATTTTTGTTTGTAAAGTATCTATGAACAAATTACATTTTATTGTTTTTAACAATCACAATGAGATTATATAGGGAAACTATTTAAAATTTTAGTGACTTTTCTTGTTATATACAGTATCGGCAAGCGTGTGATTAGGTACGGCAATAAGAGCAAGCGAGAGTGAAGCAACTAGGCTATTCTTTTTTATCGTATAACGCATCCTACAATCGTGCCTACTTTCCCCACCACATGTGCGTGGGCAGCTCTGTCTGCGGAATTTCAGTTTGTTTCCGTCTTGCACCCTTCATTTCTCGTTTGGCCTAATAAGCAATAGTTTGATTTGTTTTTATTTAGTCCCTACTCAAAATGTCTATACGCCTGTTGAAAAGGTTCAGATACTTAAATGGTCAATGATGTACATATGATTTTCTTGATCCGCGTGTCACTATTTGCCCCTCTTCTAAAGCACTGGTAGACGCCTTAATTGTGGGCGGTCGGCTAAGTCGTTCAAACTATGCAATACCTAATCCAGGACTTTCCGATACTGTATACATTTTCTTACGTTCACGGTGGAGTAAATTTCAAGTTTCATCCTATCCCAGGCAGCAAGGTGCCGTCATTATGACGTCGTTTTTTCGGCATTAATTACGTCAATTTCACCTTCAGCATGACGTAAAAATGACTTGAAAAAGACGGCACAATGTCACAGCTCAATGACGTATTGGTAATCAGTGAATTTTGCGATAAGGGATGCAAACCTCTCATTATAATATTTTTCCACAATTATTAATAAAGTTTTTGATGAAAAAAAAAACCGGAATGTGCAGGGATTGAACCGCCGACCTCTTGACTCTCAACCTAACAAGCAAGCAAGCAAACAATAACAAGTTTATTAAAATTAGAGTACATGTATGTGCTTCCCTGGAATCTGGCCCGGAGCCAGCCAGACAACCACGACGCGCAGCGTCGTGGTGGGTGTCGGGCTGGGCCGGGCAGGTCCGGTTTGGCTAAAGCTGAGTGTAAAAGGTTAAAACTCTTGCCTAAGAATAAAGCTTAAAATTAACAATTTGGATAAATAATAGGTACACAAAAATACTTAAAAAATAATTAAAATTAGCACTTTAAAAAACTAGGGGTATCGCGCACAGACGAACACTTTGGAATTTTGATTGCTGACACGGGAAAACAGAACTCAACGAAAAAACCCGTTCGAAGCAATTCCACCCTGGTCTTCCTGCCAGGAAAGCGTGGTGGATGAAGGTGTGGTTTAAAATATTTGGATTTTTAGAGAATCTTTGGACCAGACGGAATTTAGAAACAAAATTGACAAAAGAACAAAAAGGACAAGAACAAAATTGAACAAAATTAAACAGAGATAAAGAAGAGGGGGTTGTAAGTTGCAAAGTTGAGGAAAGGTAAAGAGTAAGGTAGAGATAAGTTATGGTAGAGGAAAGTTTGGCTAAGGGAGTTGCCAGAAAATAGGCAACGCCTGGTATGGTAGAGGGTGTCTGATATCGAAAAGTATTGCATTATCCTGTCTGATTCGAATTATGTTGCGGGTTAGCGGACTATCGCCCAGTTTGAATTGATAGAATTTTCGTGAAATTTCTTGGACGTAGTCCGCTAGTGAGGTTATGTCGTGGCAAGTTGCGTATAGATCTCTGAGGGAGGTGTATCTGTCGAAACCAGAGATGAGGCGCAACCTAACACTTAACTCACTGAACCATTGAACATCTTTATTTAAATATGTTTAGAAGCTGTATTCCTAGTTAGAAATAGTAAAACAAAATTATTATTACTATGTGGCAAAAATTGAACTAGTCACTAAATACTTCTATTTATTTTTATTTTATAATGATTTATTTAAATTAAAATTTCAGGTTGCAAAATATATTCGGCAACTATGTCAAAACATACTGATGTTTCTATATGTACGTTTTTATTGCAATAATATCACAGAAGACCTATACCAGAAACGACTCTCTGGCCTTCCCGCCAATATTGAATTGTATGCACACATGTCATATGTCGGTGGTATTATTGTCAACCTATAAATCCGCAGGTTTCTAAATTTACCGGTGGAGCGTACCGGTAAGCAATAACATTATATGATTGACTATTTTGAAAACCAAAGCCAAAATCAGCTTCGAATTTTATCTACCAATGCGTCTAGCGGTGAATTTAGAAAGGTGCGGATTTATAGGTTGACAATACCACCGACAAGATGGCCGAAGGTCACCCCAATTCACCAATGAAAGGGTGCGTTTGCAATTTAGTCGAGTCGCTTAGTAATTTAGTACTCGACCAATGCGGACAGCGTGTTTTAGTCAAGTAATTTAGTGGAAAGCAATTACTAAATTACTGGACCGTCTCTCTACTCGACTAAATTACTGGATGCGTGCAAACGCACCCAAACATCGAACGTGCCTCCGACAGTGACGTTTCTGGTATAGGTCTTCTGTGATAATATATTGCTATTATGATTGGTCAAAGATCTCTATATACATATATACATATATATATATTAGGGTGGCCCATCTTTTTCGAAATCGAAATTTTTTATTTCTCACCTCTGCAAATGGTTCCACTTGAAGAAAAAACAGTCCCCTCAAAATATTATTGAGGCAAATTGAAGGCAAGGGGTGCCGCAGAATGCATTATTATGCAATAATAAAAGTAAATGGAATTATTTACATTCTTTGGTTGATGCATTGTTATTTTTTTAATCAGCAACATTTATCTTTAGAATGACTAATCAAGTCATACAAATATCAAAGACATTATCTGTTGTGACTATGACATGTGTCATACTACTGTAAATTCGTAGTCTAAGAAAACTAGACTAGAAGTTTTTGAAATAAAACTCTCGCTTTATCTTTGTGTATTTTATTATGAAACGTTTTTTTCATACATAGTACCAAATATTATCCTAAATCTATAAGACATATAGTAATAAAAACAATATTTTTTGCACTAGGCCAAAGCAAGCGACAGGGTTTCTTTTTTTACATTTGGAAACTGTGATTTATAATCATTTACAACTTGGAGTAAAAACTGTTTTTGGTCTTCATTTTTTGTTAAAATGTCATTAGTCAGTAATAAGTTTGATTCCTCTCTCAGCGGCATCATTTACAACTTTAATTTTGTTTACAATATTGAAACATCGGGTATAACTTTCATTTTTCCTCCATGTTGTTGGATCATTTTCCAAAAATTCCATAGACAAACCTAATTTTTGAAAAAACTGTTTAGTGTTCTCGCATATGAAGTCCTGAATTTCCTTGTTTTCAACGTCAGTAATGTTACTAATCATAAGTCGTTTAATACCCTCTTGATTTGGTGCTTTCCTATTCAAAGCTTTAACCATTTCTCTTTTAGTGGTAACTGAAATATCGTCATCAAAGAAAGATAAGCCAACATTTACTGAATTAAGGTACCACAAATGGTTCACTATTTTCCTACTTGCGGCTTGAGATATTTCTTTGTCAATATTTTGATAATTAATGAGTTCTTTACAAAAGTCTAAATCATGAAGCGGTGCTTTACTAGCAAATGACGCTGTAAATCAGGCCTTTACATAAACCTTTACAATAAAGAGACATATATCTTCAATACCTATTTTTTCTTTTTTAGTTAGTTGGAACTGATCTTGGAAAAAAAATATTTTTAGACAGTAAATGGCTTTGGCCATCCAACGTGCATGATGAAATGCCCCTGGTTGATAGAATGTCGTGTGTGTCTTCAACAAAAAGTTTAGAAAGCATTAAAAATTCTTTATAATCATCACGAGGCTGTTGCAAAGTTAAAGCTGCATTTAGAAACTTTACAATGTCGGCTTTAACTGGTTGTAAAATGTGTTTAATTTTTGATACCTGAAATCCAGTTTTTAGTTTATTTTGATCTATTTTAGGCCAAAATTCCCTAAAACGTTTAAATAGTGGCACATTTGGACCAGCTGAGGAAGGCATTTTTGTGTCAAACACACTTCTCAAAACCGCTTCAAAAATATGATGTCTACAAGGAAAATATAGAATATCTCTTTCTAATTTGTGTTGCAATAGTGTGGCTGCCCCATTTATATAACCCATATTTGATGCTGTTGTATCACAACACAAAGCTATTACCTTTTCGTCCAAATTCCATTCACAAAGCACATCATAAACTGCTTCAGTCTGTTCTCTTCCAGTTGAATTGGGCAAAGCTGGTACTCCAAGTAGTTGTTCAATATCTCCACTAGTAACTAAGATAGCAAGTCTATCGATATTTCCCATTCCAGTGAGAGAAGGTAAAAGTTTTCCATCCCAATGGATGACTGGGGCCGGCAATTCAGAATTACCGAAGGCAGTTTTTAATATTTCAGCTCTTTCTTCGCGGATGCGTTGTCTAGAGCGCTGAAGTGTGGTTCTGCTGATGGACAAAGATGTGGTGTCATGTCCTAGTGCTTCTGCTACTGCCGTCAAAATATGGACTCCATACCTGTCGCTTATTTTGCAAGCATCAAATGCAGCGGCTATTTTTTATGATGATGTTACATGTTCCATACAATCTCCTCTTTTTTGGCTGTGACGGGCCAGGCTGGTCTTGTAACAACTCTTCTTGGGCTTCGATTATTTCATCTTCATTTTCGTTGGAGTCGGCTGAATTACTACTTGATGATGGACAGGTGACTGTTTCCTCTAATCTAGCTTTTTCTTGTTGACTTCGTTGCATTCGTTCGGATAATTTCTGTAATTTCTCCTCAGCTGATTTTTCTTGAGAAGCAAGTTGGTAATCAATACCATGATTACCAACTTGGTAATCATGGTATTGATTACCAAGTTGGTAATTTTTTCTTTGGTTAATTAAAAACTGCTTATCTTCATCTATTTTCATCAACTCCAATACATTTGCATGAGAAATGTCAAAAAGATCGTCCAATTTTTCAACGAAATTTTTTTCTTTATCTCCCGCACTGGCCCTTTTAGCCGATTTTTGTAAGTTCCTCCACTCTGCATAAAGTTTATCTAGTTGTTTAACACAATGAAAATCCTGACGTGTCGGAATGCGAGCTTTATCCCAAAAAACTGACACCTCTTTTATTGTTAATTTAGCACTTTCATGTACACTTAGCTTCACTTCACGAATGTTATAAAAGAGCACTTGTAATACTTGTCTATTAGACGGCAATTTATTGCCAATGATTTGTGACGAATAGCGTCCAACTAAGTAAATGAAAGTATCCTTTCGTAAGGATCTAACATCAGCCATCGTTAAATGTTTTTTCAAAAAGGAACGTATGCTAGAACTTATAATGTCACCACTGTAAAACACAATTGCAAACTGACATAAAAACCTACCGTAGGTGCATTATATTTCCAAACTTACAAAACAAATAATTTCTAGGAAATAATTACACCAATAAAACATTATGAGAAAAGAGGTAGATATTTGTATTTTAAGTAAAATTTAAGTGTATTACCGTAATAAAATCTTATCTACAAATTTCTACCTGAATGCGGCACGGGTTACCGTAATAAAATCTTATCTACAAATTTCTGCCTGAATGCGGCACGGGTTACCGTTCACCGAATTATCTGAAACTTTGACATAAATTATTCCTAGTATAATAGTATATTTTCGTGGGGTGAGACTTAAAAAATACGCAAAAAAAATTCACCCCCTATAGAGATGGGCCACCCTAATATATATAGTGAATATATGAATATATACAGTGAACCAAATGACCAATTTTGACGACAAAATTACGTCATTTTAATGACGTCAAAATAATGACCTAAAGGAAACGTGTATTTGACGTCTTCATGATGACGTCAGAAGTACGTTTTAAATATCACGTCTCTGGTACGTCATTTATTGGGACAATGACGTCGGCGACGAAAAATTACCTTTAAAAGACGTCTTAATGACGTCACCCCGCTACCTGGGATGTTTTTGTAATATATGTTTCCTAAAGCAGGTATAGACCGTCCCTCGTGTTTATGTAGCATTCCCCGCCTCGCGCGTGCGATCCTGCTTTAATATGTACAGGTTTAGTGAGCAGTGTTTTGATTTGCTAGTAATTACGTATCTTTTTAAGTATTTTTAATCTTTCTAAGTAATTGTGTAAGGATTAAATGTGTGTAAGGATTTTGTAAGTAATTTAAAATTTTGAAGCCGGGACATAAAATTTTATAATTTGTATTTACCAATAAGATCATTAAAAAATGTTGAAAATAATAAAAATAATACAGGAGCAAGTATCGAGCCTTGAGATATTCCATATTTTATAGCCAATTCTTCTGAATAACTGTCATTAAATTTAATAATTTGTTTCCTATTTTCAAGGCATGATCAGTGGCAAAACTATATGGGGTGCAAGAGGTGCGGCGCATACGGGCCTCAGAACTTGGAGGGCCTCACAGAGCCTCTAGGAGCTATACATTGAAAAAAAAAGATTTTTATTTTATGTTAAATAAAGTAAATTATTTTATTTTAATGAAAGTTATTTGTTTTATAAAGTTTAGGGGGGGCAACCAGATAATCTTGAACACGGGCCTCATCGACTCTAGTTACGCCACTGGGCATGGTGTAAGCCACTGTAATACTATCCAGTCAATTTCATATTTTTTTAGTTTTAATATAAGTAGATCTTCATTATAATAATATGAATAATATAAAATATGTTATATTGTAAACGTACATTATATAATAATTTCTTTTTTTTTAATCCATCTTTTTGACGCCGTATCTGTTTAGACTTAAAAAATGTATATACAAAAAATGTCTTGAATAATTTTCTCGT
This sequence comes from Rutpela maculata, assembly GCA_936432065.2. Classification (NCBI taxonomy): domain Eukaryota; kingdom Metazoa; phylum Arthropoda; class Insecta; order Coleoptera; family Cerambycidae; genus Rutpela; species Rutpela maculata. The sequence continues at coordinate 62,479,258 of OW386285.2, forward strand.
AGGATCGAGCGTTGCCGAATTATTTTGAAATCAATTTTTTACACCTTTAATTCAAGATGGCGGCTCGCATCTCCCCCCTCCCCCCAAGGTCGAAAACTTGTATTTTTCATCAGGGCCTCGGCTTAAACAACATATATCAAAATCATTACTACTCCACCTTTTGCAGGTCAAAATGCCCCACCGATTGGACTAAAACATAACAGAGCCGTCAAAGAAAAATATGAAAACAAAATATGCAGGGTGGTCACCCAAAGAAAAAATCAAAAATATGTGACGGAGGATGATGATATTTCGCATGCAGTTAACACGACTGACTAGGAAGAAAAATATGAAAAATACACAGGGTGATCACACTAAAAAAAATAATGAAAGAAGTATAGTAAACAGAGGGGGTTTACCGATTTTTTTCTTGAAATTTAACTTTTTTCTTCAAATGTCAAAATTGATATTTCAAGAAAAAAGTTGACAATTGTTAAAAAAATTATGTGACCCTTCAGAGCTTTCGTAGTCTCTCACACAATAAACATTTTTGAACTTGAATTTTAAATATAGAAGATATAGGAGAGTATGAATGGCGATTAACTCTTTATAAGAAAGTGTGTAAATATAATTATTTAAATTTTTTGGTACTTGTTAATCATTAAACACATCATATTAAAAATTTGATTAATCTAGCCTTTAGTGGAAAGATTGACTCAATAAGTTCTTTGTTGCGGTGTAAGGTAGTTAAATGGTGTAAACTATGGTGTATAAATGGTGTAACTAGTAGAGTTTATATATGAAACAGAAATGCTTAACTGACATTATACCACCTCATAATATGTATCTTGAGTGGAGGGCTCTTCTAATGCATGATAATGCGAGGGCACATTTAGCTCGGAATGCAGGAATTGCTACTACAAGGTGGCAGCTCGAAGTGATGTGAGAGTATAAACTCGATGGAGCATATGAGAACAGGGTTTCGCGCCAGTTATGAGCTCTGTAGCAAGGTTTCAATATGCTAGTACAAAAGCTAGTAGAGATTACAAACATCTTGGTCCATCAGAAGATCAAGTTTGATATTACAAAAATTGTAAAACCGTAATAGAAGCTAGCAGGAAAAATGTCCGATACAATGATGCATTAATTGCTGAGATACTTTATTCCTTTGATTTTCTAGTAATGGCGCTCATGATCTAGTTAGTTTAATTTCGAGTTATCGCGCTGTTGCCGAATGTAACTCGAAATTGAGTTACATTCCGCAACAACGCGATAACTCCATGTTCTACACATGAAGCAGATATTATTGTTCGTTAATTTCATGAGATGCTGAGATGCCATTTCCTGTTTTATGATATTGCTAATTTAAAAGTTCTTATACAATGTAGAATATGAAAATAATTTGCAAAATAAAGTAAATATTCTTTTCAAAAATAAATGTATTCTAAAGCTAAATAAGAGACAGAACACAGATCTCAGTGGATGGGTCAACAAGTTAAAATACGATATAATTATGGAATTAATTATTTAATAGCAATATCGGCATATTACTTCCACATTCAGTGGAAGTATAGTATTTTACTTCCACATCCAGTGGAAGTATAGTAACGACAAAAAATTTTTTAAAAATTTTTATTGTTCAAATAGGCTTAGAATGTCACGAAACGTCGAGATTTTAAGTTTCAGCGAAAAAAAAATTCTGTCTGTCGGTCTATCTGTAACTTTTTTTGTGCGCACGTTTACTCTGGAACCGTTTGAGATATTGACTTGAAATTTGGTACACATATGTACTTTAACGAGATCTAGAACTAGATTATATTTTCATCTTGTTCCGTCGAAGGGTTGGGGGGTAGATTGGGGTCAATTTGGGGTAAATAGGTAAATCAAGCAGGTAAGATAAGGTAAATTTTGGCATTAGCCACCCCCATTATCACCCCCACCACCTTATTAAAGGGGATGAAAAAAAATTGTGATTTAGTGTGTATACAAGAACCAGAAACCTCGAAATATTTTTTTACTTCATCCACCCCCACTAGCAACACCCATCACCACCCCCGCCCCGCTAACGATGTGGGGTATCGTTTTATGGGTTTTTGGGGTAGAGGATTTCAAATATATTATTAAAGTTTCATAAACCATTATTTCCACATACAAAATTTTTTCGTTATGAGTGACTTGGATAAAAAATCTGGATGTGGAAGTAGAGATTCCTTGGGCAGCGGTTTTTAAATGCAATTACAAATTCATTGAAATATTTATTCGAGTATTTATTTTTCTATATTGTTTTAATATTTGGCTTTTTTTTAAATTTGGTATTTTTCAACAGGTTTGTAATAGACTGGCGGTACATGACCAGTCAGGTGCAACGTTTTTAAAATGCATGCCAATCATATATATGAATGAAATTACCGTGAATATGCCAGAAACGCAAATTTTAGGCAGTCGTCGCGTGCAGGCTGTGCAAATTTTAATTCAAAGTGGATGCCAATAGTGCCAAACGAAAAGCCGTGAAAAAGAATCCAGCGAAAATTCATTGGCATGCAGTTTACGCGCGCAAAACACACGTTGATGTGCACATTAAATCGTAAATTTTTTTGGTGTTCTTGATTTTGGATGATTCTGATTTTGGATTTTTTTTAAGGCTTTTCATTTGGCACTCTTGGCATCCACTTTAAATTAAAAAAAAAAACACAAAAAAATAAACAAAAAAAATCGATTTGCACAGCCTTCTGCACGCGACGACTGCCTATAATTTGCGTTTCTGGCATATTCACGGTAATTTCATTCGTATATATGATTGGTATGCATTTTAAAAATGTGGCACCTGACTGGTCATGTACCGCCAGTCTATAAGACAGCAAACATAATATTTTTCGTAATTGTTTATAAAACTGGTTCAATTCGTTGCTATAACGCATACCGTGTTTGGATCTCTCTGAAAGATATAACTGGCTGTTCGCAAAATTTGCAATATTCGGACTTAAAAATTTATTGCAATGGGACTTAATTTAATCTCCCAGTAATATTTGAAGTTTTTCATTCATATTAATGTTTTGCATCCTTAAATCTTATCTTAATTTTTTTATGAGGAAAATTTTTGCTGTGACAAAACTCTGAGTTTCCACTGGTGAAAATGTAATAAGTTTGTCTTTCTATTATATACTAGATATAATATATTACTTCCACATCCAGCAATGGAAGTATAATAACGACAAAAAAAATGTTGAAACTTTTTATTGTTCACATAGGCTTAGAATGTCTTGAAATGTCGATATTTTAAGTTTGGGCAAAAAAAAATTTCTGTCTGTCGGTTTGTCTGTATCTTTTTTTGTGCGCACGATTACTCTGGAACCGTTTAAGATATTGACTTGAAATTTGGTATACATATGTATTTTGACGGAATCTGGAACTAGATTATATTTTTATCTTATTCCGTCGAAGTGTTGGGGGGTAAATTGGGGCAAATTGAGGGTAAATAGGTAAATCAAGCAGGTAAGAGTCCATAAAATTGGCATTTAGTATATACAAGAGAAGATAAGATTTCAAAAAATTTTTTGGCATTAGCCACCCCCACCCCATTACTAAAGGGGATGGAAAAAAATCGTGATCTAGTGTGTGTACTTACAATAACCAAAAATAACTTAATTTTTAATAGAGGGTCTCGACCCCCCCAATTTGTTTCCAAATCCGAAAAAAGTAAGTACTTATTTTTTGGTTTTTCAAAATTTTGATTTTAAATGGTGCCTACTTAGACCTGACGTTTCCTATTTAAATTGCATGGGGAAAAATTAGTTTTTGGGATTTTTTGAGTAAATAATTGTTCAGGGTTAGGGAAAATCTTACATTAAACTTATAAGACTTGGAGAGCACTATCCAACGAAGAATTCAATGTATATACATATGGGTTTGTCGCCAATAACACACCCCCTCGATGCCCCGAAAACTACCCTTAAATTAAAAAATGTAAATTCTTCATGGAAAGAGTCAAATCCTTTTGAGCAATTTATTCTCATTTTTTCTTAAAAAATTATTACTATTGGTCTAGTTGAATACTCATTAACATTTTTTAGTCAATTTTCATTTATTTAAACAAATTCCATTTGTTTAAATCGTTTTTTTTTCTCGAAAATTTGTCTAAAATCCTATTTTCTGAGATCGGACTGGCAGTCTGTTATTTTTAAATGACATTAATTTCATTTCAAACATTTTCCAATTGTTTAAACAATCTATTATTAATTTTCAACTTTTTTTTAAATTATGCTAGAAAAGTCAGCTTTCTTTGTAATAGACTCCATAACATTTTATATTTTAGATGTCTTACCTACATTATCTAATAAACCTTCATTTATTTAAATAATTTTTTTTCTTAAAAATTCGTCAAAAATCTTGTTTTCTGAGATCGGACTGGTAGTCTGTTATTTTTAAGTGACATCAATTTATTTTGAAATAATTTCCAATGTTTAAATAATAAATTAATATTTATTTTCAACTTTTAATCAAATTATGCTAGAAAAATCAGTTTTGTTTGTAATAGAGCCATAATGAAAGTATATTAATCAATTTTATGTTTTTCACATCCTAGGTCTATAATTTAACAAACCATAATTTATTTAAACAAAGCTAATTTGTTTAAACAAATGAGGGTTTATTAGATAATATAGATAAGATATTTAAAACATAAAATGCTGTGGGTCTGTAACAAAAAGCTGACTTTTCTAGCATAATTTGAAAAAAAGTCGAAAATAAATAATAATTTGTTGTTTAAACGATTGGAAAATATTTGAAAATAATTTGATGTCATTTAAAAATAATAGACTGCCAGTCCGATCTCACAAAACAGGATTTTAGACTAATTTTCGAGAAGAAAAATAAATGAAAATTTACTAAAAAATGTTCATAAATATTCCAGTAGGTAAATAATAATAATTTTTTTAAAAAAGAACGAGAATAAAGTGCTCAAAAGGGTCAATTCACTGAATAATTTACATTTTTTGATTTAAGGATAGTTTTCGGGACACCGTGAAAATGTTTAGAGGCGACAACTCCATATGTATATACATCAAATTCTTCGTTGTATAGTCCTCTTCAAGTCCTATAAGTTTAATGCAAGATTTTCCCCAACCCTGAACAATTAATTATTCCAAAAATCCCAAAAAGTGATTTTTCCACATACAATTTAAATGGGAAACTTCAGGTCTCCATAGGCACCATTTAAAATCGAAATTTTGAAAAACCAAAAAATACGTACTTACTTTTTTCGGAGTTGGAAACAAATTGGAGGGATCGAGACCCTCTATACAAAAATTAAGTCATTTTTGGACCACCCTGTACAAGAACCAAAAACCTCAAAATATTTTTTTTACTTCATCCACCCTCACTACCACCCTCCCTATCACCCACCCCACCCCACTACCGATGTAGAACCTCGTTTTATGGGTTTTTGCGGTAGACGATTTCAAATATTATTAAAGTTCCATAAACAATTATTTCCACATACAAATTTTTTTCGTTGTGAGAGACTTGGATAGAAAATCTGGATGTGAAAGTAGTGATTCCTTGGGCAGTGGTTTTTTAATTTTAAATAGAAAATAAACTTTAAATTCTATTCAAAAGGAGAAATACAGAGGTAAAAATATTTTATGTGGGTACTTCTACGTAATTTCTTTTGTTTTCTAAAATCGACCTTACTATATGCTCTAAGAAGCAATTTAGGTGAGTATCGCGATTGTAAGATAATTTTAGAATTCAAAAATCACTGTGAGAATGTTTTAAATATTATGAAGTTTCTTTAAAAAATATATCAAAGGTCTACCAATAAATGTCGAAACCTATGAAAAATAAACCCTTGTTCGTGTTGCCGGAACACTGAGTGAGATCGATTTTTACGGGCTCTCAGGACTGCGTCTAGTGTCGATATGCAGAGCCGTAGTGAATGAAACACATGATTTTATGATATTTATTGCACTCGCAAGTTGAATTTTTAAGTAGTTCTCCTAGAATCGACAAAGCATTCAAGGCATTTTCTTGAGGAACTTTTCGATATTCTGTATTGGAAATAGTCTTATGTTGACTTGTTGATTGCAGCTGAAAACTTTCAAGGTCATTATTGCTGTGGAAAAAATATGGCAAATCGGTATGACGGGAAAATGTCGCGATTTGTATAATGTAATTTAAGTAAAAGAAACAGAAGATGGATATCTCGAATATTATGACCAGATGTTGATGAGTTGATGACGATAACCTCAGGATGATTCTTTTAAAATTAAACAGGACTTGAATATTGAATAAGAACATGTGAATTACGCTTGTATAATTCGATAGTTTTTACTACTCGATTGGAACTATCGAATAACTTTTCCAAGCGAGCATCAAATTTTAATTTTTTTAAACATGTATCTAATTCGTTGATTTAATATTCGCAAACAGCAAACCCCAGTGGCTCAGCCAGAAAATTCATCTAGGGGGGGCAATAGAACCGGCCTCCCCAGAGGATGAGGAAAATTTTTCAGAAAATGGTTGAAAACGGATGTGTATGTAGATTCCTCTATTAGATAATATTGGCATTAATTACAAAATATTTATTTCAAGAGATAATTTAGATACTGCTTTGTACTGCTTCTTTATTTTTTCTCTCATGGAAGACGGCTTGGGGCCGGGCCCCATGGCTCCCCCCCCCCTGGCTGCGCCCATGGCAAACCCAAACGCACATATCTATTCACTGTAGTATCTGGCATAATTTGGATTATTTGAAATAACCCATTTTATCTAATTTTATGAAATGTATTTTTATGTGTGTTCAATCATTATTCCAGATTAATTTAACCGATATCTATGAAATCTTTTTCAAATTGCAAAGTGTAGCTCGGCGGTGGTCCCATTATAGTTTCATTCAGCTATGTCTAGTGTAAATGAGTAAAAATTACAAAAAAAAAAGATTTTTATCGCAAATTTGGTGAGTGCCATGATAATTTAAACATCGTTGGAAATGAATACAAGTTGGTAATTAGGTAGTTTAGGAGTCTGATACTGAATCTGATGTTTATGAATTTACAATGGCAAATCGAATGTGGCGATCAAAATTGCAATATTCTAGATTTACATGAAATTCGATACATGGATATTTCAGGATTTTCTGGTAACAAACTTGACATTAAAGTTTAAATATTCAAAATGGTGAATATGTCGCTTTCCCGTATAGGAGCTAACTAAAAAGGGTGAAATAAAATTCCACCTCCGCACAGTGGGGCCAAATTCACAAAACAAGCAAATAAATTTTTTCTAACAATAGACTGAACATATGTTATAAATATTTTATTTATCATTTTTATGGTTCCGCCAAAAATAGAAACTCTATTGGCTAAGTCCGTCCTTTCGCAGAATTTCTGCGAAACTGGTGAACCGATTGAGTTGAAATTCAAAACATATCTATAAAATTAGCTACCGAATATGAAAAATGTGCCAAACATATTAAAAAAAAGTTGTTACACACTTTTCTTCATAAAAAAATGCATTTTCAGTCTTTCTTAAATTGAGCATCCCAAAAACAGAAAATGTTAATAATAAAAACTTTTTTCTAATTTTGACATATAAAATGACACTTTTCAAAATTTACGTTTTGTTAAAATTTACCTAAAAGTTAAATTTTACCTAACTGGTGAAGAAACGTTCGTTATATCATCAGTTAAGAAAAATAAACAACTCTCAAAAAGAAAAATAAACAATGTTTATTCAACCCAGAATTGGATGCTGAGTCGATAAACTTTTCAAATTCTTCTTTCCTTCAAAATATGCTAATAAAACTTTTTCATTAACACGATTTACCTTATGCTATCAAATCAGGATTTCAAATAATATTATAATTCGGCTAAATAACGTTTTGTCAATTTTGACACTCAAATCATAATAATAGCAGCTAAGGTAACTGTGAAAAAGACTACTTAATTTTTAAGATCTTTAAATACAACTATTTCATTTATGTTTAAACGGTTTTTAGACGTTTAAAATTAGAGAAAATCTTGTATGTAACATGTTCCGAAGACAATTTTGTGTAACTCGTGTTATTTTGCGGGATCTCGATTCGCTCGTCCTGCAAACATCCACTCGTTATACAAAATAGAGTCTTTCGTAACTGGTTACATAAATAGCTATTATTTATTTGTACAAAATCTATAATTTCACTTTTTCATTCACTCTCCTTCCAATCAGCTTCAGTCTCATCTTCCTCATCCGTTTATATCTCTTGATCTTCTTTATCCATTTTCTATCTTAATATTTTTAGGTATAAGCCAATCATGTACTTCCAAAGAAAAATTCTTAATTTTCTTAACAAATTTCGGAAGGAATGATATGAGAGAATGTTCAATATATTGTCGTGAAAGTTTGCGGGCAATAATAGAGAACTTGCCCAAAAAATAAAGTTGAATTAAAATACTCAAAATCGTAAACTAACATCATTAAAAACCTCATTGACAACAAATAATTTAAAAAAAATCTCTTCCAGAAATATAAGCGATTAAAATCTGCCGGATTTTACCCAATCTTGAAACGTGACGTCACAAGGTGAAAGTCGGATGACGGCGTCAAGCGACACCGATTCTGCTTTGGCTTTGACAATTCCACATGCGCATGCTCATTTGTCAGAAACAACTAGCAGTGAACACAACCTAACCTAAAATTTAAATACTACTACGTGTAAAACATCTTCAATATTCTGAAATGTCACAAAATGATACTTTTGATTCGTTCGTGCCGAGCCGAATTTTCGAATTTCGCCGTGCAAATTACGATCATGTTTATCTAGAAGACTTCCTCTTTACGTCGCGACATCGTACGGCCGTCGCAATGGTGTTTTTCGAAAAATATGAACGTGTCAATATTGCATGGTTTTGCAATTTTTTCGGCTCCGAAATGTAAGCTGTTTTTGCTCTTTTTCGCAGATATCTCCGAAACGGTGGGAGTTAGCTCAAATAAAAAATAAGGCCAAACGAATATTTTCCACTACGAATCTGTTGCCAACCTTCTACAGTTTTAAAGATCATACTACGGTTGGCTTTTCAATTATTTAGAATAAACCGAAAATAAACGCATAATTCCCTGTCTCTGTAAAATCCTATCCTTGCATCTATCCTGAAACTATACAATATGAGAAAATTCCACACAAAAAATGTTTGAAATATAACATAAAATTATCATTTAAATATTTTGTACGTTCGGTAACCGATTTATAGTTACATAAATTACTAAATTAATGCTTCTAATACACAGGCCTTTTTAAAACGTATCATGAGATATAACGTGCTTGGAAGTTTAAACTTCTGAAAACAAAATAAAGCAAATGGATAATAGAGAAGAGGTCGGCAGATTATATTCAGTTTGAACTTGTTACGTTTAAGATTTAGTTACTTAGCATAAAGTTTAAAGCATTTGTGTTCGAATAAAACTGGACTAAAAGAAAGTTCGTTCTTGAGTGACACCAGTAAACGGTAGAAACAATTTAATTCTATAAAAATAGCCTTTGCAAATCACTATGTATGACATATAGTTAGTCTAATGTCAGTGTGTTCCTAAAGTGCCATTTTTATAGAATATATATTCATTTCAAGGACATGATTATGATTACATGTGTAAAAATATGTAAGACACGGTACAGTGCTAGATACAATAAATCATTTAATTTGTGAGTGAACACGCACTTTACAAAATGTAACATAGCTGTGGTAGATTTATAAAATCTTACACTGCATTTGTTAACGCTAATTAAGATTTACTATATTACATATTTTCTTATACAAGAATTCATATGCATTCACTAAGTATCTGTACTTTGTTGGTTTCATATATTATCTTCCATAAAATTATCAGTTATAATGTCCCAAGGACGTTGATAAACGAAATAATTTTATCACAGTTTCCGAAAGCACGTTGCTTGGTAATATTATATTAATATTACTTAAAAGCAACGTGCTTGAGGAAGTTGTGATAAAATTATGGGCTATTTATCAACGTCCGAGGGGCATTCGCATAGAAAATTTTTTGCAATTTATTTAATTTATTTTTATCTAATTCATAATTTCTGGTACCGCAAAAGTCCATAAATGTATTCCTGATGTACTTTTTACTTTTAATTGTATTATAATATGGCGTGTTTTCCTCTATTGTTATATTCATCGTTATTTGTAGTACCAAATCGTAATTGTGACATTGTCAAAAAATTATTGAACTGTCAAACTGCATGACATAAGTGATAATTGTCCTAGGGAGATTATCAGCTATAATATTCCAAGGACGTTGATAATACGAAATAATTTTATCACAGTTTCCGAAAGCACTTGCTTGGTAATATCCCGACGCCGTATTCGGAGGGATATTACCTAAAAGCAACGTGCTTGAGGAAGTTGTGATAAAATTATGAGCTATTTATCAACGTTCGAGGGGTATTCGCATATAAAATTCTTTGCAATCTATTTTATTTGTTTGTTCAAAATTATTTATTAAAAACATAATTATTAAAAGAGCAATTTGTAAAATTAAATGTAGATTATGTATTATGTATTATTTGGTGTGTTTTCCTTCATATTATATTCATTAAATCATTCTTTGCAGTTCCAAATCGATATTGTCAAAAAATAAATTTTAAATTATTGAACTGTCATTACTGTCAAACTAGATGACATAAGTGAAAAGATCCCTCAGGATCTTTTCAGTGTAATTCTGTTCTGATTGGTTGTTTCAGCACACGTGATTAGAAATGGACGAATGTAATAGGAGTGCTATTTGAGCTAAACATTTTCAGCTATAATATCCCTAGGACATTGATAATGTACGACAGGGGCGCAGCCAGAGGGGGGGGGGAGCCATAGGGCCCGGGCTCCCCCCAAGCCGTCCTTCATGAACCAAAAATAAAGACGCATAATCTCTATTAGTACAAAGCAGTATTGAAACTATCCCTTGAAATAAATATTTTGTAATTAATTCCAATATTATCTAGTAGAGGAATCTATACACATCGTTGACAATTTTCTGAAAAGTTTTCCTCATCCTCTGGAGAGGCCGGTTCTATTACCCCCCCCCCCCCGATGAATTTTCTGGCTGCACCACTAATGTACGAGATGATTAATTTCCTTGGATGGTGTTATCAGTGTAGTGTTAAAATAGTTGGGTGATTTGTGTCACATGACAAGAAATAACGAAATTTAATTGGTTACTAGAATTGTCAAAAAATTTTCAGTGTAATGTTGTTCTGATTGGTTGTTTCAGCACACGTGATTAGAAATGGGCGAATTTAATAGGATTTCTATTTGAGTAAAAAATTTTCTGTGAAAGATCATTCCTTTGTAATGACAATGTTTTTCATATACAGTATCGGAAGATTTTGGATTTGGGTGGCAGGCATAGTTTCAACGGCTTGACAGACCGCCTACAATAAAGGCGTGTACCAGTGCTCTAGTAGAGGGAGTAAATAATGACGCGCGATCAGGAAAACACGTACATCATTGCTATTAAAAATTTCAGTACCATTTATTGTAGTTGGTTCTGTTCAGTATAGGTAATATTATTACGTGCTTTAATAACTAAAATTATTTAACTTGTTATACTTTCAAAACGAGTCAAATAATTCTTTACATTTCCCGCAGACAGAGCTGCCCACGTACATGTGGTGGGGAAAGCAGGTGGCACGAGTAGGATGTGTTATACGATAAAAAAGAATAGCCTAGTTGCTTCGTTCTCGCTTGCTCTCATTGCCGACCCAAATGAAACATTTTCTGACACTGTAGAGAAGTTCTATGACGTGGTAATATTTTTATTCGTATCTTGGTTGAAGATGTAGGTTGATTTATTTTTGTGTACAAATAATAATAGTGTTTTTAATATGTAAATAGGAGGTAATGTTAATATGTTTAGATTGATAAAATGCGGCTTACAAGATTCAAGGCGACTTTTTAATCCGAAGTGATATTCTGATAGTACGTTTTTGATAGTAAAAATCGTAGTCCAGTAGGCAAAATATCCCAAAATAATATGAAGTATGAAATAAGAGCACTAAATACTGTATGATAGTATTTTCAAAATATTCTTGTTCAAGCGCTTGCTTGAGATAGCTCCCAGACAACATCATTTAATTTATTTTTTAGTACTGTAACATGTTTCTTCCAATTCATTTGTTTGTGTCTAGAGTAAAACCAAGCGAATTTATTTCGTTAATGAATTTATCAGTTGTGATATTCGCTCGTTGTCTTTGGTTAAAATTTATACATGTTTTCTCGAAATTAATTTTTGTTTCATTAGCTTCACACCAATTTTGGATATCATTTAAATATTTATTTACACATAGTAGAAATATTTGCAGAAACGTCGCATTTTACCAAAAAAAGTGCATCGACAGTGAAATATGTTGCTAAAGAATTTAATACACAAAATGACAGAATGTTCATATAAAGTAAAAATAGAACTGGGTCCAGGACTGATCCATGAGGTACCCCACTTCTTGTTCTACCTAATGTTTTGAAACAAATTTTCTTTTTTCTCAGGTGGCTTTTTTAAAATTATACGCTGCTCTTTGTTTACTGTTTCAAAACGTAGTACTGTACCCCATCCGGCGACACACTGTACATTAATTATAAATAAGAGGATATTATTATGAAAAATATATTAATAAGTTAATATAAAAAATACAAAATATAATAATATCAATGGTAGGTAGCAATAAAAGTACCAATAATTTTTTTCTACCTATGTACCTCACTTACCTTTGAACTTCCTCCCTTTGCGGCGCTAAAAAACCTTTAAAAATAATCAAAATATAAAAAGATAGTAGGTCAAATTATTTATTATAAAATGCTCTATAAAAGAGTCCTGATGCATTTTTTTCATGAAAGGGCATAGCAGGATAAGCATGTGTTAGGTGCCCCCGCACCAATCCGGTCGAAATTTTTAGCACAAGTTGATAGTAGTGTTAGATGAAATTTCCCAAAATATTATTTTTGGAAAACCATTTTTACGGGAGTTATGGGGGTAAAAAGAAAAATGGAAAAAAAATTTTTTCTCGAGAACGGATAAACCGATTTTCATGAAAAAAATATATGTTATGGCTTCTGATGGTGCAAATGTGGGAAAAAATTATTGAGTCCATTTGTCGAAAAAAAGTGGTGGAAACATTTTTTTCAAAATAAAAAAAAAAAATTTTAGATGTTCTAGAGGCACATCCACCATTTTCTTCCAAATAAATGCTTATATGCCCCTTTAAAACATATCCAATTTTTAAAGCGGTCGGAAGGGTACAACATACTCAAAATTGATAATCATTGGCAGACTGCGGGCGGCGCGTAGTCTATGTAATGAAGCATTATAAGACGACTTCTTTGTAAATATTTCGTACAAAGACAAAATTACCTCCCCCCCCTCGTTTTCGAGGGTGCTGAACACGATGCAGGTGGTGGGAGAAGTTTTTGACCACCGCAACCTCCTGAATGGCCATCCCTCTTATGGATCCCTTTATGTTTTCATATATAAACGGGTTTGGGGAGTGATTTATCGACGGGTTATACTTGCAATAATATGGAAGGGAGTTATAGAGTAAGTGGAGTCCAGACAGTAGACCTAGGGGGTTGATTAAACCCTCCCGAGGGGTGTAGTTTTTTTTTTTCAAATGATTCGGTTCAAATGCGTATACCATTTTCGGGGTCGCTGGTCACGGGAAAAATATTCATTTTTAGCTCCAACCTCCTCAAGGGCAGAAATCACCTCTCACTCACCGTTTGAGAGATGAAGAGGGGTTGGAGCTAAAAATGAATATTTTTCCCATGATCAGCGACCCCAAAAACGGGGGAAACGCGTTTGAACCCGAATTATTTGATAAAAAATGATTTTCCACTCCTCGGAAGGGTTTAATTAACCCCCTGGCCTGCTGTCTGGACTCAGCTTACTCTATAACCATCTTCCATATTATTTCAAGTATAACCCGTAGACAAATCACTCCCCAGACTCGTATAGAAAACATAAAGGGATCCATAAGAGGGGTGGCCGTTTTAGGAGTTTGTGGCGGTCAATAACTTCTCCCTCCACTTGCATCGTGTTCAACACTCTCGAAAACGGACGGAGGAAGGTATTCTCGTCTTTGCAAGAAATATTTACACTATTTCTGCCTTTATTACATAGACTAGCGGTTCATTACTACATCTTACTACCACGGTCACTGGCGGCCATTACAACCCTAGCATTTAAATCAGTATCAAACTTCAAGAAGTGTGGCGCAAAAATTCTCTGACGTCAACTGTGGGGTCAAACAAAATCTCGTTTGAAAATCTGAAGATTTTGCAATGATGACATCTGCAGTCAGCCTACGAAAGAACTAGTTTTCAAAGTCCACTACGAGGAGGTTACAGTGCCTTTCACTAGTGAAGGTGCCTGTTTATTGTGAGTCCCCTTGCCTCTCACGAGTCGGGGTGTTTATTTATCGTGAGTCTCCTTGCCTCTAACTAGTCGGGTCGCTTGTTTATTTTAAGTTCCCTTGCCTCTCATTAGTCGAGGTGCTTGGTTATTATGAGTCCCCTTGCCTCTCACAATTCGGGCTGACTTTTTTGCGTGAGTCCTCTTGCCTCTCACGAATCAGGTTACTCTATATTGATGAGACTTCTCTTAGTCTTCATTCTTCGAGAACATCCCATAAAAATTTGAAAAAATTTCTCAAAAAAGTTGCAGGGAGTTGCGGCGGTCAAAAACTTCTCCCACCACTTGCATCGTGTTCAGCACCCTCGAAAACGAGGGGGAGAAGGTAATCTCGTCTTTGCACGAAATATTTACAAAAAAGTCGTCTTATAATGCTTCATTACATAGACTACGCACCGCCCGCAGTCTGCCAATGATTATCAATTTTGAGTATGTTGTACCCTTCCGATTGCTATGAAAATTGGATATGTTTTAAAGGGGCATATAAGCCTTTATTTGGAAGAAAATGGTGGGTGTGCCTCTAGAACATCCCCTAAAAATTTTTTTTTTTTATTTTGAAAAAATTTTTTCACCACTTTTTTTCGACAAATGGACTCAATAATTTTTTCCCACATTTGCACCATCAAAAGCCATAACATATATTTTTTTCATGGAAATTGGTTCATCCGTTCTCGAGAAAAAAATGTTTTTCCATTTTTCTTTTTACCCCCATAACTCCCGTAAAAATGGTTTTCCAAAAATAATATTTTGGGAAATTTCATCTAACACTACTATCAACTTGTGCTCTAGGGATTGCATTACCGGTTAACCGGTTAACCGGTAAATAGAACAAAAAACACATGGCGATAATTACCGGTTATTTTAATTTTTTACCGGTTATTTCGGTAAATTCTGAACTTACGATATGTCACGTATTCAACGTTTTTATTTATGTCAGTGACTAATATTCACTAAATATAGAGTGACTGTCCCAAAACTGAGCACTTTTAGCAATAAATAAATAATATTATAAAAAGTAAAACCCAAACACCAAGCCCTAAGAAATACAAGTAAGAGAGACATTGACAATATCTTGCGACAGGAAATTGAATATTTCACTGCCTCAAATATCCGTGGAATACATTTAGAAGAATGTTATTACCAATTCTTATTAACTTATCGACCTACCAATATCGATAGAGGAAGGGCATTTTCAGTTGGTGGTATTCTATGTACAAATACCAGACGACTAATAGATACAGCTTTGAAAAACTAGCCCTTTTAACGGGCTATTTTTAAAAAATATTGTATTTTTTGATTAGGTATTCAGTAAATGCCCTATTTGAGTTTATGTTTGTTATTTTTGTTATTTACAGAATAATTATTTATTTAAATTTATTTCATTTATATTTTTTCCTTTTGATAAAAAAACCTTTTTCTTGTTCATTATAATAATAATACATTTATTTTACTCAAAATAAAAATGGTACAAATTGAACTGTAGAGCTCTTCTTCCATTTGCCCAAATACAAATAACCTAAATCTAAGATTATAAAAAGATTATAAAAAAATATTAATACATATAAATCTAAAATTTCAAGAAAAAAATAATTATTATTTTGTTTGTTAATATTTAGTAATGAATTGTAATAATCTAACAAATGTTATACTTTATAATAATAATAACAATAATAACAACAGCACCACTCAGACATGCGAGCAGACAAGGGGAACGGGCAGACCCCGCGAAGCGAAGCAAAAGGTTAAAAGTAAATAAAATTATATCGGAAAAAGAAAAAGAAATATACGCCCATCCACAACGCAGCATCAAGTCTCCTGCTTCTGATCAGCCAAAATGTAATTTTTGACATTTGGATGTTCATTACAAAGATGAGATGCAAAATACGTAAATGATCTTTGAAAAATCGCAGTTTCATGCTGAGGCACCAAAAAATTTTGTATGTATCTTGTATTATGCAAGTGATCTCGTGAAATTAACTTATTTCTTAAGTACTGAGGTTCGTCATTATGAATTATTCGCCAAATAAGTGTGAGCATGTGTAAACGTCTGCGGTTTTTCATGTTTAATATGCTGTTTATTTAGATGTGGTGATATATATTGTCTATATGGAATACTGTAAATATAACGCATACATGAATTTTGAAATTTTTGAATTTTCTTTTTTGCTGTCGCCGATAATAACTTTCCATATACAACATCACCATAATCAACTAAAGATAATACGAGTGAATCACAAAATTTTGATTTACACTCTCTAGATATGTCTTTCGCAAAACTATATAATTTTTTCAATCGACTGTAAGCGAATTTCAATTTGGAAAAAATATGTTTCTCAAAGCCTAATTATATTAATTATATGTATATAAAAATGTTTTTTGTTAAATTTAGATAATTTTGTACATGGAAAAAGACAATTGCCATTTTCGCCACTCTAATCATTCATTCTAAAAATTACCGGTAAATACCGGTTAACCGGTTATTTACATTTTTATTTACCGATTTACCGGTTATTAAAACTTCCGGTAAATTGCAATCCCTATTGTGCTCAAAATTTCGACCCGATTGGTGCGGGGGCACCTAACACATGCTTATTCTGCTATGCCCTTAATAAAAAAAAAAGTTATTAGCAAGAATAGTTCTTCATCCCCTAAATTTTCATTAATTTTTGCTTATAACTTCTTAATTATCGAAAACACAAGAAGTTTTAGTAATAGTGCTAGATAATATTATTGTCTACAAAAAAATTCTTTACATTTTTTTTGTGAGAGTTAAGTTTTCAAGATATATTAAGAAAAACATTTTTACCCTTATTACCCTTATTACCCTTATTTTTACCGTTATTTTCAAGATGGTACACCCGACTCCGAAAACTCATATTTAAACTTATGTTGGACCTCTCCCCCTAAAAAAAAAAATAAAATTGCGCTCTGTCCAACATTGACGGTTGCCCTTTTTTTAACACCGGATTGACTGGACTAATACTAATACCAGACTACTTACTGAAGTCAACAAACATTTTTTTTTATTTGCGCACAAGAAAAAACTTTTCTTCTTCCTTTAGTTTTTAGTACCGTTCTATAAAGTTGTATATAAAAGCCTATTACAATTATTTTTTGAATCGGTTTAGGAGAAATTGTGGAATTACGTTCACGGCGTTCGCCCACCTTAAAATTAAGTAAATCTAATATTACATTTTATATTAAATTTTAGTTAAGCATCGTCTATCCTTAATCTTTATATATATATATATATATATATATATATATATATATATATATATATATATATATATATATATATATATATATATATATATATATATACTGAATGAAGTGTGGACTCCATGTTCCGTAAATTACAGCTGCTTGCAACTACTGTTTTGTGAACAATAACGTTCTGAATATATTGATGAAAAACTTTTAATTTCGGTATAGTAAATGATACTAGAATAACCCCATCGAGATTCGACACAGTGGGGATGATTAAAAATGTATCCCAGAAATTATGCTGTAAAGGCACACTTTTGAACTTACTACCAGCATTCACATTTTCAAGAAATCCGCGGCCCTGTTTCAACGTAATGGTCACCTTTTCCCCAGGGCTGGATTATCCATAAGGCTATAGCCTAGGGGCGTCAATGCGTTAAGGGGCACGTGCTAGGGCATGAGTGGCACTGCGAGCTCTTTACATCCTCTGATCATTAGAAAATTATATTTCCTCCCTCCCCACCCCGCTAATCAATTTTGGTTTTCGAGAAAAAATTTCCCATACCCCCCTGCTCATCAATTTTGAAATTCGAACCTTGCCTATGAATAAGAGGGCGCAAGTATGTGATTAGCCTAGGCGCCAATCATTAATCTAGCCCTGCTTTTCCCAGAGAATGTTCATAAAAACGAAAGAATACCTACTATATATTATCCTCCGTCGAATGTTGACAGATTTAGTCTATCTACACCTTAGCCGGGAAAGGAGAATAGTTATGAACTGAACGTCAATAATATTAAGAGTGAGCGACGTTGATTTGATAAGCCTTTGTAAAAATTATTTAGATTTAAACGCCAATAGAATCTGTTGCACGCACTGATCATATTGTGTATTTGTTACTATCCTCCTTTCTCGGTTAAAGTAGCTAGTTATTCTATTATTTTAGTGATTACCCTGTATATGTTTTTCAGTAAAACTAAAACAGGTTTCTTCCTTGGCAATTGAGTCAACTACATGTCAAATATTATTGTTTACCGTCACGTTTTTTCCTTCATTATTTTTTTGGAGTGTTCAGCTTTTATATTTTTCGATCAAAATATATCACATTTTTTCCATGGTAACAAGCCTCAATTACCTGATGAATATTATTTTTGCAAAGTATAAAATCATATGCGCCCATTACATATTACCTTTAACAAAAAATTGCGTTTAGGTGAGCAGTGATTTATTTTTATTTCCACTGCCTAAAAGCAACCCTGTTTCATCAAAAGAATTTGTTCACTATTTTACTGTTGATTTGGAGATCTATATCTATATGAATCCGAAGTTTTAGAATTACGTTATGTTTATTTTTATTTCCACCCTCTGAAACCGCCCTATTTCAGCAAAAAGATTTTCTTCACTAAATTTTCGTTGATCTAATTCTAGAGGAACACTAAATTTCAGAATTTTGCTTAGTTATATTTTATTTACACCTCCTAAAGACAACGGGATTTTTAAAATTATTTGTCCTACAAAATCGAGCTTTTAATTCAGTGTTAGAACTTTGGCAAAAAATTGTTAATCTAGGTCTACTGTGGACGGTTGCTGTTAGTTTTATTGCTAAGCCTGGTAGTAACAGATTAGAGGTCTTTTGAGGTTATTGTTAAATTTTCGATTCCTAATGTCTATTGACTGGCCTAAACATAAATTCAATAAAACAATATTTATGTCGTGATATGCATACATTTTATTATCTCCGTATATAAAGAGGTGGTGAGATATGCACAATATGTGAAACGAGGTAATAACTTAACTTAATGGTGTGTAAAGTGTTAATCACTCCAAAGCCAAAGCTACTGAAAGTTTATATGTGCCATAACTGACGTGATGAAATTTGAAAGAACAAAGAAGTGAATAAGAGTAAACGATGTTCGGTGGGCTGTTTAACGTCGCGGCGCCATCGGCGGGGGACTGGGGGTGGGGTTGCACTTCCCTCTTAGCCCCGATGCAATGGCAGCCCGGGCCAGACTTTATGCGCTGCATAGTGTTCGCATATCGACACCATGGACAGGGTCGCATCCACTTTTTATTTTTATTGTGGTATCTGCTCATTTGAGTTTCGACGTAAATGTGTTTCACTTCTTCTATCCAGTAAATTATCTTTTAAAATAATTTACGTGTAGATGTGGCAGATAATATCATATTAAATAAAAAAGTTTGAATGACTAAATTTGAATAAATGATTTAAGTATTTTCAATATATTTTTTTTTTAAAATGCTAAGAATCCTATCATGTAATTCAATACTTCTTCAGTATTAGCTAGAAGAGTAGTTGATTGATTCTCCAATAATGAGTGTTTTAAAGTATTTACCTAACTAGTATATTAGCGTGCCCAGATTAGGGCAACAATATACAGAAAGTAGATATTTTCATAATAGATAAAAAGTGTGCAAGTTGTGATTTGCATAATACCTAAATAATATTCTCTAACGTAATTATTGTTTTAAACTAGCTCTATTGACTTGGCTTATTTACAAATTTTGTAGCTTATGAGATCAATAAATGTATTTGTAATAAGAGGGCAACCTGGGAGAATCTATTGACAACTGATATCTTGAATTTTTGAGTCCACAAATTTGAAACGTGAACCTTACATATGTTTGTTATTTGTTTCTCAAAATACTAGCTAGTGCGGATCTATATCTACATATACTCCAGGCATTATATCTGAAGAAGTTGACAGTCACCCGACGTCAGCGAGCTTTGGGGGGCTTGGTGGGAGGGTCATTGGTGAGTTAGCGCGTTGCGCAACCGGGGTTTGCCGCCATTTTGAAAATAGAGTTAAGAAACGTTTTTTTCAAATATCTCGGTTTCTGTTGAGGCTACATAAAAAACAAGTACGGCGTTTTAAAGGGCGTAAAATTTTCTAGGTTCTATATACTATTAATTTTTTTCGTTAGGACTGATAGTTGTTTTTTATTGCGTGGCAAATTTGAAAGTTTTCTCGTGGGTAATTCCCACGAAAATTGTTTCACATGAAAATTGTAGATTCTTATTGCATGTTGCTACAAACTAAGGGAGTTCCCCCATTCAGGTCGGATTTTAACACAAAGGCCAAAAGCCTTCCCCAGCGGAATACCAATGCCGAAGTGTTTGTGCCTTTAGTTCATAAGACTAGGGCAGGAAGTTTCTTCCTCATCTCCGTGGAACCTGCAGTTGTTGTCAACCACTCCAATGGTGTGCAGGTGTATTGTGAAAGAGCCATGTCCAGTCAAAAGACCTACAGCGAGTCTGACATGTTTTCTGCTTAGTTGAAGGATTTGTTCTGCTCGCTTCGGCAAAGACCATGAGATAAGGATCTTCGCTTGGGGGAGGCCTAGGTAGGAGGCTCAGAAGTAAAAGAACTGGGAATGAGTACAGTCCTCTATTGCCCTCTTGGTATTTGATCTAGGGCAACCGAGAGCCGGCTGCGGGCCCAGCGGGGTCCGCTGAGAGCACCCTCTGACCAGAGCATCTACCTGTTACCTTCGATGTTACTGTGTTCAGACACCCAGAGAAGTTTGATCCAGTTGGATGAGCTAAGTTCACAGAGAGCCCATTTCCAGTTTTGAACCAGTATTGACTTGGTCCCAATAGATGCAAGGGTCTTAAGGGCCGCTTCGCAAAGGTCTCAGACTGGAATACAGTGGCTTTATCCAGGGAATGAGAAAGTTGAACTCCGCTTCAGCATTTTTGTCACACCTCGATCCTACTGTAAACCAGACGATATCGGCAGGTTTGGCTATGTCCTCGAGTGGGTTCCAGTCATCACGTTTGATAACGGCAACTTCAACGGGTTCTGAGAAGGAAAAGAAAGGCACCATATCATCACTTGTGTCCTCCAAAAGTGAGTGAGCCCCAATCGTGTTGGCTAGGGACCTTGCGTAACCTAACAGTTCTCGTTCATTCTTCCACTGATCTCCACACTTGTAGTAGCTTTCCGAGATTCAATGACAAAATGACAAAATAAAAAAAATAAAAAAATTCAAGCATTGCATTAGCTATAAGAATCGAACATAGCGAGATCTGTCATTAATATCTATAGAATCAATAAACTAGGACTTATAACCCAGTCATCCTAGCTGCAAATAGGATCTGAGGTCATAATCGAATCGGAAGAAATTAAAATTGGTATACATACATATTTAAGGTCCCTCTTTCACTTTCCAAATTTAAACCATGAGGAATTGCCGCCATCTTCGAAAATATACCCGTTTGCAGATTTTTGCATTTTTTTCGAAAACTTCGAATCTTATTTATTTCTACATACTCAGAAACCGCGTGTAAACAGGAGTTACAAAACACCGTCCAGATTTTCAATGATCGGGACGGCTACGCCCGAGGATATCATCCTTGTGGGAGAAAAATACATCCTGGCTTTATATGACGCACAACTCACTCCAACGATATCATTGAATATGATCAGGTACACGAAGTTTGCAAAATCTACGAAAGGAATGAAGGTCAACTTGTCTGTTTTACCTCCAACACAGGCAGCAGTGCAGCAGCACTCTTTCTGCGTATACCATCAGGTACAAAAGTAGCGTGGACACGAAAATAAACTTGATGATTGGGGCTGAAACATCACTTCTCATGGCCTGATACCTATAACAACAACTGAGGCCCCTACTCCACAGAGTCTATTAACTCAAATTTCGTGCAATTTCACGAAGGGTTGCACGACATGGTATGGATGAAGAAAAGTAGGACTGAAATGCTCGACCTTGTGTGGTCATTGCTCGGGAATTTCTTAGCGAAGAAGACAAAATGAAAGATGACGATGATGAAGATAATCTAAACAGTAGCAATATGGATGAAGACGAAGCTGCCTCATTAGTGAAGTCAGCTGATGAATACGATGAATGAGGCAAATAAAGCAAATTTTCTTATGTGAGTAAACCGAATTAACATTAAAAATATATTATATCATACTTATGAATACATTATTCAAGTGAAACTTGATATTATTTGCTTCAGAGCTTTCCTTTGAGCAATATCACACAAAAGGCCGTTGATCGACAAGCATATAATTAGCGAAGTCGTCAATTATACAAGTCTACTAAAAAAATGGTCTTGTTCTAAAGTTTTCATCTAACTTCTGAAGTATTTTGACGCGCTGAAGTCAATTTTGGACAAAAAAATTTGTGGATAAAGGGGATGGTAGAAGGAAACTGCCCCGATAGGAAATTTTTTGTCCAAAATTGGCTCCAACGCGTCAAAATACTTCAGACAAGCTACATGGGAATGTTCGGATACGAACTTTTTTGGCCCTTTTTAGAGGAAAACTGACACGATAGAAAAAATTTTTTTGTTGAAAATTGGTTTCAGCGCGTCAAAATATTTCAGAAGTGTTAGATTAGAATCTTAGGACAAGACTTTTTTTGCAGACGTGTGTTATTAACAGACAGATTTCTAGAAGGCTTAATTTTATTGTCATATTTATGTAGAACTTCTTTTTTGGAATTTAATAAACTCATTTTGATATCTCTATACAGTCGATAATTTTCGAAAAAAAAATGCAAAAATCTGCAAGATAGCGGCGATTCCTTATGGTCCTGACAGCTTATAGTTTGGAAGTAAAAAAATAAAAAATTAAATACGTATGTATGCTAATTTTTATCTTTACCCGTTCGATTACGACCTTAATTGCGAAGATGGGTTATTAATTTAAAATTGCCAACAAATTCTTTTTAGCGAACGCTACTTTTCGACTGTCTGAACCCCAACTATATACTTAAGAACACACAACAATTATTATAGACTTTACATACAATTCCAACGGCGTTGCTCTCCTAATAGCTCTTGGCAGCGACAAATGACCGACTACCGCAAATAATTAAACTTGATGGAATTAACTGGATTAGAATAGTGCTCATTTAAAAGTAATAAACGAGAGTATCGTCATCGCCAGTGTGGACAATTTCCACATGCAGATTTAAACTCCATTAGAAAGTAATCGCTCATACTAACTGTATGTCAGTTTTTTTAAAAACGAATGGAACATATACAGCTATTTTAATTCAAGTTATTCAGTGCAGTTTTTGCGCCGCTGTTGCTTCACTTATTTATATGCCCCATCCCAGGTTTAGATCCTACGCTACGTTGTGATTAGCGGATTCTTTCAGCTGTGTCACGATGCATTTGTTTCATTTGCATATCGAATCAATTTACTAAAATGTACTAGAATTATTTTAAACGCTGTTAAGCGATATACCTCATTAAATTTAATTAACGAATTATCTGGTGATCCACCTACATACTTAATAAGTGTGTATAATGTGGAAAAAGTTACCGATCATTATGTTTCTGTGTTTTTCTTAAATTTCCACGTACATCGTGGGAGTCTTTTCTCGATTGTATTGTAATAGTTTACTGTCAAAAGAATAAATCACAGAAATAATTGGTTATACGATGTCTGTAATTGTGATATTTGAAAAAAGATGTATAAACGAAAACCTATAATAAATATCATTTTTGAATTAAGCAAAATTGATTTTGGGTGTATATATATTGGAAGTGTAAATGAGTCTTTTGCCTTTTTTATAGATGCTATTACATGGTGTTATAATATCAATTTCAATTCAATTCAAAAATATTTATTAACATTTCAGTTACAAAAAATGTGCCTGAGTTGGAACCATAGATTAAAGAGTTATACTTACTAATATAGATGCGTCACTCAGAGCTCATCTGTCACTACTGTTTTAGTTCGTGACTACGTTCCCCTGTAGCGCTGTATGCGCGGGATTTTTAAATTCTCCTTTCTCTCGAGGTTCTTTATAAATTTTAGGCGGAGTTTTTTTATTGGGGAAACTAATTCAAATTTAGTTTTACTTTCTAGCAACTGGTTAACTATATGGTATAAATTAGCATTAAGTATAGGATTTTGCAGACTGAGAGGGAAATATCCGTTTATTTTCAGTTTAAATAATTAAAAAATCATAAATGGTATAATCTTTAAAATAGTTTCGGGTATTTCCCATTGCTCTAAGGAACACAACCATATACAGTTTTTATCATAAATTTTGTATATAGTTAAATGCCATGCTCTAATAATGAAATTAGGAACTATTTTCACTGACAAACTACAATATTCAAGTACAACAGAAATTTACAATAAAGAACAAATATATAAAAAAACACATACATACAATTGCGAACCTCCTTTTTTAAAAATTTTATGAAGTCGGTAAAAAATATATATATAGTTGTATTCGTTAGAGCAATATTAAGTATATAAAACAATTTTAAAGAATATACTATGCTTGGTTTCTAAAAATTTATAATAAATCGAAAAATAAAATATTTCCCTCTCACTCTACAAAATCCTATCCTTAAACAGTAACTTAATACAAAAACTAAATTTGAATGAGTTTGCATAATGTATAGTGATAAAAAAATAATAAATTAGAACATAATTTGGTAATCAATATTTTTATTTATAATTACTTATTTGAATCGTCTAGTTTCAAAAGCGGCCATCTCCAAAATATTCAAAAAATAAGTTAAGCACAACACTGTATTAGGAATTGTAATTGCTATCCAACTTTATAATAATATCTGATCAAAAGGAGCCATCTCCAAGCAAAATTCTCGGTTTAAATTTCATGTCAATTTCACAATCGGCCATATCCAATGCGATTTTCGGAACGAACTCGGCCATCTCCAACGAACCAATTAAAAGCCGCAATTCTGGTGGCGTGATTGATGGTCTGCCAATCCCGTGACTTTAATATTAATTTTAATCCATCTAGGAGTGCGACACGAGAAGTAATGAAGCCACCAGGACAGTGGCATTTTAAATTTAATTCCAGTAAGAGGTTTATTTTGAAAAAAACGGTAAAACATAACATAAAAATCCGTGGTGAGGAAGCTTATCGTTCTGATCTTGGTTGTGGTAAACTGGTTACAAAGAAAGGAAAGATGATTCATAATTTAGTTCCTGCATTACTAACAAGTGGAATGGCTCCAAATCCAAAAAAAATTACTGATGTCTCAGCACTTTTACAAGCGCATAACTGGCGAGATCTGGAAAAGTTAAGTTTCTATAGAGAAATAGAAACATCAGAAGCCACTAATACAGAGGAGGATCTGACGTGTGAAGTACTAGAAAAGAGAGAAAATGTAGTTTAAGGTTGATAATGTTTTTTCTTGGTGTTAGTGATAGGTCCTAATAAAAGTATGTTGTGAAACAAATTGGTATTTTTTTTATATGTTCTTATAATTTTAAAAATTTCCAAGCTGAGTGAATTTCAAAACCGGCTATCTGTCATTGAGTTCGTTTTAAAACCAGCCATATCCTTGGATTAGTTTCAAATACGGCCATCTCCATCTTAATTATCCATTTTTCATCAAACAAAATTAAAACTGGTTGATTACTAATAGAAAATTCTCACTAAAAACACCAGAAAAACATTTTTCTAAAAATAATGTATTAATCCCTTCATTAGTTTTCTCTTAGCAGTTTTTTGTTTATTACTCGAAATCAACTTCAGAGGAGATGGCGGCTTTTGAAACTAGATGATTCATTTATTAACATTACTGTATGAAACCCGATTATCGAAACGCAAATCTCTAAAATTAATGACTATTATTTCTAATCAATACATGATATCACTAAAAGTTTTAATAAAAACTAAACTAAAATTCATATGGAAAACAATATTTACTTTCCAAATTATTTCTTGTTCGCAGGCTTTTTTAAGTAATGAATTTTTATGTATTTATTCCAAAAGTTTCGCTATAACTGCCATCTTCAATGGACTTATCTATAATAAATTTTTATTTATATTAAAATTCAACAATTATACTAATATAAATTGATAATCACTGCAAACAAGAAATAAATTAAAATATAAAGGTCAATAAAAAAAATAGAAAAGAAACTTAACAGAATTCATGAAAATATGTTGGGAAACAGGCCCAGACAGCGAAGCAGATATTTCAGGCGATATTTTTTTAAGGGCGGCATTTTAAGACTTGATTATTACCTTTTTAATTTCAGAAATTCAAAATTGCACAAAAATCTCAAAAAAAAATGTTTGACCCCGAACAGTAGTAACTTGTAAATGTTTTGTCTCAGGGTGGCAAGCAAATATTTGCTTCAGGTGCCAAATACCCTGGCACCGGCACTGTAAAATGTTAATGTAAAGGTGTATAAAAAATAAAAATGAGACGTGTAAAAAGTGTTTATACTGCTGTTACAGTTTGCTGCTTAAATATAATCTGTATTGTCCCTCATATTAAAGTCTGTTCGCTGTGAATAAGTTAGTTCCAACTTTTTCATCAATTCAAGTTTCAAATTAAAAATCATAAAAAAATAGGCTTAGAAGTTTAATGATTCAAGAAAAGTTGAAAGCATTTACGTTAATGTCTGTACAAGAACACTTTTAAGCAAACTGAAAAATGTTACGATATTATTGAGGGCGTAGCAGCAATAGCTATATACTTTCTCCCATATATATCGAATGTTACAATCCAATTGGACACACTGAGAAACTGCCTCGTTTTAAAACTTCACACTTCTTAAAACTGTTAAGGCTTCATAGTAAAATTTATGATGTGGTTGATTTTCTTTTATGGCACACCTTAAGGTCTTGCCTTCTACTGACACTGGAGCTATTACAGCTGTCAAACAATTTGTCAATGAGTAACAAGAAATCCGCTGTATCAGCTGCTGTACGTGGAAGGTAGGTGTTTAAAAAAATAGTTTTATTAAAAACAATTAAATATCGATACTCAGTACATACCGCTTTTCTGTGGGGGATCCACCATGATAGTTTCTAAAGAAGTCACTTGGCTTGGGCCAGCAACAGGCTCCATTTTATTAATCCTAACCGTGGAAGCAGAAGCAGTACCATCTTCTTCAACAAACATCGAGACATATTCTTCCTCTGTAAGCTTTACAATTAGAGTACCATTCTCATCCACATGTAAATACACTGGCTGTTCTTCGCTCAAGTGGGAAGTTGTTGAAGAAGCCGGTGGAAGATCTCGTTCTAATAAAGGACAAAACTGTTAAAAAAATGTATAAGTAATTAAGAAAAATGAATTGCATACCTCTTTTTGCCAGGAACCTCATTACTGAAGACACTTTGGGAAAAAACTTGTGCCACATTTTTTACGATTACGTTAACCAAGAAAATATGACTATGACAAATCACAGAATGTCAAAAATTTAAACAATCACGCACTTGGCAGATGACGAGCAACGGCGGAAATCGGCGATATTAAACGAAATCTGACTACTAGCGCCGCTCGGGAACGGAGTCAGTCATTAAAGTCTCTCCGCACCCCACTTCCGATAGTAGAACCCGTTGATACCCTGAGTTGACATAGCATGGTTGGAACCCGGTTCAGAGCCGGCCACACCACCACGGCGCGCAACGCCGCACAGTGGCGAGAAATGCCAGTGTTCCACCCAAATTACTCTAGAGGTCGTAAATTTTAAGTTATTGAGACATTCTTTTTTTTTAAATGTTCGTCTTGAATTTACCTATCGATCCCTCTAGCCGGATTTTGAAATTTCATTTCTCATTTTTTTTAATTTTTAATAGAAAATCATATTTTTACAAAAAATACTGTTTTTATCTATTAAATTTATTCTAACGGGCCGTAAATTCGAGTTTTCGTAACAATTTTTTTTTTTAAATCTTCGTCTTTTAATCAGCTATTGATCTGTCTAGACGAATTTTTGATTTAGTTGTTGACAACTCTCAAAATTACTGTCAAATATAAAAAAATACGATTTTTAGATAAATAATTCATACAATAACAGGTTGGTGTTCAGAAAAATATATATAGTGTTTTCAATGTACCTGGTTCCGAAGTTGACAGGAAAATATATATTTCTAAATTTGGCAGCTGCCATAATTGTTGTCAAATTTCCAAAGATAGATGGAAGAGCTTATTAATTTTAAAAATACCCTGTAAATGTCTAGAAAAATAGATATATATTGTTTTTGATCTGTTTGATTTAGTAATTGGCAGGAAAATATGAGTTTTAAATTTGGCAGTTGTCATAATTGCTGTCAATTTTCAAAATATAGAGGTAACACCTTATTAATTTTAAAAAATGCACTATAAATGTATATAAAAATAGATATATATTGTTTTTAAACTGTCAAATTTAGTAGTTGACAGGGAAATATGGTTTTTAAATTTGTCAGCTGCCATAATTGCTGTCAAATTTCAAAAAATAGAAGTTAGAGCTTATTAACTTTAAAAATACCCTGTGAATATATAGCAAAACGGATACAAATTGTTTTTAATGTACCTGGTTCCGAAGTTGACAGGAAAATATGATTTCTAAATTTGGCAGGTGTCATAATTGCTGTCTCATTTCAAAATAAGAGCTTATAAATTTTAAAAACACCCTACAAATGTATAGAAAAATAGATATATATTATTTTTGATCTGTCTGATTTCGTAACTGATAGGAAAATATCATTTTTAAATTTGGCAGCTGACATAATTGCTGTCAGTTTTCAAAACATGGAGGTAAGAGCTTATTAATTTTATAAATACCTTATAAATGTGTAGAAAAATTGATGTACATTATTTTTGATCTATATGATTTCGTAAGTAATAGGAAGATATAATTTTTAAATTTGGTAGCTGCCATAATTGCTGTCAAGTTTTAAGGTGTGCAGATTAGAAGTTATTAATTTCAAAAATACCCTTTGAATGTATAGACTAATATATATTATTTTTTATCTTCCTAATTTATGAATTGACAGAAAAATATTATTTTTAAATATGGCAGCTGCCAAATTTAGAAATCATATTTTCCTGTCAACTTCGGAACCAGGTACATTAAAAACAATTTGCATCCGTCTTGCTATATATTCACAGGGTATTTTTAAGGTTAATAAGCTCTAACTTCTATTTTTTGAAATTTGACAGCAATTATGGCAGCTGACAAATTTAAAAACCATATTTCCCTGTCAACTACTAAATTTGGCAGTTTAAAAACAATATATATCTATTTTTATATACATTTATAGTGCATTTTTTAAAATTAATTAAATATTTTGAAAATTGACAGCAATTATGACAGCTGCCAAATTTAAAACTCATATTTTCCTGCCAATTACAGATCAAAAACAATATATATATCTATTTTTCTATACATTTGCAGGGTATTTTTAAAATTAATAAGCTCTTCCATCTATCTTTGGAAATTTGACAATTATGGCAGCTGCCAAATTTAGAAATACATATTTTCCTGTCAACTTCGGAACCAGGTACATTGAAAACACTATATATATTTTTCTGAACACCAACCTGTTATTGTATGAATTATTTATCTAAAAATCGTATTTTTTTATATTTGACAGTAATTTTGACAGTTGTCAACAACTAAATCAAAAATTCATCTAGACAGATCAATAGCTGATTAAAAGACGGAGATTTTAAAGAAAAATTTGTTACGAAAACTCAAATTTACGGCCCGTTAGAATAAATTTAATAGAAAAAAGCAGTATTTTTTGTAAAAATATGATTTTCTATATAAAATTTAAAAAAATGAAAAATGAAATTTCAAAATCCGGCTAGAGGGATCGATAGGTAAATTCAAGACGAACATTTAAAAAAAAAGAATGTCTCAATAACTTAAAATTTACGACCTCTAGGGTAATTTGGGTGGAACACTGTCATTTCTCGCCACTGTGCGCCGTGGTAGATGGGTGGCCGGGTGGGGCAGGTCCAACCTCGGCTTGAACGGTAAGTAAAATGGGTGGAGGTTAGGGCTCCTGTTTTAATAAGAAATAAAACTTAAACCTAACAATTTATTGGAAAATAATCATGAACGATTTTAAAATACTTAGAACTACTTAAAAATAAATAGAAAATGGCGAATTTTGTTTAAGCGCGCGCACACGCGCACTGTTTTAAGAGGTCGGGTTACTAGTACGGGAAAAACTCAATGAAAAAACCCGTGTTATAATATCAGTTGCCCGGTCAAAGAGGTTGTAATAAAAAATAATAATTTTGAAAATAAGTGGTGGACAAATGATTTGACGCAACAGAGAAATTATGTTAAAAACCTTTACTGGCTTACGGTTAATAGTAAATCTGCAGAGTTACAAATTCTATATAACGAACAAAATCTTTTATACAAAAACTACATAAAAAGAACTAAACAAAGCTACTACAAAAATAAAATAAATAATGCCGCTAATAAAACTAAGAAAACATGGGCTACTGTAAATATTAATCTATGGCAGAAAAAGTTGAAAAATAGTAGTAGTATTAAAAACGGAATAATTACAGATAAACATGAAGTAGTCAACGTGTTTACTAATCACTTCTCCACAGATGTCCCCAATAAATTAATTGATCACTTTGGTTTTAACCTAGCTTTACCGTGCACCATTTCACCCTATAAAAACAACTCAATATATTTCTGGCCAATTTCTCTGGATGAGGTAAATAATGCCATAAATAACTTAAAAAATAAGTCATCGGCTGGTATGGATGGAATAACAGCAAATATATTAAAAAGTATCAGGGAGGGCATTCCACCGTATTTGGTCCATCTGTTTAATATGTCAATTGATCAGGGCTGTTTTCCTGACATACTGATACAAGCTAAGGTGACACCTATATTAAAAAAGGGTCATCAGAAAATTAGAAAACTACCGTCAAATTTCTATACTGTGTGTAATTTCCAAATTATTCGAAAGAATTATTTACGATAGAATTATTTCTTTTACAAAAAGACCTAGTATTCTTACGACCTTTCAACATGGTTTTACTACTGGAAAAGCGACAGAGACAGCAATTGTTACTTGCTAGACCATGTATATACCTGTCTAGATAGTGGCAAAATTGTGGTCTCGATAATGTCCGATTTAACACAAGCTTTCAATAGCGTAAATAATTCTTTCCTAGAGCAAAAACTATATAATATTGGAATAAGAGGGAATTCACTATAATGGATTAGTAGCTACATGAAAGGTAGGACCCTAAAAGTACAACGTAGCGACGCATATTCAGTTACTCATAACGTCATATTTGGAGTACCTCAAAGCTCTGCTTTAGGCCCTCTACTTTTCATATTATATATAAATAATCTCCCGAACTACCTAACAATTGGTCATTTGACAATGTTTGCTGATGATATTACAATCAGCGGATTCAATAGAGCAGCTACATTCACTTGTTGATCAAACATTTCAACAGATCACTACTTGGGCTCAGAGAGACAAACTAATTTTTAATGTGAATAAGACATTTATTATGAACGTTACTTTGCAAAAACAATTGCCGCATGGTTTAATGTTGCATGACAGTATCATTTTATCAGAAAATGCAAAATTGCTTGGTATTCACCTAGATAGCAAATTGCTGTGGAGCAAACATATCGATCATGTATGCTCACAGCTTAACAAGGCGTATTTTGCTATATTACAATTGAAAGGTACATTTGATGAAACGGGGTTGCCTATTCTCATATCTCTCTCAATGTCAGTGCTTGGGGTAATTCGAAAGAGCCAAAAAAGACTTATTAGGCTTATATTTAGAATGGTATACAATGAGAAAATGAAATGTTTAAAAAGAAGGAAATCCTGACTGTACCATGTATATTCATTTTAAAATGTTTGACATACACTAAGAAAAATATAGCATTATTCGCACAATTATTGTCATTCATATAGTGCTAGACATGGAGATCTACTTAGTATACCATTACACCACACAGCCAATTATAAACATTCTCCACAATACAATTGTATTTTGCTTGTTAATAGTCTCTGTAGAAATAAGAAATATGCAAAACTACAAAAAATACAAAACTATGGTTAAAAACATTCTACTTAGAGGTGGTTTCTATAGTATACAGACCTTTTTTGAATAGAGAATCTGTAGCCTTATAGGACTTTAAATTAAATCTGTGATATATACTTTTGTACATAATTTTAATGTTCTTTATTATATTTATCTTTCCTTGTGTGTACGTTATATTAGTCTCTTTATTTTGTGTAATATTTTACTCAATATTCATATAATGTGTATTTAAATTATATTATGCATTACTGTTATTTTATGAATAACTTGCCATATATACATTTGTATCTGAAATGGTCAATAAAAAACGATATTATATTATATTATTATATTTCTCTAACAGTATTTTGTTCCTTTAAATAAATCGTATATAAATAATTTCATCAAATCTAGCAGGCAATTTGTTTCTTCTGGAGTACTGCCCAAGTCTGTACTTTGCCTCTTGCCCTTTAATTAATTCATTAATGTGGTAGTTACTTATACAGTTTGCTTTACACTGATAAATTAAGGATAAATAATTTTCTACTACTTCTCCTGCGAAGGCAAACGAAGATAAGTAGGCATTGTAACCGTGATTATTTCCCTCATAAATTATAGAACAATGACATTTCGTGAATTTTTAAATTTCAACCAATGACAACACTTTTACACTGAATAAACCCCAGCTAGCTTTTTTAAAAACTACTAATAAATAGATAAAATAAATAACCTCTATCTTTTAAACGCACATAATTTATTTAATTTACTCTCAATTGGACTAAAAACAAAATGAAACATTACAAATTCAAGAATTATTATTTCTGTATTAATTACTATGTATTTATGCAATTTTACAAAAATATTTTTAATAACAAACTGTTACAAACTGTCAGATTTACGATCGCGATCGCTTAACAAAAATCAAATAAGCAACTAGCGCGTCCGTTTCCATGGCTACGAAACAAAAGTCAATTAATTAACAAGGCTTAATGTTTTCCAAATCAAAAATAAATCGTTTTGGAATGGTAGAATTTAATAAAATTGACAAAGAAAAAAGTACGTAAGGAATTTGATCATTTGGGAAATAATCTTGACATATACTCCTCGAGCTCTAAATCTTATCACACAAACTACGGGTAGCTACATTTTTTGCACAATTTTGCTTTTAAGCAAATGTTTTTGACTTAATAATTTACACAAAAAGCCCTCGATCTTCGGTTTCGGGCTTTTAAGGTAAATTAAGTCTCGAACGTTTTCTAAGCAAAATTATACAAAAAAGCTACCCTCAGTTTATTCGATAAAATTCAAAACTCTCGGGATATAACCTGTGAGAAAATCACCCCATTCACCTCATTCTTATGATTTTCGCCTTCCAGACTATGTGATTATGAAAATTAAAGTCTTTTAATTTCGTCAGTTTGTTTGTCAGTCTGTCTGACTGTTGGAGCCATATGTACAATTCCATTTGTCGGAGCAGAATAATATTTGGTACTTACCCAAGCAGCATTCAAAGTGATGGGAACTGGCATCTGAGGCATCGGAACTTTAATACAGTAGGAATGACATAACTGTTACTAAATTTGCGGCTTTAAGGTAATATTCACTTTGTGGTATGCATTTGTAGTAACAATTATGTAGATTCTACCGAATTCAGGCATTGTATAGTTATAACACTTTCAAGTAACTGCCGCAGAATCTGCAACGTCACAGATACTACTCTGCATTACTTTGAAGCATCCTCAACTGCTAAGTGAAAATTGGTAGTAATGCCGACCGCACAGCGTTACCAAAAGACCACTTCAAAGTAACGATAACTTCAAGTGTTCAATTTTAAGTCCCTGATACGTTGTTGGGAAATTTTCTGGAACCTCATTGTTATCTAACTGTGACATCTTGAGTAAAAAAGAGGTTATTTCTACGAACATAGGGGCTTTGAAGTTATTTTTACTACTCCCCACTAATTGAAAATGACTACAAAGTTATATATACCTTAAAAAACTACTATAAAGTGATATCAACTTTTAAGACAATTTATATCATTATTGGCATTGAATAAAATGGCGGCATCTGAAATGCTCAGTAAAAGCAAAATAAAGTTTATCGGCACTCATCATTGTTTTATAGAAAACTGAAGAAACAGTTAAACAGTAGGAGAAATAGTGATTCTTCAGAATATGATGCAAACATGATGAAAGATTATTTCGCCGCAGCAAAACCATCATTTTTGGTAACAAGTGCAAAAGTGTTCACATCAACACAAGGAGAAGAGTAATCGAAAACTATAACAGTTGTAGTGATTAATGATACTGTGTACTGCTCGAAAATTACAACTTGTCTTTAACACACAGATTGACTCATAGTTCAGTTAGTGATCCACTGAGCATATTAAATGAATTTGCCGATTAAAAACTCCAAATTTAATAAATATTGTGTCGATGGGGAACGGACAATGTCGGTATAATGGCATAAGACATTGTTTATGTACAATAAATTGAATTGAATGAAATTAAATGTAAACTGATCACTAAAATATGAAAACTCTTATGTATTTTTTCCATTATTACACACCTTACGTTAATAAATATATTTATCCAACACTTTCATATAAAGTGATCTTTATTGATAAGATATTGAAGGTATAAAATGACTCATAAGTCACTAGTGAGATGAAGTAGTAAGCTAAAGTGAGGTAAAGTGATTTAGTCACTAAAGAATAATTTTAATATAAAATAAAGTCCAAGGAATTTATTTGTCTCCATTATATGGAAAATTAACAAAACAAAGAACCCATGCACTAACACTTATTTATTTATATTTATGTTAACATTTATTGTCATCATATTCGATTTTCCACAAAGAAAACTGCTCTTCTGTACACAATTTTTCTCTATACTAGTAACGACGTCTGTATCCCCTGACTCGTTGTGCTGCTCTCCCTGAATTTTTTTAGCAATAACAATCTTGTTGAGACTGAATCTTCCAAATAACCCTCCGCCACGGTGGATGATTTCCACACACCGTGACGTTTAAGGATGGTAATGTCACCCCCAGCATTGGCCAAGAGTTGATGAGGAACGGCGCATGCTATGGCCAGTATACAAATCTGCATCTGGCAATTGCAAATAATCAGCTACAATTCTTGGAATTTTTGGGAGCTTACTTAATCCAACGTATTGGACAGTGCACTTTCCCTTTTGAAAATTTACGAAAAATCTTTTGTGAGACACATTTTGCGGTCTTAAAGACATATTTCCTAATCGAATCAAGTGGGTTCACCGAAAATCCTTCATTTAAAACTGTGAAACTTCTTGATTTATTCGTCTTGGTATCTGGTATGGATATATATAGATATTATTCTTTATCTCATATCTTCGACGCTTAAGAAGGTCAGTTCACCGCAACGGCAGGCACCGCAAACTCCCAATATCAATGCAACCTAAAAAACCCAAACATTTAAATAGGTACATAAAAGCAAGTTCATAATAAACACCTACCTCTGACATAAGATGCTCACCGTCAGGGGCATCCATCAAATATTGTTCGATATGTGCTCTTTTCAAATAATATCAGATAATAAAAAGTACATAAAAAGTATAATAATTGTTATTTTTAATCCACATATTCCCATCGCACACAGTGACAGTGACACTTTAACAGTTATTACCGCGTTGCCAATAAAAAAAAATACCTATATCGATTCTGCCAATTCTACCAACATGAAAATAAGTTGGTAGCAACAGTTACTAAGATCTTATAGCATCATTGGTACGATTTGCTACATCTAGGTAAATATAACTACACAGTGAAATTTTTGTAATTCCCGTCACCACTTTTAAAGTAACAACAACTATAACGTTGGTGGCATCTGCTACTAGGGAAATAATTTTGGTTTTTGCAACCTCTAAGTTACTGCAACTAAAATCGTCATTTTTCTGTTGTTGAATGAATACGCCATATTGACACAGATAAAAATATAATTCAATAAAAAATTTCTTTTTATTATAGTCATTTACAAATATGTTTTCTAAATAGATTATTACTTTATAATATATAAAATTAAAAAAAAAAACGTTTTCCATAAAAAATTTTGCAGTTTTGCTTGTACACATAATTTTTGCAAAAAAATTTTTTTCCGAAAAAACCATTTTCTCGAGGGGGCGTCTTTTTTATCGAAGCATCATGATAACATTTTACAGAAAACAAGTGGTGGTTTTAATATCCACACCCAGGGTAAATGCAAAACATCATGATTTATATATGCTTAGGCACGTTGTATAAAATCACCTTAACTTGGACCTTGGACATATCATGTGCTCAAACTCAGTAAGTCATTAATTTGCTATTCGAATAACAGAGAGCCAAATATATAGTTTGCGCTCTCATTTCGGTCAGCTGAGCTGTTCCAAAAGTTAGTCATTTCTACAACTTGGTTACATCCCGTTTACGTAATAACCTAGTCTTTAACACGGTAATGGTAGGAGTACCGAAATAGTAATTTGCTACGTAATTATTATTCCCCATTTTGGTGAATACTTGATAGAAGGATGGTTCCCATTACGTAACAGTCCTTAGTTGCGGAAACCTTTAAAGTTCCCCTAATGGCAACTATTACGTAGAAACTACTAAAATTGCTGCTTGGGTAGGTAACTGAAGCTACTGTCAACGAAGAACTGGAATATACTTCTAGTGAAAGATATACACGATGGGTACCTAAAAAATTAATTAAGGAAAAATTGTGACCGAGGACGATAATATTTCGTATGTAGATAACACAACTGTCGAGGAAGAAAAATGTGAAAAATGTACAGGGTGGTCATCATAATAAAATAATGAAAAATGTGACGGAGGGCAATAATATTTCGAACGTAAATAATGCAAAAAATAAAAATAACACAGCTTATAAAATTAAGAATTATTACGTACAGATTTGCAGTGTTGAGGCACTGCCTCACCTGCCTCATGGGACAAGCCGCCACTGAAGGTCACTCTAAAATAATATTTCACATGTAGTTAACGCAAGTTACACAACTGTCAAGGAAGAAAAATATTAAAAATATACAGGGTGCAAAAGGTGCAAGGTACAAAAATGAATAAAAACACAGGAATAATTTTCGGACATTTTTTTTTTTCGTACAATTATCGATGAGGAGACCTGACATAATTTTAGTGAAAAATATACATAGCGTTACTTTAAAAAATGAGAAATTATAGTGGAAAATTGTATTTCAAATATAGTTGTTACCACTGTCAGAAAAATCTGATAACTTTAATTAAAAAAAATAGAGAATGGTCATCTAACAGAAAAGATTTTGTAAAGGATGCCAACATAGAGGAAAGTTTTTTGTAAATAGCTCTACACATTTTTTTTTAATTTGTTGAAACTCCTATACAATATATATTTTTCTACTGTTAAAAAAACTGCTTTTTTTCATTACTCTTGGTGCGTAAAACATATGCTTGGGGTAATAGTGAAAAAAATAAAAAGCGTGAAAAAAGTAACCTCGTAGTTTATTTTGTTCAAATAGGCTTAGAATGTCATAAAACGTCGAGATTTTAAGTTTGAGCAAAAAAATTTCTGTCTGTCTGTTGTTTTGTCGCTCGTCTGTAACTTTTTTGTGCGCACGTTACTATGGAACCGTTTATGATATTGACTTGAAATATGATATTGACTTGAAATATACTATATACTATAACGAGATCTGGAAATAGATTATATTTTGATCTCATTTCGATCAAGGGTTCGTAGGGAAATGGGAGTAAATAAGGACAAATAGGAAAATCAAACAAATAGGAGTCCATAAAATTGGATTTTAGAGTATGTACGAGAAGCCAAAGTCTCAATTTTTTTTCCAGCACTAGCCACCACCACTATCACCCCCCTTATAATCCCCACGCTATTATTAAAAGAGTTAAAATAATAAAATTTTTATTTCGATCTCAAAAATTTGTTTTGGCATTGACCCACCCCTTCTACGATCCGCATTGCCATCTCTACCTTATTATTAAAGGGGGTAAAAATAAAATTGTGATTTAGTGTGTATACAAGAGCCGAGGACTTCAACAATGTTTTTGGCATTGTTCACCCGCTCTACCACCCCCACCCCATTATCAAAGGGGTTAAAAAAATAAAACTACAATTTAGCGTGTGTAAAAGAACAAATATTTTTTTGGCATTAGCCACCCCCTCCCTCTTCCACCCATCTTTCCACCCCCACACCATTATTAATGGGGGTAAAAAATAAAATTGTGATTTAGTGTGTAAACAAGAACTAAGGATCTCAAACATTTTTGGGGTGGATGAAGTAGAAAATAAAATTTGAGGACTTTGGTACTTGTAGGTATACACACTAAATCACAATTTTCTTTTTTTTTCACCCCCTTTAATAATTGGGTGGGGATGGTAATGAGAGTGGCTAATGCCAAAAAAATTTTTGAGACCTTAGCGTCTCTGATATATACTAAATACCAATTCTATGTACTCTTACTTGCTTGATTTACCTATTTACCACCCATTTACCACAATTTATCCCCCAACGCTTCAACAGAATAAGATTAAAATATAATCTAGTTCCAAATCTCGTCAAAATACTTGCGTGTACCAAAGTCCAAGTCAATATCTTAAACGGTTCCAGAGTAATCGTCCGCAGAAAAAAAGGGAAACAAACAGAAAATTTTTTTTGCTCAAACTTAAAATCTCTACGTTTCATGACATTCTAAGCCTGTTTGAACAATTAATATTAAAAAAAAAATGCGTTACTATAATTCCACTTTATGTGGAAGTAAAACTATATTTACGTTGAATATGGGGCAAAATGCCTTGTATGGCTAAATCAAGTATTAATTTATAAGAATTTTGTGCAGACGGTGTGTTTATATTTCAAGATAGTTATTTACGAATGCTTTTGGACCACGTCTGCCAATTCTTAATTACCGACTTATCGACTTTTTCGAAAACCTTATCGAATATTTTAAAAGAAGAGGTTCTCAATTCGATCCGTATGTATGTTTTTTTTATGTATATGTTCAATCATTACTCTGGATTGACTTAAGCGATTTTTATCTAATTTTCTCAAACTGCAAGATATGGCTCGGTGGTGGTCCCATATTGAATTCATTAAGCTACATCTAGTGTAAAAAGAGCAAAAATTAGAAACAATATATTTTTAGAGGCAAAGACGAACGCCATTGTAAAATTTCGTCGGAATTGTATTAAAATTGATAATTAAATAGTTTAGGAATATAGGTAGTCGAGTATACTAAGAGAATAAGACATACGCAACTAGTTTATCTCTATGTCACTGCGATAGCTTTATGCGCATCGCATATCAAATCGTACGTCGTGTTACCAACTCAAACATACGCCACCTTACAGCCAGTTTTTCAATGTCGAGTTAAAGTTCGAGTTAGATAACCCTAACTCACAAGTTAACTCGAGGATAAGTTCGAGTTAACGTTACAACTGTTTTTCATTAGAACTTTTCATATGAGTTAGTTAACTCAAGGTGTGTATAATATTCTATTATGTTGGTATAAGAAGTATGAATTTTACTTATATTTTCGGGATTTTGCACACGAGAATTTTTGATCTCTTCTATAGTTCTGTAGTATTAAATGTTAAATTAACCTACCTTTTACAACTTTTTAATATATCATTGGTATTGTATTTCAACCAGTTCTCTAAACAGTTATTAAAATAGGTACATAAACCCGCAATAATGTTGTGGTTTTAATCTGATGTTGTTTGAACATGTAGACAGAAAAATAGCTTTTGATTTTTAAATAATTCAGGCGATTGAATTCTTTTATATGACTACAGCCAAATCAGCCAATAGCTCCAATGACACTAGGAAATCGTGCAATATATTTAAAAAATTTTGCTTACATTGCAGTATCTGTATCTGTTTGAGACATTTTTATATAATTGATTAATTGGGCCTTGAATAACTAGCTATTGCTTGACTTACACACCGTATGCATTTACTTGCTGTGGATTTATGCGCCCACAAAAATCTACGGCAGAAGAAAAGAATCGGTAGCATAATATCGTAACCCTAATAACAACTGGTTTTCTGACGAGAGGCAGACATTTCTGGAAAACAAACATTACATGTTCGTAGGATACGAAATATCTTATTGCACGTCTAATAAATTTTCTACAGTAGAGGATATAAATGAAAACGCGCAAAAAAATCATGTTGATTCCATTTTTCGAAGTGACTTGGGTCTTGGGTTTCCACATCAGTGGTATAAGCACTTACATCAAAATCATAATCCATCATGTATTTGAAAAACATCACAGTTTATTTACACCATAAAATAATTTTAGGTTAGTTTTAAACCGAAATTTGTACTCATACCTCACCTTGAGTTATCTTAAGTTAACTCGCATTTGAAATACGTAATTTTTATCTTAACACTGAGTTAACTCATTTACAGGAGTTAACTCGACATTGAAAAACTGGCTGTTAGAGTTTACCGGACTATAACTGATACCAAATTTAATCTCAAAAATTAGAATTCAAAATAGTGAATTCAAGGCTGCCATGACTTCATACGAATTCAAATACGTTTATAACTGACTTATATCGATATTAAGTAATAAGATTCAATTGCGACTTTTTTGAAGGCAATTAAATTTTTTTTTTATATTAGACCTTTTCTAATATGGTTAGGTTAATATTAAAGGTAATGTTTTAACTATATAAATGCTTTTATTATGGGATTCAAAAATTCCTAATTAAGCGAATTGCACCTATAAAATATTGTTATTATATTATTAAATAGTGAGAGGAGAGCGTAAACCCATTTAAATGAGGAAAAGCACAATCAGTGCAGTTGCGCATCCGCTTTAAATTTGCACATAAACGTCAAGATCATGATTCGCAGTATGTGGTAAAGAAATAGGTTGGCTAAACCAGATACACCGCAAAATTCTTTGCCTCGGCTCTTGTACGAATAAAGCTGTTAAAATACCAACTTCAGGACATATCAATCTTCAAAACTTTTACAAGAACATATCTCCTCACGAAATCTAACATACATAAATCTGTTAACTATATCATGCCAGTCACCTACTATTTTTCGAAGATCTTACGCATATAAAGAGACCTTGACGTGTGGGAAAAACCGTTAAAATTTTTTAGCGTTATCTTTTTAATTTAAAGATCATTGTGGCAATTTACTTTTATTTCTTATAAACAATTAGGTTATAGTTTACGAGTTTGTGATTTAATTTTTGAAGGATTCCGTTAAAAAAATGTTACTTTCTTTTACTGTTGCCTTAGGCATGTGTATTATATAAAAATAGAATTCTGCCTACTATATGACGAGCATTAGGGAAACCCCCAGAGTGACCGCAAAATTCGCCTGTTTTTTGCATAATAGATAGCGAGCCAAGGAAAAAAGCAAAATAAATCCTATATGGCTCAAATTAAACTTTGGTGAGCATATTTTTTACTTTTTTGAAAAAATGCAAAAATCACACCCCTATTCAAGGGT
Source organism: Rutpela maculata (assembly GCA_936432065.2). Classification (NCBI taxonomy): domain Eukaryota; kingdom Metazoa; phylum Arthropoda; class Insecta; order Coleoptera; family Cerambycidae; genus Rutpela; species Rutpela maculata. The sequence goes on from OW386285.2 coordinate 62,521,176, forward strand.
AGAAAATATTTTAAAAAGGCAGTATATAATGAATATTTTAAAAAATAAAAAAAACAACTGTTATTACTCAGATTTTATATTGTATGAATTATTTACGGATTATATATTATTCTGTAGGGTATTTGGAAGAGTTTAAGCAATTGTCCTCCAACCCCTTGTAATAACTAAAATACCAACCCCAGAAAACGAAAGAATTCATAAGTCTTACCCGCATGATACAATCGTCATGGGATTTTCACTAGAATTATTGTTATGACTAGTCGAACCCATATCTACAGGGAAATATTCATTATACACTTTTTAAAATATTTTCTACCCTTGAATGATTTTTGCATTTTTTCAAAAAAGTAAAAAATATGCTCACCTTACAATTTCTCAAAGTTTAATTTGAGCCCTATAGGATTTATTTTGCTCTTTCCCTTGGCCCACTATCTACTATGCAAAAACAGGCGAATTTTAGGCCTCTTTTGCGGTCACTCTTTATAGTACGTCGGATGGCAGGCTCTAGCGTTCACTAACCCAATACCGAGGTATAACCAAACAAAACCTATTTCATTTTATTCAGCAGGTTTTTTTACATAGGAAATCACTTTTGACGACACTCTCCATATTGGTCAAGACAAGAAAAAAACAAAAAAAAAATGAAAATAACAAAATTCAAATTCAACCACGAATAACTTTCAAACGAAAAAAGATAGAATTATATATTTTTTTTAGTTTTATAGTATAAACGATTCTCTTTAATTTGATGTATAATTTATTACAAAAATAATAACTTTAACACTAGAAAATTGACGTTAATTTAGATGTTACATAAATTGTCAATTTTTTTAAAAGCTCTAACTCGTTGTAACTCGCTTATGTATTGAGCTATTCGAATGTTTTTTTCGCCAAAAACTGCCAAATTTCATAGACTTCATTTTGTCTGCTGGGTCTAGCTCTGTAAATAAAAGAGGTACAGCCTTTTAAACACAACGAAGCGCACTTCGGCGACGGAGTCGCAAGGCTTCCCCTCTCGTTCCCGGTACATCCCGCGTTCGCCATAAACCGCGCAAGGCAATAATCAGCGGCCGTAACAAAAGCTTTACAATAATCTTCCTCTATTGTAAGATGATAAAATTAATAAATCAAATTGAAGAATATGATATTAATTGTAATAATCCGCTATATATGGAGTCGTGGTGCATTAATAAATGGAAAATGATAGGTATCAGACAGAGATAACTGATTTTCAGATATATCATTGTTAAACTCATGCCAGCTAGTAAAGTTTCTACTTTGCTTCTTAAATTTTAATATTTTCCATAAAGTGTCAGAGGTAACCACATAATCAAAACAGTTATTTGGCATGCTTTCACTAACTCGTAGAGGATCTGAACGATTAGTTGGATTTTTGTACATCATTTTTGATTTCATGTAAACTGGAAGGGTTAAAATCAGTTAAAATTTATTGGATAGATATTCTTGTGTAAATAGGCCGATCTTTTTTTAAATAATACCATTCCAAGCAGTAATGGGAGTGGGATTTTTACCATCTAGCCTGCCTTAGTTTTGATCAAAATTGTCGATGTCGATGAATGTAATTGTTTTCTTCAGAACTTACTGGAGGAACTCCAGGTGGAATAAAAATGTCGTAGTTTTTACTAATACGTGACTAGCTAAAGATATTAAATATACGTATTTCATCGTAGGAATAACCATAGCCAAAAGAATAAAGCATATCAATAAGTTTTTTTCTTCTGACGGCACGATATACATGTAATTATATGTAAAGGATTAAAAAAGTGGTCTATGCTGGTTGTTTTTTTTTCATAATTATTAATATAAATTGCATTACTATAGAAATAACGTTTAAATCAAATTTGTCTGTGCCGACATATTTAGTATCCACGACATAAATGTTAATAACAAATCTGAAGCTTCTTGTTTACATTGATGATTATTCTGAATAGTAGTCGTGTTTTTTTACAGTTTTAAAATGTCCACCTATAGCTTCATTTAAGATACTGGCAGCACTTGTGTCTGACAACAAAAATTCGTTAGTCTTTTTAGCTTTATTATCACTTGAATGAACTGTTGTATTTCCTTTGTGTTCCCAAAACACATTTTGTTTGTTTAAATGCTTTCTAGTCTCTTTCTTATATTTCCGCTGCTATAATAATCTGATTCTTCTTCCGTGATTTCTTCAAATATATCATTAAGGAGTGTTTTTAGAAATGTTAAAGTTAAGGATTCTTTTTTGCAGAACAGCAAGTTCAACCTCCCTAAATAAAATGTTTAACGTTACATTTTTTATTTCAGTGGTTTAGTTTGTACACTTTTAATTTTTTTTTGCTAATATATTTTGCATAACAAATTTTATGATAATTTCCGTCATCCCCCCATAAATCTGAATAAAAGTAAAACTTGCCTTTTATTTGCCTTTTATTTCTATATCACAATGCGTCACTGCAGCTTTAATATATATTTTTGTCTAGTTTCCGCACCCGTTCCTGTACAAATTGCTTCTTAAAAATGTTTTTAATTTATTCTTATTCTTTCTGGATTTTCCACAGATCATACAATGCTATATTATTTTAATCTGATTCTTTCTATTTCTTCTATTTCTATCTTCTTCTATCTTCATTATAACCACATGAAGGCTCACTTACATTTTTAATCACTTTACTAATATCAGAGGCAATATGTCTTGTCTCTACTATCATTCTTATTACAAAAAGATGTCCGACAAGAATAATGAAATCAGTACCGAAGAGTGTGCAAATAAGTGCCACCACATTATTTTATAAGAATTTTTTCTTTCATTTGCACAATGTATAATAGACCTGATGCCAGTAACAGTTGGTTTTTTACCATTAGATTTTCTCTGCTTTCAGCAGTTTCGCAAAAGTAACATGCAGTTTTTTTCACTGATAATGTATCTACAATATACATAAACTGTAATAGCCTAAATGTAAATAAAACTAGAGGAAGCATTATACTCTTCGCCGATTTACTGAGCTTTTTATATAATTGTTACACATTCTATAGGATACTCTTCGCATTTTTCTTGTAAATAATGTTAGTTTTTGGACATTCTAAATTTTGTGATACCAACTTTGTTGTGAAAAAAAATATATGAAAAAAAAATCACGATGTGAGGGATCGAACCTGGGACCCTTGGATTGCGAGACGAATGAATGAATGAATAACAATTTATTAATAATTTTTATACATGTATGTGCCTCGCCGGAACTTGGTCCGGAGCCAGCCAGACAACTACGTCGCACAGCGTCGTGGTGATTGTAGGGCTGGGCGGAGCCGGTCCAGTTTGGCTTAACGACAGATGATATGTAGGTTAGTGCTCCTGTCTGCCGCAGGAAGACTTAAAAACTAAATTAGACATTAAAAATGTGTCCACAAGGACCTAAAACTAATTAAAAGAAAAACACTATAAAACTATCACTTACTAGACGAAGCACTTATTTAATTTTGGTTGCTGGCACGGGAAAACAAAACACAACGAAAAAACCCGTTCGAAGCAATTCCACCCTGGTGGTCTTCCTACCGCCAGGAAAATGTCGTGGAAATTTAAAAGATGTGGTAAGAAATATTTTGGTTTTGAAAATTTATTGATCAAGATAGAATTTAGAAACAAAAAGGACAAAATAACAAAAAGGATAAAAACAAATAGAACATATAAAGGGAATAGAGAAAGTTGATTATAGATTGCGAGACGAAACTCTTGCCACTACACCACCATTTCTTATTACCAAAATTGTTAATGAGTGTAATATATACCATTAGAAAATTTATTGTGATTATTAGGAAACACTCATTAGTAAAATGTATTTAAAAAAAAATAGTGATAGGAAATAACATTTCGCAAGGTTTCTATTTATTACAAACCATAAAAGAATGTAAAAAATATTTTTTTAAATTTTAAATTACTAATAACTTTTTTATTTACCAATCTATTTTGTTGAAAAACAATAGGGTTCTTTCTCTAGCTAACACTAAGTTACTCTCCAAATTTCAATACAATCGGATTTTTCTTTCTTGAGTTATCGTGCTTACAAGAAACGTGACGGACGGACAGACGGACATTTTAAAAGTTGTTCAGAATTCGTTCACTAACATAACGATATAAAATTTTTTTCTCTACGAGCGATATTTACTGATTTAGAAATGTGCCGATCAAATACAATATACTCTTCGTTTTTGCGAAGAGTATAATAATATATACTTATATTAATACTTATCCAAACAATAATGAGGCCAGCAGCCGATACGTTTTTTGATGGGCCGAGAGCGTAGCGGGGGCGAGAGAGGAAGCCTCGTGTCTTCGTCGTCGTAGTGTGCTTCGTTGTGTTTCAAGGGCTGTAGCGCTTTTAGTTAAAAAATTAGATCTGGCATGAATCGAGACAAAATGAAGCCTATTAAATTTGTCAGTTTTTGGTGAAAGAAAAAATTGAATAGCTCGTTATATAAGCGAGTTATGGCGAGTTAAGAATTTGAAAAATGTTGCTGATTTGTGTATCCTTTTGAATTTTGCCAATTTTTTTATGTTAATTTTTTAATTATTGCAATAAATTATACTTCAAATTAAACAGCAATGTTTACTTATCAAAACCAGACAAAAATTTTATTTTTATCTGTTTTAGTTCTAAAGTTATATTTGATTAAATATTAAATTTCTAAATTTCTTTTTTTTTAGTTTTTTTCTTATATCTTCGGTCTCGACTAATGGAGAGTGTCGTCAATTTTGATTTCCTATGTAAAATAACATTCTTTAATAAGTAGTGAAGGTCCCATCTGGTTATACTTCAGTATTGGGTAGGTCAAGAAAGAGAAGGCTTTTCGCGCTCTGCCCGACAGACTATTATGAAATAGTCAATCGCAGCAAGTTATGTCAAATCTGTATTTACATTATGAATTTCAACATAATTATGGATTGTTTCATGATGACAGAATGATATGATGGGAAAAAGAAGGCTAACCAAAAAAGGTGCAAAGAGTGTGACTTAAGTATTCTCGTTGAAGCTGAAATTTTGATACATCTTCAAATATATGTAACTCTAATTAATATATATTAGCATGTCCTATATATACTTTCTACTGAAACATAAAAATTGATAAAAGTCCTGAAAAAAATTCCTTACCTATATCATTACTAAACTTAAATAAAAATATTTTTCTTGCTTTTGCACAGTTTCTCTAAAGTTGACGAAATTTGAATTATATGAAAAGATTCTTAACAGTATAAAGCAAAAAAATGTATTGAAAATACTTGAATCATTTATTTAAATTCAGTCATTCACACTTTTTGATTTAGTATGAAATTATCTACTTTTTTTATATTTGTAACTTAATCTGGTCACGCTAATATACTACTTAGGAAAATACTTTAAAACACTCATCATTGGAGAACCAATCAAAACAACTACTCTTTCAGCTAAAACCGACGAAGTATTGAATGACATAATAGGATTTTTAGCATTTTAAGGCAAAAAAAATATATTGAAAATACTTAAATCATTTATTGAAATTCAGTCATTCACAACAATTATTATTGATCCTTACACTCTGATTCAATTCTAGAAAAGTTGTACAAGTTTTTTTGAACTCATTAGTTCTCATCAGTAGAATATAGAAACATTCATTCATTATTTACAAGCCTATTCTTGTTTTATTTTTACAATTAATTATTTTTTTATTTATTTGCTTTCATCATGATTAAAAAATATTATTTAAGTATTAATCACAACTTACACACTTTTCTATTTATTATGAAATTATCTACTTTCTGTATATTTTTGTCCTAATTTGGGCACGCTAATATACTAGTTAAGTAAATGCTTTAAAACACTCATTATTGGAAAACCAATCAAAACAACTACTCTTCTAGCTAATACTAACGAAATATTGAATTACATGAAAGGATACCTAGCATTTTAAAGCAGAAAAATATATTGAAAGTACTTAAATCATTCATTTAAATTCAGTCATTCACATTTTTTTATTTAATCAAGATGAAAGCAAATGAATAAAAAAATAATTAATTGTAAAGACAAATGTTCTCCTTATGCGAAAGTATCTATCATGGACACAACTGACAAATAATTAGTTCGACTCAAAAATAGGCCACAATCCCTTCACAAGATCTGGATAGAGCAAGACGGCTTTTTCTACAACTTTGACCTTTCTGGCTGCCATTCCAGACGTCACACATTTTCTGGTGATATTGTAGAAGAACGCACTACCGGGCGTCAAAATGACGCGACACCAATTTATTTCTCAGGGGGCGCCAGTCGCGTATTACCCCGTTCTTCTACCTCCCAGGCGGGTTCGAGATAAGATGCACTTCGGTAGTCGAGTAATGGACCAAGGCTGCACTACCACAGATCGGAAACGACGCTCTCTCTGGACCCGAATTCCCTCGTTAGGGGTTTAGGCACCTCTTAATTTCCTGAATTTTTGCATAAAAAAATCCCAACCGAAGAATTTCTCTGCGGAGGGATTAGTTTTGGTACGCGGAAACCACGTTTTGGTCTATTAATAACGGAATTTATTTCTCAAAAAACGCATAAAAAATCCCTATCAAACCTCCGTAAAGCAACCAGATGGTCGAACGTTAATGCGAATTAACTCGACACATCCGGTTTTCTATACGAAAGTTCCAGGGATTGTAGTTCGTCAACAGGTCTCAAGATCAATTAAGAAACAATAGTTCAAAGAATCCGTTTATTTAACAGAATTGGTTATACAAAATCCTCAAGTTAAGAATCGTGCCTTCCCCAATCAAGATAGTGACTTTCAGACCATACAAGCGAGAGCGCTCACGCTAACGATCGATTAGGTAGAAAAGATTCATACATACCTTCTCAGAATCAACATGCGAGCTTTTAGAATCATTTCAGACTCTGGGTAAATGAATAATTAAGGCTGACTGAAATTAACTTAAAAAAGTTTTACTAAATGAATTTAGTTTCGCTAGAGACTACTTAGCTTTAAAGTTCTTGTATCGTGGAGATTCACGTACTCAAACACATTCAGAGGACTTATTACTGCGTAAGTTGAATGGCGTTCGATCAATCCACGACTTACTAACCCTTATCACAGTCGTTCAATATTATCGATATGGCAGCTACTCACCTCCGAGCGACTTTTAGGCAAAATTGATTTTTTGGATTTTTATGCACAAGGCGTTTTCCTCTATAACTTTGTCATTTTTATTGGCTTTTCTATCATTGCTTTGTCTGGACCACTCAACGCGCTCGACCAAATTGCGAGCCGCTGAGTCAATCCAAACTCTTTCTATGCGAGAAACCGGCCTTGTACATGTGCATTGATTTTTATCAATTTTTGCTTATCGGCACTACGCCGGCTTTGTCAAAATCTTCTATTTTGTCTTTTGGATGCAGTGCATCGTTAAAATTTTATGCTCATACTTTAGAATTTCAATGACCGTACCTCAAAGGTCAATGTCTTTGGTTGAGGAATAGAAAATAAAAAATAATTTAAAGTATATTTTCGTAGTACTTTTTAAACTGACTTTGTGGTACTTTTGAAAATTCTATTTTAAGACCAATTTCGGCGTACTTTTGAAAAATCAACTCTCAAGCCAAATTTCAAGGTACTTTTGAAAAACTAATCTGCGGGTGAAATTTTGGCGTACTTTTGAAAAATCGATTTTCAAGCCAAATTTCAACGCAGTTTTGAAAATTAGACTGCAAGTGAAATTTTGGCGTACTTTCGATAAATCGATTCCTGAGCCAAATTTTGACGCCCTTCCAAAAATATTATTTTTCAAAGTCCAATTTGTTGTACCTTTGAAAAAGTATATTATTCATAAATCTTTGTCATTATATACTTCTACTCTCACATTCTGAACCAAAAACATTTTTCCTAAGTGAAAATTCGGTGTTTCTTCGAATTTTCACCTGGTCATTTCCAACGCCTTATAGAACCCAAAACGGTCCTTATGGACTGATCTGCGCCTCTGCAGACTCCCAAAAATGTCTACAATTGAAATTTTTGCCTAAATCGAATTTTGATTCTGTCTTCAACTTAGGACGATTTTGGAGAGTTCTACAACAATATCATTTACTTATTTTAAACAAAAAAAGGCGTACATACACAAAAAATAAGCTTCATAACGATGATATGATTCCACTCAAGTACGTCACGGTGATCGTGACGTACTTGATTGACGGTAGGTGCTCCGCCAGAAATAGGCTTTTTGAATCATTATCATCCACAAAACGATAAAAAATATGTTTTTTTTTTTAACAATTTATTTAACGTCGGCCTATTTGCGCTACCAGGGCCTATCACCGACGACAGGAGACGAGCTGCCCCCAACCTGGAAATTTTGCCGAACCTCTTCTCTTGAGAAGAGTAGGGATCTTTTACTTGCCTCACATTTAATAGATAAGGAACCGCCTACTTTACATTCCCCTCCGAAGGGTGGTATATCCACTACGTAATCCTCGTCTTGAAATTACATAGCTTCCGCGTATACGCTGATATACAAGCTGCTAGAAGGTAGGACGAGATCGCTGTGTTTGCTAAGATGGATTTCACCTATCCAAATACTAACCGCGCTGAACGTGGCTTCACTGGGGTATCAAAATACATCACAGTGAAGACGCCTCTACGCTCGCCTCATAAAAAATATGTCATAATAGTCATAATTCATAAAACGATTACGTGCCGAAAAAGCCGTCTAGCTCTTACACTATTAAAATGGGCGGTACCGGGAACGTAATTCGACGTAATTAACAATTGATAGGCTTTCAGAGACAACTTTATATAATGGTTCTGGGCCATTGAAGAAGAAACAATTTTTTGTGCGAAAATGAAAAACATTTTTTTTTTGTTGACTTCAATAGTCTGGTATCATTCTAATTAGGTTTTCTCTAAAAGTCTATCAAAATATTTTTTTCAATCAGCTCAGGGATGTATAATACAACCGCTGAGCATACTTCTGTATGTTATTCATTCACCAGAGATTCACCCTTTTGGATATTATTGGTAATTGTCCAGTGATGGACACTGCACTGCATTTAGGGTGGCCCATCTTTTTCGAAATCGAAATTTTTTATTTCTCACCCCTGCAAATGGTTCCATTTGAAGAAAAAACACTCCCCTCAAAATATTATTGAGGCAAATTGAAGGCAAGGGGTGCCGCAGAATGCATTATTATGCAATAATAAAAGTAAATGGAATTATTTACATTCTTTGGTTGATGCATTGTTTTTTTTTTTAATCAGCAACATTTATCTTTAGAATGACTAATCAAGTCATACAAATATCAAAGACATTATCTGTTGTGACTATGACATGTGTCATACTACTGTAAATTCGTAGGCTAAGAAAACTAGACTAGAAGTTTTTGAAATAAAACTCTCGTTTTATCTTTGTGTACTTTATTATGAAACGTTTTTTTCATACATAGTACCAAATATTATCCTAAATCTACAAGACATATAGTAATAAAAACAGTATTTTTTGCATCATTTACAACTTGGAGTAAAAACTGTTTTTGGTCTTCATTTTTTGTTAAAATGTCATTATAGTCAGTAATAAGTTTGATTCCTCTCTCAGCGGCATCATTTACAACTTTGATTTTGTTTACAATATTGAAACATCGGGTATAACTTTCATTTTCCCTCCATGTTGTTGGATCATTTTCCAAAAATTCCATAGACAAACCTAATTTTTGAAAAAACTGTTTAGTGTTCTCGCATATGAAGTCCTGAATTTCCTTGTTTTCAACGTCAGTAATGTTACTAATCATAAGTCGTTTAATACCCTCTTGATTTGGTGCTTTCCTATTCAAAGCTTTAACCATTTCTCTTTTAGTGGTAACTGAAATATCGTCATCAAAGAAAGATAAGCCAACATTTACTGAATTAAGTTACCACAAACGGTTCACTATTTTCCTACTTGCGGCTTGAGATATTTCTTTGTCAATATTTTGATAATTAATGAGTTCTTTACAAAAGTCTAAGTCATGAAGCGGTGCTTTATTAGTAAATGACGCTGTAAACCAGGCCTTTACATAAACCTTTACAATAAAGAGACATATATCTTCAATACCTATTTTTTCTTTTTTAGTTAGTTGGAACTGATCTTGGAAAAAAAATATTTTTAGACAGTAAATGGCTTTGGCCATCCAACGTGCATGATGAAATGCCCCTGGTTGATAGAATGTCGTGTGAGTGGGCTCTTCTTCAACAAAAAGTTTAGAAAGCATTAAAAATTCTTTATAATCATCACGAGGCTGTTGCAAAGTTAAAGCTGCATTTAGAAACATTACAATTTCGGCTTTAACTGGTTGTAAAATGTGTTTAATTTTTCATACCTGAAATCCAGTTTTTAGTTTATTTTGATCTATTTTAGGCCAAAATTCCCTATAACGTTTAAATAGTGGCACATTTGGACCAGATGAGGAAGGCATTTTTGTGTCAAACACACTTCTCAAAACCACTTCAAAAATATGATGTCTACAAGGAAAATATAAAATATCTCTTTCTAATTTTTGTTGCAATAGTGTGGCTGCCCCATTTATATAACCCATATTTGATGCTGTTGTATCACAACACAAAGCTATTACCTTTTCGTCCAAATTCCATTCACAAAGCACATCATAAACTGCTTCAGTCTGTTCTCTTCCAGTTGAATTGGGCAAAGCTGGTACTCCAAGTAGTTGTTCAATATATCCACTAGTAACTAAGATAGCAAGTCTATCGATATTTCCCATTCCAGTGAGAGAAGGTAAAAGTTTTCCATCCCGGCAATTCAGAATTACCGAAGGCAGTTTTTAATATTTCAGCTCTTTCTTCGCGGATGCGTTGTCTAGACCGCTGAAGTGTGGTTCTGCTGATGGACAAAGATGTGGTGTCATGTCCTAGTGCTTCTGCTACTGCCGTCAAAATATGGACTCCATACCTGTCGCTTATTTTGCAAGCATCAAATGCTGCGGCTATTTTTGGTGTGATGATGTTACATGTTCCATACAATCTCCTCTTTTTTGGCTGTGACGGGCCAGGCTGGTCTTGTAACAACTCTTCTTGGACTTCGATTATTTCATCTTCATTTTCGTTGGAGTTGGCTAAATTACTACTTGATGATGGACAGGTGACTGTTTCCTCTAATCTAGCTTTTTCTTGTTGACTTCGTTGCATTCGTTCGGATAATTTCTGTAATTTCTCCTCAGCTGATTTTTCTTGAAAAGCAAGTTGGTAATCAATACCATGCATAAATCCAGGACGTCCCTTTTTTCTTTGGTTAATTAAAAACTGCTTATCTTCATCTATTTTCATCAACCCCAATGCATTTGCATGAGAAATGTCAAAAAGATCGTCCAATTTTTCAACGAAATTTTTTTCTTTACCTCCCGCACTGGCCCTTTTAGCCGATTTTTGTAAGTTCCTCCACTCTGCATAAAGTTTATCTAGTTGTTTAACACAATGAAAATCCTGACGTGTCGGAATGCGAGCTTTATCCCAAAAAACTGACACCTCTTTTATTGTTAATTTAGCACTTTCATGTACACTTAGCTTCACTTCACGAATGTTATAAAAGAGCACTTGTAATACTTGTCAATTAGAAAATTTATTGCCAATGATTTGTGACGAATAGTGTCCAACTAAGTAAATGAAAGTATCCTTTCGTAAGGATCTAACATCAGCCATCGTTAAATGTTTTTTCAAAAAGGAACGTATGCTAGAACTTATAATGTCACCACTGTAAAACACAATTGCAAACTGACATAAAAACCTACCGTAGGTGCATTATATTTCCAAACTTCCAAAACAAATAATTTCTAGGAAATAATTACACCAATAAAACATTATGAGAAAAGAGGTAGATATTTGTATTTTAAGTAAAATTTAAGTGTATTACCGTAATAAAATCTTATCTACAAATTTCTACCTGAATGCGGCACGGGTTACCGTAATAAAATATTATCTACAAATTTCTACCTGAATGCGGCACGGGTTACCGTTCACCGAATTATCTGAAACTTTGACATAAATTATTCCTAGTATAATAGTATATTTTCGTGGGGTGAGACTTAAAAAATACGCAAAAAATATTCACCCCCTATAGAGATGGGCCACCCTAATAGGCATGTAAGGTGTCATTTTATATGCTTTTATGCTGAACATGTTCCCGATAGTATAAATACTGAAAAATGGTTACTAATTATTATTTAGTAAGACAACATATTTAGGATGTAAAGTAGGAAGTATATGGCATATTGCAATTCGTTCAGCTCCAACACCTTGACGAATCCACAATTCCGTCAATCCAAGATTCTTGAAAGTAATCCAATGATATAACAGAAGAACCAGAACTCTGTATTATTCGATAATATCATCGCTCTTTTATTGCATGTTTAATATGGGGCATAATACGGAGATCTACCTCCTCTAACATGACAAATTATAGTTCTTCGTGAGATTGTCTTAAATTGGTTTGTATGGACATGCATGTGGTTGTTTTAGGAAAATATGTTGCACTACAAAAAACCTGCATATTTGGCCATATATTGCTATATTTTTCTAGTAGATACGATTTGAAATAGTCTTGAAGTTTGACTTTGTTGGAACTAGAAGACCAACATTTTTCTTTTTGTACAGGAATAGGTGTTGTGTTTTTAATGGAGTGAAGGTTGATTGATCCACATGTGCCACGACGAATTCGTTCGAATCTCTTTGGCGACTTATCGAAGTAAGAATCAAATATGAGGTCAATTCTCGCTGTTGTATTTGCTATAATATTTTTCACTTATGAACAGACAGTCGCAGAAATCTTCAAATGTTTTCAAATCTTTCAAAGAAATCTTTCTAGCGCAAGCCATGAAATCCACAATATAAAAATTTGCAAGATATGATAAGTTTGCTCAACGCTATCTGTTTCGGTTAATACGTTCTCAAATTCTGAGGATAGTGTGCTCTTGTTTGCCTTTGTAAAGAACCCGATTTCATCGAAAAGGAAAAAATGCCAACGATCTCATATTTTAACAAATCATTAATAGGGTAACTTCTCTCTCTAGATAGTTGAATAGTGCGTTGAACCATAGCTTGTTCTTTTTAGGACAGGTATAGCGACTATAGCGACTCACTCACTTCCAAAAGCGAGAAGTTTCCATGGAGTCGCTAAGAAACAAAAAGGAAAACTCGATCCATAATGGAGAAGTTTCCATGGAGTCGCTAAGAAAAATAAAAACATTCGATATAAAAATATAATATCAATATACTTTCAAAATACTCAAATCACATAAAAATATGAACATGTATTAAAAACAATATAAGTATATTTACTTCCATTTTAATTTTATTTATAGCGATAACGCTATAAATTTGGTGACCCCGACGTGATCATTTTATGTCCAACGTGATAAATATATGCCAGACGTGAAAATTTTATGTCCAACGTCATAAATATATGCCAGAAGTGAAAATTTTATGTCCAACGTGATAAATATATACCAGAAGAGATTCAATATATCAACTACCGTTATAAATTGACCATTTTATGAAGAGAAGAATTTTCCGATGAATTTTGAATAGAGGTTCCAAATTTGAATAGATGTTCCTATAATTTATGGTAATTTCCTAATTCAATCAACTGAAGTTGTACATTACAAGTACTGTCAGCTGTCGGTGAGTGAGTTAAAGTACATTTCCTTTTTTATCTAAGAGAGTAGTAAATCAATCAATCAATCACAATCGATTAGTTATGCAAAGACAACCTTCAGACGAGGATTTTCCTCAAACCCATTATGTCACCTCTGTCAAATTACCCCCATTCTGGAAATCAAAACCAGAAATTTGGTTTACCCAGATTGAATCACAGTTTTCTGTTGCAAAAATTGTCAATGATAAGAAAAAGTATGATCAGGTTATAGCTAATTTGCCATTAGATGTGATAGATAATATATACGATATAATATCTAATCCCCCGGAAACGGATCTCTATATAAATTTAAAGAAAGTTTTAATTTCACGTTTATCATCGAGTGAGGAAAAACGTCTGAATGATCTGTTATCAGGTTCCCAAATGGGCGATCTGAAACCTTCAGATTTCTATAGATCCATGCTGAATATGGTTGGAGGATTCAGCATGGTTAGTCAAGATTTATTGATAAAGCTATGGAAAAGACGTTTACCTCAAACAGTATATATTGCCATTACAGCTTCAGGGAAAACAGACACAAAAGAGATTCTAGATATTGCAGATCAGATCTGGGAGTCCTGTCAAAATTCAATGGTTGCATCGTACTCCAAAAATCCTCTTGACTCTGAGTCCACCCCGTTATCAGATTTAACTACCACTATCAAAAATTTTTCAATCACTTTTCATGATTCAATTAATCAAGTATTACAAAAACAAGAAATTTTTAATTCTCGATTAAACTCTTTAGAATCCAGACTTTCCAATCAATCCTTCGAGCCTCAACCTTCTACTTCATGCTGCAACAATTGCAAAAGTAGAAGCAATTCACAAACTCGTACCACTAATCGCAATCGTTCACCCAGCCGTAATAATGTTTCCAATAAATTTGATCGTACAGACAATACTATTTGTTACTACCATCAACTTTATGGTGCCAATGCCTATCGTTGTGGAGGTGAATGGTGCAAATTCAGTAAGAATTGTAAAAAATCTGATAATTCTCAAAGATGACTGAAGTTTGATAATTTTATGACGTCTGATTTTGACATTTCTAACAGCAAACGTCGTCGACTTTTTATTTACGATAGATCTAACAACCTGAACTCCTAATTGACACTGGTGCCGATTTATCTGTGGTGCCACGCAATGCTTTCACAGATTTAAAAAAGAATTTTGATACGATATTAACCGCGGCTAACGGTTCAACCATTTTTACATACGGTAAGAAATTGTTAAAAGTCAATCTTAACTTACGTAGATTATTTCCTTTCGTTTTCAATATAGCAGACGTTGACATACCGATAGTCGGAGCAGATTTCTTGTCTCATTTTGGTTTAGTTGTTGATCTTAAAGGAGCTCGAATAATTGATAACAAGACTAATTTGTCAGTTAATTGTTTTATTAAAAATAGTCCTTTAGACAATTGTAGATTAGATTCACTTAAATTATTTCCTTTGACAGATAAATATAACAAATTACTTTTACAATTTCCTAATTTAATTAGTTCCCCAGATTACAATTTACCTATTAAACATTCTATTGTACATCATATAGTTACTGAAGGTCATTTACCTTTTTCACGACCTCGTAGATTAGACAATCTTAAATTTAAAATAGCTCAAACAGAATTTAATAACATGGTAGAATTAGGTATCTGCAAACCATCATCTTCTCAAGTTTCCTCTCCACTCCATCTAGTGGCGAAAAAAGAGAATGACTGGAGACCTTGTGGAGATTATCGACAACTAAATACGATTACCATTCCAGACAGATATCCATTACCTCATATCCACGACTTTAGCTCTCAGTTGCACGGCTGCACTATTTTCTCCAAGATTGATTTAGTGCGAGCGTACCATCAGATACCTGTCGCTGAAAATGACGTTTATAAGACAGCTATAACAACTCCATTCGGACTGTTTGAATTTTCCCGCATGCCTTTTGGTCTACGCAATGCTGGTCAAACTTTCCAACGTTTTATGAATGAAGTACTTGTCAATTTACCTTTCGTTTTCGTCTATTTGGATGATATATTAATCGCAAGTCAATCAGATGTACAACATTTGGAACATTTGGAAAAGGTTTTCAAGAGATTAGACACATACGGAATTAACATTAAACCATCTAAATGTATCTTGGGAGTTGACAATTTAACCTTTTTAGGTCATCACATCTCTTCATCAGGTATTTTACCATCAACTGAGAGAGTCGAAGTCATTAATAATTTCCCTTTACCGACAACTCTCAAACAACTACAACGTTTCATAGGTATGGTGAATTTTTATCATCGTTTCATACCTCATTTTGCTGAAATATTACTTCCCCTATATTCTCTTTGTAACAGTTTATCTCATGATAAAATTACAAAGATAAATAGTTGGCCTGATCAATGTTTAGACGGATTTTCGAAAGCCAAAGACGCAATAAGTAATGCAGTAGTTTTAGCTCATCCTTGCAATAATGACGATACTATCTTATCTCTCTCAGTAGATTGTTCTAACCTTGCCATGGGTGCAGTTTTAGAGCAAAAAGATAATAAGGGATTTCTTGCTCCTTTAGCATTCTTTTCCCGTAAATTAACCACAGCACAAACCAATTATTCGGTTTTTGACAAAGAACTTTTAGCATTATATACTGCAATTAAACATTTTAAGTTTATACTTGAAGGTCGAAAGTTTAATTGTTTTACAGATCACAAACCTTTAATCAACGCTTTATTCACAAAAGCAGAAAGATCTCCTCGTCAAATACGTCATTTAGAATACATAGCTCAATTTTCTTGTAAAATACAACATGTTAAAGGAAAACATAATGTAATAGCTGACAGCTTGTCACGTATTTACGACACTTCTTCCTTAAAACAAGATATTTTACCACTTCAACTTAAAAATTCTCCCTTCCTTAATGTTAACTTTGACCTAAAGTTGCTTAGTGAAGCTCAGGAGAAAGATTCAAATCTCAACTATTTATTGTCAGATAAATCATCAATAACTAAAACCAATTTCATTTTAAAAAAGATACAAATTCCAGATTCAAATGATTTTATTTGGTGTGATGTTTCTCGTGCAAAAGTCAGACCTTTTGTCCCACTTATTTACAGACGAACGATTTTCTATATTTTTCACAACTTATCTCATCCTGGTATTAAAGCCACTAGACTTTTGATTTCAAATAACTATTTTTGGCCGAAAATGAACACAGATTGCAATTTATGGTCAAAATCGTGCATTAACTGTCAAGCTGTCAAAGTCAGTCGACATACGCGAAGTGCTCTCGGGAACTTCACCATTCCGAAAATCAGATTCGACCACATCCACATAGATTTGGTAGGACCATTACCTCCATCCAAAGGTAACTCTTATATTCTTACGGTGATTGAACGATTCACTAGGTGGCCGGAAGCGTACCCTCTTCGCGACATCACAGCAGTTGCGCGTAGTTTATTTCAAAACTTTGTTTGTCGATTCGGTGTTCCCTTGTCAGTAACGACTGATCAAGGAGTACAATTCGAGTCAAGATTATTTAATGAATTTGCAAAGTTTTTAGGTTTTCATAGAATACGTACAACTCCATATCACCCAGAAGGCAACTCTTTAATTGAAAGATTTCATCGCTCACTTAAAACCTCCTTGTTAGCTAGAGCCAATACATCACATTGGACAGATGAATTACCCATCATTTTATTAGCATTTAGAACAACTCCCAAGGAAGATCTGCAATGTTCACCTGCTGAACTCATATATGGTCAAACCCTTCGTTTACCTGGCGAATTTTTCGTTGAATCGTATAATTCCCCAGATATTCCTTATTTCACTGACAAATTACGCATTTATTTTAATAATTTAAAATTTGTTCCTCCAACTTCGCATGGCAATCACAAAACTTTTGTTAGTTCAGATCTTGCCTCTTGCGATTTTATTTTCGTTCGCATTGAACGTTTAAAACGTTCATTTACTCCTTTATATGAAGGACCGTTTAAAGTTTTATCTCGTTCAGATAAGTTATTTACCTTTAAGAAAGGAGACAAAGTCATAACTGTCAATATTGATAGGGTTAAACCGGCTTTTGTATTAGTTGACAGATGTGACACTTTGCCTACCCCGATTAAAAAAGTACGTTTTGCAATCGACACGTTGATTGATTGACTATTTTCTTTTTTAACGAGGGGGTGTATATAGCGACTATAGCGACTCACTCACTTCCAAAAGCGAGAAGTTTCCATGGAGTCGCTAAGAAACAAAAAGGAAAACTCGATCCATAATGGAGAAGTTTCCATGGAGTCGCTAAGAAAAATAAAAACATTCGATATAAAAATATAATATCAATATACTTTCAAAATACTCAAATCACATAAAAATATGAACATGTATTAAAAACAATATAAGTATATTTACTTCCATTTTAATTTTATTTATAGCGATAACGCTATAACAGGTGTCTTGGTTTTTACAGTCTGTTTCTTTGTGAGGAAGCTATTAATAAGTAGCAAATTCGTCCTGGATGGAATCTAAAATACTGGCTTTCTTATTAATGAATTTGTCTTTTCTAAATATTTCATACGCTTCATTTAATATAGTGAAGACCCGAAGTGACTTATTTTTCACAACATCTTCAAATGTCTGTTCCGTAATTATGTTTCCCAGTTCTTAATTCCCATTCTGTCGCTTATTCAAATAACAGTAAAAACACTCTTCTTGGATCTATTTATTGTTTATTTCCACATTTCAACTGTGGAGTGATCTCATTTATAACAAGCGTAATTGCTTCTTCTTTAGAAAACTTTGTTGCTTCTCCGTCACTAGATGCTAATAACTTTTTAATTTGACTTTCATAGTGATTAAAATATGTAGATATACAAGAAGATTAATAAGTTTTCTACGCTTAGCGATGATGCTGTTTTTATAGCAGGCATTAGTTGCATGATACTCAAAGGTGCTACATCGACCCATTTGCGTCTGTTGAAAGTTCATCTTGACAAATATTACCAACCTCCCAGACTCGTTTTCGACCATTCTTCGTTGATACTGGCTCAACTTCAACAGATTTTTGGCATACTACACATAGTTCAGAATCAACTGAAATTATTCTTCTTATTAACGATATACCTTCTGGCTCCATATTGTAACCACGCATCTTTAATCACTCTTGACTGCAATACCGCAATAGATGTTATGAAAATAGACCTGAAAATATAGAAACGCAAAATTAATCCACTAATGATTATTTGACATAATAAGTATGGTTTCAGTTTTATATATTTCAATTTTTGTTAAATGTTTTTTAATGCCTTCAACGTATTCAGCATCTTTAAAAACTTGTAAAATGACACCTCACATGCTTATGCAGTGTATATTCAATAAGCATCAAAGATGGCGTCCATTTTCCAAAATGGGCACTCGCACAGACCATCACCCAATTTTTTTTTCAATCACTATACGATTACTAACAATACCCAAATGGGTGAATATCTGGTAAACGAATTACATACAGAAGCATTCTCAGCAAATAGACTAGTAGGAGAAATTTTCGAATTACGAAATCATTCATCTTACGCACGGCACCGCCACCTTAAGTCGTTCCCTGCAGGAATATAAATTAAATGCGTATAGAGTGTGGACGCCCCGAAATATTTATTTTTACCACGAGGGAATTGTATTGATACTGCTAGAGATAAAAAAAAAAAACATTAAATTAGTATCCAGAAAATACTTTCCTATTTTTTATCGTTTCACAATTTATTAGCTAAAACATAGCGAGATCGGACATTCAAAAATATATCCAAAGATCCATAAACCTCAAAGGAAGAATTTAAAATAGCAATGTTTTTTTTCAACGATCTAATAAGCTTACATTTTGTTAGGCTTTGAGGTGAAGTTTACCGACATGTGTGTGAGCATTTACATGTCTACATTTTTTTCTTCAATAAATTATGAACAATGAAAATTACTCTAAGTGTTTCCTTTTCAATCATACCATTTTATTTACACTTTATCATTATCAAAATAAATGGTGACCGAGTTCTACATTCTATTGTTATTTGAAGAAGATAAATTATTGTTTTATAACCGGACAAACATTTTCATTAAAAGACGAAGGAACAAAATGCATAGACGTTCGTTTGAGTAGCCTTAACATTTTAAAGCAAAATTAATATATCACATAATCTACGTAAAGTTTGATTCAATCTAAAAGACACGGTGTATTGCAGTTTTGATGTCTTGCACATCTTAGTATTCCTGTGTCCTTAATTAAAAATCTTAGCAAGATTTTGCTCGATAATTACGGTAAAATATAATTTTTATAAAACACGACCGTTTACATGCCTCTAACAATCACCCTGTACGAAACTGATGTTCCAATTTCAGAAGGGCGTATTCTGCATTGCTATTTGGTGTATGTTCAAAATTTTCAATAAAAACTTAATCAGCAAAAGTTATGCTATTTACAACAATCGGTCTACACGAATACATACAAGCCAATTTCTTATTCGATATTTGAGTTGAGTGCAATAAACTTAAGGATGATATAGAAAGAAACTTAAAATAACGATGATGACTGGCATACCTGGCATATTAGTCTTGTCCACAACTACTTGAATAACACCCCATAATTATCAGGTGTGGCGTCTTCGCACATGGGGAATTCCATTCCTGTCAGAATTTGTTGAACTTGCATTAACAATGGCTGGATTGACGAGCAACGAAATCTTGTAAATATTTTTGTAGTTAATATTATATCCCATTTGTAAATTTACGATATAATAATGATAATACATAATAATAATATTTATTTACGTAAAAATATAATTACAAATAACATAAAAATAAATATAGGTGATCTACAAACTGAGAGACTTGTTGTAGATAGGTATGATAACTATATTATTTACTCAAAATCTTGTCTAAGATATAAAAATACATTATATATTACGTATACCTACACATTTGTTGGAATAAACTGCCGTCCGCGAAAGAAAACTCGATTGCAGATGTACAGTTCATTCATTCAGAGCTTATAAATAAAAAAATAAAAATAAAACAACAATAATATAACAAATTATAAAGACACTAATAATCATAATCATACTAACAGTTAAATGTTACATGTTCTATTGGTATATATTACACTATGCATACATATCATTATCAGTGAGTATATACGAATATGAATATGAAATATTCTAACGAAAATGCGTAAACCATTTTACTTCGAGAATTTATTGTTTGTTACTGCCTA
Organism: Rutpela maculata; assembly: GCA_936432065.2. Classification (NCBI taxonomy): domain Eukaryota; kingdom Metazoa; phylum Arthropoda; class Insecta; order Coleoptera; family Cerambycidae; genus Rutpela; species Rutpela maculata. Next base: position 62,542,083 of record OW386285.2, read on the forward strand.
TTGATACATAAACACGTTGTACTTTAACATAGTATTTAATATATTTTGGTAGGATTAAATTAGGCACCTATGATCGATATTCCTCGCTTACCGAAGAAAAGTGGTGTAATCGTGAAATAATCACCCTCCAAGATTTCTCCGGATTTTCACGTTTCAGAGTATCTAGATTATAAAAACTAAAGCCATTTAATTCCATCTCTGTCGGTCTGGTATCTGTCTGACTGTTGGCGCTATATCTACAAAACTATTTGACAGAGAAGAATGATATTTGGTAGGTAAAGTCTGTTCGCTGATAGAATCCCGGTCGTATAGTTTAAGGAATATCGTCCGGAGCTCTATCCTTCCTTGTCTTTATTAAAATATTGTTTGTAACCTAATCTGTAACGTAAGTTTTAACCTTTGTGGCCAAGTTATGACTGACGTGCGGCATTTCCACTGTTCGACAGCAAACCAATTTGCGTAACGCGTGTCGTCGTTGAATGCGGCTGGCGATTTCAGAGGCGGGTCGATTTTCTAGGAAGTCGGATATAGCAGGAAATGTTAGTCTTGTTCCATTGTTAATATAGTTTACATACATCCTGGTGTATCTCTAATTCCGCAATCACAGCAGTTAGTTTTGAATTTGTTGGAATATTTTCAAAAGGAAATTGAAATTGGTGGTCAATAAAAGCTGTTCAGTAGCGAGTGGATGATGCTTTAAAAATCGATGAAATGACTGTAAGAAAAATAGCTAAAAACAACAAAGAAAATGTGGAACCTCAGGCTTCTGTTAAACGGAATCTAAAAAAGTCCAAAACGGAGTTACACCCAGACGTTCTGGGGGATTAAAGATTACAAGCCCCAGAGGCAGGTTGAAATTCTACTAGTTCTAAACATTTAAAAAGTATGTTTATTTTTAGATTTTTTTGGTGAGCTGAAACCGAATATGATGATAAAAAATGTAAGGGTGTGCTAGGGGGTGACTGGGTGGTTAAAATCATTTGTTATCGTCATATTCGGTTTTACCGCACCAAAATACTTAAGAATTTTTATACATTTTCAATTTCCATATGATGTGAAATTTTAACCCCCCATGAGGAGTTGTATGGGGGGTGCTAGGGGATGGTCACCATCAATCAGTTTTTATCGTCATATTCGGTTTCAGCGTACCAAAAAAACCTGCTTTTCAAATGTTTAGAGCAAGTGAACTTTCAATACCCCAGGAGGGTCGTAAAGGGGTGCTAGGGGAAAATTGGACAATTAAAACCTTTTCTTATTGTCACATTTGGTTTCAGCGCCCCAAAGTACATGAGGGTAGAGGAGTCTACCCTCTGGGTTTCGACTTTTTTCTTTTTGTGTGCCTGTGTTATTTTAGAAGAACGCACTACCGGGCGTCAAAATGACGCGACACCAATTTATTTCTCAGGGGGCGCCAGTCGCGTATTACCCCGTTCTTCTACCTCCCAGGCGGGTTCGAGATAAGATGCACTTTGATAGCCGAATAATGGACCAAGGCTGCACTACCACAGATCGGTAACGACGCTCTCTCTGGAATTCCCTTGTTAGGAGTTTAGGTACCCTTTGAAATTCCGGATTTTTGCATAAAAAAATCCCAACCGAAGAATTTCTCTGCAGAGGGATTAATTTTTGTACGCGGTATCCACATTTTGATCTGTTAATAACGGACTCTACCCCCTAGGGATTTCTCAAAAAACGCATAAAAAAATCCCTATCGAACCTCCGTAAGGCAACCAGAAGGTCGAGTGCTAATGTGAGTTAACTCGACACATCCGGTTTTCGATACGAAAGTTCCAGAGATTATAGACCGTCAACAGGCCTCAAGATCAATTAAGAAACAGTAGTTCAAAGAATCCGTTTATTTAACAGAAATGGTTATACAAAATTCTCAAGATAAGAATCGTGCCTTCCCCAATCAACGTAATGACTTTCAGACCATACAAGCGAGAGCGCTTACGCTAACGGTCGATTAGGTAGAAAAGATTCATGCATAACTTCTCAGAATCAAAATGTGAGTTTTTAGAGAAGTCTGAGACTATTTGTAATTCATAATTACGGCTGACTGATTTTAACTTAAAAAAGTTTTACTAAATGAATTTAGTTTCGCTAGAGACTACTTAGCTTTAAAGTTCTTGTATCGTGGCGGTTCACGTACTCAAACACATTCGTGAGGACTTATAACTGCATAAGTTTAATGGCGTTCCATCAGTCCACGATTTACTTGCTCCTATGCAGTTGTTCAATATTATCGATATGGCGACTTCGAGCGACTTTTAGGCAAAATTGAATTTTTGGTTTTTTATGCACAAGGCGTTTTTGCTCTATAACTTTGTCATTTGCAAAGCCCCGCAATTGGCTTTTCTACCATCACATTGTCGGGACCACTCAACGCGCTCGACCAAATTGTGATCCGCTGAGTTAATCCAAACTCTTTCTATGCGAGAAACCGGCCTTGTGCATGTGTATTGATTTTTATCCATTTTTGCTTATCGGCACTACGCCGGCTTTGTAAAAATCGTCTATTTTGCCTTTTAGATGCAATGCATCGCTAAAATTTTATGTTCATACTTTAGAACTGGGCTTTCAATGACCGTACCTCAAAGGTCAATGTCTTTGGTGGAGGAATAAAAATGAAAAATATCTCAAAGTATATTTTCGTGATACTTTTTAAGCCCAATTTTGGCGTACTTTTGAAAAATCAATTTTCAAGCCAAATTTCAACGCAGTTTTGAAAAATGAATCTGCGAGTGAAATTTTGGCGTACTTTTGATAAATCGATTTTCAAGCCAAATTCGGTGTTTCTTCGAATTTTCACCTGGTCATTTCTAACGCTTTATAGAACCCAAAACGGTCCTTATGAACTGATCTGTGCCTCTGCAGACTCTTAAAAATGTCCTTAAATGAAATTTTTGCCTAAGTCGAATTTTGATTCTGTCTTCAACTTTGGACGATTTTGGAGAGTTCTACAACATTATCACTGATATATACATTCATCTGAAAAAACTTGATGGACTTCGTCTCTTTAACGTGTGATATGAATCTTTGATATACATATTTTGTTGTTTTGAGTTACCACGAACTGCTCGTTAGATTTATTACGGGTTTCATAGGTATGCAAGTTGTACTGCTGTATGGATTATTTTTTATACGTGAAAAGGCAGGTTGACTGGAAGTACATTGAGCGAATATTAATAATATCAAGTAAACTCGTAGAGTACCTACTTCTTGTTTCTGTCAAAAGTTAATTTTAGGATATAATTCTAAATAATTGTTGTTCCACAGCATTATTGTACAGACCTCCTCATACAATAACACCATACTTTGTATTGATATTATTAGAGTTTTTTATATCAATCTAAATGACTTTTCATTCAGGAATAATTGTCTTAATTGATACAACAGGAGAATAAATTTTCTTAATTGTTTTGTTTACTATAAAGCATGACAGTCCCATTTTAAATGTCTGTCTATAACCACTCCAAGATATTTAGTGGTTTTTCTTTCCATATTTATTGACGTTTATAGATCTAAATTAGACTTTATCGATTAAGTTATTGATAATATAATATAATTAATTTTTTTATGTTCAAATACAGTTTTTTATAGTCAAGTATTAAACCCAATACATGTCTTTTTGTTTCGCTTCATCCCATATTGTACTATTGAAAATTAGGACTGACTCATCAGCATATGATATGACTGTGCCTTTAATGTTTATAAACTATTAACACATTGATGTGGATCGAAAAATACGAGTCCCAAGATCGTACCCCGAGGAACTCCCATTTGCGCAATCAAAGGGTCATTAAAGGTGTCATGTATTTTCGTTTACTGAGTCTTACTATTGCGAGAACTCTCAACGCAGTTCTCTTTATTTGAAGTAACAAAATAACTAAATAATACTCAACAATATTTGTATATTTAAAGTTTTCCATATTACGATTTCCTTTAGCCACTGATTGGCTGCTACATATGGTAATAAAAGATTATGTTATAGTTATTATAAATATAATACGTTATATATAGAATATAAAGTAACGAGCATTAAAAAAAATCGACGTCAAATCGTCTATGCAAATTAAAGCACAGGACTGAAATTAGTTTCTATTAAACTGTCAGATGATAGGTATTATTATGTGTTATTAATTTTATTAAATGTTACAGTAATTAGTTAAATTTTATTGAGCGGAATATTTTATCTTTAATAAAAATAAAATATTTTTTTCATAAAAAGTCCTAAAACTTGCTCGAGTCATTTATGAGTCATTTTTTTAACAGAATCGAAAACATATTTAGGAAGAATGAGATTGTTGTTGGTTTTTCGATTTTCTCTTCAATTCTGGCTTTAAGATGGTCAATTTTAAGAATAGGAACTTCAAAGCTTGATCAAAACAGAGCACAAAAAGAAATCGCATTATCTTGGAGTAAAGTGTGCCTAATTAACAGAGCCTAATTATCAAAGGTGGTCGGACGGTAAGTATCCGGTTCCAGTAACGTCTTCCATGTGGACATAATATTATACTGCATACACACATACAAATAATGTTTTAAATCAAGAAATATTTTATTCATATATACGCAAATAAATAAATTCTTCAAGTAAAACACATAGTTTTGTTTCAAGAAGAAATAAGTTCATATTAAACAAAATTTATTTGCGACAATCTTTTTACTTCATGAAACAAAAATATTTGTTTTACTTGAAGAATTTATGTACAAAATATTTCTTGATTCAAAATATTATTTACAAGTGTGTACTGTCGTGAGCAAAATTAAATAGGACAAGTCTTATGACGTATTTTTGCTAAAATCTAGTTGTGTACATCTAACTTTAATCTTTGTGACATTGTCAGTTAGTTGTCATAATTCATTGGAAGTGTGCAAATAGAGAGAGATTTACATTAGAAAAAAATAGTTGTCCTATTTAATTTTGCTCATGACAGTACACTTACAGAAAAACTGAAATTTATACAATGTGATAAAATTAAATTTTACACCATTTTTAAATGTTAATAAACGTAAACTAGCTTTATCAGACCACGGAACAATGTAATATTTTAAATAGAACGTAACTGATACAATTGAACTACACCGTGGCAATGATAATTTACGTACTTGCGATGAATGCCAACGAAAGGGAGAGAATGTAGAAGAACACACTACCAGGAGTCAAATTGACGCGAAACCAATTTATATTTAGAAGGGCGCCAGTCGCGTTCTGTCCCATTCTTCCACTCCCAGGCGGGTTCGAGATAAGATATGCTTCGATAGACGAGCCAAGGCTGCACTACCTCAGATCATTAACGACGCTCTCTCAAGACCCGATTTCATTTATTCACTGACAATAAGGGCTTTTACGTCTTTGGATTATTGCGATTTTTGCATAAAAAAAAATCCCTATCGAAGATTTCTCTCCGACGGGATTGGAATTTGACGTGATTTGGAACTGTTTATACAGTAATAAGTGGTCTGACGTCTTTTGGTTTCTGCTATTTTTGCATAAAAAAATCCCTATCGAAGATTTCTCTCCGACAGGATTGGAATTTGACGTAATTTGTATATATTTACCTACTAGGTCTTCCAAACGAAAACTTCACGGATTAAGACTAGCAACAAGTCCTTACACAGGGTTCCCACCATCATCAGAATTTAATATTCCCTGACTTTTCCATGATTTTCCAGGTCCAGATATTACCTTTTCCAGGACCAAAATAAGAGCATTTATCACATTTTAATTGACATAAACTCACTATTAATGTATATGAGATGTGCACATGAAGAAATATTTTATGCTGTTTTTCATTACGTGATTTTTATTACAACAATTAATTTTAAACAGTACATACTAGTAATTCTTTATTTTCTAACTAGACTAATTATATACACAGCGTGTCGCAATTTTCATGGGGCCCTGAATATCAATAACCGAGTCAATTACTATTAATGTGATATTTTTGAAATTTGGGAAATTGGTCGCTGTTCTCAATTCGAATTTATTAATGTAGTAAAATTTGAAGTTTATTATAGGTGTGTTTATAGAGGCAAGCATATCGAAGTGGGATAAAAGGTGTTTAAGATATAGGCTATTAAAAATCAGTTTTTTTTAACTGCAAAACGGTTCAAATGGAAAGAAATTTTTTTATCAGAACGTACTTATATTAGTTTTATTTGGTATTGAAACATCATTCTTGTTTTAAATAATACAAAAATTATATAATTGAATGTAAATAAATAATCAATATATAAAACATTATATTACCAGCAAAAAAAATCAACTCAGATATTTTTATTCAAAGTACCTACCTATTTTAGCATCTATTTCTTTAAGTTTTTTATTGAATGTTAAATCAGTTTTCTTCTTTTTTGTACTTGTTAAACAGAGTTGGCATATCTAAGAAAATTAATATCAAAATACAAATATAAAATTCAAGTTTTATAACTTTTGTAAAGGAAATAATTAAAAGATTTTATAAGTGATCATTGAAAATCCAAGTTTTTCCAGGATTCTAGAGGATTATACTGACTTCCAGGCTCACTTTTTGGATTCCCTGACTTTTCCAGGTTTTCAGATTTTTCCAGGTTGGTGGGAACCTCGTTACATCAAAAAACAAAACAATCAGTTCAAAGAATACCATTTATTTAATAAGTGTAAAATAATACAGTATTATGTGAAAAAATCACGCCTCACCAACTAAGGCAAATTACTTTTTAACCATACAAGTAAGAGCGTACGTTAACAATCGATTTGGTAGAAAATATTCATTAAACTTCCTCAGAATTTAATGCAAGCCTTTTAAAAAGAATTTAAAAAAAAAATTGTATTTTGGTAATTGAGGCTGCCTGAAAATAATATAAAAATATTTTACTTCAAAAATTTTGGTTCGCTTATGAATAGCTTAAAGGTCGCAGATCGTGATTTTATCATTCACAGGACGGAATTCGACTAATACATGAGTTTAATAACTTTCGGCCAGTCTTGCAATGTACTTGTCCTCATGCAGGTTCAATATAGGAAAAATAACAACGACTCGCCTCCAAACGACTTTTAGGTAAAATGGACTTTTGAGTCCTTTGTGCACAAGGCGGTTTTCTCTATAACTTTATTATTCGGAAAGCCCTGCTATTGGCTTTCCTACCATCGCTTTGTATTGACCATCCATCGCACTCGACCAAATTACAAGTCGTTGAGTGAATCCAAACTTGTTTTATGCTAGAAACCGGCCTTGTGCATTTTCATTGATTTTTTGCCAATTTTTGCTTATAGAAGCTACACCGCTTTTGCCAAATTCGTCGATTTCGCTTTTTTTACTATATACATTGCCTTGTTAAAATTTTACAATCAGCCTTTAGAATAGGATATAGGTGTAATGACTGTACCTGCATGGTCACTGTCTTCGGCGGAGGAATTAAAGTTGAAAATATTTTCAATATTTTCAAAGTACTTCTTTGGCGTACTTTTTAAAAAATATGTGATTCATTTTTCCATATACTTTCACTCTCATATCCTGAACCAAAATATTTTCCTAAGTAAAAATTCGGTGTTTCTTCGAATTTTTATCCGGTTGTGCCTAATGTGTTATCGAACTCATGACGGCCCTTTTGGACTAGTTTGTGACTCTGAAGTCTCTCAGACTCTTGAAAATGTCCTTAAATGAAATTTTTGCCTAAGTCGAATTTTTATTTTGGCTTCGAATTCGGGAAGGTTCTACAACAAGAACACATGCTGTACTTTGTCGTGATGGACGATATCGTGATATTTCAATCACATTGTGAGTCGTTTTTGCGATTTTTTTATATCAGTGATTTTCAAGCGTGATGTGATTACGACTTTCATACATGACGATATCAATTAAAATGAATGGATATTTATTTATAGATGAAGTAACAATTAAGCTTGGGGCACAAAATTAGTTGCTTATAGCGACTATAGCGACTCACTCACTGGCAATCGAGAAGTTCCAAAAGCGAGAAGTTTCCATGGAGTCGCTAAGAAAAATAAAAAACATTCGATATAAAAATATAATATCAATATACTTAAAAATACAAAAAATCACATAAAATATGAACATGTATTAAAAACAAATATAAGTATATTTACTTCGATTTTAATTTTATTTATAGCGATAACGCTATAAATTTGGTGACCTATATAGCGACTATAGCGACTCACTCACTGGCAATCGAGAAGTTCCAAAAGCGAGAAGTTTCCATGGAGTCGCTAAGAAAAATAAAAAACATTCGATATAAAAATATAATATCAATATACTTAAAAATACAAAAAATCACATAAAATATGAACATGTATTAAAAACAAATATAAGTATATTTACTTCGATTTTAATTTTATTTATAGCGATAACGCTATAAATTTGGTGACCTATATAGCGACTATAGCGACTCACTCACTGGCAATCGAGAAGTTCCGAAAGCGAGAAGTTTCCATGCAGTCGCTAAGAAAAATAAAAAACATTCGATATAAAAATATAATATCAATATACTTAAAAATACAAAAATCACATAAAATATGAACATGTATTAAAAACAAATATAAGTATATTTACTTCGATTTTAATTTTATTTATAGCGATAACGCTATAAATTTGGTGACCTATATAGCGACTATAGCGACTCACTCACTGGCAATCGAGAAGTTCCAAAAGCGAGAAGTTTCCATGGAGTCGCTAAGAAACAAAAAGGAAAACTCGATCCATAATGGAGAAGTTTCCATGGAGTCGCTAAGAAAAATAAAAAACATTCGATATAAAAATATAATATCAATAACTTAAAAATACAAAAAATCACATAAAATATGAACATGTATTAAAAACAAATATACGTATATTAACTTCGATTTTAATTATATTTATAGCGATAACGCTATAAATTTGGTGATCCCGACGTGATAATTTTATGTCCGACGTGATAAATATATGCCAGAAGTGAAAATTTTATGTCCAACGTCATAAATATATGCCAGAAGTGAAAATTTTATGTCCAACGTGATAAATATATTACCAGAAGTGATCGATATATATGTCCGAAGTTATCCTATAACTTACATGATGAAATCTACGTTATTTAATTAATTTGAAGGAGAGATAAAATCATTTCCACTTCAAAAGATAGAAGAATATCTCAGATATAATTACCGAAGTACAACACTTTCCTGTTTTGGAACAATTATTATCAATAATTTCAAGAAGAGATTCAATATATCAACTACTGTTATAAATTGACCATTTTATGAAGAGAAGAATTTTCCCGATGATTTTTGAATAGAGGTTCCAAATTTGAATAGATGTTCCTATAATTTATGGTAATTTCCTAATTCAATCAACTGAAGTTGTACATTACAAGTACTGTCATCTGTCGGTGAGTGAGTTAAAGTACATTCCCTTTTTTATCTAAGAGAGTAATCAATCAATCAATCAATCACAATCGATTAGTTATGCAAAGACAACCTTCAGACGAGGATTTTCCTCAAACCCATTATGTCACCTCTGTCAAATTACCCCCATTCTGGAAATCAAAACCAGAAATTTGGTTTACCCAGATCGAATCACAGTTTTCTGTTGCAAAAATTGTCAATGACAAGAAAAAGTATGATCAGGTTATAGCTAATTTGCCATTAGATGTGATAGATAATATATACGATATAATATCTAATCCCCCGGAAACGGATCTCTATATAAATTTAAAGAAAGTTTTAATTTCACGTTTATCATCGAGTGAGGAAAAACGTGAAATTAAAACTTTCTTTAAATTTATATAGAGATCCGTTTCCGGGGGATTAGATATTATATCGTATATATTATCTATCACATCTAATGGCAAATTAGCTATAACCTGATCATACTTTTTCTTGTCATTGACAATTTTTGCAACAGAAAACTGTGATTCGATCTGGGTAAACCAAATTTCTGGTTTTGATTTCCAGAATGGGGGTAATTTGACAGAGGTGACATAATGGGTTTGAGGAAAATCCTCGTCTGAAGGTTGTCTTTGCATAACTAATCGATTGTGATTGATTGATTGATTGATTACTCTCTTAGATAAAAAAGGGAATGTACTTTAACTCACTCACCGACAGATGACAGTACTTGTAATGTACAACTTCAGTTGATTGAATTAGGAAATTACCATAAATTATAGGAACATCTATTCAAATTTGGAACCTCTATTCAAAAATCATCGGGCAAATTCTTCTCTTCATAAAATGGTCAATTTATAACAGTAGTTGATATATTGAATCTCTTCTTGAAATTATTGATAATAATTGTTCCAAAACAGGAAAGTGTTGTACTTCGGTAATTATATCTGAGATATTCTTCTATCTTTTGAAGTGGAAATGATTTTATCTCTCCTTCAAATTAATTAAATAACGTAGATTTCATCATGTAAGTTATAGGATAACTTCGGACATATATATCGATCACTTCTGGTAATATATTTATCACGTTGGACATAAAATTTTCACTTCTGGCATATATTTATGACGTTGGACATAAAATTTTCACTTCTGGCATATATTTATCACGTCGGACATAAAATTATCACGTCGGGATCACCAAATTTATAGCGTTATCGCTATAAATATAATTAAAATCGAAGTTAATATACGTATATTTGTTTTTAATACATGTTCATATTTTATGTGATTTTTTGTATTTTTAAGTTATTGATATTATATTTTTATATCGAATGTTTTTTATTTTTCTTAGCGACTCCATGGAAACTTCTCCATTATGGATCGAGTTTTCCTTTTTGTTTCTTAGCGACTCCATGGAAACTTCTCGCTTTTGGAACTTCTCGATTGCCAGTGAGTGAGTCGCTATAGTCGCTATATAGGTCACCAAATTTATAGCGTTATCGCTATAAATAAAATTAAAATCGAAGTAAATATACTTATATTTGTTTTTAATACATGTTCATATTTTATGTGATTTTTGTATTTTTAAGTATATTGATATTATATTTTTATATCGAATGTTTTTTATTTTTCTTAGCGACTGCATGGAAACTTCTCGCTTTCGGAACTTCTCGATTGCCAGTGAGTGAGTCGCTATAGTCGCTATATAGGTCACCAAATTTATAGCGTTATCGCTATAAATAAAATTAAAATCGAAGTAAATATACTTATATTTGTTTTTAATACATGTTCATATTTTATGTGATTTTTTGTATTTTTAAGTATATTGATATTATATTTTTATATCGAATGTTTTTTATTTTTCTTAGCGACTCCATGGAAACTTCTCGCTTTTGGAACTTCTCGATTGCCAGTGAGTGAGTCGCTATAGTCGCTATATAGGTCACCAAATTTATAGCGTTATCGCTATAAATAAAATTAAAATCGAAGTAAATATACTTATATTTGTTTTTAATACATGTTCATATTTTATGTGATTTTTTGTATTTTTAAGTATATTGATATTATATTTTTATATCGAATGTTTTTTATTTTTCTTAGCGACTCCATGGAAACTTCTCGCTTTTGGAACTTCTCGATTGCCAGTGAGTGAGTCGCTATAGTCGCTATAAGCAACTAATTTTGTGCCCCAAGCTTAATTGTTACTTCATCTATAAATAAATATCCATTCATTTTAATTGATATCGTCATGTATGAAAGTCGTAATCACATCACGCTTGAAAATCACTGATATAAAAAAATCGCAAAAACGACTCACAATGTGATTGAAATATCACGATATCGTCCATCACGACAAAGTACAGCATGTGTTCTTGTTGTAGAACCTTCCCGAATTCGAAGCCAAAATAAAAATTCGACTTAGGCAAAAATTTCATTTAAGGACATTTTCAAGAGTCTGAGAGACTTCAGAGTCACAAACTAGTCCAAAAGGGCCGTCATGAGTTCGATAACACATTAGGCACAACCGGATAAAAATTCGAAGAAACACCGAATTTTTACTTAGGAAAATATTTTGGTTCAGGATATGAGAGTGAAAGTATATGGAAAAATGAATCACATATTTTTTAAAAAGTACGCCAAAGAAGTACTTTGAAAATATTGAAAATATTTTCAACTTTAATTCCTCCGCCGAAGACAGTGACCATGGAGGTACAGTCATTACACCTATATCCTATTCTAAAGGCTGATTGTAAAATTTTAACAAGGCAATGTATATAGTAAAAAAAGCGAAATCGACGAATTTGGCAAAAGCGGTGTAGCTTCTATAAGCAAAAATTGGCAAAAAATCAATGAAAATGCACAAGGCCGGTTTCTAGCATAAAACAAGTTTGGATTCACTCAACGACTTGTAATTTGGTCGAGTGCGATGGATGGTCAATACAAAGCGATGGTAGGAAAGCCAATAGCAGGGCTTTCCGAATAATAAAGTTATAGAGAAAACCGCCTTGTGCACAAAGGACTCAAAAGTCCATTTTACCTAAAAGTCGTTTGGAGGCGAGTCGTTGTTATTTTTCCTATATTGAACCTGCATGAGGACAAGTACATTGCAAGACTGGCCGAAAGTTATTAAACTCATGTATTAGTCGAATTCCGTCCTGTGAATGATAAAATCACGATCTGCGACCTTTAAGCTATTCATAAGCGAACCAAAATTTTTGAAGTAAAATATTTTTATATTATTTTCAGGCAGCCTCAATTACCAAAATACAATTTTTTTTTTAAATTCTTTTTAAAAGGCTTGCATTAAATTCTGAGGAAGTTTAATGAATATTTTCTACCAAATCGATTGTTAACGTACGCTCTTACTTGTATGGTTAAAAAGTCATTTGCCTTAGTTGGTGAGGCGTGATTTTTTCACATAATACTGTATTATTTTACACTTATTAAATAAATGGTATTCTTTGAACTGATTGTTTTGTTTTTTGATGTAACGAGGTTCCCACCAACCTGGAAAAATCTGAAAACCTGGAAAAGTCAGGGAATCCAAAAAGTGAGCCTGGAAGTCAGTATAATCCTCTAGAATCCTGGAAAAACTTGGATTTTCAATGATCACTTATAAAATCTTTTAATTATTTCCTTTACAAAAGTTATAAAACTTGAATTTTATATTTGTATTTTGATATTAATTTTCTTAGATATGCCAACTCTGTTTAACAAGTACAAAAAAGAAGAAAACTGATTTAACATTCAATAAAAAACTTAAAGAAATAGATGCTAAAATAGGTAGGTACTTTGAATAAAAATATCTGAGTTGATTTTTTTTGCTGGTAATATAATGTTTTATATATTGATTATTTATTTACATTCAATTATATAATTTTTGTATTATTTAAAACAAGAATGATGTTTCAATACCAAATAAAACTAATATAAGTACGTTCTGATAAAAAAATTTCTTTCCATTTGAACCGTTTTGCAGTTAAAAAAAACTGATTTTTAATAGCCTATATCTTAAACACCTTTTATCCCACTTCGATATGCTTGCCTCTATAAACACACCTATAATAAACTTCAAATTTTACTACATTAATAAATTCGAATTGAGAACAGCGACCAATTTCCCAAATTTCAAAAATATCACATTAATAGTAATTGACTCGGTTATTGATATTCAGGGCCCCATGAAAATTGCGACACGCTGTGTATATAATTAGTCTAGTTAGAAAATAAAGAATTACTAGTATGTACTGTTTAAAATTAATTGTTGTAATAAAAATCACGTAATGAAAAACAGCATAAAATATTTCTTCATGTGCACATCTCATATACATTAATAGTGAGTTTATGTCAATTAAAATGTGATAAATGCTCTTATTTTGGTCCTGGAAAAGGTAATATCTGGACCTGGAAAATCATGGAAAAGTCAGGGAATATTAAATTCTGATGATGGTGGGAACCCTGTGTAAGGACTTGTTGCTAGTCTTAATCCGTGAAGTTTTCGTTTGGAAGACCTAGTAGGTAAATATATACAAATTACGTCAAATTCCAATCCTGTCGGAGAGAAATCTTCGATAGGGATTTTTTTATGCAAAAATAGCAGAAACCAAAAGACGTCAGACCACTTATTACTGTATAAACAGTTCCAAATCACGTCAAATTCCAATCCCGTCGGAGAGAAATCTTCGATAGGGATTTTTTTTTATGCAAAAATCGCAATAATCCAAAGACGTAAAAGCCCTTATTGTCAGTGAATAAATGAAATCGGGTCTTGAGAGAGCGTCGTTAATGATCTGAGGTAGTGCAGCCTTGGCTCGTCTATCGAAGCATATCTTATCTCGAACCCGCCTGGGAGTGGAAGAATGGGACAGAACGCGACTGGCGCCCTTCTAAATATAAATTGGTTTCGCGTCAATTTGACTCCTGGTAGTGTGTTCTTCTACATTCTCTCCCTTTCGTTGGCATTCATCGCAAGTACGTAAATTATCATTGCCACGGTGTAGTTCAATTGTATCAGTTACGTTCTATTTAAAATATTACATTGTTCCGTGGTCTGATAAAGCTAGTTTACATTTATTAACATTTAAAAATGGTGTAAAATTTAATTTTATCACATTGTATAAATTTCAGTTTTTCTGTAAGTGTACTGTCATGAGCAAAATTAAATAGGACAACTATTTTTTTCTAATGTAAATCTCTCTCTATTTGCACACTTCCAATGAATTATGACAACTAACTGACAATGTCACAAAGATTAAAGTTAGATGTACACAACTAGATTTTAGCAAAAATACGTCATAAGACTTGTCCTATTTAATTTTGCTAATTTGCCATTAGATGTGATAGATAATATATACGATATAATATCTAATCCCCCGGAAACGGATCTCTATATAAATTTAAAGAAAGTTTTAATTTCACGTTTATCATCGAGTGAGGAAAAACGTCTGAATGATCTGTTATCAGGTTCCCAAATGGGCGATCTGAAACCTTCAGATTTCTATAGATCCATGCTGAATATGGTTGGAGGATTCAGCATGGTTAGTCAAGATTTATTGATAAAGCTATGGAAAAGACGTTTGCCTCAAACAGTATATATTGCCATTACAGTTTCAGGGAAAACAGACACAAAAGAGATTCTAGATATTGCGGATCGGATCTGGGAGTCCTGTCAAAATTCAATGGTTGCATCGTACTCCAAAAATCCTCTTGACTCTGAGTCAACCCAGTTATCAGATTTAACTACCACTATCAAAAATTTTTCAATCACTTTCCATGATTCGATTAATCAAGTATTACAAAAACAAGAAATTTTTAATTCTCGATTAAACTCTTTAGAATCCAGACTTTCCAATCAATCCTTCGAGCCTCAACCTTCTACTTCATGCTGCAACAATTGCAAAAG
Source organism: Rutpela maculata (assembly GCA_936432065.2). NCBI lineage: Eukaryota > Metazoa > Arthropoda > Insecta > Coleoptera > Cerambycidae > Rutpela > Rutpela maculata. The sequence goes on from OW386285.2 coordinate 62,557,352, forward strand.
TAGAAGCAATTCACAAACTCGTACCACTAATCGCAATCGTTCACCCAGCCGTAATAATGTTTCCAATAAATTTGATCGTACAGACAATACTATTTGTTACTACCATCAACTTTATGGTGCCAATGCCTATCGTTGTGGAGGTGAATGGTGCAAATTCAGTAAGAATTGTAAAAAATCTGATAATTCTCAAAGATGACTGAAGTTTGATAATTCTATGACGTCTGATTTTGACATTTCTAACAGCAAACGTCGTCGAGATCTAACAACCTGAACTTCCTAATCGACACTGGTGCCGATTTATCTGTGGTGCCACGCAATGCTTTCACAGATTTAAAAAAGAATTTTGATACGATATTAACCGCGGCTAACGGTTCAACCATTTTTACATACGGTAAGAAATTGTTAAAAGTCAATCTAAACTTACGTAGATTATTTCCTTTCGTTTTCAATATAGCAGACATTGACATACCGATAGTCGGAGCAGATTTCTTGTCTCATTTTGGTTTAGTTGTTGATCTTAAAGGAGCTCGAATAATTGATAACAAGACTAATTTGTCAGTTAATTGTTTTATTAAAAATAGTCCTTTAGACAATTGTAGATTAGATACACTTAAATTATTTCCTTTGACAGATAAATATAACAAATTACTTTTACAATTTCCTACTTTAATTAGTTCACCAGATTACAATTTACCTATTAAACATTCCATTGTACATCATATAATTACTGAAGGTCATTTAGCTTTTTCACGACCTCGTAGATTAGACAATCTTAAATTTAAAATAGCTCAAACAGAATTTAATAACATGGTAGAATTAGGTATCTGCAAACCATCATCTTCTCAAGTTTCCTCTCCACTCCATCTAGTGGCGAAAAAAGAGAAGAATGACTGGAGACCTTGTGGAGATTATCGACAACTAAATACGGTTACCATTCCAGACAGATATCCATTACCTCATATCCACGACTTTAGCTCTCAGTTGCACGACTGCACTATTTTCTCCAAGATTGATTTAGTGCGAGCGTACCATCAGATACCTGTCGCTGAAAATGACGTTTATAAGACAGCTATAACAACTCCATTCGGACTGTTTGAATTTTTCCGCATGCCTTTTGGTCTACGCAATGCCGGTCAAACTTTCCAACGTTTTATGAATGAAGTACTTGTCAATTTACCTTTCGTTTTCGTCTATTTGGATGATATATTAATCGCAAGTCAATCAGATGTACAACATTTGGAACATTTGGAAAAGGTTTTCAAGAGATTAGACACATACGGAATTAACATTAAACCATCTAAATGTATCTTAGGAGTTGACAATTTAACCTTTTTAGGTCATCACATCTCTTCATCAGGTATTTTACCATCAACTGAGAGAGTCGAAGTCATTAATAATTTCCCTTTACCGACAACTCTCAAACAACTACAACGTTTCATAGGTATGGTGAATTTTTATCATCGTTTCATACCTCATTTTGCTGAAATATTACTTCCCCTATATTCTCTTTGTAACAGTTTATCTCATGATAAAATTACAAAGATAAATAGTTGGCCTGATCAATGTTTAGACGGATTTTCGAAAGCCAAAGACGCAATAAGTAATGCAGTAGTTTTAGCTCATCCTTGCAATAATGACGATACTATCTTATCTCTCTCAGTCGATTGTTCTAACCTTGCCATGGGTGCAGTTTTAGAGCAAAAAGATAATGAGGGATTTCTTGCTCCTTTAGCATTCTTTTCCCGTAAATTAACCACAGCACAAACCAATTATTCGGTTTTTGACAAAGAACTTTTAGCATTATATACTGCAATTAAACATTTTAAGTTTATACTTGAAGGTCGAAAGTTTAATTGTTTTACAGATCACAAACCTTTAATCAACGCTTTATTCACAAAAGCAGAAAGATCTCCTCGTCAAATACGTCATTTAGAATACATAGCTCAATTTTCTTGTAAAATACAACATGTTAAAGGAAAACATAATGTAATAGCTGACAGCTTGTCACGTATTTACGACACTTCTTCCTTAAAACAAGATATTTTACCACTTCAACTTAAAAATTCTCCCTTCCTTAATGTTAACTTTGACCTAAAGTTGCTTAGTGAAGCTCAGGAGAAAGATTCAAATCTCAACTATTTATTGTCAGATAAATCATCACTAACTAAAACCAATTTCATTTTAAAAAAGATACAAATTCCAGATTCAAATGATTTTATTTGGTGTGATGTTTCTCGTGCAAAAGTCAGACCTTTTGTCCCACTTGTTTACAGACGAACGATATTCGATATTTTTCACAACTTATCTCATCCTGGTATTAAAGCCACTAGACTGTTGATTTCAAATAACTATTTTTGGCCGAAAATGAACACAGATTGCAATTTATGGTCAAAATCGTGCATTAACTGTCAAGCTGTCAAAGTCAGTCGACATACGCGAAGTGCTCTCGGGAACTTCACCATCCCGAAAATCAGATTCGACCACATCCACATAGATTTGGTAGGACCATTACCTCCATCCAAAGGTAACTCTTACATTCTTACGGTGATTGAACGATTCACTAGGTGGCCGGAAGCGTACCCTCTTCGCGACATCACAGCAGAAACAGTTGCGCGTACTTTATTTCAAAACTTTGTTTGTCGATTCGGTGTTCCCTTGTCAGTAACGACTGATCAAGGAGTACAATTCGAGTCAAGATTATTTAATGAATTTGCAAAGTTTTTAGGTTTTCATAGAATACGTACAACTGCATATCGCCCCCAGGGCAACTCTTTAATTGAAAGATTTCATCGCTCACTTAAAACTTCCTTGTTAACTAGAGCCAATACATCACATTGGACAGATGAATTACCCATCATTTTATTAGCATTTAGGACAACTCCCAAGGAAGATCTGCAATGTTCACCTGCTGAACTCATATATGGTCAAACCCTTCGTTTACCTGGCGAATTTTTCGTTGAATCGTATAATTCCCCAGATATTCCTTATTTCATTGACAAATTACGCATTTATTTTAATAATTTAAAATTTGTTCCTCCAACTTCGCATGGCAATTACAAAACTTTTGTTAGTTCGGATCTTGCCTCTTGCGATTTTATTTTCGTTCGCATTGAACGTTTAAAACGTTCATTCACTCCTTCATATGAAGGACCGTTTAAAGTTTTATCTCCTTCAGATAAGTTATTTACCTTTAAGAAAGGAGACAAAGTCATAACTGTCAATATTGATGGGGTTAAACCGGCTTTTGTATTAGTTGACAGATGTGACACTTTGCCTACCCCGATTAAAAAAGTACGTTTTGCAATCGACACGTTGATTGATTGACTATTTTCTTTTTTAACGAGTGGGTGTATATAGCGACTATAGCGACTCACTCACTGGCAATCGAGAAGTTCCAAAAGCGAGAAGTTTCCATGGAGTCGCTAAGAAACAAAAAGGAAAACTCGATCCATAATGGAGAAGTTTCCATGGAGTCGCTAAGAAAAATAAAAAACATTCGATATAAAAATATAATATCAATATACTTAAAAATACAAAAAATCACATAAAATATGAACATGTATTAAAAACAAATATACGTATATTAACTTCGATTTTAATTTTATTTATAGCGATAACGCTGTATTGCTCTACGTTTTAATACATATAGTCGAAACAAAAATAAATTCGAAGAGTCGAAGCCGTGTTTATGTGATAGGTAATTAAAGAGTAAATGTGTTATTCGAGACAACGGAAAATCGTGATCATGTTACAGTTTTTTAGCTTTTTAGTTCTGATCACAGTTCAGATCACAGTGGTTACCAATGATTTTTTAATAACAGTGATTATATAACTGTTCGTGAAATATCGTCGATATCGTCTACTAATAGTAGTGATGGAAAATAATCTTATTCTAGGGAAACAGGAATCTTTCCCGATGATTGGAGAACATCAATCTTCGTGCCTCTACATAAAAAGGGAGCGACAGATGTCTGTGATAGCTACAGATTGCTGGCACTAATATCGCATGCCTGTAAAATAATGCAGTATATTCTTCAATCCAATCTGCCATGACAAATACCTCCTGAGCAAGCAGGTCTTGAAACACCGAATTTTTACTTAGGAAAATATATTTTGGTCCAGGATATGAGAGTGAAAGTATATGGTGATCTTAGAAAGATGAATCACATACTTTTTAAAAAGTACGCCAAATATTTGAAATATTTTCAACTTTAATTCCTCCACCGAAGATATTGACCATGGAGGTGCAGTCATTATATACCCTATTCTAAAGACTGACTATAAAATTTTAGCAAGGCAATGTATCAAAAAGGCAAAACCGATGAATTTGGCAAAAGCGACCTAGCGCCTATAAGCAAAAATTGGCAAAAAATCAATGAAAATGCACAAGGCCGGTTTCTCGTATAAAACAAGTTTGGATACACCTAGCGATTCGTAATTTGGTCGAGTGCATTGAATCTTCAATACAAAGCAATGGTAGGAAAGCCAATAGCAGGGCTTTCCAAAATATAAAGTTATAGAGAAAACCGCCTCGTGCACAAAGGACTCAACAGTCCTTTTTGCCTAAAATTTGTTCGGAGGCGAGTCGCTGCCATTTTTCCTATATTGATCACCTACATAAGGACAAGTAAGTCGTGGACTGACCGAACGTTATCAAACTTATGTAGTAAGTAAGTCCTCCTGAATGTCGTTTTAGTACGTGAAATCTCACGTTACGAGAACTTTAAAGCTAGGTAGTCTCTAGTGAAACTAAATTTTTTTATGTTATTTCAGTCAACCGTAATTACCATAATTACAAAAGTCATATAAATTTTTAAAACGGCTTATATTTAATTCTAGGAAGGTTGCGTGAATCTTTTCTACCAAATCGATTGTTAGCGTACGTTCTCACTTGTATAGTTAAAAAGTCATTTGCCTTAGTTGGGGAGGCGTGATTTTTTCACAAAATACTGTATTACTTCATACTTAATTAAATAAATGGTATTCTTTGAACTAATTGCATTTTATTGATGTAAAGACTTGTTGCTAGTCTTAATCCCTGGAGTTTTCATTTAGAAAACCTAAACAACTGAGTTAATTGGAATCTCATGATTCCTTAAGTCTGATACTCAGTGTTCTGGTTGCCTAACGGGAGCTTGAAAGGGATTTTTTATGCGATTTCTCCAGAAGTCTTTAAGTGAAGAAACCATTATTAGTAGGTAAATCTATACAAATCACGTCAAATTCCACTCCCGTCGGAGAGAGATCTTAGATGGGGATTTTTTTTATGCAAAAATAGCAGAAACCAAAAGGCGTCAGACCATTTATTACGGTATAAACAGATACAAATCACGTCAAATTCCAATCCCGTCGGAGAAAAATCTTCGATGGGGATTTTTTTATGTAGAAATTGCAACAATTCAAAGACGTAAAAGCCCCCATTGTCAGTGAATAATTGAAATCACATCTGGCGCCCTTCAAAAAATAAATTGGTGCCGCGTCAATTTGACGCCTGGTAGTGTGTTCTTCTACAGTCGCAGAGAACAAATACTGAATTTGCAACAAAGTACTCTACGTACCCTAAACATCTGGAACTTATTATCCGCTGATTGCATGAAGAAAACTCTGCTTTGGTGAAAATAGACAACACTAACTCCGAGAAATGTAAAGTCTGCAAAGGCGTCAGACAGGGCTGTGTTCTGTGACCAATCCTCTTTTAACATCTCTAGTGAACACGTATTGTGGCGGGCGCTGGAGGACTAGCACGGTGGAGTAGCTATAGGCGGAACCAAGATATCTAAACTGAAACCTGCTGGACGGGTTTCAGACAACAAGCTGTGATTATGGCCTCAGTGTAAGCTACAACAAAACGAATATTATAATTGTAGATCGAAACTAGTGGAAGCATTATACTCTTCGCCGATTTACTGAGCTTTTTATATAATTGTTACACATTCTATAGGATACTCTTCGCATTTTTCTTGTAAATAATGTTAGTTTTTGGACATTATAAATTTTGTGATACCAACTTTGTTGTGAAAAAAAAAATATATGAAAAAAAAAATTACGATGTGAGGAATCGAACCCGGGAACCTTCTTGGATTGCGAGAAATCAAATCAAATCAAATCAAAGATATTTATTAACGTTTAAAGACATGAATGCGCCTCAGCTGGGTCCAGTCTAGAGCCGATCACCCCACCGCGGCGTGCAACGTCGCGGTAGGTAGGTGATTGGGTGGTGGAGCTTCGGCTGTAACAACGGATGAAATTGGGGCGTTAGGGCTCCTGTTTAACATATATAAAATACTTAAACCTAACAATTTCGTTGAACAATAATCCGGAAAATATTAAAATACTTAGAAATAGCTAGAACTACAAAGAAACAATTGCATTTTTAACACACGCGCACTGTCGCACGCGCGCACTAAATTTATGAAGAAAATCTTGTTGTACATACGGGAAAAACTGAGTGAAAAAACCCGTTCGAGAGTCACGGATTTATCCAGTAATCTACCTGTCTCTGGAAGGATGGGGTGAGGGGAGATTATGATTTTAAAAGTTGGGATTTACTAGCAGTTATTGGTCTAAAGGGAATTTGGAACAAGAACGAAAAGGGACAAAAGAACAAAAATTGACAAAAATAATAAAAATCAAACTAATGGGGGAATAGAGGGGAGGGGGTACAAGTAAAAGGTGGTAAAAGGAAATTGTGGTATAGGAAAGATGTGGCTAGGGAGGTTGCCGAAAGATAGGCAACGCCTATCTTTAATAATTGTAATTGGTAATTGGTGTTTCAGGATGAAAAGTATGGCATTATGCTGTCTGATTCGTGTGATGTCTCGGGTTAGCGGACTTTCGCCCAGTTTGAATTGGTAGAATTTTTGGGAAGTTTCCCGGACGAAGTCCGCTAGTGGGGTTATGTCGTGGCAACGTGCATAGAGATCTCTGAGGGAGGTGTACCTACCGGAGTCTGAAATGAGGCGCATAAATTTATGTTCTAAAACTTTGAGTTTCCGCATTATCGTGGCCGGGATGCTGCACCACACCGGCGCCGCGTATGTGATGGCCGGTCTGATCACCATTGTATACAATAATTTTTTATTAGTCCTGTTTAATCCGCTACCTCGCGCCAGGAGCGGATACAGACTCCTGGACATGGATTAGACCTTACGTACAGTCTCGTTTATGTGCGTGTTGAACGTCAGTCTCCTGTCCAAGTTGACCCTCAGATACTTCACACACCGTTTGATTGGAATTTCTCTACCCCCGATAGAAAGTGGCGTTAAAATCCGAGAAGAAACTCTTGCCGCTACACCACCATTTCTTATTACTAAAATTGTTAATGAGTGTAATATATACTATTATTAAATTTATTGTGATTATTAGGAAACACACATTAGTAAAATGTATAAAAAAAGATTTCTATTTATTACAAACCATAAAAAAATGTAAAAAATATTTTCTTTTATTTTAAATTACTCATAACTTTTTTATTTACTAATCTATTTTGTTAAAAAACAATAGCGTTCTTCCTCTAGCTAACACTAACTTACTCTCTAAATTTCAATACAATCGGATGTTTCTTTCTTGAATTATCGTGCTTACAAGAAACGTGACGGACGGACGGACAGACGGACATTTTGAAAGTTGTTCAGAATTTGTTCACTAACATAACTATATAAAATGATTTAGAAATGTGCCGATCAAATACAATATACTCTTCGTTTTTGCGAAGAGTATAATAATAAACACCCAGACATATTAAGGATATGACTGTGAGGTAGTAAACAAGATGGTATTCCTTGGAACCAGCGGCGGCTGGTGAAATTTCAATATTTTTTTTCTCGTCTATGGCGCATGGGACCCATACGAAATTTGGGAAATAACATCTAGAGAAGCACTTCTCTAATGACCCCTAAAAAATTTTGAAAAAGCAGTTTGCGAAAATATTTTTGAAAATTCGTTAGCCTCCCCTGGGTCTAGGAGCTCCTGTTTATTTTTATTTTTTTTTGTCATATGCATTTGACTTTTCATAAAAATACAACAACAGATTTTGGAGTTTATGAAAATATTTTCATTACTAACTGAGATACAACGAATTGAAATATTGTAATTTGTTAAATTGTAAATTACAAAATTTCAGTTCATTGTACTTCAGTTAGTAATGAAAATATTTTCATAAACTCCAAAATCTGTTGTTGTATTTTTATGAAAAGTCAAATGCATATGACAAAAAAAAATAAAAATAAACAGGAGCTCCTAGACCCAGGGGAGGCTAACGAATTTTCAAAAATTTTTTCGCAAACTGCTTTTTCAAAATTTTTTAGGGGTCATTAGAGAAGTGCTTCTCTAGATGTTATTTCCCAAATTTCGTATGGGTCCCATGCGCCATACACGAGAAAAAAAATATTGAAATTTCACCAGCCGCCACTGCTTGGAACCCTTGTGGACAATACTGGTGACTGTAAATATATATGAGATTCGGCGAAAAATACATATGGCAAGATCAACAACTTGCCAGTTGACCAAAATGTGGCGTAACAGAAGCGCACAAAGATCAGAATTGCTAAGTTGCCTAGTTTTCTCTATCTTTTTTTACTCCTCTGGAACATGAATCATTAGGGAAGCAGGCCGACGGAGTATTAATGGTTTCGAAATGTGGGTCTGAATAATACCTCGACTCTCCGGCATCGTATTGTCTCAAATCCTCTCGTTTTTTGACAACCTCAAACGGAGAAAACCAGATGGCAAGAAGCGAAGGGATCGCACTCCAAACCGTTGGGCTGATATCAGATGGCATGATGCCACCAGGAATGCTATACTGTAAGTGGAGGCCGACTAGAACATGACATGAATCATAAATGTGAAATAAGGAGAAGAAGAACATCATCAATTTTCATATTTAAATAAATAATTTTGAGAATGAACGCCAAAACACAAATCTATAATTTGACGTTTCGCAAGCGAAGATCACGAGACAACTTCAATTGTTTTAAATACACTATTATGATTCCTCTATACATCAGAGTGGAATAATGTTATTTTTTTCACGCTTTTTACTTTTTTTCACCCTTGTCATAGAGTATCTTTTCCTTATAAAAGAAAAGTGAAAAAAAAATACAGACGTAGAAAAATATGTTTTTTAAGATTTTTCTTAACGTATTTATTCAATATGTTCATGTTTGCTATGTCTCCTTCCTTGTTTTTTAAAGTATTGGGCCGAGAATTCATAAAAAAAATCTGAAATGTCAGGAGCAATGTTTGTCTGGAAATGAAAGTTTCGAGTCTGAAATATTTTTATCTACCTAGAGCGGGCGTAGAAGGAAGTGAATATGCAAAATGTGAGGACCGCATTTCATCAATGGATATTAGCTGAGAATAGTTCAAAGATTAATAATCCGGATCTTGCCGTTCCATTTTTTGGTCCATTTTTTTTATCCCTCCTCCTTTTATCTACACAGGGTGGACCATATGGGCCATAATCAAAATATGAGGATATAACCAAACATGCTTTAGTAAATTGTTGCCGTGGAAAAAGATACAGGGTGTCAAATTTGTAATTTTTTTTCTTTTCTTTTGCAATATCTCAACTACCTCTTAACTGGTCTTCTCCCAATTTGGTAAGGAAACATTTTTTAAGCTAAGGAACAATAATTTATGTATCACATTACGCTAGCCCATGGAGGACGCCGCATGAGCTATGCATGATGATGAATATTTTTCTCTTTTTTTACGAAACGTAGTGGCACTCTTCGAGCATATAGGGGAAAATAGAGGTCGCCAAACAGCTGTTTGTTTGTTTAACCCACAACTCTAAACAACCAAATTATTAATCCCTGATTCTTTTGGCTGGTATAAAATAATGTCGTGTTCCGTAGGGGATGCTTTCTAATACGATGTTTAGTTTCATTTGTGTATTGTTTACTTTCGTGTGCTATTGTGTTTTGTGAGTGTTTACTACAGTGTTTACTACGCCTCTCGCGTCCCTTGCCCATATGTGTTGAGAACAAACATACGCATTGTTGTAAAGTTGAAAAGGCACCTCCATTTTCCCTTATATGCTCGAAGGTGGCACTTTTGACTAGAAAATCTCATGCAGGGGTCATTTCTACCTAAAAAAGATACACTTGATAGAACTGCCGCAAATATTTCAAGAATTCTTTGAAAACAAACTCAATTTGCAAACTCTTTCTAACTATTATAATTAATTATTCAGCATTTAGGTCAAGGTTTCCCAAAGATATAAGGGCTGTTTGTACAAAATCCTTCGTTGCAGCTTTCAAACATTCTATTTTACTGTTTAATCTACTGGTAGTATTGCAACCACTTATGGAATGTAATGCTGGCAAAATATTACATATGCTTTCACCAAGGGATTCAGCAGCTAAATGGTATCCTAGAAAATGTTTCTTTTTATAAGAACCGTCGAACCATAGACCTTGACAACCAATATTTTCTAGTTCTTTCCAGTAATAAATGGCCAAGATGAATACATTTGTATCAGCACTGAGGATAATAACATAGGCAGAGTGAATTCTTACTGCGTGAAATATGTGAAAAAACATCCTTGAATCAGCTTCTAAGTGGTTTGATTTTAATTCAAGTACCTCACAAAATGAAGACCCTTGTAGCTTGAAAAATGTTGTTGGATCATCGAATCCTCCACAAATGTACATCTCGCAGTCTTTTTTTTACTTGTGCATATTTTAGAGCAGTAATGCAAAGATATTGAACAAGTTGTGCTTGAAAAGAAAGCTCTACAATCGGTTGGAATTTTTGTTGAATGATTTAAAATATATTACGTATACACGAAAAACGCGAGCATTCAACGCAACATTTTTGTGTCGATTGACGCAGAAACACACTGAATAGCTAGACGCGCTATGCTTACAGTAGGGCGCGGGGAGGGGACGGCGGGGGACTAGAAGGGACCACCGCAGCAGCCGGCAAGATGGGTTTTACCATTATTTAGGGTCTTAGGTATAAGAATCTGAACATACTTGCCGGTCCTTACATTTTGCATACTCAACTACTTCCAGCGCCTGCACTAACCTATGCATTGATATTTTAGGTGTAATCATTGATTTTAGTGAGATTAAATTAGGGGGAAATCAAAGGGAAACCACAGGATCTCAAGAGGGCACCTAAGGGAAATCAGGAAAATCATTGCAAAAGGGGAAATCGCATGTAAAAATTTTGCGCTGCGGTTTGCTTCTCGTTTGTTCCTAACATATTCATTAAAATAGTCCACTTTTACTGTCACTATCCCTCATCCTTTACTTCCAGAAGTATTGAGCTGAAAATTATGAAAAAAGTCTTCAACAATTTAGGTGAGCAATGGATGTGGGTTTACGTTTTTTCAAAAGAGTAACCTTTTTTGTGGGTTGTCCGATATGTGTGAAGTGTTTATTATGTATGTTATGAAAAATCTTGCTTTCAAAATTTATTTACAACGCCCCTAACTTTTAAGGAGCAGTGTATTTTATAAAATAAAGCTATGTGCTAAATGTTAGTATTTTAGTATAGAAATTGCAGCATAAAATCGCAGCACACAGCACGAGCTTCCAACTTCATTTTTTCGTTCTAAATTGCAAAGATGTTTTCATATTTTCTACCTCATTAATGGAGTAAAATAATCTGATACCGTAATTAGTGGATCGTCCGGTCGCATTGCAATTAGAAAATGAAGTGATGATTTTTTACCTATTAAAACGCCAAGCTTTAACCGAGTGTATTTATTTAATGCGTTGCACATATTAATTATCTGCCATATAAGCAAAAAATAAGTGTATAATTCCGCTGACTTGAAAGTAGAGTGGTTTGAAAGCAGGAGAGGCGTTGGACTTTTTCCTCTAGATCCTTTTTAATTAAATAAGACACTAACGTACCAATTTTACAACTAATTATTGCAGTGGTTATGATAATCTAGTTTTTGTGTATCTCGGCGTACTGGAATTATATCGACATACAGTAATATGCTAATGAATTGCAGGACACCGTGATTATTATTCCTCCATAAAAAGCGAATATTTAAATTGTAAGTACCTAGTTGTGTGCTGGTTAGAACTGAAATGGTATAATTATTTTGTGTATGTGGTGATTTGAAATTCGAAATCAAATAAATCGGTACTTACTGTAAAAGTTCCTAATAGTCCAGGACTAGAACAAAAATTGTAAATCTGCAAATTTGTACGAATGTCTCTGAGATATTGCTCGACAACATACTTAAAGTCCCCAAATCTTTCATCAAGTTTTTTGAGCAATAAAGGGTAAACAACAATTATCTTATAAAAAACGATAGCAAGTTATAATCAACTAAAATAAGACGAATATGATCATATGACCTTTTCTATCTAAAAATAGTTTTTTAACCTACCTAATTTCTAACTTAACGTAACCTCTGGGTGCAACAGGAAAATTATATCTAAAAATCGCATCTTCTAGCTTAAATTAGGAACTTTTACAACCTATGAAAAATAACTAAAAAACGTTGTATACCGTGTGTTCACGGAAGGGGGGAAAACTTTTTAATTTTTGCTTTTAGGTAAAAAAGTAATCAAGAATTATTTTTTCGTAAAATCAAGAATTAAAATTTTTTTTCGCTTCCGAACTCCATCGGTGGACAGACGCTATATGCCTACTATAAGAAAAAACCTTTTAGTAAATGGTGCATTATATTATCAATATGTAAAAATTTTTATGAAATTATTTTTAATATTAACTACATCTTCAATCGTGGTGTGTCAACCGTAGTTTTTGTTATTCATTTTTTACATTGAACGTAATGCTGCTGAGACTTGTAGCGCATTTGGTTCCAGGAAACACTCTGAATATGAAAATATATTTCTTGGAATGTTTTATTTTTGTGTGATGAATAATAAATTTAAGCCACCTATATAATACACTGCATCACTAGTTTAAAATATATGTACTGTACAAGCACTAAACTAAAATAAATATGTGTGTTTTTTATTGCAAACATCACGACCCATGAGCTTGAGGAGAGTACTAAAAGAACGAGTTTTTATTATATAATAATGCAATTAATTAGTCTTGGTCAATTTTTGAGAAAAGTTTCCGGTTTTGCGTCAACTATCAACCGTTCTATATTGTCATCTCTTCTCATGATACGCCAAAAAAATAGAGGATAGGGGATAATACGACACTTGGGGTACGCATTTCTCAGAAAATCCAGGCCTACCTCTCGAAAGTATCAATACGCCGTTTGTCTCCACCCTCATATACAAATTCTACCCTTGTTCTATTCTGACATATGCCGCCCCCACTTGGTACCCCCTGATCACCCTCACTCTCCAGAAAAAACTCCAAACCACTCAAAATAGGATACCTATTTCTACACACCATCACTCGATGTCAGTGGCATCCCACCCTGAGCAATTTTATCCTATGCAGACTCCTTTCTTACTTGTAAGGATCGACCGATACCGATATTGATATCGGTATATCGGCCATATCGACGTTGTGGCCGATTATCGGTATCGGCCGATATTGGATTGTAATATCGGCGCGATATCGGTGTCGGTCAAAAAATACTTTTCTTTTTTAATTTTTAAGGTTAAAGACAAGTCAAAATGTAATAATATTAATATTTGTTTAATTATTTAATATTTAAAGTTAAGCTTAGGTAAATTATGATGCAATAAAATTAGACTTTCTGCTCGATCTGGATTTAATCGGCTTCTTACAGATTCATAAACGTTACCAGCTGAAGAAAATAATTGTTCGCTGTAAACGCTACTTCTTGGTGGAGGTACTAAATACATTACGGCTAATTGATACAGGGAGGGAAACATTTCTCTCTTGTTGGCCCACCAAGTTAAAGGATCTTCAGTTCTAGCAATCGGAGGTAGTTTTATGTATATATGAATTTCATTTTCAATTTTAATTAATAAATATTTCTTTGTAATTTTACTTAGGCTCAATTTATTTATTTTATTTCCTACCCCTGTAACCTCTTCATAAGTGCTCCAAAACGTGTCATGAGCAACATAATTATTATTACTCTGGTTATCGACGTTATCGTTCTTTGAAGATTGTCTAGAAATTTTTGCCAATGGAAAATCATCACTGTCATCCGAACTACCAACACCGACAATCTCTGAATCATCACATACATATCCATTGTTCCTCATAATCTCTAGTTTTATTTCTTTACCAGTATTTTGTGACAAAGCATCTTCAAAGAATCATTTCTTAAATCTAGGATTCAATGATGTTGCAAAAACGAGAACATTTTTAGTAAAAGATTCCTTAAATCGCTTATTCAAATTAATTTATAGCTCATCTTTCATTGTTCGGACTCCAAAAAAATTAACATCAGCTTTACTTAGATAATTTGAAAGAGTTTTAATCAGTGGTATTATTTCAGATATGGATGCATTCGACTTACTGGCAAGTTTAGTACTCTCTTCAAAGAGTTTTAAAAAGTTCAGTAAGTTATTTGCTAGTTCTCATTGGTAAAATACAGGGCATTTTCATTAACTGCAGAATCTTCATCGACCATGATCAAATGTAAAGCATTTTTTTGGTCAATGCGATTCAGTCAAGAGTTCTAACATGTAATAATAATTTGAGTTCCATCATGTTGCTATATCTTGAAGTTTCTTCTGGCATATTAAGTTGCTTCTTAATTTTCTTTAATTTATTGCAGACCAATGAGGAATGGTTGAAATGTGATACTATACGCCTCGCTTTTCCCAGTAAATCAATTATGGATCGTTGACTTTCAATTGAATCCTGTATCACTAATTGTAATGTATGTAAAATAAAGCAAGAGTTTAGCTTCTTCGATAACTTTTATCATGATGGAAGCATTGTTGGCCAAAACTAGGAGGATTTGTTTACAGTTTAACACACCACAGATAGTAGACAACCCCCAAATCCAAAGCCAAGGCTGTCCGGAATGTTACACATTCGGAAAAACGCAGACATACATCCACACCCACCGGTGTTGTCAATACCGGGGCTGGGGGTCGAACCCAGAGCGCGGTAGCGAGTCGATCAGCGTATTCGCCACTCAATACGCCTTAACCGATTGAGCTACCGTGCCGGTTTAATTTCCATTCTTGCATTAAATTGTTCATATTCTGGACAATAGTTAAACCTAAATGTGTACCTGGAAAATATTTGCAAGACAATATAAATGAACACCTTTCCGTTTTCTTGAAGTCTATCCAATGAGCAGTGAAAAAATATGGGTTGTTATTATGTGTACAAGTCCAAATATCAGTGGTTATGGAAATTTTTATATTTTTATTGTCTTCTAAAGTCGTCATCTATTAGCTATGAGGCTAATGTCATACAAATTCGACAAACTATATGTCTTACAAATAAAAACCGTCATTTGCCCAAAGAAACTACCTCTAGCTAAAAATGTATTATAAAGATAGGTAACTACCGTCCCCATTTCAGGGTTTCACCCAGGAATAGCCATCCACGTCATATTGGAAGACGGTATCGGCCGATTATCGGTATCGACCTAAAAAATCATATCGGTCGATCTCTACTTACTTGGCCATTACCCTTGTCCAATCCACTAATCCAACCGTTTCCAATCTCTTAACAACCAAATTCCTTTATCGCCCAGAACACCTCTCACTGAACTATATTTACACTCTTGATTCTCACAGCCCCAAACAATATTGTAAATATTCTATATTGGAAAAAAAATACTACAACTATATAAATAAATCAGATATGTTAAAAGAGCCATTAAAACACCACACGACACCACCAAGCATTACATAAACACTTTTCACTAACAACAAAAGAGCTATACTACATAACCACAAACAGCAACGGTTAGCATTAAATAACCTATAATATTAATACACATTTAAACAGATAGCACACCACTAACATATACCCAAGACCCTGCGGGTACCGGACAAACAACCGTCCAGTACCTGTAGTCCCCCTAGCTCCGGGCAGACCAAAAATGCTACCAAAGCAGTTAGGTCTGCCCTTCCTCGAGCTACACAGCTCATCCTTACCCTACCGATGATCCGGATGACAGGATGCCTCTTGGCATCTTGTGTACCGGCAGTCACTCCCGCCACAAAACCAAAACACCTAACAGACCGATGACTTCCCCCCGGGGGGCAAACAAGCTGGCGAAGAAAAGAAGACGAAAACAGAAGAACGCCAGAAGAGGCCTTAGCCAGCAAGGTCCAACGAGCCAGGACCCAGGGAGGTGGGCCGAAATCGTCTGCACCGCTCACATTTGTGAGTGGGGCCGACGTAAAGTAAGCTCGCCCGCCCTGCACGAGGCTGGTCCCCGGTCTACAGCGATGTATTGGGGTAAAGGGCAATAGTCCTGCCCGGCCCCAGTCATCCGAGACCGACATCTTTAGCCAAGAATATTGGCGCACTAACATATAATAACAAGCTAAAAACGTACTCTTCGCCAATTTACTGAGCTTTTTATATATAATGGTTACACATTCTATAGGATACTCTTCGCAGTTTTCTTGTAAATAATGTTAGTTTTTGGACATCCTAAATTTTGTGATATAAACTTTGTTGTGAAAAAAATTGTATGAAAAAAAAATGAAAAAAAAATCCAACCTGCGGGATTCGAACACGGGACCCTTGGATTGCAACGAAAAGCTTTAGCCGCTGCGCCACCACCTGTTGCTAGGAAAGTTGATTGTCTGTAATATATATCTGTCGACATTCATACATATTTCACTTCTAAGAAATATTAGTAAACATCATACACAAAAAAAAATTTGTTATGGAAATAATATCTCGCGATTTCCATTTTAGTACAAGCCACAAAAATTAACAAAATTTTTTTTTTTTTAAATTAAATAATTAATAACTTTTTTATTTACTGATCGATTTTCTTCAAAAACAATAGGGTTCTTCCTCTAGCTAACACTAACTTATTTTCTAAATTTCAATACAATCGGACTTTTCTTTCTTAAGTTATCGTGCTTACAAGAAACGTGACGGACGGACAGACGGACGGACAGACGGACAGACGGACGGACAGACGGACGGACGGACGGACGGACGGACAGACGGACGGACAGACGGACAGACGGACAGACGGACATTTTGAAAGTTGTTCAGAATTCGTTCACTAACACAATGATATGAAATTTTTTTCTCTACGAGCGATATTTACGATTTTAGAAATGTGCCGATCAAATACAATATACTCTTCGTTTTTGCGAAGAGTATAATAATACCATTAACCCTTAAAACATAAAGAAGTAGACTTAAGAGCAGCCTAGCCTTACAGAGCAAAGTAATTCATATTTTATAAGGGACAACCCGAGGCAAGCTTCGAAGACGATGGAAGGCCTCATGCACATTGTGCGCATACTATGAAGAGGTGTTTGTGCGATTCGTTGCCGCACTGTGCCGTGATTTGGAATGTTTATGCTCCTTAATTTGTGTTTTTTGCTTCTGCGGCTTTTCTTCTTCTGACTTTTTTGTTTCCTTCGTTTCTGATTTCGGAGGCGCATATATATTTGTCATTTCTTTTTCTTTTTTCCTTGCTGTTCGTTCCCAGAGTGCTTCGTCCTTTCCTAGTTCCTTCATGATCTTCTCAATTGTTGCTATTCCCGCGTATTGTAGTCTCATTATTTTTAGTTTGTTGCTGTTCAGTATTAACACCTTTTTCAGTAGATACGTTGTCAATTCTTTAGACCTATCACCAATAAATTCATTGCCATTCATTTCCACCCTTTTTGTTATCGTTCTCTCTCCTATTAACGTTGACGTTTTTTTATTTGGCTCTTCTCAGACTTCCTTTTTTCATTATTTGTAGTGGTGTGTCGCCCGTTAACCTGCATTTGTTGAATATTGTCTAGTAGTCTGTTGGTTTTCCGAAATAAAAAATAATTTTTAAACAAACAACTCATTTCTAAATACATAGGAGACTATATTAAAAATAAATATATATTTGAAAACACAAATTCACGGTAGATATAAATTATTATTATTAATCAATAGCAATAGTCGGTGAATTAAATTACAGCGCGCTTGAGATGTCTTAAATTGATTGAAAAATCTTTAAGATTATGATTAGTTTTCTTTGGAAACTGTAATTGCTCGGCTAAGAAGTTATATTTAAGGAATCGTAATCAATTTTAATTACGATCAAAAGAAACCGCTTCAACGGCATGCACTTTTACACAATTTCAACCAAATTGTGTTCTTTTTGTGAAAATTCTAATGACAAATTAATGTACACGGTTATTATTAGAATAGTCTTTAAAGTAGACGTATATTGTTCGTATTGGTCTTAAAGTATTTCTTATATCTTTTTTAAATTTATCTTTCAGTTAATTCATATACATATGTTGCGCGCTTACTTTTAACAAGTAAATGAGTAATTTTGCCAAATTCATAACTTGGCATAAGTTTTGTGATACATGTAATGTTCTAGGTCGATTCCTGTATGGCACACCTGACACCATCTGTTATGGCTGACTCTTAGGCACCAAATTAGATGGGATTTGGTGTTTCCTCTAAAACAACAAATAGACGAAAACTAGTATAGGTGTCCTGAGCTCAATTACCAAGTATCGAATCGAAAATCGAGTAACACATTTTTAAGGCACTTTTTTTAGTACAATCCGTTGCTGATAAGAGGAAAATTATGCATGCCTCAGTTTTCGAGATATAAACATAAATTTTGTTTTTTTTAAATGGAACCCCCTGTAAATTATTTCATTGTTCGATCACAACTTAAATTAGCTATTCAACGTATCATATTTATCTCTAGAAAAAGTGGTTAATTTTCTAAAAATTTAATATATTTGTGAGGAGGCCATGGAAAACTATTAACAACCACACTTTTTATAATATAAAATAATTTTGACAAAAATAGGAAAAACTAAACTTCAATAAATGTTAGAATCTTGTGCCAAAAGTGCCGCCGGAACAATATTTTTAGATATTCAGAAAAGAGACAGCCAGACATAAAAATATATACTAAAATTTAAAAGAGTTTGAATAATTTGCAAAACCTCGAGCAAAAATATATAATAAAGCAGGAAATACAGGAAAATTTAGGAATCCCATAAACTGAGTTGCGTTGCTTAAAAAAAAAATCAAACCCTACAAAATTAGGATTAGTCACCATCTATACCAAACCGACTCTCAAAGGCGTCTCGATTTTTGTCAGTGGTTTTTGGTTCAGTGCAATGAAATGTCAGGATTTGAAGGAACAATGATATGGACAGAAGAGGACCATATAAGCAGTGCCGGAATTTTTAATCGGCATGACCACCATTGGGCTCATGAAAATCCGCTTGTAACTGCTACAGTTGATCGTCAAGGACGATTTGGATTTGGTGTATGGTGCGGTTTTATTGGATACCAAATAATATGCCCTCATTTCTTTCACGGTAATTTGAATACCGAAAACTTTATTAACATTCTACGACAAAAAATAGAGCCCTTTGTAGACAATATCAAAGATTAATTTACCAACACGATGGCGCCCCAGGTCATTCGTCAAATGAAACACGAAATTATTTAAATGCTCAATTTGGGGAGGATTGGATAGGTATCTATATATCACTCAGGACTAGTTTATCAATGTCTAGTTAGCTAAGTTAACTAAACTAATAACTAACAATTAATTTAGCTAACTAGACATTAATAAACAACAAAGTAGTTTAGATATTGTTAATTTTTAGGAAATAATGGTCCTATTTTGTGGACAGCTAGATCTCCCGATATAACCCCTGCCGACTTTTGGCTTTGGGGTTATTTAAACAATATTATGTATAGAGAACATTCTAATAACATAGAAAAATTGGAAAACGGAACATTAGCTACGTTTCGGACAATAACGCCTGTCATGATTGGAAATGCAACAAATGCTTTAACGAGAAGGAGTCAAAAATGCATAGATGCCAATGGAAGACAATTCGGACATTTATTGTAATTTAATTTTTCCTATTTTTGTCATTATTTTATATTATAAGAAGTGTTGTTGTTGTTGTTGTTGTTGTTGTTGTTGTTGTTAACAGTTTTCCATGGCCTCGTCACAAATATATTAAATTTTTCGAAAATTAACCACTTTTTCTAGAGGTGTGTGTAAATCGGGTTGCAAAACAAAACTTTGTTCATGTTAAAGGATAGGAATTAAATGCACAAATTTGTGTTATTTTTGTAATGGATTAAATTGCATCAACTGTTCTGAGATAACATTGAAACGAACTGAGGACGAACTTGACGGCGATGAAGACGATGTTTTATCGATTTCTGAAATGGAAACAGATGAAGCAGACTTAAAAATTCATTTGTTACAGCGGAAGATATTGACAACAACGAAATAAGCAATGTTTCGGAAAGTGAGAACTCTTTTCAAATTGATAGTGAAGAAAGCTCCGTCGATGAAGATGGTTCAGATTTTGTTTGTAAAAAAAGGAAACTACAATAATATTTGTATGTATAATTAAAGAATATTTCTATTCTTTTTCTGTACCACTGCATTACATCTCTATCTTCTCATTCCCTTACATTTGAAATAAACGGTACGGCCAGGCCAAACTTACTTTGCTTCTACTTTGACATCTGCTAGCTTACAAATGTTTTGTTTATCAGTAAATTACCTTTATGTGAATTTTATGGTAAAAATCAATGGTATGTTATTAGATCAATTTACAAAATCATTAAAGCTCGCATATTAGATAATAGTACTTCAGAAAAAATTATGTTTGTTGATCATTTTAAATTTTATACGAGAGTTACTAGTGTAAAGGACTGCAAATTAGTACAAGTTGACTTTTGTATCGGATTATTTTAAAGTATAAGAATGGTCTGTGTTATTGGTATTCAATAAAAATAATGTTAATAAAATATGATTACATCATGAACTAGGAGGCGTATACGTATAAACGAACATCCAAAATATAAGATCTTGGTGTGTATTTTGACTATCAATTTAAATTTGCAAATCATAAAGATTATATTGTCAAGAAGGCACTTAAGCAACCATTCTTCAGCATAATATCTACAAAACAATTTAAAGACTTAAGTTATATCAGTGTGCTATACTATTGTTTTGTAAGATCCATGAATGCTGTGCGGTAGTGTGGTGGGTAGTATACAATTTTCCATTTTAAAAATGTAACTGCTTACTTGTTATAAAATATTATTTTGGGTATTCAGCAGATAACTTTCAAAGAAATCATTCGTTCCTTTCATATATTATTGATCCAAATCTGATCAAGCTAGAATATCAACGAGTAGTCCTCTTACAAACAAACTTGTCAATTTCTTTATACATTTACTGTGTCTAACATTCAATATGAAAAACAAGAAAATAACCATTCTTTCTATATATTAAGTCTGATTATGCCAATATATTGTCAGAAATCCACCCTTAAGAGGAAATCTTTCAAGCATATCTAGCCCTACCTAGAGGATACTCCATTCAATACGATAAACAAGAAAATAACCATTCTTTCTATATATTGAAGATCTAAGTCTGATCATGCCAATATATTATCAGAAATCCACCCTTGCGAGGAAATCTTTCAAGCATCTCTAGCCCTACCTAGAGGATACTACATCACAAACAAACATTAGTTATATTTCAAAGCCAAGAACTACTGAAAAGCGCAATGAAATATAGGAAAAAAAAAAATTTCACTTACATGTCATAATAAATAAAATATTTCAATCAATGTTTGATTGACCAAACCTCTGTAAAAATTGCGCAACCTTTTTTCATTCTCTTTAGAACTCATCAGCAGAGATATATGTTCAATTCAAAAACATAATTACTATAAAAAAAATAGGAAAACATTTTCTTGTAAAAAATGACAGGAAATATTTATTTAGTTGACACATATCAAAAATAAAAAAGAATCACTCTTTTTTAGAGCCCCATAGCTCGTGTAGTTTTTAAAAAATAAATATCTTGTATTTCTGCTTACATCATTGTTATAAAATATTATTTTGGGTATTCAGCAATGAATTTTTTTTTCCCTATATTTCATTGTGCTTTTCAGTAGTTCTTGGCTTTGAAATATAACTAATGTTTGTTTGTGATGTAGTATCCTCTAGGTAGGGCTAGAGATGCTTGAAATATTTCCTCGCAAGGGTGGATTTCTGATAATATATTGGCATGATCAGACTTAGATCTTCAATATATAGAAAGAATGGTTATTTTCTTGTTTATCGTATTGAATGGAGTATCCTCTAGGTAGGGCTAGAGATGCTTGAAAGATTTCCTCTTAAGGGTGGATTTCTGACAATATATCGGCATGATCAGACTTAGATCTTCAATATATAGAAAGAATGGTTATTTTCTTGTTTTTCATATTAAATGTTAGACATAGTAAATGTATAAAGAAATTGACAAGTTTGTTTGTAAGAGGACTACTCGTTGATATTCTGGCTTGATCAGATTTAGATCAATAATATATGAAAGGAACGAATGATTTCTTTGAAAGTTATCTGCTGAATACCCAAAATAATATTTTATAACAATGATGTAAGCAGAAATACAAGATATTTATTTTTTTAAAACTGCTTACTTGAGTATCAATACTTTCTATCACGTTTGCCAATTAGTGTTATTCTAAGTAAAATACATTTTATTCATCCAACTCCAGAACTAGAATTTACTCTAGTTCACCATTGAATATTGTATAATGTCTGAAATAATTGTGTGATGATGACATATTCTGTACAACATTATGTAATTTTAGGAAGACTGTAATATGTAGAGAATAACAATACTTTGTTACAACTTTTACTTGTTTTTCTTCACATAATAAATATTGCATAAATAGCGCATAAAATATATATATATATATTTGCTTCATGTTAATATTAAGTAAATCAGATTAGTGACTTAACTGACTTTGGTCATGTCTTATTAAAATTTGTATACTTATGTATTTATATTATAATTTATTATTGTTTAAATTATTATTGATATTATCTTGTACAGCAACCCGTAAATGATCTATGTATTTTGATTTAATGGTGAATAAAAAATAAATAAATATGTATACCAATAATTAAAAGTAATCACGTTAATTTTATAAATAGAATATATTTTAGATATCATTTGTGCAAATGTTGTCTTCAATTTTCTTTATATTCAAATATCCCAGTCTGGTCCCACAAAATAAATATTTTAAAACTAAAACTTCCAAAGCATTTTAATTAAATAAGGACTAAACAAATTATTTTACGTTACAATACATTAAAAATTGAAAATAAACACAATACAGAAACATTTTAAACAGAAACGGAAAATCAGATATGACAAAAGTTGAAAACATTATAGAAAAATAAATATTGTTGAATTTTTGATGAATAAAAACTATTGTGTTAAATAATAGAATCAGAATATACGAAAAAAGACTAAAAATGTTAAAAAAAAGACTCGATATGATGAAAATAGTGATGTAAACCATTAATTAAGTTAGTTTCCTAGTTATAACATTCAAGAAGTGAGGAGATAATTTTTTTTTTCGAACGTGCGTTATGTCCTCGAGGGTGCTCTATGTGATGTAATTTTAAAAATTTTAGTTGTGGATAATTTTCAACTAGCAGAGAGAAATATAAGTATTTTGGAACAATATGCGCAAATTTCAAGAAAAAATATCAATATGTTTACTTATAATCGACTAAAACGTAAAAACTAACGTATCACGGATTCAAATGCAAGTAGAATATCTTTCTTTTTTAAAACGTTGATTATTTCATATACTTTCAAAATTGGCTTATCGTTTTCGGTTTCACCAAAAAATCACGTAGTTATTTGAAATTGTTTATAAGTGCAATATCCATAATTACAATTAAATTTCAAAAAATTGGTTTAAGTTTAAATTTTTTTTTTCCAAACGCCACCGTAAAGTACATGTAAAAACTTACACTTTAAAAGAAAAATTGTGCTACTACGACAAAATGCGATGGAAGTTTCGAAATTATTGTTGATTTTTAGCCGTTTGAATAAATATTTTGCGCAAAAATTTGGCATGGAGGTTTAGTTCAATAAAGGGCATGGTTCCACCAACTTTCGTTAAAATTAATGGATTATTACATCATATTTCTTAAACTGTTAAAAAAAGGCAATTTTTGGTGGTTTTAATTTTTTTACAAATTTACAAATTATCAAGAAGTTTCTTCATATGCCTAGCCGTATTCATAATTTTATAGCGAACAGTTTGGTATTTCTATTTTTGCGATCGGATTACTATGACCTGAGATAATGGGGAAAATAGCGGAAAATTTCTATGTTGAAAAATAAATTGTTAAAATTCTACAAGAAGCAATCGACGGATTTCACAAAAAATTGCTCAGAGCACTTGTTATTATACCTACAACAAATTAAAACAATAAATTGCTGTAGCCAGGGAATTCCTTATTCACCTATTTTGATCCTTAATTTGACTCCACTATAAATGATCTAAAGATATTACATGTGGAAGAAAAAGATTTTAAATTAAATTTACTAGAATCAATGGAAATTTCCAACAACAATCTTCTAAATGACCAGTTAAACCTATAATATAATCTCTTTAATGTATTCAAATTTTAATCCCTTGTAAACTTATTTAACATAATTTTAATATTCTTAATGTTGATTGTTATATTTCTAAGATTTTGTTTATAAATACGCACAGCCCTTTGTTAATCATTCATTTGAATCAATGTTTGAAAATGGCACGTCAATGTGCCGAAACTTCAGTAACGTGTATGTTACAATAAATTAGTGATAGACAACAAAGTAAAGTGTTCTTTCTTTCTTATATCATCATGATTAACTATCACAAAGTAACGGCTTCCACAATCGGATAATATTTTGACCAATGAACTAATGTTACACGTGTAACGTCTATCGGATAAAATAATTTACGGGTTGTGCAGCCACTTTTGATTTTGCCGATGAATATTTTTTACTGCTGTGACAAAAGGATTTTTAATGGGTCATGGTCATGGATCTTATAGTGTGATTTCTATCTACAATTTTAGATGGTAATAGGACTTCAAATAAGAACTATTTAATATTTGCTAGAGAGTAATATCTCATTTTATATTAGTTCTATGAATATCTGGACAGTTTTAGTTCCATTCATTATTGCTCTACCCGAGAGCTGATCAAAACTATATGAAGGGTGTCGGGAGAAAATAAGGAATGTCCACCTTCTAGGTAAAATATGTTTGCCATGCCATCTGGTAGCAAGAATAACGTACTACACCAGCGGTTTTCAACCTTTTTCGAACCACGACCCCCTTACAAAAAGAAAAAACAAGTTTACCCTCTCGCGACCCCCAACCTGGATCAGGGGGCGTATCTGGATCTTGAGCTTGGGGGGGGGGGACACAGCCGGTTGCTGAATATAACAAAAAATTATTTTTTATGAGTGGGGGGAGAAATCCGAAAAACATTTTTTTCCGCCCCAAATTTTTTTTTATGAGCGAGGTAGAACAAATTTTCAGTTGCGCCTAAGCAAATACCATATATATATTCTAAAATACAAAATAAAATAATAAAAATTATAAAATTTTAAAACGAAAATTGGTGGTTTACAGAATCTTGGGGAGGGGCACTTACCACGTTACCCCCCCATAAATCTGCGCTTGACCTGGATCTCTATTAATAAAATCTAAAATCAATAAAATTTTAAAATTTCCTGTTATAGTTTTTGGTATGATTTCTCATTAAAAATTGGTTTCATTAAAATTGTATGTGTGTAATATTTAGATTTTTAGATTTTAGAATAAATGATTTAACTTTATTGGTTTTTTCTCAATAGCTCGACCCCCTTGGAATTGCTTCGCGACCCCCCAGGGGGTCGCGACCCACAGGTTGAAAACCGCTGTACTACACCATAGTTCGAACGGGCCGGTAGAAAACGGGGACAGTCACAAGATATTGCAATATTTAAAAACGCTATATACGGAGAAAACAAGGAATGTCCAGTTTAAAATGTAAAGAACAGGGAATGTCCAGTAATGACAAATAGACTTTTGAGTTCTAATAATAGAATCTCTTTGTAGTTGTAGTAAAGTAAATAATGCAGTACATCATTGTTTCTAAAGTGTTGTAAAATGGCTGGCGATTCTAAGAATAAAAAGTTAGGTAGAATATACGAAGTTATGAAAAAATTGCGGTTACAATCGCATGAGT
This sequence comes from Rutpela maculata, assembly GCA_936432065.2. NCBI lineage: Eukaryota > Metazoa > Arthropoda > Insecta > Coleoptera > Cerambycidae > Rutpela > Rutpela maculata. Next base: position 62,583,474 of record OW386285.2, read on the forward strand.
TTGGTGTATTTTGTGAGTGTAAAAAACTAAAGTGCACAAAAAAATAATACAAAATGACAGAGAAAATATCTTGAATTATTTTAACTCATTGGAATCAAACAACGAGCAGAATTCCTATTTGTGCTCCTTAATATCAGTAACAACTATACAAAAGCGAAGATCCAGAATTTTTAGCAATGAAAAAACCATTTCCCGAAGAACCTCGTCCAAAGAGAAAGTCAGTCGAAAAACTCTCTAATGTTAAAGTTGCCCTTAAATTGGATTAATTGTCCTAAAAGTCCTAAAAAATAGCGATCTTTTAAACATATTTTTCAAATTACGCGGTTGAAGCAGTCAACTGGGTTGGTTACTTCTCACTGCTATGTTAGTTGATTCACAATCATTGCGCCAAAGCGCAATGATTGTGAATAGTAATTTCTTGGTAATATTCACTTTATCTATACCGCATTGTAAATCCATTTGATCCTTCACAATTTTAATTGCGGTATAGATAAAGTGAATATTACCAAGAAATTACTAGAATAACTCGTCGAAGAAATATTTAATCGAGTTAGAAAAGAAGAAGAAAGCGGAGGAAGAATAAGATAAAATAAAAAGGAAACAGGAGCAGGGAAACCAAAAAAGAAATGAACAGTCTGCAAAAACGCGAAAGGTGGATGAGCAATTAACAGAAGAGCCAACTTGAAAAAGAAAAAGTCAATTTAAAAATTGCAAAAAACCTGATTTCCAGCGGAAATGACAAATTAAAATTGGCCATGTCAGTTAAGCCATTGAACAAAAGTGATACGATGGATGCTAATGCTATGATCTCAATTAAAAGGCTATAAAAAAAAGTAATGTATGGATGTTATTCCTTTTTTTGCAACATTTTTTTGAATTTTTATGGCAATTTTGTAAAGTTCATGCATTAGAAATATTTTTGTTTTGTTTAGTTTTGTTTTTTTTATCAGTCAATTTTATCATTCATGTTCTTAATAAAGTATTGTATTTGTCCTAAAATTTGTACTAAAATCATTTATAATTTACAGATATAAAATATGGTCTATACTTAAATTCGCCGACTCACCACGGACAATCCTTGTTTTCAACCAAAAAAAAGAGATGTTACATCATTTATTATCCTGTTTCACAAAAGTTAATGTTCTTTTGTAATAGTTTTTTGTAAATTTGTATTTTCCAATAAATTTTAAGTTATTATCATTGTTTTTGACTTTTTTATTTGTTTAAAAATTTAAATTCTGAAGTAGTTAACTTTAAAATTAACTTTACTCTAAAAGTTGCCGGCTGGACATTCCTTCTTTTCACCCGACACCCTTCATATTAGTAAGTTTCAACACACCCCCGTATACGTACTAATATGGACTCGACTGCTTTTAAAAAGAGGCATGTTGCAAATAATTACTTAATTTTAACTATTACGGATGCTGGTCTTTGAGAAAAGTGGAAAATTGGCCAAGCCATTATAAAGCTAACATGAATATCGAATTTACTATTCGAGATGTTCGCAGTGGAGGATTCGAGCAGTCCATCTAGCAGATCCTGTATTCGTACCCTCGGGCAGGTCCAGTACAAAAAATGCAGCGCGTAGCTGCAGGTGTTAATGCAGATGAATGCATGCGCGGGCTAGGGAGGGGCGGCGGGGGTGACTAATCAAGTGCACGCTAATGGGGAGGGAGACACATGCTACAGAGGTGGACTGGGCCTGTGCGTCATCAATATTAACAAAAACTTGATTTCGTATATCAATAGGTCTAAGGATTTCTGGATATATAACTAAACTTCGCCTTTTACAGCTAGTGTATCTCACAATGTGCTTGAAGGTGGAAAAATTATGATGAATATGAGTCCAAAATCGGTTTGCGCAGGCTGATTCTACATTAAAGGTAGATTCAAAATTTATGAAATTTAAAATCGTAGCTGATCCCTTTCGCGTTTTATCCACATTTTTGGATTTTAACCCTTTGCAAAACAGTAACTCGTATACTTCAACTTTTTCTTCGAGCACTTAGCACTTTTAGAAATAAAACTATCGCAAATAAGTTTATTATATTTTCTAAATACAGTTCTTTAATTAAAAAAACTTACTCGACAATATTCCATTACTAAAAATTAAATTTCATTTGTTGTAAAACACTTGGAAATAACCAAGAAACAAAAACGTTTAATTAAAATTTACTTGTAAGTGTTTTAATGTTTATACATTTTTTCATTACTGACAAAATAATTTATTTGGATTACACTTTTTGTCGCTAGGTAGCTACTCGTATTTTGTTTCCAAACATAAAGTGTAAATCTCAAGTATATAGTATATATACCGTTTAAATTTGTTTCAGATTTTAAACTTCTGCTAGTTGTAAATTGACAACAAACTGCGTCAGCAATGTATCCCTGCCCATACTGCTTTGTTACACTAGATGATTTAAAAAAGAAACCTTACTGTAATCATTCAAGTGCAAGCACTGATGCAAGTTCAAGTGATAGTTTGGAAACTGAGAATAAAATACAGTTGAAAACTTTCGGAGATTTGAGAGTTGATTATGAAAAATTTGTTCTTTTAGGAAATAAAAAAAAATTAGCAAAGAATGTCGCAGTACTGTTAATCTCCCTCTATTTGATGAAGCTGATAATATTTGTGTTCTACAGAAATGTGTTATCCCCGAATTGCACATTTTACAAGGTTTGGTAAATCATTTATTTTGGCATTGTTTAGTTCCTCTTTTGGGTAAAGAAAAAGCATTGTTATGGCCTAAAAAAATAAAACTTATTTCTAAAAATTATCATGGAGATGCTTTTGAAGGAAACGCTTGCAGGAAATTGTTGAAGGAAGCTGATAAACATAATGATAAAGACATTTATAAAAAAGTAGGTATTTTTAAAATTTTACCGTATATTGCTGCTTATATATATAAGCAGCAATATAGGGAGATTAACAGTACTGCGACATTTTTTGCTAAATTTTTATTATTTCCTAAAAGAACAAATTTTTCATAATCAGCTCTCAAATCTCCGAAAGTTTTCAACTGTATTTTATTCTCAGTTTCCAAACTGTCACTTGAACATGCATTAGTGTTTGCACTTGAATGATTACAGTAAGGGTTCTTTTTTAAATCATCTAGTGTAACAAAGCAGTATGGGCAGGAATACATTGCTGATGCAGTTTGTTGTCAATTTACAATTAGCAGAAGTTTAAAATCTGAAACAAATTTAAACGGTATATATTCTATATACTTTTGAGATTTACACTTTATGTTTGGAAACAAAATACGAGTAGCTACCTAGCGGCAAAGAGTGTAATCCAAATAAATTATTTTGTCAGTAATGAAAAAATGTATAAACATTAAAACACTTAGAAGTAAAAAGATAATTAAATATTAATTAAACGTTTTTGTTTCTTGGTTATTTCCAAATGTTTTACAACAAATGGAATTTAATTTTTAGTAATGGAATATTGTCGAGTAAGTTTTTGTAATTAAATAACTGTATTTACAAGATATAATAAACTTATTTACGATAGTTTTATTTCTAAAAGTGCTAAGTGCTCGAAGAAAAAGTTGATGTATACGAGTTACTGTATTGCAAAGGGTTAAAATCAAAAAATGTGGATAAAACGCGAAAGGGATCAGCTACGATTTTAAATTTCATAAATTTTGAATCTACTTTTAATGTAGAATCAGCCTGCGCAAACCGATTTTGGACTCATTTTCATCATAAATTTCCACCTTCAAGCACACTGTGATCTATATACGTTTTGTAGTAAAGATGTTTATTGTTATTATTACTAGACTAACTCCCTCAATATTCAACGAGTGTAGTGATATTTGAAAAAATATTTTCCAAAAATTATTCTTTAGAAGCACACCTTTGAACTGTAACTTAAAAGATTTTAAATAGGAGCGCCGAATTGTAATTTAAAGATTTTAAGCCACAGTAAACTATAATAAATATATTGCTTTAACATTAATTTCTAGTTTAGGTTTAATATTTAAGAGTTAATTTTAATTTACTAGTTTTATTTACTTTTAGGAGGTAAATAAAATAAGATATAAAGTTAAATTTCCTTTACTGAATTATTTATCAAAATATAAAAAAGAGATAAAGTAGATTCGGGGAGCATGAGATAATCTACAGGGGTGACCAAACAATAACGCTTTCATAGAATAAATAAACAAGAACTAATTTCTCAAAAAATGCAAGGTAAAATGTAATATACACATAGACGGAGCCAGCGTAGAGGCGGCTTGAATTCAATTTCAAGGAACATAAAAGGAGGTTTCCTGGAATGAGGTCAAGGCACTCTCCACAAAGGACAACACTTTGTGGAGAATGTCTAAACTCTTAGAAAAAACTCTCCGCAACTACCACCCTGGTACAAGATTGCCAAAAATTTACATTAGACGATGAAAAAACAAATCTTATTGCCACATACCTCCAACAAACTAATACTACCTCACCAAATTCCACCCCCTTCCAGGAACAGGTCACCTCCCATATCCAAGACCCGTCTCCTCATTACCCTACCCTCTCAAAATAACTAACAACCCCCCCCCCCAATGAAATCCAGAAATTTATTAAACAAACGTCCAACAATAAAGTCCCTGGTATTATTGCTTTTATACCAAACATCATTTTAAAACATTAACCAAAAAAGGCAATAGTCCAACTCACCTACCTAATAAATTCCATCCTGAGATTGCAGTGTTTTCCTAAAAAACGGAAAACCGCCATTGTTATAATAATAATGAAATGTCTTTATTTAAAGAAAAAATTGCACTTTACATACAATTAATACATTTAGTCAGCCATCCTAAAACCGGGAAAATCCCCCCACGAGCCGAGCAATTGTAGACCAATTTCCCTCTTAAACACTATGTCAAAAATTGCTGAAAAGGTAATATTAAATATAACAAATCGATTCGTATGGAAGAAAAATCTCATCCCCGCGCACCAGTTTGGGTTCAGGGGTGGACACAACCCATTCCGGTATTCGGTTTCGGTTTCAGTTTACCGGAAATTCAATAATTCTAATAGTTAAGCCAGAAAATATCCAATAATTCTGAAACTTCTATCTTGAAGCTTTTAGGCCTCCTGAACAAGTAAAAATGCTATTATATGATATACAAAAAAACATTTTTCACTACATTTATGTACATAACACATCGCGACTGTATTATGTCTTTCTAAAATATACAGATAGATTAAGCCGAATTCTTGTACACGTCATGCATTATGCCTTTTATCGAGTTAAGGGTTTATGGGCTTATGGGTTTAGAGTTTGTGGGTTTTATGGGTTTGTGGGTTTAAGGTTTATGAATTTAGCTTTAACAGGTGAAGTGTGGATTTCGGATCTACATGTTTTGGGGTTATGGAATTCGAGTCAATTGGTTTAGGGTTTATATGTTCATGGATTTATGATCTATAAATTTCGGAGGTATGGATTTAAGCAAAGACTTACAGGTTGTCAGGCTAGAAGTTTTAGAACTGTTGGATATTTTCTTCCTTTACTATTGGAATTTTCGAGGATGTGGAAGTAAAATGTATTATACATATTATACATTTATTTATATTATAATAACTATAATATAAATAAATGTAAACTTTATGACGTACAACATTTCTGAATAATTTTTATTTAGAAATTTTGAATATTTTTGTTGTACGTCGTAAAGTTTTCAGTTAACAACTTCGATATCTATAAAACGCATGGAAAATTTTAATTATTTACAATAAATTATTACCTAAAAATATATTTTCAATTAATATGCAAATGACTTTCCGTTTAAATTGGGTTTTAGTATTGAATTTAATATTGAATTGTCCGTAATTAATCATTTAATGCATATATTTTTAAATATAAAGGGCATCCTCTATTAAAATCTATTTTTAGTACGAAGTATTAAAAAGAATAATCCAATGCCATTTATTTTAATTTAACGAATAAATTATTTTTAACCCCCGACCCCAAAATAGAGGTGTTATAAGTTTGACGCGTATGTTTGTATGTCTGTCTGTCTGTCTGTCTGTCTGTGGCTTCATATCTCTTCAACTGGTGATCCGATTTTGATGCACTTTTTTTTATTTGAAAGAGTATTTTGTCGAGAAGGTTTTTGCCATACTTATTAGATTTTGATGTTTGGTCGCCATCTTGATTACAAGCTTTTATTTAACTTGCCTTGTTCTTGTGGGTCAAATCTTGCAACTGAATTTTAAAATAGTTATCCCCAACCGATTGAGCTGAAATTTTGCATACACGTTTAGATTGGATGACAATGCATGGTTAGCTAAGTGGCGTCATCCCAAATCTAATATGGCGGACCAGTTATTTTTTATGCACCCCATGATATGGGTATCAAATGACAGGGTTTGCTGAGAAGAATACGAAAATAAAATGACGTCACACTAAATTCAATATGGCGGAAGCGCCAAGATGGCGGACAAAATTTTTTAGTTTTAACACTATAATTTGATCGTATAGTGTATTCGTTCATACGTTGCATTCTAAGAAATGGTGAAGGATTCGGTTTAAACTATAAGTTTTATATCGGATAGGAATGACGCAATGAATATACACGTCTCCAAGAAATTAACGCACCACCAAAAAATAACCAAAAGTTTGAAGTTAGTTAATTTTTAACTCCCGAACCAAAAAGAGTTTGACGCGTATGTTTATATGTTTGTCTGTCTGTCTGTCTATGGCTTCATATCTCTTCAACGGGTGATCCGATTTTGATGCACTTTTCTATTTGAAAGAGTATTTTGTCGAGAAGGTTTTTGCCATATTAGATTTTGATGTTTGGTCGCCATCTTGATTACAAGCTTTGATTTAACTTGCCTTGTTCTTGTGGGTCAAATCTTGGAACTGAATTTTGAAATAGTTATCCCCAACCGATTGAGCTGAAATTTTGCATACACGTTTAGATTGGATGACAATGCATGGTTAGCTAAGTGGCGTCATTCCAAATCCAATATGGCGAACTCCCAAAGATGGCGGATCAGTTATTTTTTATGCACCCCCATGATATGAGTATCAAATGAAAGGGTTTGCTGAGAAGAATACAAAAATAAAATGACGTCATACTAAATTCAATATGGCGGACGTAACTGAATTTTAAAACAGTTATCCCCAACCGATTGAGCTGAAATTTTGCATACACGTTTAGTTTGGATGACAATGCATGGTTAGCTAAGTGACATCATTCCAAATCCAATATGGCGGACCAGTTACTTTTTATGCACCCCCATGATATGGGTATCAAATGAAAGGGTTTGCTGAGAAGAATACGAAAATAATATGACGTCACACTAAATTCAATATGGCGGAAGCGCCAAGATGGCGGACAAAATTTTTTAGTTTTAACACTATAATTTGATCGTATAGTGTATTCGCTCATACGTTGCATTCTAAGAAATGGTGAAGGATTCGGTTTAAACGTTCTATATCGGATAGGAATGATGCAATGAATATACACGTCTCCAAGAAATTAACGCACCACCAAAAAATAACCAAAAGTTTGAGGTTAGTTAATTTTTAACACCCGAACCAAAAAGAAGGATGTTATAAGTTTGACGCGTATGTATATATGTTTGTCTGTCTGTCTGTCTGTCTGTGGCTTCATATCTCTTCAACGGGTGATCCGATTTTGATGCACTTTTTTATTTGAAAGAGTATTTTGTCGAGAAGGTTTTAGGCCATAATAGATTTTAATGATTGGTCGCCATCTTGAATTCGCCATGTTGAACTTCTCTATAAATTGTCCGATTGAAGTAAAATTGAAAATGTGCAGACAATTATGGTAGCCGAATATGATTTCGGCCTCATTTTGATTCGGTCATATGAAACTGGTATGATTAGATACATTGGTCGGGGGTTTTTAAAAATTTTTAATTTTTTAACCCCCGACCCAAAAAGGGGAGTGTTATAAGTTTGACTCGTATGTTTATATGTTTGTCTGTCTGTCTGTCTGTGGCTTTATATCTCTTCAACGGGAGATCTGATTTTGATGCAGTTTTTATTAAAATTAAATATAACACATAAATATATTTATAATAGAACCGGTCTTGTAGACCGTGTGCGACTAGTAGAATACAAAATTGGACCGCGTCGGCTTAAAGGTTAAAAAGTTCTGTGTGGGACTCGTGATACAATAATACGCTATGTTGTATGTATATGTTTAGTTTAAAAAGTATAAAATTAAATTAAATTACAAATTTAAAAAACCCCCGACACAAAAATAGCGACTAAATAACCAATATTAAAAAAATAAATTAACGCAACTTTAAAAATAATGAAATAATTTTGATTCCATATACGAACTCTTATGATTTATTTAAATCCAGCTTACATTTTCTTTATGACCTCGAGATTTGCTTTCATATACGCATGAATATGTCGGGGGCTGCTGTAAAGACGAACTACTAAATAGTTATATTCAAAACAGCAGCTCCCGATATATTCATGCGTATAAGAAAGCAAATCTCGAGGACATAAAGAAAATGTAAGCTGGATTTAAATAAATCATAAGAGTTCGTATGTGGAATCAAAATTATTTCATAATTTTTAAAGTTGCGTTAATTTATTTTTTTTTTATATTAGTTATTTAGTCGATATTTTTGTATCGGAGGATTTTTTAAATTTGTGAATGAATATCAATAATATAATAGAATATAAATAAAATTAAATAATTTTATTTATATTCTATTATATTATTGATATTCATTTTTTGTTAGATTTAACCTTTGAGAAGATTATTTATTATCAATGTATTTAGTTATTTTCAATCTATGTTAACTAACCAATGTACAAATTTAAATGACAGACGGCTTTAGTATGGACTTATACAATTTGTTCAAGTTTCAAAATTTTCGGCAGGTTTTCTAAAGAGAAGAGAATTTTTATGTATTCAGTTAGTTTAAGAAAAACGAGCAGCAGAAAGGTAAGTTTTTGAATTAAAAACGAAGTTAATTATCCTTCTCACCATTATTATCACTTACTACCGAAAATAACTTATGCATATTACGTAGTTCCAAAAAGTACTGATTCCTTCGCAAGTAATAATAGTTAAAACAATTAAACACACATGAAAATAAGCAATTTCCAAATCTTTAATGCAATAGATGCCTACATAATATGTGACTACGTAGTCGTTTAATCATATATAAAAGTCTATATATAAATAAAATTTTCATCTTTCATCTTATCTCATTCGACTGTCAATGGCTAAAGGGATGTAAACATAAACTAACTTTATCTTTTTACACTTTATAGTCAACACTATGCACAATATAAATGATTTGCAGCTCAATCTGCTCGGAATACCGAATACCTATTTGAAATGTGGATAACGTGTTTATCTAAGAAATTCCCTTTTCTGGAAATAAAACGATGTTAAATGCTTCACCTTGTAATAAGCATTTTACATAACTTACATCAGTGTTGATCGACATTATTTTTAAATTTTAACATAAAATTCGTTAAATTATTAAAAAGAGTAACAATATTAATTATAATCGCTCGTCATTAATTTCTTCAATAATACAGCTGTAAAGAAGAATATCCCCTTTCTACAATACCTATATAATGACGAAGATTCTCGTCACGAATTTTATTGATCAGCACTTAGACTAGGAAAGAAGAGTATGTTCTTTCCTAGTCTAAGATCGGCATGAAAACGTTTTGAATCAATGGGCTTGTTCAGCTTTTTTTTTTATTTTAGAAATCGAAAGTAGAACATTCCCAAATTTTTAGGTTTTTATTAGGACGTTTAAGCCCTTAAATAAATTACCAAAGTTGGACCACGCGAAAACGAGGCGGTGTCTCGCGTGACGACACTTTGCAGATGCTGATCAGGCGACAGTCAAGATTTAATAGGGCATCTGCATGTGACTTCACAGCTAACCTCAAAAATATATATTTCTGAAGATTTACAAATATTACGTAGTTGTTATTAAAATTTCTGCCTGGTTCCTGTACTGTCAACCAAAATCTAGTTCAATGTAATGTTTACGAAGTTTTGTCACAATAAAATAAGACACTTTTTGCAGGTTAGGAATCTAACGTATAATTAGCAGTCTATTTTTATCAATAAACAATATTGAAAAATTATTTGCTTGGATACAGTTTGGTTCCAAGCTAAAAATGAGTATACAAATATTAAAAATGAGAATAAATCTAAAAAACAACAATTGAGGTTATGTTAGTTATATGATGCACATGCCCTATAAGCGTGTGGCGCATGTTATTGTGTTTCTCTATGGAAACGGCGTTTGATTATTGAATTATATCTCTTTTATCTTCCTGCTGGTTTAAAAATGAGTAGTGTTTCTGCAGAATGACCTCACGAGTCGGCGATGCGCTTTGTACTGAAACTCAATATTTAACATTGAATATCTAATGATTGGATATACTTATTAAGCTGAAATTTTAACAGCTTATCTAGATGATCGAATTCTATTGAATGCCATAAAAAAATAAACGAAAAAATAATTGTCAGTAACAAGCCCATTATATATTTTTGAATAAACTTAAAATATTGATGTTTTACATAATATTTAGCCTACATATTAATATTTTCCACAATCCACCGTACCTTGCAACGTGATCAGTTGAGAATGTGCGTGCGCTTCTCCTTCCCTCGAGAGAAATCCGACAGTTGGCAAAAAGCTAAAAGTCTCTAGATGTTCGAATTGATATAAATGGACCAGCTAATTAAGCACACCTGGAATTACTTACTTGTAGCCTTTAGGAACAGAAAAAAAATATTCATGCTCTTCCAGGAGCTATTGCGCTGAGGAACACAACCTTTAAAATCCATTATATTTATTGTGTACCTACTAAGAAAAACTTGAAAAATATGTGGCTTACTCTAACCTCAACACGTTCAAGAAATTATCAGGCTAGGTATTTTAGTGTGTTAGCAACGTAAATTATGTAAACAAAGGACAATGTTAAAAACAGCTGATTTTTGGCCCCCGTCGCGGAACGCATAAGACCCAGAGAAAATGGTTGGAAAAGGCTCAAAATTAATAAAAATACGTCTTCGCGGTATCAAAAGGTTAGGGAAAATTCTATTTCACCCCTGAAAATATAAAAACAAAATTGGTTTGAATAACAGCTTATACTAAATGTGAAAATTATATTTATTTTATGATAACTATTAGGTATCGATTCAATGGAGATAACAAAAGGGTAGAAACTACGCGCGCCCTATTCAGGGGATGGAACGCGTTACACAGTACCTAGTATCAAAAAAATAGGTACCTACCAAGGTGATGAAAAATGGGCAAAATGATGTTTTAATACTAGTTGAGCCAGACCTTCAACTGATTCTGACCTCAGCATCCCCATTTTTAAAAGCAACCCATATAAGGGTATAAAATAATATTCGCAGCAAATATTATTACAAAAAAAGCGCTTTAATTAGCGACCCTGGAAACCACCAAACTACCCTATTCGGGGGTGCAATTCTATTCACAGTCTCGAATACTAAACAAAAATGCCACGGCCTTAATAATGCACCAAATTATTTTCTACTAGAAAAAGGGACAGACATCCACTTTGACTTGACTTGAGTATCCTTATTACGAAAAACTACGTCTATATGAATATGAAAAATACTTACAGCACGTAATATTACAATAGATCTGTATGGTTTTAGTTAACACGTTTCTTTTTAATAAAGAACAAAAAGAGAGTTACTCAGCAACTTCGAAAACAACCAAACTACCCTATTCAGGTGGTAGAATCGTATTCACCGCTTCAAATACCACAAAGTAAGAAACGAAGTGACCAAATTAATTAAAATCTACTCCAGTTTAGAGCTGACAGGCACTTTAGATAACGTAATATTAGAAGAAGAAAAAACATTTTTCATTTTATGAAATATATAGAATCATAATAATATACTATATCAACACTTATACTGATTACTTAATAGTTTCCCTAGTGCATCTGACACAGAATATTTACAAAGCAAATTAAAATGAAATGAAAGTTTTCTATTGGTTTTAATGTCTGCATTTAATAGATAGATATTAAAGATGGCTAATCACTGAAAGGGGTTGAAAATGATATTAGTTTATTCTCTGTTATATTATTCCATGTAATGATACTTTTGGGTAAGCTATACAACTTCATTTATTGGAGAAAAGGGTACAGTAAATATGCAAATGGGTACTGGCAAAAGGGAATCATTTGGCCACTTATTGTGTTTTCCAGAAAGAACCAACAAGGAGGCGATCTTTTTACATTCCGAGTTTTTTTAATCACCTTGGTACCTGTTTTTTAATATTAGATATTATGTATGGCGTTTCACCGCATTAATGGGGTGCAAATGGGGGTAGTATTTACCCTTTCGTTATCTCTATATTGAATCGATACTTAATAGTTATCATAAAATAAATATAATTTTCATATTCAGTATAAGCTATTATTCAAAGCAATTTTAGGGGTTGCTTTTATTAGTCTATGTAATGAAGGCAAAAATAGTGTAAATATTTCGTGCAAAGACGAGATTACCTTCTCCCCCCGTTTTCGAGGGTGCTGAACACGATGGAAGTGGTGGGAGAAGTTTTTGACCGCCGCAACCCCTTGAACGGCCAAAAACCACCTCTTTTATGGGAATCCCTTTATATTTTCATATAAAACAGGGTCTGGGGAGTGATTTATTGATGGGTTATATATATTTGAAATAACATGGAAAGGGTTATAGAAGTGGAATCCAGACTGCAGGCCTAGGGGTGGAAACGCTTATCCTCCGTTTTCGATGTCGCTGATTACGGGAAAAATATTCATTTTTAGCTCCAACCCCTCCTCATCCCTCAAACGGGCAGAAACCACCTCACTCACCAGAAAGCATGCTATGCGGGATTTACAGGTTTTTCGATACATGATCGTTATTCTTGTGCATATCCCTTCATTTTTCACGGAAGAGAAGGTGGTAGCGACCTCGGAGGTTGTTTCAACCATTCCAAAGGGTGTAAAATTCATTAATCATATTTTTATCGTGATCAGCGCCTGCGAAAACGGGGAAGGACGTATTGACGATCCAAAGTGTAATTAATGAGTTTTACACCTCTTGGAAGGGTTCTTCTCTTCCATGAAAAATGAAGGACAGGAATAACGATCATGTGCGGAAAAACCTGTAAATCCTGGATAGCATGCTTTCTGGTGAGTGAAGGGTGATTTCTGCCCGTTTGAGGGATGAGGTGGGGTTGGAGCTAAAAATGAATATTTTTTTCGTGATCAGCGACCGCGAAAATGGGAGATAAGCATTTGAACCAAATCATTTGAAAAATAGTATATTGTGTATTTAGGTATGAAAGCAATACATGTACGAAAATGTGCTTTCACACCGAAGTACACATACTATTCTTTCTGAAATCACAATCAATATTATTATAAATTAAGGAATTTGTATTAATGTATAACATTTCTTCATTACAATCTAACTGCTTACTAATAAATGCAATTTTAATGTTGGTTTGTCTGCGTGTATTTATTTACTATCTAAAATATACATAAAAAACCGTACGGGAATGTTGATCGTTGTTTGGCAAGGGATCTTTTCCGGTCTTTTCTTAGCAACAGACTAAAATACTGGAATTGTGCATTTTTCGATCTGAAATCGCGCCGAAAATGTAGGCATTGCCAATCGATTTCAGAAAAAAATATTTTCCACTCCTCGGGAGTGTTTAATTAACCCCCTAGGCCTGCTCTCTGGATTCCACTTACTCTATAACCCCCTTCCATGTTATTTCAAATATATATAACCGGTCGATAAATCACTCCCCAGACCCGTTTATATATGAAAATATAAAGGGATCCCCATACAGGGGTGGTCTTTGGCCGTTTCAGGGGGTTGCGGCGGTCAAAAACTTCTCCCACCACTTCCATCGTGTTTAGCATCCTCGAAAACGGAGGGGAAGGTAATCTCGTCTTTGCACGAAATATTTACAAGAAACTCGTCAAATAACGCTTCATTACACAGACTAAGTGTTTTTGGGGGTGAAATAGAATTTTCCCCAGCCTTTTGATACCACGAAGACGTATTTTTATTAATTTTGAGTCATTTCCAATCATCTGGGTGTTATGCGTTCTGCGATGGGGGGCAAAAATCAGCTATTTTTTAACACTGTCCTTTGATTCATCAAATGTAGTCTTGGCAACACTGGATGTGTGTGGAATAGTTCTATAGTCACCACTATTTTAGTAAGAAAAGTAGTGATGTCTGTCTGTTCGTCACAGAACCAACCATAGACCTAGACTTGTTCTTCGTCTTGTTTAGACCGCTCTCGTCAACTCTTAGATATAAGCCACGTTTCTCCACCGCTGTCTATTCTGAGCACTTAAGATCCAATTCCTGCCGGCTTGCCTCTGTATGTCGTCTCTCCACTTTGTTTAGGGGCGCCCGACACTCTTCCTGAGTTGCCACTACATTATTGTTTTCATTCACTTGATGTCATCCCTGGCGACATGCTCTGCCCAGCTCTGTTTATTGGTGGCGACCCGTTCTTTTGTTCTTTATCTGATAACTTCGTGTCTAACTCGGTCACAAGCTGATTTGCAGCATTGCTCATTCCATTTCCCGTTGACAATCCAGGAGATGGTGTGGCCTATTCTGAGTTAGGTCGTGATGAACAGAAGCAAGCGTCGAAAACTTTCCGCTTCAGGTCCATGGAGATGTCCAGTTTCTTGCGGATGTGACCAAGTTTTCCAGAAGCTGCTCACGTAAAAATAACTCACCTGATTATTTCTGTGGTATGGTTGTCCCTGGCAAGCTAGATGCACTCGTACTCTCTAA